>CP125975.1:435201910-436547502 GCA_030063025.1 Avena longiglumis | reverse complement strand
CGAATTCACGCCTGCACCAACAACATGGCGAATACAGGCCCTACTCCACGACATGCGAGCCGAAGGAGATGAGCGCCAATGGCTTTCGATGCTACGGAGACTCCGACCACAAGGGTCAAGTCGCCGGCACCGCGACGCTGCCTCCCCTACCATGGCGGCATACCGCCAAGAGGTGGACAAGGTGGGCGCCACTTCACGGCTACTCACATCGAAAGTGGATCGACAGGAGGAAAACGAGGAGGCCGACGCCCTCTCTCGCATCGGGTCGGCTCGACCGCACCACCGCAGCGTGTTCCCGACACCATCTTCACACCAGTCTCCCCAAGGAGATCGACATTGAGTCCCGCCCAACCAGAGGCAACCTTGCACGCACTCATCACCGAGCCAAAGCGATCGACCAAGCCCTACATCGCCTACCCGAGACAGGAAACCTGCCCGCAGACGAGACAAGCGCCGTAATGATCGCCGATGTAAGTCCTACACCATCATCGACGGCGAGCTACACAAGCGCAGCGTCACCGGCGTGTTCCAACGCTGCGTCCAACCGGCTGAAGGACGCAAAATCTTACACGACATCCACTCAGGCGACTGCGGCCACCACGCTGCCGCGCGCTCCCTGGTCGCCAAAGCCATGCGACACGGCTTCTACTGGCCCACCGCACATGCCGACGCTGTCGATATCGTCCAGCGCGCCGGTGCCGGCACGCCAACCAGACGCACGTTCCAAGTGCGGCGCTCAAAACAATCCCCATCACTTGGCCATTTGCCATGTGGGGCATGGACATGGTAGGCCCCTTCAAGAAGGCCCCCTCCGGCTACACCCACCTGCTGGTCGCCACGACAAATTCACAAAGTGGGTAGAAGCCAAGCCAGTCCGAAATGTACGGGAAGACCGCCACTAAGTTCCTGTGAGCTCATATACCGCCCGGTTTCCCCAACAGCATCATCACGGACAACGCACAACCGCAAGGGAGCAATGGCCGAGTTCTCGCGAGAGCACCACATCCGCTCGACCTTAAATCCCGTCGCACACCCGGAATCCAACGGCCAGGCGGAACGAGCCAACCAAAGCATCCTCCACGGCCTGAAGCCGCGACTCCAAGTACCACTCGAGCGCACCGCTGGATGTTGGGTCGAAGAGCTCCCCTCCGTCATCTGGGGAATCCGCACCTCGGTCAACAGGTCGACGGGATTCACCCCCTTCTTCATGGTCTACGGTGCCGAAGCTGTCATGCCGACCGACCTCGAACACGACTCGCCGCGGATCGTCCACTATACGGAGGCCGCAAACGAACGGGCCCGCCAAGATGGGCTCGACCAACTCGACGGCTGCGCGACCGCCGATCGCGCACCGCTATCTATCGGCAAGGGCTCCGTCGCTACCACAGTAGGCCGGTGAAAACCACCTTCCGGGAAGGCGACTTGGTGTTACGCCTCATCCAGACAAGAAGGGCACGCACAAGCTCTCCTCCGGGAAGGCCCGCTCGCTATCGGGCGTAGCGTTCCCGGCAACGACGCCTACTACCTCGTCGACGTCCGCTGGGACGGTGAACTCGACGTTAGCGGCCGTGGAATGTAAATCTCCTCCGAAGTTCTATACCTAGAACCCCACATATGTACTCTCCGGTCGCTATGAATAAAAGAAACAGTTACTGCAAAATTGCCTACTCTCCATTCCTTGTGCCACTCGCACTGTGAATTAACGTCATGCTAAAATACAGAAGTCAACCCTTGGTACAGCGACCGCACGGCTAAGTAGTGCGATGTAAGAGCACCGAGTCATTCAGGTCTTGCATCGCCGATCAAAACGCCAATCCGAGCCCCATCGAGTCGCCTAGCTCGACCGGGTTTTACGAACCAAGACATCCCTCGCTTCCCAAATACAGTCCTCCGCATCCTGGCGAGCGACTCGAACGGCTAAGTACCACGCTCGGGGACTGGATACCAGTTCGTCTCGATCGGACAGGGAAAACGCCAAGTAAGAGAGCGTGCCCAGGACTCGCCACGCGACTGACCCACCGGGCCAGGCAGGAGCGACGCGCTAACACAAACGCGCTCAGTCCTCAACCACCCTCGAGTCGCGCCTTGAACTACCAAGTACCACGCTCGGGGACTCGGCCACCCGGCACCGTTCGCGTACGGGAAAACGGTAAAGTACAGAGCACTCGAGGGAGTCGCCTTGCGACTGGCTCTCCGAGCTCGGGCGAGTCGACTCAACCAACAACACACATGATAAACAACAAAACATCATATCTAAGGTGAACCCCGCAAAAGGGCGACGCGCCTGGGACTCACCCAAAATCAAACACGCAAACAAATAGCAAAATGAACACAACGCTCCATTCAATCGCATATCGCATTGTCTTACATTACAAAATATGCCTACCGGCGTAACTATTACTAACACTATTCCGCAGGCTTCGACGATGATGCACCAGCCGCCCGGCGCCCGGATGAATGGGGTACGGGTTCGATGGATAAGTCGCTAATTTGGCCCGCCATCGCCGCTGAAGGGCTGCTCGACCTTGAAGTCGCGATCGGGCGGCTCGGGTCGCTCGCGACGACCGCTTCGGCACACGGAAGAAGGTCGCCCATCGCCCAAACACGCTCGAGTACGCGCGCACGCCTCGCAGCTTAAGAACTTCAGACAGATCCACCGCCACGGCGATGAAGGATAACCACGCCACGCCGCCGAGGTCGAAATCTCGGGAAGTGGGCGAGTCCCAGGCTCGAGCCGTCGACGCTCACGTCGAAAAGCCGACCGTCATGAACTCCACGACAGCGGGCGCTTCTCCAAGTACTCCCACACCTCAACGAGGTCACTGAATAACCTCCGTGGGCGACATCTCTTGAAGGTAGGCGCGGATGCAAGTGCCGACAGCGTCGCCGAGTCGACGAGCATGCTCACGCACTCCCTCGCATCAAGAGAACTCGCTTCTTCATGGCTACCAATCACATGGCCTGCTAGACGGAAACAGTTGTGAGCACCACGGAAACCACAAACAATACAACCACAAGACTGGGAAGACGCACTCACCGAGCAACGGGCGGGCGAGCCCCGTGATGAAGCTTTGAAGCGATGTCTTATCGTCCTGAAGCCCAACGATGAGGGCTTCCGACACCTTCCGGTCTTCCTCCGCGGCAGCAACGGCGGCCTTAGCTCGCCCGTTCGCCGAGCTCGCTTCTTCTTTCGCCTCCCGCAGTCAAGGCCGAGGTCGGCGATCCTTTGCTCAGCAGATGCTTAACGAGATCACCGCTACTCGCCACAGGACAAGCTCCTGGCGAGCCACCTCTGCCTGCGCAGCAATTGCCTGAAGCTCCTTGTTTACTTCTTGGAGAGCGCCCAACTCCTTCTCAGCACGCTGCTTCGCAGCCAATCGCTCTGCCGACTCCAGTTGTAAACCCTGCAAAGTTTCAAAGTCAGTTCACACGAAATCAACGCAGTGCCCACCCGCTACAATTTAGCGGGTGCGCACTCGGACGGGCGGCTCGGGAATTTTCAGCCCACCGCTACAATTTAGCTGGTGCACTGGGACCGCGGCTCGAAATTACTAAGTGCCCACCAGCCACAATCTAGCGAGCGCGCACTGGGACCGGCGGCTTGAAAATTACTCGGTGCCCACCCGCAACAATTTAGCGCGCACTGGGACCGCGGCTCGAAAATTACTAAGTGCCCACCTACAATCTAGCGAGTACGCACTCGGGACCGACTCGAACAAACAAAACAAGTAACTATAAAGAATCGTGGCACAAAACACCGACCTGATCCTCGGGACCGGAGGTACCGGATGGCAGCGCCAAGCATGCCGTGCGCAGCGCTTGCGCATCCACGGACGCATAGCGGCCGGTGTGCCCGCGACGTTGGTCAATCTCGCGCCGGCGGTCTCTCGAGCGGGTTCGAGTCGCAGCCTCACTCGCCGTGGCCGCCTTGGTCATGAAGCGGGGAAGGTAGCACCCCAAAGGAGCTCGCTTCTTCCGGTCTAGGCAGCGAAATGCCTCTTCGTGGACGCCGTAGCTTCCACAGCGGCCCAGCCTTGCGACCGCCGTGTCGTCAGAGACGGTGGCGATGTCATCGCCTTGGCCTTCTTGCCGCCTTCCGTGGAAGCGGCGACCTCATCCACCTTCCTCTTACGGAAGGGTCCTCCTCGCTAGTGGCGGAGGGCACCTTGGCCACCGTCGGGTGGCTCATCTTCTTCGGCCCGTCCCACGACGAGACAATTCAGGAAAAACATTCAAAATACTAAGAGAAAGGCGAAAGCCGAGTACACTCACTTGGCGACGGAATGAAACGCAGCCCCTGTGCGAAGGCCCGGCCGGTTTCTCCAGCTCGGGGCCAAGCGGCGATCGAGCCCCGCCTGGCGGGCCGTGATACGGACGGTTTCTTTGATGTTGAGGTAGCGGTTGGCGCCTCGCGCCTCGGAGGTTTTGCTAGAGCTACGCGGAGCCTCCTTGCGAGGCGAGACCGCCACGCTCGACCCCTTTGCGAGGCGAAGTCGCCTCACCGGAGCCTTCCTAGCCCGGATATCGCGCCAAGGGCGGGGGCATCGAGGCCAGCGGTGCCTCCATGGATGGTGCATCTAGCGGTTGTTGCCGGGCCGCCGTCACCGCCGAGCGTGGGCATCGGAGCTGCTCGCTGAGCCTTGGCGGTGAGGCCATCTTCGGCGTTCTCCTCCTTAGGGGGCCTCGCCTCTTTCTCCTTCTTCTTCTTCGCGGAGTGGCCCGACCAGCGAGGTGGTCTCCGGAGTTCCTCGTCATCGTCATGACGCTCGAGGCTCCTGCCGCCTCGAGTTCGCTGACGCGTTGCGGGTCTTCGACTGGGGGCGATCTCTTCGGATTCGCCTCATCGTCTCTGTTGCCCTTGGCGGGAGGCGACTTCAGTGTCCCGGGCGGATGGCCCGGAGCTCACATCGGCGGGTGGAGCCACCCTTCCACCACTTGGAATAGCTGCGTTAAACATGGATCAAAGTTAGAATTACCGCGATCGCATATGCTTGCGCATCCGAACAAGATCAGGTTATTACCGTTGGAGCCGGACGCCTGGTGGTGTATGGAGGAGCCCGGCCTGCGATCCGTATGCCGCCTGGTGATCCTCTTCAGCCAGGAGGTAGTCCTCCGCTTCCACTGCGAGGCAGGCCTTCGCCGAAGCTTCCCGCCCGTATCGGTACATGTAGTGCTCGCGCGTTGGCGAGCGGAACGCCGCCAAGCCAACAGGTTGTACAGGTTCACCGTCTCGAGCCCTTCTTCGCGCGAATGGTCTGGAGCATCTCGTCAACGACCATCCGCTGATCGCCGGAAGCTTGGCGACTGGAGATTGCGCGGCTCGAGCGGTCGGCCGAGTACCGTGGGATCGCCATTGTCCTCCGGGTCGCCGGTCACATAAAACCAAGACTTTTTCCACGCCGCTGCTTTGGCCGGGCAGATCAAGTCAAGAAGGAGGCTTTGGATTTCAGTGAAGGTTGTCAAGCGCTAGCATTGGGTCAGCCCTCGCGGCTGATCCGGCCCATGGAACAGATCTTGCCACAAGGGAAAATAGGGCGGCAGCTCATAGCACTCGCAGAACGCCACAAAGATGGCGAGCTGCTCGATACTATGGGGCCCAGATCCGAGGGCTGGATCTCGTAGGCGCAGGTTACCGGAAGAACAAAGAAGTGGGAAACCCTAAACCCCTGCTCGAGGTGACTAGTGAAGCAGATGAACTCTCTCGCCGCTGGTTCGAGGTCGCTTTCTCCGCGGGATTCGCCAAAGCCCCAGATTCCGGCCTCGGGAGGCCGCCATACCGGTGCACTTGGATCTACCCAAGGTTCGTGGAGAGGGCCATGAGGATTTTCTGGAGGTCGGAGGATTGCGGGTCGGATTGAGATCAACGGGAAAGATGTGCGTATCGAAGAAATGGTGGGCGGTTGGCTTCCGATGGCCAACCATTCCTCTTATATAGCTAAAGCTGCCCGCCAAATTAGGGGGCCGTTACCGCCGATGATTACGCCGAAGTTACCGCGGTTACCTTAACGGCTAGTTTGACCACGACGGTCCGCCACTCGGCTCGCTGAGTTATTCGCCGAGGCCGCCGACCGCTGGTTCGGTTCACCCAAACGCGACTCGGTTCGGGCCGGATTTTTTCCTTCGACAGAGCCCGCCGACGATTCGATCGATGCCAACTTGAAGCCAGATACTGATTGCGCCAGCCCACCCGCCTAATCAACGACGGCCTCGGGACTACCGATGGGGATATGCACCGGGTATCCTCGGACGCTTCCGATCGCCCAAAGGTGGCGAGTGGGCTGCAGAACGGAGTGGATCAAAGCCCATCAGGGTACCAAAGCATCGAGGTCAAGGCCAAAGTAGTAGATAGGCCCGGTCTCGAAGTTAAACGATTGACAAAGTTGTAAATCAATCGGTTGAGATATGTAAACCCTAGGGAGGTAAGCCTATATAAACCTCCCTAAGGGGTGAGTAGAGATACGCCCTCATACACCCAAGCAACTCGCCCTAGCCGAAGTTCGCCCATTGTAAACACCTCCATAATACAATCTAGCAGGAGTAGGTCTTTACCCTCCGGGGGGCCGAACCTGGGTAAAACCCTGAGTCTCCGCCCTCATCTCGCACCGCAGATGGCTGGCCGCCCTTGCCCTTCGTTCTACTACTCGCTGCCGATCGCAGCATCTGCCGTGGTCATTCCCACGACAGATTCCACCGCGGGCTCGGAGTCGCTATGCTTCCTCGACGCCTACTCTGGGTACAACCAGATCAAAATGGTTGTTGAGGACGAAGAGAAGACGGCGTTCATCAAGCCATTCGGAGCCTTCTGCTACACCGCCATGACCTTCAGCCTCAAGAACGCCGGGGCGACCTACCAGCGGTGTATGCAGGAGTGCCTTGCGAGCCAAATTGGCCGCAATATCCATGTCTACATCGACGACGTGGTAGTGAAGTCCGCCCGCCAGGGCGACCTACTCGCCGACCTAGCGGAAACATTCGCCAACCTGCGGAAATACAAGATAAAGCTCAACCCAGGCAAATGCACCTTCGGTATACCAGCAGGGCAGCTACTGGGATACGTCGTCTCCAAGCGCGGAATCAAGGCGAATCCCACCAAGATCGACATGATCGCTCGACTCGCCAAACCCGAGTGCCTGTGCAACGTCCAGAAGCTGGTCGGGCGAGTCGCGGCTCTCAGTCGCTTCATTCCCTGATTGGGCGAAAAGGCGATGCCCTTATACCGCCTGATGCGCAAGAACCCCACCTTCCAGTGGGACAAGCAGGCGGACAACGCGCTCCGCAACCTCAAGAAGGTGCTACTCGCAGCACCGCTACTCGCCACCCCCGTCGACAAGGAACCCATGCTGGTCTACGTCGCGGCTTCCGAGCGCGTTGTCAGCACCATCATGGTTGTCGAGCGACAAGGGGAAGGAAAGGAACGCCCAGTACAGCGACACGTGTACTATATCAGCGAGGTCCTCACCGAGTCGCGCCAGCGATACCCGCAGTACCAGAAACTGGTATACACGGTCTTCAGAGCGCAGCGGCGACTGCCGCACTACTTCCAGGAGCACCCGATAATGGTCGTCTCCTCAGCACCGTTGCAGGACATCATTCGCAACCGTGAGGCGACCGGGCGAGTCACCAAGTGGGCCGTCGAAATCGGCGTCCACAACATCAAGTACGAGCCGTGCAAAGCGATCAAGTCGCAGGCTCTCGCGGACTTCATCGCCGACTGGGAGGAGGCCCAGCAGCCAGAAAAGCTGCCATACCTCCACTACTGGAGTTTACACTTCGACGGCTCCAAGAATGCGGACGGTGCAGGAGCAGGGATCGTGTTAACCTCTCCGAAGGGCGACAAGCTACGCTACGTCCTCTGCCTCGATTTCACCCCCTGCACCAACAACAGGCCGAGTACGAGGCACTACTCCACGACATGCGAGCCGCCAAGGAGATGAATGTCAACCGCCTACGCTGCTACGGAGACTCCGACCTCGTCATGGCAAGTCGCCGGCACTGCGACGCCGTTTCCCCCACCATGGCGGCATACCGCCAAGCAGTGGACAAGCTGGGCGGACACTTCGCAGGCTATTCCGTCGAGTGGATCGACAGGCGGAAGAACGAGGAGGCCGACGCACTCTCTCGTATCGGCTCGGCTCGACTCGCACCACCCGCCGGCGTCTTCCTCGACACCATCACCAAGCCTTCCGTCTCTCCCCCAAGGGATATTGACATCGGAGTCCAGCTGCAACCAGAGGCACCCCTGGTCGCACTCATCGCCGAGCCAGAGGACTGGACTACGCCATACATCGCTGTTATCGCCATATTTTGGCCAACGAAGGAGATGGGCCGTGATCAAGATGGGCTTGGAAGATGCGTATATTCAACGTGTTGTTGGATCGGCCTAGTACGTAGAATTGGGCTAAACTGCCCGTGTATCTTGTATCATAGTAGGTTTCGTTTCAGTTTAGGTTCTGTTTCAGTTTAGGTAAAGATAGAGTTGTAGAGTTATTCCAAAAGTAGAGAGTCTCCGGACTATAAATATGTACCTAAGGTTATCAAAGAAATGAGGACAATCACGTTCACAACAAACACAATCTCGGCGCATCGCCACCCCTTGTTTCTAGGGTTTCTTTCGGTAGTAATATGTCGCCTAGATCGCATCTAGGCGAGATCTTTACTTATGCGTTATTTGGTGTTACTCGTACTGAAGCCTTTTTGATGGAGAGTAACACTACTATCATAGATTTGTTGAGGCTAGCATCAGTGCTTTTCCGTTCTAATTGTTTATGCTACCTCTAAGTTACCTCGCTACCTTTGCACCTCTTCCCAAGTGCAAGGGTAGCACCTTGCTTGATCTTTATTTAGCTGATTCGATCTGTTATGGTTGTGCCTTGCTCGCCAAGGTTTAGTTTGATATCTACGTAGTCGCCTTACAAACGGGTTGAACGATCCAAGAGTACGTAGGGACGTGGCTTATTCGTTCTAGAGAAGTTGTTCCAATTGACTTTACGTTGGTTATTAGGCCTCCTCTAGGGTTAATATTCTTCATCTTTGTACATACCAGGCTCAATTACGTGTAGGACGCCCAGCCACGTGGTGAAAACATTAAACCGTGTGAGATCGATTTAACTTGTAGTGATCAAGCAAACCCCATGTTATCGTAAATCTAATGCAGAACCATAGCAATCGGCTCTAGGAGCCGATTTATTGGAAACCCGGGAGCCGGTCACGGCTCGAATTTTACGATACTTGTTTACCATGCAGGAAATCAATCGAGCAATCCTTCACCTTCCCGCCAGGTATAGGTCAGGTGGCACGCCGAACCAAGCCGTGACGTGCCGGAGTTTTGGCCGCTGCCCGAGGGACCAGGGCCCACCAGCAGTTCTGGAGCCTCCCGCTCGTGTTGCTCGCCGCTGCTCACGATGAGTTTTGGCAGCAACACATTTCGCACGCCTTGGGACTTTCAACAACGCTACATCAACATCCGACGCTGCAATGGAGAGCGCATCACCACGCATTTACGAGCTGCCCAAGAGCACAAGGCGGCATGATGAGATCGAATCTCTTCAAGCCGATCTCATCGGCTTTTGAGAGGACCCGTAAGCATGGCATCAAGTGGAGGGGTTCTCCCCGAGGGTGCTCTTGATGAGGTAGATCTGTCTGCTCCTTCGGAGGAGCACTGAGCTCTACGACAGAAGTCAACTACATGGTGGCTCATTCTCCACCGCCATTCTCGAGAGCCCGTGAACGCTGAGCGGTCGCGTTCGCGTAGTTCAGAGATCATGAAACATCGATTACTCCGCCGGGGCCTACTTTAGGGACTCACCAGGAGAAAGACCGCCCAGACCAGGCCACAATGCCATTCACACTTGCGGCTCCAGAGCCGCCAGAGCAGCGGCCACGCCGTCTACAAGGCCGAGGCGACCCAGCGATTGCCAATTCCTGTTTGAGCCACCTAAGGAAATCCCACACGGATATATATGCACCCACGCGGACTGCAATAACTCGACACGCACAACCAGATTGCAACCGCTGGAGTTTCTCATGCGGGGTTCCCGGCAGATCTTCGTGAGCAGCGCTTCGAGCAGCGATGTCTGGGATAGACGCCGACAAACAGGCGTGGCTAGCCAAGTATGCCACTGGAACAAGTCATGAGAATCTAGCCCCTACAGCTCACACAGCGGAGCAAATCCGTACCATCCTGAGAGACCAGTTCGGCTTCGTGCCAAAGAGAAGGACAATCGGCTATTCAAAGCCGTATCCCAATGAGTTTGATCTGATCCCGCTGCCTCCCAAGTATCGGCTCCCTGAGTTCTCAAGGTTCAGCGGATCGGAAGGATCGAGCTCGATCGAGCACGTGAGCCGATACCTGGCACAGTTGGGCGTGGTTTCAGCATCGGATCAGCTGCGCGTAAGGTTCTTCGCGCAATCGCTGACAGGACCAGCTTTTGGATGGTACACCTCGCTACCACCTGATTCAATTCAGACCTGGAAACAACTGGAAGACCAGTTCCACACTCAGTATCACTCAGAGGCTACCGAGGCTGGCATTGCAGACCTGGCGCAGGTACGGCAGAAGCGGGGAGAAACCGTAGCCGAGTACATCCAGCGCTTCAGGACCGCTAAGAACCGGCGTTACTCACTGCTTAATCGAGAAGGAAGCAATGAGCCGGGCAAGGTCTCTCAGCACCCATCAAGGATCTGGCTTTCCAAGTGGAGTACAACTCATTGGCGCACATGGTCCAGAAACTGACGATGTATGAACAGCGCCACCCTGAGTTGTACCAAGACAAATTCAAACGTCCGATAGGCCTGGTCGATGCAGAAGAAGATGATCCTACACAGGACCAGGAAGTGGCCGTAGCTGAATGGGCTCGGGGGGCAGATCCTGTAGCCTGCAAATGGGTGAAACAGCAAGGGCCTGCAAAAGGGTTCGACTTCGATGTGAGCAAAGCCGAGCAGATATTCGATTTGTTGCTGAAAGAGAAGCAGCTGAGGTTACCCGAAGGCCACAAAATCCCTACGGCTCAGGAAATGAACGGGAGACCATACTGCAAGTGGCATCACTCGTTCACCCACACCACCAATGAGTGCAAAGAGCTTTGCCGCCAAATCGAAATGGCGATAGAACAAGGCCGTCTGATCCTTGGGCAGTTCGCCATGAAAGTGGACACGAACCCATTTACCGGCGTCAACATGGTAGAACTCAGTCGCTCCGCGAGGCGTCAACTGGATTTTTCGTTCGGTGTTAATATGGTAGGGTCTGGGTACCACCATGACACGTACAAGGAGGGAGGTGTCCGCTCTCGGGGCAAAGAAAGAAAGGAGGCTGGTCCCGGCGACCGGCCCAGCCACAATGACAAAGTACTTAAGAGGAACAGTGAGGAGAGTGCGGTATCGAGGCCACATTCCGCCCATCTCCTTAACAAGTATGAGCGCCAAGATGACCAACGCCGCCGCCGATGGAGACGACGAAAGATATGAGCACCTTGCTAGGGGACCGTCAAAAGAAAAGGAAGGCGCACAAACATTGGGATTGTCCTTTCTTCAAGTATTGCCGGACGCTGGAATGAGCCGATTGCCTACAATCGCCTGCCCGAATGCGGTCAGCAGAAGGAGGACACGAGGCCGTGTCGTTGTTCAAACGCCTAGGGCCTCTTCCACCCCAGAGCCGCATAGGAGTCCGCCGAGAAGACCTCGAGAAGCCAAAGAATGACAAAGACGAAGACAGATATCACCGCCAAGGTGGTGTCCCGACGGACTCGACACACCCAAAAGCGAGAGTGCAGCGGCAGAACTTGGAGGAAGCTCAAGCGCAGATTCCACGCTTTAAAGAAAGCACGCCCGATCTAGCCGCCAAAATTAGGCACTCGAAACGGAAGACCGCCGACAAGGAAAGAATGGCGCCCAAACCAGAAAAGCCGGCGTATGCCGACATCGGCCGGCACAAACATGGTGTTCGTATTCCGCCGTAATTCTCGCGCCAAGAACCAATGAGCTACCAATGGCACAGCTGATCGCGTCCACGGCCGGTTATCTTTGAGAAGCCACGTGAGAAGGGTTACAAACATCCGAAAGCCCTGTACACGCGGGTTACATCAATGGGCAACCTGTCAAGAAGATGTTGGTGGACACCGAGCGGCAACAATATCATGCCATACTCCATGCTACGGCGCTTGGGACGCCCACGCAGATTTGATCGTAACCAACGCCACGTTAAGCGACTTCAACGGTCGATTGAAACGCAAGGCGATCGAACGTAGATCCGACCGTGCGTAAAAACCATCCCCACGCCATTCTTCGTCGTGGACAGCAAAAGCACTTACACCGCCTTGCTAGGAAGGGATTGATTCACGCTAATTGCGCATTCCGTCCACAATGCACCAAAGCGATCCAAGGGACGGAGATGAAGTGGAGGTCATCCACGCATGATTCTATCGAGATCTCCATAGCTGGCATGAACGTCTGGGAAGTAGAAGACCAAGAGCCGATCTCGAATCAGCCTAGACGGCTGGAGCGTATTGAAGCTACAAAAACAGGTGAGGCTGGTCTTATCCATCGCCTTACAGAGTAGAAAAGCCCACGATCATCAGGGTACGGCCGATCCTCGTGATCGGCCACAAAAATAAAAGCAGCGATATCGACAAGCGGCTCATGTAGTCGTAAGAGAGATGCTCGCCATCAGAAACAATAAGGTGTAAACCGTCCTTGACTAATGCAAGCAAAAAGGGGGCCGATTCAAGCAATCGGCCCAAATTATTTTTGTTTTCCTCACCTACCGTTTGCCCTGTGTTTAGCATCGATTTGACAGGTGACGGGAAGCTAGGGTACGGGTTCACATCCGCCGATGAACTAGAAGAAATCGACATTGGTCCCGGGATAAGCCACACCAACATTTATCGCCAGAAAGTTAGATCCGAATCAAGGGGCCCGGCGATAGCCCTGTTGAAACAATATTCAGATCGCTTCACCGACTACACAGATGCCCGTTAGACAGAGCATCATTGAGCATCGACTCCAGCTAAAAGGATTTCGCCATTTCAAAGAAGAGCACGACAAATGAAGGCCGAAATTCGAAGAAGTCAAGAAAGAGGTCGAAAAATGTTGATGCCCAAGTTAATCGTGACATGCGTATGCCGAGTGGATTTCTAGTATCGCACCAGAGAGAAAAGGATGGCCGTGGCGTGTTGCCATAGATTTTCGGGATCTCAACAGAGCTACCCCAAAGGATGAGTATCCGATGCGGTGGCGTAAACGTTAATCAACGCAGCGGCCTGGTCATAAGATCTTGAGCTTCATGGATGGCAATGCCGTTACAACCAAATTTTATGGCTCCAAGACATACACAAGACCGCATTCGTAGTCCTGTGTTCGTGGGGTTGTTCGAGTATGTAGTCATGACGCTTGGATCAAGAATGCCGCCACGCACTAAAGAGCCATGAATTATATTTTTCATGATCCGACGGCAAGCTGGTGGAGATTTACATCGACGACGCATGGTCAAGTCTGCTTCAGACGCACACCTGGACGATCCGCACGCGCCCCGGACCGAACAAGAAAATTCGCCTACGGATGAATCCAAAGAAGTGTGCCTTCGGGTGACGGCCGCTTCTTGGGTTTTTGGTCCATGAATGGAATTGAAATCGGCCTGAAAAGTCGAGGCAAGGCGAACAATGAAGCCACCCACCACGAAGAAAGAACTGCAATCCTCATCGGCAAGATCAACTTCGCCAAGATTCATCTCTAACTGTCGTGAAGGATAGAGCCGCTCATGGGACTAGTAAAATCAAATCGACGAGGAATTCCGCCGGGGGCGTAACAACGAGCCTTCGACGAGATCAAAGAATATCCGAAGCCGCCAAGTGTTAGTTCCACCGCAGCCCGATGTGCCGTTCTACATTTACTTGTCAAGAGTCGACACGCCCATCGCCTTGGTGGTGCAAGTTTATGATGGGCTGGAGCGAGTCGATTTACATAAGCGTATGATGCTGGATGCGGAGACAAGGTATCCCGATATCGATAAGTTGTGCCTCGCTGTTTTTCACCGCACTAAGTTGCGCCACATTTTGCTATCGCAGATCATCATCATATGCAAATCGACGTCATAAAGCACATGTTGTCGGCTCCTATGTTAAAAGGCCGATCGGGCAAATGGATGTTTGCATTATCGAGTTTGACATCCGTATAAACCCGCCAAAGCGTTAAGGGACAGGCCGCCGATCTTATCGCTGAAAGGATCAACACTAACATAGCAACACCGCCCATAAGAGCGTGGGCTATGTTTTTCAACGGATCATTTGTGACGATGGCTGCGCATCGGCATTTTACTCGTGTCGCCTGGGGCAACATTTTCCTTCTCCATCGATTGTATACCTCTCGCACCAACAATGTAGCCGAGTACGAGGCGATACGCAAGGGAATGGAGTTACTCCTCGCCGAGCAAGCGTGGAAATTTTTGAGACCTCAAGTTGGTGATTTCCCAACTCACGGAGGAGTACAAGTGTGAGAGCGAGTCCCTCTTCCCATTATGGTTGCAATGCCGTGAGCCGATGGCAGCCCAGACATAAACTTCACCGATCCCACGGTCGCAGAATACAGAGGCAAATGATCTTGCACAATGTCTTCGTGCTACAAGGATGTAGCGTATGAGCCGATGTTCGTACAGCCTCGAAGTCGACGATCGAGAGCCGATATCTTCAATTACTTGAAGGATTCGCCTGGGGCACCTAAACGGATAAGGTACAAAGCCATGAAGTATGTGCTTATTGGGGATGACATGTTTTATAGGACTCGAAGGATTATTGCTCAAATGTCCGGGACAGCCGAGGCTAATCGGCTCCTACACGAGGTACACGAAGGCGCTGGAACTCACCAATCAGCTCACAAGATGAAATGGTTGATCAGCGATCGTGGTTTTATTGGCCCACCATGCTTGAGGACTGTTTCAAGTACTACAAAGGGTGCCAAGCATGTCGAAGTTTGGGAAAATTCAGATGGTACCACGCAATGAACCCCATCATCAAGCCTTGGCCATTCCGAGGTTGGGGCATGGATATGATCGGCAAAATCAATCCCCATCAAGCAAAGGCCACATGTGGATTTTGGCCATTACCGATTATTTCACTAAATGGGTGGAGGCTGTCCCGATGAAATCAAGAACTCAAAGGATGTTATAAACTTTGTGAAATAACATGTCATCCATAGATTCGGATTCTCCAAACTATCACGACCGATGGAGGTTCGGTCTTTATTTCTCGTGAGTTTAGAAAGTTTTATGAGGACACGGGATTAAGCTGATCGATCATCTCCATACTATGCTCAAGCGAATGGGCAAGTCAAGGCCCAACCGAGCCTCATCAAGTCGATCAAGAGAAAATCGATGAGCACCCTAGGCGCCGCACGAGGTTTTGTCGAGGCGTTATGGGCTTATCGCATGTCATGCCATGGAGCAATAAAACCTCGCCATACCATCTAGTATATGGACAAGAAGTCAGATTGCCTTGGGAAATTACGGCTGGTCGAGACGGGTCACTTTTCGTGACGATCTAACGATCAAGAATACGCAACCCCGATGAGTGACGGTGTGGAGGATTTAACCGAGCTCAGCTGTGGTCACCGGAGAAAATCAAAGAGAACAAGGCCAAAGTAGCTCGTGCATACAACAAGAAAGTGAAGCCAAAGGAGTTCCACGTTGGTGATCCGGTATGGGAAGCGGTGTTGCCCTTGGGGACTAAGGATGCAACATATGGTAAATGGTCTCCAAATTGGCACGGCCGTATGTGGTCGACCAAGTTTTAAGAGGAAACGCGACATGCTTGAGGAGCCGGACGAAAATTCCGATGGCCAATGGTCAACATCTCAAGAAATATTTCCCAAGCATGTGGGATGTTGGACAAGAAACTTGAGGGCCGATACATGAAATCGGCTAAGTAAAAGCACGTGAGACGATGGACAAGAATGTGGGGCCGATGCTAAAATCGGCGAATAAAAGCAAATGTTACAAACAAAAGGTGCCGATACATACAAGCTATCAAGAAATGCCTCGAAGGCGTGGAGGGCGCCAAGACGACACGATCCACCTCGGCGATCTCGGCGTCATCTTCATCCTTACCCATCACTAGCTGCTTGCTCAGGCACGTATGTCCGCCAGATCGGTCTTCGCTGAGCTTTGAGGCCTTCCGCCTTGGGAACGGGCGATGGATTCTTCCTTGTCGCGATGAGCTGTTTAGTCACCCGGACCTTCTCCTCAAGATCTTCCAGCTCCTTTTCAAGGATGCGAGCTCGGCGGTATCGACGGAGGTGTCGCTTTAGCATCCAGACGCCTTTTCTCGTTAAGCTGCGACATCCGCGCAATATCGGCTTTCACGGAAGTTGGGCGTGGCGATTGATCCTTTCACGAGCTAACTTCACCCGCGGGTCGAAGAAGGACAGATTTGCAACTGACCAAAGCTTCACTTGCAATGCTACCGAAGATGGTCCCATTTCGCAAGAACGCTCTTCACTTCCTCGTAACCTCGATCAACTCCTCGATCGGGGAGGACAAGAAGGTTTTAAGACGCTGAATTGAGGTAGAGCAACCTCGCTTGTGGTTCAGCGTGGCAACAGAGGGAGTTGGTTCGATGGATTCAGGGCGAACGACAAAGAAACCTGAAAGATCACAACTCGGCAGCCGTAAAAGCGCCAAGATGCATCCAAACGTAAGGATGAGACGAAGAACCTAAACGCATTCTCTCCTAAGATCGAGGGGATAGCCGATGAGGAGACCATCGGCTTGTGTGTGGTTGCTGGAGGCTTGGCCAGAGTAGTAGCCGTTTCATCTGCACCTTCGGGGATTCCCAGATCCGGCGTCGGCACTGCCCCGGCTTTCCCACTGGAAACGTCGAGCCGTCGCATGAAAGGTGTTCTTAGCGGTAAATAACGATAAATCGCGTACAAAAAGGGTGGTGATTTTCGAAACCTCCTGACTCGACGAAGAAGCTTGTAGTCCTTTGCAAGTTCTCTTGGGACCCGCAGTTGGCCCCGCCTCGACTGACGCTCGGGGGGCAGCAGGTTCAGGAGCCGACCTTTTCCTAGAAGCCGATGGTGGTGAATCTGGCTGGTTCGGTGTGATGGTCCTCTCAGAATCCGTTGGGCCTAGTTCTCCTCGATTGGTCTGGGTATCCTCACTGGAGGTGTCTTCGACGGAAGCCTGTAAAGGAGGAGAATCAGTAATCGCGAGCATGTCTGCAAGAATGGAAGAATGACCAGGATCGACCAAGGCCTGAATTAGCTTACATGCGAGCTGTCTGGAGAAGGGCTCCGGCGCCTCAAAGTCTTCCTAGCAGCTACCTTCCTCACCATCGCTCGTTTTAGTTTGAACTCGAGGGGCAGCTGACTTAGGAGCTGCTGGTTTCTTGGAAGCCGATTGTGGGGTTATCGGTTGTTTCTGCATTATGACCTTTTTCAGAGGTGGCGAGTCTTTGCAGAAAAGAACCACAGGAGCTGGCGGAAGAACTCAAGGGGAGCCATCGTGCGTAGGCTCAGGCCATCTTGTTGCCGCAAAGAGAAAGAGTGGATTAATAAAAGGATCAATTGCAGTCGCATCAAGAAAATTTGCAAGTAGTGGTACCGGTCCACGGGATGTCATAGTCGATCGAGCTGTTTCAAAGAACGGTCCCGTAGCTCTCCTAAAGACGTGAGTCTTCCACATCAACCACCAGCCTTCAAAGCCATCGGTTGATGAGGCAAAGGTGAGGTCGTTGGGAATTGGGATGATCAGAGCATCAAAAAAGGAATAACACCTTTGGCTGGTGAGAGGATCAGGCAGATCGGCTCTGCTCTCCGTAAGGTGATGGAGAAAGAAGTGGGGAGCTACTTGTCCAAGGCCGAATTGGCGATCCACTACGATCGCTGGTAGAATTCATACCAGGTTTGATTATTCTGGACGTACTCATGCCAACCGGAAGGAAACAGGACGAATCACGGTGGAAAAGAGCCGAAGTGCTGGTATCATCGGCAAAATTATCCACCTGAAGGAGAGTGGATTTTCAAAGTGTTCTGATTCCTCCATGTAAGGGAAGAAGGTAGGGTTCTCAGCCTTGGAAGAAAGTGTCAACCACTTAGATGCCTCGAGGGTCGGCCATCGCCCGCAATCGATACAAAGCTTGGCCATAATCGTGCATCGGATCTGCTTTTTACATCTGGAAAGGTGTGGCTCGCCAAAAGGGGAAGTTTGGGATGTGATTTTGGAAATACAGAGCCCATAGTTGAATAAACCACCAAGGACCACCTGTTTTAACTGCTATGCGGAGAACAGCTTGATGACATCAATTGGAGGTATCGATAGACTTCTCCAAGAAACAATTTGCCGAGGCCAAGTTGAGTACCTTTGGCCAGTTCATGGGCTAAGGAGAGATAGTTTTGGTTGGAGCGGAAGGGCCACAGAATATGAAATGCACCACCGGAAGTTGAGAAAGGTCAGATGTTCTTTCTCCGAGACAGGCCCTTTGTTTTCATATGGCGTTGGAGGTAAGCACCCAGCCAGGCAAATTGCTTTTGGAAGACAGTTTGTAGGGGACTTTGGTCAGCTTGAAAGCAGAGGGGCTGGGTGATGTAACATCTAGACCAGTGATCATCACCACGTCTAGCAAGGTTGGTGACATAGGGCCATGACCAAATATAAAACAGTTCAGAGCGTCAGACCAGAAGTAGCCGATGGTTTTGAGAAGATTCTCGTGTTTTTCAAGAGGAGACAATGATAGATGCAAGGCATCGGCTATGCCCGTAGTTTCCCATTGGGATTGGTAAGCTCTAGCTACCCTACTGAACCAAGAAATCCAATGTTCGGGGGGATTAGGCCAGGCTCGCAAGCAGTCGGCCCAAGAGTTCAGATCTAGGTCTTGGCTTACGAAGGGGATTCTATTTGCTTCACAAGAGATCAGATGGGCAGGACTAGAATCTGTACGAGGGCCAAGACAGAGAGAATTTGGGAGAGAAGGATGCGGCAGCAGGATGTCTGAAACCTAGAAAGTTTAATGGTGGAATAAAGGCATTAATTCAGGTGTTCGCCATTAAATTCTAACATTGCGTTCGATCGCGAGGGTAGGCGACTTCGCACCGGAGACCTCTGGGTTGGTGTTGGACGATTCGCCATCCGGTTTGCCGGGAGATGGATCTATGCAGATTGAGGATTGAGGGTTCTTGCCGTGAGCTCGATCTGGTCGGTGGGCGATTGGGATCTAGGTCGCCTTTTGAAGAGAGTCGCAGTTACCGCTTGAAACTAAGAAGTGGCCGCTTAGGTTTGCCTAAGTATGCGATCGAGTTGACCTTGTCAACGATTTCGGAAAGCCGATGTGCATCGGCTCTTGAGTTATAGCTTGTTGATCGTGAGAACGTAACAAGGTGAAAGCTGATATGTTGCTATCGGCTCCTGGAGTATCGACTTATTTTTGTTATCGGCAAAATCAGGGGCGAACAAGGCAATCTTCGGGAAATAGATTTTCATTCATTCAAAAGATGATTGCTTACAAAGGACGATTGATTACAAAAGGAGCTTATTGCTACTACGGCTACTATTACTGGTTCCTAATCTAGGCCGAGGTCGTCGTCGCTGCCATCGCTGCCGTCTTGTGCGCTATCTTCAGCGCTGCTACCGGCGTCGTCTTCGCTGCTGCTGCTGAAGAAGCCAGCAGGGGCCTCCTCGTCCTCGTCGTCGTCGGTGTCTTCGCTGGACCCGGTGCGGAAGTACTTCACCGGCTGGTACTCCTCGGAGGAGGTGTCCTCCTCTTCCTCCTCTTCTTCGGAGGAGTCGACGCCGTCCCAGGACATGGCGTCGTCGGTGCTGTCTGCCTCCAGTTCCCCATCAGCAAGGAACTGCATGTCTTCTTCGCCGTCAGTCAAGGACGCGTCGTCCTTCGACCAAACGGCGAAGTCCCAACCCCTCTCGTCCCACCATTGTGGGGCAAGAGTGTTGTACGCCGCCATCGGCGGGTGCTCTGGCGTTGGCTCTCGATCACTGATGCTGTTGGAGGCGTGGGAGGACAGGCCAGAGGAAGCAGAGGAGGCCATGGCGGAGAAAGAGGGTTTTTTCGGCTGAGGAAGAAGGGTTTTTTGGCTACTGGAGGAAGATGGGGACTGCGAACTGCTCAGACGAATTTAAATAAGGGGAATAGTGGAGAGACGGTTCAATGCCATAGCGGTTTCCCAGATTGCGCTGCCAAAATCGTCAAATCATGCACTGCGGAGGAGTTGAGAAGACAGGGCATCATGATGAAGGGGTAGCGTGACGATTCTGTTCTGCCACGCATTCTGTCAACGCGCAGCCCGATAAAAAAAAGAGGAGAAGAAAAAAAACACAGAGTGGTTTTGGAATTATCATTGCCAAAACCAGGGGGGCATTTGTTATCGCCATATTTTGGCCAACGAAGGAGATGGGCCGTGATCAAGATGGGCTTGGAAGATGCGTATATTCAACGTGTTGTTGGATCGGCCTAGTACGTAGAATTGGGCTAAACTGCCCGTGTATCTTGTATCATAGTAGGTTTCGTTTCAGTTTAGGTTCCGTTTCAGTTTAGGTAAAGATAGAGTTGTAGAGTTATTCCAAAAGTAGAGAGTCTCCGGACTATAAATATGTACCTAAGGTTATCAAAGAAAGGAGGACAATCACGTTCACAACAAACACAATCTCGGCGCATCGCCACCCCTTGTTTCTAGGGTTTCTTTCGGGTAAGTGTCATGCTGCCTAGATCGCATCTTGCGATCTAGGCAGTATCTTTACTTATGCGTTATTTGGTGTTACTCGTACTGAAGCCTTTTTGATGGAGAGTAACACTACTATCATAGATTTGTTGAGGCTAGCATCAGTGCTTTTCCGTTCTAATTGTTTATGCTACCTCTAAGTTACCTCGCTACCTTTGCACCTCTTCCCAAGTGCAAGGGTAGCACCTTGCTTGATCTTTATTTAGCTGATTCGATCTGTTATGGTTGTGCCTTGCTCGCCAAGGTTTAGTTTGATATCTACGTAGTCAGGCCTTACAAACGGGTTGAACGATCCAGTAGTACGTAGGGACGTGGCTTATTCGTTCTAGAGAAGTTGTTCCGGTAATTGACTTTACGTTGGTTATTAGGCCTCTAGGGTTAATATTCTTCATCTTTGTACATACCAGCTCAATTACGTGTAGGACGCCCAGATACGTGGTGAAAACATTAAACCGTCAGAGATCGATTTAACTTGTAGTGATCAAGCAAAACCCCATGTTATCGTAAATCTAATGCAGAACCATAGCAATCGGCTCTAGGAGCCGATTTCTGGAAACTGGAGCCGGTCACGGCTCAATTTTACGATACTTGTTTACCATGCAGAAATCAATCGGAGCAATCCTTCACCTTCCTGCTAGGTATAGGTCAGGTGGCACACCGAACCAAGCCAGACGTGCCGGAGTTTTGCGGCTGCCGAGGACCAGGGCCCACCAGCAGTTCTGGGAGCCTCCCGGCTCTTCGTGTTGCTCGTCGCTGCTCGCCGGTGAGTTTTGGCAGGCAACAATCGCCTACCTGGAGGGAGGCACCCTGCCAGCAGACGAAACAGACGCCCGGATGATAGCACGGCGCTGCAAATCCTTCGTCATCATCGATGGCGAGCTCCACAAGCGCAGCGTGACCGGCGTGTTCCAACGTTGCGTCCAACCAGCTGAAGGACACAAAATCCTCCACGACATCCACTCCGGCGACTGCGGCCACCACGCCGGCGCCCGCTCTCTGGTCGCAAAGGCCATGCGACACGGTTTCTACTTGCCAACCGCACATGCAGACGTTGTCTACATTGTCCAGCGGTGCACCGGGTGCCAGAAGTACGCCAACCAGACCCACGTACCGAGCTCGGCTCTCAAGACAATCCCCATCACCTGGCCGTTCACCGTGTGGGGTATGGACATGGTAGGCCCTTTCAAAAAGGCCCCCTCCGGCTTCACCCACCTCCTGGTTGCAGTCGACAAATTCACAAAATGGGTGGAGGCCAAGCCAGTCCGGAAATGCGACGGGAAGACCGCCACCAAGTTCCTACGCAAGATCATCTATCGCTACGGGTTCCCAAACAGCATCATCACGAACAACGGCACCAACTTCGCCAAAGGAGCCATGGCCGAGTTCTGCGAGGAACATCACATCCGACTCGACCTCGCCTCAGTCGCACACCCGGAGTCTAATGGCCAGGCGGAGCGAGCCAACCAGAGCATCCTCCATGGCCTGAATCCACAGATCCAAGTACCACTCGAGCGCACCGCCGGGTGCTAGGTCGAGGAGCTACCCTCCGTCATCTGGGGCATCCACACCTCCGTCAATAGGTCGACATGCTTCACCCCCTTCTTCATGGTGTATGGGGCCGAGGCAGTCATGCCCACCGACCTAGAACACGATTCGCCCAGGGTTGTCCACTACACGGAGGCCGCAAACGAACTTGCACGCCAGGATGGAGTCGACCAACTCGACGAGGCACGCGACCTCGCCCGCTCCCGCACCGCCATCTACCAACAAGGGCTCCGCCGCTACCATAGCCGGCGAGTAAGGACTCGC
Organism: Avena longiglumis; assembly: GCA_030063025.1. Taxonomy (NCBI): domain Eukaryota; kingdom Viridiplantae; phylum Streptophyta; class Magnoliopsida; order Poales; family Poaceae; genus Avena; species Avena longiglumis. The sequence goes on along the minus strand of CP125975.1, from coordinate 436,524,978 downwards.
ACGTTCCAGGAAGGCGATCTGGTGCTACGCCTCATCCAGGACAAGAAGGGCATGCACAAGCTATCCCCCCCATGGGAGGGACCATTCGCCATCGGGCGAGTCCTCGGCAACGACGCCTACTACCTCATTGACGTCCGAGGTGATGGGAAACTCGACGTCAAGCGACCGTGGAATGTAAACCTACTACGGAAATTCTACTCCTAGAATTCCATACATGTACTCCCCAATTACTATGAAATAAAATAAATCGGTTACCGCAAATTGCGTCTACTCTCTGTGCCTTGTGCCAATCGCACTCGTAATAACAGCGTCAAGCTAACTGCAGAAGTCAACCTCTGGTACAGCAACCGGCACGTCCAAGTAGTGCGTTCCGAGTGCACTGGGTTACCCCAGGACTCGTAACGTCCATGAAAAACGCCAACCCGGAGCACCATTGGAGTCGCCTAGCTCGACTGGTTCAACGAGCCAAGACAACTGCCCTCGTTCCTCACAACGCCCAAGGTCCTCCGCATCCTCGGCACCACGACTCGAACGTCCAAGTACCACGCTCGAGGACTGACGACCAGTCGAGTACGAGCGACTAGGGTAAAACGCTAAGTATGAGAGCGCGCTCAGGACTCGCCATGCGACTGACCCTACGGGTCAGGAAGGAGTGACGCACTTCCTCTAACATGCTCAGTCCTCACCCACCCTGGAGCTGCGACTAGAACCACCAAGTACCACGCTCGGGGACTCGACCACCCGACCTCGTTCGCGCAAGGGAAAACGGTCAAGTAAAGAGCACTCACGGGAGTCGCCTTGCGACTAGCTCTCCGAGCTTGGGCGATTCGACCTCAATAACAAAACAACTGACAAAACATTCAAAACCACAAACACATAACAAACGAGGTAAACCTCACAAAAGGGCGGACGCGCTCGGGGACTCGTCTAATAAGCAATCAAAATTACGAAACAATTCACAAAATAATACGAAATTTCATTACAGCCGAACATCGTCGTTCCAAAATACAAGTTGAGTCCAATGGCCAATCGCTACTAACGCCCCAGGGCACAGTGTTTATACTCCGCAGGTTTCGATGGCAACTCGCCGCCACCCCTGCGATTGCGAATGAAGAGCGTGTACGGGTTCGACGGATACGTCGTCAACTCACCTGCCATCGCCGCACAGAAGGGCTGATCGACCTTGAAGTCCCGATGCGGCGGCTCAGGATCGTTGGGGGCGACAGTCGTCTCCTGATAGGGGAGGAGGTCTCCCATCGCCCAGACGCGATCGGAGTACACCGTGGCCCGGTCCGTCAGCTTCAGCACCTCGGCGATCTCCATCGAGCCCGTCGACAAGGGGTAGCCACTCGTCACGTCATCAAGATCGAAGTCCTCCGGGAAGTGGGCAAGCCCAAGGCTGAGAGCCGTCGCCGCCCCACGCCGGAACGCCAACCGCGTCATGAACTCGACGACTGACGGCGCCTTCTCCAGATACCGCCATACTTCAACGAGGTCGCTGGGAATCACTTCCATAGGCGATATCTCCTGAAGGTACGCCCGAATGCAAGCCGCGGGCAACGTGGCCGAGTCGACCAGAGTGGTCACGCACTGCCACGCGTCGTACGACTGCGCCTCCTCCGAGCTGTCGATAATCCGACCTGTGGACAGAGAGCGGCAGTGAGTACAACAAAGATTACATAATGCAGATACCACAGGCAGAGGCAGAAAGTTTACCAATCAAAGGACGGCAGAGGCCCATGATGAAGCTTTGAAGCGAGGAGAAGTCGTTCTGCAGCCCAATAACGAGGGCGTCAGAGACCTTTCGCTCTTCAGCGGCAGCCGTAACAGCAGCTTTTGCTCGCCCATCCGCCGAGCTCGCCTCCGCTTTCGCTTCCTTGAGCTCACGCTCCAGATCAGCGATCCGTTTCTCAGCCGTACTCAACGCAGACTGAGCCGCCGTCAGCTCACTCGCTGGGAGAAGGCCCTGGCGGACCTCCTCTGCCTTGGCAGCGATCGCTCGGAGTCCCTTGTTCATTTCTTGGACGGAAACAAGTTCCTTCTCTGTGCGACACTTCGCAGAAAGCCGATCGGCTGACTCACGCTGCAAGCCCTGCGCACAAATCAAACAGTCAACAACAATCAACAATCCTAAGTGCCCAACCGCTGAAATTCAGCGACTAGGCACTCGGGGACTGGAGATCAAAAATCCTAAGTGCCCAACCGCTGAAATTCAGCGACTAGGCACTCGGGGACTGGAGATCAAAAAACCTAAGTGCCCACCCGCTGAAATTCAGCGACTAGGCACTTGGGGACTGGGTGCTACAAATAAAAACAAACACTAAAAGAATCTGACCACTGAAATTCAGTGGCCCGATCCTCGGGGACTGGACATACCTGGATGGCTGCGCCCAGCATGCCGTGGAGCTGCAGCGCGTCCACAGATGCGAGAAGAGACAGAGTGTGTCCGCGACGCTGCTTGACCTCCGTTTTGGCGACCCCAGGTGTGCGGCTCGATGGCAATGTACCACTCGCTATAGCCGCTTTGGCCATAAAGCAGGGGAAGGTCGCGGCGGATGCTCCAGCACCAACAGGAGCCGGCTCGGTCATTCCAGGCGAGGAAACATCCTCCTTGGTCTTCAAGGCCACCTCCGTCGCAGTCGGAGGAACACTCGGAGCAACCGTCGTGTCGTCAGAGACCGTGACGACATCGTCACCTTTGGCCTTCTTAGCACTGTCTGCGGGGGCAGCGACCTCGTCAGCTTTCCTCTTTCGTGAGGGGTCCTCCTCGGCGATGACTGGCAGCACCTTGGCCACGGAAGGGTGGCCGATCTTCTTAACTCCAGTCCTGTGAAACAACGATATGAGAAAATTTGTCCGAGTACAACGGAAGTCAAGCAGATGAACGAAACTTACTTGGCAACTGGTATGAACCGCAGTCCCGTGCGGATACTGGCCGGCTTCTCCAGCTTGGGACCGAGATTCCGACTGAGGCCCATCTCGAGCACGTCATGTGCCCAAGACACGGAGGGCCTCTTCGAAGATGAGGCCTCGGCAGGAGCCTCCGTGACGGCGTCTGCGGGAACTCTCCTAGGAGGCGAAGCCGCTGCGGCTGGAGTGGCCCCCAACCCAGAGACTGGGGCGAACGGGGGTGGAAGCGAGGCCAGAGGTACCTCATCAAGGATGGCAGCGGCTTCCGGTGTTGCCGTCAGGTGCGCCACTTCACCCTTAGCCGAGCTGCTGGCATCAGAATTAGTCGCAGAGCGAGGCGGAGACGCCTGCTTCGCCGGTTTCGTCTTCGTCCTTGGCGGAGCCTTCACTTCCTTCTTCTTCTTCTTCTTATTCGACGGAATGTCCTCACGACGCGAGGTGTGCTCGGGGAGCTCATCTTCATCGTCGTCGTGACGTTCGAGGCTCTTGCTCGCCTCGAGCTCGCGTTGATGCTGTCCGCGAGTTTTGCGAACCATCGGAGCGGCGTCCTCCACGGGCTCGTCTTCGTCATCATCGTCGTCATCACCCGCGTCGCTCACGGCGTCTCCTCTGGCGGGTGGCGACTCGCTCCCGTCTAGAACGGACGAGCTCGAGTTTTCGTCATCTGCGGGTAGGAGCCATCCTTCCACCACTTGAAACAGCTACAATAAAGATGAAACAACGTCAGTATAACCGCGATTGCATCATCTGCGACTGCAAATGACGACAAAAATAGTGACACACCGTCGGAGCTGGGTGCCTTGCGGTATAGGGCGACCCTGGCCTTCGCGTCCAGGTACGCCGCCTGGGTGATCTTCTTCAGAGCCACGATATAGTCCTCGAGCTTCCACTCGACGAGGCAGGATTTTGTCGGGTCGTCCCTACCCGCGTACTCGTACATATAATGGTCGCGGCGGGCCAAAGGCACGAGCCACCGCCCGAGCCAGCAGTTGTAAATATTGATGGTTTGGAGGCCCTTCTTCTTCAGGCCGCGGATGGTTTGCAACATTTTGTCGACAACCATCCACTGGTTCAGCGGGAGCTTGCTGGCTTGGAGCCGACGCGGTTCAGGCCGGTTGGCGGAGTAACTTGGAAGCGCCACCTCGCCATCTGGAGTCGCCTCGGTGACGTAGAACCAAGATTTCTTCCACTCGCTTCCGCCTTGGTCGGTAGCATCAGGTCGAAGAAGGAAGCCTTCGACTTCAGTTGAAACGTCAGGCCACCCGCTGCCAGCATCGGCCCGACCGATTCTTCGCGGCTAATCCTCCCATGGAATAGATCTTGCCATAGGGGAAAGTAGGGCCTGCAGCCCAGATAGCACTCGCAGAACGCCATGAAAATGGCGAGCTGCTCGATGTTGTGCGGGCCCAGATCCGACGGCTAGATCCCGTAGAAGGCGCAGAACTGCCGGAAGAATAGAGAAGTGGGAAACCCCAGCCCCCGCTCCAGGTGACTGGGGAAGCAAACGAATTCTCCCTCACGCGGGTCTGGAGTCACCTCTCCGTCCACGGGGATGCATCACCTGCCGGCGCGCAAGATTCCGGCCTCTTCGAACGACGCCAATAGCGCCCTAGTGCACTTGGATCGGCCCCATGGTTCGGTGGAAGGGGCCATTGGTTGGAAGATTTGTGGAGGTCTGGACTCTCAGGATCGGCTGGATCGCGATGCGGAATGGAAACGGAGATGGGCAAGGTCAGAGGAAAGATGAAGGAATGTTTCCCCGCTCGCCCGTCATTCCCCTTATATATCGGTTGTTACCCGCCAATTTCGGGAGCCGTTACTCCGCGGTGATTACGCCAAAAGTTACCGTTGGATTACCCCAACGGCTAGTTTGACCCCACTTGACGGTCCAACTTCATCCACTCGACTCGTCGCTCCGCGTGACTTGCTAATTCGCCGACCCGATCGCTACAACAGTGACTGAATAATCGTTTAATTCGCTCGCCGACTAAATCGACTAAATCGCCGTTGGTGCGACTAGAATAACTGGTTTTTTCCTTTATTCAGGAGTCCGCCGCCGATTCGACGCGCCCGCATTGGAGCCGTATACACCGACTGCCAGCGACCACATGCGGCCAATCAACGACGGCCTCGGGGACTACTGATGGGGATATGCCTACCGGGGTATACCCAGTAGGACGATTCCGACTGGCCCAAGCACCTGCGAGTGGGCTTGCAGTCACGGCGACTGGATCACGACCTGGCGTGGACTCAAGCAACTGGAAGCTAAAGGTGTTGGAGATATGCCCTAGAGGCAATAATAAATATAGTTATTATTATATCTTTGTGTTTATGATAAATGTTTACATTCATGCTATAATAGTATTAACAAGGAAACATTAATACTTGTGTGATTTGTAAACTTAATTTGAAGTCCCTAGTATAGCCTCTATACTTCACTAGCTTGTTGGTTGATTAATGATTGTGGTTTCCCTATCCTGAACATTGAGATGTTATCGACAACAAGATCATATCGTTAGGAGAATGATATGGTGGACATACTCCTATAGATAAGCATAGCATAAAGATCAAGTCATTTCAATAGTTCAATTGCTATATGCTTTCTGATACATAGTAACCTAATTCCTTCGACCATGAGATCATGCATATCACCTTACCGAATGGATGCTTTGATGACATCAAACACCACACCGTAATTGGGTGGCTATAAAGGTGGCATTGAGTGTTCGGAAAGTATTGGTTGAAACACATGGATCAAGAGTGGGATTTGTCCATCCATATGACGGATAGATATACTCGGCCCTCTCGGTGGAATGTCATACAATTAGCTTGCAAGCATGTGACCGGGTCACAAGGGATCACATATCACGGAACGAGAAAAGAGTACTTATCGGTAACGAGGTTGAACTAGGTATGCGAGATACCGACGATCATAACCTCGGATAAGTAAACTATCGTGAGACAAAGGGAAATTGGTATCGTATGTAAGTGGTTCATTCGATCGCAAAGTAATCGTAGAAATATGTGGGAGCCATATGAATTTCCAGATTCCTCTATTGGTTATTGTTCGGAGAAGTGTCTCGATCATGTCCGCATAATTCACGAACCGTAGGGAGACACACTTAAGGATTCAACGTTGTTTTGAGTAGTTATGGTATTATGAGAAAGAGACCGAATGTTGTTCGGAGTCTCGGATGGGATCCGGGATATCACGAGGTGATCCGGAATGGTCCGGAGAATAAGATTCATATAAGGAAAGTCCCGTTTCGGAGTTCGGGAATGATTCCGGTGTTTTCATCGGAAATGTTCTAGAAGGTTCCGGATTGTCCTCCGGGGGGGAGGGTACATGAATGTGTCATTGAATGATTGCATCATGTACTAAGTGTTCTTGCTGTCCCAAAACTGAAAAGTCAAACTGCCAGTTTAAAAGTCAAACGGCTAAAACAGGAAACTGTGGAAAACAGGAAACTGTGGGAAACAGGAAACTGTGGGAAACAAGCAAGAGGAGGTTGAAACCAACTTGGAGGAGGAGTCCCTCTCCTCCAAGCCGGCGGCCAGCCTAGGCCGAGTTGGGAGGACTCCTCCCTCCCCCAGCCAGCCCCTCCACCTATAAAAGGAGGGGCAGGGCCTCCTCCTCTAGACACACAAGTTCCTATCCTCTAATCTCCGGTTTAGAGCCATTCTGGTTTAGAGCTTCTAATTGCTTTAGCCTGCAGTTTAGAGCCTTCTAATTGGTGTGTATAAACTCTAGACCACTAATAGCCCTCTCTCATACTCCACCATACTCGCTCCGACTTAAGGCGAAGCCCTGCGGGATTTCCCCTCTACTTCCGGTACCACGCCGTTGTGCTGCCGGAATCGCGAGGAGAGTGCTACAACCTCCACGCTTGGAACAAGGGAGAGGAAGGTCTTCGTCGAGTAACGAACGTGATCGATCATGAAGCGCCAGCCGGAGCGCCGGAAGGATCGTCTACACGATCTTGAGATCGGAAAGAGTACGACTACATCACCCACGAGAATCCGCTCTCGTTAAACACTTTGGAATCTTCGAGGATAAGTTATTCCATCGACTCGTTGCTACAATCTAGTAGATAGATCTTGGCTTGTTTGTTTGTATGCGATAGAAAAAAAAATTCCATACTACGAAACCCTACAGTGGTATCAGAGCCGTGTCTATATGTAGATCTGTTGCACGAGTAGAACACAATGGTCATTGTGGGCGTTGATGCTTTTATTGTCGATTGCTTTTTGTGTACTTTGCATCTTGCGGTATGTTGGGATGAAGCGGCCCGGGCTAACCTTACATGACATCGTTCATGAGACTTGCTCCACGCTTAACATGCAACTTGTATTGCATAAGTGGCTTTATGGTGCTGTTTCTCCTAGCATAGTTAAGATCCAATTTACAACGGGTGATCAACAATGCTAGTATCAATGTTGTGGTTCTTGTTCGTAAGTTAGAACGACACTTATTGAAAGCCCCAAACCACGTAAAATATGCAAAGAAAGTAGAGGCGTCTAACTTTGTTTTGCAGGGGTGTGCAGTGATGTGATATGGCCATGATTGTGATTATATTTGATGTATGCAATGTTCCTTATTGTAAGTTGGCAACCGGCAGGAGCCATATGGTTGTCTTTAATTTATGTTAAGACCCGCGTGTTTATTCAAAGTAGTTGTAATAGTTGAAGCCGGTGGACGACAACCATGGTGAAGCGTCATTGACCTTGATGCAATGCCGGTGATGATGGAGATCATGTTCGTGCTTGAAGATGGAGATCGGAAGCACAAAGAAGAAAGGCCATATCATATCACATATTATGAATTGCATGTGATGTTAATCCTTTATGCATCTTGTATTGCTTAGTAGACGACGGTAGCATTATAAGATGATCCCTCATGCACATGAATTTCAAATCATAAAGTGTTCACCCTTAGTTAGCACCGTTGCTAAAGCTTGTTGTTTCGAAGCACCACGTGATGATCGGGTGTGTTAGATTCTGCAAGTGTATACAACGTGAGCAAGCCAGATTTGCTCATGCAGAAACTAAGGTTTGATCTTGACGAGCCTAGCATGTACAGACATGGTCTCGGAACACGGATCACCGAAAGGTAAAGCATGAATCGTATAGTAGATATGATGAACATGACGATTGTTCGCCATTGAAACTATATCAACTCTCGTGATGATCGTTGTTGATGTAGTGGATTTGGTTCGTGTGATCACTAAAACAATGTGAGGGATGTTGTTTTGAGTGGGAGTTCACCTAGTTTAATTTCATTAATTAATTTGAACTCAATTTTTCATAAACTTAGTCTAAACTATTGCAAATATGTTGTAGATCAATGGCAGCCCCTACCATCAATTTTAATGCATTCCTAGAGAAAGAAAAGTTGAAAAACAATGGAAGCAACTTTGCGGATTGGTTCCGCAATTTGAGGATTGTCCTCACAGCTGGTAATTTGACCAATGTTCTGGATGCACCGCTGGGTGACCCACCTGCAGCTGATGCTCCCGATGAAGTAAAGAATGTTTACCTCGCTCGGAAGAATCAGTACTCCATAGTTCAGTGTGCTATCTTGTATGGTTTAGAATCGGAGCTTCAGAAAAGGTTTGAAGAGTCAGACCCATATGATATTGTCGAGGATCTCAAATTGATTTTTGAGACTCATGCGGCAATTGAAAGCTATGAGGCTTCTGAAAAGTTCTTTAACTGCAAGATGGAAGAGGGCAGCTCCGTCAGTGAGCATGTGCTTAAGATGTCTAGGCACGCAAACAAACTTCAAAGCTTGGGTATAGTGATTCCTAATGCTTTGGGGATTTACCGTGTCCTCCAGTCACTACCACCAAGTTACAGGAACTTTGTGATGAACTACAACATGCAGAACATGAACAAAGAGTTGCCAGAACTGTTTGCTATGTTAAAGTCTGCAGAAGTGGAGATCAAGAAAGAGCACCAAGTGTTGATGGTCAATAAGACCACCAAATTCAAGAAAGGCAAGTCTAAGCAGAAGGGACACTTCAAGAAGGGTGGTAAGAAAGTTGCCACGCCGACAAAGAAGACCAAGGATGGACCTAAGCCTGATGCTGAGTGCTTTTACTACAAGGGAGAAGGTCACTGGAAGCGGAATTGCCCAAAGTACTTGGCGGATTTGAAGAACGGCAACATCAAGAAGAAAGGTATATCCGATATACATGTTATTGATGTGTATCTCACTAGTACCCGTAGTAGTGCCTGGGTATTTGATACTGGTTCGGTTGCTCATGTTTGTAACTCGAAACAGGTGATGCAGAATAGATGGAAGCTAGCGAAGAACGAGGTGGCGATGCGCGTGGGAAACGGATCAAAGGTTGATGTGATCGCGGTCGGCATGCTACTCCTTCATCTACCATCGGGATTAGTTTTATACTTAAATAATTGTTAATTGGTGCCTGCGTTAAGCATGAACATTATATCGGGATCTTGTTTATTGCGAGACGGTTACTTGTTTAAGTCCGAGAATAATGGTTGTTCGATTTATATGAGTAATATGTTATATGCACATGCACCTTTGATAGATGGTCTATTCTTATTGAATCTCGATAGTGGAAATACACATATCAACAACATTGAGGCTAAACGTTTGAAATCAGCGATAATTCGACCTATATGTGGCAATCGCTGCCTTGGTCACATTGGAGTGAAGCGTATGAAGAAAATCCATTCCGATGGACTTCTTGAATCACTTGATTTTGAATCACTTGAAAGATGCGAAGCATGTCCGATGGGAAAATGACTAAGACTCCATTTTCGGTATGATGGAGCGAGCTACGAGACTTATTGGAAATCATACATACCGATGTGTGGACCAATGAGTGTAGCATCGCGGTGGTTGTCGTTATGTTCTTACCTTCACGGATGACTTGAGTAGATATGGGTATATCTATTTCATGAAACATAAGTCGAAACTTTCGAGAAGTTTAAGGAGTTTCAAAGTGAGGTAGAGAATCAACGTAACAAGAAGATTAAATTTCGTTACGATCGTGGAGGTGAATATCTAAGTTCTGAGTTTGGCGAGCATTTGAAGAAATGCGAAATACTTTCTGATTGACACAGGGAACACCATAAGCGTAATGGTGTGTCGAGCGTCGTGTCGAACTCTTTGAGATATGGTTCGTTCTATGATGTCACTTACAGATTTACCGCTATCATTTTGGGGTTATGCATTAGAAACAGCCGCATTCACTTTAAATAGGGCACCGTCTAAATCCGTTGAAACGACACCATATGAATTATGGTTTGGGAAGAAACCTAAATTGTCGTTCATTAAAGTTTGGGGATCTGAAGCCTATATAAAGAAGTTCTGACGGACAAGCTTGAACCCAAAGCGGAAAAATGCGTCTTCATAGGATACCGAAGGAAACTATTGGGTATACCTTCTATCATAGATCCGAAGGCAAAATCTTCGTTGCCAGAATGGATCCTTTCTAGAGAAGGAATTTCTCTCGAAGAAGTGACTGGAAGGAAAGTAGAACTCGGCGAGGTTGTCGAACCTTCTCTCGAAATTGCAGTAGCGCAGCACGGAAGAAGTTCTGTGGTGCTGCACCAATTAGAGAGGAAGCTAATGATGATGATCATGAAACTTGGTTGAAGTTGCTACGAGCCTCGGAGGTCAACGAGAACTCGTACCACTCCAGTTGGTATGATCCTGTTATGAGTGTCATGTTGGTGGACAACACCGATGACCCCGAGACATATGAGGCGATGATGAGCCCAGATTCCAATAAATGGCAAGAAGCCATGAAATACGAGATTGGATCCATGTACGAAAACCAAGTATGGACTTTGGTGGACTTACGGATGGCGGAAGGCTGTCGAGAACAAATGTATTTTCAAGAAGAAAGCAGATCTGATGGTAATGTTCTTGTCTATAAAGCTCGACTTGTCGCATAAAGGGTTTCGAAAAATTCAAGGAGTTGACTACGATGAGACTTTCTCACGATGGCGAAAGTGAAGTCTCGAGGATTATGTTAGCAATCGTTGCATATTATGATTATGAGATATGGCAGATGGATGTCAAAACAGCATTCCTCAATGGAGATATTGATGAAGAGTTGTATATGATGCAACCCAAAGGTTTTGTCGATCCTAAAGATGCTAACAAGGTATGCAAACTTCAACGGCCCATCTATGGATTGAAGCAAGCATCCCGAAGTTGGAATCAACGTTTTAATAAGGTGATCAAAAGTTTTGGTTTTATACAAACTTATGGAGAAGCTTGTATTTACAAGAAAGTGAGTGGGAGCTCTGTAGCATTCTTAATACTATATGTGGATGACATATTGTTGATTGGGAATGATGTAGACCTTCTTAATAGTGTCAAGGAATATTTGAATAATAGTTTTTCAATGAAGGATCTTGGCGAAGCAGCTTACATATTAGGCATAAAGATTTATAGAGATAGATCGAAACGCCAAATATCATTGTCACGGAGTACAAATTTGGACAAAGTTCTAAAGAGGTTTGGAATGGAAGAAAGCAAGAAAGGGTTCTTGCCCATGTTGCCCAATACGACCTTGAGTAAAACTCAAAGTCCGACATCGGCAGAAGATAGAGAAAGGATGAGTAAGACTCCCTATGCCTCAGCCATAGGATCTGTTGCCTGTCAAAACTCACCGGCGGGCAGTGACTAGCAACACGAAGAGCCGGGAGGCTCCCAGAGCGGCTGGTGGGCCCTAGTCCCTCGGTCAACGGCCCGCAAATCTTCCAGCACGCACGCGTCCTGTCTTGGTTCGAGGGCGTGCCACACCTATACCTGGTCGGGAAGGTGATGGATTGTTCGATTGGTTTCTGCACGGTAAACAAGTATCGTAAAATTCGAGCCGTGATCGGCTCCGAGTTTCCACAGAATCGGCTTTCGAGCCGATTGTCCCCATGGCTTTGCATTGGATCTATGATAACATGGGGTTTTGCTTAATTATTACAAGTTAAATCGATCTACGATAGTTTAACGTTTTCACCACGCAACCGGGCGTCCGCGTAGTTGAGCCTAATAGATACGAAAAATAGTAGAAAACCGATCCTAGAGGCCTAAAACCAACATAACGTCAATTCCCGGAAACATCCCCTCTAAGATCAATAAACCATACCTTACGTATTACCGGATCGTTCAACCCGTTTGTGAGGCCTAACCACGTAGATATCAAACTAAACCTTGATGAACAAGGCACAACTATAACAGATCAAATCGACTTAAGAAGGAATCAAGCAAGATGCCACCTTTACACCCGGGAGACGGTGCAAAGACGGCGAGATAGCTAGAGATAGCATAAATAAGCAATCATAGTAAAAGCATCGATGCTAGCTCTAACAAATCTGTGGTAAGGGTGTTACTCGCCATCAACAAGGCTTAGTACGAGTAACACCGGATAACGCGTAAGTAAATACTGCCTAGATCGCAAGGTGCGATCTAGGCGACATACTACCGAGAAAAACCCTAGAAACAAGGGGTGGCGATGCGCCGAGATTGTTGTTGGTTGTGAACGTGATTGTCCTTCTTTTCTCAATAACCCTAAGTACATATTTATAGTCCGGAGACTCTCTATGTTTGGAATAACTCTACAACTCTATCTTTATCTAAACATAAACGAAACCTAAACAACTACGACTCCTACTAAGATACAAGATACACGGGCAATTCAGCCCAAATCTACGTATTAGGCCGATCCAACAACACGTTGAATATATGTATCTTCTAAGCCCATCTTGATCACGGCCCATCCCCATCTTAGGCCAAAATATGGCGATAACACATGCCCCCCTGGTTTTGGCAATGATAATTCCAAAACCACTCTGTGTGTTTTTCCCTTCTCCTGGGTTTTTTTTTTATCGGGCTACGCGTACGTCAGAACGCGTGGCAGAACAGGATCGTCACGCCACCCCTTCATCATGATGCCCTGTCTTCTCAACTCCTCCGCAGTGCATGATTTGACGATTTTGGCAATGCACTGGAAACTGCTATGGCATTGAACCGTTTCTTCACTATTCCTCTTTATTTAAATCCACCGAAGTTCACAATCCCCATCTTCCTCCGTAAAAAACCCTCTTTCTCCACCGGAAAAAACCCTCTTTCTTGCCATGGCCTCCTCTGCTTCCTCCGATCTCTCCTCCCACGCCTCCAATAGCCTCAGTGACCGCGAACCAACTCCGGAGCACCCGCCGACAGTGGCGTACAACACTCTCGCCCCACAATGGTGGGGCGAGAGGGTTGGGACTTGCCGTCGGGAGGACGATCGTCCACAGAGGGCGAAGAGAACCTTCAGTTCCTCGCCGACGGGGAGCTGGAGGCGGACAGCAGCGACGACGCCATGTCCTGGGATGGCGTCGATTCCTCTGAAGAAGAGGAAGAAGAAGAGGAGGAGGAGGACACCTCCTCCGAGGAGTACCAGCCGGTGAGGGACTTCCGTGCCGGGTCCAAGACGCGGCGGCAGCGAGGCGAGGACGAGGAGGCCCCTACGGCTTCCTCGATAGCGAAGACGGCGGCGGCGGCAAGAAAGCGAGGCGGCGGCGGCAGCGACGACTTCGGCTTCGATTAGGACTTAGTAGCAATGGCCGTAGCATTAGCAGGCCCTTTTATGTCGAATCTTGTAAGCAATGCCCTTCGAATGAATGAAAACTTTGTTTCCCAAATGCTGCTCCTTTTTGCTTTAATTCTGCCAATAACCGAAACAGGTCAATGTTCCATAAGCCGATGACACGGTATCGGCTCTTTCTAAACAGGTCAATTTGCACAAAGCCGATGACCACCCATCGGCTCCTTCTAAAAAAACGTTTGACAGGGTCCACCCTCAATTGAATCACAACGGCTAGTTCTTGGTGCAAGCGGTAACAAACCTCCATCGCCCATAGAAACACGTGCCCTGAACGAACACTATCGACCAGCAAGGATGATGACGACGAAGTTGAGATAACTGAGTTCCGTGCTGACGCTCTCCATGCCCTCAAAGCATTTTTTTTTCTTATTCGGCCGATTTTCAACATCGGCCCCCATATTTTACTGCCAATCGACTTAGCCGATCTCTCTCATCGGCCCCTCAAGTTTTTTATTGTCCCATATCCCACATGCTTGGAAAATACTTCTTGAGATGTTGGCCATTGATCGCCACTTGAAATTTTTCACCATCCAACTGCTCAAGCATGTCGTTCCTCTTAAAACTTGGTCGACCTTGTGCGGCCGTGCCAATTTGGAGACCATTTACCATATCTTCGTCCTTAGTACCCAAGGGCAACATGACTTCCCACACCAAATCTCCAACGTGGAACTCCTTTGGCTTCACCTTCTTGTTGTAGGCACGAGCCACTTTAGCCTTATTCTCTTTTATTTTCTCAGCGACCACAGCCTAAGCTCGTCACATCTTCCACGTGTCACTCATCAAAGTTGCATATTCTTGATCGTTAGCTCATTACGAAAAGTAACACGTCTCGATCCAGTAATTTCCCAAGGCAATACGGCTTCTTGCCCATAGACCGGATGGTACGGAGAGGTTTTTATCGCCATGACACGACATGCGATAAGCCCATAAAGCTTCGATAAAACCTCATGCCAACGCCTCGGGTGTTCATCGATTTTCCTCTTGATCAGCTTGATAAGACTACGGTTGGGGCCTCGGCTTGCCCGTTTGCTTGAGCGTAGTGGAGACGACCGTAGCAGTTTAATCCTGTGTCTTCGCAGAACTTTCGAATTCGTGAGAAACAAAACCGAACCTCCATCGGTTGTGATAGTCAGGAATCCCAAACCTATGAATGACGTGCTCTTTCACGAAATTTATGACATCTTTGAACTTCTTGACTTCATAGGGACGGCTTCCACCCACTTGGTAAAATAATGCGTGATGGCCAAAATCCACATATGGCCTTTGCTTGATGGAGGATTGATCTTGCCGATCATGTCCATGCCCCAACCTCGGAATGGCCAAGGTTTGATGATGGGATTCATTGCTGATGCGGGTACCATCTGGATTTTTCCAAATTTCTGACATGCTTGACACCCTTTGTAGTAGTTGAAACAGTCCTCAAGCATAGTGGGCCAATAAAACCCTGATCGCCTGATCAACCACTTCATCTTATGAGCCGATTGGTGAGTTCCACAGGCTCCTTCGTGTACCTCATGTAGGAGCTGATTGGCCTCATTTGTCCCGAGCATTTGAGCAATAGCCCTTCCAGAGTCCTGTAAAACATGTCATCCCCAATAAGCACGTACTTCATGGCTTTGTACCTTATCCGTTTAGGTGCCCCCCGAGCCGAATCCTTCAAGTAATTGAAGATATCGGCTCTCCAGTCGTCTGCTTCTAGGAACTGTACCTGGACATCGGCTCCTTCTACCATATCCTTGTATCCTGAAGCTATCTGCGCAAGATCGTTCGCCTCGGTATTCTGCGCACGTGGGATCCAAGTGAAGTTGATGTACCGAAATTGTGTCATCAGCTCGCGGCAGTGCAGCCATAATGGGAAGAGGGACTCACTTCCGCACTTGTAGTCCTCCGTGAGCTGGGAAATCACCAACTTGGAGTCTCCAAAAATTTCCACTGCTTCCGCTCCGGCGTCGAGTAGTAACTCCATCCCCTTGCGTATTGCCTCGCACTGCTCGCTACATTGTTAGTAGGAGAGGTAGACAATCTGATGGAGAAGGAAAATGTTGCCCCCCGGGGCGACACGAGGAAAATGCCGATGCCGCAGCCATCGTCACAAACTGATCCGTCGAAAAACATAGCCCATGCTTTTATGGACAGTGCTGCTATGTTAGTGTTGATCCTCTCGGCAATAAGATCAGCCAGCGCCTGTCCCTTAACAGCTTTCGCGGTGATACCGGATGTCAAACTCTGATAATGCAAACATCCATTTGCCTAATCGGCCTTTTAACATAGGAGCCGATAGCATGTGCTTTATGACGTCCGACTTGCATATGATGATGACCTCTGCTGATAGCAAAATGTGGCGTAGCTTGGTGCATGTAAAAAACAAACAGAGGCACAATTTGTCGATATCTGGATACCGTGTCTCTGCGTCCAGCATCCTTCTGCTTATGTAGAATACGACTCGCTCTAGCCCATCATGCACTTGTACTACCACTGAGGCGATGGACGTGTCAGCCACTGACAAGTAAATGTAGAACGGTTTGTCTGGCTGGGGTGGAACTAACACTGGCGGCTTTGTCAGATATTCCTTGATCTCGTCAAAGGCCCGTTGTTGTTCTTCCCCCCAGCGGAATTCCTCATCAGCTTTAATTTTTACGAGCCCCATGAATGGCTCTATCCTTCCTGATAGGTTAGAGATGAATCGTCTGACGAAGTTGATCTTGCCAATGAGAGACTGTAGCTCTTTCTTTGTAGTGGGTGGCTTCATTGTTCGCACTGCCTCCTGACTTTTCAGGCCGATCTCAATTCCGCGTTCATGGACCAAGAAACCCAAGAACTGACCGGCCGTCACTCCGAAGGCGCACTTCTTTGGATTCATCCTCAGGCCAAACTTTCTTGTTCGGTCCAGACGCTGCAGATCGCCCAAGTGCCCTTCTTGCTGAAGCGAGACTTGACCACCACGTCATCGATGTAGATTTCCACCGGTTGCCGATCAGATCATGGAAGATATAATTCATGGCCCTTTGATATGTTGCGGCATTTTTCAGCCAAACGTCATGACTACATATTCAAACAACCCCGGACCACGGACCCGGACTCAATGCGTCTTGTGTATGTCTTCGGAGCCATGAAGATCTGGTTGTACCGGCATTGCCGTCCATGAAGCTCAAAATTTTATGACCAAAGCTGCATTGATCAATGTCTACGCCAACGGCATAGGATATTCATCCTTTGGGGTAGCTCTGTTGAGATCTCGAAAATCTATAGCAACACGCCATTGGCCGCCTTCTTCTCTCTGACACGATGCTAGAAATCCATTCAGCATACCGCATGGTCTCGATCAACTTGGCCGTCGAGATTCTCTCGACCTCTTTCTTGACTTCTTCCAAAATTTCGCCTTCATTTGTCGTGCTCGTTGAAATGGCGAAATCCTTTTTGAGCGGGAGCCGATGCTCGATGATGCTCTGTCAACCGAGCATCTCTGTAGTCCCATGCAAAGCAATCTGGATATTGTTTCAACAGGGCTATCATTGGTTCGCAGACTTGGTTCTAATTTTACTGGCGATAAATGTTGGTCGTGGCTTATCCCGGGACCAATGTCGATCTCTTCTAGCTCATCACCGATGTAAACCCATACCCTAGCTTTCCATCACTGTCAAATCGATGCTAAACACAGGCAAGCGATGGATAAGGACAACAAAATAATTTGGGCCGATCGCCTGAATCGGCCCCCTTCTTGCTTGCGTATGCCAAGGACGGTTTACACCTTATTATTTTACAGTGGCAGAGTATCTCTCTGCTACGACTACATGCACTGCTTGTCGTATGATCGCTGCTTTTTATTTTTGTGGCGATCGCAGGATCGCCGCATTACCACGGATGATCGTGGGCTTTTCTACTGTAAGGCGATGGATAAGACCAGCCTCACCCCGTTTTTTGTAGCTTCAATACGCTCGCAGCCGTCTAGATTGATTCCAGAGATCGGCTCTTGGTCTTCCGCTTCCCAGATGTTCATGCCAGCAGTGGAAACCTCGATGGAATCGTCTGCATGGACGACCTCCACTTCATCCCCGTCCCACTGTATCAGGCACTGGTGCATCGTGGATGGGATGCAGCAGTTAGCGTGGATCCAATCCCTTCCTAGCAAGACGGCGTAGGTACTTTTGCTGTTCACGACGAAGAAAGACGTGGGTATGGTTTTCTTGCCCACGGTCAGATCCACGTTTAGAACGCCTTGAGTTTCCGACGACTGGCCGTTGAAGTCACTTAACGTGACGTTGGTTTTGATCAGGTCTGCAGTGGAGCGTCCCAAACGTCGTAGCATGGAGTATGGCATGATATTAACTGCCGCTCCTGTGTCCACCAACATCTTGCTGACGGGTTGTCCATTGATGTAGCCCCGCAGGTACAGCGCTTTCAGATGTTTGTAACCCTTCTCACGTGGCTTCTCGAAGATAACCGGCCGTGGGCCGCAGTCAAGTTGTGCCACTGGTAGCATGTTGGTTTGTGGCGCGCAGAACTCTGCCGGGAGCACGAACACCATGTTCGTGCCAGCCGATGCCTGTGCATCGGCTTTTATTGGCTTGGGTCGCCACTCTTTCCTTGTCGCGCGGCCCTCCGTCTCTGTAGACTGCCTTATTTTGACGGCCAGATCAGGCCGTGCTTTCTTTAGCGCGTGGAGATACTGCGCTTCAGCCTCTTCTAAGTTACGTAGCCGTTGCACTCTACGCTTCTGGGTGTGTCTGAGTCCATCGGGGCACCACCTTGGACGGTGAAACCTGTCTTCTTCTTTATCATCCCTGGGCCTATCAAGGCCCTTCGCTCGAGCGGACTCCTTAGGACGGCTCTGAGGTTGGAGAGGTCCTAAACGTTCGAACACTGACACTGGCCTCGTGCCCTTCTTTCGTTGTCCACATTCTGGGCAGTTGTCGGCTGTGGGCAATCGGCTCATTCCCACGTCCCAGCAATGCTTGAAAAAGGGGCAATCCCAATGTTTGTCTGCGCCTTCCTTCTCTTTCGACGGCCCCCTAGCCAGGTGCTCATATCGTCCGTTGTCTCTGTCGTGCTGGCGACGTTGGTCATACTGGCGTTCATACTTATTAAGGAGATGCGTGGAATGTGGCTTCTGATATCGCACTCTCCTCACTTGTTCCTCTGTTAGGTACCGCCCACCATCGTGGCTGGGCCGGTCGCGTGGACCAGCCTTCTCTCTGTCTTTGCCTCGAGAGTGATCACCTCCTTCCTTGTACGTGTCATGGTGGTACCCAGACCCAGCCATGTTGACATCAAACGAAGAGTCTAGTTGACGTCTCGCGGAGCGACTGAGCTCTATCATGTTGACACCGGGGAACGGGTTCGTGTCCACCTTCATGGCGAGTGGCGAGGATCAAAGGCCTTGTTCTATTGCCATTTGGATCTGGCGCCGCAGCTCTTTGCAATCATTGGTGGTGTGGGTGAACGAATGATGCCACTTGCAGTATGGTCTCCCGTTCATCTCCTGAGCGGTGGGGATCTTGTGGCCTTCAGGTAACCTCAACTGTTTCTCTTTCAGTAGTAAATCGAATATCTGCTCGGCTTTGCTTACGTCGAAGTCAAACCCTTTCAAAGGCCCCTGCTGCTTCACCCATTTGCAGGACACAGGGTCTGCCCCCCGAGCCCACTCGGCCACGGCCACCTCCTGGTCTTGTGTAGGATCATCTTCTTCCGTAACTACCAGGCTTACGGGCCGTTTGAACCGGTCTTGGTATAACTCAGGGTGGCGTTGTTCATACATCGTCAGTTTCTGGGCCATGTGCGATGAGTTGTACTCCACCGAAAGCAGATCCTTGACGGGTGCTAAGAGCCCCACCACAGCCAGGTTGCTTCCTTCTCGACGAGCGAATAACATCTGTTCTTGATGGTTACAAGCGCTGGATGTATTGACTCGGTTTCTCCCGCTTCGTGCGCCAGTGCGCAATGCCGACCTCGATCGCCTCGAATAATCTTGGATGTGGGCCGTTCTTCTAGTTGTTTCGGTGCGAATTGAATCGGTGGCAGAGGTGTACCACCCAAAGGCTGGTCTGTTAGAGATTGTGCAAAGAATCTTACGCGCATTTGATCCGATGCGAAATCATGCCTAGCTGTGCGGTATCGCTTACGTGCTCGATCGAGCTTGACCCTCGATCCATTGAATCTTGAGAACTCGGGAGCTTATATTTGGGTGGTAGTGGAATCAGGTCAAACTCGTTGAGTACGGCTTTGAGTAGCCGATGAAAGTCGTCTTTTTCGACGGCGGCCCGATCTCTCAGATGGTAGTGATTTGATCCACTGTTTGAGCTGCAGGGCTAGACTCTCATGGCTTGTGCCGGTGGCATACTTGGCTATACGCTGTTTGTCGGCGTCCATCCCGGACATCGTTGCTCGAGGCGCTGCTCACGAAGACCTGCGGTAGGAATCTGCCGCGGACACTCCTGCGATTGCGATCTGTGCGCGCCAAGTTGTTGCAGTCCGCACGTAGGCACATACGTACCCATCTGGGATCTCTTTGGGTGGCTCGAACAGGTGGCAATCACTGGATCGCCTCCCGCCTGAGACAATATATGCCGCTGATCCTGGCGGCTCTGGAGCTGAGTGAATGGCAGTTGCGGCCTGGTGTGGAGCGGTCTTTCTCCTTGGTGGGTTCCTAAAGTGGGCCCCGACGGAGAGTACTGATGTTTCATGATCTCCTGGACCACGCGAACCGCGACCCGCTCGAACGCGTTCACCAGGCTCTCAGAGTGGCGGTGTAGAGAATGAGCCACCATGTAGTTGACCTCCTGTCGTAGAGCCCTGGAGCGTTCCTCTGAAGGAACAGACAGATCCACTTCATCGAGGGCACCCTCAGGGGAGAATCCCTTCCACCTGATGCCACGCGAACGGGTCCTCTCGAAAGAGCCGATGAGGTCGGCTTCGAAGAGCCCTTTGATCTCGTCATACTTCGCTTTGTGCTCCGCAGGAAGCTCGTCGTACGTGACCGGCCTGTTCTCCATCGTAGCGTCGGACATTTGATGTAGATGTTGTTGAATGTCCCACCGGGCGTGCCAGAATGTGTTGCCTGTCAAAACTCACCGTGAGCGGTGACTAGCAACACGAAGAGCCGGAGGCTCCAGAGCGGTGGGCCCTAGTCCCTTGGTCAACGGCCCGCAAATCTTCCATCACGCACGCGTCCTGTCTTGGTTCGAGGGCGTGCCACCTGACCTATACCTGGTCAGGAAGGTGATGGATTGTTCCGATTGGTTTCCTGCACGGTAAACAAGTATACGTAAAATTCGAGCCGTGATCGGCTCCCAGGTTTCCCTGTAAATTGGCTTTCAGAGCCGATTGTCCCCATGGCTTTGCATTGGATCTATGATAACATGGGGTTTTGCTTAATTATTACAAGTAAAATCGATCTACGATAGTTTAACGTTTTCACCACGCAACCGGAACGTCCCACGCGTAGTTGAGCCTAATAGATACGAAAAATAGTAGAAAACCGATCCTATAGAGGGCCTAAAAACCAACATAACGTCAATTCCCGGAAACATCCCCTCTAAGATCAATAAACCATACCTTACGTATTACCGGATCGTTCAACCCGTTTGTGAGGCCTAACCACGTAGATATCAAACTAAACCTTGATGAACAAGGCACAACTATAACAGATCAAATCGACTTAAGCAGGAATCAAGCAAGATGCCACCTTTACACCCGGGAGACGGTGCAAAGACGGCGAGATAGCTAGAGATAGCATAAATAAGCAATCATAGTAAAAGCATCGATGCTAGCTCTAACAAATCTGTGGTAAGGGTGTTACTCGCCATCAACAAGGCTTAGTACGAGTAACACCGGATAACGCGTAAGTAAATACTGCCTAGATCGCAAGGTGCGATCTAGGCAGCATGGCACTTACCCGAGAAAAACCCTAGAAACAAGGGGTGGCGATGCGCCGAGATTGTTGTTGGTTGTGAACGTGATTGTCCTTCTTTTCTCAATAACCCTAAGTACATATTTATAGTCCGGAGACTCTCTATGTTTGGAATAACTCTACAACTCTATCTTTATCTAAACATAAACGAAACCTAAACAACTACGACTCCTACTAAGATACAAGATACACGGGCAATTCAGCCCAAATCTACGTATTAGGCCGATCCAACAACACGTTGAATATATGTATCTTCTAAGCCCATCTTGATCACGGCCCATCCCCATCTTAGGCCAAAATATGGCGATAACAGGATCTCTAATGTATGCCATGCTATATACTAGACCCGACATTGCATATGCTGTTAGCTTAACTAGCAGATATCAAAGTGATCCAGGAGTGGATCATTGGACAGCGGTCAAAAACATCCTTAAGTACTTGAGAAGAACTAAGGATATGGTTCTTTCTTATGGAGGTGATGAAAAGCTCGTTGTTAATGGTTACACCGATGCTAGTTGGAACACCGATCCGGATGATTCTAAATCACAATCTGGATACGTATTTTGAATGGTGCAGCAAGCTGGAGGAGTGCAAAGCAAAGCGTTGTGGCGAGATCTTCAACTGAATCAGAATACATGGCTGCTTCGGAGGCTTCACAAGAAGCGATATGGATGAAAGAGTTCATTACAGAGCTGGGTGTGGTTCCTAGTGCGCTGGACCCAATGTCTATCTACTGTGATAACATGGGCGCCATAGCCAATGCGCAAGAACCAAGGTCACACAAGAAGCTGAAGCATATCAAGATGCGTTTTCACGCTATTCGAGAACATATCCAGGATGGGAATATAAAGATTTGCAAAGTACACACAGATCTGAATGTGGCGGATCCATTGACTAAACCTCTCCCGAGGGCAAAACATGACCAACACCAAACTGCCATGGGTGTTCGGTATATTACCATGTAATCTAGATTAGATGACTCTAGTGCAAGTGGGAGACTGTTGGAGAATGCCCTAGAGGCAATAATAAATATAGTTATTATTATATCTTTGTGTTTATGATAAATGTTTACATTCATGCTATAATAGTATTAACAAGGAAACATTAATACTTGTGTGATTTGTAAACTTAATTTGAAGTCCCTAGTATAGCCTCTATACTTCACTAGCTTGTTGGTTGATTAATGATTGTGGTTTCCCTATCCTGAACATTGAGATGTTATCGACAACAAGATCATATCGTTAGGAGAATGATATGGTGGACATACTCCTATAGATAAGCATAGCATAAAGATCAAGTCATTTCAATAGTTCAATTGCTATATGATTTCTGATACATAGTAACCTAATTCCTTCGACCATGAGATCATGCATATCACCTTTACCGGATGGATGCTTTGATGACATCAAACACCACACCGTAACTGGGTGGCTATAAAGGTGGCATTGAGTGTTCGGAAAGTATTGGTTGAAACACATGGATCAAGAGTGGGATTTGTCCATCCATATGACGGATAGATATACTCTGGGCCCTCTCGGTGGAATGTCATCCAATTAGCTTGCAAGCATGTGACTGGGTCACAAGGGATCACATATCACGGTAACGAGAAAAGAGTACTTATCGATGCGAGGTTGAACTAGGTATGCGAGATCACACCGATCATAACCTCGGATAAGTAAACTATCATGAGACAAAGGAAATTGGTATCGTATGTAAGTGGTTCATTCGATCGCAAAGTAATCGTAGAAATATGTGGGAGCCATATGAATTTCCAGATTCCTCTATTGGTTATTGTTCGGAGAAGTGTCTCGATCATGTCGCATAATTCACGAACCGTAGGGAGACACACTTAAGGATTCGACGTTGTTTTGAGTAGTTATGGTATTATGAGAAAGAGACCGAATGTTGTTGAGTCTCGGATGGGATCCGGATATCACGAGGTGATCCGGAATGGTCCGGAGAATAAGATTGATATAAGGAAAGTCCGTTTGAGTTCGTGAATGATTCCGGTGTTTTCATCGAATGTTCTAGAAGGTTCGGATTGTCCCAAGACTCAGGGGGAGGGTACATGAATGTGTCATTGAATGATTTCATCATGTACTAAGTGGTCTTGCTATTCCAAAACTGAAAAGTCAAACTGCCAGTTTAAAAGTCAAAGCTAAAACAGAACTGTGGAAAGAGGAACGTGGGAAGCAGAAACCTGGGAAACAAGCAAGAGGAGGTTGAAACCAACTTGGAGGAGGAGTCCTCTCCTCCAAGCCGGCCAGCCTAGGCCGAGTTGGGAGGGACTCCCTCCTCCCCCAGCCAGCCCCTCCACCTATAAAAGGAGGCGGGGCCTCCTCCTCTAGACACACAAGTTCCTATCCTCTAATCTCCGGTTTAGAGCCGTTCTGGTTTAGAGCTTCTAATTGCTTTAGCCTGCGGTTTAGAGCCTTCTAATTGGTGTGTCTAAACTCTAGACCACTAATAGCCCTCTCTCATACTCCACCATACTCACTCCGGCTTAAAGAAGCCTGCGGGATTTCCTCTACTTCGGTACCACTGTTGTCGCCTTGGAATCGCGAGGAGAGTGCTACAACCTCCATTCTGCTGGAACAAGGAGAGGAAGGTCTTCGTCAGTAGAACGTGTGACCATGGAAGCGCTTCCGAGCATAGCCGGAAGGATCGTCTACACGATCTTGAGATCGGAAAGAGTACGACTACATCACCCACGAGAATCCGCTCTCGTTAAACACTTTGGAATCTTCGAGGGTAAGTTATTCCATCGACTCGTCGCTACAATCTAGTAGATAGATCTTGGCTTGTTTGTTTGTATGCGATAGAAATTTTTTGTTTTCCATGCTATGAAACCCTACAAAAGGCCCAGAAGCGCAGATAGGCCTAGTTGGATTAGGTTAAACGATTGCTGAAACCTTAACTGATTCGGTTGAGGTCTGTAAACCCTAGGGGGTGAGTCTATATAAATCTCCCTTAGGGGCGAGTAGAGGATACGTTCCATCATCCACCCAAGCAACTCGCCGCCTAGCCGCTGAGCTCGCCCATTGTACTTCCACCATAATACAATCTAGCAGGAGTAGGTCTTTACCCTCAGGCCGAACTGGTAAATCCTTGTGTCTCCGCCCTCATCTCGCACCGCAGATGGCTGGCCGCCCTTGCCCCATGTTCTACTACTCGCTGCCGATTGCAGCATCTGCCGTGGTCATTCCCATGACACTTTCCAAAAGGGACAAGTGAACCACATCAATGTGGAAGAAATTTATGAGGAGTCCGATGCTGTGGCTGGTAAGTTCAAACTCAATTCTATTCCAGCACTTGTTCTTTTTTATACTGGTTCATCACATTCATTCATATCAAAAGCATTTGTTTATAGAAATGGGTTTCCAACTGAAAACATTGGGTGTCCAATAAAAGTAAGTTCTCTAGGTGGAAATATGATAGTGAGTCTTGGATGTCGGGACCTAGTAATAGAGTTTGGAACGCATAAGTTTCCAGTGAGTCTGATAATCCTAGATTCCCAAGGACTGGATGTAATTTTGGGAATGGATTGGATGACCAAGTATGAAGGAGTACTAGATTGTGCTAATCGAACTGTTGCACTCACAACCCCGGAAAAGAAACGGATAAGATTCAAGTCTAACTTTCAATCGCAAGGGAGTAAGCTAAATTCTCATAAGGGTATTAGCATAGACAGTGTGCCAATTGTGAGTGAATACCCGGATGTGTTTCCGAAAGAATTGCCGGGAATGCCACTAGATAGAGATGTGGAATTTTTGATTGATTTGCTACCAGGATCTGGACCAATAGCAAAGAGACCGTACAAGATGTCAGTTGATGAGTTTAAAGAACTCAAGAAACAACTTGGAGAACAGTTGCAGAAAGGATTTATTCAACCAAGTTCTTCGTCTTGGGGAGCAGCAGTTTTGTTTGTGGAAAAGAAAGATAGAAGTCAAAGGTTATGCATAGATTACCGTTCACTCAACGAGGTGACTATCAAGAACAAATATTCTTTGCCTAGAATCAATGACTTGTTTAATCAGCTAGAAGAAGCCTGTGTGTTCTCAAAGATTGATCTCTGGTCAGGTTATTTCCAGCTCAAGATAAGAGAACAAGACATACCTAAGACAGCTTTCACCACTATGTATGGATTGTATGAGTATACCGTGATGCCATTTGGTTTGACCAATGCACCAGCTTACTTCATGAATATGATGAACAAGGTGTTCATGGAGTTCCTTGACAAGTTTGTTGTCGTATTCATCGATGACATTTTGATCTACTCCAAGAGCAAAGAAGAGCATGAAGGACATTTGTGATTGATACTTGAGAATCTTAGAGAGCATAAGCTGTATGCCAAATTCATCAAGTGTGAATTCTGGTTGAATGAAGTTGGATTTCTTGGACACGTTGTGTCAGGAGATGGTGTAGCAGTTGATCCCGCAAAAGTGTCAGTTGTAACTGAGTGGGAATCTCCTAAGTAAGTGAAAGAGGTTCGTAGTTTCCTTGGCTTGGCGGGATACTACAGAAGGTTCATTGAGAATTTCTCCAAGATAGCTAAGCCAATGACAGAGTTGCTAAAGAAAGACAAGAAATTTTCTTGGTCTGAAGGATGTGAACTCAGTTTTCAAGAATTGAAGAAGAGACTAGTGACAGCACCAGTCTTATGTTTGCCAGATTTGGAGAAGGATTTCCAAGTATATTGTGATGCATTTCATCATGGATTAGGTGCAGTGTTAATGCAAGAAGGGAAAGTTGTGGCTTATGCCTCGAGACAACTCAAAACTCATGAGGTAAATTACCCTACTCATGATTTAGAGTTAGCCTATGTTGTCCATGGACTCAAAACATGGAGACACTATCTTTTGGGAAAGCGATGTGAAGTGTTCACAGATCACAAAAGTTTGAAGTATATCTTCACCCAGAAAGAAATCAACATGAGACAAAGAAGATGGCTAGAACGCATCAAGGACTATGACTTGAGTTTGCAATACCACCCCGGTAAAGCAAATGTTGTAGCAGATGCTCTAAGCCGTAAGGTTTTTGTGAATGGCCTTACTAAGGGAGAATTTTCAGATGATCTGTGTGCCCAATTTAGAGATCTTAGATTGGAAATTGTGCCTGAAGGACATCTCATGTCATTGGATGTTCAACCCACTTTGTTGGAAAAAATCAAAGAAGCCCAAAAGACAGATAAGGAAATTAAAGAGATTAAGGAAAATATTGGCAAAGGGAAAGCCAAAGGATTTCATGAAGACAAATAGGGTACTTTATTGTATGGGAAACGTATCTGTGTTCCACAAGATCCGGAGCTTCGGAAACTGATTTTACAAGAAGCGCATAACTCACCATATTCCATTCATCCGGGTAACACCAAAATGTACATGGATATGAAGGAAAGATTTTGGTGGAATAATCTCAAGAAGGACATCTCCGAAAATATTGCTTTGTGTTACTATTAGAAAGAGACGACTAGACAGTAGTAACAAGTACGGTGTATTGTACTCTAGAAATAAGGTAGTTTTTTAAAATACCAATATGGTATATGTTGTAATAACTTTGTATCATTATGATATTATGTAAATATGTAAAATGCATATTTGAATTTTCTTTGGATCTTCATTGTGTGACTAGTTCTGTGCGTAAAGTCGAGCTCATAACACATGTGCATGATGTAATTATAACATCCCAAAAATCATGTTTTCAAAGCTTTTTATATCATCCATGCATTCATGATCATTTAGGGTTCATTTCCAAAGTCATTGCAAAATTCAGAAACATTTGATTGCTTATTATTTTATGTAAGCAAGGAAATGGCCATATTGCTACCTTCTAATAGGAAAATACTTATTTAAATCAGTAAGGATTTAAGTTTGAGTTTGAGTGTTGTTCCTAAAGCTTGGACAATGTTTTCAAAAACAAATTATGATTTTAAACCATTCATACACTTTTATAAACAATTATATGAGACATAATTTAAACTTCTTTTCCAAATCCTTTTTGAATTTGGGTGTGTTTGGATGTTTTACACATCCCAGGGTCCAAGATTCAGCAAACTTTTGCTTGGAGTAAGTTTCATTTAAAACATATTTGATTTGAGCTTTCAAATTCAAACCAGAAATCCAATCAGAAAAAGAAAAAGGAATAAAGAAGAAAAAATAGAGCAGACGAGCTAATCTGGCCCAACCCAGCCACTCAGCCCATTTAACCCAGCAGCTCTCTCCCGCGAGGAAAACGTTTCACACTCAGAAACCCACCTCTCAGTCACTGACTGCTTGCACCCACTCTCTCTCTACCTCTCTCGCTGACAACCACACCCCACTTGTCAGTCGTCTCTTCAACCCGCCGCAATCAACTCCGGTCGTTTCCTCCCCCAGTCACTGCCGATGAATTCGCGAGTTTAATTCCGTTGATTCGTCGAGTAACTCCCCATACAGCCTCGGCTACTTAACCCCCTCCCCTCTCCACTCATTTCCCCTCACTCGACACACCATTTCCGCCACCAGGCTGCCCACAATCTTGCTTGCACCGCCGCTGTACCGAGCCACTCTGGCGTGCGATTCCGGTAAGCTCCGTCCACTCCACTCTGTCTCGTTCACTCTAGCATGTTTCCCTTGATCACGCGACTTATGTCATGCCTTTGTTTTTTCTGCTCGTGACCTAGGTCGACGGACTCGACAACCACCGCAAGTGCCCGACGTCTCTCTCATCTCCGGTGAGAAATCACGGTAATCTACGAGCGCCCCCTGTCTTCTCCTCGATACGATAATGCTCGCCGTGACCTTGCGCACCCCCTGATACATCTCGTTCATGCTAGGGCGATTCAAATCATCGGCAACGTCGACGTCTACAAGCACCCGACGCCGCGCACAACTCCGACGAGCCCCAGCAACCTCCACGGTGCGCCCCTTCGCCAACGAAGACCACCTTGAGCACCAGCGTCATCACGCGAACTCGGTGAGCTATTCCACTGCCTTCCTCGCTTCCTGTATCGCCAGCAACATCACCGCCCGAGCGTGCCGCCGCCAACCACCGTCGCAGCGCCGCCAGTTTTAGGTCTGTTAGATCTGGACCGCTGGATCTAGATCCAACGCATCTAATAGATGACTTAAGCAAAGGGGTACGAGTTAGATCTGGCCATGCAATCTCATTTAGATCGTGCGGTCCACGCTGGTCGATCCGTGCGAAGCGGTACCGATGAATCAGAGAGCGCCGCGTGGCCTGAGTCTAAATTTAAAAACAGAAATTGATCTATTAGTTAACCAAACTTGTAAAATTCATAACTTCTGATCCACACGTTCAAATTTTACAAATTTTATATCATTGGAATAAGGAGAGAAAATCCTATATGTTTATGCAATGTGTTTAATGTTTCGCCTCTGTAAAAATGGTTGTTTATGTAGAAACTTGTGTAGGCTTATTTTGGTTATATAAATGATTTGAAAAATGTTTTAAAGATCAAATAATGTCTATTTTGAGTATCTTGGACTTGAGTATGTTTTAGTACTGTTTAACTTGTCTTGTTTGGTGTAGAAAATTCATCACATGGCATTTGCATGCATTCATATATTTTTGTTTGTATATTTTTGATATGTGATTTTGGTGCCATTGTTTTATGTGTAGATTTTGGTGCAAATAGTGATTGTGATTGTGAAGATTGTTGCTACTCCCCAAACTACCAAGGCAAGTGGTGCTTCATGATTTTATTCCTATATTTTTCAACTATGCACTAGAAATATTTTGTATAGGACTTGCATGAATATTTTGGATAAGTATCTATATGATATGCTTGGGAAATCCTAGTAGTTGTAGAATTGTTAGAAATTTCTCTAAGTTAAGATGCTTACCATTGCCATGCTTAGCCTAGCTAGTAGCAACCAAGTGTGGCTATATATTCATGCTATGAGAAATATTTCTAAGTCTTTGGACTTAAGTTTTGCTTATTAAAACAACTAAGTGAATGAAACACCTAGGTGGAATGGAAAGATTGGTTTGTGTTGACTGGTTACACAAGGCCCATCTCTATGGTTTACCTTGTGTATCTCACTTGTGGAAAGCCACCCAGGAACAAAGGGATTTGAGATGCCATATGTTAAGAAGCTTCTAGTGCAGCCACATGGCATTATGGGCTCTGCCTGGATCATATAGGTTGCAATAACTTAGCCATTTGGACAGTTGGTGGTAGTGGGATGATAGGTTTGGAGCGCGTCCATTTGGTCTAAGGGAAGGCTTCTGAAAGATCCTGTCTTGGTGAAAATCAAGTCTTGGGGGGAAAGTGCACAACCTCTGCAGATGGAAGAATCTAAGTACTTAGCCATGTCCCTGGTATTGGACAACTTGAGCATCAAGACATGGAAGCTATGAAGAATCTCCTCATCCCAATTTCTAAGTAAAAAACTTGTGATTGAACAACGGTGAAGGTTCCCCAATTTCTATTGGTGGATCCTGTTGGAGATATGCCCTAGAGGCAATAATAAATGTGGTTATTATTATATCTTTGTGTTTATGATAAATGTTTACATTCATGCTATAATAGTATTAACAAGGAAACATTAATACTTGTGTGATTTTTAAACCTAATTTGAAGTCCCTAGTAAAGCCTCTATATAATACTAGCTTGTTGGTTAATAGATGATTGTGGTTTCCCTATCATGAACATTGAGATGTTATTAATAACAAGATCATATCGTTAGGAGAATGATATTATGGACATACCCCTATAGATAAGCGTAGCATAAAGATCAAGTCATTTCAATAGTTCAATTGCTATATGCTTTCTGATACATAGTAACCTAATTCCTTCAACCATGAGATCATGCATATCACCTTTGCCGGATGGATGCTTTGATGACATCAAACACCACACCGTAACTGGGTGGCTATAAAGGTGGCATTGAGTGTTCGGAAAGTATTGGTTGAGACACATGGATCAAGAGTGGGATTTGTCCATCCATATGACGGATAGATATACTCTGGGCCCTCTCGGTGAAATGTCATCCAATTAGCTTGCAAGCATGTGACTGGCTCACAAGGGATCACATATCACGGGAACGATAAAAGAGTACTTATCGTAGAGGTTGAACTAGGTATGCGAGATACCGACGATCATAACCTCGGATAAGTAAAGTATCGTGAGACAAAGGGAAATTGGTATCGTATGTAAGTGGTTCATTCGATCGCAAAGTAATCGAGAAATATGTGGGAGCCATATGAATTTCAGATTCCTCTATTGGTTATTGTTAGAAGTGTCTCGATCATGTCCGCATAATTCACGAACCGTAGGGAGACACACTTAAGGATTCGACGTTGTTTGAGTAGTTATGGTATGATGAGAAAGAGACCGAATGTTGTTCGGAGTCTCGGATGGGATCCGGGATATCACGAGGAGATCCGGAATGGTCCAGAGAATAAGATTCATATAAGGAAAGTCCCGTTTCGGAGTTGGGGAATGATTCCGGTGTTTTCATCGGGAATGTTCTAGAATGTTCCGGAATGGCCGGCACTCCGGAGGGGAAGGGGTACATGAATGTGTCATTGCAAATTGGAATGATTGCATCATGTACTAAGTGTCATCGTTGTTCCAAATAAAGGATTAATTCAAATCCTAGTTTGAAAAGTCAAATAGCTAAATTGAAAAGTCAAATAGCTAAATTGAAAAGTCAAACGGCTAAATTTGGAAAGTGGAAAAGAGGAGGAAGGTGAAACCGAGTTGGGGAGGGAGTCCCTCCTCCCCAAGCCGGCGCACCACCCAAGCCGAGTTGGGGAGGGACTCCACTCCCTCCCCTTGGCCGCCGGCCCCTCCACCTATATAAGGAGGGGCAGGGCTCTCTCCTAGCACACACAAGTACCTCTCCTCAAACCCTAGCAACTGCTGCCCACCATAGCCGCCGCCCCTAGGGTTTTTGCCCTAGCCGCCGACTTGGGGTGCCCCTTGCCCTAGCCGCCGGCTCTAGCACCTCCTCCTTGGTGTGTCTAAAACCTAGATCGCCGAGGAGCTCTCTCATACTCCACCATACTCGCTCCGGCTTAAGGCGAAGCCCTGCGAGATCTCCCCTCTACTTCCGGTACCACGCCTTTGTGCTGCCGGAATCACGAGGAGAGTGCTACAACCTCCCATTTTCTTTGGAACAAGGGAGAGGAAGGTCTTCGTCAGTCTCGGCGTGTGACCGATTTGGGAGCTGCTTTAACGCAGCCTTGGAAGGATCGCTCTCGCGATCTTGAGATCGGGAAGAGTACGACTACATCACCCACGAGAATCCGCTCTCGTTAAACACTTTGGAATCTTCAAGGGTGAGTTATTCCATCGACTCGTTGCTACAATCTAGTAGATAGATCTTGGCTTGTTTGTTTGTATGCGATAGAAACTTTTTGTTTTCCATGCTACGAAACCCTACAGTGGTATCAGAGCCGTGTCTATATGTAGATCTGTTGCACGAGTAGAACACAATGGTCATTGTGGGAGTTGATGCTTTTATTGTCAATTGCTTCTTGTGTACTTTGCATCTTGCGGTATGTTGGGATGAAGCGGCCCGGGCTAACCTTACATGACATCGTTCATGAGACTTGCTCCACGCTTGACATGCAACTTGTATTGCATAAGTGGCTTTGCGGGTGCCTGTTTCTCCTAGCATAGTTAAGATCCAATTTACAACGGGTGATTAACAATACTAGTATCAATGTTGTGGTTCTTGTTCGTAAGTTAGAACGACACTTATTGAAAGCCCCAAACCACGTAAAACATGCAAAGAAAGTAGAGGCGTATAACTTTGTTTTGCAGGGGTGTGCTGTGATGTGATATGGCCATGATTGTGATTATATTTGATGTATGCAATGTTCCTTATTGTAAGTTGGCAACCGGCAGGAGCCATATGGTTGTCTTTAATTTATGTTAAGACCCGCATGTCTATTCAAAGTAGTTGTAATAGTTGAAGCCGGTGGACGACAACCATGGAGAAGCGTCATTGACCTTGATGCAATGCCAGTGATGATGGATATCATGTTCATGCTTGAAGATGGAGATCGGAAGCACAAAGAAGAAAGGCCATATCATATCAAATATTATGAATTGCATGTGATGTTAATCCTTTATGCATCTTGTATTGCTTAGTAGACGATGTTAGCATTATAATATGATCCCTCATGCACATGAATTTCAAGTCATAAAGTGTTCACCCTCAGTTAGCACCGTTGCTAAAGCTTGTTGTTTCGAAGCACCACGTGATGATCGGGTGTGTTAGATTCCGCAAGTGTATACAACGTGAGCAAGCCAGATTTGCTCATGCGGAAACTAAGGTTTGATCTTGACGAGCCTAGCATGTACAGACATGGTCTCGGAACACGGATCACCGAAAGGTAAAGCATGAATCATATAGTAGATATGATGAACATGTCGATTGTTCGCCATTGAAACTATATCAACTCTCGTGATGATCGGTGTTGATGTGGTGGATTTGGTTCGTGTGATCACTAAAACAATGTGAGGGATATTGTTTTGAGTGGGAGTTCACCTAGATTAATTTTAATATTAATTTGAACTCAATTTGTCATAAACTTAGTCTAAACTATTGCAAATATGTTGTAGATCAATGGCAGCCCCTACCATCAATTTTAATGCGTTCCTAGAGAAAGAAAAGTTGAAAAACAATGGAAGCAACTTCATGATTGGTTCCGCAATTTGAGGATTGTCCTCACAATTGGTAATTTGACCTATGTCTTTGGATGCACCATTGGGTGACCCTGCACTGATGCTCCCGATGAAGTAAAGAATGTTTACCTCACTCGGAAGACTCAGTACTCCACAGTTCAGTGTGCTATCTTGTATGGTTTAGAATCGGAGATTCAGAAAAGGTTTGAGAATTCAGACCCATATGATATTGTTGAGGATCTCAAATTGATCTTTGAGACTCACGCGGCAATTGAAAGCTATGAGGCTTCTGAAATGTTCTTTAACTGCAAGATGGAAGAGGGCAGCTCCGTCAGTGAGCATGTGCTTAAGATGTCTGGGCACGCAAACAAACTTAAAAGCTTGGGTATTGTGATTCCTAATGCTTTGGGGATTTACCGTGTCCTCCAATAACTACCACCAAGTTACAAGAACTTTGTGATGAACTACAACATGCAGAACATGAACAAGACGTTGCCAGAACTCTTTGCCATGTTGAAATGTGCGGAAGTGGAGATCAAGAAAGAGCACCAAGTGTTGTTGGTCAATAAGACCACCAAATTCAAGAAAGGCAAGTCTAAGCAGAAGGGACACTTCAAGAAGGGTGGTAAGAAAGTTGCCACGCCGACAAAGAAGACCAAGGCTGGACCTAAGCCTGATGCTGAGTGCTTTTACTGCAAGGGAGAAGGTCACTGGAAGCGGAATTGCCCAAAGTACTTGGCGGATTTGAAGAACGGCAACATCAAGAAGAAAGGTATATCTGATATACATGTTATTGATGTGTATCTCACTAGTACTCGTAGTAGTGCTGGGTATTTGATCTTGGTTCGGTTGCTCATATTTGTAACTCGAAGCAGTCTTTCGAATAAGCGGAAGCTAGCGAAGAGCGAGGTGACGATGCGCGTGGGAAAGCGGATCAAAGGTTGATGTGATCGCGATTGCCACCCCTTCATCTACCATCGGTATTAGTTTTATACTTAAATAATTGTTATTTGGTGCCTGCGTTGAGCATGAACATTATATCGGGATCTTGTTTATTGCGAGACGGTTACTTGTTTAAGTCCGAGAATAATGGTTGTTCGATTTATATGAGTAATATGTTTTATGCACATGCACCTTTGATAGATGGTCTATTCTTGTTGAATCTCGATAGTGGAAATACACATATTAATAACATTGAGGCTAAACGTTTGAAATCGAGCGATAACTCGACCTATATGTGGCACTGTCGTCTTGGTCACATTGGAGTGAAGCGTATTGAAGAAACTCCATTCCGATGGACTTCTTGAATCACTTGATTTCGAATCACTTGATAGATGCGAAGCATGTCTGATGGGTAAAATGACTAAGACTCCATTTTCTGGTATGATGGAGCGAGCTACAGACTTATTGGAAATCATACATACCGATGTGTGTGGACCAATGAGTGTAGCATCGCGCGGTGGTTATCGTTATGTTCTTACCTTCACGGATGACTTGAGTAGATATGGGTATATCTATTTCATGAAACATAAGTCCGAAACTTTCGAAAAGTTTAAGGAGTTTCAAAGTGAGGTAGAGAATCAACGTAACAAGAAGATTAAATTTCTACGTTCTGATCGTGGAGGTGAATATCTAAGTTACGAGTTTGGCGAGCATTTGAAGAAATGCGGAATACTTTCGCAGTTGACATCGCCGGGAACACCACAGCGTAATGGTGTGTCCGAACATCGTAATCGAACTCTCTTAGATATGGTTCGTTCCATGATGTCACTTACAGATTTACCGCTATCATTTTGGGGTTATGCATTAGAAACAGCCGCATTCACTTTAAATAGGGCACCGTCTAAATCCGTTGAAACGACACCATATGAATTATGGTTTGGGAAGAAACCTAGATTGTCATTCCTTAAAGTTTGGGGATGCGAAGCCTATGTAAAGAAGTTACAGCCGGACAAGCTTGAACCCAAAGCGGAAAAATGCGTCTTCATAGGATACCCGAAGGAAACTATTGGGTATACCTTCTATCATAGATCCGAAGGCAAAATCTTTATTGCCAAGAATGGGTCCTTTCTAGAGAAGGAATTTCTCTCGAAAGAAGTGACTGGAAGGAAAGTAGAACTCGACGAGGTTGTCGAACCTTCTCTCGAAATTGTGAGTAGCGTAGTGCCGGAAGAAGTTCCTGTGGTGCCTGCACCAATTAGAGAGGAAGCTAATGATGATGATCATGAAACTTCGGTTGAAGTTGCTACAGAGCCTCGCAGGTCAACGAGAACTCGTACCACTCCAGATTGGTATGATCCCGTTATGAGTGTCATGTTGGTGGACAACACCGATGACCCTGAGACATATGAGGAAGCGATGATGAGCCCAGATTCCAATAAATGGCAAGAAGCCATGAAATCCGAGATTGGATCCATGTACGAAAACCAAGTGTGGACTTTGGTGGACTTACCGGATGGCCGGAAGGCTGTCGAGAACAAATGGATTTTCAAGAAGAAAACAGATGCTGATGGTAATGTAACTATCTATAAAGCTCGACTTGTCGCAAAAGGGTTTCGACAAATTCAAGGAGTTGACTACGATGAGACTTTCTCACCAGTAGCGAAGCTAAAATCTGTGAGGATTATGTTAGCAATCGCTGCATATTATGATTATGAGATATGGCAGATGGATGTCAAAACAGCATTCCTCAATGGAGACATTTATGAAGAGTTGTATATGATGCAACCCAAAGGCTTTGTCGATCCTAAAGATGCTAACAAGGTATGCAAACTTCAACGGTCCATTTATGGATTGAAGCAAGCATCCCGAAGTTGGAATCAACGTTTTGATAAGGTGATCAAAAGTTTTGGTTTTATACAAACTTATGGAGAAGCTTGTATTTACAAGAAAGTGAGTGGGAGCTCTGTAGCATTCTTAATACTATATGTAGATGACATATTGTTGATTCGGAATGATGTAGACCTTCTTAATAGTGTCAAGGAATATTTGAATAATAGTTTTTCAATGAAGGATCTTGGCGAAGCAGCTTACATATTAGGCATAAAGATTTATAGAGATAGATCGAAACGCCAAATATCATTGTCACAAAGTACATATTTGGACAAAGTTCTAAAGAGATTTGGAATGGAAGAAAGCAAGAAAGGGTTCTTGCCCATGTTGCCCAATACGACCTTGAGTAAAACTCAAAGTCCGACATCGGCAGAAGATAGAGAAAGGATGAGTAAGACTCCCTATGCCTCAGCCATAGGATCTCTAATGTATGCCATGCTATGTACTAGACCCGACATTGCATAAGCTGTTAGTTTACCTAGCAGATATCAAAGTGATCCAGGAGTGGATCATTGGACAGCGGTCAAAAACATCCTTAACTACTTGAGAAGAACTAAGGATATGGTTCTTTCTTATGGAGGTGATGAACAGCTCGTTGTTAATGGTTACAGCGATGCTAGTTGGTCCAACTTCATCCACTCGACTCGTCGCTCCGCGTGACTTGCTAATTCGCCGACCCGATCGCTACAACAGTGACTGAATAATCGTCGACCCGTTCGCCGAGCTGCGACTAAATCGCTCGCCGTTGGTGCGACTAGAATAACTGGTTTTTTCCTTTATTCAGGAGTCCGCCGCCGATTCGACGCGCCCGCATTGGAGCCGTATACACCGACTGCCAGCGACCACATGCGGCCAATCAACGACGGCCTCGGGGACTACTGATGGGGATATGCCTACCGGGGTATACCCAGTAGGACGATTCCGACTGGCCCAAGCACCTGCGAGTGGGCTTGCGATCCACGGCCCGGATCACGACCTGGCGTGGACTCAAGCAACTGGAAGCTAAAGGTGTTGGAGATATGCCCTAGAGGCAATAATAAATATAGTTATTATTATATCTTTGTGTTTATGATAAATGTTTACATTCATGCTATAATAGTATTAACAAGGAAACATTAATACTTGTGTGATTTGTAAACTTAATTTGAAGTCCCTAGTATAGCCTCTATACTTCACTAGCTTGTTGGTTGATTAATGATTGTGGTTTCCCTATCATGAACATTGAGATGTTATCGACAACAAGATCATATCGTTAGGAGAATGATATGGTGGACATACTCCTATAGATAAGCATAGCATAAAGATCAAGTCATTTCAATAGTTCAATTGCTATATGCTTTATGATACATAGTAACCTAATTCCTTCGACCATGAGATCATGCATATTACTTTGCCGGATGGATGCTTTGATGACATCAAACACCACACCGTAACTGGGTGGCTATAAAGGTGGCATTGAGTGTTCGGAAAGTATTGTTTGAGACACATGGATCAAGAGTGGGATTTGTCCATCCATATGACGGATAGATATACTCTGGGCCCTCTCGGTGAAATGTAATCCAATTAGCTTGCAAGCATGTGACTGGCTCACAAGGGATCACATATCACGGGAACGATAAAAGAGTACTTATCGGTAACGAGGTTGAACTAGGTATGCAGAGATACCGACGATCATAACCTCGGATAAGTAAAGTATCGTGAGACAAAGGGAAATTGGTATCGTATGTAAGTGGTTCATTCGATCGCAAAGTAATCGCAGAAATATGTGGGAGCCATATGAATTTCCAGATTCATCTATTGGTTATTGTTCGGAGAAGTGTCTCGATCATGTCCGCATAATTCACGAACCGTGGGGAGACACACTTAAGGATTCGACGTTGTTTGAGTAGTTATGGTATGATGAGAAAGAAACCGAATGTTGTTCGGAGTCTCGGATGGGATCCGGGATATCACGAGGAGATCCGGAATGGTCCGGAGAATAAGATTCATATAAGGAAAGTCCCGTTTCGGAGTTGGGGAATGATTTCGGTGTTTTCATCGGGAATGTTCTAGAATGTTCCGGAATGTCCGGCACTCCGGAGGGGAAGGGGTACATGAATGTGTCATTGCGAATTGGAATGATTGCATCATGTACTAAGTGTCATCGCTGTTCCAAATAAAGGATTAATTCCAATCCTAGTTTGAAAAGTCAAATAGCTAAATTGAAAAGTCAAACGGCTAAATTTGGAAAGTGGAAAAGTGGAGGAAGGTGAAACCGAGTTGGGGAGGGAGTCCCTCCTCCCCAAGCCGGCGCACCACCCAAGCCGAGTTGGGGAGGGACTCCACTCCCTCCCCTTGGCCGCCGGCCCCTCCACCTATATAAGGAGGGGCAGGGCTCCCTCCTAGCACACACAAGTACCTCTCTTCAAACCCTAGCAGCTGCTGCCCACCATAGCCGCCGCCCCCTAGGGTTTTTGCCCTAGCCGCCGACTTGGGGTGCCCCTTGCCCTAGCCGCCGGCTCTAGCACCTCCTCCTTGGTGTGTATAAAACCTATATCGCCGAGGATCTCTCTCATACTCCACCATACTCGCTCCGGCTTAAGGCGAAGCCCTGCGAGATCTCCCCTCTACTTCCGGTACCACGCCGTTGTGCTGCCGGAATCACGAGGAGAGTGCTACAACCTCCATTTTCTTTGGAACAAGGAGAGGAAGGTCTTTGTCGAGAATCGAGCGTGTGACCGACTGCGGGGCGCTGCGGAGCACTTGGACGGAAGGATCGTCTCACGCGATCTTGAGATCGGGAAGAATGACTACATCACCCGAGAATCTCTCGTTAAACACTTTGGAATCTTCGAGGGTGAGTTATTCCATCGACTCGTTGCTACAATCTAGTAGATAGATCTTGGCTTGTTTGTTTGTATGCGATAGAAAATTTTTGTTTTCCATGCTACGAAACCCTACAGATCCTTGGGAAAGTTTTTGTCAAAGAAAAACTTAGTGTTTTCAACTAATAGTTAAAACCTATTTTGAGCAAAGCAAGCCTAAGCTACACTTAACCAAAAATGCATATAGTATCTAGTCTACTAATATTCTACTAAGGTATCACTTGCCAATACTATTCCAATGTATTGACCCACTATGGTTGTAACTTGTGATGTTGCAGGTTATTCTGATGATGATTAGGGGTTATGAGTCTACACTCAACATGCTTGCCTGTGGCACATGAAGATCAAGACTTATTTATCTAATTACATATTTAAACTCTTGTACTAGGCCTGTGGCCATGGAGTTTGTAAAAGACTATGTTTGTCTCTGGAATGACTTGTAATAATGAGCTTTGTTTCTGTGTACTTCATCTTAAACTGTGGATGCTAGCATTGATCCAGGGACTAGCATTGCAATCACAGGGATCCTTACCTTTATAGAGGGAGGGATCTTACAGTAATTATGAGTATTCGCTTTATGTTGCAGGACTAGAGGGTCATGGATACGGGTGTAGGAATAGAAACTGAGCAGCAGCGGATGGAGCGAGAGGCCAAGGAAAATGCCGATGCAGATGCAGCAAACCAAGAAGCATTACCACCACCACCACCACCAATGAGGACGTTAATGGAACAGAATTTTATGCAATGTATGCAAATGATGCAAGAGACCCAGAACAAGTTCATGGAAGAGCTGCTGGGATGAGCAAATCAGAGGGCACCTGAAGGTGGAGGAGTGAGTTTATCTGATTTCCATAATGCAAGACCGTTACCTTTTGCATCAGCTCCTGAACCAATGGATGCAGAAGACTGGCTAGCAGATACTGAAAGGAAGCTAAAAACTGTAGGTTGCAATGATGAGGAGAAATTGAGGTTTGCAACTCATCTTTTGACTAGACCTGCAGCATCATGGTGGGAAATCAGTTAGCCATGCAACAACCAGGAAGAGAGTTTACCTGGGAAGAGTTCAAGCAGAGATTCCGTGAATATCATTTTCCGGAAAGTGTTATGGAGTTAAAGCGAAGAAAATTTGAGGAGCTTCAGCAAGGATATACTAGTGTCATGAAGTACATCCGGGAGTTTAGCCAACTGTCTCGTTATGCTGAGGAGGATGTTAACACTGAAGAGAAGAGGAAGAAATGTTTCTTGCGTGGATTAAATCCATTTGTAAGGATGCAGCTAAGGTTATCCAATAAGCAAACTTATCAGCAGTTGTTGGATGCAGCCATTACTTTTGAAGATGATTACAAGAATGTCCAAGAGGACCGGAGGAAGAGAGCCAAGAAGGAAACCAATAGAATTCAGGAAAGCAAACCTAAACCTAAACTGGAGTTCAAACCCCGGAATAGGAATTATGGCAACAACAACAATAACAATAACAAGGGCAATGGAGGAAATCAATCTAATCCGAGAAGGAATGTTATCTTAACAACTGTGGAATTCCAGGGCATTTCCAGAGGGAGTGCAAAAAGCCTGTAGTGATCTGTTACGGTTGTGGTCAGAAGGGGTATATCAAGACAGATTGTCCGAGCAAACCACCGGGTGGATGGCCTACCAAGGGAGGAGGACAAGCCAGTGGAGGAAATGGACAGCCCAATAAAGTAGGAAACAATGGCAAGAACAATAATGGCAAGAGAAACCGACCTACCGGAAAACTGAACTGTGCAACCCTCGAGGAGGTGGATAATTCGGAGCATGCAGTAATAGGTACGCTCAATATCCTTACCAATCCCGGAAAAGTTATATTTGATACTAGTGCAACTACTTCATTCATTTCTGAAGAATTCTGTGATAAGTTCGGGATTAGAAGGGCAACGTTAGAACGTCCTATGACCATAGTTACGGCAGGAGGGAATGTGATTGTACGCCACATAAAACAAGATCAGGTTATC
Source organism: Avena longiglumis (assembly GCA_030063025.1). NCBI lineage: Eukaryota > Viridiplantae > Streptophyta > Magnoliopsida > Poales > Poaceae > Avena > Avena longiglumis. Next base: position 436,484,209 of record CP125975.1, on the reverse strand, counting down.
TAGATCTGTGGTTATACATATTTCATAGACCTTTATGTGATTCCTTTGAAGGGAATTGCAGTAGTGCTGGGGATGGATTGGATGATGGAACACGGAGCTCAGATTAATTGTGAGGAGAAAACTGTCTCAATCAAAACTGCAAGTGAAGCAAGGATAGTTTACCAGGCAGATAAACACAGTCATATCATGGTGGATCTGTAGTTGAATTCAATGAAGGAAGTTAAATTAGAATAAATTCCTGTAGTTAAAGAATTCCAAGATGTTTTCCCAACGGAATTACCATGAATGCCACCAGACCGGGAGATAGAGTTCACCATTGACCTAATACCTGGTACAGCACCAATAGCTCAGGCACCATATAAAATGGGACCCAAGGAGTTGAAAGAACTCAAGGAGCAAATTGATGAGTTAGCAAGAAAAGGATTTATTCAGTAAAGTGTGGTGATTATAGAAATCTGAACAACATGACGATCAAGAGCAAGTATCCTTTACCAATAATTCAAAGATTTGTTTGATCAAGTGAAAGGAGCTAGAGTATTTTCAAAGATCGATTTAAGATCTGGATACCATCAAATAAAAATCAAGCCGGAAGATGTTCCAAAAACAGCATTTGTCTCAAGATATGGACACCATGAGTATCTGGTGGTACCATTTGGTTTGACCAATGCACCGGCAATATTCATGAATCTGATGAACAAGATCTTCATGCCATATTTGGATAAGTTTGTCATCGTTTTTATTGATGATATTCTGATATATTCCAAGGATAAGGAAGAGCATGCTGACCATTTGAGAATAGCATTGCAAACTTTAAGAGAACATAAGCTTTATGCTAAGTTCAGTAAGTGTGAGTTCTGGTTAGATGAGGTAGAATTCCTCGGTCATGTGATCAGTAAAGATGGGATTGTTGTGAATCCATCTAAAGTTCAGTCGATACTAGAGTGGACTGCACCAACCAATGTGAAACAAATTCGAGGTTTCCTAGGAATGGCTGGTTATTATCGGAGATTCATTGAAGGTTTCTCCAAAATAGCCGGACCAATGACCAAATTATTTAGGAAGAATACACCATTTAAGTGGGATGAGAAGTGTGAAGCAAGTTTCCAAGAGTTGAAAACGAGATTAACCACAGCTCCAATCTTAGCAGTTCCTGAAAAGGGAAAGATTTCACCATATACTATGATGCATCTAAAGAAGGTTTGAGTTGTGTATTAATGCAAGATCGGAAAGTAATTTCTTATGGTTCAAGACAATTGAAACCACATGAAGTCAACTATCCAACTCATGATTTAGAGTTAGCAGCAGTAGTTTTTGCACTGAAAGGATGGAGGCATTTTCTTTATGGAGCCAGATGTGAGTTATACACTGACCATAAAAGTCTCAAATATTTCTTCACTCAAAAGGAATTGAACATGAGACAGAAGCGTTGGTTGGAATTAATCAAGGATTATGATCTAACAATCAATTACACCCCAGGAAAAGCAAATGTTGTAGCAGATGCTTTAAGTAGAAAGAGTGCAGATATTCAGCCTAGCAACAGAGAGTTACCAAAAGAGTTACAAATGGACTTGGAAAGATTAGAACTCCAATTCATCAGGACATGACAGTGATCTTAAGCAAGAAATTTTCAGACGTCAAGAAGAAGACCCTTTTATTACTGAGGAAATTCGGAGGATATCTCAAGGGCAAAAATCAGTTTTTCGCCTTGGATATTATGGATCTTTATGGTTCCAAGATCGTTTATGTGTTCCAGATGTGACTGAGATCAGAAATGTCATACTCAAAGAAGCACATACTACCGCATATTCTATACATCCAGGGAGTACTAAGATGTATATGGATTTGAAGGAACTATTCTGGTGGAATAACATGAAAAGAGATATTGCTAAATATGTATCTGAATGCCATACTTGCCAAAGGGTGAAAGCTGAACATCAAAATCCAGCAGGACCATTACAACCCTTAGAAATTCCTGAATGGAAATGGGAGGAAATAGGTATGGATTTTATCACAGGATTACCTATGACACCAAAAAAGAAGGATATGATATGGGTAATAGTGGATAGACTCACTAAGAGTGCACATTTTATTCCAGTGAATCAAAAGGATAATGCCGAGAAGTTAGTTGAAGTATATGTCAAAGAGATAGTAAGTAAGCATGGAGTACCCAAGAAGATAGTAACTGATAGGGGATCAGTGTTTACTTCAGCATTTTGGAAGCAATTGCATGAAGCACTTGGTTCAAAGTTAGATTTTAGCACGGCATATCATCCTGAGACATGAGGTAAAACTGAAAGAACAAATCAAATACTAGAAGACATGTTGAGGGCTTGTGCACTAGATTTTGGAGGAACATGGGAGGATCACCTACCATTGGCAGAATTCTCTTATAACAATAGCTATCAGAGTAGTCTGAAGGCAGCTCCATATGAGGTTCTATATGGAAGGAAGTGTAGATCACCAATATGTTGGTATGAACCTGGAAGCAGCAAAGAATTTGCGCCAGATTATACTAAGGAGAGACAAGACATCATTGATAAGATCAGGGATAGACTGAAAATAGCTTAGAGCAAGCAGAAAAGTTATGCGGATCAAAGTCGAAGATCATGGCATCCAGAAGTAGGAGATATGATCTATTTGAAAGTAAGTCCAAAGAAAGGAGTAAAAAGGTTCGGAGTTAAAGGGAAATTAAGTCCAAGATTTATCGGACCATTCAAGATACTGAGCCAAAACAGAACTATAGCTTATGCTTTAGAGTTACCATCAAGACTGGCTCAAGTGCATAATGTTTTTGATGTGTCACAACTTCACAAATGTTTGAAAGTTCCAGATGATGCAATAACACATCAAGAGATAGAACTACAAGCAGACCTGACTTATATTGAAAATCCCTGCAAGATTCTGGAAGAAAATTGGAAAAGATTGAGGAATAGGGCAATCAAATATTGCAAGGTACAATGGGAACATCGCCCTAAAAGGGAAGACACATGGGAGAAGGAAGAGGATTTAAGAAAAACTTATCCAGAACTATTCATGTACATCTCCAACAAACTTCGGGAAGAAGTTTAATTTAAGGGGGGAAGTCTGTAACATCCCAGCATTTAGGAACCTAACGAAGGGTAGATTTATGATTATGTATTGTTGCATGCATCTATTTGTGAAAAGGTGGGTAAAATTTTTTCCAAATAAAATCTTAAGTGATCAATGTTTCTTTCTTACTTTAAGATTAGGTTTAGACTTAAAGGAGGATTGTTATAAACTTTGATGTGATCTTAAAAGAATTATGTGTGTTTTGAAATGGGTTTGAATTTAAAGAAACTTAAGTGTTTGAATAATAATTTGAATGATTTTGATATAAGATTTGAATCTTCAATTAACTAAGATATAGGTAGTATAACTTAAATCTTAAAACAATAGAAATTATGAAATTCATTTTCATATTATAAAGACATAAACAAGTTACAACAGAATAAGGAATAAGAATATTATTTATTAATAATGATATAATCTTTATTACAATTTAATAAAATAAAGATTACAAGAACTATAAAAGAAAAATTACAAAGGATTAAGAAAATTACATCTACTAACTATCCTATATCTAAAACCTAAACTATATCTGCATCTTATCTTTGAATCTGCAAAACAAAGATTAAACAGAAATAAAACAAGATTAGTGTTAGTATATATTTCTCTCAGATATGTCAGTGAGGTGCACTTGACAATCTCATCATTGAGAAATGTTAAAGAGGGGAAAGTTTCACCATTATGAAAGATTTCATCTTTCATAAATTCACAGCCAGAATGCAAATGACAGCCAAAAGGGATCAGTTCACCAGCCAAGGTAAAAGTAGATTGGTAACAGTAAGATCAAATTTTCTGAACCTATCCATATGTGCATAAAATGCTTTACAGTCGCACACACACAAGCATGCAGGGTGTCTTTGTCATTGCACAAGCTGACCAGATCAAACAAAACCAGAGCACAGCCGTGGGGAAGCACCTTAGTGCATCACTACACCACACCACACCATAGCACAACCAAGGTGAACAACAAGTAAACCAAGAATAGCAGCCAAACCAAACCACCCAGATTAACCCAAACATCACCAGGAGGGGGATGAATCAGGTGGACAACAAGGCCAACACAGGATCTAGGAGGAACAGGCTAGCTCCAGATCAAGCACAGTAGTCCAACAAAACCAGATCAAGATCATCACCAACTTACTCCACAAATATCAGCTTTTGTGGTGAGTTTCATAAAACCTTCACATAATCTATTCATCTTATTCAGAGAAATCATGTGTTGTTTTATAAAACAAACCCTCAGAAAGCACCCAAGTGGGGTGAATCCATCATAGGGATTTCTTTTAAGCTCTAAAGGCAAACCACAAAATACCAAAATTCAACCAGAGCTCAGAGCAACATCCTTGCTCTGGTTGTCAAACCATATTCTACAATTCAATCATACATATACCTATGATCTATTTCTAGACACATCCCTAAAGGAAGGGTAGCACCTTAGAAACAAATCTTTGGGATCCATAGATTTATCAAGCTCACTACCATTTTTTCCAAGCTTTGATTCAATAAAGAATAGCTGGTACCACTACCAAGACTATCTAGATGAACCAACTAGATAAGATTTGAATCCTTAAGCCTCAGACCAACATCATTGGTCATAGGGAATTCAGATAAGAGCATCTCTATTTATCTTTCAAAGCCAAGATTGTCTCAAGCATAAACTAACCAAATCCATGGTTTAGAATTAAACTTGTGTGCCATACATGATGGTGTCATAAGAACAATTCAATATGAATCAGGAAAAGCAGTAAATCATCATAGATTCAGAAAATCAACTAACTAATCATTTTTCTATTAAAAACAGGAATCATAACTAGAATATTCCTATAATACACTTCACTGTTTGAGATCATGATGATCTCAAACCACATGTTAATTTCCAAGCTAACAGCACTAAGACAGTAGCTGTATCTTATCATAATCATGACCATAAATCAAATAAACAGTGGAAAGCTATCAAATCATTGGCTTTACCAAGCATGTTTCCCATACAACCACATCATCTGAATCAGATGCAATCCAAGCATCAAATCATCTCGTAAGCCACCAGAAACATCATATATCATTTTAAGCAACAAGCCGCAGGCCAATAAGCATTTAGTATGTGTCCAGACCATCCAAACATGAATCAATTCCTCCAGTACATGAACAAGCACATCACAGGAACCCTAAAGGGATAATCATCTTAATATGAAACAGGCAGTAGCCAAAGAAAATGTTGCCAGCGTCTAGCATTGAACCAGCAAACACAAAGAGCACCAGGAGAGGAGAATCAAACTCACCATAGGTCCTCGCTGAAGGATAGAAGAGGAAGCAGAGGGGCCGATGGCCATGGCGGCACCGGGAGCACCCCAGAGGGGGCGCTGCAAACCGCACGGCGCCACGGCAACAACCCTGATCACGCCTGGAGTAGCAGAGACTCACCTCGACGCACGACGACCACGTTAGCACTTGAATCCATGCCAACCCCCAAACCCTAGGGTTCGGGACGACATCGATCCAACGCAGGAGAGCCCTAGGCTCGAATCCAATTGGATAGAACGAATTGGCATCATCGACAACCCCCTAATGCACCACGGTGGCGACCAGAACGGCCGATGGCGGCGGGAATCATCGGTGGCGGCATCGCCGGCCATAGGGTCGGGGTCAGAGGAGGAGAAGATGAACTCGCGAGAGAGAGAGGTAGTGAGGAGTGGGCCGAGCTAGGCCAGACCCTTCGGGTGGCTCGTTTGTCTAGTACTAGTGGGCCAATAGGGCCCAATAAAAATAACCAGCCCAGAAACAATTCCAGGACTGTTTTAATAAAAATAAAAAGACCAAAATACCCCTGGACTTAAAAAAATCTAGAAAATGAAATAATAGTCCAAAAATTATAAATAAAATATTTTTGGATTCACAATAATCCATTCTGTCCAAATAAAATAACATATCAAATTTTGGACATTCAAATTTTTATAAGAATTTTTTAATTTAAATATTCCTTAGGGAATTTTACAAAATTATTGAAAGGTGATAAAAATAAATAAAAATCACTTTCATTATTTATTAATGTTATAGTATTTTTGAAAAATACTAAATAAATATTTAGTAATAAAATAAAGGTATAATTAATAATTCCTAAAGGAATTATTAAATCAATAAAAGTCAAATAAAAGGGAAATAAAATAAAATAATTCAATATAGGTTATAAAATATTAAAAAGTAATATTTATAAATCTTTTATCACTAAAAAGGAACCTTTTGGGGTAAATGCATATAAGTTTAAATAATGCATTACATTACTTGCATAATCATTTTGCCTCTTTAAATATTGTCCTTACCGGGCAATAATGATGTTTTTGTAGAACTAGAAACTCAAGGTCCAGTGCAAGCATCAGACTTCACTACCTAAGTTGTCATGTCCTTTGAAGAGTCTTTATCAAAGAATTTGCAAATTGTGTGTTATCATATATGTTATAAAAGAAATAAAATAATATTTTCATAAATAAAGAAATCATAGATATCATCCTAAGTGGTGATATAATGAAGCAATAGAACTTAGGGTTCTATTTGCAACAATGATGATCAAGTAGTGACTTAATAACCCCTGACATCAGTGATTCTAGCGTCGTATATTACACGTTAGCCATGAGATTTGGAATGGGACAGAGAAGTCGGCTGTATCTTCTTCCTCTCGCATGAAGCCGGATGTGCAGGTCGTGGCTATTATCCTCGTAGCATGCATATTAATTGGTAATTCGTAGAGGATATGCAGCATATGGGTGGGAACCCTCAACGTCCCATGATAGTTCTGGCATCTAACGGTTTGTACAAACCATTGCCGTAATTCATTATGTGGGCATGGTGTACACCAAGGAGGCATGCGGGGTCAAGAGGCGTGATTGGCTTGGACCAACTACTGGGCCCCACATCATGGAATTGTGGACGGGAAAGTACGCCCGGTTGTGCAACAAGGAGTTGATATCTCATGGGTAAAGTAACGCACCTCTGCAGAGTGTAAGAACTGTAACTTGTTACTCCCTGTTCCGGGAAGGAGCTACGAACGCAGCAGGAAAGGAGCTCCATGAAATTTCTAGTCAACCTGTGAAGGATGGTTGTCATAGTTTTTCAGAATAAAATCAATCTTTGAAGAAAGATTTACAAAAACTGCATAGTGCCAAGGATTTATAATCTGAGGTGGTAGTTAGAGCATAAAACTTCCCACCTTGCATATAATGAACTTGTTGGGTAACGCTGTTACTCATTATTTCCTTTGATCCCTTGCTTAGACTCTGAGGATTCCGAAGACGTGCCAATGTATGCAGCCAAATGCCAAGAAGACGTGTTCTACGAAGAACCTGATCTATCCGGAGGAGTTGAAGGCGTGGACTACGAGATCCTTTACGGTGTCGATGAGAACGAGTCCACTTAAGGGTCTAGTTAGTAGTAACCAACAGAGCCGAGTAGCATGAACTCTATAAAATAAGCTGTTGAGCCCCACTCCTAGTCGGAGTTGTTACTTTTAAATTTCCGTTGAACATCTTATATTTTGGTTTGTAAGTTGGATCTTTTGGAAGTCTTGAACTTCCGGTATTGTAATAATAACAATGTATGTACCTTTGTAATATGGACCCGCAATGTTTCTGTTGTACCACTCTAAGAGATGTGATATTTACGGAATGGTGTTCTGCGGATGTCATGTCAACGACTATAGTGTACTACACATGCAGTGGTATGCTGGGTCACCACAGTGTGTGTATGAGGTGTTGAGATCCTTCTCGCCATACCCTCCTAGCCTTTATATAGATAGGCCAGGTCCCGAGATAGGTCGAGTCGGTTACAGATAATGGTTGATACCCTTTGAAATTCTATCTAATCTAGACTTGTCCTCCAAGGACTCAAATTCGCCACGGGCTTGGGCCACCCAAAATCTTCATTGGCTCCATGTCCTCGCGTGGGCCTTCCTTGGTGCGGACCGGGTATACCAATGTTATGCACCCGTAGGGTATATCCATGTCACCTCCCGCCACCCATCGGCGACCTCCATGGCAACGCTTGTGCCACCGCACCTACTAGCTCCCAAGGCCATGAGTGAAGGTCGTGTGGAGTTTCCCTGGGTGCCGTACCAGGTGCCCGTCGACGCTCTTAGAGGTCCACGGCATGTTAGGGAGGCGGCTATTGGTGCGGCTCGCCAAAGCTCGTCCTCACAAGAATGACCTTGAAAATGATCTGATTGCTTTTTTATTTTATATCTGAGGTCCTTGACATAAGAAAGATAGAAAGTCTGTAGTTTTATTCTTCTGTGTGGTTCTAGCTGCATTTTAGGTAGCCAAAAAATGGGTAATCTATAAACCAAAACTTTATTGACTTACCTATACCCTCTCTCTCTCTCTCTCTCTCTCTCTTCTTAACTTACACTTTTGGTTTACCTAGATATGAATAAGCTGTTGGAGTTTCTCTTATCTCCTAGTCTTTGGACCCCATCCCTAGCCGATAATAACTGTGCGCTGCTGATGACTGCAAGTGCACAAATCGTCTGTAGCTAGTTTCAAAATAAAGATATCGATCCCACTGCGAGCGGGAGTTGTGAAGTCTAATAACTCTTGAATTAAATACTAAAATAGTAATGCTAAATAATGTCCTAAGTAACAAGATAAAATGCAAGTTTTATGTAAAAATGAATTTTAGGTTTTTGTATAAGAGAACAATAAGTAAAGTAAAACAAACTGAATGCAGAAATTAAGTATCGTGTATGTAAAAGAGATATGAAACTACAATGGAGAAAAGTGATCTCGGGGAGTAGCGAATACATCTCTAGCATTATAAAAGGTTTAAGGTAAAGATTATTATCATGAACATTCTCAACTATGTATGTGTGGGAGGAACTCCATAATTGGACGAATAGGCAGCAACATACTGCTCACATCATACTCATACCACAATAGACAAGTAATCGAAATCAATCGAATTACTGCACTAGTAAGGGATTTTATCCCATAGGATGTATCTCGTGGCATGGACAATGTCCCGTGAGTTTTCTCGGTTCCCAAATTGATACGTAAGGGGTTCTAACAGCTTTATAGTCACCATAAGTGCTCGCACACCTCCATCAACCAACAAGTATTTCCCTCCATCAAGTCTCCACAAGAGGCAAATATTGAGAAGTCGACTTCTCTCAACACCAAGATGAAGACAATCTAACACATGGTCACATCGATGAATATCATAATAAACTTTATCTTATTTCAATCTCATGCTAGGGTTTCTCCATCTCCCCAAGAACTAATGATCTACTTAGACATGGAGGCAATCAACATCATGGCAAATACAATTGGATCTATCATAGATGAATAGTACTTGTATAAATCCACAATGAGTAGGGAAATTACAACAAGATCTAGAAAAGATGTAGATGAGATGGATGGAGATGGTGGTGATGCAGAGGTTGATGATGAAGATTGATGCCTTAGCCTCTCGGATCTGCGTACGGTGAATATGGATCCCTGGTGGATGAGTTCCCTCTCCAGATCCCTTCCGGAGGTGAGGTTTCTGTGATTTCTAGTTGTTTTGTATGTCGTCTCTCCCTTTCGATTGCACGGGGAGAAACTATTTGAGGAGGTGGTGGCGGCGGCAACTATACAACCAGAAAATATTCCTGCCGTATAGTTGATCGTTAAAGTCACTGCCTCTTGCGATCGCCGCGGGTTTTCTTCTAGTGTTATTGATACTTACCAAATTAGCGATTTATGATGTTTTTGACTCCTTTATGCTCTACTACAACTGATCCAAGAATTGTGTCCATCATATCCATGATCTATCCTGATCCTGGTGAAAATATACATAAAAGATGCGCGTGGACGCCGTCAAATACCAAGATCCTATTACTACAGTACAAAATAATAATATAAAACATGATGCAAATCTGCACTCATCAACTTCCCCAAGCTTAGAATCTTGCTCGTCTCGAGCAAGGTTAGCTTAATGGATGTGATCCTCATATTCATGAAGTTGAGTCGATAAAATAAATGAGGCAATTGCAACATGTGTTAATAATATATGATACATAGAAATAAGTACATGAATAGTACCTTACTCGAACCATCCGAATAATATTAGCAAGCTTCCACACCTTAACATTTAATAGTTCACAAAAGATTAATCACAATATGATGTAAAAATGTTTTAGTTCGACCGAATGAGTTAGCGTGGTAGTCCCAAGCGTTTTAGGATTAACATATTCACTTGGAATTTAAAATCTCAAACGTTCCTCTGTCTCTCCACAAGATAATGCTGTATACCTATTTGCTCTTTGCACATTTTATTTTCTCCCTTTTTTATGCTCACACTTTTATTTAAGTGTTGTGCAAGGGATATATCCATACATTCCACTTCATGTAGGAATTCAAAGTTTAATGATCTCAATTACCAAATTCTACTTGTATATGAATCATATTTATAGCTTGAATATTTACCTCGTCTTGCTCTCACTCTAATTTGTTAGCACTTTTAGTTTTCCTTTGTTCAAGGTTTCTTTCTCAACTTAACTGATTAGATAATTTTCCCTTTGTAAATCAAACCATGAACTTACAACATATCAACCAAATTATCTTTGTATGTCCCATTAATACCAATGGTGTGGAAGACTCCTATTGCTATCATCAAGTGCAAGTAAAATTATACTCAAGACATTCATATATCTAATAAGACAAGAACAAACTCAATAATGCTCCATATATGATAATAAACTCGGAATTTCATAAAAGGGATCGATTGTTACTAAAGGGAATTCTAATGATGCAAACTTTATTTCTAAGCTCAAACTAATTCAAAGCTAAAATAGTAATATAAAATTCTAAGATAGATTTACAAGGTCTTAAAGATCTCCCCAAGCTTGGAATTAAGCCAGGCGATATCAAATAATCCCTCGCGATTATTTGATATCGTGATTATTGTAGTTAACTATGGCGCCATGTGATGTCTACACATGCTTATATTCTGGTAGACAGTGTTGGGCCTCCAAGTGCAGAGGTTTGTAGAACAGCAGCAAGTTTCCCTTAAGTGGATTACCCAAGGTTTATCGAACACAGGGAGGAAGTGGTCAAAGGTATCCCTCTCAAGCAACCCTGCAATCAAGATACAAGAAGTCTCTTATGTCCCCAACACACCCAATACATTTGTCAAGTGTATAGGTTCACTAGTTTGGCAAAGAGATAGTGGAATACAAGTAATATGGATGATTATAAGTGGTAATTGAAATTTGAAATAAATATGGCAGCAAACAAATATATAGCAGGACTGATTATAAACGGTGTTTCAATGCTTAGAAACAAGGCCTAGGGATCATACTTTCACTAGTGGACACTCTCATATAAATATCTTTTCTTGATAATGCTACTCTGAACTACTATCCAGTTGATAACTCCAATCCACGGTAGGGCTACAAAATCTCTCCTTAAAGTTCGCATTCTCCATCTAGGTAACCCCAACCCTGTCACTTTGAGCTAGATGGTTCCAACAAACACCACAATTTCATAGAGACATCCAACTTAAATTATACTCATCATAAGTATTTTTGTAATCTTTAGCCTAAGTGCCACATGGTATGCACATTGTCAACTTCACACAGGTGGGGATAACCGGAGATTACAATAATTAAAGCACTTGATTAGCAGAGTAGATCTACTTATTCAACTATATTACAAAGCTCACGATCACATAAAGATCACGCATTAAGAGAGAGATGAACACATAGCAACCGGTAGAGGCGTTAGCCTCGAGGGAGAACTACTCCCTCCTCATCATGGGAGTCAGCAACAACGATGGAGATGGCGGTGGAGTCGATGGAGATGGCTCTGGGGCAATTCTCCATCCCGACAGGGTGCTAGAACAGAGACTTCTGTCCCCTGAATCTCCTCTTCGGTGGTGGCGGCATTGCGGAACTTTTCGTGGATGGAGGCTGGATGATCTAGGGTTTCTGTGTCGAGGGCTTTATAAAGGCGGAAGGGCAAGGTCGGTGGACGCCCGAGGGGCCCACACCACCTGGTGGCGCCACCCCTGGCCGCGCCACCACATGGTGTGGCCGCCTCGTGGACCCACTTCGTTTCCCCTCCGGACTCCGTGTTCCTTCTAGTAAAATATTGACTTTGGCTTTTGTACAATCCAATTCCAAAAATATTTCTTTACTAGCTTTTCTGAAACCAAAAACAGCAGAAAACAGGCAACTGGCACTGCGGCATCTTGTCAATATGTTAGTTCCGGAAAATGTATGAAAATACCTCAAAGTGTAGACAAAACATAAGAAAGTTGATATAAAACAAGCATGGAGAATTAAAAATTATAAATACCTTTACGACGTATCACCATTGCACATGGTATCTTCTCCTCACGGGCCAGCCTAAGACAGAGAGATTGATTGATAGCCTCCAGTTCTTTAATACACAACTTGTAGAAAATATTATTCCTCTCCAGCACTTTCACATGTTCTTTAATGAGCTCATTGTTATCTTGGAGGGTTTGTATAGGGAAGGCAATAATTTTTCGATGCTAGAGGCTTTAGCTCTATGAAAACTTAATGAAAAAGGTTAGATGAAATCAGCTTTAAAAGGGGAGGTTGAAAACCCTAGCCGCCGCCCATAATAGGCAAATATACAGGGACGGCCCGTATATGTCCTGCTGTATAGTTGTGAACTGACTTAGCTTTTGCTTCTACGGCGGTGCCAACTATACGACCGCAACTATACGGGCGGGAATTTTATAACCGCTGTATAGTTGGTCGTCAAACTTGCAGTAACCTGGAATAAAAATTCAGAGATGGGATAGATAACTATACGACCACAACTATATGGACGGAAAAAAGTATTCCCGTCATATAGTTGGTCATTAAACTTACTATACCTTTCGAAAACAGAAGAGAAAATGTAAAAACATCTATACGATCGAAACTATACGGCCAAATTTTTTATTCCGCTGTATAGTTGGTCGTTAAACCTTCTGGAGTTGCCAAAATTTACCTCTTTCTCTCTCTCTCTCTCCGAGAATTCTTTATTAATCTGAGTTCTACGTCGAGTCTGCGACTCCACTATGGACTCGGGGGATACTTCCATAGGGAGCGTTGGTCGAGCATTTGAAAAAATGCGTCCTTCGGACAGATAATTGAAGCAAATGCAAAAGACTGAACTAAAGTCTCTGTTTGAGTCTACTACTCAAACAGACACTAGGGAGCTACTCCCATAGGGAGAGCTGGTCGCGCATCCTATGAATTATTCGAATGAGATCCTTTTGATCAAAATAACAATTTTTTTGGCAACTTTGACCTAATCAAAGCTAAGTGAGAAGCATTTTCCTTGGCCACCCGAAACACCTCCGCGGTGATAAAATGTCGGATGTTGTGTATACGATGCAAAGATAAGCCCTACAGATATCGTCTGATGGCCTCGTAACACACCAGACTGCGCTCTACCAGTAAAATCCCGTGCCAATAGGCACGATGAAAATATCGACGGATGCGTTGGGTACATCACTTGAAAATCACTGGAATTCGACTCCTATAAGACCTCAACGGCCTGAGTTGAATTACACCAACATTTGTTCTGGATTCGAGTCCGAGGACTTGAGTCTGAAGAAGATCGTGTTGTTTTGTCCTATGAAAGTTAACTGGCCCTGATCCGTCGGGTGAGTCAGGCACACGTATCAACAACCCCTATAAACTAACATGATCATTCGAAAGACGGGTTCGAGTAAGAAGCACCCAAAATATTATAGATTCTCCAGTCGAATCTGAACACTCGGGGGCTACTAACATGGATATACCCTACGGGTGCATAACATTGGCATACCCGGTCCAGCCCAGGGAAGGCCCACGTGAAGACTTGCTATCCAAGAAGATTTTGGGTGGCCCAAGCCCATGATGAGTTCAACTCCTTGAAGGACACGCTAGCTGTAGATAGAATTTAAAAGGGCTAAACCCTAAACTTGTAACTGACTCGACCTACCCCGGGACCTAGCCTATCTATATAAGGGCCAGGAGGGCACGACGAGAAGGATCCCTTCACCACATACACATGCCTCACGCCAGATTGCATTTGCACGCCCCCTGTAACCTTTGGTTCCGCCGTAATCAATAATAGACAAGTAGGAATAGGGTTTTCTCTCTGGGGGCCTGAACCTGGGTAAACCTTGTGTCTCCGTGTTGCTTGCCTGTTAACCGTCTTGCGACTTCTAGCATCCCCATATTCTCCAAAACCCAAGTCCATAACAATGGGCATTGACGAGTTGAACCCTCTTCACTGAAATTTAATGAAACACCAGGTTTTGCCAGAAAAATGATAGCTTAAATTTTCGGCCAACATTAACATCCATTGAACGGGATTTTAGCATTACCAAACTTCTTCTACTTCACTAGAGCTTAAAGTGTTCCTTATTCTACACAAACTTAACTAAAACTTAATTGAAAGTTTAAGACTTTACTCAAACCTTTATTTCACATGGGTTGCCTCCCATGAAGCTCTCTTGGTAAAAAACCCCAGAAACATTTATTTAGTCGGAGGTGACAACTTCCTCCAACAGCAAGGACTTCTTCTCTTTTGGAGGAATTGACTTTAGTTCATATAATAATTCTCGTAAACGAAAATCACCAGGACCATAGTTCCTCTCAGTAAGATTGGTGCCTTATTGGGCAAATATGGATACTTCATCTAATATCTTTATTTTTTGCCTCTGCATAATCTGCAACTCAAATTCTTGAAGTAAAAGGATCCAACGAATCAGTCTTGGATTATGATTGTTCCTCTCAAGGAGTTCTTTTAAACCATCATGACCCGTATGAACTCTTACTTTTGAATCCACTATATAAGAACGAAATTTATCACAAGATAAAAATATAGCAAAAAGTTTTATTTCTTCCATAGGATAATTCTTTTGAGCACTATTAAGAGTTCTACTAGCATGATGTATAATATTAAATCTGCGACTTATATGTTGTCCTAGAGTTACTCCTACATCATCATCACTAGATTCACATATTAAATCAAAAGTCATATCCCATATAGGCGGTTTAATGATAGGAGCATGGGATAAACCATATTTAAGTTTATCAAAGGCAATAAGGCATTTATCATCAAAATTAAATATTACTCCCTTTTGCAAAAGGTTAGTCAAAGGTTTAGAAATTCCAGAGAAATTTCTAATGAACCTTCTATAAAAACCCACATGACCAAGAAAACTTCTTATACCTTTTATATCCCTGGGCTATGGCATTCTCTCTATTGCTTCAACCTTAGCTCTGTCTACTTCAATACCCTTACCTGATACCTTATGTCCAAGGACTATATCTTCTTTGACCATAAAATGGCACTTCTCCCAGTTTGGAAAAATATTGGTTTCTTTGCAACGCTGCAAAACCCTTTTGAGATTATCCAAGCAACTAGTACACGAAATTCCATAGACAGAGAAGTCATCCATAAATACTTCCATTATCAGTTCTATAAAATCTGCAAAAATAGCAGTCATGCATCTCTGAAAAGTAGCTGGAGTATTACATAAACCAAAAGGCATGCGTCGGTAAGCATGTAAACCATAAGGACTAATGAAAGTTGTTTTAAGTTGGTCATCAGGATGAATAGCTATTTGGGAAAAACCAGAGTATCCGTCCAAGTAGCAAAAATGAGTGTGGTTTGCTAACCTCTCTAAAGTTTGGTCTATGAACGGTAAAGGATAGTGATATTTCCTGGTTTCTTTATTCAATTTACTGAAATCTATACACATCCTATGTCCACCAATAGTTCTAGTAGATATCAATTCATTTTTTTCATTAGGAACAATAGTAAAATCGCCCTTCTTAGGAACACAATGAACATGACTTACCCATTCACTTTCTTTTACAGGATAGATTATACCTGCATCCAGTAGGCGTACTATTTCTTTTCTTACCACTTCCTTCATTTCGTTCTTCAGCCGTCTATTGAATTCTGCAATTGGTTTAGCACCTTCCTCCATGAATATTCAATGGATGGCTATCATGGGACTAATGCCCCTCAAATCATCCATTGAGTACCCAAAGGCCTTGTGATGCTCCTTAAATACTTTCATGAGTTCTTCTTCATCATCCCCTGAAATTTTAGCACTAATAATAACAGGGAATTTATTTGTATTATCCAAAAATCTATATTTAAGATAATCTGGTAAAGTATTCAATTCTAGGGGCGGTAATTCCTCATCCCCTCTCTTTTGTGGCTCTTCAAAAGCCTCATCAAGGCCCCAAAATGGGAAGCGAATCAAATTCACTTTCTAATTCTTCTAGGGACTTGTCCTCCATAATTATTTCTTCATAATTTGAGTCTTCATCTTCTTATTCTACTTGATTACTAAAGAAGAGAGTTGCCATCTCCTTAATAGTTTTTCCTTTCTTTTCTCCTTGTATTTGTAGAGGTCTATCTTTAAATTTGGAAAAGTGGAATTCTTTTTCCGCTTCCCAAAGCTTAAAAGACACAATATCCATTTTGAAATCAACTTTGGCACCTAAATTATTCAAAAAGTTTCTTCCAAATATAATTGTGACATTTACATCTTCAACTACTCCCATTGGAACTCTAAGAGATTTATTGGCTAACATGATTGTCATATCAGTATTCTCTATTATAGCCGGTACTATCTCTTCTTTTATTTCTAAATAAAAATCATAAGATATAACATTAACTGCGGTGCCAAGATCACATAAACCATAATGTGAGGTTTCTTTAAATATGAGGGAAGAATATGATACCCACATATTTTACCTTATTTTTACCTTCAACTAGTACGGAAGTCTCTTTATCAAGTTCAACTATGTTGCAATGTGCATACATAGCCATAATTACTTCCTTGGTTACCTCTTCATCTTTGGTTTCATCCAAAAGTTCTTCAACTTTTGGAACACTTTCCTCTTCTTTCTTCTGTTGTACTGCTTTAACCTGTTCATATTCCAAAATATATTTCTGCGTAGTGTTAGAGAAAGGTATCTCATACATTGGTTCTAGGGAGGCCAGTGTTGCTTTAACTTCTCTTTTCTTCTAAGGTTTGGGTGGTGGATCATACTTGACCCAACCCTCTTTTGGAGCTTTGGTATGTTCTATAAAAGCTTTAAGAACATGCAACACAAGATCCGAATCCAAATAAAGTTCTTTAGATAATTCATTAACATTGCCCTTTTTATCATAGTCATGAATATAATCATAATCTATTTCTATGCCTCCTTCGCTTCCGTAGACCAAAATTCCAAGAAACTCTATGATCGCGAATTCTATTAAGTAAACCCCAAGCTTTAGTTATGCGAAGATTCATAAAAGCTCCTCTCGTGCAAGAGTCTAGTTCCAATTTATTAGGTTCAATTAAACCGCCATAAAAGATAATAAATACCATTCAGGCAAATCATGATGAGGACATTGATTAAGTAAATCTTTAAATCTTATATAAGCTCTTACTAGTCCTTCATTAGGACGGTTCCTCCAAGTCAATATAAGACGCTTGATTCCAAAAGATTTTGATAAAGGATAATACTTAGCTAGAAACTCGCAGGCTAAATTATCCCAGGTAGTAGTGGCTTCTGGGGGTAAAGATCTATACCATGATAGAGTTGTGCTAGTCAAAGTACGACTAAAGAGTTTTAGCCTTACCTCATTAGCAGTATACCCCGGTAATTGGAAAGTGCCACATATATCCTTAAAGCATGCAATGTGCTCATATGGATCAGGATTTTCTTCATCTCCAGTAAATTGCTTCTTGTGTAAAATACCAAGTAGTAAAGGATTTATTTCGAACCCCCTTGTCTTCTTGTTGGAGTTGTCTCTTTTATTAATATCATAGGGCTTCCCAAAGTGGCTAAGTGGGCTAGCACTAGTCAAATGCTCAAACTCCATCATGTTGGTGGGACCCTGTAACTCAAAACAAAACTTAGCAAGACTAAAATAAATAAGCAAAAACTAAAAGACCTACAACGCTTAGCTTCCTAGCAACACGCCATAAAATAGCTTGATGACTGCAAGTGCACAGATCGTTTGTAGCTAGTTTCGAAATAAAGATATCGATCCCACTGGGAGCGGGAGTTGTAAAGTCTAATAACTCTTGAATTAAATACTAAAATAGTAATGCTAAATAACGTTCTAAGTAACAAGATAAAATGCAAGTTTTATGTAAAAATGTACTTTTAGGTTTTTGTATAAGAGAACAATAAGTAAAGTAAAACAAACTGAATGCAGAAAGTAAGTATCATGTATGTAAAAGAGATATGAAACTGCAATGCAGAAAAGTGTTCTCAGGGAGTAGCGGATGCACCTCTAGCATTATAAAGGGTTTAAGGTAAAGATTATTATCATGAACATTCTCAACTATGTATGTGTAGGAGGAACTACATAATTGAACGAATAGGCAGCAACCACTTCTCACATCATCCTCATAACCACAATAGACAAGTAATCAACATCAATCGAATTACTGCGCTAGTAAGGGGTTTTATCCCATA
This sequence comes from Avena longiglumis, assembly GCA_030063025.1. Classification (NCBI taxonomy): domain Eukaryota; kingdom Viridiplantae; phylum Streptophyta; class Magnoliopsida; order Poales; family Poaceae; genus Avena; species Avena longiglumis. Next base: position 436,465,653 of record CP125975.1, on the reverse strand, counting down.
GGATGTATCTCGTGGCATGGACAATGTCCCGTGAGTTTCCTCGGTTCCCAAATTGATACGTAAGGGGTTCTAACAGTTTTATAGTTACCGTAAGTGCTAGCACACCTCCATCAACCAACAAGTAGCCCCCTCCATCAAGTCTCCATAAGAGGCAAATATTGAGAGGTCGACTTCTCTCAACATCAATATGAAGACAATCTAACACATGGTCACATCGATGAATATCATAATAAACTTTATCTTATTTCAATATCATGCTAGGGTTTCTCATTCTCCCCAAGAACTAATGATCTACTTAGACATGGAGGCAATCAACATCATGACAAAGACAATTGGATCTATCATAGATGAATAGTACTTGTATAAATCCACAACGAGTAAGGAAATTACAACAAGATCTAGACAAGATGCAGATGAGATGGTGGTGATGCAACGTTTGATGATGAAGATCGATGCCTTAGCCTCTCGGATCTGCGTACGGTGAAGATGGATCCCCGGTGGATGAGTTCCCTCTCCAGATCCCTTCTGGAGGTGAGGTTTCTGCGATTTCTGGTCGTTCTGTATGTCGTCTCTCCCTTTCGATTCCACGGGGAGAAACTATTTGAGGAGGCGGTGGCGGAGGCAACTATACAACGGCAACTATACAGCTAAAAAATATTCCCGTCGTATAGTTGGTCATTAAAGTCTCTACCTCTTGCGATCACCGCGGGTTTTCTTCTAGTGTTATTGATATTTCCTAAATTAGCGATTTACGATGTTTTTTACTCCTTTTATGCTCTAGTACAACTGATCCAAGAATTGTGTCCATCATATCCATGATCTATCCCGATCATGGTGAAAATAGACATAAAAGATGCACGCAGACGCCGTAAAATACCAAGATCCTATTACTACAGTACAAAATAATAATATAAAACATGATGCAAATCTGCACTCATCAACTTACCAAGCTTAGACTCTTGCTCGTCCCGAGCAAGGTTAGCTTAATGGATGTGATCCTCATATCCATGAAGTTGATTCAATAAAATAAATGAGACAATTGCAGCATGTGTTAATAATATATGATACATAGGAATAATTTCATGAATAGTACCTTACTCGAACCATCCGAATAATATTAGCAGTCTTCCATACCTTAGCATTTAATAGTTCACAAAAGATTACACAATATGATGTAAAAATGTTTTAGTTCGACCGAATGAGTTAGCGTGGTAGTCCCAAGCGTTTTAGGATTAACATATTCACTTGGAATTTAAAATCTCAAACGTTCCTCTGTCTCTCCACAAGATAATGGTGTATGCCTATTTGCTCTTTGCATATTTTATTTTCTCCCTTTTTTATGCTCACACTTTTATTTAAGTGTTGTGCAAGGGATCTAGCCATACATTCCACTTCATGTAGGAATTCAAAGTTTTAACGATCTCAATTACCAAATTCTACTTGTATATGAAGCATATTTATAGCTTGAATATCTACCTCGTCTTGCTCTCACTGTAATTTGTTAGCACTTTTAGTTTTCCTTTGTTCAAGGTTTCTTTCTCAACTTAACTGATTAGATAATTTTCCCTTTGTAAATCAAACCATGAACTTACAACATATCAACCAAATTATCTTTGTATGTCCCATTAATACCAATGGTGTGGAAGACTCCTATTGCTATCATCAAATGCAAGTAAAATTATACTCAAGACATTAATATATCTAATAAGACAAGCACAAACTCAATAATGCTCCAGATATGATAATAAACTCGGAATTTCATAAAAGGGATCGATTGTTTCTGAAGGGAATTCTAATGATGCAAAATTTATTTCTAAGCTCAAACTAATGCAAAGCTAAAATAGTAATATAAAATTATAAGATAGATTTACAAGGTCTTAAAGATCTCCCCAAGCTTGGAATTAAGCCAGGCGGTATCAAATAATCCCTCGCGATTATTTGATACTGTGATTATTGTAGTTCACTGTGGCGCCATGTGATGTTTACACATGCTTATATTCTTGTAGATAGTGTTGGGCCTCCAAGTGCAGAGGTTTGTAGAACAGCAGCAAGTTTCCCTTAAGTGGTTTACCCAAGGTTTATCGAACACAGGGAGGAAGTGGTCAAAAGTATCCCTCTCAAGCAACCCTACAATCAAGATACAAGAAGTCTCTTGTGTCCCCAACACACCCAATACACTTGTCAGGTGTATAGGTGCACTAGTTCGGTGAAGAGATAGTGAAATACAAGTAATATGGATGATTATAAGTGGTAATTGCAATCTGAAATAAATATGGCAGCAAACAAATATATAGCAGGACTGATTATAAACGGTGTTTCAATGCTTAGAAACAAGGCCTAGGGATCCTACTTTCACTAGTGGACACTCTCATATAAATATCTTCTCTTCATAATGCTACTCTAAACTACTATCCAGTTGATAACTCCAATCCACGGTAGGGCTACAAAATCTCTCCTTAAAGTTCGCATTCCCCATCTAGGTAACCGCAACCCTGTCACTTTGATCTCTCCTATGTATGTCGTCTCTCCCTTCTGATTGCACGGGGCAAAACTATTTGAGGAGGCGTTGGCGGCGGGAACTATACGGCCAGAAAAATATTCCCGCCGTATAGTTGGTCGTTAAAGTCTTTGCCTCCTGTGATCGCCGCGGGTTTTCTTCTGGTGTTATTGATATTTCCCAAATTAGCGATTTACGCCGTTTTTGACTCTTTTTCACTCCAGTACAACTGATCCAAGAATTATGTCCATCATATCTATCATCTGTCCTGATACTGGTGAAAATAGACATAAAAGATGCACGCGAACGCCGTAAAATACTAAGATCCTATTACTACAACGGAAAATAATAATATAAAAGATGATGCAAATATGCACTCATCAGCTGCCGTGAAATTCCATCGCCGCCACCCTACCATCTGTGTGCATCCTCACCCTGCCACCACGGTGCCGTTCGCCGCTGCAACACCGCGTACCATCTCTTCTCCCTTCGGCTCATCGTCTCGTCCCTTCTCCGACTTTCCACCTCTTGTATGTGTTGCCTGGTGCGCTACCAATCTTGGTACTATTGGGTTGAAATGAAGACCGAACCGAAGTTTCGGTCCCAAATTGTTTCAGTTGTCTATTCTAACAGAACCAACCGGGCATCATTTTTATCGAATCGATATCTATACGTAATAATAAAGGACGAAGTGTTTCTTATGGGTTCCGCTTTTTTTAGATGGTTTTACTCTCATGCCAATGCCACTTGTAAGTTAAAAAAGCGATTCCACTTTTGTTCAACCGTCACGTAGTCTGCCTAAGGGCATCTCCACCGGCTCGACCCATCCCGTCCGAGCGTGTCCGAAATCGTCCGCGCGGACGCGCGGGATGTGCGTAGCGCCCCAACGGTCCGACCCATCCGGATAAACCCGTCCAGCTCGACCCATCCGTGCATCTAATCTGGGCAATGGTTGCATCGGCCCAGATGCGCGCGGACAATGCGGGTGTCCTGCCCGTAAGTGATACATTAGTGCTTAAGATAGATATTCATTAGATTAATCCCTGCCAGTTATAAAAAGGCTATTTGAACAAAATAGGGGGATGCTACTGCTTCTACTGCTACTTCTACGACTACGACTGGAGGAGGACGTCACGGCGGCTACTCGCCACCTTTGCTGCAGCCACTGTTGCCGCTGCCGTCGGCCCCGTCGATCGCCGCTCTAGTGGACCAGATGGCCCGCTGCTAAATGTGTTCATGGTGATGGTCACGGTCGCGCGCGCATGAGTCACCGCCTTCTTGCGGTCCTTTGCCGCCCGATTCGCCAGGGCCTTGTCCATCTCGGTGGTCCCTTGCCTCCTGTTTAGCGAGCTCCTTCGCCTTAGCCGCGAGCAACTCCGTCGGAGGAGTCGGAGACGGAGACGGAGCCGGAGCCGGAGCCGGAGCACCATTAGGGACGAAGCCCATCGCCCACGCTATCTATACGGGGACGGTGATCGGTGCCTCCAGCTGGTCCACCTCCTTCCCCTTATCGTCGTCGTCCTCCGCCACCTCCGTCTCGTCGCCGTCGACGAGACCCCACGCACCGCCGCCTCAGAGGCCAGAGCCACGAGCTCCTCCTCCGCCGAGTCGGCGATGTTCTCGCGCCGTGCCTCTTCCGCTCCGCTGCATGCTTTGGCGGTGTGGCAAAGCTCGTGGATGGCGACCTTGGCGGCCTCCTTGGCCACCTCCTCTAGCGTGGTCATGGCCGCCTCGTGGCGGATCTCGCGAAGAGCCGCTGATGCGGCCTCCAAGGCCACCGCCTCCTTGGCGGCGACGTGGTGTATGTCGCTCACCGCCCATTGGGCAGCCATCGTGGCCGCCGCCTCCACCACCCGCTGCAACGCCAACTCGGCGACATGGCATTCCTTCTCGAAGGCCAGCACCTGCGCATCGCTCATGCGTCGGGCCAACAACGTGGCCTCGAGGTGTACCTCGTCGACCTTCACGTCCGGGTAGCGGGCGCGGCACATCTTTCGGATCTTCGTCCAGTTGGCGATCTTGCGGCGAGACATGGCTGCTGGTGGCTGGCGCTTTTTTGGCTGCTGGTTTGCTTTTGCTTTGGGGCTTGTTGTCTCCGCCATGCTGGCGGCCGTCTTTTATAGACCGCGGCGGAGGCGGGAAATGGCCTGGGATGCGTGAAAAGTTTTCTCGTGACGAGAAGCGAGACGCGCGCGGGAAACAATGGTGGAAAACGCCGGCCACGTGGGAAGCCGTCAGCGCTAATAGCCGACGTCGCATCGCTATTAACGTCTCATCGCGAGGATGTCAACTGATGACAGCGGGAGAGAGACGGACATATGGATCGGACCGCTGGACGCGGTCGGCCGAACAGACCGGACCACGACCATAAATCGACCGCCGCCGGACCCAATCAAACAGAAACGGATTGTTTGAAGCGTCCAAGTTGGCCGGTGAAGATGCCCTAACAAAAAAAACGAAAGGGTCGTCGTTCGCGAGCTCACCCTAGATCGAGGATCCCAACGACCCGAGATAGCATACACGGGTCTCCAGCGAGGCGGATGCGGGATGGAGAGGCGGCGCCCTGCTCATCCTCTTCAGCAGCGCTCTCTAGGAGGCGGATTGTGCGCGCGTGGCTAACTGGACCTAGAAGCATATACATACAGTATACGGCTGCAACAAGTCAGACCCCTGCGAGTAAGCGACTAAGGGTGTGTTTGGTAGCCCGGGTGCATCCAGATTGTCTATCTCTCCTCATACATGTTGACCCTAGCCAAGTTGTGTTGAGATTCTCTCATGTGTTTGGTAGCATGTGTCTGTCAAGATATGTTGAGCTGAGATGTTGTTTGGTAGCCCAGTTCTGTGTAAGCATGCTGAGTTCAGACTTTGTTTGGTAGACTGCATGTGATTGAGACCAATAATAATTCAACTGATGCAAATTTCAACAAGTATATAATAATTTTGATACATAATAAGCAGCAAATTTAGAACACCAACAAGTATATAATAATTTAAGCAGATACCAAGTGACAACACGTCATACATTCCAAGTGACAAATTTGCAATTCATAATAAGTACATACGAGTGCAATAATAGATCCATATAGCAAAGTGGACAATGCATTAGTTCTAAGCATTACAAAAGAGGATGTTTCCCAACTTGCATCAACCAATGACACATCAAACAAGATCAGGATTTTTAGCTATGATACGCTTGAATGACGCCTCACGAACTTCAGCTTCCATTTTCATGAAATTAAGGCCTTTACCCTTATGCTCCGTCAAATAATCTAAAACAGCCAAACGTTGGTCCATCTTAAATTGGGTAAGGTCCATTACAGTTTTGCACAAATCAGGGTGGGTTTCGGTATGGCAAGTGTTGTTGATAGCACCAGCCACTTCACGCAATGCTTCTGACATGTTTGTAACTTGGATCATATCTTCCTCAGCCAAAAGACATACTCCAGCACCAATACAATATATTCCAGCAAGAAAATACATATTCCAGCACTAATATAACATATTCCAACAAGAAAACACATATTCCAGCACCAATACAATATATTTCAGCAAGAAAACACATATTCCAGCACCAATACAATATATTCCAGCAAGAAAAGACATATTCCAGCACTAATATAACATATTCCAACAAGAAAACACATATTCCAGCACCATTATCTGCTGATTACTTCAATAGATCTTCTAAAAATTGGTTGTAGAGCTCTAAACCTTGTGTTGTGGCCAACTACTAGGAGAAACATGGCTACTTGTTCCTCAATAGAAGTATGAATACTATCTTTCAATAATTCCCTCTCTCTAAACAAAGTGCACAAACGAAAAAAGGGAGCTCTTTTCATTCTTAGCTGATTCGAGCAATTTATATCAGTAGAATGGTAGATATATCTCAGATTCGATTCTCTAGCTATATCCATATCAATCCTACGACCTATTGTTATCGTCGGAATTTTCTTAGCTTTTCTTGAGATAAACACCATGTAAGCACCCAATACAGCTGCGAGGCCGGCAGCTTTCACAATTAGCTGCCTTCGTTTTCTTGCCAAATCATCCATCTAAAGCAATAGAAACAATCATGTTGGTACTATGACATATCAGGGAGCATAGCATTGTACACAAAGAGCAAATCATGCTTCCAAATGTACACAGCAAAAGCATTGTACACAGCGAGCCTTATACACAGCGAGCAAACACCAGGGAGCAAAGCATTGTACCTCACGTTGTTGTTGCCGGTGTACACGAGGCCGGAGAGCCGGAGACAGAGCAGATCAAATCGAGCAGATCAGATCAAGCCGAGCAGACAAATCAGAACCGGTGCAGCGGCGGCTGGTACAGAGGTGTGGGAGGTCGGTACAGAGGTGCAGGCGGCGTCAGGAACTACAGCAGATGCGCCGGAGATCCCCGTCCTGCACCTGCGTCCATGGCGGCGATGCCGAGCTTCGGACGTGCAAGGCAGGGCGGCGCGACGGGGAGGAGGGCAGGGAGTGAGCTCGCGGAATAGAGGAGGTCGAACGGCGGCGGGGAAGGTCGAACCGGCGGCGGGATCTGGGAGGCGGGTAGCCTGGCGATGAGAGCAGAGAGGAAGGGCAGGGGGACACGTGAAGGGGTCGGGCTCGGGATGGGGACTGGGGGGCACGGGGCGGTTTCCCTGCGGGCTCGATGGATGGGCGGGGAAAGTTTTCGGGACGAGCGGGGCATTTTTTCGGGATCGATTCGGCAGGGCGGAAGAGGGAAGCTCGATTTTGGCTTCGCTAGCGGGCACTGCCCAGGGGCTGTTTTCGTACCGAGTCGGCAGTGCCCATGACACATACCCGGTCTAACAAACAAGTGAATTCCATCTCAGATGGGAAATTCTGAGTAGAGGCACCCTACCAAACACACCATAAGCGTACGCCTCCGTGCCGCAGTCTCCAGATCTGCCACCAAGTCCCATCCCTGATCGCCCACTACCGCGACCCAACGGCCGAACCTGCCCACGCCGTCGCGACCCGACGCCGTGCCGATGCTCCTCCACGGGCCGGCGTCCGAAACACACAGGCTCAATACGTCTCGCCGCACCTGCAGAAGGTCATGACTCATATGACGCATCTCGTCCGACGACGCATTTTTTGCTCAGCTGCTGTATGATTCCCATGTGCTTGAGGGCTTGAGGCTACCAAGCGTTTCTGGGTACTGCATTCTGAATATTCCTGGAATTGTCACCAATCTAGCCATGATCTCCTACAATGGTTATGATCATATTTCCTTGGAGACGATTGATCCATGTTATATTTGCTTATTGTTTATGCTCCCAAATTCTTGGGTCTGATCGGTCTGTACATAAAAGAAACATGTAGGACTCGGATTGGGTAAACGGATTTCTTAACCGGCTCTATTCGTGGAAGGTTTTCTCGACCCACTGCCGCCAGAGACCTCGACTAGGGTTATTGTGCTCGATAGATGAGCGAATCAATCGAATTTTGTGAGAATTTCTTCGTCGAGGGTCCGATCGAGAGGAAATTTATTGGGTGGGTGGGTGGGGGGGGGGAGGGGGCAACTCGTCGAGGGTCAAATAAAATCAACATGTAGCAACAGTTATTGGGTAATATAATAAAAGAAATAAACGAGTTGTATTTGAACGCTGCATCTGCATCATTATTGCTCAATCTATACGCACTTAATCTGCTATCAGGCAGTAAAAAACTCGGAAATAGCAAATAAATAAATAAAAATTATATTGAATTCTAAAAGAGTAGATCAAAAAAATATTATAGATTATATAAAATGAAATGACGAACAAATGCTAGGAATCTCGGGTATATCGATTTTATAAAAAAAAATAGATCGCGATGACAATTTTTTAAATAAAATTGCTATTTTTTTCATTGCATGTATGGGTATTTTTTTCTAGTTTCCTCTAAACACCGAAAAAAGTACCGATCCGCTAGGGATGAAAGTGGAGCGGAATGTTTCTGACTTTTCTGCGGAAAAACGAAAAATGAGTGAAAATACGGAAATGGAAAAGGAATTTTGCAAAACAAAAATGGAAATGAAATTGGTTTGGTGGAAACGGAAACAAAAACGAAACAACGTTTTTTCGGAGAACAGACGCAGAAACGGAATTTCCGTGTAATATGGAATTTCTGTTTTAGGGTCTATGTGTATGGAAAAATCTAATAGACCCATCATAGGACCTTGTCAAACCAAACTTGCAAAGCTGCTGATCCTAGAACCGACGACCATGTAATCCCTTCACGCAATCGAGTAGGATTCCATGATTTGATATTTTCATTATTTCCTTGTAAACCTAGCACCTTGCTATGATTTGATATTTTCATTATTTTTATATTGTTCTGCCGTATTCGGTCCATATCTATTTTCCAAAAAATTTACTTCTGTTTTTGCTTTCGACATTTTTATATTTGTTTCTGCTTCCGAAAAAATATGAAAACAAATATGACACCACTTAGTTCCGTCTGTTTTCATCCCTACGATCCGCCCACCGTCCACCCAAACCCAACCACTACGGGAACAAGCTACGATGCTGACGGGTTATAACCGTCAGCGTAGCCCGGAAAACCGTCAGCACATGACAACGCCGACGGTGACCGTCGACACATCTCTCGCGTCGGCTACATGCCCGTCGGCGTAGCATCGACCGTCAGCGTAGCCACTTGTGCCGACGGTATATGCCGCCCGTCGGCGTCACATGGCCGTCGGCGTACGAAGTTAACGGAACTTAGATGACGGTGTAGATGGCCACGTGTAGGAAGACCAGGGCGTTGGGAGTACCCAGGTATAGTTATAGTGCCGACGGTATTACCGTCGACGTTACAACTTTAGTGCCCACGTGTAGTTATAGTGCTGACGGTATTACCGTCGGCGTTTGGCCAGTTCACCTCAGTTGTAGTTATACTACTGTAGCATTCCATTTGTCTAACAACTGTAATGCTACTTGGTTTAGTAATATAATGGCTACTTCCTGTATACAATTGTTGCATCATCATTCAATCATGCTCATGTCATCATGCCACCTTGCATTGAAGCATCATCTAAAACCCTTTTTGGTTTGGTTCTTCTCTCATATGCATTGTTAATTGTATTTGCCTCTTGATATTGTATTTGGTTCTTGATATATTGTTAAATGCCCAAGTTGAGTTGGGGGCATATCTTTTATTGACTCCACAAACCTTTCTTTTCACCACTTCATAATTCCACCATCCCATTATCCATGAGCTTGTATTTTATTTTCTTTTGGTATTTAATCTAGCTCATGGGAGATAGGATGGATCCAAATCTATAAATTCTTTTGCTTGGCCATTATTCCACTTCTTGGGAATGCATAAGAATAATGCCATGCTATTATTTTTGTTTTCACAAGAATTTAACCAAGGCATTTATTATCTGCATGGGCCATGCAAGAACCACCACATCTAAGTCATTTGGATTTTATTTGAAATTCTTTGAGTGGATCATTCTCTCATCTCTCTCTCTCCTTCTTTTGCTTGGTCTTACTTGATGCATGCAAGCATCTAAAACCCTAACCCTAACCTCTCTCTCTAAACCCTCACCACCTTTTCCCCCTCCTCTCTTTTGACTAGATCTTGTTTGAGCTTGGCTTGATCTTGTTTGGTCTTGTCAAAAGAGAACACACCACCCTACCTCATCTCTCTCTCTCATCTCACCCTCTCTCTTTAACCTCCCTCCTAACCCTAGTTTCCTCTCTAACCTAAACCGAGCCCTCTAAGCTAACCCTAGCTACCCACATCTCTCTCACCCCTCTCTCTCCCTTGCTGCCCCACCTGGCTACCCCCTCTCCCTGGTTCCACACCCCATCTACCCCAACTCTAAAACCCTAACCCGAGGCTACCCCAACCTAGCCCGAGCCTCCCCTCTCCTCTCTCTTCCTCTTCTCTCTGCCACAAGGCTCCACCAGCCCGAGCCACCCTCCTTAGCCTCGCCTTGCCCCACCTGCAGCCCCTAACCCTACCCTGCCCTGGCCGAGCACGTGAAGGAGAGGAAGGAAAAGGTGGCCGAAGCCACCTTTATCCCCAACCACTCCCCACGGCACCTCTCCTCTCTCGTCCCTATCTTCTCCCTCTCCCTCCTTTCCCCCTCCCACACGGCTTCTCTGGCGTCGCCAAATCTCCCCGAGCCTCCCCTCTCCTTCCCCTTCTTCCTCTCCGACCACGGCCCGCGCCCGCCAAAGACCTCGTCGTCCTCGTTGTTCCGGCCGTCAATCTCGTCGTGGGGGTGATCAAGGAGGACGAGGAGGTCCCTCTGCGTCGCCCCGTACCCGCCAGCGAGGAGGAGAAGGCCTGTACCAGCTACACCAGCGCCGCGCCGATGTGAAACCCTAGCTCCGGCCAGCGAGCCCCACGCCAGATCGCGACCACCCCGAGCTCCGCCGACCACACCGACGAGTTCCTAGTGAGCACCTCGATCTCCTAGACATGCCCTTCCTCCTCCTAGCCGCCCAGACATGCTGGGCCTTCCGTCGAGCGAGCTCAGGCGCCAAGATTGCGCCTGCAGACGGCGGCGGTGCAGCGGTGACTGACCTCTGTTCCTCCTCGTTTTCCTGGCGATAGAGCCCTCCTCCGAAGAAACCCCAAACACGAGAGTTGTAGCCCGTGGATCCATCTTCGTTTTTCGTTTTTGGGTCGTTGCGTTTATTCTGGCGTAGGAGTCGCCATCGTCGTCCAAACTCCGGCCAGATCCACCGCCGATAGCACCGCGTCCGTCAGCAGACAGCAGCAGTCGCCGTCGTTTTGCAAAGAAACCCCTGGCCTTTTTCCCGCCTCAACCCGCAGCCCTTCTGGCCCACCTGCCAGCTCCTGCGGGAGTTTTGCAAAAAGGCTCCTCACTTTATGGCTTTCCAACCCGCGCAGTCCCCGGACCACCCACGTGTCGCCTCCTCGCTGGACCATGCGTGTGTTGTGGCCCTGCTGTTCCCAGGCCCACCTGTCATCGGCTGTGGCTAGACTAACCCTGGGTGAGAAAAGCTTTCAGCTGCCGTTTGCCCAACAAGACTGTGGCCCGCTTGTCAGTGTCCATGGCTAGGTTTAGCTGAGTATAAAAAGTATTTGCTGTTATCTGATTCAAATTCAAACTTTTCTAAAACAATCAAATTCAAATTTCAAATCTGTTTAAATATGAATTAATTCATAACTTTCAAATGGTTTGGAATTTGAATTCAAACCTTATATGAAAACTGTTTTGTTTTTGAATTTCAATTCAAATCTTTAGTCAAATATTTTCAAAACTAATTCAAACTAGTCAAACCTTTGACTTTGACTCCATTTGACCAATTTTGACTTAAACATAAATTTAAATTCATAAATCCAAATAATACAAATAATATATGTTTTCAAATCAGAAAAATGTGAGGAATTCAAATATGCCATCCAAAATATATTTTGGACACTTTAAATTTCAAGTTGATTAAAATTACAATAAAATGCCCTTTTCTTAATTAATTAATAACTTTTGATTTATAACTCCAAATTTAATAAATGATATGTCTAAAATGATTAGCTCGACGAGACCTTTCTGTTTATGCATTCCATGTTATGAATTGCAGCATGCATCATATAAATATAATGTAAACAGCAACTTAATTGAGTATAAAATATGATTAAGACTCAATAAAATGTTTACTTCTTGTTTTCTCATCTCACCCATGCCATGCTACTTTATTGCCATGCAAATTGTGCATCATTCATCATGGCATGATTGTTTGCTTGTCGCATTTTATTCTTATGCTTGTGCACTTTATTTATGTTGGCCCTTGTTTGTTTGGTTCTTCTTCGAATAGACGCTGAGCAGGGGATATACCAAGAGACCCAGGAGCACTACCCAGATCCTTCTCTCGCCTCAACTGAGCTGCCAGGCAAGCACTACCACATGCTTGCATACATATAGTACCTATTGCCTCTATCTTATTCTTGCATCATTGAGTCACGATTGCATTAAATTGAATCCCAAGTATTGCATAGCCTTTACTTTTAAACCCCACCGAAGCTTGTTCCTCCATCCCATGAGCCATTACTACAGGAGTTGTTTGAGCCATGCGAGTCGTAGAACAGCATGTGTAGGGTATGTGAGAGTCTGATGGATAACGAGGTACCTAAACAACTTAACCTGAGTAGTAATGGGATAACTAATGAAAGTGGCACCGGTGAGCAATATCTGCTATTTGGTTTTTCCTGCTCACTTGTGTCCCGTAGGACCCCGAGTACTTGATTCATGTTCCTTGAATATTCGTGCTATCCACATCCGGGAGGCTTATGGGACCCCCGAGCGAGCTTGATTCATTCTTATTTCTTGGGGCCACAAACTAGTTTGAGGTTTTATTTACTATCATGTACTTATGCCATGCTTTGCTTTATTTAAATTGTGCGAGGTCGCACTTGCTTTATTTAGGTCGGAGTGTTTTCGGTGTCGACAAGCCAGTCACATTTTGGGTTCCCGATCGTTTCTGCAATGGCGCAAACCTTGAGTCCGTCTGAGTCGGCTAACTTCGTTGGTGTACTCGATGGGGTGGCCCCTGAAATATTTCAATCCTGTGATTGCTTTGTCGTGAAGGCCTCGTTGGGTTCGATTTGGTTTTTCCGAGGTTGATCGAGTGTGTTGCTATTTGTGCACCCTGCAGGTAAAACTTTCAAAGCCGTGTCCGCGGTTATGGACGACTTGGAGCACAGTTCTCGATCATAGACAAGTATCACTAAAGTACCGCTTTTAATTTGACTAAATGTGACTAGTAAATAGTGCAACACTCATGGAATGGTTAATAAAACTGCCAACGGATGGGGTTGTTCGTCCGCTTCCTCGTTGGTAGCGAGGAGGAGGATGGATCTGTTGATATTCTTGTTATAAGCTGTGATATTAATTCCGGACATCCGCTCTATCTTTGGTTAGGCGGATGGTTAGCGAGTTTCTATAGAACTGCTAGGGTTTATCTTTTGCAAATGCGTCACCCAGGTTGTGTCCCCTTTAGAGGCATAAAGACTTCTTGAGTACCCTAGGGTCTCACACGATAAATTATTTGATTCGGATGACAGTACACTCACGAGATGGATACTGGGTGGAGGAGACGGACGATGTGGGCAACGATCATTCGGTGTAGAGATTCCGGGAACGGGGATCCGTGAGATCTGTGGGCGGGATGTGTTTATTCTATGGGGCATCTTATGCCAATTTGCTTCTTATCCGTACTCGCATCTTGTTGCCGCTTCCGCCTGATACTCTGATGTTTGATGTATGAGGAGATATCCTAAACTATTATATCTATCTAGGACATTTGAATCTTGCCGTATGGCGTTGCTATATTTCCTTTCTTTTTAGATGGAATGGCTCTGATGTACTGTTGTATGGTGGCTTGCATACATCTCATTTGTGTATGTAGTTGATCCCTTCGCCTGCCGATTACGCCGCCCGTTCTTGTTCCGATGTTTGGAAATGGTTGGGACGGCCGAAAGGTCTACCTGTGAGTGGCATTTGGGCCCCACCGTACTATTTCAACCATTTCCGCTCATCCAGGCTTGTAACTAGGAGCGTAATTCACCGAGGTAGTTACAACTACCGACAGTATTACCGTCGGCGTTGCTGCTGTTGTGTCCAGGTATACTTATACTACCGACGGTATTACCCTCGGCGTTGCTGCTGTTGTGTTCAGGTGGCCATTACAGGGCCGACGGTATAACCGTCGGCGTTGATGTCCAGGCCGTGCTGGTAGTTATAGGGCCGACGGTATAACCGTCGGCGTTGATTTATAGGCCGTGCTAGCCGTTATAGGGCTGACGGTATAACCGTCGGCGTTGGTGTGCCTGTATTTTTTTCGCAACTTATTTATACAAAAAATGCCCACAGGAAAGCACATGAATATATATATATAAATTGACTGTAAACCATGCAAAAGAATTCAAGACTATCAAATCTTCGTAGATACATAGTCATACACACACTCATCGTTCCAAGTTCATTGCACATAGTCATCACTACAAGTTCATTACACATAGTCATCACTACAATGTCATTCATTGCACATTGTCTTGAAGAGCATAATCACTACATGTTCAATACACATAGTCATGGGATACATAGCAACCGGTCTTCAACAGACTTCGAGCACTGGATCATAGACTTCGAGATCACTACAAAACGAAAGAACACGCTCATTTATAATGGAAAATTGTCTAAGTCAAAGTTCATGCATGAGAAGTTGAGAAAAAGTTAAAAGTTTTTGTATAGCAAATTGTCTAAGTCAAAATTTATGCATGTTAAATTGTGTAAGTGTTGCTTGCAACTAACCGGCATCGGCGAGCGTCATGATACTTGATCCTCGTCAGGAGATGGTCCAGCAGAATGACCAGGACTAGGACCACCAAAGTGAAGTGGAGTTGTCCTAGGCGACTCACCAGGCGAGGCAGTAGCACGGCCAAAGGGTGTCTTTGAATGAGCTGATCCTACATATGTTTGAGCGCAATAGTATCTAGTAACTTAGTAGTTCGTTTGTGACAAGTAACTAATAACCTTGTAGTTATGTGAAGTACTAACCGGAGTCCCCGTGGCTAGACGTGCAAGGAATTCGGCCTCTGACGGCAACACTGGCATCGGTGGTTTTGGTGGAGGTTCGACAAAAGGGGGCATTGGAGTACCATTCGTCTGAGCCATATACCACGCCAGCAAGTGAGATTATATGTCACGCATGGACAAGGAAAATACACCATAAGAACCGCTTGCAAGTAGCTAAATGGAAAAAATAACCTTATGTGTCGCTTGAATGTGATCCTCGCGGGCATCAATTGCAGCATACCATTCCTTCATCTTTTGGTGAAACTCCTGGCAAACCTCCCTGTAGGCATCCTCATAGCGGGGCTACAATTTGACATAATGAATCTCATAACCATACACATGCATGATCAAAAGTCTAAATTCGGATAAAAATGAGAAAAAAACTTACTTCGCGACGTGGTGCACGAGGTGGGATAGAAGCAGTGGCGCCGGTGGTAGCTTTGACCCGTGTGAGAGTGGTCGTAGTGGGCACCACGGCATTAAGAATCTTGAAGCGGCCATGTGGATTGCCGCCCCGAGCGAGGAGCAATGTTGTCTCATCGATCGACTGCTGAAGGGGCTGAGAATCCGGCCCATACAACTCTTCGAACCCGCTCGAGTATACCGCATTAAGAATCTTTATGCCAATGAATAAGCATAGTAGAAATCCATAAGCATGGTAGACATTAGTACATATGGTGGAAATAAATAACCTGTTCGAGTAGTCGCTCACGGTATCAGTGGTGGAGCCGTAGTAAGGATCCTCGTTGGGTTTGGGATCCGTCTTCTTACGAGCCTGCTGCCACACTTCAACGTCAGGAATGTCAACACCGTCATTAGCAGCCACCTATAGTGCATAAAACAAATGTTATGCATTATAAAAGTAACATGTCGTGTAATAAAAGGAGGTTGTTTCATATATATACCTTGTAGTCCTTGAAGTGGTTGAAGTCCCTGTTTTCTTGAACATGTGTTCCCTCATGGCCGCGATTTTTCTTATTCTGCTCGCTCTTGGCGAAGAATTCCGGATCACTCGTCCACATGTCCACCAACCTCTCCCAACCATCCTTCTTTCCATATCACCACTTTGGAACAGTCTAAGAAATGAAAACATCTCAAATCAAGAACAGAAAATGCAATTTAGGATGGACATAGAATAAAAAGACAATTTACTCACCGCCAAGAGATCTTCCACCTTGACCTTGTCTCCAAGCTTCTCGGCAACAATGTGGCTCTTCAGTTTCCTCTTGCCTTGTTCGGCGTAGTAGTGTGAGATTGCAATATTTTTAGCATCGTAAATCATCTGGCGCACCTGCTTTCTCACCATAATCTCGAAGACCTTGTTCGCCTTCTCCTCATGCTCAGGATCCACTCTATAATATGCCTATAATCATGCATCAAACATGGTGAGAATCATAAGTTAGCACGGAAAGATGAGTGTACAAGTCACTTGAAGGCATAAATCAGATGTCAACAAAGAATGACTTACCTAAAACTTGTTGTGCACAACTTGTGCATGGTTGGGCACAAAAGTCACACCATCATCATCGGTCATGGTGGCCCCGGACTTAGCGGCCTCATAGTCCTCCCATTTGAGGGCTAACTTCTTTTCCTCAAGGCCTGACTTGTAGAGACCTGGCCAATACTTCTTCAGCAAACACGTAAGAATGCCAGCTGGAAGACGGCGTCTCTGGGTCGACTGATCAACAAATTTAAAATTCATGCACATGAATCAAAATATTAGTATGCGCTAAAATAGTACTAGCAACCTCCGTATATGATCAACAGATAGACACTTACGCTTTGGTAGGCACAAGGAGGAATTTCCCCGCATCAGTTTTGGTGGATTCGGGACCTTATTTGGGCCTCGAACCCACAACCTAGCCGCCCTCTCTGACTCGTTCTCCTGCTGCTCAAAAGAGGGTATCTCATCCTCGTCCTCCTCCTGCTGCTACAAATTAAAATGCAAATTAATGTAACTGAATGAAACAAAGTGGGTGGAATATAGGCGAAAAGATCATACCTCCTCCTCATCCTCGTCCTGCTGATGGAGCTCCTCGTCCTGCTCCTCCTGCTCCTCCTGCTCCTCCTCCTGCTGGAATACCTCGTCCTGCGAAGCTGCGGTGCCACTAGCGGAGGGTACCTAAGGATAGTAGTAATTAGATAAGATACCTAAGGATAATAGTAGTGATAACAGTTAGTGGGCATGATAGCAATAAGTACCTCACTAAATGAGGGAACCGAAGTCCGCCGACGTCGTCCAACCCTATGTGAAGGTGCAACCTCCGCCAGTAATCTAGTCCTCCTGGGTCGGTCCTCAACTGTGGGCCCCCGGTGTCGTCCTCCTCCTTGTCCTTGTCCTCCTCCTCCTGCTCCTCCTCGTCCTCCTCGCGCTCCTCCTGCTACTCCTCGTCCTCCTCCTGCTCCTCCTCGTCCTCCTCCTGCTCCTCCTGATGCTCCTCGTCCTGCTGCTGCTCCTCGTCCTCCTCCTCCTCCTCCTGCTCCTCCTCCTCCTACTCCTCGCCCTCCTCCTCCTGCTCCTCCTTCTCCTTCTCCTTCATCATCAACGAAGCGACTAGGAACTCTTCTACTCCGAACCATCCTACTAAGCATGTTTTTTGTTGAGTTCTTGCTCATGGTTCAATCACCTGCATTCAGAACGAGTAAACAATTAGTAATGAGCAAGTAATAAGTATGATAGCAATAAAATTAATAGGCATGATAGCAATAATCATGGTGGCAATAAAATAAATAATCATGGTGGCAATAAAATAAATAATCATGGTGACAATAGAATACATAAAGATCCTCACCGCGAATCATCACTCCTCGTACTCACTATCACTATCACGTGAGAAGTAAGGTAGGCCCTCAAACAGTGGAGGCTCATCTTCATCATCATCATCGATATGTAGCTTGTCAAGCATATCTATGTCCTTTATATCCATAACTGGCTCACCACGAATTTGTATTTCATCCTCAAGGTCCTCAAGACCACCCATAAGTACATCAAAGTCAGTTCCATCCTCTTCCTCTTGGTAGAAATCTCCCTCGTATGTGATGGGGTTTATGTTGTTGTAATCGTCCTCGTTTGGCATGGGTAGCTTACCATGTGGTGATACCTTGAACACAACTTCCCAGCCCTGTAGTTCCTCTTTCTGGCATGGGTAAGACAGATAATAAACTTGCGTCGCCTGGTGAGCCACAACAAATACATCGGACCCATGATAGGTGGTTGATGGCCTAACTTCCACTAAACCGATGGAAGGGGTAGTTCTTAGTCCCTCGAATGGGTCAAACCAATGGCATCTGAACACAACAAGACTGAGATGATGAGGCCCTTTATCGAATGTCACCTCGTATATGTTTTGTAACCTTCCGTAGTAGTCAACATTATCTTGACCTCCGGTGAACACTCCGGTATTTACTGTTTTTGCATTTGGTCGGTTGTTCTGGTGCTTCTTTGTATGGAAGCGATACCCATTCACATCATACTTTTCATACCTATCCACCGTATGGTCGAAACCCTAGGAAACCCATCTCAATTCATCCATCATCTCTGTGTTGGGATCATTCCCTACAAATTCAATTGAACATGTTGGGTGCATTAGTTTCTTGTACTAGAAACAACACATGTTAAACAAGGTAAGAGGGATAAGTTAGAAATTACTTTTTCCATGAACCAAGCCACGAAATTTTTCCTTCCGGGGGCACCTTTCTTAGAAGAGTATCATACTCTCCTTCACTAGGATCCCACATTTAATGCCACTCTTCTTCCAGAAATTGACTAAAAGACAAAAACACGTATTAGACATGAACCGACATAGTAGTTACAATATAATGTGCTCACCATTTTACCTCATGAAAGGCACCTCTACTTCCTTAATGTTCATCAACACATAGAGCATGATGTCCTCCCACTCTTGCATTGTCATGGTATACCTATTTTTACCACTAGACTTGCCACCTTGCCCTTGGAAGAGGAGGAGCTTGGGTTTATAGCTGGGCTCGTCGACATTGTACCGAGGGAGCTTCTTATGCAGAGTGGGAACATCATCGAGATAGTACGTTGTCGTGATAGCTGAGATCTCCTCGATGATATATGCCTCGGCTATGCATGCTTTAACCGCATTTTTCTTTCCACATTTCAGTCGAATATGCTTAAATTCTCTCTCAATACAAAACCGCCAACGGAACTAGACCGGTCCACCCATGACTGCCTCATAAGATAGATGCAAAATGAGATGTACCATCGGAGTAAAGAATCCTGGCGGAAAGATAATCTCTAACTTGCATATTAGCTCTG
The DNA here is from genome assembly GCA_030063025.1 of Avena longiglumis. Lineage (NCBI taxonomy): Eukaryota > Viridiplantae > Streptophyta > Magnoliopsida > Poales > Poaceae > Avena > Avena longiglumis. The sequence continues at coordinate 436,446,322 of CP125975.1, read as the reverse complement.
GCACTTTTTCACCCAATCGTTTCATCATGTCCTCACATATTTCTTTAGCACAAAGCATGCGGAAGAAATGGCTCAACTCCGCGAGCGGCCGCCATACACACTCGGGGAGATAGCCTCGAAGCATCATCGACATTAGTCGCTCAATCCATATGTGATGGTCATGACTCTTAAGCCCGTTGACTCTCATTGTTGAAAGATTGACTCCGTTACTGATATTCGAACAATAACCATCTGGGAACCTCACGAGGTATTTGAGCCAACTGAATGTCTCCTTCTTTTGAGGAGTTATAAGGAAAACGTCAGCATCTGGCTTGACCCAATTTCTTCGATTTCCCTGGGGAGGTCGCATGTTTAGGTTATTTCTATCACATAGCCTCTCTTGATCGACTCTAGCCTTGACATTATCCTTTGTCTTCTCAGGAATGTTTAGGACTGTGTGAAAGAGAGACTCTGCAACATTCTTTTCGGTATGCATCACATCGATGTTATGAGGAAGTTTGAGGTCCTTGTAATAGGGGAGTTGTGTTAAGCCTGCAACGTGAGTCCAATTGTGCGTCTCACCATATCCCACAAAACCTTTGCCATTGGGCTTAGGCTTTAGAGCACGTAGCTCGGCATCAACTGTTGCACCGTCAAACGTTGGTATCTTGTTTACTTCATTGACAACCTTGCCCTTCGTGAAGTGTTTTTTGTCCGCTCTGAATCGATGCACTCTATGGAGTTGCGGTCGATGCTTGTCAAATGCGACATACTTACCACCCTTCTTCAGCCATATGAACTTAAGAGCATGCCTGCACACTGGGCATGGCATCTTCCCGGCGGTACAATGTCCGCAGAATAGGGTGTAACCGGGTAGGTCATGCATGGAATAGTGAACCAAACTTTCATGAGGAAGTTTTTCTTTGATGCTCGATCGTATGTCCACGTCCCATGTTCCCAAGAATGGTGCAAATCATCGACAAGCGGCTGCATGTACACACTCAAATTCTTCCCCGGGTATTCAGGCCCAGGAATGATCAGCGATAGGAAAATATTCTTCCGTTGCATTAGGACACCGGGAGGGAGATTGAGCAGAATAACAAACATAGGCCAGCAGTTGTACGATCTAGCCGACATACCGAATGGATTGAATCCATCGGTTGTTATCGCAATTCTAACATTCCGAGCCTCTTTTGCTAATTCAGGGTATACATTATCGAAATGCTTCCATGATCCACCATCAGCTGGATGTTTCATCTTCTGTTTGCCATCAAAAAGATCAGGGTATCTCTTCCCATGCTTGTGCCACCTCATCTGCCTAGCAGACTCCTCACTCATGTAAAGGCGCTGGATTATTTTTATGAATGGGAGATACCGAAGAATCTTTACGGCGACTTCTGTCTGCTTCATCTGACCACCAGCACCCCTCACCTCAAGGTACCTAGAGGCCCCGCACTTGCTACAGTGAGTGTGTTCCGCAAACTCATTCTGGAACAAAAGGCAGCCCTTAGGACAATAATGTATCTTCTCATAATCCATGCAGAGCGCCCTCATGATTTTCTTTGACTCATACATGTTTCGGGGCAGACAGTGTCCTTCAGGGAGCATGTTACCAAATGTTTTCAAATTATCTTCAATGCTTGATCGGTTCCAGCCGTGTTTGGCTTTATTGGCTAGTAGTTGGGAGATGGCATCCAGCTGAGAGATAGTTGCACCTGGGTAAAGAGGTTTCTTTGCCGCGGCCATCATATCAAGGAAGGACTTCGCGGTTGGCTCCGGTTCATCCGGTTCCTCATGTTCCTCTAGATCCTCCTCTAGAGGTGGCGAATGTGCCATCTCTGCATACTCGAGATCATCAAGCATGTTTCAATACCGTCATCCACATTGCCATCGATGCGCTGTCGCATCACCTCCTCTCTAGCATGGTCACGCTCGCCAAAGTTTATCAGCATGGTAAAGTCAGGCATATAGCCATACTTCCAAAGGTGTCTAGTCATGCCAAAGAGATCCTCGCGGTGATTCATCTTGCACCGAGCACAAGGGCAAAGTGGACGAACTGAATTAGAACCACGGGTTGCATCCGCCACGAACTAATTGCTTTTCTGTTCCCACTCAGCTGTTCTTTCAATGACCGCCTTGCCACTATACATCCATTCATTATCAGCCATCTTCTGCTTCATTGGGAGCCACAATACAATTACAACATTCATATTAATTAACCGCATCAAATTAAATACACAATTTTTTACGGTTTTATAACAGGTTGAAGACAAACGCAATGCATACACCTAACATGTCTAATAGGAAAAGAGGGTCCTAATTCCACCCGAGGATGTGTAGATTGGATACATTCTCCACACTCTACCCCGATCCGACACAGAATTTCGGCAGCACCTCCCCGCTGTTCTCCCGATACATGTCTCGGCAAAAAATGCCGAAAGAAATGTGCATCCGGAGAACAACGGGGAGGCACCACCGAAATTCTGTCTCGGAACGGAGTAGAGCGTGGAAAATGTATCCAATCTACACATCCTCCGGTTGTCCAAAATACGTGGACAATTCGAAAGAGTTAGGACCATAGATATGCATTCGTCGTAACCTTTCCGAACGGGAGACGCCTAGGTAACGTGACTGATTTGGTGATCTAGACACAAATTAAACCTAAACACATTACAAGAGAGGCGAATGATTCTTACCCTCGAAGCAAGATCGAATCAGCGAAGATACTCGAGTAGAGGTGTGCAACGGCGAAAGGACGGCAACCTCCGGGATAGAGACCGAATTGAATCTAGCGATATGGTCACGATGGGGCCTATTATACAAAATAAACAAAGTGGGCATGAGTCATTTATCTCTACACATCCACAAATAAATGTAGCAATTTACCTATAATTCTATTGCTAACAATTGATATATGTAGTTACAGAGCTAAACTTAATAGTGCACAATACATGTAACTAAAACCCTAAAACTAAATTACACCATTTGTAACTAAACGTAATAGTGCAGAAATCTGCATATACTGGAGATTGCACTACACAGATCAATAATCCCGTGTAACTTTTTCAGGAATTGGATGCTCTGATTTGGATTTGAACCGTGCAGAAATCGATCAAGGAAAATGTGTTGGAGCTACCTGTAGCTACAAGGAGAGGCCCTGGGGTTGAGCTCCTGCAAGGGGAGGCACCGCAAGGGGAGGCGCTGCTCCTGCAAGGGGAGGCGCTCCTACAAGGGGATGCGCAAGGGTCGAGCTCTGGGCGTGCTCTCGCCGAGGCGGCCCTGGCCTGGGCAGGGGTGAGGCGGTGGCGGGGTGAGGCGGCAGTGGGTGAGGCTGGCAGGTGAGGTGGCGGCTGAGGTGGGTGGCGGTCAGGCTGGGGACGGCGGCGGGGTTGCGCGAGAGCTGGGGAGGCGGGGTGTGGGTGCGGTACACGAGGAGCGCGGGGTGTAGGGTTGGGCGGGTCAAAAAAAAATTAGGTAGCTCTTTTTTTCATTCACTATTACTTTTTCATTATTTTTTATTTTCACCTGTACTAATATTATGATTCCAATTTAAAAAAATTCTCCTATGTTTTCATTTTCTTTTATAATCCCTTTTCTATATCATATGGTCTATTGTGTAGACTACTCACTTTCACGTGCTTTGCACATTAAAAATCGGTCATCATAACTAATACTTCTCATATGTGAACACGCTCTCATCACCCAAGAGATAGGAAACACAAGGGACATTTCACAACACTTTTACATGGAATACCTAGGTTGGTCCCAAGATTCCACCGGTAGCCCTCGTTTTGACCCATGGCGGGGGTTTCCTCCGACACGTCGAGCACTGCTCCAAGTGTTATCGCATGCACATGAACACGCTCGCACCCGGGAGATAGGAAATGCATCTCTAGATGTTCCACCACACTTGTACATGTATGTTATGGCCACACGCAAGTTTTCGTAGGATTCCGGCGCTCCTGCGGTCATTTTCCAGCGAAACCCTAGTCTGTAGGCCCCGAAGATCTACCCACCTAGCTATCTTCGTACGAGCGTTGACCAATGTACTTTTTTGTTGGTTTAGGTTTGTTTTGGCCATACCTACATGGAAAACCAAGGTTGGGCCAAGATTCCATTGGTATCCCTTGTTTTGACCCGCATCAAGGGTTTCTTCCTACACGTCGAGCACTGCTCCAAGTGTTATCGCATGCACATGAACACGCTCGCACCCGGGAGATAGGAAATGCATCTATGGATGTTCCACCATACTTGTACATGTATGCTATGGCCACACGCAAGTTTTCATGGGATTCCGGTGCTCCTGCGGTCATTTTCCAGTGAAACCCTAGTCTATGGGCCCCAAAGATATACCCCCCTAGCTATCTCCGTACGAGCGTTGAACAATGTACTTTTTTATTGGTTTAGGTTTGATTTGGCCATATCTACATGGAAAACCAAGGTTGGGCCAAGATTCCATCGGTATCCCTCGTTTTGACCCGTGGCGAGGGTTTCTTCCAACACGTCGAGCATTTCTGCAAGTGTTATCGCGTGCACGAGAACATGCTCTCACCCAGGAGATAGGAAATGCATCTATGGATGTTCCAACACACTTGTACATGTATGATATGGCCACACGCAAGTTTTCTTGGGATTCCGGCGCTCCTGCGGTCATTTTCTATCGAAACCCTAGTCCGTCGGCCTCAAAGATCTACCCCACTAGCCATCTCCGTACGAGCGTTGAAAAATGTACTTTTTTGTTGGTTTAGGTGTTTTTAGGCCATATATTTATGGAAAACCAAGATTGGGCCAAGATTCCATCGGTAGCCCTCGTTTTGACCCGCGGCGAGGGTTTCTTCCTACACGTTGAGCATTTTTGCAAGTGTTATCGCGTGCACGTGAACACGCTTGCACCCGGGAGATATGAAATGCATCTATGGATGTTCCACCACACTTTTACATGTATGCAATGAACACACCCAAGTTTTCGTGGGATTCCGGCGCTCCTGCGGTCATTTTCCAGCGAAACCCTAGTCTGAGGGCTTTGGAGATGTACCCTCCTAGCTACCTTCGTACGAGCGTTGACCAATGTACTTTTTTGTTGGTTTAGGTGTGTTTTGGACATATCTACATGGAATACCTAGGATGGTCCCAAGATTCCACCGGTAGCCCTCGTTTTGACCCGCGGCCAGGGTTTCTTACTACACGTCGAGCATTTCTGCAAGTGTTATCGCATGCACGTGAACACGTTATTACCCGGGAGATATGAAATTCATCTATGAATGTTCCACCACACTTGTACATGTATTCTATGGCCACACGCAAGTTTTCGTGGGATTCCGATGCTACTGTGGTCATTTTCTAGCGAAACCCTAGTCTGTGGGCCCCGAAGATCTACCCCACTAGCTATCTTCGTACGAGCGTTGACCAATGTACTTTTTTGTTGGTTTAGGTTTTTTTGGCCATATCTACATGGAAAACAAAGGTTGGGTCAAGATTCCATTGGTATCCCTCGTTTTGACCCGCAGCATGGGTTTCTTCCTACACGTCGAGCATTTCTGCAAGTGTTATCGCGTGCACGTGAACACGTCCTTACCCAGGAGATAGGAAATGCATCTATGGATGTTGCACCACACTTGTACATGTATTCTATGGCCACACACAAGTTTTCATGGGATTCCGGTGCTCCTGCGGTCATTTTCCAGCGAAACCCTAGTCCATGGGCCCCAAAGATCTACCCCCTAGCTATCTCCGTACGAGCGTTGACCAATGAACTTTTTGTTGATTTAGGTTTGTTTTGGCCATATCTACATGGAATACCTAGGATGGTCCCAAGATTCCACCGGTAGCCCTCGTTTTGACCCGCGGCGAGGGTTTCTTCCTACACGTCGAGCATTTCTGCAAGTGTTATCGCATGTACGTGAACACGTTATTACCCGGGAGATAGGAAATTCATCTATGAATGTTCCACCACACTTGTACATGTATTCTATGGCCACACGCAAGTTTTCGTGGGATTCCGATGCTGCTGTGGTCATTTTCTAGCGAAACCCTGGTCCGTGGGCCCCGAAGATCTACCCCACTAGCTATCTTCGTACGAGCGTTGACCAATGTACTTTTTTGTTGGTTTAGGTTTTTTTGGCCATATCTACATGGAAAACAAAGGTTGGGTCAAGATTCCATTGGTATCCCTCGTTTTGACCCGCAGCATGGGTTTCTTCCTACACGTCGAGCATTTCTGCAAGTGTTATCGCGTGCACGTGAACACGTTCTTACCCAGGAGATAGGAAATGCATCTATGGATGTTGCACCACACTTGTACATGTATGTTATGGATACACACAAGTTTACATGGGATTCCGGTGCTCCTGCGGTCATTTTCCAGCGAAACCCTAGTCTATGGGCCCCAAAGATCTACCCCCTAGCTATCTCCGTACGAGCGTTGACCAATGTACCTTTTTGTTGGTTTAGGTGTGTTTTGGCCATATCTACATGGAATACCTAGGATGGTCCCAAGATTCCACCGGTAGCCCTCGTTTTGACCCACGGCGAGGGTTTCTTCCTACACGTCGAGCATTTCTGCAAGTGTTATCGCATGCACGTGAACACGTTATTACCCGGGAGATAGGAAATTCATCTATGAATGTTCCACCACACTTGTACATGTATGATATGGCCACACGCAAGTTTTCGTGGGATTCCGGCGCTACTGTGGTCATTTTCTAGCGAAACCCTAGTCTGTGGGCCCCGACGATCTACCCCACTAGCTATCTTCGTACGAGCGTTGACCAATGTACTTTTTTGTTGGTTTAGGTTTTTTTTGGCCATATCTACATGGAAAACAAAGGTTGGGTCAAGATTCCATTGGTATCCATCGTTTTGACCCGCAGCAAGGGTTTCTTCCTACACGTCGAGCATTTCTGCAAGTGTTATCGCGTGCACGTGAACACGTTCTTACCCAGGAGATAGGAAATGCATCTATGGATGTTGCACCACACTTGTACATGTATGCTATGGCCACACGCCAGTTTTCATGGGATTCCGGTGCTCCTGCGATCATTTTCCAGCGAAACCCTAGTCTATGGGCCCCGAAGATCTACCCCCCTAGCTATCTCCGTACGAGCGTTGACCAATGTACTTTTTTGTTGGTTTAGGTTTGTTTTGGCCATATCTACATGGAAAACCAAGGTTGGGCCAAGATTCCATCGGTATCCCTCGTTTTGACCCGTGGCGAGGGTTTCTTCCTACACGTCGAGCATTTCTGCAAGTGTTGTCGCGTGCACGTGAACACGCTCTCACCCAGGAGATAGTAAATGCATCTATGGATGTTCCAACACACTTGTACATGTATGCTATGGCCACACGCAAGTTTTCATGGGATTCCGGCGCTCCTGCGGTCATTTTCTATCGAAAACCTAGTCCGTGGGCCCCGAAGATCTACCCCACTAGCCATCTCAGTACGAGCGTTGAAAAATATACTTTTTTGTTGGTTTTGGTGTGTTTAGGCCATATATTTATGGCAAACCAAGATTTGTCCAAGATTCCATCGGTAGCCCCCGTTTTGACCCGCGGCAAGAGTTTCTTCCTACATGTTGAGCATTTCTACAAGTGTTATCGCGTGCACGTGAACACGCTTGCACCCGGGAGATAGGAAATGCATCTATGGATGTTCCACCACACTTTTACATGTATGAAATGGACACACCCAAGTTTTTGTGGGATTCCGGCGCTCCTGCGGTCATTTTCCAGCGAAACCCTAGTCTGAGGGCCCTGGAGATCTACCCTCCTAGCTACCTTCGTACGAGCGTTTACCAATGTACCTTTTTGTTGGTTTAGGTGTGATTTGGACATATCTACATGGAATACCTAGGATGGTCCCAAGATTCCACCGGTAGCCCTCGTTTTGACCCGCGGCCAGGGTTTCTTCCTACACGTCGAGCATTTCTGCAAGTGTTATCGCATGCACGTGAACACGTTATTACCCGGGAGATAGGAAATTCATCTATGAATGTTCCACCACACTTGTACATGTATGATATGGCCACACACAAGTTTTCGTGGGATTCCGGCGCTACTGTGGTCATTTTCTAGCGAAACCCTAGTCTGTGGGCCCCGAAGATCTACCCCACTAGCTATCTTCGTACGAGCGTTGACCAATGTACTTTTTTGTTGGTTTAGGTTTTTTTTGGCCATATCTACATGGAAAACAAAGGTTGGGTCAAGATTCCATTGATATCCCTCGTTTTGACCCGCAGCAAGGGTTTCTTCCTACACGTCGAGCATTTCTGCAAGTGTTATCACGTGCACGTGAACACGTTCTTACCCAGGAGATAGGAAAGGCATCTATGGATGTTGCACCACACTTGTACATGTATGCTATGGCCACACGCCAGTTTTCATGGGATTCCGGTGCTCCTGTGGTCATTTTCCAGCGAAACCCTAGTCTATGGGCCCCGAAGATCTACCCCCCTAGCTATCTCCGTACGAGCGTTGACCAATGTACTTTTTTGTTGGTTTAGGTTTGTTTTGGCCATATCTACATGGAAAACCAAGGTTGGGCCAAGATTCCATCGGTATCCCTCGTTTTGACCCGTGGCGAGGGTTTCTTCCTACATGTCGAGCATTTCTGCAAGTGTTATCGCGTGCACGTGAACACGCTCTCACCCGGGAGATAGGAAATACATCTATGGATGTTCCAACACACTTGTACATGTATGCTATGGCCACACGCAAGTTTTCTTGGGATTCCGGCGCTCCTGCGGTCATTTTCTATCGAAACCCTAGTCCGTGGGCCCCGAAGATCTACCCCACTAGCCATCTCAGTACGAGCGTTGACAAATATACTTTTTTGTTGGTTTAGGTGTGTTTAGGCCATATATTTATGGAAAACCAAGATTGGGCCAAGATTCCATCGGTAGCCCCCGTTTTGACCCGCGGCGAGGGTTTCTTCCTACACGTTGAGCATTTCTACAAGTGTTATCGCGTGCACGTGAACACGCTTGCACCCGGGAGATAGGAAATGCATCTATGGATGTTCCACCACACTTTTACATGTATGCAATCACTACAAGGAATCTGGCAATATATGACCTTCCATTTTCGTCACAAAATCGTCATAGTAGTCCATCTATGACGATTTTATGACGAAAATGAGATCGTCAAAAGCTGGGCGTCGCAAATGAACTATAACGACGATTTTGAAAAAATCGTCATAACCATCTATGACGATATTAGATCGTCATAGCCGTTATGACGATCCAATATCGTCATGGCCCATATCGTCTGGACAGATCAGATCCTACGTGGCTGATCCGACGTGGCAAAATTATGACGAAATGAAATCGTCGTAGTGTGAAATCAGCCCGGTCCATTTTGGCGGTCTATATGGGCCAAGCCCAAAAAATTCAGCCTTTTATTGAATTGGGCGTGGCCTTCTCCGTGTCATTTTTCTTTTAGGGCTGGTGTTTTTATTATCCATTTCAATGTTGGGCTTTGGCCTTTTTGGTCCATTCAATCTTCCCTTTTCACAGTACAATCCTTATTCTTTTTCAACCTTTTTATTCTTTTATTCTGAATTGTACACAATTGTGAATCAGGTTTTTTGTTGGATTGTGGCCTGCTTAGAGCCCAAATGTGATCCATATCACTGGTACAACAACCAAGCAAAACAAATAATCCATGATAAATCAAATTTCAATCTCAACATTTAACAAAACATCGAAGTCTCATCTGTTGATAACCAAAACACTTAAAATGTATTTCAAACACCAAGCACACATAGAGAGTAGAACAGATAGCTCCTGACAAAGAAGCGACAAAGTCATTTCTCAAAAAGAGAATCCAGCTGATCAACTTCTGCCACCTTGTTCTTCAGAGCATCAGTTACCACCGGTTGAACAAGCTTCGATCAGACTATCAGCGTCTGGCTCTCCTCAGTTACCTCCACCAAAGTACCTCCCATCTGCCAATGTAATGTCGCAACATTTCTGTCCAATGAATATAATTAACTTGGACAAATATATAAGTTACAATTGCAATACATAAATAGCACAACATAATATGTTAGGATGATCAAGTTCCTAATGCCAGAATATTGGTGGAAAAAAGTTCATTGACTAGCATAAATTGCATAAGGTAACTGTGTCATGACATGTGGCAGAGGACACAAGATGTCCAAGGGACTAGGATGAACATGGCATGAAAAGTGTACAATACCAGGATTTGATTTATAGCAAATTATCACCAACTACAAGGAAAAAAGAAGGAACTAGCAATCCCAGCATGATCTGGTCATGGTAAAATCCTAAGTGCACAATATAGACCACATATAGTGCAGGTAATTAACTCTGTATTGGTTGAAACAGAGAAAGACAACCAAATATAGGTAATTAACTCTGTATTGGTTGAAACATAGAAAGACAACCAAATACAACCAGTATATTACAATTCCATATTGGTTCGTGGACATAAGACAAGAAAAGCATCAAAGTGGGTAATATGAACATGATGACAGCCATATACAGTCTAAGAGAATAGGCTGTGATTTGATTCATAGTCATTGAAACAAAAAAACTAAGGGGAAGAAAAAATGACTCGAGGTCTGAATAGGATTAAGGATCATGGTAAAACAAAATCCCAAAGACACACGTGCCGAAGACCTCATAATTGAGGTAATTAATCACAGAACTGGAATCAATCCAAAGAAATTGAAGGAACTACATAGGAGCATGATTACTGGTCGGATACCATTAGAAAATCCAGATATCAAAGGGAACCCGGGGAATCACCTGAGACAACTGTAGCCAAAGTTGGAGAGGTAGTCGAAGCTAAGACAGCCAGACCTGCAACCATGTGCAACACATAGGAGACACGTCCATCCCAGCTACAACACCACCCGAGCCAAGACATCCAGGTCACATCTTGTGTGGTTATTTATCCAAACAAGTCACTGTAATAATATCCAAAACTGGCATTTGACATGGATAACTTTTACATAATATTTATGTATGACAATATAATGTTAAGTGCATCATGCTAATAACCTATCGAGTGTATCGCACTCGATGAATTGATATATAAACCGGACATGCAAACATGTACTTAGCGGCATGCGCGTATTTTTCAAGAACATTCAGTGAACATGTAATGTGTATTGCATTATTTGTGTATTGCACTCAACTTGAACATTCAGTGAACATGGAATGTCCAAGACCTCAAGCTTTACCATCCAGTTATGAGCATGGCGCATATTTCAAAAAAAAAAGCAGCTTTCATACACAAATATGATAATTTGAACAATTTTTCAAGAGAGTGCCTTACCTATAATAACAATGTTTCAAGTTCTAATAATCAGAAGCTAGGGAGGTCATCTTTGCAACTAAATGACATGTATATGGGTCATACAGAGTACTCTCGGCATGGCATATTGTCATGACGTACAAAAGCATGTATATTCCCATGATCAACTAAGAAATTCATCAAAATGATTCTGAAGGAGTAAATACTACGGGGGGGTGATCATACAAATTCACAGCAACATATTCATTGATCCAAAAGAACGAGATAAAGCTTAGAATTAAGCAGATGGAAAATGACATGGCAGCACCCGTACATCTATAATATACCCAGATAAACTCAAACCATTCTCAGATTTACCCTTATAGCCTATGAGCAGCTAGCAAACAGTCCTAATTTAGGTATCATATTAGACAATGATACATACATGAATTCAACTCAAATTTATAACACATGAATACACCTATTAATTTAGCATATGATCCACAACCCAGTGTATGTCCAATTCCAAGACACCAAGATTATTGTCACTGATCGAGCCCAAATACAAAGGAACAAGTACGTGGCCTATCAACCAAGTAACAAAGGACAAGAAGAGGTTAAATCAAAGACTTATCTAATCCGAGAAGGAAGCACATCTTGATTGTAGCACGGTGAACTCGACGATATGAACGATACCATGGCTGTGGTTGGTGCTCTAGGTGACTCCACAGTTCAGAAGGCACATCACCACACATTTGGGTCTGGAATAAATAATAACTTGTAAGAAATATAATTTAATAAAATACATGTGTATTGGATACAACAAAGGTGGAAAAATTCTTTTGGCAATATAAAGTAAGCCATTTCCTAAAGCTCTTAAAAATGAAACTTAGTAGGATTGGCATACATATTGACTCAAGGTTTTCAAAATATAAGTTGATGCATTACTCTAGCATAACCAAAATAGAAGCATCACTTTATTGTTCCATATTATACAATGCCTAACATATTATGAGATATATCATTTGATGTAACTCTATGCAATATCTAGGATAAATTTTATATTGCAACATTATAATGATTTCTACAAGATGGATGCGTACATTGCAGTATTTTATATTGCAGTATTATACAGCTACATGTGTACATATAATTTCAGCATTTTATATTGCAGTATTTTATATTGCAGTATTATACAGCTATTATATTATATTGCAGCATTTTATATTGCAGTATTATACAACTACATGTGTACATATAATTTCTACACATCATGATATAAAGCTACAGAACTTTAAAAATGTAGGCGCAAGTTGCACAAATAAATAACAAGGTGGATGCAAAAAAATTGTGTACTAATAGCAACTATTTTCTAATTACTTTCATAAATTTCTACAAGATGCAAGAAACATCTTTCTACAACAGTAATGGTACTATATATTTGCTAAAAAGGATAAAACACCAAGTAAAACATATAACCTACAGGACACTCCAAAGTAGGTGATCCTACAGGACAAGACACTTCATTTTTCTGTAGTATGTTCATGGTACTTTATATTTTCTAAAAAGGGAGAAAACACCATCAGTTGTTACATCTACTTTGCACTAAAAAGGATTAGTAGATAAAAAAGAAGCATAACAGTGACTGTTTTGGATCATCCTGTTGCTAGACCACGCCTCGTCGCCTCTGACCTGCAATCCCGCGGCTACAAAATATGAGATATTCATGCTCAAAGAACAACTGGCCAGAAACACAACAAAAGTTCTGTAGTTGCAGAACTATAGTCTTCAGAAGATGTCGAGATTGTGGAAGTACCTGGTAGACCTTGTGGAAGCAGAGCCTGAGCTCCTGCATAGAGACGTTCTTGTAGACAAGGTGTAGCAGCCTCCCGAAGGCGTGGATGATGGAGGCAACGATGTGCCCTACCTCGTACCTTCACATACACCGAGCGATGCCCACGTCCTGCTCCTTCACCGGACAGACATGATCTAGGCTAGGGTTTCATGAGGTGGCATGGAGAGGGGGAGGAGGGGGATTCCAGGGAGATGGTCGAAGCCTGGTCACCGGCGAGGAAGGGAAGCATGGCGCAGGGGAGAAATCACGTGAGGGGAGATGGGTCGCGGGTGAGCCGGCGGGGAGGAGGGCGCTGGAGGTCTGGGGTGGCCACCGGTGTGGCGCCCGGGAAGGAGGAGGATGTTGGGTGCTGCGCCGCCGTGGCTCGGGGGAGGGATGGTGGGGATGCGGTGGAGGATTGGATCGGAGAGAGGAGGGTGGGTGGCGGCTGGCGGCAGGGGACGAGGAGATATGAGTTAGGGTTAGTTTGGACACTGGGGACGAGGAGGGTGGGTGGCCCGGCGCAGTGGGGATGCGGTGGACATTGGGGAGTAGGTGTGCTTCTTTGGGTGAGCTGACAAGCGTTGGATTGAAACTGGACGGTCTAGATCATGCCCCTGAGGACGATCCGTGGGAGACGGTTTGCTGTGTTCTGATTGGTCGATTCACAAAACACCTCTTTTTTGCATAATTTAGACATCATGACGATTTTAAATCGTCGTAATGAGCTTTAAATAACGTCGTAGGCTCTATCTGTCAGGTTATGACGATTTTACATAATAGAATCATGACGTTTTTTAGCAAAATCGTCATGATTTTTCAGGGATTTGATCCTATGGAATGGCTTACGACGATCTGGTTTGAAATCGTCATAACTTTATGACGATTTTATACACGGTCAATATCAAAAGGTCATAGTTTGACACATTTCTTGTAGTGAATGGACACACCCAAGTTTTCGTGGGATTCCGGCGCTCCTGCGGTCATTTTCCAGCGAAACCCTAGTCTGAGGGCCCTGGAGATTTACCCTCCTAGCTACCTTCGTACGAGCATTTACCAATGTACCTTTTTGTTGGTTTAGGTGTGTTTTGGACATATCTACATGGAATACCTAGGATGGTCCCAAGATTCCACCGGTAGCCCTCGTTTTGACCCGCGGCGAGGGTTTCTTCCTACACGTCGAGTATTTCTGCAAGTGTTATCGCATGCACGTGAACACATTATTACCCGGGAGATAGGGAATTCATCTATGAATGTTCCACCACACTTGTACATGTATGTTATGGCCACACTCAAGTTTTCGTGGGATTCCGGCGCTACTGTGGTCATGTTCTAGCGAAACCCTAGTCTGTGGGCCCTGAAGATCTACCCCACTAGCTATCTTCGTACGAGCGTTGACCAATGTAATTTTTTGTTGGTTTAGGTTTGTTTTGTCCATATCTACATGGAAAACAAAGGTTGCATCAAGATTCCATTGGTATCCCTCGTTTTGACCCGCAGCAAGGGTTTCTTCCTACACGTCGAGCATTTCTACAAGTGTTATCGCGTGCACGTGAACACGTTCTTACCCAGGAGATAGGAAATGCATCTATGGATGTTGCACCACACTTGTACATGTATGCTATGGCCACGCGCAAGTTTTCATGGGATTCCGGTGCTCCTGCGGTCATTTTCCAGCGAAACCCTAGTCTATGGGCCCCGAAGATCTACCCCCCTAGCTATCTTCGTACGAGCGTTGACCAATGTACTTTTTTGTTGGTTTAGGTTTGTTTTGGCCATATCTACATGGAAAACAAAGGTTGGGCTGGTGCGACATTGCGGCCGAGGTACTACCAAGGCCACTATGATAGTGCCCACGGTAGCCGTCGGCGTTACTATGTTACCGTACATCTTCCTCTGTTGTAGCTGCTGCCTCTGTTATAGTGCCGACGGTTATACCGTCGGCATTATCATGTCGATCTTCAAGTGCGGCTGAGGTATTGGAGCAGGCCATCGTGATAGTGCCCAGTGGCCGTCGGTTAATATGTCACCACATCTCCGCCTAGAAACCACTAGTGCCGCAATAGTCACGCCAATGGTATAGTGCCGACGGTGGACATCGGTGTTACTATGTTAAGGAGCCCAAGTGTTAGTCATTTTGAAGGAGCCAAACCAGCTAGGAGAATCGAGTAGTTGCTGTCATTGTAGTCGACGGTTATACCTGAGTACATGTCGATCTTTGTGGCGGCAGGCCACTATGATAGTGCCCACGGTGGCGTCGCTACTATGTTCAGAGTCATTTTGAGAGAGGCAAAAGTTAGCGGCATTGAAGTAGCGCTACCGTTGTTATAGTAGTGCCGGTAATATCGTCGGCATAGTCATGACTATGAACGTCGTCGTTCCGTTTTCTCCAAGACGGCAAATCCACGTGGCGTCGGCCTATCTTTGAAGGCCGTATGACGACGATGGCCGTTGGCGTGGGTGGGTCTAAGCCGACGGTGATCTCGTGCCCATGGTGGGCTGTAATTACCTCGGTGAATTACGCTCCTAGTTACAAGCCCGGATGAGCGGAAATGGTTGAAATAGTGCGGTGGGGCCCAAATGCCACTCACAGTAGACCTTCGCCGTCCCAACCATTTCTAAACATCGGGACAAGAACGGCGCGTAATCGGCAAGCGAAGGGATCAACTACATACACAAATGAGTATGTATGCAAGCCACCATACAAAAGACATCGAGCCATTCCATCTAAAAAGAGAGGAAATATAGCAACGCCATACGGCAAGATTCAAATGTCCTAGATAGATATAATAGTTTAGGATATCTCCTCATACATCACACATCAGAGTATCAGGCGAAAGCGGCAAACAAGATCCGAGTACGGATAAGAAGCAAATCGGCATAAGATGCCCCATAAATAAGCACATCCATACAGATCTCACGGATCCCCGTACCCAGAATCTCTACACCGAACGATCGTTGCCCACATCATCCGCCTCCTCCACCCAGTATCCATCTTGTGAGTGTACCTGTTCATCTGAATCAAATAATTTATCGTGTGAGACCCTAGGGGTACTCAGCAAGTCTTTATGCCTCTAAAGGGGACACAACTTGGGGTGAGGCAATGGCAGCAAAAGATAAACCCTAACGTTCTATAGATACCGCTAACCATCCGCCTAACCAAAGATAGACGGATGTCCGTGAATTAATGACAACAGTTATACAAGAATATCATCAGATCCATCCTCCTCCTCGCTTACAAACGAGGAAGCGGACGAACAACCCCCCATCCGTTGACAATTTTATTAACCATTCCATGAGTGTTGCACTATTTACTAGCCAGTTACTTAGTCAAATTAAAGCGGTACTTTAGTTATGCTTGTCTATGATCGAAAGCTGCTCCAAGTCGTCCATAACGCGGACACGGCTTTCAGAAAGTTTTACCTGCAGGTGCACAAATAGCAACACACTCGATCAACCTCGGAAAAACCAAATCAAAACCCACGAGGTTTTCACGACAAAGCAATCACAAGATTCAGAAATATTTGGGGGCCACCCCATTAAGTATACCATAACAAAGTTAATGACTTGAGAGACGAACTCAAGGTTTGTGGGGCCGGCTGTAAACGACTGGGAACCCGAAAGTGTGACTGGGCTTGTCGATATCGCGAAAATGGGTCACGATCCTAAACAGTACAGGTGCTCCTCGCACAATCGTAAATAAAGCATGGCATAAAATGCAGGATAGTAAATAAAACCTCAAACTAGTTTGTGGCCCCAAGAAATAAGAATGAATCAAGCTCGCTCGGGGTCCCATAAGCCTCTCGGATGTGGATAGCGCGAATAATCAAGGAACAGAATCAAGTACTTGGGTCCTCGGACACAAGTGAGCAGGAAAAACCAAATAGCAGATAGTGCTCACCGTGCCACTTTCATCGTTATCCCATTACTACTCGGGTTAAGTTGTTTAGGTACCTCGTTATCCATCGACTCTCACATACCCTACACATGTCGTTTCTCGACTGCATGGCTCAAACAACTCCTGTAGTAATGGCTCATGGGATGGGGAACAAGCTTGGTGGGGTTTAAAAGTAAAGGCTATGCAATACTTGGGATTCATTTAATGCAATCGCGACTCAATGATGCAAGAATAAGATAGAGGCAATAGGTACTATATGTATGCAAGCATGTGGTAGTGCTTGCACGGCAGCTCGATTGAGCGAGAGAAGGATCTGGTAGTGCTCTGGTTCTCTTGATATATCCCCGCCGTCTATTCAAGAAGAACCAAACAAACAAGGGCCAATATAAATAAAGTGCACAAGCATATGAATAAAATGCGACAAGCAAACAATCATGCCATGATGAATGATGCACAATTTGCATGGCAATAAAGTAGCATGGCATGGGTGAGGTGTGGAATACAAGAATAAATCATTTTATTGAGTTTTGGCCACATTTTATCCTCATATTAGTTGCTGTATACATTATATTTATATGATGCATGCTGCAAAACAGAACATGGACTGCATAAACAGAAAGGTCTCGTCGAGCTGATCATTTTAGACATATCATTTGTTAAATTTGGAGTTATAAATCAAAAGTTATTAATTAATTAAGAGGAAGGGCATTTTCTTGTATTTTTGTCAACTTGAAATTTAAAATGTGCAAAATATATTTTGGATGGCATATTTGAAATCTTCACATTTTTCTGATTTGAAAACATATATTATTTGTATTATTTGGAATTATGGATTTAAATTTATTTTAAAGTCAAAATTATTAAATGGGGTCAAAGTCAAAGGTTGACTATTTAAATTAATTCTGAAAATATTTGATTAAAGTTTTGAATTCACATTCCAAAACAAAACATTTTTCATATTAAGTTTGAATTCAAATTCCAAACCATTTGAAAGTTATGAATTAATTCATATTTAAACAGATTTGAAATTTGAATTTGAATTCAGAAAAGTTTTGGACTTTTGCTACTCAGCAAGATTCTACCCACGACCTCGACAGGTGGACAAAGTACTGGGCTGAGGCGTGAGGGGGACACGTGGGCTGGTTTGGGGACCGCGGGATGAGAAGCAGAAAACCCTAGGGGCTAAGCTGCAAAAGTGCAGGGGCTTCTATGTGAAGAAACTGAATATCTGTCCGCGAATTCGTCTAGCCGATTCAATTTTTGGTTGAATATGGCGAGCAATTCATAGGGAATTTGGTGACGCTGCAAAAATGAAAGTTGTAGAGCCAACGTTGGACTACAACTTTGGTGTTTGGGTTTTCTCCAGAGGAGGACTATACACGGGAAGCAGTGAAGAATGAGGCGGTCGATCTTTGCTGCATTTCGCTATCTGCCAGGCCATGTGACGGAGCTCGCTCGACGAAACGTCCGGCGCGTCGGGGCCGCTAGGAGGAGGACAGGAATGTCTAGGAGCTTGAGAGGCTCACCAGGGGGGCGTCGGCGAAGCCGTGGAAGCAGGGTTGGCGGGGGACGGTCGCAGTGCTGGCGCTCTGCTTCTTCGGCCACCTCACGGACACAGCAGCGACGGCGAGATTCTGGCGAACTCCGGTTGCTGCTCCGCCTATAGGGCGTCGAAGAGGAGGCAGAGGGGCTCCTGGGGCTCCTGGATCGTCTTAGGAAGCTTCAAACCGTCGAGGCCAGGAGGGAGCTAGGTCTAGGGTTTGGGTGGACATGGAAGATGATCATGGTGGGGGGGAGGAAGAAGAAGGGGGAAAGGTGCCTGGGATCTCGATCTGGGATGCCTGGGGTGGTTGAGGGGATAAGGGAGAGAGGGGAGTGGAACATGGGGCTTGGTGGCTTGGCATAAAGGAAGGAGGAGGGCGATCGGGCCAGTGCTTATCTCCTGCCTCCCTTTTCTGTCTTGTAGCCGAGAGGGGGCTGGGGAGGGACCAAGGGAGGTGGGATCTCGTGGGTTGGAGGCAGGCTCGGGCTGGTGGGGCCTTGCTGGTAGGTAGAGAAGAGAGAGGATAGGGAGAGAGGAGGCTCGGGTTTAGCTCGGTTAGGAGCTAGGGTTAGGGTTGGAGAGAGGCTAGGGTTTAGTGGAGAGGATAATGAGAGGGTGTGGTGTGGTAGCTAGGGTTTGTAGAGAGAGGGGGGGTTTTAGATTAGGTAAAGATTAGGAGAGAGGTTTAGAGAGAGGTGAGAGGTGATGGTTTGGTTTAGCCAAACAAAGGGTAGGTTTAGGGTTTTGTTAGAGCTAGATTAGAAAGGGAGAGGTGAGGCTTGGGGTTAGGTGATGTGTTTTCTTTTGGCAAGCTCAAGCAAGAACAACCCAAGGTCAAACAAAGGCTAGACAAAAGAGAGGAAGGAAAGAAAGGTGGTAAGGGTTTAGAGAGATAGGTGAATGTGAGGGTAGGGTTAAAGCAAGATCAAATAAGACCAAGCCCAAAGGAGGAAGAGAGAGAAGAGAGATGATCCACCCAAAAACCAAAGAAAAACAAAGGAGATCAAAGGATGATGATGGTTGCATGGCCCATGCAAGCATTTAATGCCATGTGTCATCCTTGTGAAAACAAAGTAATAGACATGGCATTATTCTCATGCATCCCCAAAATGTGGAGTAAAGGCCAAGCAAAAGAATTAGAGTTGGATCCACCCAACCCACATGAGCTAGAATAACAACCAAAGAAAAGAATTACAAGCTCATGGGTTATTGGAATGGTGGAAGAATAAGGTGGTGACAAGAAAGGTGGTGGAGTGGAACAAAAGATATGCCCCCAACTCAACTTGGGCATTTAAACAATATATCAAGAACCAAATACAATATCAAGAGGCAAATACAAATAATAATGCATATGAGATAAGAACCAAAACAAAAAGGGTTTTTGTATGATGCTCAAATGCAAGGTGGCATGATGACATGAGCATGATATAATGATGATGCAACAATTATGTCTAGGAAGTAGCCATTATATTACTAAACCAAGTAGCATTACAGTTGTTAGACAAATGGGATGCTACAACTCTCCCCCACTAAACAGGAATCTCGCCCCGAGATTCTAGGAAGAAGAGGAAGACTCAAAGAGGGTAGGATAGTTGGCACGGAGCTCATCTTCACGCTCCCAAGTGGCTTCATCAACGGAATGGTGCGACCACTGCACCTTGCAGAACTTGATGGGCTTGTTGCGAGTCCTTCTTTCTGCGGTCTCAAGGATTTTTGTGGGGTGTTCTTGATAAGACAGATCTTCTTGGAGATTGATTAGCTCATGATCCACGGTCCTGCCGGGATCCTTGAAGCACTTCTTGAGTTGAGAGATGTGGAAAACATCATGGACCTTGAGTTTTTCCGGGAGCTCAAGAGCATAAGCAACTTCTCCTCTTCTTCCACGAATTTTGAAAGGACCGATGTATCTAGGATCCAACTTTCCTTTGATACCAAAGCGGTGTGTGCCTCTCATGGGAGTGACACGGAGGTAAACGAGATCACCAGGGGCATACACCATGTCCGTGTGCTTCCTGTCATAATTGCTCTTCTGGCGACTTTGAGCAATCTTCAGATTTTCAAGAATGATGTGCACCTTCTCCTCCGCTTGAGTTACAATGTCAGGGCCAAACCAAATTCTTTCTCCTGCACCCGACCAACCAATCGGAGTTCTGCATTTGCGGCCATAGAGAGCCTCAAATGGTGCCATCTTCAGACTTTTCTGGAAGCTGTTGTTGTAAGAGAATTCAGCATAAGGAAGACATTCCTCCCACTTCATGCCGAAAGAGATGACGCAAGCACGAAGCATATCCTCCAGAATCTGATTGATCCTTTCAACTTGTCCTTGCGACTGAGGGTGATAAGTTGTGCTGAAGTTCAATTTTGTTCCCAAAGCATTTTGGAAACTTTCCCAGAACTTGGAAGTGAAGATGCTCCCATGCAGGCCCGATCTCAAGCGGAACCCCATACGAGAGACAATTACTGATATAGAGCTCACCAATCAATTCCAGAAATTGTTTCCTTGACGGGGAAGAAGTGAGCCACTTTAGAGAGTCTGTCAATGACAACAAAGATTGCATTGTTGCCCTTCTGCGACCTTGGAAAACCAGTGATGAAGTCCATCTCTACTTTCTCCCATTTCCATTCCGGGGGTTTCAATGGCTGTAGAAGACCGAAAGGTTTCTGATGGACAGCTTTCACTCTGCAAACATCACACTCAAAACATACTTGGCACAATATCGTTTCGCACCCGCCACCAATATTGTGTCTTCAAGTCCATGTACATCTTTTGCTGCCGGGTGGATAGAAAGAACGAATCATGCGCCTCCTTGAGAACTTGCTCTCTCAAACCCGGGTAGTTCGAACAAACATCCGTGTTCAAAGAAAAGCGTGCCTTGATCATCGACGTGGAAGGACTCATACTTGGAAGTGAAGTTTGAGATGATCTTTTGGTGTCGGATCACCAAGTGACGAGAGCGAACCTTTTCTTCCAAGAGGGGTTGCTAGAAGGTTCAGAGATACCCTTGTTCCACAATTTCAAGGTTGAGTCGCGGAATTCCTCGCACAAGAGAGGTTGTTCTTCCATCATGAGGTTATTGACATAAGCTTTGCGGCTGAGGGCATCGGCCATGACATTAGCTTTGCCCGGAGTGTAGTTGATGGTCAAATCAAAATCATTGATTGCTTCAATCCATCTCCTCTAACGAAGGTTGAGATCAGGCTGAGTGAAGATATACTTCAGACTCTTGTGATCGGAAAGATTTCTAGCAGTTTGCCAGCAAGTAATGCCTCCATAGTTTCAAAGCAAAGACAACTGCTGCGAGCTCGAGGTCATGTGTAGGATAGTTGATCTCATGCGTATTCAACTGTCGAGAGGCATAAGCAACAACTTGTTTTTCTTGCATAAGGACCGCACCCAATCCTTGCAAAGAGGTGTCACATAATATCTGGAAAGGCTTAGATGTATCCGGAGGAACCAAGACTGGTGTGGGTGAGCTTCTCTTTGAGTGTCTCAAAGCTTGCTTGACATGCAGGAGTCCAAAGGTAAGAGTCTTCGCTATCTTCGAAAAGTTCTGAACGAAGCGACGGCAATAACTAGCCAAACCAAGGAAACTCCGCACTTCTTTGACATTAACAGGAGGAAGCCATTCAACAATTGTCTTCACAGTTTCTGGGTTGACTGCAATGCCCTTGGCAGAGATAACGTGACCAAGATAGGTTACTTGAGGCAGCCAAAACTCACACTTGGAGAACTTTGCATACAAGCGGTTCTCACGAAGCTTGTTTAGGACACACCGAAGGTGTTCTCCATGTTCTTCCTTTGACTTATAATAGACTAGGATGTCATCCAGATAGACCACAACGAACTTATCAAGATACTCCATGAAAACCGAGTTCATAAGCCTCGAGAAGGTAGCAGGTGCGTTGGTGAGACCGAAAGACATGACTGTGTACTCATACAGGCCATAGTGGGTGGTGAAAGCTGTTTTGGGAACATCTTCCTTGCGAATCTTGATTTGGTGATAACCACTTCTCAAGTCAAGCTTAGAGAACACCACAGCTCCAGCTAGCTGATCGAAGAGATCATTAATCCGCGGAAGGGGATATTTATTCTTGATGGTTTTAGCATTGAGAGCCCGATAGTCAACACAAAGTCTATCAGTCCTATCTCGCTTCTTCACAAAGATTGTTGGGCTACCCCAAGAAGAGGTACTGTGTTGAATGAAACCAAACTTCTCTTGTTCATCAAGCTGACGTTTGAGTTCAGCCAACTCAGCAGGACCCATTTTATAAGGCCGCTTGGAGATAGGAGCCATTCCAGGTTCAAGCTCAATTACAAACTAAACCTCACGATCCGGAGGCATACCCGGCAACTCTTCAGGAAAGACATCTGGGAACTCACGGACCACCGGAACACTCTGAATAGCTTCCACAGCATCATCATTCAGAGCCGCCAAAGAGAAAAGCTGGATAGCAGGAGTCTGTCTTGGAGAATAGACTATATGGCCTTCAGGAATCTTCAGAGAAACCGAGCGTTCAGCACAATCAATCACAAGTGCATTTGCTGTCAACCAATCCATGCCCAAGATGACATCAATGTCAGAATTGCCCAGAAGAATTAAGGACGCCGAGAACGAAGAGCCACCAATCTCAATTTGATTGCCATGGCTGATATGAGCAGCCCTCATGTTTGAACCAGGAGATAGTACCACCAGACGACGTGATAAAGGAACCCTAGCCAGGTCATGCTCTTGTGCAAACTTATGCGAAACAAAAGAATGCGAAGCACCAGAATCAAACAAAACTCGTGCAGGGACTGAGTTAACGGGAAGCATACCCATCACAACTCCAGGTGTATTCTCAGCTTGAGCGGCGTTGACACAGTTGGCACGAGCAACAGTAGACCCGGGCTTGGTGTTGATGTTGAGAGCCCGAGGTGGTGGTGCACGAAAAGGAGAGCTTGCGCAGATCTTGGAGGGTGGAGTAAGAGCTTTGTTTTCATCGGACAGTTCAGCTTTGATGCCCGTAGTCTCCACACGTGAAACAAGCACCGGTGGACGTGGAGCAACGTGGCGTGGACTCGCCAGCGCTCGGGGTAGTGGTGGTTGTAGCCCACAGGCAGCAAAGTGAGGAAGTTTGGTGGCCTTGCCGCGTAGCTTGCAGGTCTTGGTGGAGCCGGAGCGGTGGGGTGTTAGGAACCCGGACCACGCTTAGAAGGAGCTGACATAGCTGAAGAGCTTGGTGCATAACGGTTGTGTTTCTTTGACTCCTCAAACACTTGCCTACTTGCTTCCTCCTGCAGAGCTGTATGCTGAAGTTCCAGAAAAGACGCCGGCCTTGCATGTGTGATTGCATATTTAATCGATGCATTGAGCCCTTGCCGGAACCTCTTTTGCTTCTTCTTGTCATCGGAGATCTCATCGCCCCCATAACGAGAAAGGTTCATGAAGTTCCTGATGTAGGTGTTGACATTGTCATTTCCCTGCTTGAGGTTGAGAAACACTTCCTTCATCCTTTCCATGACAATTTCTTACAGATACTGCTCTTTGAACGCTCCAGTGAACTGTTCCCAAGTAGGCTAAAAACCAATACAGTTTGCCTTCAAGTAATTCTCCCACCAGAGAGCTGCATCTCCCTTCAGAAGGTGAGTAGCACACTTTACCCATTCTTGCTCAGGAACATCAGCAGTCTCCAGTAACCTTGACATCTCACGCAACCAATCATCAGCATCAAGTGGTTGATCAGAAACATCAAATTGGCGTGGATTGAACTTCAGGAAGCTTTTGATGTCTCCTCGCTTGGGAGGTGGAGGTAGCGGAGAAAACTCATTCCTCCTGACACTTTCCTCAAAACACCGGATTCTGTTTGCATTGCTGCCAAGGCATTGGCGATGTTTGACAACGGACCCCGATTCGGTGGTATGTCCTCATCGAGCAGTGGTGGAGCCATCCTGATTGATATAAAACACAAGTCAAGACTATAATGGAGAATAATAATAATCCAAAATAGTACCAAGATGGAATTAACCAAGATTAAAGGATACAATTTACTAAGATGATATTAAAATATCAACAAAGTTCAAAGCACCTAGAAGATATTAAGCATATCGCACCACATGAAAAGGAGTGTGGTACAAATATATCAAAGAAAAATTTTCCACAAATTTCGCATTAGAATACCAATAGATGCATAAAATCACTTAACGAATCAAGATTAGTGACTCTACCAATTCAATATACAAAACAGAATGATAAGCGTAGTGGTATGGTCATGGATCTATCCGGCACTCAAATCATTACTCCGCACATGAATAAGTAGAACACATATCCTAACCCCTTCTTCTCACGTTGAACCTAAAGATTAGTAACTACGGAAACGAACACCCCAAACAAGATAACGTCGGATAACAAAGAGTAAGACAGATCGCGGCGGTATACAACGAATCAGATAGATCGTGTCGGTTTGCAAAAGCCTGTCGGTATGGAATGTACCAACAGGCCGATTGTGATAACAACTTGGATGCAACAGATAGACAAGGAATTACACACACACACACACACACACACAAACACACAACCTATGGTACTACGGAAACCCAGAACACGTGAATCCTAGTTTGAACTTTTAAGAAGAGGAATGAGAACGTTACACTTCCTTACCAGAAAAGGGTGGGTGGGTGGGTAAGAAGAAAAATGGAAGCAGTCCTACTCTCACGTTTTGTTTTTCCCTAGTATACATAGCTACCAAAAATATTTGCTAGACTGACAACGACCGTTTGGCTGAGACCCTGAAGGGCGGGATGGATCTGATACCAATTGTAACTACCTCGGTGAATTACGCTCCTAGTTACAAGCCTGGATGAGCGGAAATGGTTGAAATAGTACGGTGGGGCCCAAATGCCACTCACAGGTAGACCTTTCGGCCGTCCCAACCATTTCCAAACATCGGGACAAGAACGAGGCGTAATCGGCGAAGGGATCAACTACATACACAAATGAGTATGTATGCAAGCCACCATACAACAGTACATCAGAGCCATTCCATCTAAAAAGAAAGGAAATATAGCAACGCCATACGGCAAGATTCAAATGTCCTAGATAGATATAATAGTTTAGGATATCTCCTCATACATCACACATCAGAGTATCAGGCAGAAGCGGCAAACAAGATCCGAGTACGGATAAGAAGCAAATCGGCATAAGATGCCCCATAAATAAGCACATCCCGCCCACAGATCTCACGGATCCCCGTTCCCGGAATCTCTAACCGAACGATCGTTGCCCACATCATCCGCCTCCTCCACCCAGTATCCATCTTGTGAGTGTATGTAACACCCTCAGAATCGACCCTATGCAAGTTTTAGCGAAACCCGCCAAACCTGCATAGAAACGATTCAAAGGTGCCCACCAGGCACTTTCGTGCGGGTGGAAAACGAAGTAATAACATTACACAATAGTCCTCGATGGGACCCACAGAACAGATATATATATATATATATATACGACACGACTCCATGAGTCGAGAATACAGATATACGGTACAAAGATCCAAATCACCTTGAAAAGATGGAGCGTCCGTCTACGGACAAGATGCAAATGGGGCTAAGAGCCCTGACGAATAACCAATGGCGTCCATAACCCTGCCCAGGCCAAGCCGGAAGGGTAACCCTGCTAACGACGTCGATCTCAAAACCTGCTTAAACAAAAGGGGTGCCGACAAAGGGCAAAGGAAAAGAGGCGTCGATCGAGGCCAGTACACGGCGAGACTAGAATTCGGCGGTCCTCGCCTACATAGGTATGGTGGACTGAAGCGGCAGCGCGGCATGCACTAAACAACCTATAGAGACTCGATACAACTAGCGGCTATTAGAGAGGGGTAAGAAAGACCTATTCGGAACCAACCTGATGCTACCATCAAACAAACCCATGCTGGTGTTTCCCCCTCGAGACCAAACGAGGAAGTCAACCGAGGAACGCACACAGTTGGCAGTTTTCGTTATTCGGTTATCGTTGCAGCAATTACTAGTCAAGTATAGATAATCATCCTGATAAAATAAGCAGTGGGCACTTTTAGTTAACCATTCCGTTGTAGTTGCGTCACTTACTAGTCAAATACAATTAACATGAGATAACCCCAAAACCCAGCAGTTGTTGGTACTTTTTTTAGCCATTCCGTTGTAGTTGCAATACTTACTAGTCAGATAAAATCGTCGCAAGCGACAAACCAAACAAGCAATTGTGGGCAGTTTTATGTAGCCATTCCATTATAGTGAAGCTGATTACTAGTCATTATAAAGTCAAATTTATAGCACTACTTTAGTTATAGTTGTCTATGATCGAGACCTGTGCTCCAAGTCGTCCATAACCGCGGACACGGCTTTGAAAAGTTTTACCCGGGGTGCACCAATAGCAACACACACTCGATCAGCCTCGAAAAACCAAATCAAAACCCAACGAGGCCTTCACGACAAAGCAATCACAGGATTCAGAAATATTTCAGGGCCACCCTTAAAGTAGACCATAGCAACGGCCGGGCTCGAGACGGACTTAAGGTTGTGGGGACGGTCAGACGACCGGGAACCCAAAACTGGGCTTGTCGACACCATGAATCGTGCTACGATCCTAAACAGATAGTGTGCTCCTCGCACAATCGTAAATAAAGCAGAGCATGGCATAAGTACAGGATAGTAAATAAAACCTCAAACTAGTTTGTGGCCCCAAGAAATAAGATCAATCAAGCTCGGCTGTGGGGGTCCCATAATCCTCCCGGATGTGGATAGCGCGATAAATCAAGGACAGTATCAAGTACTGGGTCCTACGGACACAAGTGGACGGTTAACAAATAACATCTATTGCCCACCTGTGCCTTTGCTTACCTACTTCAATTTTAGTTGTTAAACAGGAATTAAAGTGATCGATAAATAAACCATGATCATCTCCAACAACAAACATGCGGCAATACACCAACAACTGTGACGACGCATACGCACTTCTTGAGCAAGCGACTACGACGCATAAGTCCATCTATCTACCAAACAACAGGTAATAGGATGTGTCCAAGGCAATATAAGGTTGCGAGGATATCACGGTACGAAAAACTAGAGCATCGCAAATACGTATAGCAATAGATCAACAGGAGGGAATAAATACTATAAAAGTAAGATAGGTAGAAAGGGGAGATGCTGCTTTGAAAACATTGTCGAAGGTTCAACCGAAGATCGGGGCGAAGCTCACATCAACTCAACGGCCCAATCCGCGAAGAAGCAAAACACTAGAAGAAGCACCGGATGCAATATTTAATACTACGGCAAAAGATCGGGCATGATGCCTGTATGATGTATGCCATGGCAAAGATGCGATGCAATTAGGCCAATATTAAGTGGAACCGGGGTCCCGGCAATTAATTAAACGGTTCAAGTTGTTTATCTACCCCGCAAATTAATTGTTGGAATAACAGGGCGAGATAAGTTACCGGTTTGCTACACAAATTTAAATGAGGCCAATATAATGCTAGATTTGCCCGCATATGGGCCCCATATTTAATTATGAGGTGAATCGGCATAAGGCCCCCAAACCACAGACAAGGATGCATGCATGAACAATTTAATATGCGACAAGTTGTATTATATTATAAAATAGGGTTTCGGGAAGGGGTTCACACATTGAGGGGTCTCGACGGTCTTGGGGTTCCGGGGTCCGGGGTCGGTCTCAGGGTCCAGGGTTCGACGGGAACGTTCTCGGATAGCGGAGTAGATCTTGGCGTTCCGAGAGGAAGTTCTCGGTGTGGCGTCGGGGCGCGTCGGTCTCGCCCTGGTCGGTGTCGAACTTGTCGTCACGAAGATCTTGTCGGGTCCGTGTTTCGGGTCGGTCTTGGCGTTCTTCAGGTTCGGGTCCTGGCGATTCGGAACGGTCTTCAGGGTCTCAGCCATCGGATCTATGAAGGAGAACTTGTCGTCCATCTTCTGTCGGTGTGAACTTGACCGATGCTATCCACATCCGGGAAGGAGCACTTGGCGTGGCGCCGGGTACGGAATCGGTCTTCGGGGTTCGCCAACGGGTCCGTGTAGGAGGCTCGAGGGCTTCGGGTTCGGGGTCGCCTTCTAACTCCGAGGATCAAGGTCTTCGAATTCCGTGAAGGAGGCCTTGGCGTCCGGGGTGGATATCTTGGCGTAGATCTTCAGGCAGCATCACGGGGGTACAAACACGGCTCGCAGATCTTGGACTTGGTGTTGACATGCTTGGGGAAAGTATTCACCAAACACGAGCTTGGTTCTAAGGTGCCCCAATACACCAACACATGAAAGGGTAGCGCTCCATCGCCAAGGCGTCGGCAACTGGAAGCAAGGGCGTGGGAACAGAGGCGACCGGGCGGTTCCTGTGAGGGCGACGGCGGCAAGCGCCAGAGGGAAGGGAGGCCGGCCGGCGATGAAGGGCGGGCCGGACGCGGGTCGGAGGCGGCAGGATGGAGCTCGGGGTGGCGCCCTTGCCGAGGGACGGCGAGGAGGTTGCCGGGGAACTCAAGGCGGCCATGAAGGGCAGCGGAGGCACGCCGTGGCGGGAGGCGCCGAAGGGGAGGCCTTCGGGGCTTCGGGACGACACGGTGGGGAGGCGCAGGGAGGCGTCAGGGAAGAGGCGGGCGGAGCTCAGCGGAGGTGGGCGACGCAGCCCGGCCAGAGGCGGAGGTGAAGAAAGCGGCGAAGGAAGGAGGAGCCGGACGAGGGGAGAGGCTCAAGAGCGGGAGCTTGAAGGAGGCGGCGGAGGCGGACGTCGGGGAGGCCAAGCGCCGAAGCGGCGTGGCGGCCGGAGGTGAAGAAGGCGGGAAGGGCCTCGGGAGGGGGAGAGAGGAGCGAGGCGCGGTGGGGGTCATGCGTCTGGCGACGCGAGGAGGTGGGTCACGCGGGGCAGGTGGATGTCGGTGGGGTGGGGCCGGGGAAGGTGTGGGGAGGGCCCGGTGGCAGTGGTGAGGTGGGGAGTGGGCGGGAGGTGGGTTCTGCGTGGATGGTGGGGTGGACGGGTCCAGTGGGCAGGCGTGGGGCAGGTGGGGTGATGGCGCGTGGGCCAGGCGCGGGTGGGGCCCGGGGGGGAAGAGAGAGGTGAGGGTGTGGCTGAGTGGGTTGGGAGGTTGAGTGGAGAGTGGGGCCAGGGTGTAAGGGAGAGAGGAGAGAGATGGGTAGAGAGGCTGTGGGTGAGAGAGGAAGAGAGGGGGAAAGGGTGGTGGATTGATGATGTGGCGGGGTGGGTAGGAATTGGGTGAGAGGGTGAGGTGGCGAGCTGTGAGAGGTGGGTAGGAATGGATTTGGTGGGACTAGGATTTAGAGGGGGCTGATTAGGTGGACGTTTAATCTTTGGGTGGTCGACTGGTCGATTCGCCCGCTCGACCGCCCACAAAAATAATTAAATACTTTATTTGTTTCAAACGGACTTTTGCAAACCGATAGCAAACAAAACAAAATAATCCGGTGACCGGTTTTGCGTTTGAATAAGGGGGCGTTTAGAAAACACAACAGGTTTTTCCATAAATAGTTTTATGCAAGCAAATGCAAGATGATGACGATGCTCAAATGCAATGTGGCATGATGACATGAGCATGCGGTCATGATGATGCAATGCACAAAACAACGCGATTTTCTAGTAGTGGTTTTGCGGGATGCCACAATTCGACACCCCTAACAATGGATCTCGCCCTCGAGATCCGCCTCATGGTACCGGGAAGAAGGTCGGTGAACTGCATCTTCTCGCTTCGTTTAGATCCTCGCGACACCACTAACAAGAGGTCGTTGTCCGTGACCGGCGAGAGGACACTCCGGGAACAAAAGGTCGAAGGTAGAGGTATCCCAAATAAAGCCACCCCTAACTTCCGTGGACGGAGTAAAACTGCTGGATCCACCGATTCGATGTACAAGAGCGAATGATAAGAGTAGTCGGATGGTGATCAGTCCATCGCGCACCCAAACCATTACTCTGCACACGAATAGGCGGATTATGCAACCAACTCTCAGAATCAGACTGAAGATCTCGACAAGCGAGGTTCGGAAACAAAGGGGTGCTGCAGACTCTGCATCGGATCTGGCGTAGATGATGTCGTCGCGTCGGGAAACACCGGATAGCACAAACAAGGAACAAAGAATGGTACCACAGTAGACGGATTCCTCAGGCAGCTTGAACACCGGATGGTAGAACACCGTTACCAAAGGAGGAAGCGAAACCCTAAAGATACAACGGAAAACCCACCCACGAGAAGTCCTGGACTCGAAGAAAGAGAAGAGAGCGGATTCAAAACACGTAGAGGTAAGAGGAGAATAGCAGAGGGGTAAGGAGTAAAATCAGACCTAATCAGAACTATCCAACCGTTTTTGCAAAAATAGTTTTGACACTCTACTTCGGCCGTTAGCTAGGTTATCCTACAGGCTGGACTTGTGGGGTATCGCAACCGCGAGCTCGATACCACTCAACACCCTCGAGAATCGACCATGCAAGTTTTAGCGAAACCCGCCAAACCTGCATAGAAACGATTCAAAGGTGCCCACCAGGCACTTTCGTGCGGGTGGAAAACGAAGTAATAACATTACACAACAGTCCTCGATGGGACCCACAGAACAGATATATATATATATATATATATATATATATACGACACGACTCCATGAGTCGAGAATACAGATATACGGTACAAAGATCCAAATCACCTTGAAAAGATGGAGCGTCCGTCTACGGACAAGATGCAAATGGGGCTAAGAGCCACCGAATAACCAATGGCGTCCATAACTCGAGCCAAGCGGAAGGCTAACCACGCTAACGACGCCGATCTCAAAACCTGCTTAAACAAAGGGGTGCCGACAAAGGGCAAAGGAAAAAGAGGAGCGTCGATCGAGGCCAAGACACGCGAGACTAGAATTCCGGTCCTCGCCTACATAGGTATGGTGGACTGAAGCGGCAGCGCGGCATGCACTAAACAACCTATAGAGACTCGATACAACTAGCGGCTATTAGAGAGGGGTAAGAAAGACCTATTCGGAACCAACCTGATGCTACCATCAAACAAACCCATCCTGGTGTTTCCCCCTCGAGACCAAACGAGGAAGTCAACCGAGGAACTACAGCTGGCGCTTTCGTTATTCGGTTATCGTTGCAGCAATTACTAGTCAAGTATAGATAATCATCCTGATAAAATAAGCAGTGGGCACT
Source organism: Avena longiglumis (assembly GCA_030063025.1). Classification (NCBI taxonomy): domain Eukaryota; kingdom Viridiplantae; phylum Streptophyta; class Magnoliopsida; order Poales; family Poaceae; genus Avena; species Avena longiglumis. The sequence continues at coordinate 436,414,649 of CP125975.1, read as the reverse complement.
TTTAGTTAACCATTCCGTTGTAGTTGCGTCACTTACTAGTCAAATACAATTAACATGAGATAACCCCAAAACCCATCAGTTGTTGGTACTTTTATTTAGACATTCCGTTGTAGTTGCAATACTTACTAGTCAGATACAATCGTCGCAAGCGACAAACCAAACAAGCAATTGTGGGCAGTTTTATGTAGCCATTCCATTATAGTGAAGCTGATTACTAGTCATTATAAAGTCAAATTTATAGCACTACTTTAGTTATAGTTGTCTATGATCGAGATACTGTGCTCCAAGTCGTCCATAACCGCGGACACGGCTTTCAGAAAGTTTTACCTGGCCGGGGTGCACCAATAGCAACACACACTCGATCAGCCTCGGAAAAACCAAATCAAAACCCAACGAGGCCTTCACGACAAAGCAATCACAGGATTCAGAAATATTTCAGGGGGCCACCCCTTAAAGTAGACCCGCAACGAAGTCGGCCGGCTCCGAGACGGACTTAAGGTTGTGGGGACGGCTGTGAACGACTGGGAACCCAAAACTGGGCCTGTCGACACCGCGGAATCGTGCCACGATCCTAAATAAAGACAGGCTCCTCGCACAATCGTAAATAAAGCAGAGCATGGCATAAGTCTTGGATAGTAAATAAAACCTCAAACTAGTTTGTGGCCCCAAGAAATAAGATCGAATCAAGCTCGCCTGGGGTCCCATAATCCTCCCAGATGTGGATAGCGCGATAAATCAAGGAACAGGTATCAAGTACTCGGGGTCCTACGGGACACAAGTGGACGGTTAACAACCAAATAACATCTATTGCCCACCTGTGCCTTTGCTTACCTACTTCAATTTTAGTTGTTAAACAGGAATTAAAGTGATCGATAAATAAACCATGATCATCTCCAACAACAAACATGCGGCAATACACCAACAACTGTGGCACTTGACGACACGCAACAGCACTTGAGCAAGCGACTACGACGCGCAAGTCCATCTATCTACCAAACAACAGGTAATAGGATGTGTCCAAGGCAATATAAGGCTGCGAGGGATATCACGGGTACGAAAAACTAGAGCATCGCAACACAGATAGCAATAGATCAACAGGAGGGAATAAATACTATAAAAGTAAGATAGGTAGAAAGGGGGAGATGCTCGCCTGAAAACATTGTCGAAGGTTCAACCGAAGATCGGGGCGAAGCTCACATCAACTCAACGGCCCAATCCGCGAAGAAGCAAAACACTAGAAGAAGCACCGGATGCAATATTTAATACTACGGCAAAAGATCGGGCATGATGCCTGTATGATGTATGCCATGGCAAAGATGCGATGCAATTAGGCCAATATTAAGTGGAACCGGGGTCCCGGCAATTAATTAAACGGTTCAAGTTGTTTATCTACCCCGCAAATTAATTGTTGGAATAACAGGGCGAGATAAGTTACCGGTTCGCTACAAAAATTTAAATGAGGCCAATATAATGCTAGATTTGCCCGCATATGGGCCCCATATTTAATTATGAGGTGAATCGGCATAAGGCCCCCAAACCACAGACAAGGATGCATGCATGAACAATTTAATATGCGACAAGTTGTATTATATTATAAAATAGGGTTTCGGGAAGGGGTTCACACATTGAGGGGTCTCGACGGTCTTGGGGTTCCGGGGTCCGGGGTCGGTCTCAGGGTCCAGGGTTCGACGGGAACGTTCTCGGATAGCGGAGTAGATCTTGGCGTTCCGAGAGGAAGTTCTCGGTGTGGCGTCGGGGCGCGTCGGTCTCGCCCTGGTCGGTGTCGAACTTGTCGTCACGAAGATCTTGTCGGGTCCGTGTTTCGGGTCGGTCTTGGCGTTCTTCAGGTTCGGGTCCTGGCGATTCGGAACGGTCTTCAGGGTCTCAGCCATCGGATCTATGAAGGAGAACTTGTCGTCCATCTTCTGTCGGTGTGAACTTGACCGATGCTATCCACATCCGGGAAGGAGCACTTGGCGTGGCGCCGGGTACGGAATCGGTCTTCGGGGTTCGCCAACGGGTCCGTGTAGGAGGCTCGAGGGCTTCGGGTTCGGGGTCGCCTTCTAACTCCGAGGATCAAGGTCTTCGAATTCCGTGAAGGAGGCCTTGGCGTCCGGGGTGGATATCTTGGCGTAGATCTTGTGCAGATCACGGGGTACAAACACGGCTCGCAGATCTTGGACTTGGTGTTGACATGCTTGGGGAAAGGATTCACCAAACACGAGCTTGGTTCTAAGGTGCCCCAATACACCAACACATGAAAGGGTAGCGCTCCATCGCCGCCGGCGGCAACTGGAAGCAGCCGGCCGGGGAAACGAGAGGCGATCGGGCGGTGCCCAGGAGGCGATGGCGAGCGCTTGAGAGGGCGGCGAGGCGGGCCGGACGCGAGTTGGAGGCGGGATGGAGCTCGGGTGGCGCCCGCCGAGGGCGAGGAGGTTGCGAACTGAGGCGGGCGAGGCGAGAAGGACGGGAGGGCGCCAAGGCCAGGAGGCGCGGCCGAAGGGAGGCCACGGGGAGCTCGGGACGACACGGTGGGGAGGCGACGCTGGGAGGAGCCGCGAGCAAGGCTGGGAAGAGGCGGGCGGAGCTCATGAGGGGGCGGCGGGCCGGCCAGAGGTGAAGAGAGCGGCCTTGGGAAGGAGGAGCCGTGACGAGGGGAGAGGGTCTCGGGTGAGCGGGAGCTTGAAGGAGGCGGCCGGAGGCGGACGTCTGGGAGGCGCGCTGGAAGCGGCCGGCGTGAGCCCGAGGTGAAGGCGAAGGGCAGGGCTCGGGAGAGGGAGGGAGAGAGAGGAGCGAGGCGCGGGTGGGGGTCGGGCTCGCGTGCGAGCGACGCGAGGAGGAGGTGGTCACGCGGGGCAGGTGGTTGTCGGTGGGGTGGGGCCGGGGAAGGTGTGTGGGGAGGGCCCGGTGGCGTGGTGAGGTGGGGAGTGGGCGGGAGGGGGGTTGCTGCGTGGAGGGTGGGGGTGGACCGGTCCAGGTGGCCAGGGCGTGGGGCAGGTGGGGTGATGGCGCGTGGGCCAGGCGCGGGTGGGGCCCGGGGGAAAGAGAGAGGTGAGGGTGTGGCTGAGTGGGTTGGGAGGTTGAGTGGAGAGTGGGGCCAGGGTGTAAGGGAGAGAGGAGAGAGATGGGTAGAGAGGCTGTGGGTGAGAGAGGAAGAGAGGGGGAAAGGGTGGTGGATTGATGATGTGGCGGGGTGGGTAGGAATTGGGTGAGAGGGTGAGGTGGCGAGCTGTGAGAGGTGGGTAGGAATGGATTTGGTGGGACTAGGATTTAGAGGGGGCGGATTAGGTGGACCGTTTTAATACTGGGGTGGTCGACTGGGTCGATTCGGCCCGTTCGACTGCCCCCACAAAAATAATTAAATACTTTATTTGTTTCAAACGGACTTTTGCAAACCGATAGCAAACAAAACAAAATAATCCGGTGACCCGGGGTTTGCGTTTTAATAAGGATGGGGCGTTTAGAAAAACACAAACAGGTTTTTCCGCAAATAGTTTTATGCAAGCAAATGCAAGATGATGACGATGCTCAAATGCAATGTGGCATGATGACATGAGCATGCGGTCATGATGATGCAATGCACAAAAACAACGCGATTTTCTAGTAGTGGTTTTGCGGGATGCCACAATTCGACACCCCTAACAATGGATCTCGCCCTCGAGATCCGCCTCATGGTACCGGGAAGAAGGTCGGTGAACTGCATCTTCTCGCTTCGTTTAGATCCTCGCGACACCACTAACAAGAGGTCGTTGTCCGTGACCGGCGAGAGAACACTCCGGGAACAAAAGGTCGAAGGTAGAGGTATCCCAAATAAAGCCACCCCTAACTTCCGTGGACGGAGTAAAACTGCTGGATCCACCGATTCGATGTACAAGAGCGAATGATAAGAGTAGTCGGATGGTGATCAGTCCATCGCGCACCCAAACCATTACTATGCACACGAATAGGCGGATTATGCAACCAACTCTCGGAATCAGACTGAAGATCTTGACAAGCGAGGTACGGAAACAAAGGGGTGATGCAGACTCTGCATCGGATCTGGCGTAGATGATGTCGTCGCGTCGGGAAACACCGGATAGCACAAACAAGGAACAAAGAATGGTACCACAGTAGACGGATTCCTCAGGCAGCTTGAACACCGGATGGTAGAACACCGTTACCAAAGGAGGAAGCGAAACCCTAAAGATACGACGGAAAACCCACCCACACATCAGAGTATCAGGCGAAAGCGGCAAACAAGATCCGAGTACGGATAAGAAGCAAATCGGCATAAGATGCCCCATAAATAAGCACATCCCGCCCACAGATCTCACGGATCCCCGTTCCCGGAATCTCTACACCGAACGATCGTTGCCCACATCATCCGCCTCCTCCACCCAGTATCCATCTTGTGAGTGTACCTGTTCATCTGAATCAAATAATTTATCGTGTGAGACCCTAGGGGTACTCAGCAAGTCTTTATGCCTCTAAAGGGGACACAACCTGGGGTGACGCAATTGCAGCAAAAGATAAACCCTAACAGTTCTATAGATACTCGCTAACCATCCACCTAACCAAAGATAGACGGATGTCCGTGAATTAATGACAACAGTTATAACAGTAATATCATCAGATCCATCCTCCTCCTCGCTTACAAACAAGGAAGCGGACGAACAACCCCCCATCCGTTGACAATTTTATTAACCATTCCATGAGTGTTGCACTATTTACTAGCCAGTTACTTAGTCAAATTAAAGCGGTACTTTAGTTATGCTTGTCTATGATCGAGAAACTGTGCTCCAAGTCGTCCATAACATGACACGGCTTTCAAAAGTTTTACCGCAGGGTGCACAAATAGCAACACACACTCGATCAACCTCGAAAACCAAATCAAAACCCAACGAGGTTTTCACGACAAAGCAATCACAAGATTCAGAAATATTTCGAGGCCACCCCATTAAGTATACCATAGCAACGGTTAGCCGACTTTAGACGGACTCAAGGTTTGTGGGGGTACCAAACGATCGGGAACCCGAAGTGTGACTGGGCTTGTCGATACCGCTAAAATGGGTCACGATCCTAAGCATGACAGTGCTCTCGCACAATCGTAAATAAAGCAAGAAAGCATGGCATAAGTACAGGATAGTAAATAAAACCTCAAACTAGTTTGTGGCCCCAAGAAATAAGAATGAATCAAGCTCGCCTGTGGGTCCCATAAGCCTCCCGGATGTGGATAGCGCGAATAATCAAGGAACAGGAATCAAGTACTCGGGGTCCCACGGACACAAGTGAGCAGGAAAAACCAAATAGAGATAGTGCTCACCGGTGCCACTTTCATTAGTTATCCCATTACTACTCGGTTAAGTTATTTAGGTACCTCGTTATCCATCGGACTCACATACCCTACACATGTCGTTTCTACGACTCGCATGGCTCAAACAACTCTTGTAGTAATGGCTCATGGGATGGGGGAACAAGCTTGGTGGGGTTTAAAAGTAAAGGCTATGCAATACTTGGGATTCAGTTTAATGCAATCGCGACTCAATGATGCAAGAATAAGATAGAGGCAATAGGTACTATATGTATGCAAGCATGTGGTAGTACTTGCCTGGCAGCTCAGTTGAAGCGAGAGAAGGATCTGGGTAGTGCTCCTGGTTCTCTTGATATATCCCCTGCTCAGCGTCTATTCGAAGAAGAACCAAACAAACAAGGGCCAATATAAATAAAGTGCACAAGCATATGAATAAAATGCGACAAGCAAACAATCATGCCATGATGAATGATGCACAATTTGCATGGCAATAAAGTAGCATGGCATGGGTGAGGTGTGGAATACAAGAATAAATCATTTTATTGAGTTTTGGCCACATTTTATCCTCATATTAGTTGATGTATACATTATATTTATATGATGCATGCTGCAAAACAGAACATGGACTGCATAAACAGAAAGGTCTCGTCGAGCTGATCATTTTAGATATATCATTTGTTAAATTTGGAGTTATAAATCAAAAGTTATTAATTAATTAAGGGGAAGGGCATTTTCTTGTAATTTTGTCAACTTGAAATTTAAAATGTGCAAAATATATTTTGGATGGCATATTTGAAATCCTCACATTTTTCTGATTTGAAAACATATATTATTTGTATTATTTGGAATTATGGATTTAAATTTATTTTAAAGTCAAAATTATTAAATGGGGTCAAAGTCAAAGGTTGAATATTTAAATTAATTCTGAAAATATTTGATTAAAGTTTTGAATTCACATTCCAAAACAAAACATTTTTCATATTAAGTTTGAATTCAAATTTCAAACCATTTGAAAGTTATGAATTAATTCATATTTAAACAGATTTGAAATTTGAATTTGAATTCAGAAAAGTTCTGGACTTTTGCTACTCAGCAAGATTCTACCCACAGCCTCTGACCAGGTGGGGCCAGGTATTGGGCCGAGGCGTGAGGGCGACACGTGGGCTGGTTTGGGGACCATGGGTTGAGAAGCGAAAACCCGTGGGCTAAGCCGCAAAAGTGCAGGGTCGCTATCCGATTTAAATCGAATATCTGTCTGCCAATTCGTCTAGACGATTCAATTTTGGTTGAATATGGCGAGCAATTCATAGGGAATTTGGTGACGCAAAATAAAAGTTGTAGAGCCAACGTTGGACTACAACTTTGGTGTTTGGGTTTTCTCGAGGAGGACTATACACCGGAAGCAGTGAAGAAGTAGGCGGTCGAGATCTGCTGCAATTCTGCTATCTGCCGAGCGGGCGCAAGACGGAGCTCGCTCGACGAAACGTCCGGCGCGTTGGGGCCGCTAGGAGGAGGACGAGAATGTCTAGGAGCTTGAGAGGCTCAGGGGGCGCCGTGGAAGCCGAGGTTGGCGGGGCGGTCGCGATCTTGGCGTTACGCTCGCCGGCCACCTCACGGACACAGCAGCGACGGCGAGATTCCGGCGAACTCCGGTTGCTGCTCCGCCTACAGGGCGTGGAAGAGAAGGCAGAGGGGCTCCTGGGGCTCCTGGATCGTCTTGGGAAGCTTCAAACCGTCGAGGCCAGGAGGGAGCTAGGTCTAGGGTTTGGGTGGACATGGAAGATGATCATGGTGGGGAGGAGGAAGAAGAAGGGGGAAAGGTGCCTGGGATCTCGATCTGGGATGCCTGGGGTGGTTGAGGGGATAAGGGAGAGAGGGGAGTGGCACATGGGGCTTGGTGGCTTGGCATAAAGGAAGGAGGAGGGCGATCGGGCCAGGGCTTATCTCCTGCCTCCCTTTTCTGTCTTGTAGCCGAGAGGGGGCTGGGGAGGGACCAAGGGAGGTGGGAGCTCGTGGGTTGGAGGCAGGCTCGGGCTGGTGGGGCCTTGGCGGTGTAGAGAAGAGAGAGGATAGGGAGAGAGGAGGCTCGGGTGTAGCTCGGTTAGGAGCTAGGGTTAGGGTTGGAGAGAGGCTAGGGTTTAGTGGAGAGGATAAGTGAGAGGGGGTGGTGTGGTAGCTAGGGTTTGTAGAGAGAGGGGGGTTTTAGATTAGGTAAAGATTAGGAGAGAGGTTTAGAGAGAGGTGAGAGGTGATGGTTTGGTTTAGCCAAACAAAGGGTAGGTTTAGGGTTTTGTTAGAGCTAGATTAGAAAGGGAGAGGTGAGGCTTGGGGTTATGTGATGTGTTTTCTTTTGGCAAGCTCAAGCAAGAACAACCCAAGATCAAACAAAGGCTAGACAAAAGAGAGGAAGGAAAGAAAGGTGGTGAGGGTTTAGAGAGATAGGTGAATGTGAGGATAGGGTTAAAGCAAGATCAAATAAGACCAAGCCCAAAGGAGGAAGAGAGAAGAGAGATGATCCACCCAAAAACCAAAGAAAAACAAAGGAGATCAAAGGATGATGATGGTTGCATGGCCCATGCAAGCATTTAATGCCACGTGTCATCCTTGTGAAAACAAAGTAATAGACATGGCATTATTCTCATGCATCCCCAAAATGTGGAGTAAAGGCCAAGCAAAAGAATTAGAGTTGGATCCACCCAACCCACATGAGCTAGAATAACAACCAAAGAAAAGAATTACAAGCTCATGGGTTATTGGAATGGTGGAAGAATAAGGTGGTGACAAGAAAGGTGGTGGAGTGCAACAAAAGATATGCCCCCAACTCAACTTGGGCATTTAAACAATATATCAAGAACCAAATACAATATCAAGAGGCAAATACAAATAATAATGCATATGAGATAAGAACCAAAACAAAAAAGGGTTTTTGTATGATGCTCAAATGCAAGGTGGCATGATGACATGAGCATGATATAATGATGATGCAACAATTATGTCTAGGAAGTAGCCATTATATTACTAAACCAAGTAGCATTACAGTTGCTAGACAAATGGGATGCTACAGTGGCCGTCGGCGTAGGCTGATCTATGCCGACAGTTGACTTGTGCTGACGGTGTTTTTTGGCCATGGGCGTACTAAGATAGTGCTGACGGCCCCGACAAATCACCGTCGGCGTTGAAATCATCGTCGTCGGCGTTGAAATCATCGTCAGCGTCGTAGCTTGTTCCGGTAGTGAATTCCGCACCCCCACGTCACCGTCCCGCGTGGACAACTCCAACCCTCGAACCGGTGGCACGTCAACTAAACAGCTGAGACGAACCGGGATTAGAGAGGGAGATTATACAGAACAGGAATCCTCCCGTAGCCTGCGACTTGCCGGTTGCCGCCAAGCAACCGCCACCTCTCCCGGCGAGAATCCCGCCACCGCCGCATCCTCCGCCGTCCCACACCGGTGATCCCGCTCTCCCGCCTGCTGAGTCCGGCTCCCCGCTTTCGGTCCCTTGACCTGCGCCTAACCGTCTAACCCTAGCAGAGAGCAGGGAAGCGCAGCACTGCGGGCTTCCCGGCTCCGGCCGCGTGCAGCAGAAAGCAGCAGGGCTAGCGGCGCGGCAGCACATCAGTCAGCAGGCGCTCCAATCTTCCAACGACAGCAGTCAACTCTCAGCTGAGCCTGGTAGTCCAATCTCCATTTCTCCAAACTTTGCAACATGTTTACGACTGAATTGTACAGTATTAATTAGGTTTGATGTCCAATGAATTGTCTTCACATACTCGAATGTAGAATTGATCGCTCGTACATTGAACATTTTCTGCAACGGGTTTAGCAAAGAGCAAGTTGAGAAATAAGATGGTGTTTTAGATGATTGCGTACTTACATACATTGAGCGAGACACTTTCTCCAAAGTGAACGAAGATGATATAACTGAGACTGTCATGCCCATGACAAGGCATAAGCCTGACGTATAATTGTCCTTTAACTTTTGAAGGTGTATAGGCTTTTTTATGCAAAATTTAAACTTAATTGTGAATGCTAATATGTTTTATGAAGATGGACCTTCCTGCATCAAAATCCTAGATCCGCCACTGGCTGTGCGCTTCTATACGCCACGGTTGCTTCCTACGTGCGTCCCCTCCTGACCACCTTTCCAGTTGTTGTGCCACCCGATGGCGGCGCCACCTTCCGCCTCCTCCTTGCAGTCTGGGGAGATCCCCGTCGAGAGATCACCTACTGTCTTCGGCGGCGGCGATGACCATGCATCGCCCTCAAGGTATGTGCCATCTCATCTGTCTGTTTGTTCTCTCTCTATGATGCAATGAACCTTGGGCCTGTCTCTTGATTGTTCCCTCACTCAACTAAGCTTACAATCAACTGTGCCGCACAAGTGGCTCGGTTTTGGCATGGGTTGTCTAACCAATATTGTTGTGCCAAATTGCGGTGTTTGGTCACCTTTAGAAAGCACAGTTCGATCATCGAAACAAAATTCTGATTGGCATAACCGCCCAGAAAGGACAAAGTTGACTAATTAAGGGTTAAGGTTTCGAGTTTGACCTCAGCATAGATATGTTCATTGTTGCATGTACTTCTGCTGCCTTGTCGAATATGGTTGCAGTATATACTAGCTGTTATCTAATGCAAATGCATGATTCAGTTTCCTGAGGGCATCATCTTGGTTAATCATCACACTTGTGTGTTTTGTTGAATGTTTTTATATGGTTTAGACGGTATCCAATCTGCTATCCTGTGCATGTTTCTGCTTTCAGGGCAGAATTGCTTAGTATGGTAAAAAAACATTCACATTTAATTGGGTGGACTGTCGTTGAGGTTGAAGATGATCCATCAGATGTGGAGATGGATGATAAATTCTGGCATGAAATGCTTGATCTTTTCTTTGTACGTGGTAGAGTGTCGAATAGCAGGGAAGAGGATGACCTTGTCTTCTTTGTCAATAACATGGTACCTCTTAGTCCTGCTGATTTCCCCTTTATGTAGCCTGACATGGTGCTACTCTGTGCAATAGCTCACCATTTGATGATACTGTTTGTTAATGCAGAAAATGCATGGCTATGGGTTCAATGATAAAATGGAAGATCCACCTCCCTTTTTCGTGCGGAGATGGGCCCCTGCGGTAAATAAAGCCAGACTAATTCACTTAACTTCAGATTGGCTAATACATGAGGCTTTTGTGATAGTAGATTCAAGGAAAAAAAATTGAGAAATTATGTGGATCCTTTTTCACTTTTTTTATTGTGTCCTGTACTGCTGAGTTAATTCAGTTGCAATTATAACAAAGTGTGCTCTATATTCAGTTATCAATTTTGTGTACTCAATATTGTCACAACTCACAATTGCTTTTCTGCCCGTAATGTTTTTCTTCTTTATTTCACTTAGCTAATGCAGTGTTTTTAGTTGTTTTTTTGCACTGCACAATCAATTCTTTTGTAAAATATATAAATTTGTACTATTATCCAGTTAATCTAATAGTTTTTTTCCTATTGTTAGAGGATATTTTTTCAAGGCAAACATACCTACTGTTTGATTAACCCTCTGTATCTAGGGAGCCCATTCCAACTTTTGTTCTTAACTTCTGAAGGAGCTCTTTTGGGTACATCCTACACAATTTTCATATGTATATAACTTTAATGAACATGCATACTGCAAATTTATATTTGTGAGTTGCATGATGACAATGTTAGAATCCTTACCATTATAATTTTGTATGCATGAACAGATGAACGCCCAATGGTGCAAATCTTTTTGTTTGTGAGGTGTAGATTGCAAGACAACAAATCCTTATCACTGTTATTTTATTCCTTACTTGGTTAACATAGTGTTAGTTGGAGTATCTCTTTTAAGAATGTTGAGTCACTTGGTTAATTATGCTATTTTTTTGCAATTACCAGCTTAACAAGCTCATCAATGTTAATTCATCTGAGATTGATTGGGAACGTTCATTCTATTTGAATTTGGTTGCTCACACGTCATATACTGTCACAGTTGCAATATGCAGGTACGTTTCTCTGGTAATTCTGCTAAGATCTTACTTTTTTTTTGTATATTCTGAACAATTGACTGTAATTATGCATACCAACAACTAAAAACATTTTCTGGTGATCTGATGAAGTAAATCCTCTATGACATTATACACCACTTTTCGTCTGTTAGCCATAGTCAGTTAAAAACTCTACAGATTTTTGGTTCAGAGTTTCTCATCCTTTGTCAAAATGTGATACATAATGATTGTCATGTCATCGAAGTTCCGTGTGAAATACTATTCCTTTTTTCAGCTACAAGGATTAGAAATTTGTCTGATTTAGTGGTACATCCACAGTTTGTTCATTACCTGACTAATCAATTTACGACCACATATCTATCTTTCAGTATGAGTTTAGACTGTAATGTTAGGGGACTCACAGTTCTTAAGAGTTCCAGTAGTATCCATTGTCATGCAAAACAGAACAATTTTTTTGTTACATACCTCAGTTGACCTGTATGTGCTTCTTATAATCAACCTCCACAGCATTGGGGATCTTCGCACTCGTGCAGAAGAAAGCAAGCGGTTGCCTCCAATTTACAAGGTTTCAAAAACTGTATATGCATCCCCTAGCCGTGTAAATTTCCGTCTTGATCGAAGGAAGGTAAATTTTCTTTGGCATCATCTTTTGACAGACACCGCTTTTAGTGTAAGTAATCTGACATATCTCTTCAACAGGCTGTAGAAACAGTACCTGCATATCCTAACATCTGTTTCTCAGTTGATGACTTTGATGATCCTTTTGATGCGGTGGTGAGTTCTAATTTAATTCTCCTGCACCATATAACAGTGTGTTCTGGCAATACTTTGCAAACGTTGTAGACGTTGGAAATATGCAACTTGTATTTTCTGGAGGCCAATGGTGGTAGAAATGGGGAAAACACACATGAAATGCCAAAGTATAAACTACTCTAACAGTAGATGCCTACGGTTGTATTACTGATGCTCCATGGTTTTCCTTTAGATGGATTTTACCATATACTCTGTAAGTTGACCCTAAAGAGTAAAGTGATCTTCTAAATTTGTGCAGGTTTTGTCAGACCCAGAGTACTGCTATTGTGTGATTCTCAATGCACATGATGGGGCAGCATTTCCTGAAGAAACTGAATCAAACAATGCCAGTTCAAACATACAACCTGGGGCCAACTCTGGAAGCAGTGCAGAGAACCCACCAAAGGTCCGTTCTCTTTCTGTATGAAGGTTGCTTTGTAACAGTTTTAGGTTCACGGCATCAGATAATATTTCTATATGAACTATATACCCCCATAGTTCAGGTGGTTGTCCAGACATCTTCTCTATGATTATTGTTCAACTATTTTTACAAAATCCATCCATTTAACTATTCAGGCGCCGTCCCCGCGCTGTTGCATGAAGCCGCGAAGCAGTTCCTCAGCCTGCCAAGTGTCAATCCCCATCCCCTTATCTCTTTTCTCTGTTTTCTGCCTGTTTTGTTCTAACCTGTAACTTCACTGGCGACCTTGCTCAAGGTAAGGCCAAGGGCCCTCCAGATAGCACTGCAAGCATCTAACACTCCGCAGTCCGCACCCTCTTCTCTTTGTTGTTTTGTTGATCTATATTTCTACTACTCTGCACTCCCGCATTACTTTCTGCTTGAAACCTAGTTATACTTCAGAAGCTATCTTCTTTTGGGAGACACTTCTGACTGTATGCAGTATTTACCTTGTACCTGTCTCCTTAGGAAGAAATCCATATTACTCGTGCTGCGCCTCTCCAAAATCCAGTTTACACTTTAAATTCAAACCAAAGTAGTGCATACTGCATCCTTTTCAAAATCAATCCTGGCTTTCGTGCTGATTTTGCTACATGGAGTTTACTATGATTTCTACTGCAGAGAACTCTCTTCTCAGGCTATGTCAGCTACCAAAATGTTCGTGAAGCTTATGATGGTTAGTATTTCATCCATTTACTCTATTCACTGTGGAACTATTGCACTGATGGAAATATTATCAAGGACTAGCAGAAAGCCCGTGCGTTGCTACGGTACCATAAAATCAAATATTTCTCATCTTGGAGACAGGTTACCACTGCGCATCAAATATTTCTTATACTAATTAAATAGTCGAATGCTCGTGCGTTGCCAGGATTCACTAAGCTTTTATTTGTGTTACGAAGATGCAAATTTAAATTTTTATAATAAGATTGACTCGATTGCGAACCCGATGGATCTGATAAGATGAGGTATGTCCTCATGCCACTTAAACGAAATGGCTTAACCTCCTTGATATGCACAAAAAAATGTTTTTTGAGTCAAGATGACAGTCTTTATACTTAATTAGTCGTTTTTAGGTCTTTAGAACACCATCTCTCAATAAATTTTACCTAAAAGACCCATGAGTACAAATTAGACTTTTTTGAAGTAGTGTACAGTTGCCAATTAAATGTAGTCTGATTGTTATATAATTTGAACTTTTTTACACGAGAAATTAATGGCGTGACCCAATCAGTAAACTACAAAAATTAACAATTATGTTTTCGTCAGAACTTTCGAAGTATATTGAGTCCGTAAATTGTCGGCATTTAATAGCTGTACTGCGGCATGTCTACTTCTCCACCGCATGTGTCTCTCTACTTGTTCTCCACAACTTCTTTCTCCATGAACTAAAAGCATCCAATTTAGCATCTCGGTTTCAGCACAAGTGGAGTGTGTCCTCGCGTTGCATCCTCAAAAAAAAAATGTTCAAATTCTGAATATGCGTGTTTAACTCTGAATTTGCTGGTCTTCTTTTCTGAATTTTTCCACGAACGCAATTACCACAAGTGTTTGAAATTTTAAGTTTTAGATACGGGTTGGGCGGAGGAGGGTGTTGAATTGAAAATAGCGAGCGCAATATCTCTTATATGCATTTTTTCACTTTGCCCTTTACGGGTACGGCTAGAGATGTTCTAAGATCGTAATATATGGCAAAATCTACATGCAATGCAAGCTAGCATGTCAGATCAATCAAGCAAGCTAGGTAATACTCCAGATCAGCAGCACAACATACATAGCTACTCCCTTCGTCTGCAAATAAGTGTTCTTCTAGCTTTGGGCTAAGCCAAACTTAGCAAAATTTGACCAAATATTTGGATAAATATAGCCACATATATTATATGAAATTGACATATTATAAAACTAATTTTGAAAACATATCTACCTCTACTAATTTAGAGTTATAAATATTGATACGTTTTTCTATAAAGCTAGTCAAACTTTACTAATTTTGACTTAGTATAAGGCTAGAAGTACACTTATTTACGGACGGAGGGAGTAGACGACACCGAGTATATTCCGGCGTGAGCGACAACTTCCGGCCAGACACGCACCTAGACGGCTAGCACGGTAGCACCCTAGCTCACCAATTTTTCCGCCGTACAAAAACAGCACGCACAACCATAGCCGATCGATCCGGCGAGACGCGCACATACATGAGCCTGGCCGTGGACTGCACCGGTACAAATCAGCCAAATCAATTGTGGGCTAAACAAGCAGAGGGAGTTGGAGGATGTGAGTGCAGAGGTTGGTCATGTTGTTTTCCAGATCTGGATGAAGAACGGTTGGGTGGAGTTGGTAAAACCATACTTCCTCTGTTCGGGATTATAGGTCCTACGTACATACCTAGGTTGTTAATTTGTCCAACAAAATATAATTTATATATCTCAAAAGTTATATCATTAGAAAATATAACCTGTAAATTTTATAATGGTATAATTTTTATGTTATATTATTTATATTTTATTGTTCAAATTGGCAACCTAGTTATCTGCGCAGGACTTATAATCCCAAACAGATGGAGTAGATGACAGTTAGATTTTGTACTCAGTCATGCAAATCGAGTCGGGGCATCCTAGCATTGGACCAATTCTTTAATCAGCTGGTATCAGATCAAGAACACATGGATGGTCGGATCCGGGCAGGAGCAGGCACAAGCCTAGTGCACGAGTCCCCGAATTTCGGTAGCTGCCGCCCAGCGGCCCAGGTACGGGTATCTGCTGCGAGGGCGTCCCCGACGAAGCTTCTCTAGCTCCTCCTGGTCCAGGACGACGGCTGCCTGACCAGATCCTTCCTTCCGCCGACGGCCTCTTCCGTCGACATCGCTCGTGCCAGCTCAGCGTCCATGGAACCATAGATCACAGCGGCCGCCGTCCCCCTTGTTAGACTCACGTCTGTAACTGAGTCAACAATCCTTATCATTGCATTCAACGTGCGACCGAGTACATAGGATCCTAACAAATTCTGTTAGTAGAGAGTGCGTGCGTGCGTTATCTTCTCCCTCATCTCCATGTACTTCTCTATATATAGCTTGTACATTAACTGAGATGTATATACACTGAAACAGTGCGTGAGTCGCACACCAACTCTTCTCTCTTGCTTTCTTACACCCCTGTCGTGAGCGTCGGCCCCTTCCTCAACCGAGGAGAAGAAAGGAAGAAAGTTACTACCTAAGCGATCCCAGACCCTCTCATCCTCACCTCCCACCACCATGCCCGCCGGTGATGGAACCGGAGTGAGAGGAAGGGGGCGACGTTGGAGGACGAAGCAGAGGAGCGTGGAGCAGGAAGGGCAGTAGCAGAGGTCGTTGCGTACTCGCCATGCGCCGATGGCATCTGGGCTGCTCCTCTGCCGCCTCTCTCCGGGAATTCCCGCACGAGCTCGCGGGCATCTCCACCTCGCCAGGACCTCGTCCCCGACCTGGCGGACCTCGCGAAGACCTCGTCCCCGACCAGGCGGCCACCGTCTCGCCCTGCGTCCTCGATCTCGCTTCGACAGAAAGAGGATATGTCTTCTCCTCCGCTACCCCTCCTCCTCTGCCACGACAGCTCGTTGTCGCCGGCGGGGGTCACCGCAGCGTCGTCCTCGCCTCGTTCAGCGCACGGCCGACGGACGATTTGAACCGCTATTTTTTCTTTGGTCCTAGTAGTACTTTTTTTTAACGGCGACAATCAGCTACCTTTAAGAACAGGACTTCTTTTGGGGCACGAATCAGTTTCCTTTACGTATACGACAGCAAACAGCAACCGTGGGCAGGAGGGACGACGTACGAAAATTTTAGGACGGACCGACGACGAAAACCACCGCAACGAATATTATATAGTAGAGATTACCTTACCATCAAACCGTTTACTTGCTGTGCAACTAAGCATGTGTTTGCTCTTCAGTAATACTATTTCTTACTTGGTCAACACTTTACTCAACCTAGATAGGAGATGTCCTGTTTAAAATTTCAATAGATTTTATAGTTTTCTAACGTATGCTTATCCTAATGTTTTAGCTGGCAGATCCAAATTCGGGAGCTTTCTCTCACTTGGTCAAGACAGTACTAAACTTGATAAACTTTTCATGAGGGGCCCTGAAGGACGCGGGGAAGTTGAAGTTGCTGTTTCTGGGATTGCAGGTCTTCTATGCTCTGTCTATTCCTTTTTTTTTCGAAATGGGGATGTGCCCCAGCCTCTGCATCAAAATGATGCATATGGCTACTTTATTTCCTTATTATCATCCAAAGTATTACAATTATTACAGCTCAAGGATCGGCTAGAGTTGATACGAAGATCAACTAGCGAAAAAAGGAGAAAGATAAAAATAAAGGCATCATGAGATAGTGATCCTATGATCAAGCCGCCAGCCGCACCGGCTGAAGAAATCCCGTGCAACCGTTTCCAATCGGTTGCAGCTAAACTCCATGGCATTCCGCTGCTCCTCGCACGGGAGATAAGACCACGTACGGATCCTATGAATAACCATAGGGAACACCTGCAAAAAGGTTTTTTTTTTTGTTTATTAAAAACAGTATCATTGCGTACATTCCAAATAGCCCAAACCACAGGGCAAACTGCCACTCTGATTTGGAATAGATCCTTTTTGGCAATACCGCTTAACCAATTGCCAAAAAGGTTTGTAATATTCTTTGGAGGGGACAAACCAAAAGTAATGAAAATGATGCGCCATATAATTTTAGCCAAAGGACATTCAAAGAACAAGTGTTGGATAGTTCCATCCTTGTCGCAAAAAATGCATTTCTTACAGCCTTGCGTAACACCCTCAGAATCGGACCTATGCAAGTTTGGGCGAAACCCGTCAAACTCGCATAGAAACGATTCAAAGGTGCCCACCAGGCACTTTCGTGCGGGTGGAAAACAAAGTAATAACATTACACAACAGTCCTCGATGGGATCCACAGAACAGATATATATATAACAGCGACTCACTGAGTCAAGAATACAGATATACGGTACAAAGATCCAAATCACCTTGAAAAGATGAAGCGTCCGACTACGGACAAGATGCAAATGGGGCTAAGAGCCCTGAAGAATAACCAATGGCGTCCATAACCCTGCCCAGGCCAAGCCGGAAGGGTAACCCTGCTAACGACGTCGATCTTAAAACCTGCTTAGACAAAAGGGGTGCCGACAAAGGGCAAAGGAAAAAGAAGGAGCGTCAAGATCTTGAGGCCGATTACGGCGAGTCTAGAATTGGCGGTCCTCGCCTACATAGGTATGGTGGATCAAGCGGCGTGAGCATACACTAAACAACCTATAGAGACTCGATACAATGGCGGCAGTCGAGAGGGTAAGATAGACCTATCCGGATCCAACCGAAGCTAACACCAAACAAACCCATCCACGGTGTTTCCCTCGAGACCAAACGAGGAAGTCAACCGAGGAACTCACACAGTTGGCAGTTTTATTTATTCAGTTATCGTTGCAGCAATTACTAGTCAGGTTTAGATAATCATTCTGATAAAGTAAGCAGTGGGCAATTTTAGTTAACCATTCCGTTATAGTTGCAACACTTACTAATCAGATACAGATAGCATGAGATAAACCCAAAACCCAGCAGTTGTTGGTACTTTCACTTAGTCATTCCGTTGTAGTTGCAATACTTACTAGTCAGGTACAATGGTCGCAAGCGACAATCCAAACAAGCAATTGTGGGCAGTGTTAATTAGCCATTCCATTATAGTGGAGCTGATTACTAGTCATTATAAAGTCAAATTTATAGCAATAAACTTTGGTTATGCTTGTCTATGGTCGAGATACTGTGCTCCAAGTCGTCCATATCCGCGGACACGGCTTTCAGAAAGTTTTACCCGGCCGGGGTGCACCAATAGCAACACACGCTCGATCAACCTCGGAAAAACCAAATCAAAACCCAACGAGGCTTTCACGACTGAACAATCACATGATTCGAATTATTTCAGGCCACCCATTGAGTAGACCATAGCGGAGTAAGCAAGCTCGAGACGGACTCAAGGTTTGCGTCAATGGTACGTAAGCATTTGGAACCCGAAAGTGTGGCCGGGCTTGTCGATACCAGCGAAAACATTCCGCTTACCTAAGCGATGCGTGCTCGCACAATTGTAAATACAGAAGTAGCATGGCATAAGTACAGGATCGTAAATAAAACCTCAAACTAGTTTGTGACCCCAAGAAATAAGACTGAATCAAGGTCTGGCTCAGGGGGGTCCCATATACCTCCCGGATGTGGATAGCGCGATAAATCAAGGAACAGGTATCAAGTACTCGGGGTCCTACGGGACACAAGTGGGCGTTCGGAAACCAAATATTTTCTATCACCCACCGATGCCTCTGCTTACTTTAATTTTAGTTGTTAAACAGGAATTAAAGTGAACGATAAGTAAAACTATGATCATCTCCAACATCAACATGCGGCAATACATCAACAACTGTGGCACTTGACAACACGCAATAGCACTTAAGCAAGCGACTACGACGCACAAGTCCAACTATCTACCAAACAACAGGTAATAGGATGTGTCCAAGACAATATAGGGCTGCAAGGGATATCACAGGTACGGAAGCTAAAGCATCGCAACACAGATAGCAATAGATCAACAGGAGGGAATAAATACTATAAAAGTAAGATAGGTAGAAAGGGGGAGATGCTCGCCTGAAAACATTGCCGAAGGTTCGACCGAAGATCGGGGCGAAGCTCACATCAACTCAACGGCCTTATCCGCGAAGAAGCAAAACACTAGAAGAAACACCGGATGTACTATTTAATACAACGGCAGAAGATCGGCATGATGCATGTATGATGAAGGGCATGGCAAAGATGCGATGCAATTAGGTCATATTAAGCGGAACCGGGGTCCCGACAATTAATTATATGGTTCAAGTTGTTTAGCTACCCCGCAATTTAAATGTTGTTTAACAAGGCAAGATAAGATACCGGTTCGCTACACAAGTTTAAATGAGGCCGATATGAGACTAGATTTGCTCGCATATGGGCCCCATATTTAGTTATTAGGTGAATCGGCATAAGGCCCCCAAACCACATGGCAAGTATGCATGCATGAACAATTATTATGCAACAATTTGTATTATATTATAAAATAGGGTCTGCGGGAAGGGGTTCACACATTAGGGGTCTCGACGATCTTGGGGTTTCCGGGGTTCGGGGTCGGTCTCGGGGTTCAGGGTTCGACGGGTCGTTCTCGGATAGCGGGGGTAGGTCTTGGCGCATCCGGGTTCTCGGCGGGCTCGGCGTTCGGAAAGGAGTACTTGGTTCGTGTCGGGGCGCATCGGATTCTTTCGGGTCGGTGCCGTTCTTATTGTCGCGCCGATCTTGTCGGGTCCCACAGGGTCGATCTTGCCGTTGCGAGGGTCTTGTCGGGCCCGCGCAATCGAGTCGGTCTTGGCATTCAGGATGAAGTACTTGTCGTTCTCGTGGCGATCTTGGCGGTCGTCGGGTCCGGGCTCGGCGTCCGGGGAAGGAGTACTTGTCGCACGGTGCCCGAGTAGGCAAAATTGTCGGTTCCGGCTTCGATTGTCGGTGTCGGACTTGAGTCTCGCCGTCAGGAGATCTTGGCATCTGCGTGGCGAACTCCGGGTCCGGGGAATGGTCTTGCGAACCGTGAGGGAGAGCTTGAGGCGTCCGCTTCACCGGGCCCGACATGAGTCCTCGGCGTTGTTTTCTCGAATGGCTCCACATCAGTACATCCACCACCAGATTACTATACATCGCATCACCACAAGCACCAGGGAGGACCAGCCGTAGCACAAGTAAGCTCCAAACCGATACAGTGATACACGTATGTACTTGGACCAGAACGGACCCGGATATCTGAGCTTGCAGAACGCTGCGGCACTTTCGAGATGCACCAGAGGGACTCCCGGGTGGCAGGTCGTCGAGGAGGCGGTTGTCGAGGAACGACGAAGGAGGCAGCGGGGTGCTCGGCCTC
Organism: Avena longiglumis; assembly: GCA_030063025.1. NCBI lineage: Eukaryota > Viridiplantae > Streptophyta > Magnoliopsida > Poales > Poaceae > Avena > Avena longiglumis. The sequence goes on along the minus strand of CP125975.1, from coordinate 436,394,126 downwards.
GCGTGTACAGACGACGACCGGACTTGGCCTGCAGCGGAACAACGCGGAGGAGCTCGCCGGGACGAGGGACGGGCGGCCGCGGAGCGGTCGAGGAGGCGGCGAGCTTGGGTCGAGGAGAGCCCATGGCGAAGTGGAGGCGAGTGGCGCCGGAGGCCTGGGAGGAGGAGGCTCGGGTGGCCGCGCCTTGACAGCGGGCGGCAGGCGAGGCGGGCGGCGGGCGGCGCCAGGAGGTCAGCGGGGCAGCGGAGGGTGACGAGGCTGCAGCGGCGAGGAGGTGTCTCGCGTCGGGGCGGCAGGCGGGGTCGGCGCGAGGCCATGAGGAGGCGGCTGAGGCGAGTGGAGGCCCGGGAAGGCGGGCGAGGCGAAGCTCGCGGCGGCGGAGGCTGCGGGAGGTGGCAGGTGGGAGAGCGGAGGCGGCGGAGGACGGCGGGAGGCGGTCGCCGGCGGGGTGAGCTGAGCGAGGCGGGCGAGAGGCTGGTGGTGGGGGCTGCGCGGTGGCGGGAAGAGGAGGAGGCGGCTGAGGAGAGGCCGGCGGCGCTTCCGGCCGGGCCTTGAGAGAAAAGCGGTGAGCTCGGCTACTGGAGAGAGGCCAGGAGGGAAGAAGACGGCAGCGGCGGGGTGGCCTCGGGCGGGAGGAAGGAGATGGGCATGGGACGCGGGGGACCGGGGTGGGGCCAGGAGGGAGGTGGGCCACGCGCCTGGGGGAGGGTGCACCTAGGCAGGTCGATCAGGGGGAGGCGGTCTGGTGTGGGTGTCGTGTGTGCTTGTGTGTGCGTGGGTGGTTGAGTGGGTGAGATGGAGGGAAGAGAGGAGAGGCCAGGGGTGATGTGGCGGCGTGTGAGTGGGTAAGGGAGAGGGAGGAGGTGAGGTGGCGGCTCGCGATAGGAGGGGGTGAGGTGGCCGGGGGTGTGGGTAGGATAGGACTAGGTAGAAAAGGATTAATGGGGTGGGCCGTTTGTATTTTTCTGGGGTGGTCGTTCGGGTTATTCGGCCCGTTCGACTGCCCCACTAAAATAATTAATTAAATTATTTCTTTCAACCAGCGTTTTTGCAATCCGACAGCGGACAAAACAAAACAATCCGGGGGACCCGGGGTTTGCATTTTGAAAACAAGACGGGCGTTTAGAAAATAAAGACAGGTTTGTCCGAAAATAATTTTATGCGAACAAATGCAAGATGATGACGATGCTCAAATGCAAGGTGGCATGATGACATGAGCATGCGGTCATGATGATGCAATGCACAAAAACAACGCGATTTTCTAGTAGTGGTTTTGCGAGATGCCACACCTTGCCAATTTCTCTTAGTGAGATTATCCTTTGTCAAAATGACCTTGCGATGCAGAAACCACATGAAGATCTTGATTTTAAGAGGCACTTTCAATTTCCAAATATATTTGTGTAGGTATTTTGTGTGATCATCTAACAAGTCGAGGTACATTTACTTGACAGTAAAAACACCTGAGTTCGTGAGACCCCAAATGAAAGAATCATTCTCCTCCGATAGTTGGACATGCATTAATCGCTCCACTAACTCTAACCAGAGCGCCCACTTGTTGGGAGTTAGTGTCCTCCTTAACGTAATATGTAGTGGTCGTTGTTCTAAAACATCAGCCACCGAAACTTGTTTTCGTTCAGTTATGTTATATAGGGACGGATATTGCTGAGCTAAGGGGATGTCACCTATCCAACTATCTTCCCAAAATCTAGTATCCTTGTCGTTCACTACTTTAAAAGATCCCCGGCTAAAAAAAATCTTCTTTAACTTTCATCTCCAAAATGGTGAGTCGTATGGTTTTATAGTGACTTGAGAGAGAGACTGAAGGTATTTGTTTCGAAGTAGCTCTTGCCATACCCCGTCTTCATTTAATAATTTAAAGAGCTATTTACTAAGAAGACACTTGTTTTTTAACTCTAAAACCTCAATGCCCAAGCCTCCCTGATCCTTCGGTCGACAAATAATATTCCATCTAGATAGTCTATATTTTCTCTTATGGCCATCGCTCTGCCAAAAGAAACGTGATCTATAAAAGTCTAACCTTTTCCTCACCCCCACTGGAATCTCGAAAAAAGAGAGCATAAACATTGGCAAGCTTGTTAGAACCGAATTAATTAGTATTAAACAATCTCTATATGATAAAAAGTTTTCCTATCCAACTGCTTAACTTCCGTTCAAATCTGTCCTCAATTGGTTTCATTCACTGTTTTTTAATTTCCTATAGTGGATAGGAATTCCTAGATATTTGAAAGGAAAAGAACCCCTCTCGCACCCAAAAAGAAGTTTGTATTGATCCGCTATCCTTGTGGCCTGACCAAAACAAAAAATCTTGCTCTTATGAAAATTAATTTTAAGACCAGACAATTGTTCAAACATGCAAAGAATCAATTTCATGTTTAAAGCTTTTTCTAAATCATGTTCCATGAAAATAACTGTGTCATACGCATACTGAAGAATAGACACCCCTCCCTCAACTAGATGAGGAATGAGTCCTTTAACTTGGCCGTCTTCTTTGGCCCTATTGATAATTATTGCAAGCATATCGGCGACAATATTAAATAAAATAGGAGAAAGTGGATCCTCTTGTCTAAGCCGTTTCCGAGTTTGAAAATAATGTCCAATATCATCATTAACTCTAACCCCAACACTACCACGATTGACATAATTCTAGACCCATTGACACCACTTCGGGTCAAAACTTTTCATGCGCAAAGCTTGTTGCAGAAAATCCCAGTTATCCTTATCATAGGCTTTTTCGAAGTCAATTTTTAGAAGCACCCCATCTAATTTATTTTTATGTAACTCGTGAATGGTCTCATGAAGAACAATCACACCCTCTAAAATATGTCTCCCGGCATAAAAGCAGTTTGTGTGGGTCTAACCACCTTGGGTGCAACCTCAGTGACCCAATTAGTTCCAACTTTAGTAAAAATTTTAAAGCTTATGTTAAGTAGGCAAATTGGTCGATATTGTTGTATCTGAATAGCGTTTTCTTTTTCTGGGAGTAGAACAATGGTTTCGAAATTAAGCTGAAATAAAGGTAACTCGCCATTTTGGAAAGCCTGAAACATTTTCATAAGGTCAACTTTAATTACCTCCCAGAAAGTTTGATAAAATTCAGCCGGAAACCCATCTGGCCCTGGCGCCTTATTCTTTTCCATTTGCAAGATTGCATCATGTACCTCTTGCTCGGTAAAATTAGCCGTTAAGATTTTATTTTCCTCATCGGAAAGTTGAGGGATGTCCGCCTTGTCTGACTCCCTCATAGAAAAGCAGTTTGAAATCGGAGCCCCAAAGAGACTTATAATACTCAGTAATATAGTTCTTTAAATTATCATGTCCGGTAATAGTTCCTTCATCCTGCTCTAACTGAAAGATTTTTTTTCTTCTATGTTTGCCATTAGCTATTAAGTGAAAAAAAATTGTATTATCTTTTAAAATGGAGGGAGGATTTCACTTTTCCGGCCTCTGCACCAACTAGGGATGCACACGGCCATTAAGCATGAGTAGCAGGATTTTTAAACATAGTTAAGCACCAAGCCTGGTCCTCAAGAGTTCTATTTTCAACAATAACCAACTTTATAGTGTTGAGAAGTTGTAACAAAGATACTTCATGACCTACTGAATATTAGTTTCCACTCTTCCACAACCCTCAAATATGCCCATGCACTTTCGTTTTGCTCTAGCTGTACTGCAAGTTGTCGACTTGTCAAACTGAAACTATTATTCTTTTTCTAAACTAGATCAGAGCCGTGAGAGATCGAAGAAAGATCCTGGTGATAACTTCCGGGTTCTTGTTCATAAGGCGGCTTCTGTAGCGTCGAAGTTAGCAAAGCATGCCTACGAGGCTGCATCTCCCAACAAACGATTGGATGATGAGCTTCTTCCTCTGAAGTGTTGTTTGATGTCAGTATCTCTTCCTTGGGACTACATTGCCCACGACCTGCTGCACAAGGTGAGGTCTTTATAATTATTTCTGGATGATGTCCAGATTGTGTTGATATTCAAAATTGTTGCAATACTCTCCCTTTTCTAGCTTATTTTCCTCATGCCAGTCAGATATTTTGTATTATTGCCATTACCGAGTCAATTATTGATTATGTTCTTGACGAAGAGGAACCGGTCACTATTGTTAATGTGATTAACATGTTTCCATGTGAATATTATTACTTGCGACTGTGAGAAATAAATTGTACTGGCATCTGTTTGAAATACAAGAGTGGATTAGGTTCTGCTAGTATTGGATGTAATTCACCAACATAATTGTTCAGGTCTAATTACTTCTGCTCATGATTAAATCTTGACATATTCTGTCATGCACCAGGAAACACCACCATTGAATTTCTGAGGCTGTAATGTAAAGAGGTGGTTCGTAAAGATTGTACAGAAATTTGTGGGTGAATATGCTGTAGACTCAGATGGCAAATGAGAAAGGATGGAGCTACCCAAGAAACTGAGATTTTATGTACATGTACTTTATTAGACCAAACTTTTATTGTGTGAGCTTGGCTCTGTGTAGACTTGATGACTGGGGCATGTAAATATTGAGTGGTTTTCTCCTTCCGAGAAAATAATAATAATAAGTGTATTGTTTTTTCTATGTCACGTTTGATACAAATTTAATAGTTTTCATCAATGAAAAGCCAGTGGCATTGTCAACCCCTTCAGTTTTGAAGAACAATTATTAACCAGAGAAAATTAAGGGATGAGTAGACATGCCTCGTGAAGTTGACAAGAAGAGCCTAAAGAGTAAGATTGCCCTTGGATTTGGTGGATAGAATCCTGTGACACCGCCAACCATACGGATCAACCAGTTTGATGGCGATATCCTATCTACTCAAACACCCAGCATCAGCATAGTTCTAGTCAAACACCACTGGTATTTTTCCACTAGTGACTAACTTCTTGAATGGATACTACGAAAATTATCTTGAAGCAGGAAAATGTACACGAGCAGAAAATGATAGAGAGACGAGGTGTTTTGATCCTTGATTTTTGTGATTTAGTCACATGAAAATGTAGGTAGGTTTCAGTTATGTGACACTGAATCCACTGAAACCGTTAGTTCTGATTATGTCAAGACAGCACGAAGTCAGCTGGAACAGTTTTAGCACACGGTGCACCAATTACCAGAAGACAGTCTCAGTGCAGTGGACACCTCTAAGATCTGGTGCGCTGTAATGAAGATGGCATGCCTGATGCCCGCGCGTGCCCTCTACCTCCATTTGACGCCAACAGGATCTGGAATACAGTGACGCGCCCATCACTCCATGGGCTATAGTGTTAACAAAAAAAAAAGGCCTGCAGATCTTAGTTTCAGCCACCAATATGTTGGTTACAACTTGCAATCTCAACTGCCACACATCCCGAGTCTTGCCTGCACATTTAGTGACCCCGCGTGCAGCATCTGCGATCTTGTTGGAGTGTGGAGGGACTTGACATCATGGGATATGTCACGGTGAACCTGCAGGCACCTTCTTTTTTTTTTTTTTGCCAGGAAAGAGATTTTAATTATCAAATAGGTGGATTACATTCCGCCATGATCACATGAGTGATTTCCGGCGGTGAGGACCCCAGCCAAGTTGCTGTTCTCCCATGTACTCTACCTATAGATGCTAGACCGTGACTGGCAGAGTTTGCCGCACGATTTATCTTAGCTATTACAACCTCCCTCTCCTTGATTCTCTCACGAATGATACTAATACTCCTAGCAAAGCGCGATAGATTAGGTGTTCTTTCGTCTATCAATTTAATTGCTTCAGTGCTGTCCGTCTCAAGAATGATTGGCGCCTGCGTCCAGTGCAAGGCCAGGCCAAGTCCCTCCTCCATTGCTGCAAGCTCTGCCTCCAACGGCCCAGCACACGACCGGAGTTGTCTACTGTGGCATCCCGCAAAACCATTACTAGAAAATCGCGTTGAATTTGTGCATTGCATCGTCATCATCATGCATTGTGTGCATAAAACTATTTTCGCAAAAGCCCGTTTTGTTTTCTAAAACGCCCCACCTTAATTATCACGCAAAACCGGGTCGCCGGATTATTTTGTTTTGGCCGCGAGCGGTTTGCAAACGGTCCAATTAAACAATAAAATTTAAGTTATTTTAGCGGGCGTCGAGCAGGCCGTTTCGGCGACGACCACCCCCAGGTTTTACCAACGGTCCGCCCCTTTTTCTAAACCTACCAACTAGTCTACCCACACCCCCTGGCCACCTCACCCCCACCTATCCTAGGCCGCCACGTCACCCTGCCCCTTCCCTCTACCCAATCCCACCATGCCACATCACCCTCCTCTCTCCCACACACACCACACAACACACCACCACCCCTCCCCACACACGCTGCCCCCGCGACAACCTCCTGGGCCCCAATCCCAACTCCCCAGCCCCGTCAGGGACCCACTTCCCCACCAACCGCAGCGCCCACGCTCCCCACGACCGCTTCCTCTCAGTGTCCGCTCTCTCCTCTAGCCCCTCCTCGGCCTTCTTCCTCCGTCATGAGCCCTCCTCTCCCAACCCGCCGCCCGCCTGCTCCCTTGCCCGCCGCTGCTCGCCGCCTCCCACAGTCTGCCGCCCGCCTCTGCGTCTGGCGACCCCACCTCCCGCTCGCCGAGGCCTTCCCCTCCCGGCCAGCCTCCGTCGCCTCCCTCCTCCGCCCGGCGGCCCTCCCTCGCCCGGCCTCTTGCCGCCCGCGACCACGCCACTGCTCCACTGCGTCGCTGCCGGCGTCCCCTCGCCCTCCGCCCGCTGGCACGCCTCCCCTGCGTCCTCGGGCTCGCCAGCCCGAGCACCGCCCGCCTCGCGCCTCAACCTCCTTCCTCCCCTCTCCGTCGCGCGCGCCTTCCCTCGCGTCGCCCGTCCTCGGCCCGTCGGCCGCCCGCCCGCTTCCGGCCCGGCCAAGCCCGCCGCCGCCCGGCTCGCCCGGCCTCCTCCGGCCTCGGCCGCCCGCCTCGGCCGTCCTCGCCCTCACCTGGGCCGCCAGCGTCGCGTACCTCCGCCTTCCGGAGCCCGCGCATCTCGCCGACCCGGCCCGCCATGGCCCGCAAGCCGCCTCCGAGCCCCTGCCCGTCTTCTCAGCGGACCCGCGAGCCGCCTCGCAAGCTCTCCAGCCACCCCTTGTGGTCGTCACATCCGCACGCCATGTGTTTGGTTGTGTGCGCACATGTGTATGGTGGTGATGTTTGTCGCGGGTCTGTGATGTAACGGCAAGGACCATGTGAAGATGGACCCATGGCGATGCTTCGCTCCCGGCAACCCTCCTTCCTTCGAGTTAGACGAGCACCTCACCAAGATCGACGAGATCATCGCAACGCCAAAACCGAGTCCGCCAAGGATCATCAAGACGAATGACAAGTTCTTCATCACGGAAGACCGAATCTCGTCGAACCCGTGGAACCCCGAAAACCTCCCCAAGATCTACGCTGCGGGACAACAAGGCCGTTGGAGTGGAATCGACAAGATCTACGCCGGGACGCCGATGCGAAATACGCCAAGGACTACCTCATGGATCCGAAGGCCGAACCTCTCGGACGTCAAGCTCTTCCTTCCGGAACCCGAAGACCCTGAGGTCGAACCTCGTTGAACCCCAATGGAACCTCAAGACCTTCCGGCGCCGAGATCCAAGCTCTCCCTCGAGAACGTCAAGTATTTCACCCCGAACACCGAGTCCTCCGAGAACCCCGATGCGACAAGTGCTTCGTCCCGAACGCCATGACCGACAACGTGGCCCGACCATCGCGAATGCGCCAAGACCTACCCCGCTACCGAGAACGTTCCGTCGGACCCCGGACCCCGGACCCTGGACCCTGTCGACCCCGAACCCCCGGAAACCCCAAGTTCGTCGAGACCCTAATGTGTGAACCCCTTTCCGAAAACCCTATTTTATCATATAATAACCACTGGATGCATAATTACATTGTCATACTCGCATGCATAATCATGTGGTTTGGGGGCCTTATGCCGATTCACCTAATAATTAAATATGGGGCCATATGCGGGCAAATCTAGTCTCATATCGGCCTCATTTAAAATTGTGTAGCGAACCGGTAACTTACCTTGACTTGTTAAAACAACATCTAAATTGCGGGGTAGCTAAACAACATGAACCGCCTTATTAATTGTCGGGACCCCCGGTTCCGCTTAATATGACCTAATTGCATCGCACTTTTGCCATGCCATGCATCATACATGCATCATGCCGATCTTCTGCCGTTGTATTAAATACTACATCCGGTGTTTCTTCTAGTGTTTTGGTTCTTCGCGGATAAGGCCGTTGAGTTGATGTGAGCTTCGCCCGATCTTCGGTTGACCCTTCGACAATGTTTTCAGGCGAGCATCTCCCCCTTTCTACCTATCTTACTTTTATAGTCTTTATTCCCTCCTGTTGATCTATTGCTATCTGTGTTGCGATGCTTTAGTTTCCGTACCTGTGATATACCGTGCAGCCCTATATTTCCTTGGACACATCCTATTACCTGTTGTTTGGTAGATAGTTGGACTTGCGTGTCGTAGTCGCTTGCTCAAGTGCTGTTGTGTGTCGTCATATGCCACAGTTGTTGATGTATTGCCGCATGTTGATGATGGAGATGATTCTAGTTTTACTTATCATTCACTTTAATTTCTGTTTAACAACTAAAATTGAAATAAGCAGAGGCATCGGTGGGTGATAGAAAATATTTGGTTTCCGAACGCCCACTTGTGTCCCGTAAGACCCCGAGTACTTGATACCTGTTCCTTGATTTATCGCGCTATCCACATCCGGGAGGTATATGGGACCCCCGGGCGAGCTTGATTCGATCTTATTTCTTGGGGCCACAAACTAGTTTGAGGTTTTATTTACGATCCTGTACTTATGCCATGCTACTTTGTATTTAAATTGTGCGAGGAGCACCTTTGCTGTTAGGATCGGGACACAATTCATGGTGTCGACAAGCCCAGCCACACTTTCGGGTTCCCGATCGTTCACGTACGTCTACCCAAACCTTAAGTCCGTCTCGGAGTCGGTGACCGTTTCTATGGATTCTACTTAAGGGGTGGCCCCCTAAAATATTTCTGAATCCTGTGATTGTTCAGTCGTGAAAGCCTCGTTGGGTTTTTGATTTGGTTTTTCCGAGGTTGATCGAGCGTGTGTTGCTATTGGTGCACCCGGCCGGGTAAAACTTTCTGAAAGCCGTGTCCGCGGATATGGACGACTTGGAGCACAATATCTCGATCATAGACAAGCATAACTAAAGTTTACTGCTATAAATTTGACTTATAATGACTAGTAATCAGCTTCACTATAATGGAATGGCTAATTAATACTGCCCACAATTGCTTGTTTGGTTGTCGCTTGCGACAATTGTACCTGACTAGTAAATCTTGCAACTACAACGGAATGGCTGAATAAAAGTACCAACAACTGCTGGGTCTTTAGGTTATCTCATGATAAATGTATCTGACTAGTAAGTGTTGTAACTATAACTGAGTGGTAAACTAAAAGTGCCCACTGCTTACTTTATCAGGACGATTATCTAAACCTGACTAGTAATTGCTGCAACGATAACTGAATAAATAAAACCGCCAACGGTGTGAGTTCCTCGGTTGACTTCCTCGTTTGGTCTCGAGGGGGGAAACACCAGGATGGGTTTGTTTGGTGATAGCTTCAGGTTGGGTCCGGATAGGTCATTCTTATCCCTCTCTGATATCCGCCAGTAGTATCGAGTCTCTATAGGTTGTTTAGTGCATGCTGCCGCTGCCGCTTCAGTCCACCATACCTATGTAGGCGAGGACCGCCGAATTCTAGCCTCGCTGCAATCGCCTCGATCTTGACGCTCCTCTTTTCCTTTGCCCTTTGTCGGCACCCCTTTGTTTAAGCAGGTTTTGAGATCGGCGTCGTTAGGGGTTACCCTTCCGGCTTGGCCTGGGCAGGGTTATGGACGCCATTGATTATTCTTCAGGGCTCTTAGCCCCATTTGCTTCTTGTCCGTAGTCGGACGCTCTACCGTTTTCAAGGTGATTTGGATCTTGTATATTATATCTGTATTCTTGACTCATGGAGTCGCTGTTATATATATCTGTTCTGTGGGTCCCATCGAGGACTGTTGTGTAATGTTATTACTTCGTTTTCCACCCGCACGAGAGTGCCTGGTGGGCACCTTTGAATCGTTTCTATGCGGGTTTGGCGAATTTTGCTCAAACTTGCATAGGTCCGATTCCGAGGGTGTTACATCTACAAGCTGCAACAATGATCATGCCATTAGCGTCACGCAATACCATACCTGATCCAGCTCTACCATCCTCTGAGTAGGAGCCATCAACATTTAGTTTGTCACTCCAGCGTCTGGTGGCCGCCATTTCTGTTTCACCTGTGGCCTCTCAACCCGATGGTGTTTCTTCCTTCCCAGGCCCCCTCCCACATCGACTGCTTGCTTCCCTTTTTCCGGATCAGCTCCAGGGTGTTGCTTGATGATCATGAGCGATGTCAGATAGCTCTCGAGGAAGTTCCTCGAAACAGCAGTTGGTGCCGGGGTTTTCTGGTGGGTGATCTCATTGTGGATGTGCCAAATTCTCCAAAGCAGCATTAGGAAGGCGGCATGTTGGTCCTTATCCAGGCGTGCCAGTGCGTGCATGAACCAGTCAGGGTTGTGCTTGAAAAGTATGGTTTCAGATGGTAGATCCCATATCTCTTTCATAGTGCTCCATAGACCACGTGCATGAGGGCAGCTCACCAAGGCATGGAAGGTGGATTCCACCTCATTGCCACAGATTGTACACGTCGGCCCCGTGGCAATGCCTCTCCGCGCCAAGTTTTCCTGGGTGGCCAATGCATTCCTCGCCAGTTTCCATGCAAAGGTACGGATCTTTGGGGGAACCGGACATTGCCAGATCATCCTCCATTCCGGCCGTGACCCGAAGGGTTGGGCGCTCGTGGCCTGCCGTCCTACAGCTCTCAGTTGCTCCTCATAAGCCAGGCGGTACGCACTTTTGACAGTGAATCCACCCGAGGGTTCAGGGTTCCAGGCGATGAAGTCTATCTCATTGCGGCTAGACGGTCGGATTTTTTGGATTTCCTGCACATCCATCGGCATGAACCATCGGTGAAGCAAGGTCGTGTTCCAGGAGCCATCTGGGTTGAGGAAATCAGAAACCCACCTGAGGCGGCATCTTGCTTGCATAGTATATGGCCGCAGAAATGACTCGCGCGGGATCCATGGCTCTCGCCACGCTCGGACACTGGCGCCATTGCCAATCCTCCATATGTACCCTTTCTTAATCAATTCCAGTCCATACTTGAGTGCCCGCCATGTTGATGACGCATTACCGATAAAGACCGTGTCAGTAAGAAGGCCCTGTGGGTAATATCGAGCTTTTAGGACCTGGGCACACAGGGTATCAGGCTGCTGCAATAACCTCCACGCCTGGCGGGCAAGCAGAGCCTGATTGAATAGACGCATATCTTTGAAGCCAAGTCCTCCTTGTTCCTTCGGCCGCAACATGCTATCCCAAGAAACCCAATGTATTTTCCTCTTTCCGTTCTCTGCACCCCACCAGAAATCACGTATCATCTTTGTAAGCTCATCGAGAAGCCCAAAGGGAAGTTTAAAAATGCCCATAATATAGACCGGTATGGCCTGTGCAACGGCTTTGATCAGAACCTCTTTTCCTCCAAGAGACAAGTAAATCTCTCCCCATTGTAGTAGTCTTTTTAGTAATTTCTCTTGCAGGCTCTTAAATTTTCCTTTGTTCATCCTTCCTTCCGGAGTCGGAAGACCAAGGTACCTTGTTTCAAAAGCTTCTTGCGTAATATGCAGCACTTGCTTGACGCCCTCCTTATCTGCTTGGCTACAGGAATCTCCAAACAGAATGGAGCATTTGCTCGGATTGATAAGCTGGCCTGTGCTCATTGCATAAGTGTTTAGTACCGCTTGGACTTTGGAGGCCTCCTCTGCTTTAGCACGAAAAAAGAGTAGATTGTCGTCTGCAAAAAGGAGGTGAGACACTCCCGGGGCTCGTCTACATATTATTAACGGACTGATGTTATTATCCTGTACCTCCTTCTTCAGCAGAGCTGAGAGGCCGTCTGCAACAAAGAGGAATAAAAATGGGGATAGGGGATCACCTTGTCGAAGACCTCGAGAAGGCGAAAACGAATCCAGAAGGGTTCCATTGAATTTCACTGAGTATCTCACAGTGGTGACGCATGCCATTATCCAGTCCACCCATTTGTGAGCAAAACCCAATCTTTCCATCGCTTTCTTGAGAAACTCCCAGTCCACCCTGTCATATGCTTTTGACAAGTCCAATTTATATGCACAAAAATTGTTTTCCTGGTTTGTATTATTCTCGATGAAGTGTAGGCATTCAAAGGCGACTAAGGCATTATCAGTGATTAGTCTACCTGGCACAAAGGCGCTCTGATTGATAGAAATAATATCCCTTAGTATGGGCCTTAACCTGTTCACCAGACATTTCGCAATTATCTTGTATACCACTGAGCATAAGCTAATCGGCCTGAAGTCCTTGAGCGTTTCGGGGTGGTCAACTTTTGGAATCAATACAATTGCAGTATCATTGACACCATCAGGCATATGACCAGTGAGAAAAAAGAGTTTAACTGCATTTAATACCTCCGCCTTCATTACGTCCCAATTTCGCTGGTAGAACCTTGCCGGAAACCCATCAATGCCAGGTGCTTTCAGTGGCCCTATTTGGAATAATGCATCTCCAATCTCCTCATCTGAGAATTCCTTACAGATATTGTCATTCATGTCTCCTGTGACTCGCGGCTGCAATAAATTACATAGATCATGAAAGTTTAGATTAGGGTCACGAGAAAACAGCTCCTTAAAGTAGGACCTGGCCATACGCTCCATTTCTGAAGGGGAATCCTTCCAAACATTGGTTTCATCTTTGAGCCTCCTGATTTTATTTTTCCTCGCACGCCACACTGCTTTTTGATGGAAGTATTTGGTATTCCGGTCTCCTTCCTTCAGCCAGTTGATACGCGACCGCTGCATCCACAACATTTCTTCGCGATACAGGAGCTCATTCATATGGTCCGAGACTCGTCGTATCTCGGCCCGATCAGCGTTGGTATTCATAAGCCGCTCCAGCTCTGTCCTGCATTTGTCAAGTTCCTTCAGGATGCTTCCAAACTTTTTCCTCCTCCACGCTTGTAACACTTGCATGACATTGGCTAGGCCTGTACGTATATCACCAAGACTGTTCTTTTGTCCAGCTTGTTCCCATGCTTCAGATATCAGCTCCGGAAGCTCGGCCGCTCGTTCCCACCAGATCTCATAACGTCGGCATGATTGTCGATGGTCAATCCTCTCTTCCTGCATAAGACGAATTAACACTGGAAGGTGGTCAGAAACAGGGGAGACTAAATGTTCTACTCGTGAATCATTAAATATATCTCCCCATTATGCTATCGCCACCGCCCGATCGAGTCTCACTCGAACGTTTGCCTGCCCCTGCCTTTTATTATCATATGTATATGGTAGCCCCTTGAAGCCAAGGTCAACCAGGTTGCAAACAGCTAGGGCCTCCCGGAAGGCAACCATCTGCCCCTCCGGCCGCGGCGTACAAGAGAAGTGCTCCTGTTGCCATAGCACTTCATTAAAGTCCCCCATGACGAGCCAGGGTAAGTCAGAGGTGGCTTTGAGGTTTTTAAGCATATCCCACATGCGATGACAGTTCTCTACTCTAGGTTCCCCATAAACACAAGTGAGACGCCATTGGGACGCCCCCGGAGATTCACGGATATAAGCATCAATATATCGTTCATTCATATCCTGCACTTCCACACAAAAATTCTCGTTCCAGAACAAAGCTAGACCTCCACTAAGACCCACACTACTGACACCAGCGAAACCCTTAAGACCTAAGCGATGGAGGAGACGCCGGACCTTATTTTTATTTTGCCTAGTTTCACATAAGAAAAGTAAATTGATACAATGTGTCTTGGAAACCTGCACGATCTCACGGACTGTCGGGGCATTCCCAGCTCCCCGACAGTTGAAAGATAGGCAATTCATTGCGACTGACGGGGCGCCACACTTGGCCCCGTCAGCTTGCCGGTATGTGGCATCCCGCAAAACCACTACTAGAAAATCGCGTTGAATTGTGCATTGCATCGTCATCATCATGCATTGTTTGCCTAAAACTATTTTCGCAAAGCCTGTTTTGTTTTCTAAAACGCCCCGTCTTGTTTTCAAATTCAAACCCGGGTCGCCGGAATATTTTGTTGTCTACTATTGGTTTGCAAACGGTGCACTTAGCATTAATTAAAATTATTATATTATTTTAGTGGGGCAGTCGAACGGGCCGAATGACCCGAACGACCACCCCCAGGAAAATTAAATCGGTCCACCTAACCCGCCCTTCTAAATCCTACAGCTACCCACCTATCTACCCACATCCCCCCTCCACATCACCCCCCCAATAGCAACCTGCCACCTCACCCTCTCCCTCTCCTCAACCGATCCTATCCTGCCACCTAATCCCTCCCCCTCTCTCTCCTCTCTCTCCACTCAGCACACCACGCGCCCACCCCACCTTTTCCCTGCCTGCCTGCCAGCCCTCCTCTCTCCCTGGCCCCCACGCTCTCTGCCCACCTGGCCCCACCTGTCACGCCCTCATCCTCTTCCTCCCATCTCTCTCACCAACCCGCCGCGAGCCCCCCAAGCCCCAGCGCCGCCGTTCCTCCTCTCCTCCGCCCGCCCACCGCCTCTCCCGCCCGGCCTCGCCCCTTCCCGGCTTCTCTCACTCGCGCGCCCCGGCGACCCCTCTTCCCCCCAAGCTCGCCGCGGCCCTCCGTCCTCCGCCTCCTGCCCGCCTCAGGCCCGAGTTCCCGCCTCGGCCACCCTGCACCTCACCTCGCGCCGGGCAGCCATGCTCGCCCGCCACCGCCAAGCATCACCCTTGCGCTCATCCCTCGCCCGGGCCGCGCCCTCTCAGTGCTCTCCGCGCCGCTCCTCGCTCCCTCCGCCTTAGCTCACTGCGTGCCTCGCGTCGCCCGGGCGCCTGCTGCGCCGTCTGCCGCTGCTTGCCGGACCCTCCGCCCGGTTCATGGCCCGCGCTCCCGAGCCGTCGCCTCCTCCGCCTTCTGCCGGAGCCGCCTCCGCGTCGAGCTCCTCGCCGGTCGCCCTCCGCGCGTCGCGAGTCACGCCGTCCCCGTCAGCTCCGCCCAACCGCCGCGCCGCCGATCCTCGCCTTGGGGCCACTGCGACCTGACAGAACTGCTCCACCCTCCGGCCGTCGCAAGATCAGTCGTCCACGGGCCAGTCTGATCGCCGGCGAGCCTCGCCCCTGGCGCCCTCGAGCCCTCTGACGGCCAGCTTCTGTGAAGCAGCGTGCTAGTCCATGTGCTACTATTTTTGGTGCCATGTTGGGCTTGTATGTGTCGGCCAGGTCCTCTTCATACAGGGGGCTCTACGTCTTACAAGATCTATCGAGGCCGAGACCCCATACCCGAAGGTCGATCCTCGGCTTGGACCAGCAAGTCCTTCACGGACGACAGGTACTCTGCAAGGGAACGCCAAAAACGTCCACGTGGAATCCGAAGGCCACTTCAAGACCGCCACATGGAAAACCCAAAGAACCCGAAGACGGCGATGTCCATCCCCAAGATCTTCTTCTCGGACCCCGGTGACCCCATGATCTTCGCCATAGAACAACAAGGCCGATGGAGTGGAATCGACATGAACTTCCGCTCCGCAACGACAAGTACTCCTTCCCCCGGACCTTGGCCGGACCGGCGACCGCCAAGATCGCCACGAGAACGACAAGTACTTCATCCTGAATGCCAAGACCGACTCGATTGCGTGGGACCGACAAGACCCTCGCAACGGCAAGATCGACCCTGTGGGACCCGACAAGATCGGCGCGACAATAAGAACGGCACCGACCCGGAAGAATCCGATGCGCCCCGACACGAACCAAGTACTCCTTTCCGAGCGAAGCCCGCCAGAGAACCGGATGCGCCAAGACCTACCCGCTGTCCGAGCGATCCGTCGAACCACGGACCACGAGACCGAACCGGACCCCGGAACCCCAAGTTCGTCGAGACCCCTAATGTGTGACCCTTATCCGAACCCCTATTTTTATAAATGCTAAACATAAATTGTTGCATATTGAATTGTCATACTTGCATGCATACTTGCCATGTGGTTTGGGGGCCTTATGCCGATTCACCTAATAATTAAATATGGGGCTCATATGTGGGCAAATCTAGTCTCATATTGGCCTCATTTAAATTTGTGTAGCGAACCCGGTGCTATCTTTTGCCATGCTAAAACAACATTTAATTTGCGGGGTAGATAAACAACACGAACCTATTAATTAATTGCCGGGACCCCGGTTCCGCTTAACATGACCTAATCGCATCGCATCTTTGCCATGCCATACATCATACATGCATCATGCCGATCTTCTGCCGTTGTATTAAATATTGCATCCGGTGTTTATTCTAGTGTTTTGCTTCTTCGCGGATAAGGCCGTTGAGTTGATGTGAGCTTCGCCCCGATCTTCGGTTGAACCTTCGGCAATGTTTTCAGGCGAGCATCTCCCCCTTTCTACCTATCTTACTTTTATAGTATTTATTCCCTCCTGTTGATCTATTGCTATCTGTGTTGCGATGCTCTAGTCTTTCGTACCCGTGATATCCCTTGCAGCCTTATATTGCCTTGGACACATCCTATTACCTGTTGTTTGGTAGATAGTTGGACTTGCGCGTCGTAGTCGCTTGCTCTAGTGCTGTTGCGTGTCGTGAATTGCCACAGTTGTTGGAGCCTTGCCGCATGTTTGATGTTGGAGATGATCATGGCTTTACTTATCGTTCACTTTAAATTCCTGTTTAACAACTAAAATTGAAGTAAGCAGAGGCATCGGTGGGTGATAGGTAATATTTGGTTTCGAGCATACTTGTGTCCCGTGGGACCCAGTACTTGATACTGTTCCTTGATTTTATTGCGCTATCCACATCGGAGGTATATGGGACCCCACGAGCGAGCTTGATTCATCTTATTTCTTGGGGCCACAAACTAGTTTGAGGTTTTATTTACTATCTGTACTTATGCCATGCTATACGTATTTAAATTGTGCGAGGAGCATCTTTGTCTTGTTAGGAATTGTGACCCGTTTCTGTGGTATCGACAGGCCTAGTTTTGGGTTCCCGATCGTTCTGACCGGCCCACAAACCTTGAGTCCGTCTCGAGCTAGCTTACCGTTCTTGGTAGACTACAAGGGTGGCCCCCTGAAATATTCTGAATCCTGTGATTGTTCAGTCATGAAAGCCTCGTTGGGTGTTGATTTGGTTTTAGAGGTTGATCGGCGTGTGTTGCTATTGGTGCACCCGGCGGGTAAAACTTTCTGAAAGCCGTGTCGCGGATATGGGCGACTTGGAGCGATAT
Organism: Avena longiglumis; assembly: GCA_030063025.1. Taxonomy (NCBI): domain Eukaryota; kingdom Viridiplantae; phylum Streptophyta; class Magnoliopsida; order Poales; family Poaceae; genus Avena; species Avena longiglumis. The sequence goes on along the minus strand of CP125975.1, from coordinate 436,376,738 downwards.
CTCGACCATAGACAAGCATAAATAAATTTTATCGCTATAAATTTGACTTTATAATGACTAGTAATCAGCTTCACTATAATGGAATGGCTAAATAATACTGCCCACAATTGCTTGTTTGGATTTTAAACTTGCGACCAATGTACTGACTAGTAAGTATTACCTTCTAGCGGAATGGCTGAATAAAGTATCAACAAGCTGCTGGGTTTTGGGTTATCTCATGCTAATTGCATCGATTAGTAAGTGATGTAACTATAACGGAATGATTAACTAAAAGTGCTTGCTGCTTATTTTATCGGGATGATTATCTACACGACTAGTAATTGCTGCAGCGATAAGCGAATAAGTAAAACGCCAAGTGTGAGTTCCTCGGTTGACTTCCTCGTTTGGTCTCGAGGAAACACGAGATGGGTTTGTTTGGTGTTCGCTTGAGTTGGATCCGGATAGGTCTATCTTACCCTCTCGGTATGCCGGTTGCATCGAGTCTCTATAGGTTGTTCGATTGCATCTTTGCGCTTGATCCACCATACATATGTGGCGAGGACCGCGAATTCTAGCCTCGCCGTGTCTTGGCCTCGATCTGCGCTCCTCTTTTCCTTTGCCCTTTCGGCACCTTTTGTTAAGCGGTTTTGAGATCGGCGCCGTTAGCGAGGTTACCCTTACGGCTTGGCACAGGCGGGGTTATGGGCGCCATTGGTTATTCTTGAGCTCTTAGCCCCATTTGCATCTTGTCCGTAGGTGGGCCTTTTCTCGTTTTCAAGGTGATTTGGATCTTTGTATATTATCTGTATTCTTGACTCATTGAGTCGCTGCTATATATATCTGCTACGTGGGTCCCATCGAGGACTGTTGTGTAATGTTATTACCGTTTTCCACCCATACGAAAGTGCTGGTGACACCTTTGAATCGTTTCTATGCGGGTTTGGCGGGTTTCGCTAAAACTTGCATAGGTCGATCGAGGGTGTTCTGAGTGGTATCAGAGCTCAGCAGTTACGATACCCCACAAGTCCAGCCTGTAGGATAACCTAGCTAACGGCCGAAGTAGAGTGTCAAAACTATTTTTGCAAGATCGGTTGGATAGTTCTGGTTAGGTCTGATTTTACTCCTTACCCCTCTGCTGCTCTCCTCTCACCTCTACGTGTTTTGAATATGCTCTCTTCTCTTTCTTCGAGTCCAGGAATTCTCGTGGTTGGGTTTCCGTCGTACCTTCAGGGTTTCGCTTCCTCCTCTGATAACGGTGTTCGCCCATCCGGTGTTCGTGCTGCCTGAGGAATCCGTCTACGGTGTTACCATTCTTTGTTCCTTGTTTGTGCCTTCCGGTGTTTTCCGACGCGATGACATCATCTCGCGGATCCGATCTGATGCATCCCTCCGTTGTTCGAACCTCGCTTGTCGAGATCTTGATCGATTCCGAGAGTTGGTTGCATAATCCGCCTATTAGTGCGAGTAATGGTTTGGGTGCGCGATGGACTGATCACCATCCGACTACTCTTATCATTCGCTCTTGTACATCGAATCGGTGGATCCAGCTTTTACTCCGTCCACGGAAGTTAGAGGTGGCTTTATTTGTTGATCCTCTACCTTGACCTTTTGTTACCGGAGAGTTCTCTCGGCGATCACGGACAACGACCTCTTGTTAGTGGTGTCGCGAGGATCTACGAAGTGAAGACGCATCGCCGACCTTCTTTCCGGTACCATGAGGCGGATCTCGAGGCGAGATCCTTTGTTAGTGGTGATGAATTGGCATCCCATAAAACCACTACTAGAAAATCGCGTTGAATTGTGCATTGCATCGTCATCATCATGCATTGTTTGCCTAAAACTATTTTACATAAAGCTGTTTTGTTTTCTAAAGCGCCGTCTTGTTTTCAAATTCAAACCGAATTGCGGAATATTTTGTTGTCTACTATTGGTTTTGCAAAGCGGTGCACTTAGCATTAATTAAAATTATTATATTATTTTAGTGGGGCAGTCGAGCGGGCGAATGACCCGACGACCACCCAGAAAATTAAATCGGTCCACCTAACCCCTTCTAAATCCTCTGACTACCCACCTATCTACCCATCCCCCTCCACATCACCCCCCAATAGCAACCTGCCACCTCACCCTCTCCCTCTCCTCAACCGATCCTATCCTGCCACCTAATCCCTCCCCCTCTCTCTCCTCTCTCTCCACTCAGCACACCACGCGCCAGCCCACCCCCACCTTTTCCCCTGGCCCACCTGCCAGGCCAGCGCACCCTCTCCTCGTGGCCCCCACGCTCTCCCACCCAGCCCCACTGTCCCGCCCTCATCCTCTTCCTCCCATCTCTCTCACCAACCCTTGCCATGAGCCCCAAGCCCCGTCCCTCCCTCCTCCTCACGCTCCACCGCCTCTCCCGCGCGCGCCTCAGTCCCTTCCCGGCTTCTCTCTCGCGCGCCCAGTGACCCTCTTCCCCCAGCTGCTTGTGCCCTCCGTCCTCCGACCGCTCCCCTCGCCGCCGCCTCCAGGCCCGAGTTCCCCGCCTCCGGCCACCCTCTGCTTCACCTCCGCGCCCCGCTCCGTCCGGCAGCGCCAGGCTCGCCCCCCCGTCTCCGCCAAGCATCACCGCAGCGCCGCCTCTGCCGCGTCCGCGCTCCCTCCTCTCCCCTTGCCGACACGCCGCGCCTCCCCCTCTGGTGCTCGCCGGCGCCGCTCCCTCGTCCCTCACGCGCCTTCCGCTCCCTCTCCTGCGCCCGCGCCGTCGCGTCGCCCCTCGCTCCGCGCCCGCCCGTCTGCCAGCGCCTCCGCCGCCTCAGCGCCGCCGGACCCTCCGCCCGGTGCAGCGCGCGCCCTCCAGCCGTCGCCTCCTCCCGCCGTCTGCCGGAGCCGCCTCCGCGTCGAGCTCCTCGCCGGTCGCCCTCCGCGCGTCGCGAGTCACGCCGTCCCCGTCGGCTCCGCCCAACTGCCGACGATCCTCGCCTTGGGGCCACCGCGACCTGACAGAACTGCTCCACCCTCCGGCCGTCGCAAGATCAGTCGCCCACGGGCCAGTCTGATCGCCGGCGAGCCTCGCCCCTGGCGCCCTCGAGCCCTCTGACGGACAACTTCTGTGAAGCAGCGTGCTAGTCCATGTGCTACTATTTTTGGTGCCATGTTGGGCTTGTATGTGTCGGCCAGGTCCTCTTCATACAGGGGGCTCTACGTCTTACAAGATCTACCGAGGCCGAGACCCCATACCCGAAGGTCGACCCTCGGCTTGGACCAGCAAGTCCTCCTTCACGGACACGGTACTCGCAAGGGCATAAACGTCCACGTGGAATCCGAAGGCCACTTCAAGACCGCCACATGGAAAACCCAAAGAACCCGAAGACGGCGATGTCCACCCCCAAGATCTTCTTCTCGGACCCCGGTGACCCCATGATCTTCGCCACAAAACAACAAGGCCGATGGAGTGGAATCGACATGAACTTCCGCTCATAGCGACAAGTACTCCTTCCCGGACGCCGAGCCGACCCGACCGCCAAGATCGCCACGAGCGACAAGTACTTCATCACGAATGCCAAGACCGACTCGATTACGCGGGCCGACAAGACCCTACGCAGCAAGATCGACCACAGGACCCGACAAGATCGGTAGCGACAATAAGAACGGCACCGACCGGAAGAATCCGATCGCGACACGAACCAAGTACTCCTTTCCGAACGCCGAGCCCGCCGAGAACCCGGATGCGCCAAGACCTACCCCCGCTGTCCGAGAACGATCCGTCGAACCCTGGACCCTGAGACCGAACCCCGGACCCCGGAACCCCAAGTTCGTCGAGACCCCTAATGTGTGACCCTTATCCGAACCCCTATTTTTATAAATGCTAAACATAAATTGTTGCATATTGAATTGTCATACTTGCATGCATACTTGCCATGTGGTTTGGGGGCCTTATGCCGATTCACCTAATAATTAAATATGGGGCTCATATGCGGGCAAATCTAGTCTCATATTGGCCTCATTTAAATTTGTGTAGCGAACCCGGTGCTATCTTTTGCCATGCTAAAACAACATTTAATTTGCGGGGTAGATAAACAACATGAACCTATTAATTAATTGCCGGGACCCTGGTTCCGCTTAACATGACCTAATCGCATCGCATCTTTGCCATGCCATACATCATACATGCATCATGCCGATCTTCTGCCGTTGTATTAAATATTGCATCCGGTGTTTATTCTAGTGTTTTGCTTCTTCGCGGATAAGGCCGTTGAGTTGATGTGAGCTTCGCCCCGATCTTCGGTTGAACCTTCGACAATGTTTTCAGGCGAGCATCTCCCCCTTTCTACCTATCTTACTTTTATAGTATTTATTTCCTCCTGTTGATCTATTGCTATCTGTGTTGCGATGCTCTAGTCTTTCGTACCCGTGATATCCCTTGCAGCCTTATATTGCCTTGGACACATCCTATTACCTGTTGTTTGGTAGATAGTTGGACTTGCGCGTCGTAGTCGCTTGCTCTAGTGCTATTGCGTGTCGTCAATTGCCACAGTTGTTGGAGCCTTGCCGCATGTTTGATGTTGGAGATGATCATGGCTTTACTTATCGTTCACTTTAAATTCCTGTTTAACAACTAAAATTGAAGTAAGCATAGGCATCGGTGGGTGATAGATAATATTTGGTTTCCGAACGCCCACTTGTGCCCCGTAGGACCCCGAGTACTTGATACCTGTTCCTTGATTTTATCGCGCTATCCACATCCGGGAGGTATATGGGACCCCCCTGAGCCAGAGCTTGATTCAGTCTTATTTCTTGGGGCCACAAACTAGTTTGAGGTTTTATTTACTATCCTGTACTTATGCCATGCTACTTCTGTATTTAAATTGTGCGAGCACGCTGTCTTGTTAGGAATTGTGACCCGTTCTTACGGTATCGACAAGCCCAGTTTTGGGTTCCCGATCGCTTCTGACCGCCCCACAAACCTTGAGTCCGTCTCGGAGCTAGCTTACCGTTGGGTAGACTACAAGGGTGGCCCCTGAAATATTTCTGAATCCTGTGATTGTTCAGTCATGAAAGCCTCGTTGGGTGTTGATTTGGTTTTTCCGAGGTTGATCGAGCGTGTGTTGCTATTGGTGCACCCCGGCCGGGTAAAACTTTCTGAAAGCCGTGTCCGCGGATATGGACGACTTGGAGCACAGTATCTCGACCATAGACAAGCATAAATAAATTTTATCGCTATAAATTTGACTTTATAATGACTAGTAATCAGCTTCACTATAATGGAATGGCTAAATAATACTGCCCACAATTGCTTGTTTGGATTTTCGCTTGCGACCAATGTACCTGACTAGTAAGTATTGCAACTACAACGGAATGGCTGAATAAAGTATCAACAACTGCTGGGTTTTGGGTTATCTCATGATAATTGCATCTGATTAGTAAGTGATGTAACTATAACGGAATGATTAACTAAAAGGTCCCACTGCTTATTTTATCAGGATGATTATCTACACCTGACTAGTAATTGCTGCAACGATAACTGAATAAGTAAAACTGCCAACTGTGTGAGTTCCTCGGTTGACTTCCTCGTTTGGTCTCGAGGGGAAACACGGGATGGGTTTGTTTGGTGTTAAGCTTAGTTGGATCTGGATAGGTCTATCTTACCCTCTCCTGACCGCCGCCGTTGCATCGAGTCTCTATAGGTTGTTCGATTGCATGCTGCCGCCGCTCAGTCCACCATACCTATGTGGCGAGGACCGCAATTCTAGCCTCGCTGTCTTGGCCTCGATCTTGACGCCTCTTTTTCCTTTGCCCTTTGTCGCACCCTTTGTTAAGCAGGTTTTGAGATCGGCGCCGTTAGCGGGGTTACCCTTCCGGCTTGGCACTGCAGGGGTTATGGACGCCATTGGTTATTCTTCAGGGCTCTTAGCCCCATTTGCATCTTGTCCGTAGCTGGACGCACTATCGTTTTCAAGGTGATTTGGATCTTTGTATATTATATTTGTATTCTTGACTCATTGATTCGCTGCTATATATATCTGTTCTGTGGGTCCTATCGAGGACTGTTGTGTAATGTTATTACTTCGTTTTCCACCCGCACGAAAGTGCCTGGTGGGCACCTTTGAATCGTTTTTATGCGGGTTTGGTGGGTTTCGCTAAAACTTGCATAGGTCCGATTTTGAGGGTGTTACACGGTAGCCCCTGGACCGGTCGCTTCCTTTGTGTCACCCTTGCCACGCCTCTTCCCTGCTGGGATCCCCGTCGCCTTCTCCTTGGTACGCCCTCTCTTTTGTTCGCCACCCTTTGGTTTAGTCTCGTATGGCACCATAGAGAGGTCCTTCCCAAACAACATGAACTTGTTCTCTGCCTCCGTCGCCGTGCGTTTTCGCGGAAGCTGGTCCACGACGCCCATCATCACATCCGAATCCCCGTATGACGCCGCCATTGTGCTCAGTCCGTACAAGGCAGGGATCATATCAGACGAGCGTGGTTCAGACCTGTACCTGTCCTGTGCCAATTCCTTTGACCCTGGTTTCTTTTGCTTTCTCCCAGGTTTCCTTCCAGTTATCTGCTTCGCCACCACCTGCTGCTTGCCCGCTTTCGTCTGCACTATCTCATTTTGTTCCTCATCAGGGAATTCAATTATAGGCTGTCTAGTAGCCTTCCTTGCTTGGCCACCAGGTTGTAATCCCTGGGTTTGGGTGTCCATAAGCATGGCACCTATCTGGTTGGACATCGCCTCCTCAACATCTCCTCGTACATGTCCTTGCTCTTCCTCGAATCCGTCATGTAGGCCGACATGTACTGGTGCGTACTCATGCGGTGGCGTGGCGTCCATCAGGGGTGGCATCTCGTCTTCTCCTGCAGCCCCGTCCGAGCCAACCTGCTCCGATAGGTTAGCATCCTGTTGGCCTTCGTCTGCTGGATGGGGGTTTTGCTTCCAGGATGACTGACGTGACGCGGCTGATCCGAAACTCCCAAAGCTCATGCCCCTTTTTGCCAAGACATGCCCACGTGGTGGCACGAAGTATGTCCTATGCTCATAGTTTTTATAGGGGCTGCACCTTAGTTCATACGCCTCATATTCCAATGACGGCGCCCCCCGCCGACGTTTCTCGCATTCATCCTTGTGGTGGCCCATAAATCCACAGTGCATGCAAAAGCGAGGGACGCGTTCGTATTTCAATTTATAGACCTTCACCCCTCCTTGCTTTCCTTTGGCCCCGATGGAGATCTGTGATTGGAGTCGCATGTTGTAGGGCAATTCCACACGAACCCTCAGAAACTCATGCCTATGTTGCTCTGCTGTTGGCACATCCACTTTAATGGCTCGTCCAAGTCCATTGCCACACCGCATACCAAAAGTGTCATCCTTCTGTTTCCCCCATGGCACATCGTAGATCCGTACCCACACCGGCACCGAGTCAAGAACCATCTCTGAGGGGCATGCCTTCTCATCAATGGCCTTGACCAGCAATGCATTCTTGTCAAAGATCCACGGACCTCCTCCCATCACAAAGTCAGTGAAATCATGTAGTAGTTCTTCCCTCTCTCCGAGTACCGAATACGTGTCCGAAGGTGCCACACCTCCTCATCAAAGTGTTTGAACATGGTCACAGTGTTTGGTTTAAAATTGGCCATGTAGCAGGCACCATTCAAGGTCTGCGACCGACAGAGGAGCTATTAACTGCAGGCTGTCATAGATACACATTAGAATTCAGATGCATAAACAAGCCACGAGCTCCATCATTTCGGTGACAAATGCATGCAGCATTGTATTTCTGTGATCTGCTACAAATGCACTTCACATCAGTAGTTGAGGCTTAGAGCACCTTCACTCGTTAGGCGTTTTCCGGACCAAAATCCGACACTATTTGGCGTCGGATGTATATAACTTTCGTCTTGGAAACATCCAGTTTTCCATCCGTGTTCCCAAGCAAACCCAAAAATCGACGATATATTTGAAAGTTCTTCCCGTCGCCAAAAAACAACACGAGTTTGACAGATTCTCGTCCAACCACGCAGTTCGGCGATCGCAAGCATCCCATGTTAGGCTATCAAACTATTACAAAAAACCTGGATCACTCGTCCACCGGGATAGGCTCCTCCGCCGTAGTAGCCGCCTGTGGCGGGGAGATCCTCGTCCAGAATGGCGTCGCGGCGCGCGGTATACCACGCCTTGACCTTGGGGCTCATCGCCGAAGTGTCTTCGCCACCCATGAGAAAGGCTAGGTCCGTGTTCCTCTTCTTCACGGCGAAGTTGGCCTTAAGCAGGTCGAGCTTGATGTCTTGGTTCTGCAGCAGCTGGCACCACCTTTCTTCGGACTTCTCCCTCTTGTTGGCATGGGCCTTCGCATCAGCCATGCACTTCTCTAGCCTTTAGCGCCTTGGAATCCTTCTGGCCAAGCTCTTGCCGCCCTTCGGTGGCAGCTGCAGGTGGCGCTTCGGGGTTGTAGACGCCGTCCTTGGCTTTGGCGAGTGACACACAAGTGTCCTCCCACTTATGGAACTTCTCGATCCTATGGAACACATGGTGAAACCTGAACTCGGTCTTGGTGTCATTGCGGTACATGCCGAGAGCACGGGCTAGCCGCAAACACAGCGAAGGGTCAGTCGCAGACACGGCGGCGATGGGTCAGTCGCAAACACGACAAATTGATTTACCCTGTTGTCCATATTGGCGCCGCTTTTTGGGCGATGCTCGATTTCCTCTTGGATCCCATGCCATTTGCTACACGCTTGTTGCACGAACGCAATCTTGATACGCCTCCAATAGTTATCCGAGTTTCCATTCGTGCTGGTGATCGCGTCAAGGCTCACCACCTTCCATGCTTCGGTGAGGCACTTGTCTTCAAGGGTGGTCCACTTGATGCGGGGTTCGAATGATGGTGCCATCTTCGACTTCCTCTTCCTCTTTCCCTTGTGCCTGGTCATCGCCGGCTTCTCCATTCGCCTGGCTTTCGGCGAGCTCCTGCGAGTCAAGGTCGTGCTCGGCGTCGGTGCGGGATTGCAGTTGTGTGAAGAATGAGCCCGCGCCCGCAACAGAGCTGGAAGCGATCATCTCGTCCATGAAGGAGTTGCCTAACATTCTGCCAAACAAGTTGTGCGCGTCCGTGTCGCCGAGCTGGATGGAGGATCCGGCTCCCTTGTTTTGGGCGAATGCTAGGGGACCGCGTCGCAACGCCGGCGACCTGGTGTACGAGGAAGATCCGTCGTAGGGCATGTTGATGTTGACGTTGAAGCCGGGCGTACCACGAGGTGCAAGGCACTGGGGGAAGACCACATTAGGGTTGAATCCGCCCAGCTGGTCGTCGTTGAACTCGGGGGATGCCGAGAACCTCGAGTGCGACATCATCTGGCTCTCTTGGAACAACGTTGGCGAGCACGACGAGAAGCTGGCTGGAGATCCGACGCTGGCCTGGCTTCCCCACGGTACGCCGTACTACCCAGCTTAGAGAGGCAGATGGCCCATGACAACTCGAGTAGCCACCATGTTGCGCTCGGACACCGCTTTAGCCTCCATGGCCACCTACGCCTGCGCCTCCTCCTTGGCTTCCAGCTTCTTCTTCAACTTCTCCTTCCTTTTCCTCGGGCCCTTTGTTTCGCCTTTCATTTGTCGGCAGTCCTTTGCCTAGGCTACGTCTGTCTAGCCCTCCGGCTTCGGCTGCGGCGCTCTCAGCTTTCTCTGCTTTGGCTGCGCAGGATTGCCGGAAATGGTGCGAGGATTGGTAAATTTTTTGGGCGGCATGGCGGGCGAAGCTCGGGGAATTGGCGGGAGGTGTGGCCGATAGGTGGGGAATGGGGAGGGAAAGTGAAAAATGGAGGGAACTCGGCTTTGATCGCCGACATCTCTGGCCAACCCGTTTTTTTGCTTTATCTGGCGTTTCTAGGCGACACCCGACGCGTTAGGATTGATCTGGAAAGGCCGAACGAAAGTTGGCCAAATCGGATAAAAAATGGGATGCTAAAACCATGAGTGGGCGAATTTTCACGTCCGGATGAAAACAAATACTCCCTCCGATCCATATTAGTTGCACAACTTTGCCTAGATAAATCTAGACTAGATACTTAACTAGATGCATATGAATCTAAAAAACGTTGAGTCAACAATATAGGTCGGAGGTAGTACTAAAAAGACCCTCACGGCAATGCAGCGGAGATGCTCTGAGCTATTTTGCCAAAATAAAACTAGATGTGCCAATAGTGGACTTCCCTTCTCTAGAAGAAAAGACGTGGAGTTACCAAGCTAGTGTATCACCAATTCACCACGAAATGAACATAAATGGGACCATGCACGTGTTGCCTTGGCCCCTCACAGATGACGCAAATGTAAGTACAACCCTGTTGTCAGGTCTACAACTACCTGTAATAAGCTAAAAGAGCGCAACAGAGTGTCGACTGCAACAGCACTTGGAATTCACGCTGTCCCGCTCCTCTATTTATAGTCCTCACACTGACATGGACACTTCCATCAGTTCATCAATTGCACGGACAGGAAATGGCTTTCCTAGCGCTCCTGTTGTTGCTTTCACTGTCCGCTTCGGCAGCACACGGCTATCGCCCCGGCCGCTGGATCAACGCCCACGCCACCTTCTACGGCGGCGGCGACGCCTCTGGCACCATGGGTAGTCAATTATTAGCTTCTACAACCATTTTTGCGCATTGATCGGCTGATTCCTGCCTACACTGTATGTGACCGTCCGTTGCAGGAGGCGCGTGCGGGTACGGCAACCTGTACAGCCAGGGGTACGGCACCGACACGACGGCGCTGAGCACGGCGCTGTTCGGCAGTGGGCTGAGCTGCGGCGCGTGCTTCCAGCTGCGGTGCGCGGGGTCGTCGTCGTGCCTTCGGGGATCCATCCTGGTGACGGCCACCAACCTCTGCCCGCCCAACTACGCGCTCCCCAACGACAACGGCGGCTGGTGCAACCCGCCGCTACACCACTTCGACCTCTCGCAGCCTGCGTTCCTCCGCATCGCCAGGTACCAAGCCGGCATCGTCCCCGTCGCCTACCGCCGGTGAGCTAACGACTCTCTCACTCAAAATCTGCATATGCTCCCGAGCTCTTCTGTTCAGTCTTCAGAGTCAGGCACGCACTGGCTAGCTAGCTGATCTTGTCTTGACTCTGTACAATATATATATGCAGGGTGTCGTGCAGGCGGAGAGGCGGCATCCGGTTCACCATCAGCGGCCACTCCTACTTCAACCTCGTGTTGGTGACTAACGTGGGCGGAGCCGGCGACGTGCACGCGGTGGCCGTGAAGGGCGCCCGGACGCGGTGGCAGCAAATGTCCCGGAACTGGGGGCAGAACTGGCAGAGCCATAGTTGCCGGCGAACCGGATCGCCCGGATCGAGGAACGGGATCGGGGAACGAGGTTCGACATGCCAGCGAACAAGGATCGGTCAGGGGTACACATCTCTGGTACGCTAATGACGATTCCGGGTCGCGATCCACTCTGGTTTGGGTCGATGACCCCGGATCGATAGAGTGGGTCGTGGTACGGTTACCTGATGATCTTGGAGACTTGGAGTCTTGGACTGATGAAATCCTTGGATTCAGATTTCCAGAGACAAGAGACGAAGTGACGAACGTGTGGCGAAGAGGCGAGAAACGAAGAGACAAGGGAAAAGACCGCGGAATCAAGGGTATTAATTAGCCCAAATATGACGCTTGGAATTTCCATTTTTTACGCTTTAATTTTAATGACCCTACCATATTACAATCGCTAATTTGAGAACGGTTACAGAAAGCGCACGAACGGTCGCCGAACAGGGATCGCGATCCAAAAACGAATCGCGTCGATCCGCTCCCGTTCCCGACCCACGATCCGGGTCGATCGATCCAGGGTCGCGGAACGCGCCACCGTTCCCGAACCCTGCAACCATGGGCAGAGCGCCGCGCTCCTCGACGGCCAGGCGCTGTCCTTCATGGTGACGGCCAGCGACAGCCGCTCCGTCGTGTCGCGCAACGTCGCGCCGGCTGGCTGGGCCTTCGGCCAGACCTTCACCGGCGGCCAGTTCCGTTGAGATCGATCGAGTAAGACTAAGACTCAAGACCAGAGCGCATCAGACACCGGCCACTGCTATCTACTCCATAGAATGTTGAGTATGGTATATATAAATGGATGTACGGCGCACGTCAGTACGACGTGTTTCAAACACAGAATCTCATAGGAAGCACTGCAGTTTGTACTACAATAGCTTTTCAAAATTCCCATATTTTTCATGTTCTGTTTTGCGTCGAGGCGAGGACCAAGAGCCCAAAGGAAGGTGCTCGTTCAGTTCTGTAGTGTGATAACGATATACGAGTGAGTCACGTTTTTAGGTGTTTTTTTTCTTAAAATGGGAACTTCCATCGAAATGATGTAGTGTATGAATCAGCCACCTAAAAAGTGAACAAAGAAAAGATCTAAGCATCATGAAGCCACCTAGTAGCATGTAACCAGCCACCCTGGTTATAGATAGCCCATACAACCGCCATCAACAGTTGCATCCAATATCTATAGGTCCCCCTTGCTCCACATGAAGAAGGTAAGACCACATTTGTATCGGGAGGACGTTCCATGCATAACCTGCAAAAAATCAGGAGTTGCTACTCTTATTAAAAATCACATTGTTTTGACAATACCAAATTTCCCTAACTAAAGCACAAACTCCGATCCTAATTCAAGCCTTTGCGATTTTGTCTACTCGGTTTAACCAATTGCCAAACAAATTAGTTATATTAGCATGTGGATTAACATTAAAAATAAAATGCAATACTTTCCGAACAAGCCGTGCCAAAGAACATGGGATAAATAGATGATTGATTGTTCCCTCGGAGTCATAAAAGACACATTTTTTATACCCATGCTATTGTCTCCTAATAAGATTATTCTTATTAATTAAGTATCACCTTCTTAGTATCCCTTCACCTTTTAGAGGCCTCCTCACTCTCACTCATCACTCACTCGCTCCCTCACTCACGCAACCATCTCCAATGTCCCATCACCTTCTGCAAACCCCCAAGAAAACCCCAACCACACCGGCGATGGAGAAGAACGGCGCGGTGGCCATCGTCGCCTCCAAGGCGGCCGACGAGGAGGCCCTCGTCCCCGTACAGGCACTGTAACTATCTCGGTGAATTACGCTCCTAGATACAAGCCTGGATGAGCGGTAGTGGTTGAAATAGTACGGTGGGGCCCCAAAAGCCACTCACGGGTAGACCTTTCGGCCGTCCCAACCACTACCAACTCAACGGGACCTGTACGGGCGGCGTAATCGGCAGGCGAAGGGATCAACTACATACACAAGTGGGTATGTATGCAAGCCACCATACAAGAGTACATCAGAGCCATACCATCTAGAAATAAAGGAAATATAGCAACACCATACGGCAAGATTAAATGATCTAGATAGGTATAATATTTTAGGATAATTCCTCATACAACACACATCAGAGTATCAAGCGGAAGCGGCAAAACAAAGTCCGGGTACGGACAAGAAGCAAATCGGCATAAGATGCCATAGAAGTAAGCACATCCCGCCCACAGATCTCACGGATCCCCGTTCCCGGAATCTCTACACCGAACGATCGTTGCCCACATCATCAGCCTCTTCCACCCAGTATCCGTCCTGCGAGGGTACCTGTTCATCTGAACCAATAATTTATCGTGTGAGACCCTAAGGATACTCAGCAAGTCTTAATGCCTCTAAAGGGGACACAACTTGGGGTGACGCAATTGCAGCGAAAGATAAACCCTGGCAGTTCTACAGAAATTCGCTAACCATCCGCCTAACCAAAAATAGACGGATGTCCGTGAATTAATGACAACAGTTATAATAGTAATCTCCACAGATCCATCCTCCTCCCCGCTTACCAACGAGGAAGCGGACGAACAACCCCCACCCGTTGGCAATTTTATTAACCATTCCATGAGCGTTGCACTATTTACTAGTCAAATTACTTAGTCAGATTAAAGCGGTACTTTAGTTATGCTTGTCTATGATCGAGAAACTGTGCTCCAAGTCGTCCATAACCGCGGACACGGCTTTCAGAAAGTTTTACCCAGCCGAGGTGCACCAATAGCAACACACGCTCGATCAACCTCGGAAAAACCAAATCAAAACCCAACGAGGCCTTCACGACAAAGCAATCACAGGATTCAGAAATATTTCAGGGGGCCACCCCTTGGAGTACACCCGCAACGAAGTTAGCTGACTTCGAGACGGACCCGAGGTTTGTGGGGCCGGCTGTAAGCGACTGGGAACCCAAAACTGGGCTTGTCGATACCGCGTAAACGGGTCACAATTCCTAAACATTACAGTTAGCTCCTCGCACAATCGTAATACATAAGTAGCATGGCATAAGTACAGGATAGTAAATAAAACCTCAAACTAGTTTGTGGCCCCAAGAAATAAGACTGAATCAAGCTCTGGCTCAGGGGGGTCCCATATACCTCCCGGATGTGGATAGCGCGATAAAATCTCGGAACAGGAATCAAGTACTCGGGGTCTTACGGGACACAAGTGAGCAGGACAAACCAAATAGCAGATGTTGCTCACCGATGCCGCTTTCATTAGTTATCCCATTACTACTCAGGTTAAGTTGTTTATGTACCTCGTTATCCATCAGACTCTCACAAACCCTACACATGCTGTTCTACGACTCGCATGGCTCAAACAACTCCTGTAGTAATGGCTCATGGGATGGAGGAACAAGCTCGGTGGGGTTTAAAGTAAAAGCTATGCAATACTTGGGATTCAATTTAATGCAATCGCGACTCAATGATGCAAGAATAAGATAGAGGCAATAGGTACTGTATGTATGCAAGCATGTGGAAGTGCTTGCCTGGCAACTCAGTTGAAGCGAGAGACGGATCTGGGTAGTGCTCCTGGCTCTCTTGATATATCCCCTGCTCAGCGTCTATTCGAAAGAAGAACCAAACAAGCAAGGGCCAACATAAATAAAATGCACAAGCATAGGAATAAAATGCGACAAGCAAACAATCATGCCATGATGAATGATGCACAAGTTGCATGGCAATAAAGTAGCATGGCATAGGTGAGGTGTGGAAGACAAGAAATAACATTTTAATGGGATTCTAGGTCACATTTGTTGTCATATTAGTTTCTGTTCACTATATTTTTATATGATGCATGCTGCAATTGAAGTCATGGATAGCATAAACAGAAATGTCTCGTCGAGTTGATCATTTTAGACATATCATTTGTTAAATTTGGAATTATAAATCAAAAGTTATTAATTATTTAAGTTCTAGTGGCATTTGTGGTAATTTAATTCAACTTGGAATTTTAAATGTGCAAAAGGCAATTTGAATGGCATATTTGAAATCCTTGCATTTTTCTGGTTCAGAAACATATAACATTTGCATTATTTGGATTTATAAATAAAAAGTTATTTAAAAACAGAATTATATTTGAATTGGAAATAATTAGAAAAAGATTTGAATTTAAACAGATCCAGGAAATCCTTTTATACTCAGTCTAATCTAACCACAGACGCTTACAGGTGGGGCCAGGAACTCGCGGCCCCACACGCCAGTGGCTGGCAGCGAGGGGGACTGCGGGTTGATACACAGAAAACCTGGGAGCCTTTTTAGAAAACATCCACCGACGCTGCCAGTGGGCCTGGGCTGGACCGCGGGTTGGCAAAACAAAAGAGGGGGGGTATGCGCAAAGTGGACAACGCGCACTGTTTCTCTTCTCTCTGAATCTACTGACGGAAAAAGCAGCGGCTGGCGCGGCGATGGGGGGTTCGAACCAGCGATCTGGGGCGCGCGCGCGGAGGCGGCAACCACTGGGCTGGTCTGGGTTGGTTGTCAGGAGGGAGGGCGCGTGCTAGATAGGGTCTGCGCGCGCGGAAACGAGACGACGTCGTCGACCACGCCGTGCACCGAGAGCGCTCGACGAATCGCACGGCGGCGCCAGGAAGCGACGGCGAGGAGGACCTTGTCAGGGAGGGGGAGAGGCTCACCGCGGGCTCGATGGTGGGCTCGGATCGGGTCGGGGTGCAGTAGATCAACGACGGGGCAGACGTCTAGAGCATCTAGGGTTTGCGTCGGGCGGCGTCGGTCCCGGCGGTGCTGGGGCGTCTCCTCCTCGCTGCTGGGTACGGGGGCGACGCAGACGACCTCCAGAGCTTCCTCGACACCCGCAACACCACGCCCGCCTCCTGGTATGTCTTTGTGAGTCTGAGTGTGGCCGGTGTCGGCAGTGGCGGTGGAAGAGAGCGAGAAGAGGGGAGGCGAGGCAGGGCATCAGGGGAGATCTGGGGAAGGCTAGCGGTGTGAGGGAGGGGATAAGAACGAGAGGGCGGTGGGGCTTGCGTGGGGAGGGGTACTGCCCGGCCACCTTTTGCACCTCACGTGCACGGCAGGGCCACGGCAGGCAGGGGAGGGAGAGAGGGAGGCTGCCAGGTGGGGAGGCGAGGAGGCAGGTTTGGAGGGCCCTTGGCTGTGGAGAGAAAAGAGGAGAGGAGAGGGGGCCGGCTCGGGCTAGGGTTAGGTTTGGGGGTGTCCTCGGTTGTGTGGGGTGGGGTAGATAGGGGGACATGGTGAACATGTGGGCCATGCTAGGTTAGGTTTAGAGGGGTGGCTCGGCTAGAGAGGAGAGAAGGAGGGGGGTACTTTGGGTTTTGATTAGAATAGGTGTGGTTTAGTTTAGCTAGGATGGGGTATGGGGTGGCTTAGGGTTTTAGGTTGTTGAGAGGGGGAAGGATAGATGCTAGGGGTCCTTTTGGCAAGATCAAACCATGCACCAATCCAACCCCAACAAGACCAAGACTAGAGCAAGGGAAAAGGTGATGAGGTTTTGGCAATGATCAAACAAGACCAAGCCTAAGGGGTAGGAAGAGATGATCCATTGTAAAATCCAAATACAAACAAATGTCAAGCTAAGGGGTACTTGCATGGGCCATGCATAGTCAATTGTTACCATATTTATCTTTGTGAAAACAAGATGAATTACATGGCACTTTCTTATGCATTCCCAAGTGTGGAATAAGGCCCCAAGCAAAAGAAATTAGAAAGAATCCCAAGTGGAGTGAATGAGGGAAACCATGTTTGAATAAACAACAAGGGACATGCTAGTGTGTATGTGCCACTAGATCTATGATAGTCCCAAATATTCCATCATGATAATAACCCCCAAAACAACCCATATGGAGGCTAAGGAAAGGTTCCACTCACAAGGCATGCAAAGGTGGCCATGTGGCTCTCATGCATCAATAATGTGAAAAAAAAATTATGCCAAGATGAGAACATGTGGAAAATAAATGGATCCATCCCAACCCACATGAGCTAGAAGTAAACCCATAAATGCCAAGCTCATATTTAGTTGGATGGTGGAATTATGAGGTGGTGAAAAGAAAAGGTGGTGGAGTTAGTAAGAGATATGCCCCCAAATCAACTTGGGCATTTAACAACATATCAAGAACCAAATACAATATCAAGAGGCAACTACAATTAATAATGCATATGAGATAAGAACCAAAGCAAAGAGGGGTTTTGTATGATGCTCAAATGCAAGGTGACATGATGACATGAGCATGATATGATGATGATGCAGCAATTATATGTTGGAAGTGGCCCTTTTATTACTAGAACAAGTAGCATTACAGGTGTTAGACAACTGGGATGCTACAACTCTCCCCCACTAAACAGGAATCTCGCCCCGAGATTCTAGGAAGAAGAAGAAGACACAAAGAGAGAAGGATGGTTGGCACGGAGTTCATCTTCACGCTCCCAAGTGGCTTCATCAACAGAATGGTGTGACCACTGCACCTTGCAGAATTTGATGGACTTGTTGCGAGTCCTTCTTTCTGCGGTCTCAAGGATTTTGGTGGGGTGTTCTTGATAAGACAGGTCTTCTTGGAGATCGATTAACTCATGATCCACGGTCCTGCCGGGATCTTTGAAGTACTTCTTGAGCTGAGAGATGTGGAAAACATCATGGACTTTGAGTTTTTCCGGGAGCTCCAGGGCATAAGCAACTTCTCCTCTTCTACCACGAACCTTGAAAGGACCGATGTATCTAGGAGCCAACTTTCCTTTGATACCGAAGCGGTGTGTTCCTCTCATGGGAGTGACACGAAGGTACACGAGATCACCAGGAACATACACCATGTCCGTGTGCTTCCTGTCATAGTTGCTCTTCTGACGACTTTGAGCAATCTTCAGGTTCTCTAGAATGATATGCACCTTCTCCTCTGCTTGAGTTACGATGTCAGGGCCAAACCAGATTCTTTCTCCTGCACCTGACCAACCAATCGGAGTTCTGCACTTGCAACCATAGAGAGCCTCGAATGGTGCCATCTTCAGACTCTTCTGGAAGCTGTTATTGTAAGAGAATTCAGCATATGCAAGGCATTCCTCCCACTTCATGCCAAAAGAGATGACGCAAGCACGAAGCATATCCTCCAGAATCTGATTGATCCTTTCCACTTGTCCTTGCGACTGAGGGTGATAAGCAGTGCTGAAGTTCAACTTTGTTCCCAAAGCATTTTGGAAACTTTCCCAGAACTTTGAAGTGAAGATGCTCCCACGGTCTGAACTGATCTCAAGCGGAACCCCATACAGAGAGACAATTCTGTTGATATAGAGCTCAGCCAACTGAATTCCAGAAATTGTTTCTTTGACTGGGAAGAAATGAGCCACTTTAGAAAGCACATCGATGACAACAAAATTGCATTGTTGCCCTTCGTGACCTTGGGAAGCCGTGATGAAGTCCATCTCTACTTTCTCCCATTTCCATTCCGGAGGTTTCAATGGTTAGAAGACCGAATGGTTTCGATGGACAGCCTTTACTCTGCGGCGAACATCACATTCTGAGACATACTTGGCACAATACCGTTCCAAACCAGGCCACCAGTATTGTGTTTTCAAGTCCATGTACATCTTTGTGCTGCCAGGATGGATAGAAAGAACCGAATCATGCGCCTCCTTGAGAACTTGCTCTCTCAGACCCGGGTAGTTTGGAACAAACATCCGGTGTTCAAAGAAAAGCGTGCCTTGATCATCCACGTGGAAGGACTCATACTTCGGAAGCTCAAGTTTAGAGATGAGCTTTTTGGTGTGCGGATCACCAAGCTGACGAGAGCGAATCTTTTCTTCCAAGAGAGGAGTAGCCAGAAGGTTCAGGAGATGCCCTTGTTCCACAATTTCCAGGTTGAGCTGACGGAATTCCTCGCACAAGAGAGGCTGTTGCTCTTCCACCATGAGGTTGTTGACATAAGCTTTACGGCTAAGCGCATCTTCCATAACATTGGCTTTGCCCGGAGTGTAGTTGATGGTCACATCAAAGTCATTGATTGCTTCAATCCATCTCCTCTGCCGAAGGTTGAGATCAGGCTGAGTGAAGATATACTTCAAACTCTTGTGGTCAGAAAAGATCTCACAACGGTTACCAAGCAAGTAGTGCCTCCATAGCTTCAAAGCAAAGACAACTGCTGCGAGCTCTAGGTCATGTGTGGGGTAGTTGATCTCATGCGTCTTCAACTGACGAGAGGCATAAGCAACCACCTGTTTCTCTTGCATAAGGACCACACCCAATCCTTGCAAAGAGGCGTCACAGAATATCTGGAAAGGCTTAGATGTATCTGGAGGAACCAAGACTGGTGTGGAAGTGAGCTTCTCTTTGAGTGTCTCAAAACTTGCTTGACATGCAGGAGTCCACAGGTATTTCTTGCCTTTCTTGAGGAGATCGGTAAGAGGCTTCGCTATCTTCGAGAAGTTCTGAACGAAGCGACGGCAATAGCTAGCCAAACCAAGAAAACTCCGCACTTCTTTGACATTAGCAGGAGGAAGCCATTCAACTATTGTCTTCACGGTTTCCGGGTTGACTGCAATGCCCTTGGCAGATATAACATGACCAAGATAGGTTACTTCAGGCAGCCAAAACTCACACTTTGAGAACTTTGCATACAAGCGGTTCTCACGAAGCTTGTTTAAAACACACCGCAGGTGTTCTTCATGCTCTTCCTTGGACTTAGAATAGACCAGAATGTCATCCAGATAGACCACCACGAACTTATCAAGGTACTCCATGAAAACGGAGTTCATAAGCCTCGAGAAGGTAGCAGGTGCGTTGGTGAGACCGAAAGACATGACCGTGTACTCATACAGGCCATAGCGGGTGGTGAAAGCTGTTTTGGGCACATCTTCCTTGCGAATCTTGATTTGGTGATAACCACTTCTCAAGTCCAGCTTAGAGAACACCACAGCTCCAGCTAGCTGATCGAATAGATCATTAATCCGCGGGAGGGGATATTTGTTCTTGATGGTTTTAGCATTGAGAGCCCGGTAGTCAACACATAGTCTATCGGTTCTGTCACGCTTCTTCACAAAGATTGTTGGGCTACCCCAAGACGAAGTACTGTGTTGAATGAAACCCAACTTCTCTTGTTCATCAAGTTGTCGTTTGAGTTCAGCCAACTCAGAAGGACCCATTTTATAAGGCCGCTTGGAGATAGGAGCCGTTCCAGGTTCAAGCTCAATCACAAACTCAACCTCACGATCCGGAGGCATACCCGGCAACTCTTCAGGAAAGACATCTGGGAACTCACAGACCACTGGTACACTCTGAATAGCTTCCATAGCATCATCATTCAGAGCCGCCAAAGAGAAAAGCTGGAGCAGGAGACAGGCTTGGAGAAAAGACTATATGGCCTTCGTGAATCTTCGAGAGACAACGAGCTCAAAGACAATCAATCACAGCTGCATTTGCCGTTAACCAATCCATGCCCAAGATGACATCAATGTCGAATTGCCCGGAAAGAATTAAAGAAGCCGAGAATGAAGAACCACCAATCTCAATCTGATTGCCATGGTGATATGAGCAGCCCTCATGTTTGAACCAGAGATAGCACCACGAACGGCGTGATAAAGGAACCCTATCCGGTCATGCTCTTGTGCAAACTTATGCGAAACAAAAGAATGCGATGCACCGAATCAAACAAAGTTCGTGGAGGACTGAGTTAACGGAAGCATACCCATCACAACTCGGTGCATGCTCACTTGAGCGGCGTTGACCTGATTAGCACGAACAACCGGACCGGGCTTGGTGTTGATGTTGAGAGCCCGAGGTGGTGCACGAAGGAGAGCTTGTAGATCTTGGCGGGGTGGAGGAGATCTTTGTTCTTCATCGGACCCAGCTTGAGATGTCCGGGATCTCCACACGTGAAGCGAGACCGGTGGACGTGGAGCAACATAGCTGTGACTCCGCCAGCGCCTGAGGTAGTGGTGGTTGTAGCCCCTGGGAGCCGCAGTGGTGAAGTTTGGTGGCCTTGAAGCGTAACTTGCAGGTCTCGGTGGAGCCGGGAGCGACGGTGGCGTGTTAGGAACCCAGACACGCCGCTTAGAAGGAGCTGCCATAACCGAAGAGCTTGATGCATCCCTGTTGTGTTTCTTGGACTCCTCAAACATTTGCCTTCTTGCTTCCTCTTGCAGAGCTGTGTGTTGGAGTTCCAGGAAAGTTGCCGGCCTTGCATGTGTGATTGCATACTTGATCGATGCATTGAGCCCTTGCCTGAACCTCTTCTGCTTCTTCTTGTCATCAGATACCTCATCGCCACCATAACGAGAGAGATTCATGAAGTTCCTGATGTAGGTGTTGACGTTATCATTTCCTTGCTTCAGGTTGAGAAATGCTTCCTTCATCCTTTCCATTACAATCTCTGACAGAAACTGCTCCTTGAACGCTCGGTGAACCTCTCCCAAGTTGGCTGGAAACCGGTGCAGCTTGCCTTCAAGTAATTCTCCCACCAGAGTGCATCTCCCTTCGAAGGTGGGTAGCACTTGACCCACTCGCTCCGGAACATCGCAGCCTCGAGCAACCTTGACATCTCACGCAGCCAATCATCCGCCCAGGTCGATCGAAACATCAAACCGACGAGGTTGAATTTGAAGCTCTTGATGTCTCCTCGTTTGGGAGGTGGAGGTAGTGGAGCAAACTCGTTCCGACACTCTCCTCAAAGCGCTGGTTCTGCATTGCTTTGCCAAAGCATTAGCGATGTTTGACAACATGTGAGCCCAGCCCGAGGTATGTCCTCATCGGTACAGCGTGGTGGAGCCATCCTGTCATTGATATAAAACTCAAGTCAGTACTATAATGGAAGATGATAATAATCCAAGATAGTACCAAGATGGAATTAACCAAGATTAAAGGATACAATTTACTGAGATGATATTAAAATATCAACAAAGTTCAAAGCACCTAAAAGATATTAAGCATATCGCACACGACTGAAAAGGAGTGTGGTACACAAATATATCAAAGAAATTTTTTCCACAAATTTCGGCATTAAAATACCAATAGATGCGCAAAATTACTTAACGAATCAAGATTAGTGACTCTACCGATTCAATATACAAAAGCGAATGATAAGAGTAGTGGTATGGTCGCGACTCCATCCCGCACTCAAATCATTACTCCGCACATGAACAAGTGGAACACATATCCCAACCCCTTCTTCTCACGTTGAACCTAAAGATTGGTAACTACGGAACGAACACCCCAAACAAGATAGTGTCGGATACAAAGAGAAGACAGATTGCGTCGGTTTGCAAAAGCCTGTCGGTATGGAATGTACCAACAGTTGATAACCAAAGGCTGATTAGATAACAACTTGGATGCAACCGATAGACAAGGGATTACACACACACACACAACCTATGGTACTACGGAAACCCAGAACACGTGAATCCTAGTTTGAATTTTTAGAAGAGAATTGAAAACGTTGCACTTCCTTACCAGAAAAGGGTGGGTGGGTGGGTAAGAAGAAAAGTGGAAGCAGTCCTACTCTCGCGTTTTGTTTTTCCCTAGTATACATAACTACCAAAATATTTGCAAGACTGACAACGACCGTTTGGCTGAAACCCTGAAGGTCGGGATGGCTCTGATACCAATTGTAACTACCTCGGTGAATTACGCTCCTAGATACAAGCCTGGATGAGCGGTAGTGGTTGAAATAGTACGGTGGGGGCCCCAAAAGCCACTCACGGGTAGACCTTTCGGCCGTCCCAACCACTACCAACTCAACGGGACTGTCTGACGGGCGTGTCGGCAGCGAAGGACCAACTACATACACAAGTGGGTATGTATGCAAGCCACCATACAAGAGTACATCAGAGCCATACCATCTAGAAAGAAAGGAAATATAGCAACGCCATACGGCAAGATTCAAATGACCTAGATAGGTATAATATTTTAGGATAATTCCTCATACAACACACATCAGAGTATCAAGCGGAAGGCAAAACAAAGTCCGCACGGACAAGAAGCAAATCGGCATAAGATGCCATAGAAGTAAGCACATCCCCCACGATCTCACGGATCCCCGTTCCGGAATCTCTACACCGAGCGATCGTTGCCCACATCATCGCCTCTTCCACCCAAAGATCCGTCCTGCGAGGGTACCTGTTCATCTGAACCAATAATTTATCGTGTGAGACCCTAAGGGTACTCAGCAAGTCTTAATGCCTCTAAAGGGGACACAACTTGGGGTGACGCAATTGCAGCGAAAGATAAACCCTGGCAGTTCTACAGAAATTCGCTAACCATCCGCCTAACCAAAAATAGACGGATGTCCGTGAATTAATGACAACAGTTATACTAGTAATCTCCACAGATCCATCCTCCTCCCCGCTTACCAACGAGGAAGCGGACGAACAACCCCCATCCGTTGGCAATTTTATTAACCATTCCATGAGCGTTGCACTATTTACTAGTCAAATTACTTAGTCAGATTAAAGCGGTACTTTAGTTATGCTTGTCTATGATCGAGAAACTGTGCTCCAAGTCGTCCAT
Source organism: Avena longiglumis (assembly GCA_030063025.1). Classification (NCBI taxonomy): domain Eukaryota; kingdom Viridiplantae; phylum Streptophyta; class Magnoliopsida; order Poales; family Poaceae; genus Avena; species Avena longiglumis. Next base: position 436,352,991 of record CP125975.1, on the reverse strand, counting down.
AACCGCAGACACGGCTTTCAGAAAGTTTTACCCGGCCGGGGTGCACCAATAGAAACACACACTCGATCAACCTCGGAAAAACCAAATCAAAACCCAACGAGGCCTTCACGACAAAGCAATCACAGGATTCAGAAATATTTCAGGGGGCCACCCCTTGGAGTACACCCGCAACGAAGTTAGCTGACTTCGAGACGGACCCGAGGTTTGTGGGGCTGGCTGTAAGCGACTGGGAACCCAAAACTGGGCTTGTCGATACCGCGTAAACAGGTCACAATTCCTAAACAGTACAGTGTGCTCCTCGCACAATCGTAATACATAAGTAGCATGGCATAAGTACATGATAGTAAATAAAACCTCAAACTAGTTTGTGGCCCCAAGAAATAAGACTGAATCAAGCTCTGGCTTAGGGGGGTCCCATATACCTCCCGGATGTGGATAGCGCGATAAAATCTCGGAACAGGAATCAAGTACTCGGGGTCTTACGGACACAAGTGAGCAGGAAAAACCAAATAGCAGATGTTGCTCACCGATGTCGCTTTCATTAGTTATCCCATTACTACTCAGGTTAAGTTGTTTATGTACCTCGTTATCCATCAGACTCTCACAAACCCTACACATGCTGTTCTACGACTCGCATGGCTCAAACAACTCATGTAGTAATGGCTCATGGGATGGAGGAACAAGCTCGGTGGGGTTTAAAGTAAAGGCTATGCAATACTTGGGATTCAATTTAATGCAATCGTGACTCAATGATGCAAGAATAAGATAGAGGCAATAGGTACTGTATGTATGCAAGCATGTGGAAGTGCTTGCCTGGCAACTCAGTTGAAGCGAGACGGATCTGGTAGTGCTCCGGCTCTCTTGATATATCCCACTTTCGTCTATTCGAAAGAAGAACCAAACAAGCAAGGGCCAACATAAATAAAATGCACAAGCATAGGAATAAAATGCGACAAGCAAACAATCATGCCATGATGAATGATGCACAAGTTGCATGGCAATAAAGTAGCATGGCATAGGTGAGGTGTGGAAGACAAGAAATAACATTTTAATGGGATTCTGGGTCACATTTGTTGTCATATTAGTTGCTGTTCACTATATTTTTATATGATGCATGCTGCAATTGAAGTCATGGATAGCATAAACAGAAAGGTCTCGTCGAGCTGATCATTTTAGACATATCATTTGTTAAATTTGGAATTATAAATCAAAAGTTATTAATTATTTAAGTTCTAGTGGCATTTGTGGTAATTTAATTCAACTTGGAATTTTAAATGTGCAAAAGGCAATTTGAATGGCATATTTGAAATCCTTGCATTTTTCTGGTTCAGAAACATATAACATTTGCATTATTTGGATTTATAAATGAAAAGTTATTTAAAAACAGAATTATATTTGAATTGGAAATAATTAGAAAAAGATTTGAATTTAAATGCAGATCCGAAATCCTTTTATACTTAGTCTAATCTAACCCACACGCTTATAGGTGGGGCCAGAACTCATGCCCCCACCGATGGCTGGCAGCGAGGGGCTGGGTTGATACACGAAAACACAGGAGCCTTTTAGAAAACATCCACCACGCCGCCGGTGGGCACAGGCTGGACCAGGTTGGCAAAACAAAAGAGGGGGGTATGCGCAAGTGGACAACGCCTTTGTTTCTCTTCTCTCTGAATCTACGAACGGAAAAAGCAGCGGCTGGCGCGGCGATGGGGGGTTCGAACCAGCGATGCAGGCGGCAGGCGGCAACCACAGGCTGGTGCAGGTTGGTTGTCAGGAGGGAGGGCGCGTGCTAGATAGGGTCTGCGCGCGCGGAAACGAGACGACGCCGTCGACCACGCCGTGCACCGAGAGAGCTCGACGAATCGCACGGCGGCGCCAGGAAGCGACGACGAGGAGGACCTTGTCAGGGAGGGGGAGAGGCTCACCGCGGGCTCGATGGTGGGCTCGGATCGGGTCGGGGCGCAGTAGATCAACGACGGGGCAGACGTCTAGAGCAGCTAGGGTTTGCGTCGGGCGTCGGTCCGCGGTCTTGGGCGTCTCCTCCTCGGCTGGAGTGCAGGCGGCAGCGACCTCAGAGCTTCCTCGACACCCAGCACCACGCCCGCCTCTGGTATCTTTGTGTTCGTGGCCAGCGGTGTGGCCGGCGTCAGCAGCTGGGGCGATGGAAGAGAGGGAGAAGAGGGGAGGCGAGGCAGGGCATCAGGGGAGAGCTGGGGAAGGCTAGCGGTGTGAGGGAGGGGATAAGAACGAGAGGGGCAGGTGGGGGCTTGCGTGGGGAGGGTGACCGGCCCGGCCACCTTTGCACCTCACGTGCAGCGAGACCACAGCGAGGAGGAGAGGGAGGCTGCCAGGTGGGGTAGGCGAGGTCAGGGAGGCAGGCAGGTTTGGAGGGGCCCCTTGGCCAGGGAGAGAAAAAGAGGGAGAGGGAGAGGGGGCCGGCTCGGGCTAGGGTTAGGTTTGGGGGTGTCCTCGGTTGTGTGGGGTGGGGTAGATAGGGGGACATGGTGAACATGTGGGCCATGCTAGGTTAGGTTTAGAGGGGTGGCTCGGCTAGAGAGGAGAGAAGGAGGGGGGGGGGTACTTTGGGTTTTGATTAGAATAGGTGTGGTTTAGTTTAGCTAGGATGGGGTATGGGGGTGGCTTAGGGTTTTAGGTTGTTGAGAGGGGGAAGGATAGATGCTAGGGGTCCTTTTGGCAAGATCAAACCATGCACCAATCCAACCCCAACAAGACCAAGACTAGAGCAAGGGAAAAAGGTGATGAGGTTTTGGCAATGATCAAACAAGACCAAGCCTAAGGGGTAGGAAGAGATGATCCATTGTAAAATCCAAATACAAACAAATGTCAAGCTAAGGGGTACTTGCATGGGCCATGCATAGTCAATTGTTACCATATTTATCTTTGTGAAAACAAGATGAATTACATGGCACTTTCTTATGCATTCCCAAGTGTGGAATAAGGCCCCAAGCAAAAGAAATTAGAAAGAATCCCAAGTGGAGTGAATGAGGGAAACCATGTTTGAATAAACAACAAGGGACATGCTAGTGTGTATGTGCCACTAGATCTATGATAGTCCCAAATATTCCATCATGATAATAACCCCCAAAACAACCCATATGGAGGCTAAGGAAAGGTTCCACTCACAAGGCATGCAAAGGTGGCCATGTGGCTCTCATGCATCAATAATGTGAAAACAAAATTATGCCAAGATGAGAACATGTGGAAAAGAAATGGATCCATCCCAACCCACATGAGCTAGAAGTAAACCCATAAATGCCAAGCTCATATTTAGTTGGATGGTGGAATTATGAGGTGGTGAAAAGAAAAGGTGGTGGAGTTAGTAAGAGATATGCCCCCAAATCAACTTGGGCATTTAACAACATATCAAGAACCAAATACAATATAAAGAGGCAACTACAATTAATAATGCATATGAGATAAGAACCAAAGCAAAGAGGGGTTTTGTATGATGCTCAAATGCAAGGTGACATGATGACATGAGCATGATATGATGATGATGCAGCAATTATATGTTGGAAGTGGCCCTTTTATTACTAGAACAAGTAGCATTACAGGTGTTAGACAACTGGGATGCTACAGGCACCCGTCGAGGCATTGAAGGCAACCGCCATCCCCGTCCAGACCCCCCGTCCCCGCTTCTTCTGTAGCCGCCGGCGAGGAGGCCCCCGTCCCCATACAGGCCCCCGCCGTTCTCCTACAGATCCTGCACAGCTGGGACCCCTACGGGGACAACGATTACATCAGGCCAGAGAACCCCTTCGACACCAGCTTAGCCGACCCATGGTCGGAGGTAACTAGGGTTTTCTTCCCTTTCTTTGTTCTTCCCCCATTCCCATCGTTGGATGCTAGATCTTGTGTTATTGGGGCTCGGCTGTTCGTATTTTCAATCATTGGATGCTAGGTATTTTTATAGTAGCTAATCCTCCTGTGTTAGATCTCGTATTTCAATGAAACCCCCTATTTGGAATCAGTACTAGCACCAATCTGTAGTTGGGATCAGTACTAGCACCGATCTGTAGTTGGGATCAGTACTAGCACCGATTTGTAGTTGGGATCAGTATTCGATTTGGTTCGAGATTTGGGGATTGGGGAATAATCAGGGGATCTCAATCGGTTAATTTATGCAAGTAATCAATCTTGATAATCACGGTATCTCAATCATGTCCTTATTGTTGGAATTATACCCTAGAGGCAATAATAAAGATGTTATTATTATAATTCTTGTTCATGATAATGTTTATATTCCATGCTAGAATTGTATTAAGCGGAAACTTTAATACTTGTGTGGTTTGTGAACAACGCCGTGTCCCTAGTACGCCTCTATGGACTAGCTCATTGATTAATGATGCTTAAGGTTTCCTAACCATGGACATGAGTTGTCGATTAATAATGAGATCATATCATTGGGAGAATGATATGATGGACAGACCCAAACTAAGCGAAGCAATTAGATCGTGTCATCGTGTTCGTCTTTGCGAAGCTTTTCTTATGTCAAATATTGTATTCCTTAGACCATGAGATAATACAACTCCCTGGTATCGGAAGAAAGCTTTGAGGTCATCAAACGTCATCCTATGAGAGGGTGATCATAAAGGTGTCTCTTAGGTGATCGGAAAGTATCTGTTTGGTTGTATGTATCGAGATGGGATTTGTCCCTCCCAAGTCAGAGAGATATACTTTGGGCCCACTCGGTAATCGATATCAACACCGCTCGCAAGCATGTGGTTAATGAGTTAATCACAAAGTGATATCGGATTACGGAATGAGTAAAGTACTTGCTGTGAACGAGATTGAACTAGGTATGACGGTGCCGACGATCGAATCTCGGGCAAGTTAAATATCGCGAGATGAAGGGAATATATATATGGGATTGATTGAATCCTGGCATCGTGGTTCATCCGATATGATCATCGATGAATGTGTGGGAGTCAATATGGGTGTCCAGACCCCGCTGTTGATTATTGATAGAAGATCATGTCTGCATATTCTCGAACCCGGAGGTCACACACACTTAACGTGTCTCGGCGCTAGGATAGATTGGATAATTGGTTTATGAGTTTTTGTTGAGTCTCGGATGGGATCCGAGACATCACGAGAGGTTCGAATGGTCCGGAGAATAAGATTCATATAAAGACAGTTTTGGAGTTGGAATTGTTCCGGATTAATCGGTATTATGCGGAAGCTTCTAGAACCTTCCGGAAGGGACCAACGTGGACCCACCTTCCGGGAGGGGCATGGGCCTATGAGGAGTGCCCTGGCGCATTGGGCCAGGGCACAAGGCCCCATAGGGCCCAAATGCCAAAGAGGGTTTAAACTCGAGATAAAGCTTCTAGAAGGGGGTTTCCTTGCCCCCCACTCCTCCTCCTTTGGGGTCGCCGGTTTGGGCTTGGGGGAGGAGCTAGGGCTGCGCCCCACCCCTCTATATAAAGAGGGCTGAGGGCGCACCACCCCCCACACCTTCCCCTCCAACCCTAGCCGTCCTGCTGCCCTCCTCTCTCCCTCCCGATCGCTTGTGGCGAAGCCTGCAGTAAATTCTCCACCATATACACCACGCCGTCGTGTTGTAGATCCAATATATCTCCACCATACTTGCTGGTCCGAGGAAGGAGGAGGCGTCGAGGTGCTGCGTGTGCATCTCACGGAGGCGCCACTTGTGGTGCTAGATCGGATCGGATCGCGAGGAGGAGAAGCGAGTGCGACTACATCACCCACGTTAAATGAGCGTTCCACTGTGTGAATCTTCAAGGGTATGAAGATCTAATCCAATCTCTCTCGTTGATTGCATCTCCTAGATTAGATCTTGGCTTTCCCTCTGTTCGCATCCGTAGAAAATTTTGATTTACTATGCCGCGAAACCCTTCAGTGGTATCAGAGCTAGATCTATGCGTAGATGTGTTTCACGAGTAGAACGCAACATGGTTGTTGCGGGCGTTGATGTTTTCTGTTGCAAGCCTCTTGTTTGTGTTCTTCTTATGACGCGGGATAGTGAGATTGAAGCGGTCCAGGCCAACCTTACGCGACGTCGTTCGCGAGACCGGCTCCGCACTTGACGTGTGGCTTGTTCCACACATGCGGCTAGTGGATGTCAGTTTCTCTCACTATAGTTGTCATGGGATTTACACCGGAGTTTGGCAACCATAATATCACCGTTGTGGCTTTCCGTAGGTAAGAATCGTTCTTAGCATGCTACTCCCATAAGCCACGTAAAACATGCAACAACAAAGTAGAGGTGTCTAACTTGTTTTTGCAGGGAGTGTTTTCTGTGATATGGTATGGCCAAAGATGTGATGTGTATAATGTATGCGATGATCATGTTTTTTAATGTTTCACGACTTGCATGTCGATGAGTACACAACCGGCAGGAGCCATATGGTTGTCTTTATAATTGTGTATGACCTGTGTGTCAACTTCTTATACGCCATGTAATAGTTTCACTTTATCGCTAAGTAGTTAGCAATAGTTGTAGTTGCTATTCGTGGTGGAGGAAATCATGGTGGAGTGATGGAGATCATGCCGGCACGCACAAGATGGAGATCATTGCGCGAAGATTGGCTATACCATGTCACATAAAGTTATATGCATGTGATGTTTATCCTTTTATGTATCTTATTATGCTTAGATCACGACGGTAGCATTATAAGATGATTCCTCACTTAAAGATCAAGATAAAAGCATGTTCTCCCCAAGTATGCACCGTTGCGAAAGTTCGTCGTGTCCAAGCATCACGTGATGATCGGGTGCTATAGACTCTACTCACATACAACGGGTGCAAGCCGGTTTTGCACTGCGAAATACTTGGCTCTAACTTGCGAGCCTAGCATGTCTGAGACATGGCCTCGGAACACAAGAACCGAAAGGTTAAGCATGAGTCATATGAATGATATGATCGACACTTAGTTGTCCACCATTGAAACCACATCTCTTCTCGTGATGATCGGATTACGTGTGGTGAATTTGGATCGTGTTCACTAAACAACTTGAGGGATGTTGAATTTAGTGGGAGTTCATCTAGTAATTTGATTAAGTTGAACTATTTATCATGAACATAGTCTAAATTGTACTTGCAAATACTGTAGATCACATGGCCAAGTCCAACTTCAATTTCAACATTTTTGCTAAGAAGGAAAAGCTTAGAAACAATGGGTCTAACTTCACCAATTGGTTCCGCAATCTAAGAATCATTCTCTCTGGCGGTCAAAAGGACTATGTCCTTGGGAAAGCGTTAGGTGACCCCCTGCTGCAACTGCGTTGGCTGATGAGAAAGCTGTCTATCAGTCGCGCAAAGATGATTATGGTGTGATTAAGAGCACCATGTTGTTTGCTATGGAACCGGAACTTCAAAATCGTTTTGAAGACTATCCCGGGCCCTTTGAGATTCTCGAAGAGCTGAAAACCATGTTTGGACTCGGGCCCGTTCGAGAGATATGAGATCTCGAGAAGTTCTTTAAGCGCAAGATGGAGGAAGGGAGTTCCGTTAGTGAGCACGCCATTAAGATGACGGGCTACAATCAACGCCTTGAGCAAGCTGGAATGCACGATTCGGAGGAGCTCAAGATTGAGGTTCTGCAATCCCTCCCAGCTACAAAAGTTTTGTAGTGACTCATAATCAGATTGGTTCCATCGATCACCGAGCTCTTCGCAAAGGCTGAAGGCGGAAGTGGACATCAAAAGGATAATCATGTGTTGATGGTCAACAAGCCCATCTTTAGGAAAGGTAAGGAGCAAAGAAGCCCTTCAAGAAGGGCGGCGGTAAGCGCTTGCCCTGCGAGAAGAAGCTCAGTCTGGTCCTAAGCCGGACCTTTGGTGCTTCTATTGCAAGGACAAGGGTCCTTTGGCGCAACTGTCCGAAGTACTTAGCGGACAAGAAGCTGGCACCATCAAAGGTATATTTGATATACATGTTATTGATTTTTCCTTACTAGCCCTCGTTGTAGTGCACAGGTATTTGATACGGTTCGGTTGCTAATATTTGTAACTCGAAGCAGAGCTACGGAATGAGCGGCTGACTTGCGAGGATGAGGTGACGATGCGGCGTTGGCAGCGGATCAAGAGTTGATGTGATGGCCGTCGGCACGCTCTCCTTAGTTTTACCTTGGATTAGTTTTAAACCTTAATAAGTGTTATTATGTACTGCGTTGAGCATGAACATTATTTGGATCTTGTTTATTGCAAGACGGTTATTCATTTAAATCGGAGAATAATGGTTGTTCTATTTATATGAGTAACATCTTTTATGGTCATGCACCTGTTGTGAATGGTTTATTTCTTCTAAATCTCGAAAGGGATGAAACACACATCCATAACGTTGAGGCTAAGAGATGCAAAGTAGATAGTGATAATACTACTTATTTGTGGCACTGTCGTCTAGGTCATATTGGTGTAAAGCGCATGAAGAAACTCCATTCTGATGGACTTTTGGAGTCTCTTGATTTTGAATCATTTGACACATGCGAACCATGCCTCATGGGCAAGATGATCAAAACCCCGTTCTCTGGTATGATGGAGCGAGCAATGGACTTGTTGGAAATCATACATACCGATGTATGCAGACCGATGAGTGTTTCGACGCGCGGTGGATATCGCTATTTTCTCACTTTTACCGATGACTTAAGTAGATATGGGTATATCTATTTAATGAAACATAAATCTGAAACATTTGAAAAGTTCAAGGAATTTTAGAATGAAGTGGAGAACCATTGTAACAGAAAGATTAAGTTTCTACGATCCGATCGTGGAGGTGAATATTTGAGTTATGATTTTCTCACGCATCTTAAAGCAAGCGGAATCGTTTCGCAACTCACGCCACCCGGAACACCACAGCGAAATGGTGTGTCTGAATGCCGGAATCGAACCCTATTAGATATGGTCCGATCAATGATGTCTCTTACTGATTTGCCGTTATCATTTTGGGGTTATGCGTTAGAAACCGCTGCATTCACTTTAAATAGGGCACCATCTAAATCCGTTGAGACGACACCGTATGAACTGTGGTTTGGTGCTAAACCTAAGTTGTCGTTTCTTAAAGTTTGGGGATGCGAAGCTTACGTCAATAAGTTGATGCCGGACAAGCTCGAACCCAAAGCGGAGAAATGCGTCTTCATAGGATACCCTAAGGAAACTATTGGGTATACCTTCTATCCACGAACCGAAGGCAAAGTGTTTGTCATGAAACGATTCCTTTCTTGAGAAGGAGTTTCTCTCGAAAGAAGTGTGTGGGAGGAAAGTAGAGCTAGGCGAGGTTATTGAACCTTCTCTTGAATTGGAGAGTAGCGCAGCTGAAATTGTTCGATCACTTTGCACCAACAATAGAGGAAGCAAATGACAAGGATCATGAAGCTTCGGACGATGCTGCTACAGAACGTCGCAGGTCGACAAGGTCGCGTGCCCCTCCTGAGTGGTACGGCAACCCTGTCTTGAATGTCTTTTTAGTAGAATACAGTGAACCTACGAACTATGAGGAAGAGATGATGAGCCCAGACTCTGAGAAATGGCTAGAAGCCATGAAATCCGAATTGGGATCCATGAGCGAAAACCAAGTATGGACTTTGGTGGACCCTCCTAGCGACCGAAAGGCCGTTGAGTGCAAATGGATATTCAAGAAGAAAACAGACGCAGATGGTAATGTTACCGTCTATAAGGCACGACTTGTCGCGAAAGGTTTTTGACAAGTTCAAGGTGTTGACTACGATGAGACTTTCTCTCCCGTAGCGATGTTTAAGTCCATTCGGATTTTATTAGCAATTGCTGCGTTTCATGATTATGAAATATGGCAGATGGATGTCAAGACTGCGTTCCTTAATGGCAACATTGATGAAGAGTTGTATATGATGCAACCCGAAGGTTTTGTCGATCCTAAGGATGCTGATAAAGTATGCAAACTTCTTCGTTCCATTTATGGACTGAAGCAAGCATCTCGGAGTTGGAACCTTCATTTTGATCAAGTGATCAAGAGCTTTGGATTTGTTCCAAATTGCTACGAAGCTTGTATCTACAAGAAAGTGAGTGGGAGCTCGGTGACATTTCTGGTACTATATGTGGATGACATATTGATTATTGGAAATGACATTAACATGTATGCTTAACGTGAAGAGTTATTTGAACAAGTGTTTTCAATGAAAGACCTTGGTGAAGCTGCTTATATATTGGGCATAAAATCTATAGAGATAGACAAAGACGCTGATAGCTTTAAGGCAGAGTACATACCTAGACAAAGTTACGAAAAGGTTCGAATGGATAAGGCAAAGAAAGGTTCGTGCCTATGTTTTCGGTAAGATATTGAGCAAGGCTCGTGTCCATTCTGATGAAATGATAGGGAAGCTATGAGCAAAGTGCCTTATGCCTCGGCCATAGGTTCTATCATGTATGCCATGCTGTGTACTAGACCGGATGTGTCCAATGCTCTTAGTTTGACGAGCAGATATCAAAGTGATCCAGGAGTGGAACACTGGACAGCCGTGAAGAACATCCTAAAGTACCTAAATAGGACTAAAGAAATGTTCTTAGTCTATGGGGGTGATGAACAGCTCGTCGTAAAAGGTTACGTCGACGCTAGTTTCGACACCGACAAGGATGATTCTAAGTCTCAGACAGGATACGTGTATATTTTGAATGGAGGAGCTGTGAGCTGGAGAAGCTGCAAGCAAAGCGTGATCGCGGGATCTACAGTAGAAGCGGAATACATGGCTGCTGCAGAAGCGTCAAGTGAAGGAGTTTGGATCAGGAACTTCATCAATGAGCTTGGCGTGGTTCCAAGTGCATTGGACCCACTGGAGATATTGTGTGACAACACTGGCGCCATAGCACTCGCTAAGGAACCAAGATATCATCCAAAGACCAAGCATATCAACCGCAAGTTTCATATAAACCGAGATTATATAGCAGATGGAGATCTGAAGATTAGCAAAGTACATACATATCTGAATGTCGCAGATCCATTGACTAAACCTCTTCCACGTGTAAAACATGATCATCACCTCAGTGCCATGGGTGTGAGATTGTTGCCAAATGTAAACTAGATTATTGACTCTAGTGCAAGTGGGAGACTGTTGGAATTATGCCCTAGAGGCAATAATAAAGATGTTATTATTATAATTCTTGTTCATGATAATGTTTATATTCCATGCTAGAATTGTATTAAGCGGAAACTTTAATACTTGTGTGGTTTGTGAACAACGTCGTGTCCCTAGTACGCCTCTATGGACTAGATCATTGATTAATGATGGTTAAGGTTTCCTAACCATGGACATGAGTTGTCGATTAATAATGAGATCATATCATTGGGAGAATGATATGATGGACATACCCAAACTAAGAGAAGCAATTAGATCGTTTCATCGTGTTCATCTTTGCGAAGCTTTTCTTATGTCAAATATTGTATTCCTTAGACCATGAGATAATACAACTCCCTGGTATCAGAAGAAAGCTTTGAGGTCATCAAACATCATCCTATGAGAGGGTGATCATAAAGGTGTCTCTCAGGTGATCGGAAAGTATCTGTTGGGTTGTATGTATCGAGATGGGATTTGTCCCTCCCAAGTCGGAGAGATATACTTTGGGCCCACTCAGTAATATCAACACCGCTTGCAAGCATGTGGTTAAGGAGTTAATCACAAAGTGATATCGGATTACAGAACGAGTAAAGTACTTGCTGTGAACGAGATTGAACTAGGTATGACGATACCGACGATCAAATCTCAGGCAAGTAAAATATCGCGAGACGAAGGGAATATATATATATGGGATTGATTGAATCCTGGCATCGTGGTTCATCCGATATGATCATGGATGAATGTGTGGGAGTCAATATGGGTTTCGGACCCATTGTTGATTATTGATAGAAGATCATGTCTGCATATTCTCGAACCCGAAGGGTCACACACTTAACGTGTCTCGACGCTAGGATAGATTGGATAATTGGTTTATGAGTTTTTTTTCGGAGTCTTGGATGGGATCCGAGACATCACGAGAGGTTCTGGAATGGTCCGGAGAATAAGATTCATATAAGGCAGTGCAGTTTTTGGAGTTCGGAATTGTTCCGGGTTAATCGGTATTGTACCGGAAGCTTCTAGAACCTTCCGGAAGGGGACCAACGTTGCCGCACCTTCCGGGAGGGGTCATGGGCCTATGAGGGAGTTCCCTGGCCGCATTGGGCCAGGGGCACAAGGCCCCATAGGGCCCATCCGGCCAAACAAGGGATTAACCCTAATTGGACCTTCTAGAAGGGGGGGGGGGGGTTTCCTTGCCCCCCACTCCTCCTTCCTTTGGCCGCCGGCCTAGGGCTTGGGGGAGGGCTTAGGGCAGGCGCCCACCCCTCTATATATAAAGGGCTGGGGCGCACCACCCCCCACACCTTCCCCTCAAGCCTAGTCGCCCTGCTGCCCTTCTCTCTCTCTCTCTCCCTCCCGACTACGTGTAGGCGAAGCCCTGCTGCAGAAACTCTCCACCAATTGCACCGCGCCGTCGCGTTGTAGATCCAATCCATCTCTCCACCATACTTTCTGGACCGAGGAAGGAGGAGACGTCGAGGTGCTGCACGTGTGCATCTCACGTAGACATCGCCACTTGCGGTGCTAGATCGGATCGGATCGCGAGGAGGAGAAGCGAGTACGACTACATCACCCACGTTCCGACGAACGTTCCGCTATGAGAATCTTCAAGGGTATGAAGATCTAATCCAATCTCTCTCGTTTTTTGCATCTCCTAGATTAGATCTTGGCTTCCCTCTGTTCGCATCCGTAGAAAATTTTGATTTACTATGCCGCAAAACCCATCACTTATTGCACGCTAATGTTTTTTGTAATAGGTGGATAGCAGTGACGTCTGCATCGACGACGAGTCCATGGACACCAAGACTCGTCAGGTGCTGAGGAAGCTGAAGTCTAGCCAGTTCAACGGCTTCTTCGCCGACGACGTCTATAGGTGCCCCTTATGCACTAGGAGCATCGCCACCGACTTCAACTCCCTCGTGATGCATGCCGAGGACGTGAAGACCTGTGGCCCGTCAAAGAACGCCAATGCCTTCAGAGCCCAGCACAAGGCGCTCGGTTTTCACCTCTGCAACCTCCAGAAGGTGGCCATCGAGGAGGGTCACATGCCCCCGATAAAGCCCAAGGTCAAGGGACTGGGCAATAGGAAGTGTAGGAAGAGCCAGAGGGAGGAGGCGGAGGGCTCCTAGCGGAGGCTAGGAGGGGCCACTGATCTTGTGCTGATGCTACTGCTATAAAGCAGCTTATTTTGTTTTGTTGTCTATGTTGAACTTGTAAGCTGATGCTGCTGAACAGCCTAATTGTCGAACCTAGTTTAAGTATTGTACTATATAATCCTTTATTAGCTGCTTTATCAACATCTGCTCTGTTTATCTACATATTTATGGTGTTGGTTAGATTTGCTGCCAGATTAGGAAAATACGAGGGCCAAAAGGAACCATGAATTAAGAGAGAAGCTGCTCTAGATTCGCTGCCATTTTGGGCAAAAATAACAACTGTTAGCGACATAAAGGGGAAAAGACACTCTTAAAAAGGCCAATCATAAAAATAACAAAAAAGAAATCTTCCAATTTAGGCGACAGGGCGCACGTAACTACCATACGCTCCCCACATGGTCCCACACCATATCCCCCAAAACACGTTTCCAACAAGCCGACCCCACACCATAGGTGGTCCTACTATGGGACCCGACTGAAAGTGTGAAAGAACATGTGGTCCCCCATGTGTGGTTTTGGTAATTAATGACAATCTTTATGGACTAATGTGTGTATTAAGTTATACTTGTAGGAATTGTCCATTGGCATCGCTTGGAGCTTATGTCGGCTTCAAGGTCGATGAAATGAGAAGAAGATATGTTGTGCAAGCTCAAAATGCGCCATCTATAGAAGATCTCACCACATAACAGCGAGTGTCCACTAACGGGACCCGACGGAGAGCGAGTTTCAGACCGATGTGAGAGTTACATAATAGGAGTTGGACAAAAGTGAGAAAAAACTAAGCGGCTCGGAAAAAGTGAGTACAGCTAACGAACCAGAGGTACGGAAATAGAAATCCCTTTTCTTTACACCAAGTTCGTGCTAGTAAAAATAAAAATATTTCATGCTAGGAAAGAGTATAAATGACCAGTCCGTTTCATTGGGCTACCGAACTGAAAAGACCGAATGCCCACCCCCCTTTACATGCAGACATCCCACAAAATTTGTAAACTTGGCATTGCTCACTGCTGGTGGGCCCTAAAGTACTTTTTATTTTTTTTACGTCAAAAGAGATTTTATATCTTCACCCAATGGCTACAATGCGTTCAGAACAGAGGGCAAGACTTGTTCAGGTACAGACTGATGCCAAAAACCTACAACTCCCTCTAATGTAGCCAGTTTCGCCAAATCATGGGCAACACAATTACAATCTCTCTTGACTAAGGCCAAAGTAAAATTATTAACTTCACTTCTCCAACGCTCAACTTCTCTATAGACGTGGCATAGTTTTGATAAGTATTGACGCCAAGAGTTTACTGCATTCGCCACCCCTGCACAATCAGTTTCAACAATAGTAGGTTGAATATCTAATCCAGCGCAATACTGTAGCCCAATCAACAGCGCGGTAGCTTCATCTTCCTCCGCATCCGAACAAACATGTAACACAACATTCATAGAACAAATAACAGAGCCTTCACTATTCCTGACGACCCCACCCATGGTGGCTTCGCCAGAATCTTGGAGAAAAGAGGCATCAACATTCAATTTGAGATCTCCCTGTTCTGGAGCACTCCAGTACACCGTTGCGCTAGACAAGGAGTACTCGTGCTAGCCATTTTGCCTTGCTACGGGTAACGCTCCACCTTTCCCTTTTCCTGTGTCAAGAGGGGAACCAGTGCAGTTCAGCATATACAAGTAATTTTTCAAATACAACGACGAGGCTTCAATGGAACATGTTCCATCTTCATGGATTATATTGTTTCTCAGATGCCAATCATGCCATAATAGGAGAAGGATAATTGGGTGCTGATCGGTTGGGGTACTACACAGTAGGATAGGGAGCCAATCAGGTCCAGTATGTGTAAACATTTCTTCGATGTTGGGGCCTGGAGAGAGTAAGAAGGGGTTGTGCCTGTCTCGTGGCATCCACACAAGCAAGACATCTTTTTCATCTGCCAAGTCACACATGTCGTGCAATACGTTGCGCTAGCATCCACCAACGATTTCTATCAAAAAACATCCACCATCAATTGATGATTATGAGTTTCCCTCACTCCTTTTCAAAGGTCAAGATTCTACTAGGCTCATTTATGGCTTGATAGAGGAGTGCTGGGCCTTGAATTGCCCGAAGCTTCGTATAAGCGCCCTTGATGTCGAGCCCAACTTGCAAGGATATGGATGTAGGATCGGGATTCTTGTTCTAGATTCGACTAGTGCATTTGGTTGATCCCATGTTTGGCTTTACCGCTCTCATTGGACCGATTTTACTCTACAAATATCTCATTTTTTCAATGTATGATTACCACTGAGGGGCCCTTTCTTCCTGGGATGAACGCGATGGTAGGATCAAAGCTTGAGTTAAGGCTGAGATGGCGAGGGAAAACATCGCTATTGGAGATATGCCCAAGAGGCAATAATAAATGTTTATTATTACTCCCTCCGATCCTAAATAGGTGCCACGGTTTTAAACTAAGTCTAGTTCAAAATGACGACACTTATTTAGGATCGGAGGTAGTATATATTTGTGTTTATGATAAATGTTTACATCCCATGCTATAATTGTATTAACCAGAAACATTAATACTTGTGTGTGTTGTAAACATAAAAGAGTCCCTAGTAATCCTCTTGTTAAACTAGCTTGTTGATTAATATATGATCATGGTTTCCTGATCATGGACATTAGATGTTATTAATAACAATATCATATCATTAGGAGAATGATGTGATTGACACACTCCTATAGTTAGTGTAGCATAAGATCAAGTCATTTAGAGTTTGTTTGCTACAAGCTTTCAAATACATAGTAACCTAATCCTTCGACCATGAGATCATGTTAATCACTATCACCGGATGGATGCTTTGATGGCATCAAACACCACTTCGTAACTGGGGGGTTATAAAGGTGGCATTAGGTATTATGAAAGTATGTGTTGAAGCACATGGATCAAGAGTGGGATTTTTCCACCCATATGACGGACATATATACCGTGGGCCCTCTCGGTGGAATGTCATCTAATTGGCTTGCAAGCATGTGACTAGGTCACAAGGGATGTCATATCACGAAATGAGTAAAGAGTACTTATCGGCAACGAGGTTGAACTAGGTATAGAGATACCGACGATCAAACCTCGGATAAGTAAAGTATTGCACGACAAAACGAATCAGTATCATATGTAAATGGTTCATTCGATCAAGAAGTCATCGTAGAAATGTGTGGGAGCCATATGGATTTCTAGATCCCTCTATTGGTTATTGATCAGAGAGGTGCCTCGATCATGTCTACATAGTTCACGAACCGTAGGGAGACACACTTAAGGATTTGATGTTGTTTAAGTAGATATGGACTATGAGTTGGAGACCGAATATTGTTCAGAGTCTTGGATTGGATCCAGGACATCACGAGGAGATCCAGAATGGTCCAGAGAATAAGATTCATATAAGGAAAGTCAATTTCCAGGGTTCAGAAATGTTTTCGCTGTTTTGACCGGAAGCTTCTAGAATGTTCTAGAAGGTCCACCACCCTGGGAGGGGGCACTTGGGATGCGCCATGCCCTAAGGGTCTATCCGCATCATGCCCAAGGGCAGCTCGGCCAAGGACTAGGAGGAAAGGGTCAAACCCTAGTTTGAAAAGTCAAATCCTAGTTTGAAAATTCAAATCCTAGTTTGGGAAGGAATGGGAAAACTTGAAAGGAAAGTTTACAATTCCCCTCTTGCTAGCTGACATGGATATACCCTATGGGTGCCTCACATTGGTATACCTTGTCCAGCCCAGGGAAGGCCCACGTGAAGACTTGCTGTGCAAGAAGATTCCGAGTGGGGCAAGCCCAATACAAGTTCGACTCATTGCAGGACACGACTAGGCTGTAGATAGATTATTAAAGGGTGAAACCCTAACTTGTAACCGACTCGACTAGCACCCAGGACCTGGCGTATCTATATAAAGGCCATGAGGGAATGGCGAGGAGGCTCTCTCCCCAACTCATACACACACCTCACGCCAGATCACATCTGCGCACCCCTGTAACCTTCAGTTCCACCGTAATCAAGAATAGACAAGCATGAGTAGGGCTTTACCTCCAGGGGTCTGAACCTGGGTAAACATCGTGTGCCCTTGCTGCGTGTCTATTAACCGTCTCGCGATCTCTAGCATCCCCATCTTCTCCAAAACCCAAGTCCATAACAATGGGCATTGACGAGTCGAACCCCCCGTCAATTGGCGCCGTCTGTGGGAACTGGGGACGCTGATCATGAGGTCATGATGGTTCCATCCGGAGCGATCTATGATTCCTCGGCGATGGAGAATCACCTCCTCTTCGGTGCTTTCGACTTCACCGCCCACTCGCCGGCCACCCGCAAAGATTTCGAGTCTGTAGGCGACGGATTCGAGATGCTGTTCGGAAGCTTCTGCTTCTAGGTGGGCTAGACTGGCACCCTCCGCCTCCTAGATCGGGTGCCACTTCCATCAATCAGGCCTGCCTCATGGGTCCCACCTAGCAATGCCATACGCACGTCGTCGTTGACGGGCGATTCGGATGACAACAGCAGCTGTAACTCCGATCTCTGTGACCCTCCTATGGAGGAAGGAACCTACAGTTCCAGATCTGAGAGCTGTGGGAGCAACAATCTCTCCTCGCACTACCTGTGCACCACCATCCATAACTGCGACGTCAATGACAACACATATCTGCCACTGGATCCCCCGCCCAACCCTTAGGCTGAAAACGGACGAAACGGTGCACGCCCACAAAATCCCAATGGGAATAGGGCACCCCAAGGCAATGAGGGCATAAACCGCATCTGCAACGAAATCCACCTCAACAACGAAGGCTAGGAGATGGTGTGCAACGCCGTACGCGACACTCGCCCTTTACCTATCGATGCTCCCCGCGACATGCTGATGGGCTATAACTGGCTCCTGATCAAGGAGCACAATCGACATGTCAAATAGCAAGCTGAGCTCGACAAGCGTAAGCGAGCGACCGACGAATCGAGTATGCGGAGAGCTGCGCTCTCCACTGGCGTTTCTACCTGGAAGGGAAATGACAGTGGTAAATACCGCTCTCGCCTTGAGCGCATGGACCCTGCAACACGACGCGAGGATACCAAGGCACTCGACATATCCTTCATGACAATGGACTCGCAGGGAAACATCATGCCCAAGACTCTGCAGGCCGCGATCATGGCGGCCACCACCTACCTCGCATCCAACCTGCCACCATCGGGAGACCCAAGGAATGCGATCCACAAGTCTGCGCTTGCAGGCCTCGGACTCGTCGGAGATGCGCTCCATGATAAAACACCCACGGAGCCAAAGAAGAAGGCCGCGATAAAATTCACTCAAAGCCACACGCCCTCATCCGAGGAGGAAGAGCATGAGCTTCCACGACACCGCCGCAACTCACGGCGCAGGAGCAACAAATACGACGCTCGTAGCGAGCTGACACAGCGCAAGATCGACAAATCACACGCCAAGCGTGCGTGTTCAACTGAGCCCGAAGATGACGATGGGGAGCTGTGCGGCGCCAGGTGCTTCAGCAGGGCCATCCGGTAATCACGGATGCTGAAGAATTTGATGGCGCACAGGAGCCGAAAAAATGCTCGACGACCACCTATCATCGGTCAAGCTCCATGGCGGGACAAAAAGCATAGCCATGCAGTGCCTCCAGCTACAGCTGACAGGTGCAACCAGGGCCTAGCTCATCAGCCTCCCCTCTGGCTCCATCCGCAGCTGGGAAGGGCTGGCATACAGCTTCATCCACAACTTAAAGGGTACCAGCATGAGGCCAGCCTCAATCAAAGAATTACGAGCCTGCTGCCAGTGGTCCAACAAATCCATCCGCTCGTACATATTGCGCTGGTCTATCATCAAGAACTCCGCCGCAAACATCTCCGAGGAGAGGGAAATCGACGCCTTCAACGACGGTGTCAGGCACCGTAAATTCAAAGAGGAGATCGGATGCGTCAAGTCCAAAACCATCGATCACCTGATGGACATCGCCAATCGCTGGGCCGATGGCGAGGATGCCGTCAACCGAGCGTGTTCGGATGACGAAGATGACTTCGGCCACAGGCATGATCGCCGCAGAAGAGGTTGACATGGTTGCGACTGGCTACACCGACCGGTGTGATGATGGCAACCGCAACAACGGGTATCATGGTGGCAACTAACGCAACAATGGATGGCCCAACCAAAGATGGCAGCACTGCAACCGCGATGATGAGCCATCCGCATTCGAAAAGCTGTCGGGTCCCTACACCATGCACTTTTACATCAACAAGCAGGACGGCAAGAGGAAGGCCAGCCACATGCTCAAGGACTGCATGGAGTTTCAAAAACTCCACGAGGGCTTCGCCTAGTGATACATCGAAAACATATCTATAATTTTTTATGTTCCATGCTTGTTTAGTATCAACTTTGCTTTGCTTTGTCTACACTTTGAGGTATTTTTATACACTGTAAGATCCCTCCTTTATAAAGGAAAAGGATCCCTGTGATTGCAATGCTAGTCCCTGGATCATTGCTAGCATCCACAGTTTAAGATGAAGTACACAGATACAAAGGTCATTTATTACATCCATTCCAGAGATAAACATAGTCTTTACAACTCCAAGGCCACAGGCCTAATACAAGAGTTTGATTAAGTAAATAAACAAAAGTCTTCATCTTCATGTGCCACAGGCAAACATGTTGAGTGTAGACTCATGACACCTAATCTTCATCAGAGTAACCTGCAACATCACAAGTTACAGCCACAGTGGGTCAATACTTTGGAATAGTATTGGCAAGTGATACCTTAGTAAAATTTTAAGTGGACTAGATACTATATGCAATTTGGCTAAGTGTAGCTTGGCTTGCTTTGCTCAAAATAGGTTTTTCCTATTAGTTGAAATCACTAAGTTTTTCTTTGTCAATTTTTTCCCAAGGAACCACCAATAGACATTGAGGTCCTTCACCCTTGTTCACCCACAAATTTTTACTTAGAAATTGGGATGAGGAGATTCTTGATATCTTCCATGCCTTGATGCTCAAGTTGTCCATTGCCATGGACTTGGCTAAGTACTTAGATTTTTCCATCTGCAGAGGTTGCACACTTTCCCCACCAGACTTAGTTTCACCAAGACAGGACCTTTCAGAAGCCTTCCCTTAGAACAAATGGACGCGTTCCAACCTAACATCCCACTACCACCAAATGTCCAAATGGCTAAGTTCTAGCAACTTATGTGATCCAGGCAGAGCCCATATTGCCAAGTGGCTGCACTAGAAGCTTCTTAACACTTGGCCTCTAAAATCTCTTTGTTCCTGGGTGGCTTACCACAAGCGAGATACACAAGGTAAACCATAGAAATGGGCCTTGTGTAACCACTCAACATAAACCAAACCTTCCATTCCACCCATGTGTTTCATTAACTTAGTTGTTTTATTAGGTAAAACACAAGTCCAAAGACTTAGAAATATTTTCATCATAGCAGGTAATATAAACTTCACCAACCCTTGGTTGCTACTAGATAGGCTAAGCATGGCATAGATAGTACCATAACTTAGAAATATTCTAGCAATTCTACAACTACTAGGATTTCCCAACTTAGCATATAAGCAAAATAAAGCATGCAAGTCTAACAAAATATTTCTAATGCTTAGTAGAAATCATAGGAATGATAATATTCATGAAGTACCACTTGCCTTGGTAGTTGGGAGAGTAGCACTCCTCACAATCACAATCACTAGCACCAAAATCTACACAAAGAATGGTAGCAACAAATTACACACAAAACATATAAAATCAAAAATATATGCATGCATGCAAGAATGACATGTGATGATTTTTAAAACTCCACAAAGCAAGTAAACAGTACTGATTCATAAAAAAGTTGAAAACTTGCCAAACAACATTTGTTTAAACCCTAAATCATTTCCTAAACTTTTCATATACTCAAATTAGTCCTACACAAGTTTCTGCAAATAAAACCTTTTTAACAGAAACCAAACATTAAACACATTGCATATTTAGAAAGATCTTGCTCTCCTGATTCCAACGGTATAAAATTTGTCAAATTCTAACGTGGGGATCAAAAGTTATAGCTAAATCAAATTCAAACAATAATCAGATTCAAATTCTGTTTTTAAACTCTAACAACTGCCACGTGGCGCTATCCTATTGGCGCGTATCGGTTCGCACGGATCGGTCGACGCAGATCGTTGGATTAAAGTGATCGTGCACGGCTCAGATCTAAACGTACCGTTTCGTTAAGTGATTCTGTTGCACGCGTTAGATCTAGATCTAACGGCTCTTGATCAAACGACCAAGGTCTGGCGGCGCGCGGCGACGGAGAGCGGCGGCGCGCTCGGTCTACGGCATCGCGGTGGATACAGAGAGGGCTGGGGTTAGTGGAAGTGCTTACCAAACTCGCAGCGACGCACTGAAGCTCAACGTGGTGGTAGCTTGGCAAGGGGCGCGCTGTAGTGGCCGTGGGATCTCGTCGGAGTGGATGACAGAGTCGGTCTCGGGTGGACGACGATGTTGGCGACGTTCTGCTCCGTCCTAACGCAAACGGAGGGCATCAGTGGGTGCGCATAGGTCAGGCGAACAAGTCAGCGTCAAAGGGGAGGCACGGGGCGGTCGGTTTTTACCTTAATTGCTTGCCGGAGTTGGAGACGTCGTCGGGGACTTGTAGTGCTCGTTGGAGTCGACGGCCTGGAGCAGTACAGGACGAACTAGAGGTGTCAGTAGGAGCGCAAGGAGGTTTCGAAGCTGTTCGCATGAACCAGAGAGGAAGGGGCGCACGGGGTTTACCAGGATTGGTCGCCGGAGTAGGTTCTGTCTGCGGCGGTGCAAGGGCGAATACTGGCAGCCTGGTGGCGCTTCTATCTGGCTTTGTTGGGGGAAATGGCCGCGAGGGGGAGAGGTTTATGTAGCCGGAGCTGGGCGTGTAGTTACTCGCGGAATCAATGGGAATCAACGCGGTAGTGACTGCGGCGAGTAACGGCGGCGTGAGCGTCGCAGGCGCGCGTGATTGACGAAGACGACGACGTGGTCACGGGTCCACTTGTCAGCGAATAAAACAGAGAGGGGGTGGGTTCCTGGCGTCAGCAACTCTGTGGGTGCGTATGCGAGTGAAAGAGAGAGAGAGGGGACCCGGGTGGGCTAAATGGGCTGGTTTCTCTGTTGGGCTAGAATAGTAGCGCCGCCCCTTTTTCTTTTCTTTATTCCTTTTCTATTTCTGTTTTGATTTTCTAGAATGATTTTCAAATTATTTCAAACTCTATTTGAATTCAAACCTTTTCAAGATTTTTGCAGTGTGTAACATTCATGTTTCTGGGCATAAAATCTGTCACATCCCAAGATTTTCCAAATCTTGTTATGTGAAAAATAATGAATAAAATAAAACTTTGTTGATTTTCAGGGTGAGAAGAAACTTTTTGATTCCAATTGGAAACCTTCAAACCTATTTGATCAAACAAATCCTAAAGGGATTTGAAAAGATAAACAATTAATAAAGAAAATTTTAAATAAGTGAAATTACTATTTTTTGGATCTTTTAATAAAAAGATTTGGTTTTCAAATGAAAAGGTAGAAATATAAATGAGAATTATTCTATAGAGCCAAATTAAACCTTGGCCAAGTTTTTGAAAAATATTTTGTTTTGATTAAAGGAGTAAAGGGTAATTTAAATAAAATAATGAGGATTTATTAATATCCAATTTTATTAAAGTAAAGACTTTTCCCATTTTAATTAAACACTAAAACTTGTTATTATATTTTAAATGAGTTTTTCAAGTGTTTTATATTTTCAAATAAAACCTACTGATTTGGTTTTGATAATATTTAGATTTCAAATGGAGATTTTAAATAAAACAAATCCTATTTTAATGATGAAGGTCTATTTTATTTAATTATTAAATAGATCCTAAAAAGAATAAAATTATTATTTTATTTTGGACTTTGGTTTTATGATGTTAAACAGAACTAAACTCAATACCAAGTTTGGTGGAAGTTTGATTTGAATGTTTGAATTGGCTGATTGAATTTCAAAACAGAAAATGAAATGGAAAAAGGAAAAAGATTCAGTACAAAAAAAGAGAGAAACAAACAGCCCAACCCTTCTGGCCCAACAATCCCAGCTCCAGCCCAACTAAACCCCCCCACGCGCGAATCGTTTTCCACCGAGAAACCCACCCGCGCAGACACCGACGAGTGGACCCCTCTCCCTCTCCCCCTTTCTCGCTGACAAGCATGTCCCACAGAGCCACCTCAGCGTCGTCTTCCCCCTGATCACGTCGCCCTGCCGTTGTAGCCATTTACTCCGGCGATCAATTCGCGTTAACAGCGGCCATTACTCCACCCCGTGACCACGCTGTCTTAAACGCCCTCGCCTCCTCTCTGATATCTCTCAGACCCCGCTTCCCCGGAGCCACCAGGCTGCGACATTTCCCCCTCGCATTGCCACTGCCTCCGGCGAGTTCCGCAAGCGATTCCGGCCAGTAGACACCGCCCCTTGCCTCCTCAACCACACTAGCTTGCTCTCCATCCTCAGGCGTTCCTCCCTACACCCTCGGCTTGACCGCGCTTGACCCATAGCACCGGCAACAAGGACCACCTGAGCGCCACCGCCTGCAAGCAACTCCGGCGACCTCCCCCTGGTAAGCCATACCAACACGAGCCCTCTCAATCATACTCGCGTGAACTCCACACTCGCCCGCGTCTAACTGTGTCCTTGTTTTGCCTCGGAGTGAACCACAGCTTCGCCCTTGACGACCCCCAGAACCGCCTGACGTCGCCATCGTCTCCGGCGAGCAATCCCCTCCGCTCCAGTGCACCCCTCGACGAGCCGACCACGCGTTGAGCATCACCTCGACCTCGCGAACACGGTGATAACCCCCGTTTACTTCCTTGCTTCCTGTAGCCGCTGCAACGCCGCTAGCCGAGCGTCGCCGCCGTCTGCCGCCACGCAGCGCCGCCAGGCAATGGTCAAACTCATCTGCACCGTTAGATTTAGATCCGACGCGTAGAAACAGATGACTTAACGAAGGGGTACGAGTTGATCAGCGCCGTGCGTTGTAACTTAAATCCTGCGGCCCAGAGAGGCTGATCCGCACGAAGCGGTACCGCCCAATAAGAACACGCCACGTGGCCAGACTCAGGATTAAAAACAGAGATAGATTCTATTAGATTTGCAAATTTGAAAATCCATAACTTTAGTTCTACACGTCCAAATTTTGCAAACTTTATATCAATGGAATCAGTGGAACAAGCCCTAGCCAACCATGCCATTTGTTTAGTAAAAAGCTTCTGTTAAAATGTTTGTCTTTGCGGAAACTTATGTATGCTTGTTTAAGATATAAAATTTATTTCAAAATGATTTTGGGGTTGAAATCTTTGAAAAATGGTTTTTTGTGAACCTACTGACCCTAGGAAACAACTCATGGATTTAAAAATGAATTTTGTGAAGTTTAGGAATAAAAACTTGAATTAGCTTATTTCTAGTCAAATAAAAATATTGATTTTGATATGAAAATGATTTTGGAGTAAAACCTTTGGGAAAATTATTTGAATCAAACCTACTGACCCTAAGCACCAAGTTTTGTGAATTAACAACTTATTTGGTGAACAATATAAAATTGTTTCTTTGCTAAAAACATTTTCAACCACATAAAATAATGATTTGATTTAAGAAATGGTTTATAGATAAAACCCTTTTGCAAATGACTTTGCCACTTTATAAAATGACCACTTTGAACCTTACAATGTATAGAGCCTAGTAGAAACAACCTTTGCAAATAAAACTATCTTTTGCATGCTTGCATGCATGACTTTGTTTCTATTATTTTATGTGTGATTAATTTGTTTGATTATTGTTTGGAATGCTAGTTGAATCTATGTTTTCTTGATTGATTGTAGTGAAGTTAGAAGAGTGTGATATTAGCAAGATCAAGAAGTGAACATTCTCTACTAAAAAGGCAAGTGACACTATCATCCAAGTCCTACTATTTTCATTATACTTAGTGGATTTTGAAACATGCATGATAAGAACTACTATATTTTGCTATGCTAAATCCTACTAGGATACCCCTATATATTCCTTAGTGAAAACAATGTAGTTGTATTATGCTTAGCCCTGCTATAAACTTATGAGAAGAGATACATGTTGAGATTATATGGAGTATTGAAAAGACTTGTGTTTTATATAATAAAACAAGTACTCAATAAACCACCTGGGTGGACAAGGATGCTCAAGTTTTGGACTAAGGTGGCAACAATAGTAACCATGTTTATATGGAAATCTCTTTTTGTTGTGCACCAGAAGAAAACCACCCAGGGACTTAGAGATTGAACATGTTTCTTGTACATTGGCTTCCGTGTACAACCAGATGCTAAATGGGCACTGGTTAGTCAACTACATAGTGGAAGACCCATGCATTGGCCTCTTCAGGTTAACTAAATGAGGGAACTCGGAACCCTACATTGGTGCCTGGTAGACAAGCTAGCATTGTGTATTGGGAGGACCCTATGGAAAGACTTCGTCACATTCTCAATCTGCCAGTACTCCATCTTGGTGAGTACTTATCCAGCGGCCACTGGTGGCAACAAGATGAGAGTGTGTCATGTGGGTAAAGTGTACAACTTCTGCAGAAGATAAAAATCTAAGTACTTAGCCGTGTCCCCAGTTATGGACAACACTGAGCAACTAAGGCCTGAAGCTATGGGAAATCTCGACATTCCAATTTCTAAAAGAAAAACTTGAAAGTGACAACAAGAGACTTGAAGAACTTGGTGGATTCCAAGGAGTTCAGAAAGATTTGACAAAGATCAAAAACTATTTTGAAATGATAGGATAAAACTATTGCTTTCTGCAAATGAGCCTAAACCCTACTTAGCCAAATATGCATGTAATGATAGGATCCACTTATTTCTACATAGTAGTGAAACTTGCCAATACAATTCAAATGTATTGACCCTTGTGGCTGTAACTTGTAATGTTGCAGGTTGGTTTGGTGTTAGTGATGTTTATTGATTAGGACTACAAGTCTACAACCAACATGTTTGCCTGTGGCACTTTGAAGATGAAGGACCCCATGCTTTGTAGATATTCTGCTGCAATGTAATGTAATAGCCAAATGAGCTATGTAAGATGTAATAAAATTATGTTATTCATGGTTATAAAGTTGTATTATGACCTTTGTTTCTTGATATTACATCTTAACTGTGGATGCTAGCTATTGATACAGGGACTAGCATTGTAAACACAGGGATCTCTACCTTATTAAAGGTTGGGACCTCCATAGATGGTATCAGAGCATTGTGTTACCTGTAGGATTTGTAAACCTAGGATTGGACAAAACCCCTTAGAAAAATAGGAGTTGTATTTGTTCCAAAACTTATTTACAAACAATCTTGTAAACTCTTTCCTCAACCATTTTGGTTTTTACTCTACATCTCTTCTATTTCAACTTGATGGATAAAGCCTACCCCATGGCCAAAGACTTCACCATGAGCTAAGGACTTCATCAACTCTAATGACTTCAACATCTTCAACTCTAATGACTTCAACATCTTCAGCATTTTCACCAAGGACTTCAACCTTGGATATCACTAAGGACAAGTGAGACAAGAAATCTTGCTCAAGATTTGGAGACTAAGGAAACACAACTTAGAAGGAGCCATTGTCACCTTTGAAGTTTTGTGACCAAGAGTTTTCTCAAGGAAACCATGATTTCATGCAAGAAGAATCAACCAAGAAGGATGGAAAGATCACAAGTGAACCATATAGATGGACCACCATATTTAGTTAAGTCAAACACACCAACTTATGTGGTGTAACAAAAATATTTTTGGTTGCCTAAAAATATGCTTGAAACTTGTTGTTGAGTGGAATAATTTTTTGTGATTGCTTGCACATTGCTTGAATGAATTGTGAAGTGTGTGATTAGAATTATTTCCTTAGAGATATTTTTCTTATTCTAATCTCAATTCAACCCAAACAGATGACTACTCCAAGAGACTCCAACATCAAGGTTGATGACACCAACAACAACCAAGAGGACAACTTGAGAGAACTTATAGCAACCCAAAACCAGTTGAACCAAATGACAGCTCAATTCATAGCCAACACCCATGGGGAAGATCCAACCCTGCAAAAGGTTTTGGAAAACCAAGCCCAATTGTTGCATAAGGTGACAGATCAAATGCTCAACATGGAAAGCAACTTTTCCAAAGGAGTTTGTGACCACAAAGATGACAAAGATGTTATTCTAGAAGGAACCAAAGCTTGCAATATTTGTGGAGACAAGGATCACACTTCCAAGGAGAATGGAGATCAATGCCCCAACTGTGAAGAGAAACATCCAGATGGCCAATGTCCCACCTCTCAAGCTACTTGTTACCTATGTGAAGGGAATAATCATGTCCCTATCCAATGCCCCATCTATTCCATAGTTGAACAAAGGAAACAAGGAGGAGTGCAACAAATGATTGCAAACTATCAAGAAGGAGCCAAGTCTACTAAGAAGGATGAGGACAAAGGAAAATCTCCACTTGTACCTCCATGCAATACAACCCAATTCAAAGGACCAAAGAAGAGGCATGTGAATTATCCAAGGAGCAATAGAAGGTCCAAGAAACCAGTAGACATTCCCACCTATAAGATAACATATGAAGAATATGAACTAGAGGCACTCCTAGCTTTGGAGAAACCCAAGAAAAAGAAGGACAAAAGCCATGTGCAATGTAATCATTGTAAAGAAATGGGACACTATGCTAGTGAATGTCCAGAGAAACAGAAGTATAAAGAGATTGACCAAGTATGGTGCAACAACTGCAAAGAGCTAGGCCATTATGCAGCAACCTGTCCACAAGAGATACGTGAGGAACTCAAACTTATCACATGTTACAACTGTGGTAATCAAGGACATTATGCAAGCAACTGTCCAGAAAAGATGAAGTACAAGATAAACAAGCCTATGAAGGATCTCAGCCTTGTCACATGTTTCAAGTGTGGAAACAAAGGACACTATGCAGATGTTTTCCTAGAGAAGCTTCCCCAAGATCCCAAGCAAGCCAAGATGTAATTTAGTTGGAAAATTTTTAAGGGTGGTAGTACCCTATATGCTTTGAGCCTACTTGTAACCCTAGCCTTCCCAAATCTCGGGACGAGATTTATTTTAAGGGTGGTAGCCTATCACATCCCAAGATTTTCCAAATCTTGTTATGTGAAAAATAATGAATAAAATAAAACTTTGTTGATTTTCAGGGTGAGAATGAACTTTTTGATTCCAATTGGAAACCTTCAAACCTATTTGATCAAACAAATCCTAAAGGGATTTGAAAATATAAACAATTAATAAAGAAAATTTTAAATAAGTGAAATTACTATTTTTGGATCTTTTAATAAAAAGATTTGGTTTTCAAATGAAAAGGTAGAAATTTAAATGAGAATTATTCTATAGAGCCAAATTAAACCTTGGCCAAGTTTTTGAAAAATATTTTGTTTTGATTAAAGGAGTAAAGGGTTATTTAAATAAAATAATGAGGATTTATTAATATCCAATTTTATTAAAGTAAAGACTTTTCCTATTTTAATTAAACACTCAAACTTGTTATTATATTTTAAATGAGTTTTTCAAGTGTTTTAAATTTTCAAATAAAACCTACTGATTTGGTTTTGATAATATTTAGATTTCAAATGGAGATTTTAAGTAAAACAAATCCTATTTTAATGATTAAGGTCTATTTTATTTAATTATTAAATAGATCCTAAAAAGAATAAAATTATTATTTTATTTTGGACTTTGGTTTTGTGATGTTAAACAGAACTAAACTCAATACCAAGTTTGGTGGAAGTTTGATTTGAATGTTTGAATTGTTTGATTGAATTTCAAAACAGAAAATGAAATGGAAAAAGGAAAAAGATTCAGTACAAAAAAAAGAGAAACAAACAACCCAACCCTTCTGGCCCAGCAAGCCCAGCTCCAGGCCAACTAAACCCCCCCACGCGCGAATCGTTTTCCACCGAGAAACCCACCCGTGCAGACACCTACAAGTGGACCCCTCTCCCTCTCTCCCTTTCTCGCTGACAAGCATGTCCCACAGAGCCACCTCAGCGTCGTCTTCCCCCTGATCACGTCGCCCTGCCGTTGCAGCCATTTACTCCGGCGATCAATTCGCGTTAACAGCGGCCATTACTCCACCCCGCGACCATGCTGTCTTAAACGCCCTCGCCTCCTCTCTGATTCCCCTCAGACCCCTCTTCCCCGGAGCCACCAGGCTGCGACATTTTCGCCTCGCATTGCCACTGCCTCCGGCGAGTTCCGCAAGCGATTCCGGCCAGTAGACACCGCCCCTTGCCTCCTCAACCACACTAGCTTGCTCTCCATCCTCATGCGTTCCTCCCTACATTTGTTTTGGTTGTTTTATTTGTTGTTTGAAATTTAAAACAGGAAATTCAAACAGAAAAAGGAAAAATCATTCAGAAAGAAAAAAATGAACCAAACAGCAACCCAACCCAATCGTCCCAACAGCCCAGTCGCAGCCCAGTTCACCCCCCACGCGCGAAATGTTTTTCACCAGAAACAGAACCCACAGAGTCAATGACACGCGGACCCCCACCTCCCCTCTCTCTCTATCGCTGCCAGCGGACCCCACCGCCAGCTCATCTTCTTCCTCCCCGCGACGACCGCGCCGGCCGTTTCCTGCCGTTGATGCCGCGGTTAAATTCGCTTCAATGCCTCGCCATAATCTCGCCGCGACCACGCCTGATTAAACGCCAGCATCTCCCCTCTCTTTCCCCTCTCTCGCCCGGCTCTCTCGGCCACCAGGCTGCTCGGAATCGTCTCCGAACCACCACAGTGTCCGGCGAGCACTTCCGTCGATTCCGGCCATTCTCCACCACGCCTCGCCCTCTTGACCACACAAGCGAGTTCCCCAGACCTCTGCGCATCTCCCAGTGGCCTCCGCTCGCTCGCGCGTGCCCCCCATCATCGGCAACTACTTCGACTGAGCTCCGCCACTGTCTGCTCCAACTCCGGCGAACCCTATTGGTACTAGCCAACCGCGCAGCCCTCTCTCTTTGATGCTCCCACTCTTCTGTGCATCTAACGGTGTTGTTTGCTTGCTCTCTCTCGCTCAGTAACGTCGCCACCAACGGAACCCGTGCGTGTCCGACGACGCCGAGAACTACGGCGAGGAATTCCGGCCGACTTTGTGCGCCCCTTCGCCAGCCAGTGCCACCTTGAGCTCCCCCAAGCTTCGGCGAACACGGTGAGCCTTCTCCTCCTCTCCCTTGCGTCCTGTATCACCGGCGACGACCACGTCTGAGCGCTGCCGCCAGAGCGCCGCCGCCAGCGCCACCACTAGTTGGCAAGCGTGCTGCGCGCCGTAGGATCTTGATCTGACGCTCGCGATAGAATCTTAGCCGAAGGGGTATCGATCGATCTACGCCGTGCAATGTAGTTTAATCCTACAGCCTACAGCGCGTGATCCAGACGAAGCGGTATCAGCGAATAGAAACACGCCTCGTGTCTCTGTTGAGTTGAATTAGAACAGAATTGATCTATTAGATATATGATTTTGTAAATTGCACAACTTTCAAACCACACGTCCAAATTTTGCAAATTTTATATCAATGGATTCATAAAAACAAGACCTAGCCAACCATGCCATTTGTTTAGTAAAAAGTTTCTGGTAAAATGTTTGTTTTTGCAAAAACATATGTATGCTTGTTTAGGATGTAAAAATTGTTCAAAAATGATTTTGGGGATAAAATCTTTTGCAAATGGTGTGATTTGAACCTACTGACCATAGGAAACACTTTGTGGTTTCAAAAATGTAGTTGGTGAAACAAAAGAATGATTCTTTGATTTAAAACCATTTCTAGTCAAATAAAAATATAGTTTATTTATTAAAAATGGTTTTGGAAGAAAACTTTTGGGAAATGTTTTGTTTTAAACTCTCTGACCCTAAACACAAAGTTTTATGGTTTGAAAACATATTTTGTGAGCCCTATAGATTAATGCCTTAGTAAAAACATTTCTACACCACATAAAATGATACCTTGTTTTGAAAATGGTTTATGAAGTGAAATCTTTTGCAAATGACTTTGCCACTTTATAAAATGACCATTAGGTGTTTTCAAATGTTTATGACCCATTAAGAACTAGTCTTTCAAATAAAACAAAGCTTGGCATGCTTACATGCATTCTTTGACTTTATCATTTAATGTGATGAATTGCTTGAATGGTAGATTGAAATATTGTTTGCTTGATTGAATTGTAGTGACTTGAAGTGTGTGAACATTGCAAAGATCAACGAGTGAACTTATACCCTCTACCAAAAAGGCAAGTGATGCTTCATACTTTTGTACCAATTACTTTCACTATGCATTAGTGATTTTTCTAAGTAAAACTTGCCTGGAATTTTTGCTAAGTATAAACCTTGCTATGGGAAATCCTAGTAGATGAAACCTTAGTAAAATTTCCTAAGTTAAGACTCCTACTACTATCATGCTTATCTTATCTAGTAGAAAACAAGGGTGGAATATATATTCACACTATGGAAAAATTTCTAAGTCTGAGGACTTGTGTTTTTGTTTAATAAAACAACTAAGTTAATGAATCACCTGGGTGGAATGGTAATTGCTTGGTGGTTTTTGGTTGAGTGGTTCACAAGGTCCATGTTTATGGTTTACCTTGTATATCTCACTTGTGGATGGCCACCCAGGAACAAAGAGATTTGAGATGTCAAATGTTGAGAAGCTTCAAGTGCAGCCACTTGGCAATATGGGCTCTACCTGGATCACATAGGTTGCTAGAACTTAGTCATTTGGACAGATGGTGGTAGTGGGATGATAGGTTGGAACGCGTCCATTTGGCTAAGGGAAGGCTTTTGAAAGGTCCTGTCTTGGTGAAACCAAGTCTGGTGGGGAAAGTGCACAACCTCTGCAGAGTGTAAAATCTAAGTACTTAGCCATGTCCCTGACAAAGGACAATTTGAGCATCAAGACATGGAAGCAATCAAGAATCTCATCATCCAAATTTCTAAGTTAAAAACTTGTGGTTGAACAAGGGTTAAAGGATCTTCAATCTTTGATTGATAGATGCCTTGGGAAAGATTATTTTTGTCAAGCAAAACTTAGTGTTTTCAAATGATAAGGAAAATCTATTTTGAGCAATGCAAGCCTAAGCTCCACTTAGCCAAATGCATATAGATGATAGACTCCACTATACTACCATAGTATCACTTGCCAATACAATTCAAATGTATTGACCCTTGTGGCTGTAACTTGTTATGTTGCAGGTTTGTTTGATTTAGTGAAGTGTGTTGATTAGGATTACAAAGTCTACAACCAACATGTCTGCCTGTGGCACTTTGAAGATGAAGGACCCCATGCTTATAGATATTCTGCTGCAATGTAATGTAATAGACAAATGAGCTATGTAAGATGTAATAAAATTATGTTATTCCTGGTTATAAAGTTGTATTATGACCTTTGTTTCTTGATATTACATCTTAACTATGGATGCTAGCTATTGATCCAGGGACTAGCATTGCAATCACAGGGATACTTTTCCTTTACAAAGGAGGGATCTTACAGATGGTATCAGAGCATTGTGTTGCCTGTAGGATTTGTAAACCTAGAATTGGACAAAAACACTTAGAAAGATAGGAGTTGTATTTGTTCCAAAACTTATTTACAAACAATCTTGTAAACTCTTTCCTCAACCATTTTGGTTTTTATTCTACATCTCTTCTATTTTCAAACTTGATGGAAAAACCTACCCCATGGCCAAAGACTCCATCATGTGCAAAGGACTTCATCAACTCTAATGACTTCAACATCTTCAACTCTAATGACTTCAACATCTTCAGCATATCCACCAAGGACTTCAACCTTGGATCCTATTAAGGAAAACAAGTGAGACAAGAAATCTTGCTCAAGATTGGAGACTAAGGAAACACAACTTAGAAAGAACCATCAACACCTTTGAAGTTTTTGTGACCAAAATTTTTCCCAAGGAAACCATGACCTCATGCAAAAATAATCAACCAAGAAGGATGGAAAGATCACGAGTGAACCATATAGATGGACCACCATATTTAGTTTAAGTCAAGCCCACCAACTTATGTGGTGTAACAAAAATATTTTGTTGCCTAAAAATGTGCTTGAACTTTGTTGTTTGAGTGAAATGTTTGTTTGTGATTGCTTGCACATTGCTTGTGTGAATTGTGATGTGTGTGATTAGAACCCTTACTTAGAAATATTTTGCCTATTCTAATCCCAATCCAACCCACACAGATGACTACTCCAAGAGACACCAACATCAAGGTTGATGACAACAACAACAACCAAGAGGACAACATGAGAGAACTCATAGTAACCCAAACCCAGTTGGGCCAAGAGACAACTCATCTTTTAGCCAACAACAATGGACTAGACCCAACCATACAAAGGATTTTGAAACTTCAATCCCAATTGTTGCAAGGATTGGTTACTCAAATGATCAACATGGGAGAAAACTTTTCCCAAAGAGCTAATGAAAACAAGGATGAAAAAGATGCTATTCTAGAAGGAACCCAACCTAGCAATACTTGTGGAGACAAGGATCATGCATCCAAGGAGCAGGAAGATCAATGCCCTAATTGTGAAGAAGAAGGTCATATCTCTAGTAACTGCCCAAGAAGAGAGAAAGATTTCCCACCTTTGAGGTGAGGTATGAAGATCATGAACTAGAAGAAATCCTAGATTTGGAGATACCCAAGAAGAAGAAGAAATGCCCCAACCCTAACAAGAAGGATATTACTCAAGTGCAATGTTACAATTGCAAAGAGATGGGACACTATGCCAGTGAATGCCCAGAAAAGAAGAAGAGCCAAGAAGACAAACAAAAGCTAGTGAAACCCAAGATGAGGAAGGATATTAGCCAAGTGATGTGTTTCAAATGCAAGGAGCTAGGCCACTATGCAAACTTCTGTCCAGGAAAGTTGCATCAAGATCCCAAGCAAGCCAAGATGTAAACTAGTTGGAAATTTTAAGGGTGGTAGTACCCTAGTTGTTTTGAGCCAACTTGTAACCCTAGCCTCCCCAAATCTCGGGACGATATTTATTTTAAGGGTGGTAGCCTGTCACATCCCAAGATTTTCCAAATCTTGTAATGTGAAAAATAAATGAATAAAATAAAACTTTGTTGATTTTCAGGGTGAGAAGAAACTTTTTGATTCCAATTGGAAACTTTCAAAACATATTTGGATCAATAAAATCCTAAAGGGATTTAAAAAGTTAAATAAACAATAAAGTTAAACATATTTGGAATTACTATTTTTGGATCTTTTAATAAAAGATTTGGTTTTCAAAGGAAAAGGTAGATTTATAAATAAGGATTATTTTATAAGCCAAATAAAACCTTGGCCAAGCTTTTGAATTAAAATATTTTGTTTTGATAAAAAGAGTAAAGGTTTATTTAAATAAAATAATGAGGATTTAATAATATCCCATTTTAATAAAACCAAGGCTTTTCTATTTTGAATAAACACAAAAAACTTATTTTAAATAAGTTTTCCAAGTATTTTATATTTTCAAATAAAACTTACTCAATAGTTTTGGTACTATTTTAGTTTTCAAAATAAAGATTTTAATAAAACAAATCCTATTTGATTTAATAACTAAGGTCCATTTTATTTAATTAATAAATGGATCCTAAAAATATTAAAATTATTATTTTGTTTTGGACTTTGATTTGTGTTGCTAAACAGAGCTAAACTCAATATAATGTTTAGTGGAAGTTTATTTGTTTTGGTTGTTTGATTTGTTGTTTGAAATTTAAAACAGGAAATTCAAACAGAAAAAGGGAAAAGCATTCAGAAAGAAAAAATGAACCAAACAGCAACCCAACCCAATCGGCCCAACAGCCCAGTCGCAGCCCAGTTTCCCCCTCACGCACAAAACGTTTTTCACCAGAAACAGAACCCACAGAGTCAATGACACGCGGACGCCCACCTCCCCTCTCTCTCTCTATCGCTGCCAGCGGACCCCACCGCCAGCTCATCTTCTTCCTCCTCATGACGACACGGCCGCCGTTGATGCCGCGGTTAAATTCGCTTCAATGCCTCGCCATAATCTCGCCGCGACCATGCCTGATTAAATGCCAGCATCTCCCCTCTCTTTCCCCTCTCTCGCCCGGCTCTCTCGGCCACCAGGCTGCTCGAAATCGTCTCCGAACCACCATAGTCTCCGGCGAGCACTTCCGTCGATTCCTGCCATTCTCCACCACGCCTCGCCCTCTTGACCACACAAGCGAGTTTCCCAGACCTCTGCGCATCTCCCAGTGGCCTCCGCTCGCTCGCACGTGCCCCCATCGTCGGCAACTACTTCGACTGAGATCCGCCACTGTCTGCTCCAACTCCGGAGAACCCTACTGGTAGTATCCAACCACGCCGCCCTCTCTCTTTGATGCTCCGATACTTCCCACTCTTCTGTGCATCTAACGGTGTTGTTTGCTTGCTCTCTCTCGCTCAGTAACGTCGCCACCAATGGAACCCGTGCGTGTCCGACGACGCCGAGAACTACGGCGAGGAATTCCGGCCGACTTTGTGCGCCCCTTCGCCATCCAGTGCCACCTTGAGCTCCCCCAAGCTTCGGCGAACACGGTGAGCCTTCTCCTCCTCTCCCTTGCGTCCTGTATCACCGGCGACGACCTCGTCTGAGCGCTGCTGCCAGAGCGCCGCCGCCAGCGCCGCCACTAGTTGGCAAGCGTGCTGCGCGCCGTAGGATCTTGATCTGACGCTCGCGATAGAATCTTAGCCGAAGGGGTATCGATCGATCTATGCCGTGCAATGTTAGTTTAATCCTACGGCCTACAGCGCGTGATCCAGACGAAGCGGTATCAGCGAATAGAAACACGCCACGTGTCTCTGTTGAGTTGAATTAGAACAGAATTGATCTATTAGATATATGATTTTGTAAATTGCACAACTTTCAAACCACACGTCCAAATTTTGCAAATTTTATATCAATGGATTCATAAAAACAAGACCTAGCCAACCATGCCATTTGTTTAGTAAAAAGTTTCTGGTAAAATGTTTGTTTTTGCAGAAACATATGTATGCATGTTTAGGATGTAAAAATTGTTCAAAAATGATTTTGGGGATAAAATCTTTTGAAAATGGTGTGATTTGAACCTACTGACCATAGGAAACACTTTGTGGTTTCAAAAATGTATTTGGTGAAACAAAAGAATGATTCTTTGATTTAAAACCATTTCTAGTCAAATAAAAATATAGTTTATTTATTAAAAATGGTTTTGGAAGAAAACTTTTGGGAAATGTTTTGTTTTAAACTCTCTGACCCTAAACACAAAGTTTTATGGTTTGAAAACATATTTTGTGAGCCCTATAGATTAATGCCTTAGTAAAAACATTTCTACACCACATAAAATGATACCTTGTTTTGAAAATGGTTTATGAAGTGAAATCTTTTGCAAATGACTTTGCCACTTTATAAAATGACCATTAGGTGTTTTCAAATGTTTATGACCCATTAGGAACCACTCTTTAAAATAAAACAAAGCTTGGCATGCTTAGATGCATTACTTTGACTTTATCATTTTATGTGATGAATTGCTTGAATGGTAGATTGAAATATTGTTTGCTTGATTGAATTGTAGTGACTTGAAGTGTGTGAACATTGCAAAGATTAAGGAGTGAACTTATACCCTCTACCAAAAAGGCAAGTGATGCTTCATACTTTTGTCCCAATTACTTTCACTATGCATTAGTGATTTTTCTAAGTAAAACTTGCATGGAATTTTTGCTAAGTATAAACCTTGCTATGGGAAATCCTAGTAGATGAAACCTTAGTAAATTTTCCTAAGATAAGACTCCTACTACTATCATGCTTAGCTTAGCTAGTAGAAAACAAGGGTGGAATATATATTCACACTATGGAAAAATTTCTAAGTCTGAGGACTTGTGTTTTTGTTTAATAAAACAACTAAGTTAATGAATCACCTGGGTGGATTGGTAATTGCTTGATGGTTTTTGGTTGAGTGGTTCACAAGGTCCATGTTTATGGTTTACCTTGTGTATCTCACTTGTGGATGGCCACCCAGGAACAAAGAGATTTGAGATGTCAAATGTTGAGAAGCTTCAAGTGCAGCCACTTGGCAATATGGGATCTGCCTGGATCACATAGGTTGCTAGAACTTAGTCATTTGGAAAGATGGTGGTAGTGGGATGATAGGTTGGAACGCGTCCATTTGGCTAAGGGAAGGCTTCTGAAAGGTCCTGTCTGGGTGAAACCAAGTCTGGTGGGGAAAGTGCACAACCTCTGCAGAGTGTAAAATCTAAGTACTTAGCCATGTCCCTGGCAAAGGACGATTTGAGCATCAAGACATGGAAGCAATCAAGAATCTCATAATCCAAATTTCTAAGTTAAAAACTTGTGGTTGAACAAGGGTTAAAGGATCTTAAATCTTTAATTGATAGATGCCTTGGGAAATATTATTTTTGTCAAGCAAAACTTAGTGTTTTCAAATGATAAGGAAAATCTATTTTGAGCAATGCAAGCCTAAGCTCCACTTAGCCAAATGCATATAGATGATAGACTCCAATATACTACCATAGTATCACTTGCCAATACAATTCAAATGTATTGACCCTTGTGGCTGTAACTTGTTATGTTGCAGGTTTGTTTGATTTAGTGAAGTGTGTTGATTAGGATTATAAAGTCTACAACCAACATGTCTGCCTGTGGCACTTTGAAGATGAAGGACCCCATGCTTATAGATATTCTGCTGCAATGTAATGTAATAGCCAAATGAGCTATGTAAGATGTAATAAAATTATGTTATTCCTGGTTATAAAGTTGTATTATGACCTTTGTTTCTTGATATTACATCTTAACTGTGGATGCTAGCTATTGATCCAGGGACTAGCATTGCAATCACAGGGATCCTTTTCGTTTACAAAGGAGGGATCTTACACAATCATACTCGTGTGAACACCACACTCGCCCGCGTCTAACTGTGTCCTTGTTTTGCCTCGGAGTGAACCACAGCTTCGCCCTCGACGACCCCGAGAACCGCCTGACGCCGCCATCGTCTCCGGCGAGCAATCCCCTCCGCTCCAGTGCACCCCTCGACGATCCGACCATGCGTTGAGCATCACCTCGACCTCGCGAACACGGTGAGCACCCCCATTTCCTTCCTTGCTTCCTGTAGCCGCCGCAACGCTGCTAGCCGAGCGTCGCCGCCGTCTGCCTCCGCACAGCGCCGCCAGGCAATGGTCAAACTCATCTGCACCGTTAGATTTAGATCCGACGCGTAGAAACAGATGACTTAACG
Organism: Avena longiglumis; assembly: GCA_030063025.1. Taxonomy (NCBI): domain Eukaryota; kingdom Viridiplantae; phylum Streptophyta; class Magnoliopsida; order Poales; family Poaceae; genus Avena; species Avena longiglumis. Next base: position 436,314,463 of record CP125975.1, on the reverse strand, counting down.
AAGGGGTACGAGTTGATCAGCGCCGTGCGTTGTAACTTAAATCCTGCGGCCCAGAGAGGCTGATCCGCATGAAGCGGTACCACCCAATAAGAACATGCCACGTGGCCAGACTCAGGATTAAAAACAGAGATAGATTCTATTAGATTTGCAAATTTGAAAAATCCATAACTTTAGTTCTACACGTCCAAATTTTGCAAACTTTATATCAATGGAATCAGTGGAAAAAGCCCTAGCCAACCATGCCATTTGTTTAGTAAAAACATTCTGTTAAAATGTTTGTTTTTGCAGAAACTTATGTATGCTTGTTTAAGATATAAAATTTATTTCAAAATGATTTTGGGGTTGAAATCTTTGAAAAATGGTTTGTTGTGAACCTACTGACCCTAGGAAACAACTCATGGATTTAAAAATGAATTTTTTGAAGTTTAGGAATAAAAACTTGAATTAGCTTATTTCTAGTCAAATAAAAATATTGATTTTGATATGAAAATGATTTTGGAGTAAAACCTTTGGGAAAATGATTTGAATCAAACCTACTGACCCTAGGCACCAAATTTTGTGAATTAACAACTTATTTGGTGAACAATATAAAATTGTTGCTTTGCTAAAAACATTTTTAACCACATAAAATAATGATTTGATTTAAGAAATGGTTTATAGATAAAACCCTTTTGCAAATGACTTTGCCACTTTAGAAAATGACCACTTTGAACCTTACAATGTATAGAGCCTAGTAGAAACCACCTTTGCAAATAAAACTATCTTTTGCATGCTTGCATGCATGAATTTTTTTTCTATTATTTTATGTGTGATTAATTTGTTTGATTATTGTTTGGAATGCTAGTTGAATCTATGTTTGCTTGATTGATTGTAGTGAAGTTAGAAGAGTGTGATATTAGCAAGATCAAGAAGTGAACATTATCTACCAAAAAGGCAAGTGACACTATCATCCAAGTCCTACTATTTTCATTACACTTAGTGGATTTTGAAACATGCATGATAAGGACTACTATATTTTGCTATGCTAAATCCTACTAGGATACCCCTATATATTCCTTAGTGAAAACAATGTAGTTGTATTATGCTTAGCCCTGCTATAAACTTATGAGAAGAGATACATGTTGAGATTATATGGAGTATTGAAAAGACTCGTGTTTTATATAATAAAACAAGTACTCAATAAACCACCTGGGTGGACAAGGATGCTCAAGTTTTGGACTAAGGTGGCAACAAGAGGAACCATGTTTATATGGCAATCTCTTTTTGTTGTGCACCAGAAGAAAACCACCCAGGGACTTAGAGATTGAACATGTTTCTCGTACAGTGGCTTCCGTGTACAGCCACATGCTAAATGGGCACTGGCTTAGTCAACTACATAGTGGAAGACCCATGCATTGGCCTCTTCAGGTTAACTAAATGAGGGAACTCGGAACCCTACATTGGTGCCTGGTAGACAAGCTAGAATTGTGTACTGGGAGGACCCTATGGAAAGACTTCGTCACATTCTCAATCTGCCAGTACTCCATCTTGGTGAGTACTTATCCAGCGGCCACTGGTGGCAACAAGATGAGAGTGTGTCATGTGGGTAAAGTGTACAACTTCTGCAGAAGATAAAAATCTAAGTACTTAGCCGTGTCCCCGTTTATGGACAATACTGAGCAACTAAGGCCTGAAGCTATGGGAAATCTCGACATTCCAATTTCTAAAAGAAAAACTTGAAAGTGACAACAAGAGACTTGAAGCACTTGGTGGATTCCAAGGAGTTCAGAAAGATTTGACAAAGATCAAAAACTATTTTGAAATGATAGGATAAAACTATTGCTTTCTGCAAATGAGCCTAAACCCTACTTAGCCAAATATGCATGTAATGATAGGATCCACTTATTTCTACATAGTAGTGAAACTTGCCAATACAATTCAAATGTATTGACCCTTGTGGCTGTAACTTGTAATGTTGCAGGTTGGTTTGGTGTTAGTGATGTTTATTGATTAGGATTACAAGTCTATAACCAACATGTTTGCCTGTGGCACTTTGAAGATGAAGGACCCCATGCTTTGTAGATATTCTGCTGCAATGTAATGTAATAGCCAAATGAGCTATGTAAGATGTAATAAAATTATGTTATTCCTGGTTATAAAGTTGTATTATGACCTTTGTTTCTTGATATTACATCTTAACTGTGGATGCTAGCTATTGATCCAGGGACTAGCATTGTAAACACAGGGATCTCTACCTTATTAAAGGTTGGGACCTCTACAAAATCATGTGGTCTCTTTGTATTAGCTTGGTCCCTTTGTTCAAACAAAATAAGCAGTGCTATAGCACATGATTTGATTAAGTTTTGGAAATGGTTTCTGAATCATATTTGTTTTTTAAAATTTCACCAAACTTCAACAATCAAACACAATAACAAGAGAGCAAGCAAGGCTTGGTTTAAAAAAATAACTCTTCAATTGAGAGTGGCATTAGACTAATAGCTGTTCACATAAAATAATGAGCTCATATGCTCCTGTTTTTGAAGTGTTTTGTTTGAAATGAAAAACATATGATCATGGATGCATGGATGATATGCATAAGTTGAAACATGATTTTAGGGATGTTACAAATCTAACCCCCTTAAGGTGAATCTCGCCCTCGATATTCGGATTGGCTAGCAAATAGGTGAGGGTGGTCTTTCCGAAGATCATCTTCTCTTTCCCATGTTGCTTCCTCTTCGGAATGATGATTCCACTGCACTTTGCAGAACTTGATAGTCTTAGTCCGTGTGACTCTTTCTGCAGTCTCAAGAATCTTGATAGGTTTCTCTTCATAAGTGAGATCACTTTCTAGTTGAACCTCCTCCAAAGGTATAGTATCCTTCAAAGAAGTTTCTTCCATTTCTGGATGACATTTCTTAAGTTGACTCACATGAAACACATTATGGACAGCTGATAGAGATTCTGGCAGTTTAATCTCATAGGCAACTTCTCCTTTACGACTCAGAATCTTGAATGGTCCAACATATCTTGGTGCCAATTTTCCTTTGACTCCGAACCTCTTCACTCCACGAAGTGGTGACACTCTAAGATAAGCTCTATCACCAACTTCATAGGTGACTTCTCTACGCTTAGGATCTGCGTAGCTTTTCTGTCGGGACTGTGCTATCTTCAACCTGTCCTTAACCAACTTGACCTTCTCTTCGGCTTCTTTGATAAGTTCTGGTCCAAATAAACTTCTTTCTCCCACACCATTCCATAACAATGGGGTGGTACACTTCCTTCCGTAGAGAAATTCAAATGGTGCCATCTCAATGCTAGCTTGATAGCTGTTGTTATAAGAAAATTCTGCGTAAGGCAAACTTTCATCCCAACTGGCTCCATAGTCTAGGGCACATGCCCTCAACATGTCTTCAAGAATCTGATTGGTCCTTTCTGTCTGTCCATCAGTTTGAGGATGAAAAGCAGTACTGAATTCCAACCTCGTTCCCAATGACTCATGTAACTGTCTCCAAAAATGGGAAGTGAATTGAGTTCCCCTATCAGACATAATACTCTTGGGCACTCCATGTAGACATACAATTCTACTCATGTAGATTTTGGCTAACTTAGCACTTGTATAGGTTGTCTTCATGGGTATGAAATGAGCCACTTTAGTTAGGAGATCCACTACTACCCAAATAGAATCGTATCCTAACCGGGTCCTTGGTAATCTGGTAATGAAATCCATACCAATCTTATCCCACTTCCAATCAGGAATAGGTAGTGGTTGAAGCAAACCTGCTGGTTTCTGATGTTCCGCTTTCACTCTACTACATACATCACACAAAGCAATATGTTCGGCGATGTCCTTCTTGAGATTATTCCACCAAAATCTCTCCTTCATATCCATGTACATTTTGGTGTTACCCGGATGAATGGAATACGGTGAGTTGTGTGCTTCTTGCAAAATCAGTTTCCGAAGCTCCGGATCTTGTGGAACACAGATACGTTTCCCATGCCATAAAGTACCCTGTTCGTCTTCATGGAACCCTTTGGCTTTTCCTTTTCCAATCTTTTCTTTAATCTCTTCGATTTCCTTATCAATCTTCTGGGCTTCTTTGATCTTGTCCAACAAAGTGGGTTGAACATCCAAAGACGTGAGATGTCCTTCAGGCACAATCTCCAATCTGAGTTTTCTAAATTGGGTACACAGATCATCTGGCAAATCTCCTTTGGTAAGGCCATTCACAAAAACCTTACGAATTAGAGCATCTACTACAACATTTGCTTTACCGGGGTGGTATTGCAAACTTAAGTCATAGTCCTTGATAAGTTCTAACCATCTTCTTTGTCTCATATTAATTTACTTCTGGGTGAAGATATACTTCAAACTCTTGTGATCTGTGAACACTTCACAACGCTTTCCCAAAAGATAGTGTCTCCATGTTTTTAATGCATGGACAACAGAGGCTAACTCTAAATCATGAGTAGGATAGTTCACTTCATGAGTTTTGAGTTGTCTCGAGGCATAAGCCACAACCTTACCGTCTTGCATAAGTACTGCACCCAAACCCTGATGAGATGCATCACAATATACTTGGAAATCTTTTTCCAAATCTGGCAGACACAAGACTGGTGCTGTCACAAGTCTCTTCTTCAATTCCTGAAAGCTGAGTTCACAACCTTCAGACCAAGCAAACTTCTTGTCTTTCTTTAGCAATTCCGTCATGGGCTTAGCTACCTTGGAGAAATTTTCAATGAACCTTCTGTAGTAACCTGCTAAGCCAAGGAAACTACGAACTTCTTTCACGGACTTGGGAGATTCCCATTCAACACAATTTGAAACTTTAGCAGGATCAACTGCTACACCATCCTTTGTCATAACATGTCCTAGAAAACCGACTTCATCCAACCAGAACTCACACTTGCTGAATTTGGCATAAAGTTTATGCTCTCTTAACTTCTCAAGTATCAAACGCAAATGTCCTTCATGCTCTTCTTTGCTCTTGGAATAGACTAAAATGTCATCGATGAAAACGACAACAAATTTGTCAAGGAATTCCATGAACACCTTTTTCATCATATTCATGAAGTATGCTGGAGCATTGGTCAAACCAAAAGGCATTACGGTATACTCATACAATCCATACCTTGTAGTGAAAGCTTTTTTAGGTATGTCTTGTTGCCTTATCTTGAGTTGAAAATAACCTGACCGGAGATCAATCTTTGAGAACACACATGCTCCTTCTAGCTGATCAAACAAGTCATTGATTCTAGGCAAAGGGTATTTGTTCTTGATAGTCACCTCGTTGAGTGAACGGTAATCTATGCATAACCTTTTACTTCTATCTTTCTTCTCCATGAACAAAACTGGGGCTCCCCAAGATGAAGAACTTGGTTGAATAAATGCTTTCTATAACTGTTCTCCAAGTTGTTTCTTGAGTTCTTTCAGTTCATCAACTGACATTTTATAAGGTCTCTTTGCTATTGGTCCAGATCCTGGTACCAAATCTATAAGAAACTCCACATCTCTATCTGGTGGAATTCCCGGTAATTTTTCCGGAAACACATCCGGATATTCACTCACAATTGGCACACTGTCTATGCTAACCCCCTTAAGAGAATTTAGCATACTCCTTTTTGCTTCAAAGTTGGTCTTAAATCTGATCCTTTTATTTTCTGGAGTTGTGAGTGAGACAGTATGGTTGGCAAAATCTATCACTCCCTTGTGCTTAGTCATCCAGTCCATTCCCAAAATGACATCCAATCCTTGGGAGTTTCGAATTATCAAGTTAACGGGAAACTTATACTTCCCAAATTCTATGACTAGATCATGACATCCTGAATTCACTATCATTTCTCCACCAGGAGAACTTACTTTTATAGGACACCCAATAGTTTCTACCGGCAGTTCATTTCTTTCAACAAATGCTCTTGATATGAATGAATGAGATGCACCAGTATCAAAGAGAACAAATGCTGGAACAGAATTGAGTTTGAACTTACCAGCAACAGCATCAGGCTCCTCATAGATTTCCTCCACATTGATGTGGTTCACCTGTCCCTTCTGAAAAGGGTTGGGCTTGTTGGGTCCTTCAACTTTCTTTTTCGGGCATTCATTTGCATAATGCCCCATCTTCTTGCACTTGAAGCATTCAACCTGACTTATGTCTTTCTTGACAGGATGGCTTCCACTTCCACTTCCATTACCACTGTGGTGGCTCTTGTATCCACCCTTGTGGTTCTTGTACTTGTCATTGTCATGACTACGGTGATGCTTGCTATCATGACGGTTGTGGTTGTGGTGCTTGTTGAATTTCCCATGCTTGTGGGATCCTGAGCTTCCACTGTCATCATAATGGGAACGTTTGTGTGACAATCCCGAGCTGTGCTTGTCTGAGTGCTTTCTCTTTCTGCTTTCAACTTGTTTTATCTTGTTCTCCAAAATAGCAGCCTTGTCACAGAGAGACTGATAAGTCGGAACATAGGCCACAGCCAACTGCAGATTCAGCTCATCATTCAATCCTTCGAGGAACTTTTCTTTCCTCTTAGCATCTGTGTCAACTTCATCTGGTGCATATCACGCCAGATTGTTGAACTCCTCAATATATTCGGCCACGCTGTAGTGGCGCTGCTTCAGGTTATGGAACTCCTTCTTTTTCAGACTCATCACTCCAGATGAGATATGAGCAGTACGAAAGCCATCCTCAAAGATATCCCATGTCACATCTTCGATGGGAGTGGTGATCTGGAAGTTGTCTCACCAAGTGGCGGCTGGTCCTTCCAACAAGTGTGCTGCAAATCTGACTTTTTCAGCATCAGTACAACCCACAGTTACCAAGTCCTTGTTTACAGAGCGTAGCCAATCATTGGCCACCATGGGATCAGTCGTTCCTGAGAACTTTGCTGGCCTCAATCTCAAGAACCTGGTAAGCATGTCAAAGCCCGATGGGTTATTGTTGTTGTTATTGTTGTTGTTGTTATTGTTGTTATTGTTGTTGTTTTGGTTCTGGATGAAAGTCATCATCATCTGCATCAGCTGAGTTTGAGCAGTCATCATTTGCTGCATTTCTGGAGTGATGTTGTTGTTGTTGGGGTTGGGGTTTGCACGACGGGGAGGCATATGTGGTTTGTTCAATAAAGATAAGAATGAGATACCCATAGATGCTTTCATGCACATTACATCACATAAGCAAACACAAAGCATGCAACACAATGATAAAGGTTCAACAACAAAATAACAAGTTCGCAAAGTAAAACACACACAAATAGCAAGCCATCCACATGTCGGATGGTCAATAACAAGTTCTCAAGCAACAAGTATGATAATAAAAGATAAATGAGTAGTCAAATCTACTCCTCGGTATCAACCTCCTCCTCAACGAAGGTAAGACCTGCGTTCTCCATCGCGGTCTTGTATTCCTCGACACTAGTGGTCAAGGTCTCTATCTTGGCTTTGAGAGCCCTCTTCTGGGAACGAAGCCTCTCAATCACCGTCTGCTGCTGCTCGAGCTCGAAGTCCTTGGTCTGCAGTTCTTCAGTCTTGTTCCTATCCTGGACTTGCTTCTCCTGACTCTTGAACTTCCTGTCCTGGCTCTCGAACTTCGCCTCCATCTCCCTGACTATCTCATCTTGCTCCGCGAAGAGCTTGTCCTTCTCGCGAAGCTGCACCTGGAGTTCGTCATTGTTGAGCATGACGTTGGTCCTGTTAGTGTCCACGTGCCTAATGAGAGACTCTAAGTCCTGGAGGTATAGACGAATCGGCTCAGCTGTGTCCCTCGAATCGTCCTCGAAGTCGATGGACTCTCCATCTTCATCACGTCTACCGAAGACGTGGAAGTGAGTACCTCTAACCTGTCAGGAGTGTCTCCCTAGCAGACGTCCTATCAGATCCTGCATAACTACCTCAAGGCCTCTCTCCTTGTCATCATGCATGAGCTTGAAGACAATGGCCTCCGTGGTAGTCTCAGTCTGGCGTCCGGGCTGGTTGACCTTGAAGCCCCAGAGGTCCTTCCTCTCAAACTTGGTGAGGGGAAGCACCATGATGGTAGGAAGAGGGAGATTGAGCAAAGTAGTAAGCTCAATGATACGAGGACCAAAGCGGGTAACCTGTAACTCCTCAACAGTGCTGATGGTAATAGTAGGCATCTATTTATAAGATAGAAAAGTTAGAACAACACAATTCAAGATAAAACCAAAGGCAAAACATCACATACATATCCTTGGAAATCAAAACACACAAGTCATGGCATACATGGATCCATTACAACAACCAAGGTTCAACTTATTTTAAAGAAACATTTTGGAAAATAAGGTGATAAGTGGTGGTCCAACTAACGAAGTACGTTTACAATCCTATCTCACTGGATCTGTTGGCTAACACAATGTTTCTAGAAGCAATCAGCCTATCTTGCTCACATGACTCCATCACTAAGTCTATAATGTCTCCTCTTAAGGTTTGGTTGGTAGCTTCCAACTCTTGGGTATGTTCCTTCTCTTTCTTTAGATCATTTTAGAGGTTGAGCATTCTGCACTTGACTCTATCACCAAGTTCTTTGATGGTCTTCCAAGCTGCATCCCTTGCTGATTCAAAGAATGTAGTGTGCACCACTGAATTGGTGAACATGCAGAATCCTTTTTCCTGATGGTTGTATTCCTTGTTTTTATACAAGTGAAGTTGCACCCACCAGTATTCCACTCCTTCATCCATCACAGGAAAACCCTTATACACAGCTGCACCTTGTATCTCTAATGCAACCATGAGGTCCTTGAGAGCCTTGGGGAATTCTGTCTCACACTCCAAAGTCATTGTCATGAGTGGTCCTTTCCTCATGGCTTCGTTGATGGAGTTCATCTACAAATAGAGATGAGAGAGAAGATTAGAAAAGTTTTACGAGAAGAATAGACAAGTGTAGAAGTTGCTGAAATTTTTTCCTTAGTGGTTTCCCATCCTAGGGTCATAATCCTACAGGCAACACAATGCTCTGATACCATCTGTAAGATCCCTCCTTTATAAAGGAAAAGGATCCCTGTGATTGCAATGCTAGTCCCTGGATCATTGCTAGCATCCATAGTTTAAGATGAAGTACACAGATACAAAGGTCATTTATTACATCCATTCCAGAGATAAACATAGTCTTTACAACTCCAAGGCCACAGGCCTAATACAAGAGTTTGATTAAGTAAATAAACAAAAGTCTTCATATTCATGTGCCACAGGCAAACATGTTGAGTGTAGAATCATGACACCTAATCTTCATCAGAGTAACCTGCAACATCACAAGTTACAGCCATAGTGGGTCAATACTTTGGAATAGTATTGGCAAGTGATACCTTAGTAAAATTTTAAGTGGACTAGATACTATATGCAATTTGGCTAAGTGTAGCTTGGCTTGCTTTGCTCAAAATAGGTTTTTCCTATTAGTTGAAATCACTAAGTTTTTCTTTGTCAAATTTTTTTCCCAAGGAACCACCAATAGACATTGAGGTCCTTCACCCTTGTTCACCCACAAATTTTTACTTAGAAATTGGGATGAGGAGATTGTTGATAGCTTCCATGCCTTGATGCTCAAGTTGTCCATTGCCATGGACTTGGCTAAGTACTTAGATTTTTCCATCTGGAGAGGTTGTGCACTTTCCCCACCAGACTTGGTTTCACCAAGACAGGACCTTTCAGAAGCCTTCCCTTAGACCAAATGGACGCGTTCCAACCTAACATCCCACTACCACCAACTGTCCAAATGGCTAAGTTCTAGAAACTTATGTGATACAGGAAGAGCGCATATTGCCAAGTGGCTGCACTAGAAGCTTCTTAACACTTGGCCTCTAAAATCTCTTTGTTCCTGGGTGGCTTACCACAAGTGAGATACACAAGGTAAACCATAGAAATGGGCCTTGTGTAACCACTCAACATAAACCAAACCTTCCATTCCACCCAGGTGTTTCATTAACTTAGTTGTTTTATTAGGTAAAACACAAGTCCAAAGACTTAGAAATATTTTCATCATAGCAGGTAATATAAACTTCACCAACCCTTGGTTTCTACTAGCTAGGCTAAGCATGGCATAGATAGTACCTTAACTTAGAAATATTCTAGCAATTCTACAACTACTAGGATTTCCCAACTTAGCATATAAGCAAAATAAAGCATGCAAGTCTAACAAAATATTTCTAATGCTTAGTAGAAATCATAGGAATGATAATATTCATGAAGTACCACTTGCCTTGGTATTTGGGAGAGTAGCACTCCTCACAATCACAATCACTAGCACCAAAATCTACACAAAGAATGGTAGCAACAAATTACACAAAAAACATATACAATCAAAAATATATGCATGCATGCAAGAATGACATGTGATGATTTTTAAAACTCCACAAAGAAAGTAAACAGTACTGATTCATAAACAAGTTGAAAACTTGCCAAACAACATTTGTTTAAACCCTAAATCATTTCCTAAACTTTTCATATACTCAAATTAGTCCTACACAAGTTTCTGCAAATAAAACCTTTTTAACAGAAACCAAACATTAAACACATTACATATTTAGAAAGAGCTTGCTCTCCTAATTCCAACGGTATAAATTTTTTCAAATTCTAACGTGGGGACCAAAAGTTATAGCTATATCAAATTCAAACAGTAATCATATTCAAATTCTGTTTTTAAACTCTAACAGCTGCCACGCGGCGCTATCCTATTGGCGCGTACCGGTTCGCACGGATCGGTCGACGCAGATCGTTGGATTAAAGTGATCGTGCACGGCTTAGATCTAAACGTACCGTTTCGTTAAGTGATTCTGTTGCACGCGTTAGATCTAGATCTAACGACTCTTGATCAAACGACCAAGGTCCGGCAGCGTGCGACGACGGCGAGCGGCGGCGCGCTCGGTCTACGGCATCGTGGTGGATACAGAGAGGACTGGGGTCAGTGGAAATGCTTACCAGACTCGCAGCGACGCACTGAAGCTCAACGTGGTGGTAGCTTGGCAAGGGGCGCTGTAGTGGCCGTGGGATCTCGTCGGAGTGGATGACAGAGTCGGGCTCGGGTGGACGGCGACGTTCTGCTCCGTCCTAACGCAAACGGAGGGCATCAGTGGCTGCGCATAGGTCAGGCGAATAAGTCAGCGTCAAAGGGGAGGCACAGGATGGTCGTTTTTTACCTTAATTGCTTGCCGGAGTTGGAGACGGCGTCGGGGACTTGTAGTGCTCGTTGGAGTCGACGGCCTGGAGCAGTACATGATGAACTAGAGGTGTCAGTAGGAGTGCAAGGAGGTTGCGAAGCTGTTCGCATGAACCAGAGAGGAAGGGGCGCACGGGGTTTACCAGGATTGGTCGCCGGAGTAGGTTCTGTCTGCGGCGGTGCAAGGGCGAATACTGGCAGCCTGGTGGCGCTTCTGTCTGGCTTTGTTGGGGGAAATGGCCGCGAGGGGGAGAGGTTTATGTAGCCGGAGCTGGGCGTGGAGTTACTCGCGGAATCAATGGGAATCAACGCGGCAGTGACTGCGGCGAGTAACGGCGGAGTGAGCGTCGCAGGCGCGCGTGATTGACGAAGACGACGACGTGGTCACGGGTCCACTTGTCAGCGAATAAAACAGAGAGGGGGTGGGGTCCTGGCGTCAGCGACTCTGTGGGTGCGTCTGCGAGTGAAAGAGAGAGAGAGGGGACCCGGGTGGGCTAAATGGGCTGGTTTCTCTGTTGGGCTAGAATAGTAGCGCCGGCCCTTTTTCTTTTCTTTATTCCTTTTCTATTTCTGTTTTGATTTTCTGGAATGATTTTCAAATGATTTCAAACTCTATTTGAATTCAAACCTTTTCAGGATTTTTGCAGTGTGTAACATTCATGTTTCTGGGCATAAAATCATGTGGTCTCTTTGTATTAGCTTGGTTCCTTTGTTCAAACAAAATAAGCAGTGCTATAGCACATGATTTGATTAAGTATTGGAAATGGTTTCTGAATCATATTTGTTTTGTAAAATTTCACCAAACTTCAACAATGAAACACAATAACAAGAGAGCAAGCAAGGCTTGGTTTAAACAAATAACTCTTCAATTGAGAGTGGCATTAGACTAATAGCTGTTCACATAAAATAATGAGCTCATATGCTCCTGTTTTTGAAGTGTTTTGTTTGAAATGAAAAACATATGATCATGGATGCATGGATGATATGCATAAGTTGAAACATGATTTTAGGTATGTTACATACACTTTATGGAACTAACCTATTGACAAGATGCCACAGTGCCAGTTGCCTGTTTTCTGCTGTTTTTGGTTTCAGAAAGCTAAAAAATGAATATTCTCGGAATTGAACGGGACAAAAGCCAAAGTTCATATTTTTCCCTAAACGATACAGAAAATCAAAGACGATATGGAGGAGGACACCAGGGTGGCCGCACCCTAGGTGGGTGCGGGCCCACCCTGGCTGCGCCCACAGGGGTGTGGGCCCCCTGGACCTCCACCGACCTTGCCTCCTTCGCCTATAAGAAGCCCCCAGGGAGAAAACCCTAGATCATCGACCAGAAAGCCATGAATAGTTCCACAGCGCCTCCGCCACCGAAGGGGAGATTCGGGGGATAGAAAGTCTCTGTTCCGGCACCCTGTCGGGACAGGGAAGTGCCCCCGGTGCCATCTCCATCGATCTCCACCACCATCTCCATCACCGTTGCTGATTCCCATGATGAGGAGGGAGTAGTTCTTCCTCGAGGCTAAGGGCTCTACCGGTAGCTATGTGTTCATCTCTCTCTCTATGCATGATCATGTTGTGGTTATGAGCTTTGTAATCAATTAGATCTGCTCTACTACTCAAGTGATTTAATAGATCTCTTCTCTCCCCGTGTGTGTGAAAGTGATAGCGTTCACGCCATGGTGGCACTTAGGCTAGAGTCTACATAAATATTCATCGTGCTTTAATAGATATATGCTTTTACCCACGCGTGTGACAGTGACAACATGTGCGCCGTGTGTGGCACTTAAGCTAGATTCCATATATATTCATTAGTTATATTTTGAGTTGGATGTCTTTATGAAATTGTGGTGTTTGTTGGAACCATCTAGTGCTCAAGGTGACAGTGTGGGGTTATCTAGATGAGGAAGGCGGACTTTGAGGTGTGCTTTTGTAGTCCTACCATGGATTAGAGTGTCCAACTGGAGAGTAGCTAAGAGTAGTATCATGAAGAGAATAAATTTATATGAGAGAGTGTTCACTATTGAAAGTATTATCCCTAGGCCTTGTTTCTAAACATTGAAACACCATTTGCATCTAGATCTGTTGCATGTTTGCTTGCTTCCATATTTATTTTAGATTTTCCTTTAGTCTCTCCCACGTCAACAACAAGTTAGAAGCTCTTTTTTGGAACCGTTACCACTTGTATTTCACTATCTCTTCGCCGAACTAGTGCACCTATACACCTGACAAGTGTATTGGGTGTGTTGGGGACACAAGAGACTTCTTGTATCTTGATTGCAGGGTTGCTTGAGAGGGATACCTTTGACCACTTCCTCCCTGAGTTCGATAAACCTTGGGTAATCCACTTAAGGGAAACTTGCTGCTGTTCTACAAACCTCTGCAGTTGGAGGCCCAACAACTGTCTACAAGAATAGAAGTGCGTAGACATCAAGCTATTTTCTAGCGCTGTTACCGGGGAGGTAAGGTAAAAGGTACTCACATCCTTCGGTGTGAGTGCTCGAAGTTATTTCCTTTAGATTCTGCAATTGTGTCTTTTTTTCTTGTTTTCACTAGTTAGGCTTAATGGAAAACAACAAAAAAATTAGAGAGCTTTATAGTATTTATCTTGAGTTAAGACATGAAGTGTTTGAAGAAAAATTAAAAAACCTATGGAACTTTATTTGCATGCTAATAGCAATGCTATTAGTATGAATTCTTTGGACACCATTATTGCTAATGATATGGAAATATGTAAGCTTGGAGAAGCTAATTTTTATGAAAATGATCTTCTTAGTTCCCCAGATTTGGAAGATAGCTATTCTATTGCTTATGATGATACAAACCTCCAATTTATGATGATTACAATGATGAATATGATATTTTCAGTCCACCTACTATTGAGGAGAAAATTAATTGTGTTTACAATATGCCTCCTATATTTGATGATTATGGTGATGAGAATAATAATGATAGCTATTTTGTTGAATTTGCTCCCACTACAATTAATAAGAATGACTATGCTTATGTGGAGAGTAATAATTATTTTATTCATGTGGCTCATGATAAGAATATTTTCTGTGATAGTTATATTGTTAATTTTATTCATGATGATACTGAAAGTTATTATGAGAGAGGGAAACATGGTCTTATGTATCTCAACAATATTAAGTTTCCCCTCTTTATGTTGAAAATCTTGTTGTTGCACTTGTTTTGCTTTCCTATGCTTGTTGCTTTGTTCTTTCATGACTTGTTTCTTTACAAGATTCCTATGCATATGAAGTGGGTTAGACTTAAGTGTGTTCTGAATTTGCTTGTTGATGCTCTCTTTTACTTCAATTCATATTTCTTATGTGAGCATCTTCTCAAACTATCATGCCTAACTTAAAGGCGTTAAAGAAAAGTACTTCTTGGGAGATAACCCAATAATTTTATTGAGTCTTGGAAGTTATTACTTCTGTAATAACCTCTACTTATCCTTTTTGTTTGCTTTTTTTGCCAAGAATAACCTCTAATGAGAGGGAAGTAAGATTTGGGGAGTTGCTGTCCCGAAACAGATTTTTGTGCTCCACCGTAAAAATTCGTGAGGAATATCTGTAAGTAGGATTGAGATAATATTTTGTGAATAAATCCCCCAGTATGTTAGATATCTTTAGTTAGTTCAATACTTTTTGATTTGAGCAAAATATGGTCTTCGAAAAAATCGGTTTCTACCTGCTGCTCTGTTTTGACAGATTTCTGCCATTATTAGCATTTGCTTCTTATTGATTCCTTTTTGAGTTCTTTTTGGGAAATTGAGATTTTTGAGGGAATTGATACAGTAGCTTGTGTTTTTAGTGAAAGTTTTTCTGTTCTAAAGCTAAACCCAAGGGTCTATTATCTTTTGAATACACTAATGTTGCTAATGAAGATTGTGTGAAGTTTTGTATGAAGGAAAATTTTCAGGTGTAGAGAGAGAATGATATAATGAGATGAATAATGGACAAAAGCTCAAGCTTGGGGATGACACCCCGTGTCACCCCAATAAATATTCAAGAGGTACAAGCGTCAAATCTTGGGGATGCCCAAGGCATCCTCTTCTTCATCAATAAAAACCTCGGGTCTCTTTCTAGACACTTTATTTTTATTGCTTCATGCACAGTTGTGTTGTTCTTGGAGCGTCTTAGTTTTCGTTTTTGGTTTTTGTTTGCTTAGTTTGCTTGAATAAGTTGGTTGGATCACAACACACTTCTTTTGGAGAGAGACACACTCTGTTTTCATTGCCTAGAACACTCTAGTTTTCATTCTGATCGTCTTGTGAGTGTTCTCTTTTCCTAGCACTATGTTTAGCCTTAGTTTTCTTATGATGTTTGCTTAGAACTTTTTAGTTCTTATTTTTGTATTTGTGAGACAAGATTACTGGTATTTATTGATTATTATCTTTGTGAGTCGTTTCAAATAAGTTGATTAGTGTTGGAAGAGGGTAGGAAGTTACATGCTTATAGTAGTATAAGAGGAGCTTGCTTTGATTGGGACTTAGACCTTATCATGTCATGATAGATGTTGTTTTGACCTTATGCTTAGTGATTATTGTTGTAGCATGGATTGTTTCAAACAATTGAGATTTCTTAATGTGCCTTGAAGGAATCATGCGTTGTTTTAGCATACAAAAGCATAGTATTGTGGTATTCTCCTTTGATGTTTTGTTTGTGCTGACTTGGCACATGCTGACACCATGTTATGGCTATGAACAAGTCACTATAGCCTCTATGATCATTTAGTCCTTGACTTGTAGTACCACTTTATGCTTTGATTAGTAATGTTTTTTCGCTCTGCATGATTATGGCCATTATTGCTCTCTTAGTTGGTCGCTCCCAGTCTTTTGCTAGCCTCCACTTGTATGAGTAAGTTCTACTCATGCATCCAACTCCCAAGAAACCAAGTTATTCCAAAGTGTCCACTATAAATTCCTATGCATGGTGTGTTACACCATTCCAAGTATATTCTTGTTTTCATCTATCTTCCAATTAAAGAGTATTTTGTTATGTGAAAACTTAGTGATTGAAGCTCTCACAAACTTGATGGCACACTTTATTTTTCTTGCCCCTAATAAACTTGAACCATTGTGTCATCTATGTTGTATATTCTTGCACTTATACGTTGGAATTAGCAGAACCGTGCTGTCACGAGGAACGCTTTCAACATTGCACTTGTACTTTGTACACAGTTGATATCATGCTCTTTTGTCTATGGATGTCATCGGTGTGAAATGAAAGGGGAGCTTGTAAGTCCATGGAGTTATGTATGTGTGTTAGAGAAACGTCTGGGCCACTAGCCTAAGCCATGCCTAATCATGGTGGAAACTTGCAACATCACCATAATGACATCATGAAGCTTTCTTCTTTAAAAAAAAGAGACATATTGAAAAGAGGAAATAGAGAAAAAAGCACCATTTTCCCATGGTAAATAAGAAGATTGATGAGATGCTCATTTTCTGCTTGCCTTGTCATTTTTATTATGGGATAGCTCCTGTATCATGTGCAAGGGGTACCCCGTTGGCGGTTCCCTACGATACACATGTACTTACTATGACAATAACTTACATGTGACTAAAGTTGAGTAGCATGAGGAGCGGCCCTCGTATTCAAGGGACATGAGATTGCCAACTTATACTTTGTCAAGTATATACTCCATATTTTGTTCACTTTAACCTTAATCACTTCAAGATGCTTATGATAGGGGCAATGAGAGCTGAAAGCTAACAAGTACCATAATTTTTGGAAGCTCTTTATGAGACTTGAAATCCCTGCTTCCCTTTGAAGGGCCTTTCTCCCACTTTTATATTGAGTCTCCACCTTCTATCCTTAGGCACCAATTAAAAGAGCATAGTTTCCATTCTTAGTTTTATGTGCATTGTCCCAAAACTTATTGATTGATGCATATTGTTGATATTGCTTGTTCTTGTGCTTTTTGTATCTAGTCACTCTTATGAACTTTGAAGGTGTCCTATGCATTTATTTTCTACTCCATCAGGGACAAGCTGAATGCCACTATGCTATGTTTTCTATATGTGAAACAAACAAACATTTTTCAATGCATGTTATTCATGAATCTTTGTTTGTAACCTTTCATGTTGCATGCATAATTACTTTGTCTTATTGTTAGAACTCCATCTTCCATGCTCATGTTTAGAGTTCTTTGATCCCATCTTTCAATGCTTGCAAATGGTTTGATCATGATTTTGATGGTCCATGTCACCTAAAAAATTATTCTTTTTATCACTTACCTACTCGAGGACGATCAGGAGTTAAGCTTGGGGATGCTTGATACGTTGAAAACGTATCTATAATTTTTGATGTTCCATACTTGTTTAGTATCAACTTTTCTTTGCTTTGTCTACACTTTGAGGTATTTTTATACACTTTCTAGAAATAACCTATTGACAAGATGCCATAGTGCCAGTTGCCTGTTTTCTGATATTTTTGGTTTCAGAAAGCTAAAAAATGAATATTCTCAGAATTGGACGGGACAAAAGCCAAAGTTCATATTTTCCCTAAACGATACGGAAAATCAAAGACGAGACGAAGGAGGACACCAGGGTGGCCACACCCTAGGTGGGCGCGGGCCCACCCTGGCTGCGCCCATAGGGGGTGTGGGCCCCCTAGCCCTCCATCGACCTTGCCTCCTTCACCTATAAGAAGCCCCGGGAGAAAACCCTAGATCATCGAACAGAAAGCCACGAAAATGTAACATCCCAAATTTCATGTTTTGTAAAAGCATGCATTGCATTCATAAAATTATAGCATTTTTGCCTTGCACAAAAATTTTCAAATCAAAACTCCAAATAAAACCATTATTATGCCTTTTATTTATATATCATATGAGGCATGGTTTTATTTTATTTTCAAAGGGCCAAAGTAAATTTGAGTGGACAAGTGTGTTTGTCACACTTTAGAGTACAAGGTTCACTATATAAAAATCTAGAAAAGATTTGAAATCAAACTTGTTTTAATTAGGGTTTGAAAATCATTCCTGAAAAATCAAACATAAAAAGAAAAGGCAAAAAGAAAAAAATAAAACAGGCGCCAGCCTTTTGGCCCAGCACCAGATCCAACCCAACAGCCCACCCGGGCCATTCCCCTCCCCTTCTCTCTCACGCGCACTAGCCCTACACCTCTCTCACTGCCACTGGGCCCAGGCCAGCTAAGCTCCTTCTTCCCCAAATCCCGCGCGCAGACGCCGTCGCCGCCCGTTTCCTCCTCCATCACTACCGCGTTGATTCAGCCTTAATTTCCATTGATGCACAACGTGATTTCCTCGCCCACGCCGGCTACTTAAACCTCTTTGCATGTCACATCCCAAGATTTTCCAAATCTTGTAATGTGGAAAATAAATGAATAAAATAGATTTTTGTTTGATTTTCAAGACCAGAAGAAACTTTTTGAATCCAAATGGAAAACTTTCAAACCTATTTTGAATTTGGATTAAATAAATCCTAAAGGGATTTAAAAAGATAAACATTTTAAATAAAGGAAAATAAAATATTTTGGAATTACTATTTGGATCTTTTAAATAAAAGGATTTGGTTTTCAAAAGAAAAGGATGGATTTATAAGTAAAGATTATTTTATAGGGTCAAATTAAACCTTGGCTAATATTTGAAATAAAATGTTTTGTTTTGATTAAAAATAGTAAAGGTTTATTTAAATAAAATAATAAGGATTTAATATCTAATTTTATTTAAGTAAAGGCTTTTCCCATTTTAAATAAAACACTAAAACTTATTTGTTTATTTTAAATAAGTTTTCTAAAGTATTTTATATCCTACTGAAGTGTTTTGGTTTTATTTTAGATTTCAAAATAAATATTTTAATAAAACAAATCCTATTTGATTTAATAACTAAAGGTCCATTTTATTTAATTATTGAATGGATCCTAAAAAGAATAAAAAATATTATTTTATTTTTGGGATTTGGTTTATGTTGTTAAACAGAACCAAATTCAAGTACAAAGTGTGTTGAATGTTTGATTTGTTTGAATGTTTGAATATTTGATTGAAATTCAAAACAAAATTTAATTTGGAAAAAGAAAAACCCAACAAGAAGAAAAAAATAGAATCTGGCCGACCCAACTAGACCTGGCCCAGGAAGCCCACCAACCAGCCCAGCTACTTTCCCCCGAAGAAAACGTTTGGCACCAACTTACTGACCCACGCAGACGATGACAAGTGGACCCCACACTCGCGCTCTATCTCTCACAGACAGCCAGGACACACCCCTCCTGTTCATCGTTCTCACCCGCATCGACCGTTCTCCCCCGCCCCTGCCATTGATTTCTCGGGCTTAATTCGTCTTGATGCCGCGATTAAAACCCGCAGTGATCACGCGTGATAAAACCCCCTTACTCCTCTTCCATTCCCCCCAAACACCACGCCTCGAGAGCCACCAGGCTGTTCCGAACTTCTTCTGCACCGCCGCCGTCTCCGACGAAGTTCTCGGCCGATTCCGGCGACCTCACGCCGCCCCTTGCCTCCCCAACCACGCAGACAAGTTCCCCATATCCTGGCAAACCCCCTCGTAGTATCAGCTCGCCCGCGAGTGCCCTGCAGGCTCGGCAACGATAACTACCGCCGTCGCCATCGTCTGTTTGCTACTCCGACGACCTCCCGAGGTAAATCCCGACCTCCCCTCTCCATCCTGATGATGCTCCCTTACTCGCGACCCTCGTGCGCAGCTAACAATGCCTCTATTTTGTCTTAGCGCGGTCCTAAACGACGCCAACAACAACAACCCGAGAGCACCGCCGCCCGAAGCAACTCCGGCGAGCCATTGTCCTCACCCATGTGCGCCCCTCGACGAGATACTACCACGTTGAGCATCAGCAAGCTTTGACGATTCTGGTGAGCCACCCCACTCCTCCCCTAGCTTCCTGTATCACCGGCAACCTCGCCGCCAGAGCGCCGCCGCCGCGCGCAGCCGTCGAGCGCCGCCAGAACTTGGTCAGGGTGACGATGGCCGTTAGATGACGATCTGACGGATACGATAGTTTTACTTAACGCCAAAGAGGTACGCTACCTACGCCACACGATCCAGCTTGATCCAACGCCTCTCGGTGCTTGATCCAACCGAAGCGGTATCAGCGAATAGGGATAGGACACGTGTCTGTTGATTTGTTTTAAAACAAAATTTGAAATCGGATTGATATGCAATTTTCAAACCTCTATAACTTTTGATCCACACGTCCAAAAATTGCAAACTTTATACCGTTGGAATCAGTGAAACAAACCCTATCCAACCATGGAATTTTTTTAGCAAATAGTATCTATTATCTTGTTTGAATTTGCAGAAACATTTGTATGCTTGATAAGGATGTAAAAATTGTGTAAAAATGAATTTGGGGTTAAAATCTTTTGCAATTGGATTGCTTTGAACCTACTAACCCTAGGAAACACTTTGTGGATTCATAAATGTATTTGGTAAAACAAAATAAAGATTCTTTGATTTAAAACCATTTCTAGTCAAATAGAAATGTAGATTATTTATTAAAAATCATTTTGAAGGAAAACTTTTGGGAGATGTTTTGTTTTAAACTCACTGACCCTAGGAACCAACCCATAGTTTGGAAAATGGATTTGGTAAAGTTTAGGATGGAAAACTTGATTTAGTCATTTCTAGCCAAATGAAAATAATGGTTTTTGTTATGAAAATGATTTTGAGTAAAAACTTTGGGAAAATGGTTTAGACCAAACCTACTGACCCAAAACACCAAGTTTTGCAATAGCAACTCATTTGGTGAAAAACATAAAGTTTTGCTTTGATAAAAATAATTTTCACCACATAAAATAATGATTAGATTTAAAAATGGTTTATGGACCAAAACCCTTTTGCAAATGACTTTGCCACTTTGGAAAATGACCACTTTTGACTTTACAAAGTTTAGAAGCCTAGTGGAGACCACCTTTGCAATTAGAACCATCTTTTGCATGCTTGCATGCATTAATTTGACTTTGTCATTTTATGTGTTGTTTTGCTTGATTGGTAGATTGAGTTTGTGCCTTGCTTGATTGATTTGTAGTGACTTGAAGAGTGTGATTGTTGCAAGGACAAGGAGTGAACCCATACTCTACCAAAAAGGCAAGTGATGCTTCATACTTTCTATCCCATTACATTCACTATGCATTAGTGTTTTTGCTAAGTAAAACTTGCATGGATTTTGCTAAGTAAAAACCTTGCTATAGGAAAACTAGTAGATGAAACCTTAGTGGAAATATTCCTAAGTTAAGATTCCTATTCCTATCTAGATTAGCCTAGCTAATAGAAAACATGGGTGGAATATATATTCACACTATGGAAAAATATTCTAAGTCTGAGGACATGTGTTTTGTTTAATAAAACAACTAAGTTAATGAATCACCTGGGTGGAATGGGACTTGCTTGGTGGTTTTTGGTTGAGTGGTTACACAAGGCCAGGGGACTGGTGAACCTTGTGTATCACACTTGTGGATTGCCACCCAGGAACAAAGAGATTTGAGATGTCAATGTTGAGAAGCTTCAAGTGCAACCACTTGGCAATATGGGCTCTGCCATGATCATATAGGTTGCAAGAACTTAGCCATATGGACAGTGGGTGGTAGTGTTTGATAGGTTGGAGCGCGTCCATTTTGGTCTAAGGGAAGGCTTCTGAAAGATCTTGTCTTGGGAAACCAAGTCTTGTGGGGAAAGTGCACCACCTCTGCAGAGTGTAAAATCTAAGTACTTAGCCATGTCCCTGGTAAAGGACAATTTGAGCATCAAGACATGGAAGCAATCAAGAATCTCATCATTCAAATTTCTAAGTTAAAATCTTCTGGTTTGAACAAGGGTTGTTTGAAATCTTCAATCTTTGATTGAGAGAAGCTTTGGAAAAGATTTTGTCAAAACAAAAACTAAGTATTTTCAAATGTTAAGGAAAAATCTATTTTGAGCAATGCAAGCCTCAATTCCACTTAGCCAAATGCATATAGATGATAGACTCCACTATATTATTATAGTATCACTTGCCAATACAATTCAAATGTATTGACCCTTTGTGGCTGTAACTTGTAATGTTGCAGGTTTGATTGTTTTTAGTGAAGATTGATTGATTAGGATTACAAAGTCTACAACCAACGTCTTCCTGTGGCACTTTGAAGATGAAGGACCCCATGACTATAGTTATTCCGCTGCAATGTAATGTAATAGCCAAATGAGCTATGTAAGATGTAATAAAATTATGTTATTCCTGGTTATAAAGTTATATTATGACCTTTGTTTCTTGATATTACATCTTAACTGTGGATGCTAGCTATTGATCCAGGGACTAGCATTTTAAACACAGGGGGCTTTATCTTATTAAAGATTGGAACCTCTACAGATGGTATCAGAGCATTGTGTTGCCTGTAGGATTTGTAAACCCTAGGATTGGACAAAAACCCTTAGAAAAATAGGAGTTATGCTTGTTCCAAAAACTTATTTACAAAAACACTTGTAAACTCTTTCCTAAACCATTTTGGTTTCAACTCTACATCTCTTCTATTTCAACTTGATGGAAAAACCTACCCCATGACCAAGGACTACACCATATGCAAAGGACTTCTCCAACTCTAATGACTTCAACTTGTTCAACACTAATGACTTCAACATCTTCAGCATATTCCCCAAGGACATCCAACTTGGAAACCACTAAGGACTACAAGTGAAACAAGGAGGTCTTACTCAAGAATTAGAGATTGAGGGAATGCAAAATAAGAAGGAGCCATCAACAACATTGAAGTATTGCAACCAAGAGTTTATCTCAAGGAACCATGATCTCATACAAGAAGAATCATAAAGGAAGGAAAGATCACAAGTGAACCATATAGATGGACCACCATAATTTAGTTAAGTCAAACACACCAACTTATGTGGTGTAACAAAAATATTTTGTTGCCTAAAAATGTGCTTGAACTTTGTTGATTGAGTGAAATGTTTGTTTGTGATTGCTTGCACATTGCTTGTGTGAATTGTGGTGTGTGTGATTAGAATTGATTCCTTAGAAATAATTTGCCTACTCTAACCCAAATTCAACCCAAACAGATGACTACTCCAAGAAACTCCAACATCACGGTTGATGACAACAACAACAACAACCACAAGGACAACATGAGAGAACTTATAGCAACCCAAAACCAGTTGAGCCAAGAGACAACTCAGCTTTTAGCCAACAACAATGGACTAGACCCAGCCATAGAAAGAATTTTGAAACTTCAATCCCAATTGATGCAAGGATTGGTTACTCAAATGATCAACATGAGAGAAAACTTATCCCAAAGAGCTAATGACAACAAGGATGACAAAGATGCTAATCTAGAAGAAACCCAAGCTAGCAATATTTGTAGGGACAAGGATCATGCATCCAAGGATCATGAAGATCAATGCCCCAAGAAGAGAAAGATCTCCCACCTATGAAGAACATGAACTAGAAGAACTCCTAGCTTTGGAGAAACCCAAAAAGAAGAAGAAAGACAAAAGCCAGTTGCAATGTTACAATTGCAAAGAGATGGAACACTATGCCAGTGAATGCCCAGAAAAGAAGAAGAGCCAAGAAGACAAACAAAAGCTAGTGAAACCCAAGATGAGGAGGGATATTAGCCAAGTGATGTGCAAACACTGTAAGGAGTTAGGACATTATGCATCATATTGTCCAGACAAGCCACCTCAAGACCTCAAACTTATAACCTGTTTCAAATGCAAGGAACTAGCCACTATGCAAACAATTGTCCAGAAAAGATGAAGAACAAGTTAAACAAGTCTATGAAGGATCTCAACCTTGGCCCATGAGTCAAGTATGGAAACAAAGGACACAATGCAAATGTTGCTTAGAAGTCTCCCAGATACCAAGAAGGACAAGATGTAATTTTGTTTGAAAATTTTTAAGGGTGGTAGTACCCTAGTTATTTTGAGCCAACTTGTAACCCTAGCCTCCCCAAATCTCGGGACGAGATTTATTTTAAGTGGTAATGTCACATCCCAAGATTTTCCAAATCTTGTAATGCTAAAATAAATGAATAAAATAAAATTTTGTTTGATTTTCAGGACGGAAGAAACTTTTTGAATCCAATTGGAAAACTTTCAAACCTATTTTGAATTTGGATTAAATAAATCCTAAAGGATTTAAAAGATAAACATTTTAAATAAAGGAAAATAAAATATTTTGGAATTACTATTTGGATCTTTTAAATAAAAGGATTTGGTTTTCAAAAGAAAAGGATGGATTTATAAGTAAAGATTATTTTATAGGGTCAAATTAAACCTTGGCGAATATTTGAAATAAAATGTTTTGTTTTGATTAAAAATAGTAAAGGTTTATTTAAATAAAATAATAAGGATTTAATATCCAATTTTATTTAAGTAAAGGCTTTTCCCATTTTAAATAAAACACTAAAACTTATTTGTTTATTTTAAATAAGTTTCCTAAAGTATTTTATATCCTACTGAAGTGTTTTGGTTTTATTTTAGATTTCAAAATAAATATTTTAATAAAACAAATCCTATTTGATTTAATAACTAAAGGTCCATTTTATTTAATTATTGAATGGATCCTAAAAAGAATAAAAAATATTATTTTATTTTTGGGATTTGGTTTATTTTGTTAAACAGAACCAAATTCGAGTATAAAGTGTGTTGAATGTTTGATTTGTTTGAATGTTTGAATATTTGATTGAAATTCAAAACAGAATTTAATTTGGAAAAAGAAAAAGCCAACAGGAAGAAAAAAATAGAATCTGGCCGACCCAACTAGACCTGGCCTAGGAAGCCCACCAACCAGCCCAGCTTCTTTCCCCCGAAGAAAACGTTTGGCACCAACTTACTGACCCACGCAGACGATGACAAGTGGACCCCACACTCGCGCTCTCTCTCTCACAGACAGCCAGGACCCACCCCTCATGTTCATCGTTCTCACCCGCATCGACCGTTCTCCCGCCCCGCCATTGATTTCTGGGCTTAATTCGTCTTGATGCCGATTAAAACCGTAGTGATCACGTGATAAACCCCTTACTCCTCTTCCATTCCCCAAACACCACGCCTCGAGAGCCACCGGTCTTCAATTTCTTCAGACCGCCGTCTCCGACGAAGTTCTCGGCCGATTCCGGCGACCTCACGCCACCCCTTGCCTCCCCAAGCACGCAGACAAGTTCCCCATATCCTGGCAAACCCCCTTGTAGTTTCAGCTCGCGCCAAGTGCCCGCAGTTCGGCACGACAACTACCGTCGCCATCGTCTGTTTGCTACTCCGACGACCTCCCAAGGTAAATCCCGACCTCCCCTCTCCATCCCGATGATGCTCCCTTACTCGTGACCCTCGTGCGCACCTAACCATGCCTCTATTTTGTCTTAGCGCGGTCCTAAACGATGCCAGCAACAACAACCCGAGAGCACCACCGCCCGAAGCAACTCCGGCGAGCCATTGTCCTCACCCACGTGCGCCCCTCGACGAGATACTACCACGTTGAGCATTAGCAAGCTTCGACGATTCTGGTGAGCCACCCCACTCCTCCCCTAGCTTCCTGTATCGCCGGAAACCTCGCCGCCAGAGCGCCGCCGCCACCGCGCGCAGCCATCGAGCGCCGCCAGAACTTGGTCAGGGTGACGATGGCCGTTAGATGACGATCTGACGGATACGATAGTTTCACTTAACGCCGAAGAGGTACGCTACCTACGCCAAATGATCCATCTTGATCCAACGCCTCTCGGTGCTTGATCCAACCGAAGCGGTATCAGCGAATAGGGATAGGACACGTGTCTGTTGATTTGTTTTAAAACAAAATTTGAAATCAGATTGATATGCAATTTTCAAACCTATTTAAATTTTGATCCACACGTCCAGAAATTGCAAACTTTATACCGTTGGAATCAGTGAAACAAACCCTATCCAACCATGGAATTTGTTTAGCAAATAGTATCTTTTAGCTTGTTTGAATTTGCAGAAACATTTGTATGCTTGATAAGGATGTAAAAATTGTGTAAAAATGAATTTGGGGTTAAAATCTTTTGCAATTGGATTGATTTGAACCTACTGACCCTAGGAAACACTTTGTGGATTCATAAATGTATTTGGTAAAACAAAATAAAGATTCTTTGATTTAAAACCATTTCTAGTCAAATAGAAATGTAGATTATTTATTAAAAATCATTTTGAAGGGAAACTTTTGGGAGATGTTTTGTTTTAAACTTACTGACCCTAGGAACCAACCCATAGTTTGGAAAATGGATTTGGTAAAGTTTAGGATGGAAAACTTGATTTAGTCATTTCTAGCCAAATGAAAATAATGGTTTTTGTTATGAAAATGATTTTGAGTAAAAACTTTGGGAAAATGGTTTAGACCAAACCTACTGACCCAAAACACCAAGTTTTGCAATAGCAACTCATTTGGTGAAAAACATAAAGTTTTGCTTTGATAAAAATAATTTTCACCACATAAAATAATGATTAGATTTAAAAATGGTTTATGGACCAAAACCCTTTTGCAAATGACTTTGCCACTTTGGAAAATGACCACTTTTGACTTTACAAAGTTTAGAAGCCTAGTGGAGACCACCTTTGCAATTAGAACCATCTTTTGCATGCTTGCATGCATTACTTTGACTTTGTCATTTTATGTGTTGTTTTGCTTGATTGGTAGATTGAGTTTGTGCCTTGCTTGATTGATTTGTAGTGACTTGAAGAGTGTGATTGTTGCAAGGACAAGGAGTGAACCCATACTCTACCAAAAAGGCAAGTGATGCTTCATACTTTCTATCCCATTACATTCACTATGCATTAGTGTTTTTGCTAAGTAAAACTTGCATGGATTTTGCTAAGTAAAAACCTTGCTATAGGAAAACTAGTAGATGAAACCTTAGTGGAAATATTCCTAAGTTAAGATTCCTATTCCTATCTAGATTAGCCTAGCTAATAGAAAACATGGGTGGAATATATATTCACACTATGGAAAAATATTCTAAGTCTGAGGACATGTGTTTTGTTTAATAAAACAACTAAGTTAATGAATCACCTGGGTGGAATGGGACTTGCTTGGTGGTTTTTGGTTGAGTGGTTACACAAGGCCAGGGGGTGTGAACCTTGTGTATCACACTTGTGGATTGCCACCCAGGAACAAAGAGATTTGAGATGTCAATGTTGAGAAGCTTCAAGTGCAACCACTTGGCAATATGGGCTCTGCCATGATCATATAGGTTGCAAGAACTTAGCCATATGGACAGTGGGTGGTAGTGTTTGATAGGTTGGAGCGTCCATTTTGGTCTAAGGGAAGGCTTCTGAAAGATCTTGTCTTGGGAAACCAAGTCTTGTGGGGAAAGTGCACCACCTCTGCAGAGTGTAAAATCTAAGTACTTAGCCATGTCCCTGGTAAAGGACAATTTGAGCATCAAGACATGGAAGCAATCAAGAATCTCATCATTCAAATTTCTAAGTTAAAATCTTCTGGTTTGAACAAGGGTTGTTTGAAATCTTCAATCTTTGATTGAGAGAAGCTTTGGAAAAGATTTTGTCAAAACAAAAACTAAGTATTTTCAAATGTTAAGGAAAAATCTATTTTGAGCAATGCAAGCCTCAATTCCACTTAGCCAAATGCATATAGATGATAGACTCCACTATATTATTATAGTATCACTTGCCAATACAATTCAAATGTATTGACCCTTTGTGGCTGTAACTTGTAATGTTGCAGGTTTGATTGTTTTTAGTGAAGATTGATTGATTAGGATTACAAAGTCTACAACCAACGTCTTCCTGTGGCACTTTGAAGATGAAGGACCCCATGACTATAGTTATTCCGCTGCAATGTAATGTAATAGCCAAATGAGCTATGTAAGATGTAATAAAATTATGTTATTCCTGGTTATAAAGTTATATTATGACCTTTGTTTCTTGATATTACATCTTAACTGTGGATGCTAGCTATTGATCCAGGGACTAGCATTTTAAACACAGGGGGCTTTATCTTATTAAAGATTGGAACCTCTACAGATGGTATCAGAGCATTGTGTTGCCTGTAGGATTTGTAAACCCTAGGATTGGACAAAAACCCTTAGAAAAATAGGAGTTATGCTTGTTCCAAAAACTTATTTACAAAAACACTTGTAAACTCTTTCCTAAACCATTTTGGTTTCAACTCTACATCTCTTCTATTTCAACTTGATGGAAAAACCTACCCCATGACCAAGGACTACACCATATGCAAAGGACTTCTCCAACTCTAATGACTTCAACTTGTTCAACACTAATGACTTCAACATCTTCAGCATATTCCCCAAGGACATCCAACTTGGAAACCACTAAGGACTACAAGTGAAACAAGGAGGTCTTACTCAAGAATTAGAGATTGAGGGAATGCAAAATAAGAAGGAGCCATCAACAACATTGAAGTATTGCAACCAAGAGTTTATCTCAAGGAACCATGATCTCATACAAGAAGAATCATAAAGGAAGGAAAGATCACAAGTGAACCATATAGATGGACCACCATAATTTAGTTAAGTCAAACACACCAACTTATGTGGTGTAACAAAAATATTTTGTTGCCTAAAAATGTGCTTGAACTTTGTTGATTGAGTGAAATGTTTGTTTGTGATTGCTTGCACATTGCTTGTGTGAATTGTGGTGTGTGTGATTAGAATTGATTCCTTAGAAATAATTTGCCTACTCTAACCCAAATTCAACCCAAACAGATGACTACTCCAAGAAACTCCAACATCACGGTTGATGACAACAACAACAACAACAACCACAAGGACAACATGAGAGAACTTATAGCAACCCAAAACCAGTTGAGCCAAGAGACAACTCAGCTTTTAGCCAACAACAATGGACTAGACCCAGCCATAGAAAGAATTTTGAAACTTCAATCCCAATTGATGCAAGGATTGGTTACTCAAATGATCAACATGAGAGAAAACTTATCCCAAAGAGCTAATGACAACAAGGATGACAAAGATGCTAATCTAGAAGAAACCCAAGCTAGCAATATTTGTAGGGACAAGGATCATGCATCCAAGGATCATGAAGATCAATGCCCCAAGAAGAGAGAAAGATCTCCCACCTATGAAGAACATGAACTAGAAGAACTCCTAGCTTTGGAGAAACCCAAAAAGAAGAAGAAAGACAAAAGCCAGTTGCAATGTTACAATTGCAAAGAGATGGAACACTATGCCAGTGAATGCCCAGAAAAGAAGAAGAGCCAAGAAGACAAACAAAAGCTAGTGAAACCCAAGATGAGGAGGGATATTAGCCAAGTGATGTGCAAACACTGTAAGGAGTTAGGACATTATGCATCATATTGTCCAGACAAGCCACCTCAAGACCTCAAACTTATAACCTGTTTCAAATGCAAGGAACTAGCCACTATGCAAACAATTGTCCAGAAAAGATGAAGAACAAGTTAAACAAGTCTATGAAGGATCTCAACCTTGGCCCATGAGTCAAGTATGGAAACAAAGGACACAATGCAAATGTTGCTTAGAGAAGTCTCCCCAGGATACCAAGAAGGACAAGATGTAATTTTTGTTTGAAAATTTTTAAGGGTGGTAGTACCCTAGTTATTTTGAGCCAACTTGTAACCCCTAGCCTCCCCAAATCTCGGGACGAGATTTATTTTAAGGGTGGTAGCCTGTCACATCCCAAGATTTTCCAAATCTTGTAATGCGAAAAATAAATGAATAAAATAAAATTTTGTTTGATTTTCAGGACCAGAAGAAACTTTTTGAATCCAATTGGAAAACTTTCAAACCTATTTTGAATTTGGATTAAATAAATCCTAAAGGGATTTAAAAAGATAAACATTTTAAATAAAGGAAAATAAAATATTTTGGAATTACTATTTGGATCTTTTAAATAAAAGGATTTGGTTTTCAAAAGAAAAGGATGGATTTATAAGTAAAGATTATTTTATAGGGTCAAATTAAACCTTGGCGAATATTTGAAATAAAATGTTTTGTTTTGATTAAAAATAGTAAAGGTTTATTTAAATAAAATAATAAGGATTTAATATCCAATTTTATTTAAGTAAAGGCTTTTCCCATTTTAAATAAAACACTAAAACTTATTTGTTTATTTTAAATAAGTTTCCTAAAGTATTTTATATCCTACTGAAGTGTTTTGGTTTTATTTTAGATTTCAAAATAAATATTTTAATAAAACAAATCCTATTTGATTTAATAACTAAAGGTCCATTTTATTTAATTATTGAATGGATCCTAAAAAGAATAAAAAATATTATTTTATTTTTGGGATTTGGTTTATTTTGTTAAACAGAACCAAATTCGAGTATAAAGTGTGTTGAATGTTTGATTTGTTTGAATGTTTGAATATTTGATTGAAATTCAAAACAGAATTTAATTTGGAAAAAGAAAAAGCCAACAGGAAGAAAAAAATAGAATCTGGCCGACCCAACTAGACCTGGCCTAGGAAGCCCACCAACCAGCCCAGCTTCTTTCCCCCGAAGAAAACGTTTGGCACCAACTTACTGACCCACGCAGACGATGACAAGTGGACCCCACACTCGCGCTCTCTCTCTCACAGACAGCCAGGACCCACCCCTCATGTTCATCGTTCTCACCTGCATCGACCGTTCTCCCCCGCCCCTGCCATTGATTTCTCGGGCTTAATTCGTCTTGATGCCGCGATTAAAACCCGTAGTGATCACGCGTGATAAACCCCCTTACTCCTCTTCCATTCCCCCCAAACACCACGCCTCGAGAGCCACCAGGCTGTTCCGAATTTCTTCTGCACCGCCGCCGTCTCCGACGAAGTTCTCGGCCGATTCCGGCGACCTCACGCCACCCCTTGCCTCCCCAAGCACGCAGACAAGTTCCCCATATCCTGGCAAACCCCCTTGTAGTTTCAGCTCGCCCGCAAGTGCCCTGCAGGCTCGGCAACGACAACTACCGCCGTCGCCATCGTCTGTTTGCTACTCCGACGACCTCCCAAGGTAAATCCCGACCTCCCCTCTCCATCCCGATGATGCTCCCTTACTCGTGACCCTCGTGCGCACCTAACCATGCCTCTATTTTGTCTTAGCGCGGTCCTAAACGATGCCAGCAACAACAACCCGAGAGCACCACCGCCCGAAGCAACTCCGGCGAGCCATTGTCCTCACCCACGTGCGCCCCTCGACGAGATACTACCACGTTGAGCATTAGCAAGCTTCGACGATTCTGGTGAGCCACCCCACTCCTCCCCTAGCTTCCTGTATCGCCGGAAACCTCGCCGCCAGAGCGCCGCCGCCACCGCGCGCAGCCATCGAGCGCCGCCAGAACTTGGTCAGGGTGACGATGGCCGTTAGATGACGATCTGACGGATACGATAGTTTCACTTAACGCCGAAGAGGTACGCTACCTACGCCAAATGATCCATCTTGATCCAACGCCTCTCGGTGCTTGATCCAACCGAAGCGGTATCAGCGAATAGGGATAGGACACGTGTCTGTTGATTTGTTTTAAAACAAAATTTGAAATCAGATTGATATGCAATTTTCAAACCTATTTAAATTTTGATCCACACGTCCAGAAATTGCAAACTTTATACCGTTGGAATCAGTGAAACAAACCCTATCCAACCATGGAATTTGTTTAGCAAATAGTATCTTTTAGCTTGTTTGAATTTGCAGAAACATTTGTATGCTTGATAAGGATGTAAAATTGTGTAAAATGAATTTGGGGTTAAAATCTTTTGCAATTGGATTGATTTGAACCTCTGACCCTAGGAACCACTTTGTGGATTCACAAATGTATTTGGTAAAACAAAATAAAGATTCTTTGATTTAAAACCATTTCTAGTCAAATAGAAATGTAGATTATTTATTAAAAATCATTTTGAAGGGAAACTTTTGGGAGATGTTTTGTTTTAAACTTACTGACCCTAGGAACCAACCCATAGTTTGGAAAATGGATTTGGTAAAGTTTAGGATGGAAAACTTGATTTAGTCATTTCTAGCCAAATGAAAATAATGGTTTTTGTTATGAAAATGATTTTGAGTAAAAACTTTGGGAAAATGGTTTAGACCAAACCTACTGACCCAAAACACCAAGTTTTGCAATAGCAACTCATTTGGTGAAAAACATAAAGTTTTGCTTTGATAAAAATAATTTTCACCACATAAAATAATGATTAGATTTAAAAATGGTTTATGGACCAAAACCCTTTTGCAAATGACTTTGCCACTTTGGAAAATGACCACTTTTGACTTTACAAAGTTTAGAAGCCTAGTGGAGACCACCTTTGCAATTAGAACCATCTTTTGCATGCTTGCATGCATTACTTTGACTTTGTCATTTTATGTGTTGTTTTGCTTGATTGGTAGATTGAGTTTGTGCCTTGCTTGATTGATTTGTAGTGACTTGAAGAGTGTGATTGTTGCAAGGACAAGGGTGAACCCATACTCTACCAAAAAGGCAAGTGATGCTTCATACTTTCTATCCCATTACATTCACTATGCATTAGTGTTTTTGCTAAGTAAAACTTGCATGGATTTTGCTAAGTAAAAACCTTGCTATAGGAAAACTAGTAGATGAAACCTTAGTGGAAATATTCCTAAGTTAAGATTCCTATTCCTATCTAGATTAGCCTAGCTAATAGAAAACATGGGTGGAATATATATTCACACTATGGAAAAATATTCTAAGTCTGAGGACATGTGTTTTGTTTAATAAAACAACTAAGTTAATGAATCACCTGGAATGGGACTTGCTTGGTGGTTTTGGTTGAGTGGTTACACAAGGCCAGGGGACTGGTGAACCTTGTGTATCACACTTGTGGATTGCCACCCAGGAACAAAGAGATTTGAGATGTCAATGTTGAGAAGCTTCAAGTGCAACCACTTGGCAATATGGGCTCTGCCATGATCATATAGGTTGCAAGAACTTAGCCATATGGACAGTGGGTGGTAGTGTTTGATAGGTTGGAGCGCGTCCATTTTGGTCTAAGGGAAGGCTTCTGAAAGATCTTGTCTTGGGAAACCAAGTCTTGTGGGGAAAGTGCACCACCTCTGCAGAGTGTAAAATCTAAGTACTTAGCCATGTCCCTGGTAAAGGACAATTTGAGCATCAAGACATGGAAGCAATCAAGAATATCATCATTCAAATTTCTAAGTTAAAATCTTGTGGTTTGAACAAGGGTTGTTTGAAATCTTCAATCTTTGATTGAGAGAAGCTTTGGAAAAGATTTTGTCAAAACAAAAACTTAGTATTTTCAAATGTTAAGGAAAAATCTATTTTGAGCAATGCAAGCCTCAACTCCACTTAGCCAAATGCATATAGATGATAGACTCCACTATATTATT
This sequence comes from Avena longiglumis, assembly GCA_030063025.1. Lineage (NCBI taxonomy): Eukaryota > Viridiplantae > Streptophyta > Magnoliopsida > Poales > Poaceae > Avena > Avena longiglumis. Next base: position 436,281,036 of record CP125975.1, on the reverse strand, counting down.
ATAGTATCACTTGCCAATACAATTCAAATGTATTGACCCTTTGTGGCTGTAACTTGTAATGTTGCAGGTTTGATTGTTTTTAGTGAAGATTGATTGATTAGGATTACAAAGTCTACAAAAAACATCTGCCTGTGGCACTTTGAAGATGAAGGACCCCATGACTATAGTTATTCCGCTGCAATGTAATGTAATAGCCAAATGAGCTATGTAAGATGTAATAAAATTATGTTATTCCTGGTTATAAAGTTATATTATGACCTTTGTTTCTTGATATTACATCTTAACTGTGGATGCTAGCTATTGATCCAGGGACTAGCATTGTAAACACAGGGGGCTCTATCTTATTAAAGATTGGAACCACTACATTGCATCGCGACCATTTCCCCCCCCCCACACACACCCATGCTCAATCGCCGCCAGGCTGCTCGCAATTGGACTTGCACCGCCGCGGACCCGAGCACCTCCGACGAGATATTCCGGTAAGCACCGTCCACCCCGTCCCCTCTCGTTCATGCTGTCGTGCTTCCCTTGTCCTTGCGCATCTTACTGTGTCTTTGGTTCGCCCTGTACTACCCCAGAACATTGTCTTTGTCGAGCATCGCGAACACCGATGTCGTCCCCTACTCCGGCGAGAAATCACGGTATAAATTGAATGCCCCTTGTCCCTAGTACAAACTCACTGCTTCGCCTTGTCCTTGTGCACACGCTGATGCACTTTGTTTGCACTGGGGTGATCCAGGTCGTCGCCTCCGTCGTATTTTGCTAGAACCCAATGCTGCCCTCAACTCCGACATGCTTTTCCGGCCGCAACAGCTCGCCCCCGTCCAAGCCGAAGCCACCTTGATAATCCTCGCACCCGTGCAACGCTGGTAAGCTACTGCACCTGTTGGGGATATGCTATATGGGGATCCTCATAGCATGTGTCCTATCCGGATAACCTGGGTGGCCCACAGTTGGTAGCATGGCCCATGGCCTGTTGGGCGGCCCAGTTAGATGGATCCAGAAGGGAGGCCCATGCCGGATAAAGGAAGGCTATGGTTGGAGTTACCGACGTACCCGGAGCCTTGGAGTACAAGACACGCAAGATTAGTAATAGACGGTGTAGGACTCTGTAACCTGTCCGGCTAGGACTTTTCCCTGTAACCCTAGGATCTGGCGACTATATAAGTCGGGCCTATGGGAGCCTTTAAGGCACAATTTCAAACAATCTGAGACGACTAAGTAGCGATTATCATACACCTCGCACAGCGAACCAATCCCTGTAACTCGGCATATTGCCATTATAGTGATTTATAGCAGGAGTAGGATTCTGCCACCGTTGTGGGATCTGAACCTGGGTAAGCTGTGTTACCTCGTACCCGTCAACCTTCCGCCTTCCCCCACGTCTCTAAACACGCACTGTGAGGACCCCTCCATGGCGTACTCGTCGGAAATACCACGACAGTTGGCGCCCACCGTGGGGTAAGAGGCACTTCAGGCTCTTCAGCGGGCGAGGACCAAGATCTTCGCGGGAATCGGCGAAACCGTGGTCATCGGTCGCGTTCTCTTCTCCGGCAACGTTTCGATCGTCCCTCCCGACGAGTTTTGGATCCCGGCGAAGACGAACCCTACGTGGTGTTCGATCGTTCCTATCAGAGACATCCACCTCTTCATTGGCGAAACCGACTCGGGCACTAGTTCCCTGGGAGTCGGAGGAGCATCAAGACCCGCACGGACCGCCTACGGGCAGGATACGTTCGCGGAAGGATCGATGTCGGATCTCTCTTCAGAGTTTGCCGACAAAGATCGGAAAAAATTCAAGGCCCACCCAAACCGCCCTTGTGCAGGATATAACGGTGGAAGATCGCTGCAAGTCCGCCGGCTTCGCCTGTGCGTGTGGACAGCAGAGATCCAAGTTCGTCGGTGTGGTTACCATCTTCGATATGATGCGTTGCATTCAGAGAGAGGGCGAAAACCCCCGCGATTACCTGGCCAGGTGGCTCCGTATACGAGCCAATCTGGCCCACTACCCCAATGATGATGCCATGTATCACTTTGTGGAAGGACTGGACCATGGAACGCTTCTCCGGCATTCTCTAAGACGACAGCAGGCGTCGGGACGCCTTACCTTCGAAGGCATGGTGAACACCGTCAACAACTACGCGGAGGCTGAAGCAGCAGCTCAGACAGCGCTTGCGCTCATGGACGGAGCCTCTCCGATTCAGCCGCCGCCACCACTGCCTCCGGTCGCCATCGTCGCGGCTGCGCCGCCACCTCCAGTCATCTTCGCTGCTGTTGCACCTCCACCCCCCGTCATCAAGGAAGTCCTGGCACCCTCCGACTCTATGATTGACGTGCTATACGCCGACTTCAGTGCAGACTCAGAGGAGATAGATTTCAGTCCAGAAGAGCTAGACTCCTCCATGCAGGAGATGGAGGATGAGTACACGCGTGACGAGCAAGCCAACAATGCCGTCACGTCTTGAGAGGTGTTCATCAGCATTGGGACGGCGATGGATGAAGATCAACCCGGACGAGATCCGCCTACAGCACTGGAAAAGGGGAAGGGCCACTTATTGCTGCTGACGATGATCATGCAAAGGTCATGCCTCCTCAGCCTAATCCAGTGCAACAGCCGCAGGAACTCGGCACCGGCCCGAGCAACAACAACACCGCAAACTTGCCGCCTCCGACATCTACGTCTGCTGCTGCCCAAGTTACTCCAGCTGATAGAGTGATGTACGGCAATCTCCTCGTTGAGCCACTGACCGTAGCTCATATCCGGAACGTGACTAAGCTTGACGAGAAGCGCCCGGCCTCTTTGGAGCGCAGCCATCAGCGAGCAAGGCGCTAAGCTAGATCGAGATCTGGTCAACGCGCATAAGTCCATAGAGAAAGCTAGAGCAATGGAGGCCGAGTACAAGACTCTGCAGTAGCAGCAGAAGGCCAAGAAAGCTCCGGCTCGCGTCATCAACGATCCTGGTGTACGGCGAAACCTAGGATGGCCCCCCTCGAAGCCGGCACATGCCAAGCCATACATTGACAGTGAAGGCAAACAGGTGATGCCCACTCCACTCCTCAACCTCGCCGTCGCCAAGACCCTTCTGGAGCAGGATGGATCGCCCGAGGCAGTGGAACATGTGTATGACCTAGTGGCCAAGGCAGTAAAACAGCAGGAAAAGGCCACCTCTCAGAGGCTTGAGTCTGACCCAGCATTTTTCCAGTCTAGCCAGCATAAGCCACCAAGGGACAGATCTCCTCTTGATGCCGGGTCGCAGACGGGTTCATCAGAACGAAGACAGAGGGATGCGTGCAATAGGAAGGATGCTATCCCTATATCCTTCGACCATGGAGAAAAGGCCCGACCTCGTCGCCCATCGCCACCGCCCCCATCCCCACGACATCGCGAAGACCCAAAAGCTCACCATCGTACGGATATGCCCCCGCCAAGGCAGTGCGGCATCGTCATCCGCGACAATGCGGAGCAGACCCGTCATGACAGAGCGCAACCAGGGACACAAGAGCAGGTCGCGCCATGACCCTCCGCGTACGACAAGCAACCGCGACAAGCATGAGGCGTCGCAGAAGGGTAATAGAAAGAAGGCTAACCCACCGTCACCTCTGCCTCCGTCGCCACCCAGCAGTCACCATGGCGGAGGGGGCCCGCTTCATTCACGTAGCCCATCCCCTGTTGACAAGAAGAAGAAAAACCCGGAGCCGTACGATGCATGTTCGCGGCTCGATAAGATCCACGAGGCCCGGGAAGGACCATACCTGGGACCACGTTGTTTTGGACCTGCAATACGGTCCGCAACTTACCCCAAAGGTTTCCGAATTGACAAGACCAAGAAGCCCTATGACGGCACCGCCAAGCCAGCCACATGGTTGCAGGACTACGAAAACGCGGTGGAGATTGCCGGAGGTAACCCCAACGTTGCCAAGCCAGCCACTTACCGGAGAAATCCATCTGCAATTGGTTGGACATGCAAGAGGCGTTCACCAAGAACTTCGAGGGTACATACAAGCATCCCTGCACTGTTGGCGATCTACAGCGGTGCATGCAAGAGAGAGACGAGACATCTCGTGCCTACCTCTCCCGCTGGCTGGATATGAAGAATTCCTGCGCAGGAGTGCACTCTCAGAATGCCATGGCCGCCTTCATTGATGGGTTGGAAAGGGGCACATTGCTCCGACATAAGCTGAAGCGCTTGCAGGACAATCACCAGCTTGACTTGAACTAGATGATTCAGTTGGCTAGTGAGTTCGCAGCTGCCGACGACGATGCTCGCGGCTCTCTGCCGGCAATGGACGTTCCAACTCAAGCTCGGAGGAACAACAGTACAAAGCGGAAATCCGCTCCAGAAGAAAAGAAATCTCCCGACATGGTCGCCATGACCTTTGCAGGACGAGGTGATGGTGGACAACGTGGCCGAGGACGGGGAGCTGGTCATGGGCAGCAACAGGAAGTGAAACTACCTCGGCACCGCTCTGCGTTCCCCAAACCTACGAAGAGTACCGCGATATGCCGTGCCTCTTACACCTCGATGCCAACGGCAAGGCCACCCATATCAATCGACACTGCAAGTTCGTCAACGACCTCAAGAAAGACCCGGAGTCCGGCTACAAGCGAAGTCGGAAGAACAGACCTCGAGGCAAGGGCAAGGGGAAGAAGAAGGAGGAGGAGTCCAAGGATTCAAGTGACATGGACGAGGATGTTGACCCCAAGCACGCCGCCAAGAGCGACGACAAGGGCAAGAACCCCTTCGTGAAGAAGGCGCCAGTCTACCACACTTTCCTTGGCACCCCACCGTCCGACAATAGGAGACCTCTTTGAGGATCCTAATGGCTACTCTACCCCCAGCTCCCCAGTACCTGCGTTGGTCGGAGGTTCCAATTACTTGTGACATGACGGATCACCCAGATCTCATTCCTACGTCCTACGGAGAACCAATACGCCATGGTCATCAACCCCTTGATTGACGGTGTTGAGTTCACCAAGTGTATGGTGGATAGTGGAAGCAGCATCAACATCATGTACCTGGATAAACTGCAGAAGATGAACTTGACGGAGGCAAACCTAAGGCGGACCAACACCATCTTCCATGGCGTAGTTCCTGGTCGGGAGGCTCGGTTCCTTGGGTGCATCACACTTCAGGTTGCCTTTTGGCGATGTTAATAATTACCGCCAAGAACGCATGACCTTTGAGGTGGTACCCTTTAAGAGCGTGTACCACGTCATATTCTGCCGCGACATATTCCACACGTTCATGGCCAAGCCATGCTTCGTCTACAACAAAATCAAGATACCCGGACCAAACGGTGTCACACTACAATAAGAACCCCTATATCGCAATACATACTTGGCAACGACATAAGCATTCGTTGCAAAAATTTATGGTAGATATAGTTATATGCGTTGCAAGTCACATATGTTGTCCATTTACATATTCCAATGCCCATGTGCAAAAATAAAACGAGCCCAGCCCACAAAGCACGATTCTTTAACCCCACCAGCCTGGAACGCACGACCGCACACGCACATCCTATAGTTCCTCGCCTCCCCAGACCTAGCCGCCTCCATCCATTTCCGCGGGGTACCTCACGACCGTCTATGACCGATGTCTCCCTCGCCGGTGACCAGGTGGAAACCGATGAATGGGCTTACCGAGGAACAACCGGCCAGGTCATCTTCATGCACGCTCGCCGCCGTCTCCATCTATGGTGAGCCCTCCCTCGACTCTTCTCTTGCCCATACAATAGGTTGATGCAGCAATAGCAGATCTTGGGAGGATGTCTGTGAAATTCGATAGTACTTCTTTCCGCGGTCTTCCAATTTCAATTATTTTGTTTGGTCCCAGGTAGGATTCCATGACGTGTTGTCTATGAATGAATATCCAAGCTCTCACGGCGTGCGTGACCGAGGAACCGCGGTACCACTTCTGCTCTTGTGTCCGGTTCCCCTTGACTTGCACTGCTCACTCTACCCAACCTTCTCCACACGGATCCCACTCCTCAAAGGTTTTGCGCCCCTAAACCTATTTCTTTGCTTATTATGATTACGACTTTGTAGGCGCAAGTGTGAGATCTAGATTTGTTGTGAAAATGCTTAGAATCTCTTAATCTATCTCACCGATTAAATAGTGAATCCCTGAATCGATATATGCACTGTCTACTGTATATTTTATCAGTATAGGAGATCTCCAACTAAAGCATTTTTATTTTGTCATGTCGTACCAAGTAAGTTGAAGTTCGAATTGTGGACATATGTCACATTACTCTTCAATTTTACACTTGACAACATCTATTTTTTAAAACAGATAGAACATGTTAGATCAAAGAGCAACATTGTTTGGTCTAGTGTTGTCCTGGTAATCTATAAATCTAGCACCTATCTATTATCCATGGACAGAGGGTTAGAATAAAACTAACCTAATTCTTCTTGCTTGTAACCTGATAGTTCACGGAATTAAAATGTGGTATAGTTGCTTCAACCAGAATTATGTACGTATGAAGTTATCCTCTTCTTTCAATAGTCATGTCTAGTGAACCTAAAAATATAAATTGCTACTTGTCTACAAGTTCTAATAATTTAAAGTGACTACCTAACTTTATTGTATGCACGCTTGTCAGGTTACAAGAAAGGGGTTAATATTTTCGAATAGAACAGGAACTTTCAGATTGATATATTCTGCAAAACTAAGGCTGCCATCTTGACGTACTTGGCTCATGAGTTAACGTTATTTTGGTCCCATCTTACTTGTTTCAGCTCTTCGGATGTGCTTCCTCAGCTCCTTCTCTTTGAGTTGGTAGCAGACTAGCAACTATTTTTTCTTTACTGTATTTAGTAATTGTTGTTTGCTATACATACGTATGCATGTATTTCAAGCCAATTTTCTCATCTGATTCTGCAGAACAGAACAACCCCGCTGCTAGAGGGGAACTAGTCCTTGGAGAATGCTCTGTGAAGAATATTCTTTGCAAATGATGTGCACGTTTTTATCTTCGTGGAATGTGCAAGGAATTAACGCACTTATTATTTTCTGATCATGCAGTCCTGCAAACTCATATTGGTTGCTGATATGTTTGACGTTTATAATATGTAGTCATCTTCTGTTCAATCTGGTAAGTTTGCATCTGTTATCTCCAACTCCTTGTGCAACAAAAATTTAGCCTTGTGTGTTGTTTATTCTATAAGTTGCCATGGTACATCTGAATTTTCCTCTAATATAATCGTAGGCTACAACTGCTATAGTAGCTTATGAAAAAAGTAAGTTAGCTATGTTCCAAAAGATAAAAGATTCCTAGTTGGCTACCTATGGTTTTTGAAAATGTGCAATTTCTGTAATAAATTGTGATGGCATTAGGATACTGGTAGTCTATAATACTCCCAGTTGTGTTCCTATATATAATCGCATGTATGCTCACTGAGCTAGCAAGAAACTTGGGTTTTTTCCACATCAATTCTAAAAATTGTAACTTTCTCATTGCAGGTGGAACTTTCTCTTTGCAGGTCCAAATGATCAGCTAGGACTACTATATTCGGATGTCAGCTGGAATTTATATAGGATTAGTTATAATATCATATTTTGAAGGAAGATTGTAAGCTGTGTACACTTGAGAGAACTTCCATGTATCATATTGTGATCCAAATAATAAATATTGAATGGTTTCTTCCTGCAATTCGTTCATAATCTGTGATTTGTGTGTATTGTCGTATAAGTATATATTCTCCATACTAGAAAAAAATTACTACCATACGTGAAGCCATCAAGCCACCCATACGTGAAAAAATTAAGAGTTATGTTGAAATAAAATCATTTAGTTTGTATGCATTATATACCAACGGATACAATTGTTGCTTTACATATGATGCTACTTTGCAACGCTAAAACCATTGGTTACCAACGGACATATATGTGTTGCTTTATACCCTTGCAACGCCCAAAAACGCAACGCATAATTATTCATTGGTAAGGGTGCTAGCAACGCCTATATGGGCATTTAGATACAGATTGATGCATTGCTGTAGGAGGGGTCCTTTTGTAGTGTCATCACCGTATCCGGAAGCTTTATGAAGGAAAGGGATTGCGAGATTAATGAAGCAGCCTTCGCGGAAGCTGTCCTCTACAGCGAAGAATTCAAAGAGATCCAGAGCAAGGTCGATGACTCAGAGATGCCCGCGTCGAAGAAGTAGATCTCCGACTCCGCTCCTGCATTCAAGGCCACCATCGAGACCAAGCCGGTGGAACTTGTGGTAGGGTATGCCTCTAATACCACTGACATTGGGACGAACCTGGATCCCAAATAGGAAAGCGTGCTCGCGAGTTCCTCCGTGAGAATAGGGACATCTTTGCCTGAAAACCTGCCGACATGAAAGGTGTATGTAAGAGGTCCCAACCTTTAATAAGGTAGAGATCCCTGTGTTTACAATGCTAGTCCATGGATCAATATCTAGCATCCACAGTTAAGATGTAATATCAAGAAACAAAGGTCATAATACAACTTTATAACCAGGAATAAAATAATTCATTACATCTTACATATCTCAATTGACTATCTCATTACAATGAAGCAGAAATAACTATATAGCATGGAGTCCTTCATCTTCAAAGTGCCACAGGCAATCATGTTGGTTGCATACTTGTAATCCTAATTAATACACTTTACTAACATCAAACAAACCTGCAACATAATAAGTTACAACCACAAGGGTCAATACATTTGAATTGTATTGGCAAGTGATACTATGGTAGTATAGTGGAGTCTATCATCTATATGCATTTGGCTAGGTGGAGCTTAGGCTTGATTTGCTCAAAATAGCTTTTCTTTATCATTTGAAAACACTAAGTTTTTGTTTGTCAAAATCACCCAAGGCATCTACCAATAGAAATTGGTGATCCTTCAACCCTTGTTCAACAACAAGTTTTTAACTTAGAAATTGGGATGAGGAGATTCTTGATAGCTTCCATGTCTTGATGCTCAAATTGTCGATTGCCGGGGACACGACTAAGTACTTAGATTTTTACACTCTCGAGAGGTGGTGCACTTTCCCCACAAGACTCGACATGCATCGAGACAAGATCTTTCAGAAGCCTTCCCTTAGACCAAAATGGACGCGTTCCATCCTATCATCCCCTACCACCAACTGTCCATTTGGCTAAGTTATTGCAACCTATATGATCCAGGCAGAGCCCATAATGCCAAGTGGCTGCACTTGAAGCTTCTCAACATTTGACATCTCAAATCTCTTTGTTCCTGGGTGGCATTCCACAAGTGAGATACACTAGGGTAAGCCATAAATATGGGCCCTGTTTAACCACTCAACACAAACCATTCTTTTCATTCCACCCAGGTGATTCATTCACATAGTTGTTTTATTAAACAAAACAAAAGTCCTTGACTTAGAAATATTTCATAGCATGAATATAATCCACCCTTGTTTTCTACTAGCTAGGCTAAGCATGATAGTAGTAGGAATCTTAACTTAGGAAAATTCTACTAAGGCATCAACTACTAGGATTTCCCATGGCATAGCACACTTAGTAAAATTCCATGCAAGTCCTACTTTGAAATATCACTAATGCATAGTGAAAATATTGGGACAAAAGTATGAAGCACCACTTGCCTTTTTGGTAGAGATTATAAGTTCACTCCTTGATCTTTCAATAGTCGCACTCTTCAAATTTCACTACAATTCAATCAAGTAACAAATTCAATCTACCATCCAAGCAATTTCATCACATAGAATAATAAAAACAAAGCAATGCATGCAAGCATGCAAAAGATTGTTTTATTTAGAAAAGTGGTTTCTAATAGGTTATAAACATTTTAAAACACCTATTGGTCATTTATAAAAGTGGCAAAACCATTTAATATTAAGTTAGTGAAAATGGCCACTTTATATCATTTTTGTTTTGTTAGAAATGGTTTAATTCAAAGCAATACTTTCTAGTATTTGACAAATATATTTTTTAAACACAAATGTTAGTGTTTTATGGTCAGGTGTTTATTATCAAAACCATTTGCAAGAGGTTTTACTTATAAACCATTTTTATACCAAAGCAATATTTTATTTTGTTGGAAATGCCTTTTAGCAAGGTAATAATTTTATAGGGTTCACCAAATATATTTTTAAATCTTAAATTTTGGTGTTTAGGGTCAGGGGGTTTAAATCAAACCATTTTCAAAAGGTTTTACTCAAAAAGCATTTTTAAAACATAAACCATATTTTTATTTAACTAGAAATACTTTTATTCAAAGATTTGATCCTTAGCCTCACAAAATATGTTTCTAAATCCAAAAGTTGGTTTCTATGGTCAGTAGGTTCAAAACAATCCATTTACAAAAGATTACCTTAAAAATATTTCTAGAATAATTTTTATATTCAAATTATGCCTACACAAGTTTCTACAAAACAACTAAGTTTACAGAAGCAATTTACTAAACAAAGTACATGGTTGGATAGAATTATTTTTTCTGATTCCATTGATATAAAGTTTGTAAAATTTGTACGTGTGGATCAAAAGTTATGAATTGTACAAAATCACATATCTAATAGAACATTTTCAGTTTTTAAAATAGAGTCAGTGCCACGCGTCTAAATATGATTGCCGAAAACGGTTCGTGCGGATCAGTTAACATGGAGCGTTGGATTTAAAGTGGATCATGTGGCACAGATCAGCATACCGGTTCGATTTAAGTGAATCCATCTGTAGAGGTCCCAACCTTTAATAAGGTAGAGATCCCTGTGTTTACAATGCTAGTCCCTGGATCAATAGCTAGCATCCATAGTTAAGATGTAATATCAAGAAACAAAGGTCATGTTACACTTTATAATCAGGAATAACATAATTTTATTACATCTTACATAGCTCATTTGGCTATTACATTACATTGCAGCAGAATATCTATAAGCATGGGGTCCTTCATCTTCAAAGTGCCACAAGCAAACATGTTGGTTGCAGACTTGTAATCCTAATCAATCAACTTCACTAATATCAAACCTGCAACATAACAAGTTGCAGCCACAAGGGTCAATACATTTGAATTGTATTGGCAAGTTTCACTACTATGTTGAATATAAGTGGATCCTATCATTACATGCATATTTGGCTAAGTAGAGTTTTAGGCTCATTTGCAGAAAGCAATAATTTTATCCTATCTTTTCAAAATAGTTTTGATCTTTTGTCAAATCTTTCTGAACTCCTTGGTAAATCCCCAAGTGTTTCAAGTCTTTGTCAAAATCTCTTGAGCTCCTTGGTAAATCCCCAAGTGCTTCAAGTTTTTCTCAAAATCTCTTGAGCTCCTTGGTACATTCCCAAGTGCTTCAAGTCTTTGTCAAAAATCTCTTGAGCTCCTTGGTAAATCCCCAAGTGCTTCAAGCCTTTTGTTGTCACTTAAAAAATTTTCTTTTAGAAATTGGAATGTCGAGATTTCCCATAGCTTCTGGCCTTTAGTTGCTCAGTATTGTCCATAACCGGGGACACGGCTAAGTACTTAGATTTTATTATCTTCTGCAGAAGTTGTACACTTTACCCACATGACACACACTCATCTTGTTGCCACCAGTGGCCGCTGGATAAGTACTCACCAAGATGGAGTAATGGCAGATTGAGAATGTGACGAAGTCTTTCCATATGGTCCTCCCATACACCATGCTAGCTTGTCTTCAGGCACCCATGTAGGGTTCCGAGTTCCCTCATTTTCAGTTAACCTGAAGACCAATGTATGGGTCTTCCCAATGTAGTTGACTAAGCCAGAGCCATAATAGCATGTGGCTGTACACGGAAGCTACTGTTGGAGAAACATGTTCAATCTCTAAGTCCCTGGGTGGTTTTCTTTTGGTGCACAACACAAAGAGATTGCGATCAACATGGTTCCTTTTGTTGCCACCTTGTCCAAAACTTGAGTATCCTTGTCCACCCAGGTGGTTCATTGAGTACTTGTTTTATTATATAAAACACAAGTCTTTTCTCATCTTTATAAAATCTCAACATGTATCTCTTCTCAAAATATGTTGCATGGCTAAGCATTTTACAACTACATTGTTTCACTAAGGAATATATAAGGTATCCTATTAGGATTTAGCATAGCATAAGTATAGAAATTCTTTTCATGCATGTTTCAAAATCCACTAAGTATAATGAAAATAGTAGGACTTTAGATGATAGTGTCACTTGCCTTTTTGGTAGAGAATGTTGGTTCACTTGTTGATCTTGCTAATCTCACACTCTTCTAATTTCACTACAAGTCAATCAAGCAAACACAAATTCAACTAGCATTCCAAAACAATAATCAAACAAATCATCACACATAAATAAATACAAACTAAGTCATGCTTGCAAGCATGCAAAAGGTAGTTTTATTTGCAAAGGGGGTTTCTACTAGGCTCTATACCATGTAAGGATCAAGGTGGTCATTTCCCAAAGTGGCAAAGTCATTTGCAAAAGGGTTTTGTCCATAATCTATTTTTAAATCCAATCATTATTTTATGTGGTGGAAAATGTTTTTATCAAAGCAAAAACTTTATGTTATTCACCAAATAAGTTGTTAATTCTCAAAACTTGGTGTTTAGGGTCAGTAGGTTTGATTCAAATCATTTTCCCAAAGTTTTTACTCCAAAATCATTTTCATAACAAAAGCAATATTTTTATTTGACTAGAAATGGACTAATTCAATTAATCCATCCTAATCTTCACCAAATACATTTTTAAATCCACAAGTTGGTTCCTAGGGTCAGTAGGTTCACAACAAACCAATTTGCAAAGATTTCAACCCTAAAAACATTTTGGAATAATTTTTATAACCTAAACAAGCATACAAATGTTTCTGCAAAAACAAACATTTTACTAGAAGCTTTTTACTAAACAAATTGCATGGTTGGCTAGGTCTTGTTCCACTGATTCCATTTATATAAAGTTTGCAAATTTTGGACGTGTGGATCAAAAGTTATAAGGTTTTCAAATCTGCATCTAAATCAGATTCTAATTCTGTTTTAAATCAAAAGCTGGCCACGCGGCGTGTTCTCATTGGGTGGTACCGGTTCGCGCGGATTGCGCTCTGTGGTTCGTTGGATCTAAGCAGATCGCACGGCTCTGGTTGCGTACCCCTTCAGCGTTTAAGTGATCTATCGCGTGCGTATGATTAAAATCCAACATCTCACAGCTACTGGACATAAACCGGCGGCGCTAGCGGTGATGAACGGCGGCGGCGTGGTCAGACGATGACGCTGCGGCGGCTACAGGAAGCAAAGGAGGAAACGAGGATGCTCACCGTGCTCGCGAGGTCGAGGTGAAGCTCGAGGTGGTTCTGGTCTGGCGAGGGGCGCACTGGAGCGGGTTTAATCGCTCGCCGGAGTGGAGCTACGCCTCGGCCACGCTCTGTCGTTGTCGAGGATGGTGCTACGGGTCACGAGGGAGCAAACGGAGTGCATGGTCAGACGCGTAAAGACATGGCAATGATGCGTGCGTGATTGAGAGGGCTCGGGGTGGTCTAGACTTACCAGGAAGACTCGCCGGAGAGAGTAGCAGACACGGCGGCGTTCAGTTGTTGTCGAAGTCGAGGCCCTGGGGCGAGCGCGGGTGAATGGGAGGCTCAGGGAGAAGCGCCTGGGTCTGGAGAATGTGCCTGCGTGCTAGGGGAGGCAAGGGGTGGCGCAGAGTCGCCGGAATTGTTCGCGGGACTCGCCGGAGGCAGTGACGATGCGGGGTGAAATAGTCACAACCTGGAGGTAGAGGGAGAGAGCTGTCTGGGGGGAAAGAGAGGTAAGACACGGGCGGTTAAATGGGCGTGGTCGCGGGGTGGAGTAATGGCCGCTGTTAACATGAATTGATCGTCGGCGTTACTGGCTGCAACGACAGGGAGTGATCAGGGGGAATACGATGAACAGGAGAAGTGGGACCTTGCTGTTAGCGAGAAAGGGAGTGAGGGGGAGGGTCCACTCGTCGGTGTCTGCATAGGTCAGTAAGTTGGTGCGAAACGTTTTCTTCAGGAGAGAGAGAAGCTGGGCTGGAGTTGGGCTTCCTGGGCCAGGTGAGTTGGGTCAGGTCTGTTTCTATTTTTTCTTTCTAATTGTTTTATCTTTTTCCATTTCGATTTTCTGTTTTGAATTTCAAACAACAAACCAAACATTCAAATCAATTCAAAATTTCTCCAAACTTTGCATTGAGTTTTGGTTCTGTTTAACAACACAAATTCAAGTCCCTAAATAAAATAATATTTTTATTTTAGGGTCCATTTATAATTAAATAAAATGGACATTAGTTATTAAATCAAATAGGATTTGATTTATTTAAAAATCCCCATTTGAAATCTAAAAATTATCAAAACTAAATCAATAGGTTTTATTTGGGAAAACTTATTTAAAATAAATCAAAAAGTTTTAAAGTTTTATTAAAAAAAATAAAGTCTTTATTTTAACAAAATTGGGTATTTAATAAATTCCTATTATTTTCTTTAAATAAATCTTTATTCTTTTGATCTAAACAAAAAGTTTTATTTCAAAAGCTTGACCAAGGTTTAATTTGGCTTATAAAATATTCCTTATTTAAATTTCTTCCTTTTCATTTGAAAACCAAATCTTTTTATTAAAAGATTCAAAATAGTAATTCCAAATATTTTAACTTTATTGTTTATTTATATTTTTAAATCCCTTTAGGATTTTATTTGATCCAAATAGGTTTTGAAAGTTTCCAATTGGATTCGAAAAGTTTCTTCTCACCCTGAAAAACAACAAAGTTTTATTTTATTCATTTATTTTTCACATTACAAGATTTGGAAAATCTTGGGATGTGACACCATCCTACTCGTTGGATCCAGATCTAACGGTCCTGAGTGGCTTGACCAAACTCTGGCGGCGCTCGACGGTGGCTGGCGGCGGCGCGGTCAGACGAGGACGGTGCCGGCGATGCAGGAAGCTAGAGGAGGAGTGGGGTAGCTCACCGAGTTCGTAGCTCATTGCTGATGCTCAACGTGGTCGTCGGTAGGCACGGGGCGTTCGAGGTCGACGGTAATTGCTCGCCGAAGTTGCGTCTGACGTCAGGCGTCTTTGTTCGTCTTCGCTGGCGAAGCTGCAGGTCATGAGAAGGCGAGTGAAGTGGGGCATTAGATGCGGGAGAGTTTGGCGAACACGTGTGTGTTATATGGAGAAAGAGAGGGGAGGACGGGACTTACGGGGAGAACTTGCCGGAATAATGGCAGATGGTTTCATTTTTCTTTTGGGTTGGGTCGTCTCTTTCATTTTTTTGTTCTGTTTTATTTTTTTTCTTTTTTGAATTTGTTCAATTGATTTCAAACTCTTTTTCATTTCAAAACTTTCCAAACTTTTTAGTAGGTTTTTAATATGTTTTAATCATGTATTTAAAGTCCTTTTTTAGGAATAAGTCCTTTATTCATTTATGGTTTATATTTTATTTAAAATGGGCACTTTCCTTTATTAAATGAGATTTAATTATATTTTCAAACCCTTATTTGAATTCCAATTTTCCACCAAAACCTTTTTAGTAGGTTTTATTTTTTTAATAGGGTGTTAAATAATTCAGTTTGAATTATTTGAAATATTTTTAATATGGTTTTTTAATCATTTAAAATGAGCAAATGTCTTTATTTAAATAAAAACAAATATGACTTTAATTCCATATATTTTTTTTAAATGATTCCTTTATTTAATTTGCTTATGGATTTAATTTAAATTGTCTTCTAAACAATTTCCTTGGGATTTATTATTTAGGCAAATATTATTTTAAATAAAGTTGAATATGGTTCAAAGCCCATATGGTTTTAATTAAATAATATTTTTATTTATTATTGAATAACTTTTATTTTTTTTATGGATTTGGCCAAAATTTAATTTGGGTTTTTAATAGTCCTTATTTATTTATTTATTTATTTATTTATTCCTTTCTTTGCCTTATAAAATCCATATCTTTTTATTTATTATTCCAAACTTGGTGATTCAAATTTGTAAAATCTTATTTCATATTTGTTTATATTTTTAAATCCCTTTAGGATTAATTTGATCACAATTTGGTTTGGATTTTAGACAGGAGCTACATTAGCTTTGAAATTTAATTTCTTTATCTTATTAACTTCATAAGATTTTATCTATGGCTCCAAATTAAGTGAAATCTATTTCTATGGTTTTATATTATTTTTATTTATCATTTTGATCATTTGTAAATGCTTGTTGCTAATTTTATCTGGATCAAATCCATAGTCTTTGAGATAACTTGGGAATGATTTCTTCTATTAGAGTTTTAGAGTCTTGGTTTATTTTCCAAGTGTTTAAATTTCAAGATGCATTTATGAAGAATGCATTTCACTTGATTTGAATTTAGTTGGATTCCAATTTTATTCAAAGTTTGTTCAAGATGGGTTTTGATGTTTCCATTTTAAAACAAAAAGTTTCTTTTCACCCTAAATTTCAACAATTATTTATTTTGTTTATTTATTTTTCACATTTCAAAATTTGGAAAATTTTGGGATGTGACAGTGTACCTAGGGAATTTGCCGAGCATGTCTTAAACATTGATCCAAAATACAAACCAGTGAAACAACCTTTGCGACGCTTCGGAGATGAGAAGAGACGCGCCATTGGAAAAGAGATAGCTAGGTTACTTAAGGCTAGATTTATCCGAGAAGTCCTTCACACCCGATGGGTGGCCAATCCTATACTTGTCCCTAAAAAGGGATCCAAAGAATTAAGAATGTGCGTTGATTACACCGGATTGAAGAAGGCTTGCCCCAAAGATATTTGCTTTGCCTCGCATTGACCAAGTCATTGACTCGACGGCTGGCTCAGAACTTTTGTGTTTTCTCGATGCATACCGAGGATACCACCAGATCAAGATGAGGAAGTCGGACCAATTGGCCACTTTTTTCACTACCCCATACGACACGTTTTGCTATGTTATGATGCCCTTTGGGCTGAAAAACGCAGGTGCTACGTTCCAGCGGACAATGCAACATTGCCTTCACGACCAAATTGGTCGGAACGTTCACGCCTATGTGGACGATATCGCGGTGATGTCCAAAAAGTCAAATGACTTAATCTCTGACTTAAAATAAACCTTTGATAATCTCCGGAAATACAACATGATGCTCAACCCTAAGAAGTGCGTCTTCGGGGTTCCAGCCAGCAAATTGTTGGGTTTCATCGTTTCCCAGCGCGGAATCGAGGTTAACCCGGAGAAAATCAAGGCCATCTTAAACATAAACCATTCGACATGCCTAAAGGACATTCAACGACTAACAGGTTGTGTTGCAGCAGTTAGTCGGTTTGTCAGCCGACTTGGAGAGAAGGCCCTGCTGATGTTCAAGTTGCTGAAGAAGGTGGACAAATTCACGTGGACGGACGAAGCAGATGTAGCATTGAAGTAGCTCAAGGAGATTCTTTCCTCAGCGCCCATCCTTGCAGCACCCGAGCCTGGAGAGCCCCTGTTAATCTACATGGCAGCAACCAACCGGGTAATCAGCATCATCGTCGTGGTAGAGCAGAAAGAACCAGGCTATGAGCATGGAGTTCAACGACTAGTTTACTATGTGAGCGAGGTCTTGACGGAGTCCAAGCAGCGTAACCCGCACTACCAGAAGATAGCTTATGGAGTATTCCTTGCTTCTCGGAAGCTGAGGCATTACTTTCAGGAGCACCCAATCACAGTGGTGAGCAAGACTGCACTGTCCGACATTATCAATAACAGCGACGCTACGGGAAGGGTCACGAAGTGGGGCATTGAACTTTCCTCTTTCAAGATCACCTACAAGAGACGCGACGCTATCAAGTCACAAGCCTTGGCGGATTTTATCGCAGATTGGACGGAGATGCCAGATGCTACTCCGTTGCCAGAACCAGAGTACTGGGTGATGCACTTTGACGGATAAAAGCTGCTCGGGCGGCTGGTATTTCCACACCACCATCAAAGACACACACACTACACTACATTCGAGACTACTTAACAACATGGCGGAGTATGAAGCACTCATGAGCACCATTGTAGCAAGGATATTGGCATCAAGCGCATAGTTTATTGGAGATTCCGTTTGGTTGCTGTGGGTTTCGACTTGGTTGCCGATGGATGGTCCCTATGATGCATGGAACCCTATGATGGCATATCGAGTGAGTGAGAGAAAAGAGCTTCTTGGGCTACAAAGTCAAGTATGTGCCTAGGGAGCAAAACGAGGCGGCTGATCTGCTATCTAAGCTTGGATCAGGGCGCAAAAGAATTCTGCCAGGAGTTTTCCTAGAGCATCTACGTACACCATCCGTGAAGGGAGCCGACATCGATAATCCAGATAGAGCTGACTCTTTCATCCACATGGTGGCAAAGGTCCCTCCGGCTTGGACAAGACCGTTCATGGTATATCTCGAACACAGAACTTTGCCCGACGACGAGGTCGAAAGACGGCAAATAGTACGACGAGAAAAGGGTTATACCATATTCAATGGACAACTCTACAAAAGGAGCACCACTGGTGTATACCTGAAGTGTGTTTCCCAGCTAGAAGGTATTGAAATCCTACGCGAAATCCATCTCGGAGATTGCGGGCATCACGCCGCCTCTCGATCGTTGGTCGCAAAATCCTTCCGGCAAGGATTCTACTGGCTGACCGCGAAGGCGGACGCCAACAAGCTGGTTGAGACATGCATGGGATGCCAGTATTATGCCCGACAACCACATGTTCCTGTTGAAGAATTGCGAACAATACCAATAACTTGGCCGTTTGCAGTCTGGGGGCTAGACATGGTGGGACCATTAAAGACGACACCATGTGGGTTTACGCATATGCTAGTATCAGTTGATAAATTCACTAAATGGATAGAAGCTAAACCCATTAGAAAGCTTGATGGGGCAACTGCCCTCAGGTTTGTCTAGGATCTAGTGGTGATATTTGGTGTCCCACATAGCATCATCACCGACAACGTAGAAACTTTTCACTCGGAGAAGTGGAGGCTTATTGTTGGGAGAAGGGCATCCGACTTGACCTTGCATCTGTGGCACACCCACAATCCAATGGTCAGGTTAAGAGGGAAAATGGATTAATTCTGCAGGGAATCAAGCCATGTCTTGAGGCATCGCTACATAGAGAAGCTGGAGCCTGGGCAGAAGAATTGCCATCTGTGCTGTGGAGTTTACGAACTACACCCAACAGATATACTGGCTACACCCCTTACTTCATGGTATATGGAGTAGAAACCATCCTACCTTCCGACATACTTCACGATGCACCAAGAGTTACCGCCTACGACGAAGATGATGCTGAAGAATCCAGACATCTAGATGTGGACCTTCTCGAGGAGGAGCGCGTTTTGGCATGCCAAAGATCCGCCATCTACCAGCAGGAGCTATGCAGCTACCATAGTCGCCGCATTCGGCATCGCTCATTTAAAGAGGGGGCTTTGGTGCTCCAATTTAAGCAGAAGAAGCCACACAAATTATCCCCGCCATGGGAAGGACCGTTCATCATAAGCAAGGTGCTACTCAATAGGTCTTACTACCTCGTTGACAATCGTGAGCTGAAGGATAGACCCAACGAGGATCATAAGCGTAAGCGACGTGACCCGGATGATGACTACCCGGAGCTTGATCGGCCATGGAACATAGCACAACTACGTCCTTTCTACACTTAGCATTTTTTATATAATTGTGTACCTCTTATATGATCAATGAAATAAAGCTCTCTGGTTCAATCATATTTCTGAGTCTTTTACCTCCTTTAGTGTTCATTTTTGGATCATATAAAACCTTTATGCACAAGTATTGCGATTGCACTTGTGAAAATTCCGCCTACGGGCGTTAGCTTAAGTTTTCTGGTCTACACGTTCTTTGTCATTTTTATGTGGATTCTGGAGTAGTGACTTTTGGCACTTATTGTCGGCGATTTTGTGCTTAGGTTATTGACGGTGCCATTGGGCATCATCACCTGAGCGCATGGTTCCGACAACGAGTCTTCCGACTCACGAAAAGTCAAGCATAAAAACCAAAGTAATGGATAAGCCAGCACTTGCTTAAAAAATATATACATGCTAGAAACTAGTTCTTAAGTAGCAGGACATACATCATTGTTTTCCGCCTTAAGTTAATACATAGTTTTTTCCGCATACGCATCAAAGGTGAAACAAATATTACAAGTTGTTTTTCATTCCTTTGGTGCAGGCGACTTGGAAGCAGCGTCATCGGCAGCAGGAGAATCACCCTCGAAGTCGGTAGTGTGAAGAGAATCGAAGGAGCTTTGGTTGCCGCCATCAATGGTATTCATCGGCACAAAGACGGTGACGTCGACTAACTCGGCAACTCTGGTGTCAGAACCCGCGAGTGACGATAAGATGGACTCATGGTTTATCTCCTTGCCATCGTCATCTACGTTGTGAATGCCAGAGGTTACCGTGTCAATGTCGGCATCTTCGTAGTGTGCCTTTACCATGGACAGCGCCATCCTTGCACCGGCCCGTGCACATGAAGCTTTACAGCTTGTGATACGCTCGGGGGCTCGGCGTAGGATCTCCGAGAACATCGCCATAGAATTTGATGCCTTGATGTTGATCTGGAGGGGATTAGCAATCTCTTTGGCTTGCGTGATGGCGGTGTTGATGAAGTTGCCGGCAAGAACCATGCATTCTTTTGCTGGAGGAGGCGACCGGGTTAAACCCATAGGAGCTGCAAATTCCGACAAAGAGCACATGAGTTCAAAAATTCAGAGTATCTAGACTACAGAAATCGAAGACGGAGAATCACTTACTGAAGATGCTAGCGTAAGCTTGCCAGAGGGTATCCGCCAAGGAGTCCCGTTCTTGTTGGAGGAGCTTGTACGCTTCATGGTGGCGCTGATTCTGCTCATCGGCAGCTTTCTTCTGATCTCTTAAGATTGATATATCCTCCTTCAAGCGGTTCATCTCTTCGGTGGCGGAGTCCTGCAGGGCTTTCATTGACTCCTCATGCATCTTCAGCATGTCCTTCCTCTCCTGCTTAAGGATCTTGTTCTCGCTATCCAGCTCTTGAATGTGCTTGGATTGCTCGACAATGTCCTTAGCCTTGGCAATGGTTTCTGCAAGTCGGAGGAAGCAAAGTACACAGTGAGTACTCGGATAATACACAAGTTCAAGTCAGAATACGAAAAAGAAAGGAAAAACAGACGCTTGCTCTTGATGATCTGTTCCTTCAAGAAGGCAGTTTTACCCTTTTCGGCTTCCAAGTCCGCACGCATCTTCTGGTACTTGTCGTTGGACATGCCCCTCCGAGCATTCTCGTTCTGTGTAAAAAAGAAGAATTAAACGTTGTTTGGTCTACTTAGAGCATCTAGCTGGAAATTTTCCACCTAGACGCTCGGGGGCTACAGCGAGAGTTTTTAACTTAGCAATATGCTTAGTCTTTCTTTAAGCATCTACTCGGAACTAATTTAGTTCTCGATTAGAAGCTTGGGGGATATAGTATAAAGTTTTTAACTCGGATGTGTGCTTAGCTTTTCTTTAAGCATCTAGTCGGAACTAATTCAATTACAACTAGAGGCTTTGGGGCTACAGTATTGAAATTTATAAACACTGCGTATGCTACTCTTAAAGCATCTAGTCGGAATAATTCATTCCACCTATATGCTTGGGGGCTACAGTGAGAAGTTTTCTAGCTTAGTCACTCTTAGAGCATCTAGACGCAAAGACCTATGGTTTTCCGTCTACATCCTCGGGGGATACAGTGGGATACTCATATGAAATGCAAAAGGCAAATAAAACTTACAAGTGCAATGGTCTTGAGGTTAGTAGCACTCTCGGCCAGCAGCTTGCCAAAGGATACGTTGTTTCCTTGCAAGATCTCTGCTTGTCGGAGGAGCTCCTCTAGACCACACGTCGGAGATCTCAGCGCCGCGCCAGGAACCAGAGAGAAAGAAGCTTACACAAGTGGGGGTGCTTTGGCAAAGGGGATCCCCGTAGTATTTCTTTTCTCCGCCTCCAGGGCGGCGGTAGTCTTTTTGGAGGCTCCACCCTCCGTCTTCTTCTTCTTGCCTCCATCGGCAGCGTCAGAGGTGGAGCTCTTCCGCTTTTGCGCCAATGGAGCATCGTCGTCGGACACGACCGTGACTTCCTTCATCTTTGGATCATAGATTTGGACAGCCATGCTATCCTCCTCTAGATCGCTAAGCTGTTAAGTGTGAAGTCACCGTGTTATATGGGATGGAAATGTCTAGACGGAAGAACTGGAGTATATGTCATACACGGAAAATAAACAGTTACCTTTGGGCACTTGCTGTCTACGAACATGTCATAGGTGATGGTGACGCCACGCTGCTTGTCCTTCACCTTGACGATGTCCTTAAGACGGAGCTTGATGGAGTCACTCGAGAAATTGTCCATGGAGATGCAGAGGCTATCCCTTCTATCGCTGGTATACTCGTGCATTAGCTTCGAGCGGTGTTGCAGAGGTTGAATTCGCTTGATGAACATGTCTCTACGAACCACTCTATCCGCCTTAAGGCACGGGAAGCGTCGATGTCGGAGGGAAGGGAGGCTTGGGATCTCCATGTCGAAGTTTCGGCGGCGGCTCCATCAACAAAGTTCGGGTACGTTACTTCTCGGCGGCGGAGGATATCTGGCCGTAGAAGTAAATCTGCTGCCGATTCTTGCAGACTCGTGGCCCGACGATGTCGGGAACCGCGCCCGGCACGGATCTTGAAGCTTATGGTGCCACAATTTCTAAGTTCATCCTTCGGCTCCGACTTGACGGTGAAGAAATACACAAAGAGATCTAGCCTAGGCCTAATCCCTAGGTAACACTCGCAAAGCGCCGCGTAATTGCTAAGCGCTAGGATACTGTTGGGAGAAAGGTTTTGGGGCTGTACTCGGTAGTGGTTCAAGACGGCAAGGAAGAAGTTAGAGATGGGCAGGGAGACGATGCGTACCAATTGAGCTTTGAGGTACACCTTTTATCCGTCTTGGGGAGAAGGTGTGACCTCGCCGACCGGCGCCGCCTGCCAGGCGAGCCCCTTCATCACGGGGAGATAGCCCTGGACGATCAGCTCCTTGATGTCGCTGTCCGTGATGTACGAATCGCGTCAATCGCCATTGTGAGAATCGTTGTCCTCCTCCAGCAGCTCCAGCGCCACTGGATTGTGGTCGCTGCCGGTGGCCTCGACCACCGCAGAAATGGGGATGAACAGGCCCTCTGGGGCACGATGACGGAGCTCGCCGGCTTCGCCGCGGCTTCGCCCGACGCCGCCATCGAGGGAGTAGAGCTGTTGCTGGCCATTGAGCGAGTTTGGAAGTAACTGGCGAGATTGGGAGTTAGGGTTTGTCGCAAGGTTGCGCGGAGAGATCGAGGGGGCGCTCGCTGGAGGAAGAAGACGATGCAAGGAGAGATTGAGGTGAAAAGTAAAAGTTCTACCGCAGTTACTATTTATGATCTCCAGCATCAAGATTCGTGCAGCTTGATCGGACGGTTGCCGCGTAGACGACGTGTCTTGTGACGTCGCAGAAATTTTTCGCGTCCCAACGTCGCGCCGCGGTTCATATCGCTTCCAAGGAAAAGTGGACATGATTGCGTTATCTGCATGTGTGAGTTACGAGGCGTCGCTGACCTACGTCTACGTCGCCCTAGCTGACATAGGCAGATGAGCCATCACATCAGAAGATTCCGGCATGGACGGATTCAGTCCGGCTATGGAAGAATATGATGGAAGATTCAGCATTTCTTCAGATTACTAATCAAAGACGGAGAAAACCTTGCAGGGTTCTTTGGGAGGACTACAAGATATTGCTTGACGATTTTCTGACATCCATCTAGATGGAGCATTAAGCATGAAGAGGCAAGACAGTGCAAGATCTCGGAGTTCTCTGGGGGCTACTGTTGGGGATATGCTATATGGGTATCCTCATAGCATGTCTCCTATTCGGATAACCCGGGTGGCCCACAGTTGGTAGCATGGCCCATGGCCTACTGGGCGGCCCAGTTAGATGGATCCAGAAGGGAGGCCCATGCCGGATAAAGGAAGGCTACGGTTGGAGTCACCGACGTACCCGGAGCCTTCGATTACACGACACGCAAGACTAGTAATAGAAGGTGTAGGACTCTGTAACCTGTCCGGCTAGGACTTTTCCTTGTAACCCTAGGACCTGGCGACTATATAAGTCAGGCCTATGGGAGCCTTTAGGGCACAACTTCAAACAATCTGAGACGACTAAGTAGCGATTAGAACACACCTCACATAGCGAACCAATCCCTGTAACTTGGCATATTGCCATTATAGTGATTTATAGCAGGAGTAGGATTCCGCCACCGTTGTGGGATCTGAACCTGGGTAAGCTGTGTTACCTCGTACCCGTCAACCGTCTGCCTTCCCCCACATCTCTAAACACGCACTATGAGGACCCCTCCATGGCGTACTCGTCGGCAATACCACGACAGCACCTCCCCTAGCCCCTCTGGAATTGCCAGAGCACCGTCGCCGGTAGCGCCGCTGCCGCCAGCACCCATTCGCGCCGCCCATCTGTGGTTGCATGCGTTGGCACTGTTGGATCTAGATCCTAAGGCGTAGAACAGATCACTTACCGAATCGGTGTCGATAGATCTGGCCTGTGCATCGTCACTTAAATCCTACGGTCCACGTTGATATATCCGCGCGGAAGCGGTACAGGCCACTCAGAAGCGCCCACGTGTTTGGAAATTTGATTTAAAATCTGTTTTTGAATCTATTAGAAATGCAAACTTATAAATTCATATCTTTTGTTATGTTTATCCAAAAAATGCAAATAATATATCATTGGATTCAGAAAAATGATACCTACACTAATGTGGGGTTGAATTTGTATTTTTCTTCTGGAAAAAGAGGATTATTTGCAGAACACTTTATAGGCTTATTTTGACTATATAAAATGTTTATAAAATTGTTTTGAGGCAAATTTAAGTTTGTTTAGACTTTAAATAGATGGATTTGTGTTCAGTACTGCTTGGTTAGACTTTCTAGTATAGAAAAATCATTTCATTGCATTTGCATGCATTCATATATATTTTTGTTTGATTATTTGAATGTGAATTTGGTGCTATTATTCTATGTGCAGATTTTGGTGTTAGTGGTGATTGTGAGTGTAAGGATTGTTGCTACTCCACCAACTACTACCAAGGCAAGTGGTGCTTCATATATTTTGTCCTATTATTTTGACTATGCACTAGTGATATTTTTGAATAGGGCTTACATGGAATTTTTGCTAAGTATTTATATGTTATGCCTTGGGAAATCCTAGTAATTGTAGTCTTAGTAGAATTTTCTCTAAGTTAAGATACTTTTTTATGTTATCATGCTTAGCCTAGCTAGTAGCAAACACGGGTGGATTATATTCATGCTATGAATATTTCTAAGTCTTTGACTTGTGTTTTTGCTTAATAAAAAAACTAAGTGAATGAATCACCTGGGTGGAATGGTATGACGGTTTGTGTTGAGTGGTTACACAAGTCCCATGTCTATGGTTTACCTTGTGTATCACACTTGTATAAAGCCACATAGGAACAAATGGATTTGAGATGTTTAGTGTTAAGAAGCTTCTAGTGCAACCACATGGCATATGGGCTCTGCCTTGATCATATAGGTTGCAATAACTTAGCCATATGGAAAGTTGGTGGTAGGGTGATAGGATGGAACGCGTCCATGGTGGTCTAAGGGAAGTCTTCTAAAAGGTCTCGTCTCGATGCATGTCGAGTCTTGTGGGGAAAGTGCACCACCTCTCGAGAGGGTAAAACCAGAGTACTTAGTCGTGTCCCTGGCAATGGACAATTTGAGTATCAAAGACATTTAAGTTATCAAGAATCTCCTCATCCCAATTTCTAAGTTAAAAACTTGTGGTTGAACAAGGGTAAAGGTTCACCAATGTCTATTGGTGGTTCCTTGGGAGTTTTTGACAAACAAAATAGTGTTTTCAACTAACAGGAAAAATCTATTTTGAGCAAACAAAGCCTAAGCTACACTTAGCCAAATTCATATAGATGTTAGAATCTACTATTCTACTATGGTATCACTTGCCAATACAATTCCAAATGTATTGACCCACTGTGGCTGTAACTTATGATGTTGCAGGTTACTCTGATGGAGATTAGGGCTGTGAGTCTACACTCAACATGCTTGCCTGTGGCACACGAAGATGAAGACTTATAGTTATTTACTTTATGCTATGAACTTTTGTACTAGACTTTGGCTATTGAGTTGTAAAAGACTATGTTATCTATAGAATGACGATGTAATAACGACCTTTGTATCTGTTACTTCATCTTAAACTGTGGATGCTAGCATTTGATCCAAGGACTAGCATTGCAATCGTAGGGACCTTTACCTTATAAAGGTGGGGTCTTACAGATGGTATGCGAGCACTGTGTTGCCTATAGGATTATGACCCTAAGGTGGATTAGACTAAGGAAACCACTAAGGAAAATACAACTCTTTGTAAATTCCACACTTGTCTTTTTCTTCTCGTAAACCTCTTCTAATATTCTTTCTCATCTTAATTTGTAGATGGCCACCATCAAGGAAGCCTTCAAGAAGGGACCACTCATGACCATGACTTTAGAATGTGAGACCGAGTTTCCCAAAGCACTCAAAACCCTTATGGTTAGCTTGGGAATACATGGTGAGGCCGTGTACAAGGTTTTTCCAGTGATGGATGAAGGAGAAGAATATTGGTGGGTGCAACTTCACTTGTATAAAAACAAGGGAGACAACCACAAAGAGTCGGGATTCTACATGGGCACCAACTCAGAAATGTATACGATATTCTTTGACTCTGCAAGAAATGTAGCTTGGAATGCTATCAATGAGCTTGGTGAAAGACTCAAGTGTAGAATGCTCAACACTCAAAATGACCTTAGTGAGGAGAAGAAGTATACCCAAGACTTAGAGACAGCCATAAAACGTCTAAGGGAAGATATCATAGACTTAGCATATGAGTGAGATTTGGGACGTATTCCAATACTTGGACCACCACACTTGTTGTTTTCTCGCAAAAATTTGTCTAAGTTATGTGTGAACCTTAGTGTTTGTAATGGATTTTTGGTATGCCATGACTTGTATGTTTTTATTGTTGGAAATGTGCTTTTGTTATCTTGTGAATCATCTCTACTTGTATTGTTTCTAATCTTTCTCTATCTTATGCAATAGATGCCTAGCATTGTTATCCGCACTGCCGAGGAGTTCAAGGGAACTCCTTTTGGTTCTCGTCTTGTGGAGCTCACTAGTGTGCTAAACCTCCCAGTTCCTAGTATTAAGGAACTCTAGCTTACCAAGTTCGAGAGGAAGGATCTTTGGGGCTTTAGAGTCACATAGCCAGGACGCCAGACGGAGCCACTCATCGAGGAGATTACCTTCAAGCTGATGCACGATGACAAGGAGAAGGGACTAGATGTAGTCATGCAGGAGCTACTCGGACGCCTCTACGGGCGCCACGCCACCGAGCTCAGGGGCCTCTACTTCCACCCGTTCGGGAGACGTGACGAGGAGGGAGAGGCATTAGTGTATGAGGGTGCTGCTAGAGAGACGATAGAGCCAGTTCGTCTGTACCTCCAGGACCTAGAGGGTCTTATTAGACACCTCGACACGGATATGACCAACATCATGCTTAGCAATGACGAGCTCCAGGTTCAGCTGAGAGAGAAGGACAAGATCTTCGCGGAGCAAGACGAGATCGTCAAGGAGATGGAGGCCAGATTCGAGAGCCATGACAAGAAGTTCAAGAATCGGGAGAAGAGAGTTTAGGACAGAAACAAGAAGATCAAAGACATGAAGGCCGAGATAGATGCCAAGGACTTTGAGTTAGAGACTCTGCAGGGAGAGATAGGGAGGCTGCTCTCGCAGAAGAGAGCCCTCCGGGCGAAGGTTGAGACTTTGACCACTAGCATCGAGGAGTACATGACAACCATGGAGACAGCCAGACTTACTCTTGTGGACGTGGAGGTCGACATGGAGGAGTAGTTTGATTATTCGGCTATATATTTATCTATCATCCTTTGATTTATTGAGTCGCAATGATCATCCAACATGTGGATGGCTTGCTATTATGTTTACTTTTCCAAAACTTGTTGTTTACGTTGTTTAAACTCTATGTTTATCTTGTGATTGTTTATTGTGTTGTTGCTATGTGATGTATTGTGCATGGCATTAATGGGCTATATCTCATTACTTATCCTTATTGAAACCACAGATGCCTCCCCGTCATGCCAACCCCAACCCAAATAACAACAACAATAACGTCAATCCCGAGATGCAGCAGTTGATGACAGCTCAAACTCAACTGATGCAGATGATGACCCAGTTCATGGCCAATCAAAATCATAATCAGAACAACAAAAACAACAATCCCAACAACCCACCAGCCTGTAACATCCCTAAAATCATGTTTCAAAAACTCATGCATATCATCCATGCATCCATGATCATGTAGGATTTCATTTCAAAATCGTTTCAAAACAGGAGCATATGTGCTCATTATTTTATGTATGAATTCTCTAGCCTTTGTGCTACTTGTTATTGAGAAAGGTACTAATATTCACTCAGTATTTTTTAGAATCCTAACTTAAGTGATTTCAAAAGCTTAAGCAAAGTTTCAAAACAAAATATGAAATAAAACCAAATCTATGCCTTTTATCACATCTCATAAAGGCTTGGTTTTATTTTTATTTTCAAATAACCCAAGGGTGTTTGTGTTTACAGTAGTGTTTGACTCATATTTAAGTATAAGTTTCACTATACAAAAATCTTGAGAAGGTTTGAATTCAAACTGAATTGAAATGAAGTTTGAAAACCAATTCTAGAAAACCAAACAGAAAAAGAAAAGGATTAAAGTGGAAAAAAATAAACAGCCAACCATTCTGGTCCAACCCAGCCCAACTCGACCCAGCTAACCCAAAGAAGATCACCCCATGAACCGCTTTTCTTTACTCACACCACTTTGAAGTCGCTGATCGCCTGGACCCATCCCCACTCCATTTCTCTCGCTGGCAAGTGGACCCTGCGACCACGTCACTCCGTCGTCCCCAAATTTCCGCCCGCAAACCACGTCGCCGCTGCCGTTGATGCCGATAATGGCGCGGCATAATTCGCCATGATTCCGCGAACGTTTCCTCTCGCGCAGCTGCCTACTTAAACCCCTCCCCTCGCCGCTCATTTCCCCTCACCTAGCACAGACTCCATGCCACCAGGCTGCTAGAATTTGCGCTCACCTCGCTGCGGTACCGACAGACTCCGGCGACCGATTGGGGTTAGCTCCGTGCGCGCCTCCCTCTCTGGTTCACGCGAGCTGCTTCGCAACCTTCTTGCGCTCCTTCTGACATCCTTAGTTCGTCCTGTACTGTCCCTGGTCGTCGACTCCAACGAGCACCGCAAACTCCCGACGCTGTCTCCAACTCCGGCAAGAAAATTCGGTGAGATTCGACCGCCCCGTGCTTTCTCTTTAACACTATCTTGTTCGCCTGATCGATGTGCACCCGCTGATGCCCTCTGTTTGTGTTAGGGTGGATCAGAACGTCGCCAACGTTGCCGTCCACCTAAGCCCGACGCTGTCCTCGACTCCGACGAGCTCCCACGGCCACAGCAGCACTCCCCTTCGCCAACCGAGCACACGTTGAACATCTCCTCGTCGCGGCGAATCTGGTGAGCATCCTCCCACCTCCCCGGGCGACCTAGTTCGCCGGCTCCACCACTGACAGAACGCGTCGCCGCCAGTCGCCGCCGCTAGCTCCGCTAGTCTTTGGTAGGTTGATCGAGCGCCGTAGGATCTAGATCTGACGCATATGATAGATCACTTAACGAAGGGGTAAGTTTAGATCTGGGCCGCGCGTTTTAGTTAGATACGACGGCTCATAGAAGCGATCCAGCACGAAGCGGTACCAGCCAATCAGACGCCTCCGCGTGTCAGTGAGTTAGATTTAAAATCAGAAATTTGATCTATTAAAAGTTTAAACTTGTTTAATTCATAACTTTTGATTCCCACGTCCAAATTTGACAAATTTTATATCAATGGAATCAGGAGAGAAATCCCTTTCCATTTATGCAATGTGTTTAATGTTTTGCTTCTATTAAAATGGGTATTTTTGCAGAAACATGTGTAGGCATAATTTGGATATAATAATTATTTGAGAAATGATTTATTGTTCAAATAAAGTTTGTTTGGCAAGTTTTGAACTTGTTTATGAATCAGTACTGTGCACTTGTCATGTTGAGTATAGAAAATCATCACATATCATTTTGCATGCATCCATATATTTTTGCTTGTATTTATTTTTTATGTGATTTGGTGCTATCATTTTATGTGTAGATTTTGGTGCAAATAGTGATTGTGATTGTTAGGATTGTAGCTACTCTACAAACTACCAAGGCAAGTGGTGGTTCATGATTTTATTCCTATGTTTTCAATTATGCATCAGAAATATTTTGCTAGTATTGCATGGATATTTTTAATCTATATGCTATGCTTGGGAAATCCTAGTAGTTGTAGAATTTCTAGAAATATTTCTAAGTCTTATCAATGCCATGCTTAGCCTAGCTAGTAGAAACCAAGGGTGGTTATATATTTATGCTATGAATAAATATTTCTAAGTCTTTGGACTATGTTTTTGCTTAAATAAAACAACTAAGTGAATGAAACAACTGGGTGGAATGGAAGGAATGGTTTATGTTGAGTGGTTACACAAGGCCCATTTCTATGGTTTACCTTGTGTATCTCACTTGTGGAAAGCCACCCAGGAACAAAGGGATTTGAGAGGCCAAATGTTAAGAAGCTTCTAGTGCAGCCACTTGGCAATATGGGCTCTTCCTGGATCATATAGGTTGCAATAACTTAGCCATTTGGACAGTTGGTGGTAGTGGGATGATAGGTTGGAGCGCGTCCATTTGGTCTAAGGGAAGGCTTCTGAAAGATCCTGCCTTCGTGAAAATCAAGTCTTGTGGGGAAAGTGCACAACCTCTGTAGATGGAAGAATCTAAGCACTTAGCCATGTGCATGGTAATGGACAACTTGAGCATCAAGACATGGAATCTATCAAGAATCTCCTCATCCCATTTTCTAAGTAAAACTTGTGGGTGAACAAGGGTGAAGGACCCCAATGTCTATTGGTGGTTCCTTGGGAAAAGTTTTTGACAAAGAAAAACTTAGTGTTTTCAACTGATAGGCAAAACCTATTTTGAGCAAATCAAGCCTAAGCTACACTTATCCAAAAATTCATATAGTATTTAGTCCACCAATAATCTACTCCAATACTATTCCAATGTATTGACCCACTGTGGCTGTAACTTGTGATGTTGCAGTATATTCTGATGATGATTAGGAGTCATGAGTCTACACTCAACATGCTTGCTTGTGGCACATGAAGATGAAGATTTATTTATCTTATTATATATTTGAACTCTTGTATTAGGCCTGTGGCCATGGATTGTAAAAGACTATGTTTGTCTCTGGAATGATATGTAATATTGACCTTTGTTTCTGTGTACTTCATCTTAAACTGTGGATGCTAGCATTGATCCAGGGACTAGCATTGCAATCACAGGGATCCTTTCCTTTACAAAGGAGGGATCTTACACAGGCTTTGACATGCTTACAAGGTTTTTGAGGTTGAGGCCAGCCAAGTTCTCGGGAACAACTGTTCCCATGGTAGGCAATGACTGGCTACGGTCTGTGAATAAGGACTTGGTCACTATTGGCTGCACCGATGAGTAAAAGGTCAGGTTCGCAGCACATCTGCTTGAAGGACCAGCAGCAACATGGTGGGATAACTTTCAGATCACCACTCCTCTTGTGGATGTGACTTGGGCTATTTTTGGGGATGGATTCCGTGCAGCTCATATCTCATAAAGAGTGATGAAATTTAAGAAGAAAGAGTTCCACAATATGAAGCAACGTCACTATAGTGTGGCTGAATACATTGAGGAGTTCAACAATCTAGCATGCTATGCGCCGAATGAGGTTGATATTGATGCCAAGAGGAAGGAGAAGTTCCTCGAGGGATTGAATGATGAGATGAACCTGCAACTATATGTTGCCTATGTCCCAACTTACCAATCATTGTGTGACAAGGCCACCATCTTGGAAAGCAAGATGAAGCAGGTTGAGAACAGGAAGAGGAAGCATCACTTTGACAAGCACAACTTGGGATCATCTCATAAACGTTCCCATGGTGATGATAGTGGAGGTTCTGGATCCCACAAGCATGGGAAGTATAACAGCCACCACAACAGTAACCGTCACCATGACAACAAGCACCACCACAGCCATGACAATGATAGATATAAGAACCACAAGAGTGGACACAAGAGCCACCACAGTGGGAATGGCAATGGAAGTCAGCCTGCTAAAAGAGACATCAGTCAATTTGAGTGCTTCAAATGCAAGAAAACAGGGCACTATGCAAATGAATGCCTAGAAAAGAAAGTTGAAGGAGCCAACAAGCCCAACCCTTTCCAGAAGGGACAAGTGAACCACATCAATGTGGAAGAAATATATGAAGAGTCTGATGCTGTGCCTGGTAAGTTCAAGCTTAATTCTTTTTCGGCACTTGTTCTTTTTGATACTGGTGCATCACATTCATTCATATCAAGAGCATTTGTTGATAAAAATGTACTTCCAACTGAAACTATTGGGTGTCCTATTAAAGTAAGCTCTCCCGGTGGAGAGATGATAGTGAATTTTGGATGTCATGATCTAGTGATAGAATTTGGAAAATATAAGTTTCCAGTTAGTTTGATAATCCTAGATTCCCAAGGATTGGATGTTATTCTAGGCATGGATTGGATGACTAAGTATGAAGGAGTACTTGATTGTGCCAAACATACTGTTACACTCACAACCCCGGACAAGAAACGGATTAGGTTCAAGTCTAACTTTGAATCTAAAGGGAGTAAGCTAAATTCTCTTAAGGGGGTTAGCATAGACAGTGTACCAGTTGTGAAGGAATATTGGATGTGTTTTGGGAGGAATTACCAGGAATGCCACCAGATAGAGATGTGGAGTTTATGACTAACTTGTTACCAGGATCTAGACCAAGAGCAAAGAGACCCTACAAAATGTCAATTGATGAGTTGAAGGAACTCAAGAAAAAACTTAGAGAATAGTTGTCGAAAGGATTTATTCAACCAAGTTCTTCGTCTTGGGGTGCACCAGTTCTGTTTGTTGAGAAGAAGGATAGAAGTCAAAGGTTATGCATAGAATATCGCTCACTCAAAGAGGTGACTATAAATAACAAGTACCCTTTGCCTAGAATCAGTGATCTATTTGATCATCTAGAGGGAGTCCGTGTGTTCTCAAAGATTGATCTCCGATTAGGCTACTTTCAGCTAAAGGTTAGAGAGCAATACATACCAAAGACTGCTTTTACCACTAGGTATGGATTGTATGAGTATACCGTGATGCTATTTGGATTGACAAATGCACCATCTTATTTCATGAACATGATGAACAAAGTGTTCATGGAGTTTCTTGACAAGTTTGTTGTCGTATTCATCGATGATATTTTGATCTATTCCAAGAGCAAATAAGAGCATGAAGAACATTTACGTTTGATACTCGAGAAGCTCAGGGAGCACAAGCTGTATGCCAAGTTTAGCAATTGTGAATTATGGTTGGATGAAGTTGGATTTCTCGGACATATTGTGTCGAGAGATGGTATTGCTGTCAATCCGGCAAAGGTGTCAGCTGTAACCGAATGGGAATCTCCCAAGTCAGTTAAAGAAGTTCGTAGTTTCCTTGGCTTGGTAGGATACTATAGAAGATTCATTGAGAATTTCTCAAAGGTAGCCAAACCAATGACAGAGTTACTTAAGAAAGATAAGAAGTTTGACTGGACTGAAGGATGTGAAGTCAGTTTCCAAGAATTGAAGAAGAGACTTGTATCAGCACCAGTCTTATGTCTGACAGATTTGGAGAAGGATTTCCAAGTCTATTGTGATGCATCTCACCAAGGATTGGGTGGAGTCTTGATGCAAGATGGGAAAGTTGTGGCTTATGCCTCTAGACAACTCAAAACTCATGAAGTTAATCATCCTACTCATGATTTAGAGTTAGCCTCCGTTGTCCATGCACTCAAAACATGGAGACATTATCTTTTGGGAAAATGTAGTGAAGTGTTCACGGATCAGAAGAGCTTGAAATATATCTTCACTCAGAAGTAAATCAATATGAGGCAAAGAAGATGGCTAGAGCTCATCAAGGACTATGACTTGAGTTTGCAATACCATCCCGGTAAAGCAAATGTTGTAGATGATGATTTAAGCTGTAAGGTTTATGTGAATGACCTTACTAAGGGATAATTGCCAGATGATCTGTTTGCCCAATTCAAAGATCTCATATTGGAGATAGTGCCTGAAGGATATCTCATGTCATTGGATGTTCAACCCACATTGTTGGACAAGATCAAAGAAGCCCAAAAGTTGGACAAGGAAAATGAAGAGGTTAAAGGTAAAATTAGCAAAGGGAAGGCTAAAGGATTCCATGAAGACGAACATGGTACTTTATGGTATGGAAAACGTATCTACATTCCGCAAGATCCGGAACTTCGAAAATTGATTCCGCAGGAAGCGCACAATTCACCATATTCTATTCATCCAGGTAACACCAAAATGTACATGTATGTGAAGGAAAGATTTTGGTGGAATAATCTCAAGAAGGACATCACAGAACATATTGCTTTGTGTGATGTGTGTAGGCGAGTGAAAGCGGAACATCAGAAACCGGCAGGATTATTGCAACCACTACCTATTCCTGATTCGAAGTGGCATAAGATTGGTACGGATTTTATCACCGGACTGCCAAGGACTAGATCCGGATATGATTATATTTGGGTTGTTGTAGATTTCCTAACTAAAGTGGCTCATTTTATACCCGTGAAGACTACCTATACAAGTGATAAATTAACCAAGATCTATATGAACAGGATTGTATGTCTGCATGGAGTACCTAAGAGTATCGTGTCTGATAGAGGAACTCAGTTCACCTTGCATTTTTGGCGAAAACTTCATGAGTCATTGGGAACAAGATTGGAATTTAGCACAGCATTTCACCCCCAGACTGATGGACAGACAGAAAGGACAAATCAGATTTTGGAGGATATGTTGAGGGCATGTGCCCTAGACTATGGTGCTAGTTGGGATGAAAGTCCGCCTTACACAAAATTCTCCTACAATAACAGCTATCAAGCCAGTATCTAGATGGAACCGTTTGAATTTATCTATGGAAGGAAGTGTACTACGCCATTGCTATCGAGTGGTGTTGGAGAAAGAAATTTGTTAGGACCAGAATTGATCAAAGAAGCTGAAGAGAAAGTTAAATTGGTAAAGGACAGATTGAAGATAGCCTAGTCCCGAGCGCCTCCGACGAGATATTACGGTGAGCACCGTCCACCCCGTTCCCTCTCGTTCATGCTGTCATGCTTCCCTTTTCCTTGCGCATATTACTGTGTCTTTGGTAGCTCTGTACTACCCCCGAACATCGTCTCTGTCGAGCACCACGAACACCCAACGTCGTCCCCTACTCCGGCGAGCAATCACGGTATAAATCGAACGTCCCTTGTCCCCTAGTACAAACTCACTACTTCGCCTTGTCCTTGTGCACACGCTGATGCACTTTGTTTGCGCTGGGGTGATCCAGGTCGTCGCCTTCATTGTTGTTTGCTAGAACCCGACGCTGCCCTCAACTCCGACGTGCTTTTCCGGCCGCAGCAGCTCGCCCCATCCAAGACGAAGATACCTTGAGCATCCTCGCACCCGTGCGACGCTGTTAAGCTAATGCACCGCCCCTAGCCCCACTGGAATCGCCGGAGCACCATCACCAGTAGTGCCTCCGCCGCCAGCACCCATTCGCGCCGCCCATCTGTGGTCGCATGCGTTGGCACCGTTGGATCTAGATCCTAAGGCGTAGAACAGATCACTTAACGAATCGGTATCGATAGATCTGGCCCGTGAATCATCACTTAAATCCTACGGTCCACGTTGATCGATCCGCACGAAGCGGTACGGGCCAATCAGAAGCGCCCACGTGTCTGGAAATTCGATTTAAAATCTGTTTTTGAATCTATTAGAATTGCAAACTTGTAAAATTCATATCTTTTGTTCTATTCATCCAAAAAATACAAATAATATATCATTGGATTCAGAAAAATTAGCCCTACATTACTGTGTGCTTGAATTTTTATTTTTATTCTGAAAAAGTAGGATTATATGAAGAACATTTTATAGGCTTATTTTGACTATATAAAATGTTTATAAATTTTTTTTGAGGCAAATTTAAGTTTTTTTAGACTTTAAATAGATGGATTTGTGTTCAGTGCTACTTGGTTAGACTTGCTAGTATAGAAAAATCATTTCATTGCATTTGCATGCATTCATATATATTTTTGTTTAATTATTTGAATGTGAATTTGGTGCTATTATTCTATGTGTAGATTTTGGTGTTAGTGGTGATTGTGAGTGTGAGGATTGTTGATACTCCCCCAACTACTACCAAGGCAAGTGGTGCTTAATATATTTTTTCCTATTATTTTGACTATGCACTAGTGATATTTTGAATAGGGCTTACATGGAATTTTTGCTAAGTATTTATATGTTATGCCTTGGGAAATCATAGTTGTTGTAGTCTTAGTAGAATTTTATCTAAGTTAAGATACTTGTTATGTTATCATGCTTAGCCTAGCTAGTAGCAAACAAGGGTGGACTATATTCATGCTATGAAATATTTCTAATCTTTTACTTGTTTTTTTGCTTAATAAAACAACTAAGTGAATGAATCACCTAGGTGGAATGATATGATGGTTTGTGTTGAGTGGTTACACAAGGCCCATGTCTATGGTTTACCTTGCGTATCACACTTGTGGAAATCCACCTAGGAACAAAGGAATTTGAGATGTTTAGTGTTAAGAAGCTTCTAGTGCAACCACATGGCATATGGGCTCTGCCTTGATCATATAGGTTGCAATAACTTAGCTAGATGGAAAGTTGGTGGTAGTGTCACATCCCAAGATTTTCCAAATCTTGTAATGTGAAAATTTAAATGACTAAAATAAAACTTTGTTGATATTCAGGGTGAGAAGAAACTTTTGAATCCAATTTGAAACTTTCAAAATCTATTTGGATCAAATAAAATCCTAAAGGGATTTAAAAAGATAAATAAACAATAAAGTTAAAAATATATAAAATTACTATTTTTGAATCTTTTAATAAAAAGATTTAGTTTTCAAAATAAAAGGTAGATTTATAAATAAGGATAATTTTATATAGCCAAATAAAACCTTGGCCAGGCTTTTGAAATAAAATATTTTGTTTTGATTAAAAGAGTAAAGGTTTATTTAAATAAAATAATAAGGATTTAATATCCAAGTTTATTAAAAATAAAAAGGTTTTACTATTTTAATTAAACATCTAAACTTATTATTTTATTTTAAACATGCTTTCCAAATAAAACCTACTGAAGTGTTTTTTGGTTTTATTTAAATTTCAAATAGAGTTTTAAAAACAAATAAATCAAACCCTATTTGATTCAATAACTAAGGTCCATTTTATTTAATTATTAATGGGTCCTAAAAAGAATAAAATTATTTTATTTTGGGACTTGGATTATTTCTGTTAAACAGAACCAAAACTCAATATAAAGTTTAGTGGAAGTTTATTTGATTTGAGTGTTTGATTTGTGGTTTGAATTTGAAAAACAGAAATTGAATTGGAAAATAGGAAAAGTTTCAGTACAAAAAAAATATGAAACAACAGCAGCCCAGCCGGCCAGCCCAGTCTAGGCCCAACTCCAGCCCACAAACACTACCCAGCGAAACGTTTTCTACACACAGCCTCGCACCCGCACAGACGCTGACCGGTGGACCCTCCCCCTCACTCCCTTTCTCGCTGCCAGCGGACCCCACCGCCAGCTCATCTTCTTCCTCCCCGCGACGACCACGCCGGCAGTTTCCTGCCGTTGATGCCGCGGTTAAATTCGCCTTAACGCCTTCGCCATTACTCACTGCGATCACGCACGTTAAAGCGTCTCCCTCTCCTCTCTTGTTCCCCTCTGTCGCCCCACCTCAACACGCCCCCAGGCCGCCCAATTCCTCGCCACACCACCCACTGTCCGACGACGCTCCGGCGAAGATTCCAGCAGCCCCACACCACCCCTTGCCTCCTCGATCACACTCACAAGTTCCCAGGCCCTGGCGCATCTTTCTGCATCCGCAGCTCGCTCGTGCGCGCCTCTGAGCCTCGACAGTGACGACTCCAAGTGCCGCCACCGTCTGCTTCCTCTCCGGCGACCCTCCCCGTAAGCATGCGTCCGCCCCTCTCCTTCCCGATGACACTCCTGCACTCACCACACTCAACCGCATCTAACCATGCACTTATTTTGCTTCGGGACGATCTGCAACGTCGCCCCCGACAACGAACAGAACCATCTGACGCCGACGACGTCTTCGGCGAGAGATTAGTCCCACCCCAGTGCGCCCCTCGCCTCCTCGCAAACCACGTTGAGCATCAGCAAGCTTCGGCGATTCTGGTGAGCTACCCCTCTGTTCCTCTAGCTCCCTGTATCGTCAGCACCGTCATCGTCTGAGCGCATGCCGCCACCTGCCGCCGCCAGCGCCTCCACTCGATGGCTAACGTGCTGTGCGCCGTAGGATCTTGATCTGACGTTCATGATAGATCCTTAGTCGAAGGGGTAAGGATGAACCTGAGCCGCACGATTAAACTTAGAACCAACACACCCCGTAGCCGATCCGAGCGAAACGGTATTGACGAATCAGAAACAGCCACGTGGACGAAGTTTTTATTTAAAACAGAATTAGAATCAGATTTGTTTGCAAATTTGAAAAATCCATAACTTTAGTTCCACACGTCCAAATTTTGCAAACTTTATATCAATGGAATCAGTGGAACAAGACCTAGCCAACCATACAGTTTGTTTAGTAAAAAGCTTCTGGTAAAATGTTTGTTTTTGCAGAAACATTTGTGTGCTTGTTTAGATTGTAAAAATTGTTCAAAAATGATTTTGGGGATAAAATCTTTTGTAAATGGTGTATTTTGAACCTACGGACCCTAGGAATCACTTTGTGGTTCCAAAAATGTATTTGGAGATGCAAAAGAATGATTCTTTGATTTAAAACCATTTCTAGTCAAATAAAAATATAGTTTATTTATTTAAAATTGTTTTGGAAGAAAACTTTTGGGAAATGTTTTGTTTTAAACTCTCTAACCCTATAGATTAATGCCTTAGTAAAAACATTTCTACACCACATAAAATGATACCTTGTTTTGAAAATGGTTTAAGAAGTGAAATCTTTTGCAAATGACTTTGCCACTTTATAAAAATGACCATTAGGTGTTTTCAAATGTTTATGACCCATTAGGAACCAATTCTTCAAATAAAACAATCCTTGGCATGCTTGCATGCATTATCTTAGTTCTATGATTTTATGTGATGTTTTGCTTGATTGGTAGATTGAGATTGTTCCTTGCTTGATCGAATTGTAGTGACTTGAAGAGTGTGATTGTTGCAAGGACAAGGAGTGAACTTATACCCTCTACCAAAAAGGCAAGTGATGCTTCATACTTTGGTCCCATTACTTTCACTATGCATTAGTGATTTTTCTAAGTAAAACTTGCATGGAATTTTTTTTGCTAAGTATAAACCTTGCTATGGGAAATCCTAGTAGATGAAACCTTAGTAAAATTTCCTAAGTTAAGATTCCTACTACTATCAAGATTAGCTAATAGAAAACAAGGGTGGAATATATATTCACACTATGGAAAAGTCTCTAAGTCTGAGGACTTGTGTTTTTGTTTAATAAAACAACTAAGTTAATGAATCACCTGGGTGGAATGGTAATTGCTTGGTGGTTTTTGGTTGAGTGCTTACACAAGGCCAGGGGACTGGTGAACCTTGTGTATCTCACTTGTGGATGGCCACCCAGGAACAAAGAGATTTGATATGTCAAATGTTGAGAAGCTTCAAGTGCAGCCACTTGGCATTATGGGCTCTGCCTGGATCATATAGGTTACAATAACTTAGCCAAATGGACAGTTGGTGGTAGGGTTTGATAGGTTGGAGCGCGTCCATTTTGGTCTAAGGGAAGGCTTCTGAAAGATCTTGTCTTGGTGAAACCAAGTCTTGTGGGGAAAGTGCACCACCTCTACAGAGTGTAAAATCTAAGTACTTAGCCATGTCCCTGGTAAAGGACAATTTGAGCATCAAGACATGGAAGCTATCAAGAATCTCATCATTCAAATTTCTAAGTTAAAAACTTGTGGTTGAACAAGGGTTAAAGGATCTTCAATCTTTGATTGGGAGATGCCTTGGGAAAGATTATTTTGTCAAGCAAAAACTTAGTGTTTTCAAAGGATAAGGAAAATCTATTTTGAGCAAAGCAATCCTAAACTCCACTTAGCCAAATGCATATAGATGATAAACTCCACTATACTACCATAGTATCACTTGCCAATACAATTCAAATGTATTGACCCTTGTGGCTGTAACTTGTATGTTGCAGGTTTGATTGATATTAGTGAAGTTGATTGATTAGGATTACAAAGTCTACAACCAACATGTCTGCCTGTGGCACTATGAAGATGAAGGACCCCATGCTTATAGATATTCTGCTGCAATGTAATGTAATAGCCAAATGAGCTATGTAAGATGTAATAAAATTATGTTATTCCTGGTTATAAATTTGTATTATGACCTTTGTTTCTTGATATTACATCTTAACTGTGGATGCTAGCTATTGATCCAGGGACTAGCATTGTAAACACATGGGACTCTACCTTATTAAAGGTTGGTACCCTTACAGGTAGGGTGATAGGATGGAACGCGTCCATGGTGGTATAAGGGAAGGCTTCTGAAAGGTCTCGTCTCGATGCATGTCGAGTCTTGTGGGGAAAGTGCACCACCTCTCGAGAGGGTAAAACCTAAGTACTTAGCCGTGTCCCCGACAATGGACAATTTGAGCATCAAACACATTGAAGTTATCAAGAATCTCCTCATCCCAATTTCTAAGTTAAAAACTTGTGGTTGAACAAGGGTAAAGGTTCACCAATGTCTATTGGTGGTTCCTTGGGAGTTTTTGACAAACAAAAAATTAGTGTTTTCAACTGATAGGAAAAATCTATTTTGAGCAAAGCAAGCCTAAGCTACACTTAGCCAAATTCATATAGATGTTAGAATCTACTATTCTACTATGGTATCACTTGCCAATACAATTCCAAATGTATTGACCCACTGTGGCTGTAACTTATGATGTTGCAGGTTACTCTGATGGAGATTAGGGTTGTGAGTCTACACTCAACATGCTTGCCTGTTGCACATGAAGATGAAGACTTATAGTTATTTACTTTATGCTATGAACTTTTGTACTAGCCTTTGGCTAATGAGTTGTAAAAGACTATGTTATCTCTGGAATGACGATGTAATAACGACCTTTGTATCTGTGTACTTCATCTTAAACTGTGGATGCTAGCATTTGATCTAGGGACTAGCATTGCAATCACAGGTACCTTTACCTTATAAAGGTGTGGTCTTACAGAAAAGTTCTGCAGCGCTACCGCCACCGAAGGGTAGATTTGGGGGACAAAAGG
This sequence comes from Avena longiglumis, assembly GCA_030063025.1. Classification (NCBI taxonomy): domain Eukaryota; kingdom Viridiplantae; phylum Streptophyta; class Magnoliopsida; order Poales; family Poaceae; genus Avena; species Avena longiglumis. Next base: position 436,239,504 of record CP125975.1, on the reverse strand, counting down.
TCTCTGTTCCGGCACCCTTCCGTGACGAGGAAGTGCCTCCGGAGCCATCTCCATCGATCTCCACCACCATATCCATCACTGTTGGTGATTCCCATGATGAGGAGGGAGTAGTTCTTCCTCAAGGCTAAGGGCTCTACCGGTAGCTATGTGTTCATCTCTCTCTCTATGCATGATCATGTTGTGGTCATGAGCTTGAATCAAGTAGATCCGCTCTGATACTCAAGTGCTTTAATAGAGATCTGCTCTCCCCATGTGTGTGAAAGTGACAACGTGCACTCCATGGTGGCACTTAGGCTAAAGTCTACATAAATACTCATCGTGCTTTAATAGATCTATGCTTTTCCCCACATGTGTGACAGTGACAGCGTGCGCGTCATGTGTGGCACTTAAGCTAGATTCCATATATATTCATGAGTTATATTTGGAGTTGGATGTCTTTATGAAATTGTGGTGTTTGTTGGAACCATCTAGCGCTCAAGGTGATAGTTTGGGGTTATCTAGATGGGGAAGGCGGAATTTGAGGTGTGCTTTTGTAGGCCTACCATGGATTAGAGTGTCCAACCGGAGAGTAGTTAAGGGTAGTATCATGAAGAGAATATATTTATATGAGAGAGTGTTCACTAGTGAAAGTATGATCCCTAGGCCTTGTTTCTAAACATTGAAACATCGTTTGCATCTAGATATGTTGCATGTCTGCTTGCTTCCATCTCTATTTTAGTTTTGCCTTTAGTATCTTCCACGTCAACAACAAGTCAGAAGCTCTTTTCTAGCACCGTTACCACTTGTATTTCACTATCTCTTCGCTGAACTAGTGCACCTATACACCTGACAAGTGTATTGGGTGTGTTGGGGACACAAGAGACTTCTTGTATCTTGATTGCAGGGTTGCTTGAGAGGGATACCTTTGACAACTTCCTCCCTGAGTTCGATAAAACTTGGGTAATCCACTTAAGGGAAACTTGATGATGTTCTACAAACCTCTACACTTGGAGGCCCAACAACTTTCTACAAGAATAGAAGTGCGTAGGCATCACCCAGATGTGACGCCAAGCGGTGAACCCAGGATTCGCTCCGGGTCCAGGAGGGGTAGCCCACACGGCTCCACCACCACCCATAGGACCCTCGCAACCTGCGACTGCGCCAGCACAAAATAATGGGGCGGATGGATACCCGCCACCGTTGGGGTCTATGATGATACAAAAGGGACGCCCAACCAACAGGGTGTAGAATAAGATCACCCGCCAAGTTAACTTGGTCGTGACCACCCCACCATCCATACCTGAGTACCTCAGCGGCTCGGAGTCTTGCATCACGTTCGACCATTCGGATCACCCGCGCCAGCCCAGGTCACTCTTCCCTGGTGCTCGATGTTGGAGATACGCCCTAGAGGCAATAATAAAAGTTGTTAGTATTATATCTTTGTGTTTATGATAAATGTTTACATTCATGCTATAATAGTATTAACCGGAAACATTAATACTTGTGTGATTTGTAAACTAAATTAGAGTCCCTGGTAAAGCCTCTTTGTAATTCTAGCTTGTTGGTTGATAGATGATCGTGTTTTCCGGATCATCGACATTGAGATGTTATTAACAAACAAGATCATATCAATAGGAGAATGGTATGATGGACATACTCCTATAGATAAGCGCAGCATTAAGATCAAGTCATTTCAATAGTTCATTTGCTATAAGCTTTCTGATACATTGTAACCTAATTCCTTCGACCATGAGATCATGCTAATCACCATCACCAGAAGGATGCTTTGATGACATCAAACACCACACCGTAACTGGGTGGCTATAAAGGTGGCATTGAGTGTTCGGAAAGTATGTGTTGAGGCACATGGATCAAGAGTGAGATTTGTCCATCCATATGACGGATAGATATACTTTGGGCCCTCTCGGTGGAATGTCATCCAATTAGCTTGCAAGAATTTGACTGGCTCACAAGAGATCACATATCATGGGAACGAGAAAAGAGTACTTATCGGTAACAAGGTTGAACTAGGTATGCAGAGATACTGACGATCAGACCTCTGATAAGTAAACTATCGCGATACTAAGGGAAATTGGTATCGTATGTAAGTGGTTCATTCGATCACAAAGTAATCGTTGAACTATGTGGGAGCCATATGAATTTACAGATTCCTCTATTGGTATAAGGTTCCCAACCTTTAATAAGGTAGAGTCCCCTGTGTTTACAATGCTAGTCCCTGGATCAATAGCTAGCATCCACAGTTAAGATGTAATATCAAGAAACAAAGGTCATAATACAATTTTATAACCAGGAATAACATAATTTTATTACATCTTACATAGCTCATTTGGCAATTACATTACATTGCAGCAGAATAACTATAAGCATGGGTCCTTCATCTTCAAAGTGCCACAGGAAGACATGTTGGTTGTAGACTTTGTAATCCTAATCATCAAACTTTACTAACATCAATCAAACCTGCAACATAACAAGTTACAGCCACAAAGGTCAATACATTTGAATTGTATTGGCAAGTGATACTATGGCAGTATAGTGGAGTCTATCATCTATATGCTTTTGGCTAAGTGGAGTTGAGGCTTGCATTGCTCAAAATTAGATTTTTCCTTATCATTTGAAATCACTAAGTTTTTGCTTGACAAAATAAACTTTCCCAAGGCATGTCCCAATCAAAGATTGAGGATCCTTTAACCCTTGTTTAACCACAAGTTTTTAACTTAGAAATTTGGATGATGATATTCTTGATTGCTTCCATGTCTTGATGCTCAAATTGTCCTTTACCAGGGACATGGCTAAGTACTTAGATTTTACACTCTGCAGAGGTGGCGCACTTTCCCCACAAGACTTGGTTTCCCAAGACAAGATCTTTCAGAAGCCTTTCCTTAGACCAAATGGACGCGTTCCAACCTATCATTCCCACTACCACCAAATGTCCAAATGGCTAAGTTCTAGCAACCTATGTGATCCAGGCAGAGCCCATAATGCCAAGTGGTTGCACTTGAAGCTTCTCAACATTTGACATCTCAAATCTCTTTGTTCCTGGGTGGCAATCCACAAGTGTGATACACAAGGTAAACCATATCCATGGGCCTTGTTTAATCACTCAACCAAAAACCACCAAGCAATTACCATTCCACCCAGGTGATTCATTAACTTAGTTGTTTTATTAAACAAAAACACAAGTCCCCAGACTTAGAAATTTTTCCATAGTATGCATGTATATTCCACCCTTGTTTTCTATTAGCTAAGCTAAGCTTGATAGTAGTAGGAATCTTAACTTAGGAAAATTTCTACTAAGGTTTCATCTACTAGGTTTTCCCATAGCAAGGTTTATACTTAGCAAAATTCCATGCAAGTTTTACTTAGAGAAATCACTAATGCATAGTGAAAGTAATGGGACAAAAGTATGAAGCATCACTTTCCTTTTTAGTAGAGTATAAGTTCACTCCTTGTCCTTGATACAATCGCACTCTTCAAGTCACTACAATTCAATCAAGCAAGGCACAAGTTCAATCTACCAATCAAGCAATTCATCACATAAAATCATATAAACAAGATAATGCATGCAAGCATGCCAAGCTTTGTTTTATTTGAAAAAGTGGTTCCTAATGGGTCATAAACATTTGAAAACACCTAATGGTCATTTTAGAAAGTGTCAAATTCATTTGCAAAAGATTTCACTTCATAAACCATTTTCAAAACAAGGTATCATTTTATGTGGTGTAAAAATGTTTTCAATAAGGCATTAATCTATAGGATTCACAAAATGTGTTTTCAAACCATAAAACTTTGTGTTTAGGGTCAGATAGTTTGAAACAAAACATTTCCCAGAGGTTTTCTTCCAAAACCATTTTTAATAAATAAACCATATTTTTATTTGACTAGAATTGGTTTTAAATCAAAGAATCATTCTTTTTCTTCACCAAATACATTTTTGAAATCACAATTTGTTTCCTAAAGTCAGTAGGTTCAAAACAAACCATTTGTCAAAGATTTCAACCTCAAAATCATTTTGGAATAATTTTTATAACCTAAACAAGCATACAAATGTTTCTGCAAAAACAAACATTCTACCAGAATCTTTTTACTAAACAAATTGCATGGTTGGCTAGGGCTTTCTTTTCTGAATCCATTGATATAAAATTTGCAAATTTTGGACGTGTGGAACTAAAGTTATGCAATTTACAAAATTGGAAATCTAATAGATCAAATTCTGTTTAAATCAAACAGACTGGGACACGCGTCCTATTCTGATTCGTCCATACCGTTTCGTCCGGATCAGCTACTCTAGCGCGTTGGATCTAAAGTAAATCGTGTGGATCAGAAGCAAACATACCCCTTCGCCTAAGTTTATTTCCTATCCACTAGATCGAGATCGGACGGCTATCCTCTGCTTGTCACTAACTGGCGGCGCAAGGCCAACGGCGAGCGGCGGCGTGGTCAGATGGTGGCGGTGCTGGTGAAGAAGGAAGCGAGAGAGGATGGGAAGATGCTCACCGTGTTCGCAACGTCGTGGGGAAGCTCAAGGTGTGGTCAGTTTGTCGAGGGGCGCTCTGGTCCGACATGGATTGCTCACCGGAGTCCACACGGCGTCGGGCGTGCTCTGGAGGTCGTCGAGGGCGAGGCTGCAGATCGTCCCGAAGCAAAATAAGTGCACGGTTAGATGCGGGTGAGTGTGGTGAGTACAGGAGTGTCATCGGGAAGGAGAGGGGCGGACGCATGCTTACGGGGAGGGTCGCCGGAGAGGAAGCAGACGGTGGCGACGGTGGTCGTCGTCGTTGTCGAGGCTCAGGGGCGCGCGCGAGCGAGCTGGTGCTACAGGGAGGTGCGCCTAGGTCTGGGGAACTTGCCCGTGTGCTCGGGGAGGTAAGGGGCGATGCGATGCTGCCGGAATTGGCCACGAACCTCGTCGGAGAAGGCGGCGGTGCAGAAGAAATTGGAGACAGCCTGGGGCTCTCTTGCAGCGATGTCTGAGGGGGAGGTGGTTAAACAAGCGTGATTGCGGGGGATTTTAATTCGCAGAATAACTCGTATTGATTCAAATTAAGACACGGAAGAAATAGTCAGAGGCGAGTTCATCGCGGGGTGAAGACGATGAATAGGAGGGGTGGGGTCGGTTGGTCAGCGAGAGAGAGGAGAGGGGAGTTGGGTCCTGTAGGGTTCGCAACATAGAAAACAAAAATTTTCCTACGATGTGAACTATATACCAAGATCTATCTACTAGATAAAAACAACGGGCGGATGTATATCCGTAGAGAACATACCCTTGAAGACCGACAAAGCTTAACGAGTTCAACTCGTGGTTGATGTAGACGATCTCTTGTCGATCTCAATATCGAGAGGAAGTCCTAGCGCCGCAAATCAGCAGCGCATCCGTGCTCGCACACACGTTCGAGGCACCGAGCAACCTCCGCCTCCTCGCTCCAGCAATGCAGTGGAAGCACAACTCTTTCTTTCCGAATAGCCACCGGGAACATGTATCTCGCTAGTCCGAGACCATGGGGGATAAATTCTAGAGGGGGAGAGAGATCCTTCACGAGGAGGTGTGAGAGACAAGTGAGGAAGGAGGCTCCTTTTATAGGAGGAGGGGGGGAACCCCAAGGGGTGGCCGGCGCATGGGGCTGCCCCCTTGCCCTCCCCTCTTCATGTGGGTGGACACTCCACTCACAAATCTCCTTTAAATTCCCTCTATTCAAAAGTCCACTCAAATTCCCATTAAATTTCCACCAAATTTTTAATGCAAACTCTCATTAAATAAAACTCTTTTATTTTATTCAGAATTTTGTCAATTACTTTAATGACAAACATTCACAAATAACCCCTTTCTAGAATTCTATTTCACATGCATAACCACTTTATGCAATTTCACCTGAAAACCTGTTTCGGTATCTAGTGAAATAAATTCCTGCGCTTGTTCATTCTTTCGGCATGAAACATTTGCTCCAATTGGATGTCGGTGTCTCTTAAGTGTGTCACCCTACGGTTCGTGAATAATGCGGACATGATCGAGACCCCTCTCGGATCAATAATCGAAGCGGGATCGGAGACCCATCGACTCCACACATTCAACGATGACTTTCTTGTGATCGTCGGAACCTTTTACGCTAGTATCTTAATCCCTTTGTTTCATGATATATTACATGTCTGAGATTCGATCATCGGTATCTCCATACCTAGTTTGATCTTGTTACCGACATGCACTCTTTTCTCGTTCCTGTGATATAACATTCTAGTGATCAAATCACTTGCTTGCAAGCTAATCAATGTGATATCACCGAGAGGGCCCAGAGTATATCTATCCGTCATCGGGATGAACAAATTCCACTCTCGATCCATGAGCATCAACATAACACTTTATTAGTTCTGAATCCATCTTTATAATCACCCTGTTGCGGTGTGGCGTTTGATGTTATCAAGAAACTCTTCTGGTGTTAGTGATTGACATGATCTCATGGTCTAAGGATTAGGATCACTTCGTAAGTTGTTATAGCAATATAAACTCAATGACTTTGATCGTAATGCTATAGTTCGGATGAATGTTCATCACACCATTACACTAATGTTGTGATCCCGTTATTAACAACATCCAATGTCCATGATCAGGAAACCTTGATCATCTTGTTAATCAACGAGCTAGTTTATGAGAGAGGCATAACTAGGAACTTTCTGTTTGTTTATTAAACACACATGTATTAACGTTTCCGTATTAATACAATTATAGCATGCAAAATAAACATCTATCATATACTTGGAATACACATAATAAACACTTTATTATTGCCTCTCGGGCATATTCCTTGATCTCCCACTTGCACTAGAGACAATAATCTAGTTACATAGTGATAAATCTAACACCCATTGAGTTCTGGTGTTGATCATGTTTTGCTCTAGGGAGAGTTTTAGTCAACGGATCTGCTACATTGAGATCCGTATGTACTTTACAAATCTTTATATCTCCATCCTTGACATCCTCGCGGATGGAGTGAAACCGGCGCTTAATATGCTTGGAATGCTTGTGAGACCTTGGCTCTTTGGCATTGGCAATGGCACCATTGTTGTCACAATAGATCACCATTGGGTCCAACGCGTTTGCCACCACTCCTAGTTCGGATATGAACTCCTTCATCCAAACTGCTTCCTGAGCCACTTCTGAAGCAGCAACATATTCAGCCTCCGTTGTTGATCCCTCTACCACAGGTTGTTTGGAGCTCCTCCAACTAACCGCTCCGCCATTCATGAGAAATACGTATCCGGATTGAGACTTAGAGTCATCCGGATCAGTGTCAAAGCTAGCGTCGACATAACACTTAGCGACGAGATCTTCTTCACCTCCGTATACAAGAAACATATCCTTAGTTCTTCGTAAGTACTTAAGGATATTCTTGACCGCTATCAAGTGTTCCGAACCTGGATCCGATTGGTACCTACTAGTCAAACTAATAGCATGTGCCACATCCGGTCTTGTACATAGCATGGCGTACATTATAGAGCCTATCGCTGAAGCATAGGGGACTTTGTCCATTATCTCTCTTTCTTCAGCCGAAGCTGGACTTTGAGTCTTACTCAATGTCTTGCCTTGCAACATAGGTAAGAACCCCTTCTTACTTCTTTAAAATCTTATCAAGGTATGTACTTTGCGATAGCCCTATTAGGCGCCTAGATCTATCTCTATAGATCTTTATGCCTAATATGTATGACGCTTCACCTAGGTCCTTCATTGAAAATTTGCTGTTTAGATAACTTTTAACACTGTTTAAAAGATCTATATCATTTCCGATCAATAATATGTCATCCACATATAATATCAGAAATGCCACATTGCTCCCACTCACTTTCTTGTAAATACAAGCTTCTCCATAAGTTTGGACAAATCCAAACTCTTTGATCACCTCATCAAAGCGGAGATTCCAACTTCGTGATGCTTGCTTCAATCCATAGATGGATCGCTGAAGCTTGCACACCTTGTTAGCATCCTTAGGATCGACAAAACCCTTTGGTTGTATCATATACAACTCTTCTTCAATATTACCATTGAGAAACGCGGTTTTGACATCCATCTGCCATATCGCATAATCGAAATATGCAACAATTGCTAACATAATCCTAACTGACTTTAGCATCGCTAAGGGAGAGAAAGTCTCATCGTAGTCAACTCCTTGAATTTGTCGAAACCCCTTTGCGACAAGTCGAGCTTTATAGACGGTCACATTACCATCAGCATCAGTTTTCCTTTTGAAAATCCATTTGTTCTCCACGGCCTTTCGGTCGTGAGGTAATTCCACCAAGTTCCAAACTTGATTTTCATACATGGATTCCATCTCGGATTTCATGGCTTCTAACCATTTGTTGGAATCCGGGCTCATCATCGCTTCTTCATACGTCGCAGGGTCATCATTTTCATCAACCATGAAATTCATGACAAGATTTCCGTACAGCTCGGGAGCTGCACGCGTCCTATTTGACCTGCGAGGTTCGGTAGTACTCTCGTTCGGAGTTTCATGATCATTATCATTAGTTCCCTCTTCAATAGGTGGAGCCAACTCCGGAACAACTTCCGGCGCTGCGCTACTCGCCATACTTTGAAGAGAAGGTTCCACAACCTCTTCGAGTTCTACCTTCCGACTACTCACACCTTTCGCGAGAAACTCTTTCTCTAGAAAGGATCCATTCTTGGCAACGAAAACCTTGCCCTCGGATCTGTGATAGAAGGAATACCCAATAGTTTCTTTAGGGTATCCTATGAAGACGCATTTTTCCGCTTTGGGTTCGAGTTTATCCGGTTGAAATTTCTTCACATAAACATCGCATCCCCAAACTTTAAGAAATGACAGCTTAGGTTTGTTTCCAAACCACAATTCATACGGTGTCTTTTCAACGGATTTAGATGGTGCCCGATTTAAAGTGAATGCAGCAGTTTCTAGTGCATAACCCCAAAATGACAACGGCAAGTCCGCAGAGACATCATAGATCGAACCATATCAAATAAAATACGATTACGACGTTCCGACACACCATTTCATTGTGGTGTTCCGGGGTGTGAGTTGTGAAACAATTCCACACTCTTTCATGTGAGTGCTAAACTCATAACTTAGATACTCACCTCCACGGTCGGACCGTAGAAATTTGATCTTTCTATTACGATGATTTTCCACTTCATTCTGAAATTCCTTGAATTTTTCAAAGGTTTCAGACTTGTGTTTCATCAAGTAGATATAACCGTATCTACTCAAATCATCCGTGAAAGTAACAAAATAATGATATCCACCTCGCGCCGACACACTCATTGGACCACATACATCAGAATGTATGATTTCCAATAAATCTGTCGCCCGTTCCATTGAACCGGAAAACGGCGTTCTAGTCATCTTGCCCATAAGGCATGGCTCACATGTATCAAATGAGTCATAATCAAGTGATTCCAAAAGTCCATCCGAATGGAGCTTCTTCATGCGTTTAACGCCAATATGACATAGATGGCAGTGCCACATATATGCGGATATATCATCATTAAGTTTAATCCTTTTAGCATCAACATTATGAATATGTTTAACATTATCATCGAGATCTAATAGAAATAAACCATTCATCATCGGTGCATGTCCATAAAAGATTTCATTCATACTCGGATTTAAATGAATAACCACTTCGCATCAAACATGATCCAGATACAATGTTCATGCTTAGTGCAGGCACCAGATAACATTTATTCAAGTTTATAACTAATCCCGACGGTAAGTGGAGAGGCAGCGTTCCAATGGCGATCACATCAACGCTTGATCCATTGCTGACACGCATCTTGACCTCACCCCTTGCTAGCGGTCGCTTGTTCCGCAGCCCCTGATTCGAGTTACAAATATTAGCAACTGAACCGGTATCAAATACCCAGGTGCTACTGCGAGCACTAGTCAAGTACACATCAATAACATGTATATCATATATACCTTTGTTTGCCTTGCCGCCTTCTTATGCGCGGATACTTGGGGCGATTTGCGCTTCGATGGCGTCCCTTACAATAGTAGCACTCGGAATCGGACTTAGGTCCAACTCGGGGTTTCTTTTCAGCGCTGCAATAGGCTTGCCGCCCTTCCCTTCCGTTTTCCCTTCTTGTCTTTCTTGAAACCAGTGTTCCTATTGATCATCAACACTTGATTTTCCTTTTGATCTCCATACTGCAGTTTTAAGCATTGTGAAGCTCGGGAGACTTCTTCATGCCTTGCATATTATAGTTCATCACGAAGCTCTTATAGCTAGGTGGCGTAGACCCAGAACACGATGGATGCCTAAGTCAATGGGAATCGATATTCCCAAGGACACAAGCTTATCGACGTAACCCGACATCTTGAGTACATGCTCACTAATGGAGCTGTGCTCTTCCATCATGCAGCTAAAGAACTTTTCTGAAGCGTTGTAGCTCTCTGACGACATGTGTGTCGAAAATCATTTTCAACTCACCCATTGTATCAAATGCATTGCCGTTTTCGAAACGCTTTCGAAGTTCCGGCTCTAGCCCATACAATATGCCGCAATGAACTAAGTTGTGATCCTCCTGACGAGTCTGATAGACATTCTTCTCCTCGTCAGGGGCATCATCAAAAGGTGGGGGGCCTAACGGCGCTTCTAGCACAAATTGCTTTTGTGCAGCAGAGAGGAGAATCCTCAAATTCATGGCCCATTCGGTAAAGTTGCTACCGTTCGTTGCTAGTTTCTCTTTCTCCATGAACACATTGAAATTAAAAGCAGGTGGTGCCATCTACAACAGAATTTGTAAAGTTTAGACTAAGTGTATGATAGATTGAGTTCAACTAATCTATATTACGAATGAACTCCCACTCAAAAACGACATCCCTCGTGCCTTTTTGGTGATTACATGAACCAAATCCACTACACCAAGTCCGATCATCACGTGAGTCGGTATAGCTTCAAAGGCGAGCATCAAATTGGCATCATATCAACTATATGACTCATGCTTAACCTTTCGGTCCGTGTTCCGAGGCCATGTCTGTACATGCTAGGCTCGCCAAGTTAGAACCTTAGTATTCGCGTGTGTAACTGTTTTACACCCGAAATATGGTCGTGGATCCAAGAACACCCGATCATCACGTGATGTCTTGGAGCGACGAAAACATAATCGGTGCATACTAAAGGAAGAACACATTCTTATCTTGATATTTAAATGAGGGATCATCTTATTATGCTAACAAAGCGCTAAAAAAGCAATATAAGATGCAATCAAACATCATATGTTTATTAGTGAAATTATATGGTTCCCGCAGATGATCTCTATCATGTGTATCGTGGTATGATCACTATCATACCTATATGTGTAAATCCAAAGTCTATGGATTTTACACGCTATGTGTGTTGTAAGAGTATCATCTCATACTTCTACTTACAACACTACCATATCATAACACTAGCCCAGCAACAATCTAAACTAGACGCCTCTAATTTATCCATTGCAAGTTTTACGTGGCTTAGGGCTTTTGATATAGAACCGTTCTTACCTACAAACATGAACCACAACAAGGATAATCAAATTGTTGACAACTCGCTTGCAAAATAGATATTGACTATAGTAGGAGAGACAGACACCCGCTAGCCACTTATGCAAACTAGTTGCATGTCAAGCGTGGAACAGGTCTCATGTGCGAGGACATGTAAAGTTTGTCCGGGCCGCTTCATCCCACTATGCCACCAATATCCAAAATTACAACAAAGGAGCAACAACATGATCATCATCGCCCACATACTCATATGTGTACTACCCGTGTAAAGTATCTACGCATAGATCCGGCTCTGATACCACTGTAGGGTTCGCAGCATAGAAAACAAAAAAATTCCTATGATGTGAACTATATACCAAGATCTATCTACTAGATACTGTTAGACCCCTCCTTTATAAAGGAAAGGATCCCTGTGATTGCAATGCTAGTCCCTGGATCAATGCTAGCATTCACAGTTTAAGATGAAGTACACAGATACAAAGGTCGTTTATTACATTCATTCCAGAGACAAAACATAGTCTTTTACAACTCATGGCCATAGGCCTAATACAAGAGTTTTAAGGAATAAGCAAATAAACACAAGTCTTCATCTTCATGTGCCACAGGCAAGCATGTTGAGTGTAGACTCATGACTCCTATTCATCATCGGAGTAACCTACAACATCACAAGTTACAGCCACAGAGGGTCAATACTTTGGAATAGTATTGGCAAGTGATACCTTAGTACATTTTAAGTGGACTATATTACTATATGCATTTGGCTAAGTGTAGTTTGGCTTGCTTTGCTTGAAAATAGGTTTTTCCTATTAGTTGAAATCACTAAGTTTTCTTTGTCAAAACATTCCCAAAGAACCACCAATAGACATTGGGGTCTTCACCCTTGTTCACCCACAAGTTTTACTTAGAAATTGGAGTAATGAGATTCTTGTAGCTTCCATGTCTTGATGCTCAAAAGTGTCCATTGCCTTGGACTAGGCTAAGTACTTAGGTTTTCCATCTGCAGAGGTTGTGCACATTCCCCACCAGACTTGGTTTCCCAAGACAGGACTTTTCAGAAGCCTTTCCTTAGTCAAATGGACGCGCTCCAACCTATCATCCCATCTACCACCAACTGTCCAATTGACTAAGTTCTAGCAACCTATATGAACAAGGTAGAGCCCATATTGCCAAGTGGTTGCACTGTAAGCTTTCTCAACACTTGGCCTCCAAATCCCTTTGTGCCTGGGTGGCTTACCACAAGTGAGATACACAACCCAAGTCCATGGCCTTGTGTAACCACTCAACATAACCCATTCTTCCATTCCACCCAGGAGGTTCATTTGACTTAGTGGTTTTATTAGAAAAGTATAAGTCTCACTTCTTAGAAATATTTTCCTCATAGTAAGTGTAGTTTTTCACCAACCCTTGTTTGATATATAGCTAGGCTAAGCAAGGCATGACAACTTATCTTAGGGAAAATTCCTTAGCAATTCTACTAAACTACATAGGATTTCCCAATTTTAGGATTAGACAAAATAACATGCAAACAAAATAACTAATGCTAGTTCAAAATCATAGGTTAGAAATATTCATGAAAATATCACTTGCCTTGGTAGTGGGGAGAGTAGCACTCTTCACAATCACAATCACTAGCAAAATCTACAAGAAAAAGTATAGCATTCAATTTCACACAATATATTCAATCAAAAATAATATGAATGCATGCATGCAAGAATTTTACTAAGTGGTGATTTTGGAAATTTTTCCAAGCATGTGCATGATACTGAAACATAACAGGACACAAATTTTGCCCTATCAAAACTTATTTAACATTAAAACTAATTGCCAAAATAAAACTATACTCAAAATAGCTTTAAACAAGATTCCACAAATAAAGTCATTTTAATGGTTACTATTTGTTAAACAAATTGGACATTCAGAAAGGTCTTGTTTCACTGAATCCAACGGTATAAAATTTGTAAAAATCTAACGTGGCATTCAAAAGTTATAGCAGTTTAAAGTTTGGATCAAAATCTGGTTTTAAATTCTATTTTTGAATTAAATCCTGCCACGCGTCACAACCTCATCGGGCGCTGCGTTTCGCCGCGGATCAAGCTCGCAGCCGTTGGATCTAACTAACGTTGCTGCTCAGATCTGTCCATACCTCTTCGTTAAGTGAACTGTTTCTGGCGTAGGATCAAGATCCACGGCCACGATCTATCAACCGAACGGCGGAGCTGGCGGTGTTGGCCGCGGCGCTGATTACGGTGGCGCTCTAGATCGTCGGAAACAAGAAGGTGCTTACCAGATCCGGTGGCGTGCTGAAGCTCGAGGTGGTGTTGGTTGGCGAAGGCATGCTGGTACGGCTTCAGGAGCTCGTCGGAGTAACGGGCGGCGTCGGTCGCTTGCAGACGTGGTGCTTGCCGAGGTTTGGCGTCGCCCTAACACGAGCCAGAGGCATCAGGAGTTGCGCAAAACGCAGGCGAACAAACTCGCGTGGAAGAGGGGGCAAGGGGCGCTCGGGTTTTACCTGAATTGGTCGCCGGAGTCAAGCGGCGGCGCAGGTGGTTTCGGTCGTGGACGGAGACGACACAGGTCTGGCGAGCAAAAGAAATGTCGGCGTGTGTAAGAACGTGCTGAGCATCCTTGTTTGATCGAGAGAGAAGGGGGCGGTCAAGGCTCACCGGAATCGATCGCCGAGTCGTCGATCTTGGCGGTTCGAGCAAGTCGTGGGCAGCTGGTGGCGTGATTGTAGAATTGGTGGGGAAAATGCGAGGAGGTGGGGATCTTATAGCGGTGCCTCGACAGAAACGCCAGTGTTTAATTGCCCAATTAAGCGCGCCATCACCGGCGATCACTGCAATGCGGCGTGGTCGCTGGCGGGGTTTAGAAGACGATGACAGCGTGGGCGTGGCCCTTTCGTCGATGTGCAAAATGGGGTGGGGTCCGTTTCGCTGATCGGCTGTGTGCGTTCGCGCGTGAGAGAAGGAAAGAAATTCCCCGGGTGGGCTTGCTGGGCTGGGTTCTTTGCTGGGCTAGTTTTCTGGCGCGCGGCCCTTTTCCTTTGTTTATTTCTTTTCTTTTTCTATTTTGATTTCCTGGTTAGATTTAGATATATATTCAAATCTTTTTTTGAATTCAAATGATTCTCGGGATTTTTGCAGGGTACTGTGGTTTCAAAATCAGTTATTTGACCATGTGGTTAATCTATAGGGGCTTTGGTCAAGTTTGGACTTAAATCAATCAGAGACATTGCCTCTGGTTTGCAATGTTTTTGAAATTAGGGTTTTGAATTCATTTTCCAAATTGAAAACTTTGATCAAACTTTAACTCCTAAACTTTCCAATAATGGAGGTAAGCAAACAAGTTCCTAATCATTCAAGTTTTCAAAATGGTGTTGGTCTTTTTAGTTAAATCTGTCCACATAAAATCATAACACCAAAGCTTATGTTTTTCTGAAGTGATTTTGAGAAAAATCCCTAAATGATGATGCATGCAAGGATGATATGAATGAGTATTGGAATTTGAATTTAGGGATGTTATAAATCTAACCCCCTTAAGGTGAATCTCGCCCTCGAGATTCGGATTGGCTAGCAAATAGGTGAGGGTGGTCTTTCCGAAGATCATCTTCTCTTTCCCATGTTGCTTCCTCTTCGGAGTGATGGTTCCATTGCACCTTGCTAAACTTGATAGTTTTTGTCCTTATGACTCTTTCTGCGGTCTCAAGAATCTTGACAGGCTTTTCTTCATAGGTGAGGTCACTTTCTAGTTGAACCTCTTCCAACGGTATGGTATCCTTCAGAGAAGTTTCTTCCATTTCTGGGTGGCATTTCTTAAGCTGACTCACGTGAAACACATTATGGACAAATGACAGAGATTCTGGCAATTCAACTTCATATGCAACTTCTCCCTTGCGACTTAGAATCTTGAATGGCCCAACATATCTTGGTGCCAACTTTCCTTTGACTCCAAATCTTTTCACTCCACGGAGTGGTGATACCCTGAGATAAGCTCTATCCCCAACTTCGTAGGTGACTTCTCTACGCTTAGAATCTGCGTAGCTTTTCTGTCGGGACTGTGCTACCTTCAACCTGTCCTTAACCAATTTGACCTTCTCTTCGGCGTCTTTAATAAGATCAGGTCCAAATAAACTTCTCTCTCCCACACCATTCCAGTAATGGGGTGGTACATTTCCTTCCGTAGAGTAACTCAAATGGTGCCATTCCAATACTAGCTTGATGGCTATTGTTGTAAGAGAACTCTGCGTAAGGCAAGCTTTCATCCCAACTTGCTCCATAGTCTAAAGCACAGGCTCTCAACATGTCTTCAAGAATTTGATTAGTCCTTTCCGTTTGTCCATCAGTTTGGGGATGTGATGGGAATACGCCTACTGGGGTATACTCAGCGGGACGTTTCCGACTGGCCCAAGGGCTGGCGAGTGGGCCTGCAGAACGGCGAGTGGATCAAAGCCCAGCAAGGTATCAGGCGACTGGAAGTTGGAGGCCCAGGCGAGCAGATAGGCCCAGTCGGTCTAGGTTAAATGATTACCGAAGTTGTAACCAAATCGGTTGAGATATGTAAACCCTAGGGGAGGTGAGCCTATATAAACCTCCCTATGGGGTGAGTAGAGACACGTTCCCTCATACACCCAAGCAACTCGCCGCCTAGTCGCCGAGTTCACCTATTGTAAACACCTCCATAATACAATCTAGCAGGAGTAGGTCTTTACCCTCCGGGGGGCCGAACCTGGGTAAAACCCTGTGTCTTTGCCCTCATCTCGCACCGCAGATGGCTGGCCGCCCTTGCCCCTCGTTCTACTACTCGCTGCCGATTGCAGCATCTGCCGTGGTCATTCCCACGATAGTGGCGCCCACCGTGGGGACTGGCCGGTCTAGCCGGTGTTCTGCGGCGAGATCCAATCTGCCCATCAATGAGACGGTCGCCACCGGCCGTATGATAGCGATCGGCGAGATGCTCCAGATCTTGCCAAGCAGCTACGTCCCGGCGGCGCGACCCGTCACGCACAGCGTAATCTTGCCGATCGGCGATCGATCTCTTTCGGCCTCACCGACGTCATCACCTCGGAGGACTCGGCTCGCATCCGCGATCGCCACCACGATCGGCTCTCCGAGCCAGGTCCGCCACGATCCACCGCCTCGCCTCCAGTACAACTCGCCCACGCGAACGTGGCCGAGAACTCAGCGGCCGCAGAAGATGCGGCCCTCACCGACGACGCCGACTCGGCGACCCCGGCGTCACTCGCCGGATCCATCACCGCGGCCTCGTCCGCGGGCTCCATCGCCCAGGTCTCCAACGCGGGATATTTCGAGGACCCCTCCATCCTCGGGATCTTCGAGTTTGACTCCGGGTCGGAAAACTCCGCCGACTTGCACGACGGGACCGGTCGCCATGCCGCGACCTACATGGACACCGGCGCCGATCCGCCGGAGGATCCTTTCTCCACCCCAATCCCTCCTAACGCCACGGCAACGGAGGTCGAGGAACTCCGCCTGAAATTGGCGGAGGCAGTACGCAAAGAGCATGCCGAGCGCGAGAAATTTCGCCTCGAGCAAGTGACAGCGCAGGAACTGTCACGCTACCACCAGCAGCGGATCAGGTCACGCTGAATTTCACCGCTCAACTTCGACGACGAAACGACCGGCCAAGATAGCCGAGCGCGATTCGCGAGAACGCGCCACAGAGGAAGCGCCGCCCCGCCAGATCAACGCGGCGATGGGTGCCCCACCACCACCCAACCGCACCCCTCCCAGAGACCAGCCACGGATAGTCGTCTCCTCACGAGAGCGAGACGCGAACGGCCTCCCACTGTTCTCCACCCCGATGGACAACCTCGTGGCAGCCGAAAGCAGCCGATAGCATCGCGCCACCGCGACGGCGCTTACAGATCCAAGACGTCAAGGCCCTCGCAAAAGCCGTGGAACAGCAAAGAGCGGGCGCCGACCGCAAGGGCGGTATACTCGCGCTCCTCGGAAGCGGCGGCCTCAGCGCGCGCCAGCGGCAAACACCCTCAATTGCCCGCCACCGAGCCACTACAGCTCCAACGCCGACCCGCGAACGCGCACTCTCACCAACGATCCCAGGCGGCGACCAACTTCGCCGCTAACGGAGAACCCATCGACGCCGCACTCACATCATCAACAACCAAAATCGCGCGCACGACAGCCGACGACTGCGGCACACCCTAACTACTCGCCGCGATGGCGAGCCTATGGGTCGCCACGACTAGGGCCTAAGTGCCGGACCAATGATCCGAGGAAAAGTACCCGCCAAACTTCAAGGCGCCAAAGGAGATAGAAAATACAACTCCTCGTACGACCCCGCAACC
The DNA here is from genome assembly GCA_030063025.1 of Avena longiglumis. NCBI lineage: Eukaryota > Viridiplantae > Streptophyta > Magnoliopsida > Poales > Poaceae > Avena > Avena longiglumis. The sequence goes on along the minus strand of CP125975.1, from coordinate 436,221,678 downwards.
GGCTTGACACATACCTCATGGCAATGGGGATCGCGGGTCACACCGATCTACTCGCCCGTTACCTCCCACTCGATGATGGAGGGACGTGCGAGCAATGGATCAACACGCCCCCGTGACAGATGTCGACTCATGGGAGGAAATGCGACGCCTTCGTCAGCACTTCGAGTGCTCCTACACTCGCCACCACCATCGAGGACCGAGCGATCGTCCAGGACCCGCGAGTCGACCAAGAATCGGGTCCAACGGTGGCAAGAGCTCGGTACAACGCGTCGGCATCCACCCGGACACCGCGATCCATTGCTTCAAGACCTCGTGTCGCCACGAGCCTCTAGTCGCCAAGCGACACGCCCGCACACTCGACAACATCCCCGACCTCCTCGAGATCGCCAAACGACGCCGAGGAGGATCCCAACCAAGACGCCGACGACGAAGTCAGAGGGCAACGCCGACGGGCGGCAACGACGGCGGACGCCGAACCGATCTATACGCGGCACCCGCCTCACAGTGCAAGCGCCGAACGACGGGCGAGTCGATTGCCGCTAACGCCGGGCACGCATAACGCGAGCCCAAGAGCTACCGCCGCGACGGAGGGCAACGACGCGATGGCGGAACTACAAGAACAAGCCAAGGTTCGATCCCGCGCCCTCCTTAACCAACCATGTGCGTTTACAGCAGGGAAGGAAAGCCCGCCACGCACACCACCGCCGACGCCACACCCTCGTGGAAATCGAGAAGGCACGACACGCACGGAAGACACGACAACGACCGCCAAATGGCGGAAAATTCGCAAAGTAGCCGCTCCACACCTTCACAGGCTTCAACACGGCGCGAGAAGAAGGTCATCGCCGCGCCGCCGCCGCCAACGCGGTGGCCCAAACAGACGCCCCCGCCTCAACTGGTCGGAATAGCCCATCACCGAGCCGCAAGACCACTCGCCACGCATCGAGTACCGGGACGAGTCGCCTTGGTGGTCAAGCCCAAGGTTGGCGACATCGCTCCAAGACACCGATGGACGGCGCAGCTCCATCAACATCCTCTACCGACACCTTCAGCGGTTGCGGCTCCCGCAATGATGATCGAGACCACCCACACCACGCTCCATGGCATCGCCCCGTCGGAAGGCGTACCCGATCGGCAAGGTCACGCTACCCGTCACCTTCGTACTCGGCAAACTTCCGCACCGAGCGGATCGCCTTTGAGCTGCCCTTCGACAGCCCTTACCATCGCGTCCTAGGGCGCCAGCGTCGCCAAATTCATGGCGGCGCACCACGCTGCGATAACGCGATGAAGCTCCCGCCGCGGGCGTCATCACCATCAACGGCGACCGACATGGCCGCCGAATGCGAGGCCAAAGGAGCCGAACTTCGACGCCGTCATCGCGGCGAAGCTAATCACGCCGACGAGCCCGCCAACACGCGGCGGGTCAACAATGACGACCCCACAATACTCAAGAAGCCCAACTCGAGGGCACAAACACCTCAACCTTTGAGGCCACGACGCACACTCGCACTGCCGAAAGCAGGTCCCAGCGACCCCAGACGGTGACGATCGGGACAGGCATGAGCCCAGCATAGGAAGGCGCGCTCATCGAGTTCCTTCGTGAGAATAGGGACATCTTCGCATGGAAACCCTCCGACATGCCTGGTGTCCTTAGGGAGCTCGCTGAGCACAAACTAAACGCCGACCCCAAAGTGCGACCCGTCAAGCAGCCGCTACGGCCCTTCAACGAAGAACGCCGTCGAGCAATCGCCGAGGAAGTGCAGCGCCTGCTCGCTGCCGGCTTCATCCGGCCAATCAAATACTCCAAGTGGCTGGCAAACCCAGTCCTGGTCGAGAAGAAAAACGGGACCTGGAGAATGTGTATCGACTACACAAACCTGAACAGCGCCTGCCCAAAGGAGCAGTTCGTCCTCCCGCAGATCGATCAGATAATCGATTCAACCACGGGTTCGGAGTCGCTATGTTTCCTCGACGCCTACTCCGGGTACAACCAGATCAAAATGGCTGTCGAGGATGAGGAGAAGACAGCGTTCATCACGCCATTCGGAGCCTTCTGCTACACCGCCATGACTTTCGGCCTCAAGAACGCCGGGGCAACCTACCAGCGGTGCATGCAAGAATGCCTCGCGAGCCAAATTGGCCGCAACATCCACGTCTACATCGACGACGTGGTCGTGAAATCCGCTCGCCAAGGCGACCTACTCGCCGACCTCGCGGAGACCTTCGCAAATCTGCGGAGGTACAAGATAAAGCTCAATCCAGGCAAGTGCACCTTCGGTGTACCCGCCGGGCAACTACTGGGGTACGTCGTCTCCAAACGAGGGATCGAGGCAAACCCAACGAAGATCGACACAATCGCCTGCTCGGCAAACCCGAGTGCGCGACGCCCGGCTGGCCGGGCGTGTAGCGGCTCTCAGTCGCTTCATCCCCCGCCTGGGCGAAAAGGCGATGCCCCTATACCGCCTGATGCGCAAGAACCCCACCTTCCAGTGGGACAAGGAGGCGGACGACGCGCTCCGCGACCTTAAAAAGGTGCTACTCGCCGCACCACTACTCGCCGCACCACGACAAAGAGCCTATGCTGGTTTACGTCGCGACGTCCGCCGCTGCCGTCAATGGTAATGGTCGTCGAACGACCAGAGGAAGGAAAGGAGCGCCCGGTCCAGCGGCCGGTGTACTACATCAGCGAGGTTCTCACCGAGTCGCGCCAGCGATACCCACAGTACCAAAAGCTGGTATACGCGGTCTTCAGGGCTCAGCGGCGCCTGCCGCACTACTTCCAGGAGCACCCGATCACGGTCGTCTCCTCAGCACCACTACAAGACATCATCCGCAATCGCGAGGCGACCGGGCGGGTCGCCAAGTGGGCCGTCGAGATCGGCGTCCACAACATTAAATACGAGCCACGAAGGGCGATTAAGTCGCAGGCACTGGCAGACTTCATCGCCGACTGGGAAGAGGCCCAGCAGCCAGAGAAGCCGCCGTACCTCCATTACTGGAGCCTGCACTTCGACGGGTCCAAGAACGCGGACGGCGCAGGAGCGGGGATAGTGCTGACCTCACCAAAGGGCGACAAGCTCCGCTACATCCTCCGCCAATTCACACGCCGCACCAACAACATGGCTGAATACGAGGCCCTACTCCACGGCATGCGAGCCGCAAGGAGATGAGCGTCAATCGCCTTCGATGCTACGGAGACTCCGACCTCGTTGCGGGCAAGTCGCCGCACCGCGACGCCTCCCCACCATGGCGGCGCATCGCCAAGAGGTGGACAAGGTGGGCGCCACTTCACGGCTACTCGCCGAGTGGATCGACAGGAGAAAACGAGGAGGCCGACGCCTCTCTCGCATCGGTCGGCTCGACTCGCACCACCCGCGGCGTGTTCCTCTACACAATCTTCACACCATCGGTCTCTCCCGAGGAGATCGACATCGAGTCCCGCCCAACCGAAGCAGCTTTGGTCGCACTCATCACCGAGCCGACGATCGACCAAGCCCTACATCGCCTACCGAAACCGCACCGCCAGCAGACGAAACAAATGCTCGAATGATCGCCGATGCAAGTCTTACACCATCATCGACGGCGAAGCTACACAAGCGCAGCGTCACCGGCGTGTTCCAACGTTGCGTCCAACCGGTGAAGGACGCAAAATCCTCCACGACATCCACTCAGCGATCGCGCCACCACTCCGCCGCCGCTTCCTCGGTCGCCAAGGCTATGCGACACGGATTCTCATCGCCCACCGACACGCCGACGCTGTCGACATCGCCCGATGCGCCGGTGCCGGCACGCCAATCGACGCACGCGTCGAGCTCGGCGCTCAAAACAATCCCCATCACCGCCATTCGCCGTGGGGCATGGACATGGTAGGCCCCTTCAAGAAGGCCCCTCCGTTACACCCACCGCTGGTCGCCGACAAATTCACGAAGTGGGTAGAGGCCAAGCCAGTCCGGAAATGTGACGGGAAGACCGCCACTAAGTTCCTACGCGAGCTCATATACCGCTACGGGGTCCCCAACAGCATCATCACGGACAACGGCCCAAACTTCGCCAAGGGAGCAATGGCCGAATTTTGCGAAGAGCACCACATCCGCTCGACCTCCACCGCACACCCGAATCCAATGGCGGCGGAACGAGCCAACCAGCATCCTCCACGGCTGAAGCCGACTCCAAGTACCACTCGAGCGCACCTGGATGCTGGGTCAAGAGCTCCCTCCGTCATCCGGGAATCCGCACCTCGGTCAACAGTGTCGACGGATTCACTCCTTCTTCATGGTCTACGGCGCTTAGCGGTCATGCCCACCGACCTCGAACACGACTCGCGGGTCGTCCACTATACGGAGGTCAACGAGCTGGCCCGCCAAGATGGGCTCGACCAACTCGACGAAGCACGCGACCTCGCCGATCGCTGCCTCCATTTATCGCAAGGGCTCGCCGCTACCACAGCCGACGGTGAAAACCCGCACCTTCCAGAAGGCGACCTTGTTACGCCTCATCCAGACAAAAGGGCATGCACAAGCTCTCCTCCGTGGAAGGCCCGTTCGCCATCGGGCGCAGACTGCAACGACGCCTACTACCTCATCGACGTCATGGGACGGCGAACTCGATCAGCGGCCATGGAATGTAAATCTCCTCCGGAAGTTCTATTCCTAGAACCCCACATATGTACTCCAACGCTATGAATAAAAGAAACGGTTATCGCAAATTCGTCTACTCTCCATGCCTTGTGCCACTCGCACTTGTAATAAATAGCGTCATGCTAAAATAGAAGTCAACCCTTGGTACAATGACCGCACGGCTAAGTAGTGCGACGTAAGAGCACCGAGTCATTTCAGGTCTTGCATCGCCCACAAAACGCCAACCGAGCCCCATCGAGTCGCCTAGCTCGACTGGTTTTACGAACCAAGACAACTGTCCTCGCTTCACAGCGACCTTGGTCCTCCGCATCCTCGGCAGAGCGACTCGAACGGCTAAGTACCACGCCGGGACTGAATACCAGTTCGTCGCGATCGGACAGGAAAACGCCAAGTAAGAGAGCATGCCTAAGACTGCACGCGATCGACCCACCGGGCCAGGCAGGAGTGACGCTCACACCAACGCTGGGTCCTCAACCACCCTCGAGTCGCGCCTTGAACTACCAAGTACCACGCCGGGGACTCGGCCACCCCGCTCACAGACGGAAAACGGTAAAGCATGAGCACTCAAGGAGTCGCTTGCGATCGGCTCTCCGAGCTCGGGTAGTCGACTAAACTAACAACACACATGATAACAACAAAACATCATATATGAGGTGAACCCCACAAAGGGCGGACGCCGGGGACTCACCCAAAATCAATCCAAAACACACAAACAAATAGCAAAATGAACACAACGTTCCATTCAATCGCATATCGCATTGTCTTACATTACAAAATATGCCTACTCGCGTAACCGCCGCTAACACATCTAGGCTAACTACACTATTCTCGCAGCCGACGACGACGCGCCAAAGATCCCGCTTACGGATGAACGCGGTGTACGGGTTTGACGGATACGTCGTCGCTCACCCGCCATCGCCGAGCGGAAAGGTTGCTCAACCTTGAAGTCGCGATGCGGTGGCTCGGGTCGCTTGGCGACGACCGCTTCCTGGTAGGGAAGGAGGTCGCCCATCGACGCTGACGCACGCGCGCACGTTCTCGCAGCTTGAGAACCTCGACAGATCCACCCGCCACGACGAAGGATACCCACTCGTCACATCGTCGAGATCAAGTCCTCGGGAAGTGGGCGAGTCCAAGGCTCAAGGCTGTCGATGCTCATGACGAAACGCCGACCGTCATGAACTCTACGACCTGGCGCCTTCTCCAAGTATTCCCACACCTCAACGAGGTCACTGAATAACCTCCGTGGCGACATCTCTTGAAGGTAGGCGCGATGCATCGCCGCCGAAGTCGACGAAAGCATGCTTACGCATTCCCTCGCCAAGAGAGTTCGCTTCTTGGCAGCCAATAACACGACTGCGAGAAGGAGACAAGTATGAGTACCATGGAAACCACAAACAATACAACCAAAAGATGTGGAAGACGACTCACCAAGCAATGGGCGAGTCCTGATGAAACTTTGAAGCGATGTATGATCGCCCGAAGCCCAACAATGAGGGCTTCCGACGCCTTCGGTCTTCCTCATGCGCAATGGCGGCCTTCGCCGCCTGCTCGCCGAGCTTGCTTCTTCTTTGCCTCCCGCAGTCAAGGCCGAGGTCGGCGATCTTCGCTTCGGCGGTTTAACGCAGATCCGCCACCAGCTCACCAATAGGGACAAGCTCGGCGAGCCACCTCTTGCAAAGCAACAACTGAAGCTCCTTGTTTGCTTCTTGATAGCGCCAGCTCCTTCTCAAGACGCTGTCATAGCCAATCGCTCTGCCGACTCCAAACAGACCTGACATCTTCAAAGTCAGCACATGAAAATTTCTCGGGCCCACCCGCTAAAATTTAGCGGTGCGCACTCGAGGGCGATCACGAAAATTCCTCGGTGCCCACCCGCTAAAATTTAGCGGTGCGCACTGGGACCGGCGACCACGAAATTCCTCGGTGCATACCCGCTAAAATTTAGCGACACGCACTCGGGGACTCGATTCGAAAGTACAAAACAAGTAATTATAAGAATCAAGCCGCTGCTAAGCACCGACCTGATCCTCGGGGACTGGAGGTACCTGGATGGCCGCACCAAGCATGCCGTGAATTTGTACCGCGTCCACAGACGCAAGCAGCGTGTGCCCGCGACGTTGGTCGATTTCAGCGTCGGTGGTCCCTGGAGCGGGGCTCGGGGTCGCAGCCCCACTCGCCGTGGCCGCCTTGGTCATGAAACGGGGGAAGGTAGCAATCGAGGCGCCCGCCCCAAAGGAAGTCGCTTCCTCCGGTCTAGGCAAGGAAACGCCCTCCTTCGTAGACGCGGTTGCCTCCACTGCGGGTCCAGCCGGCGCCGCCGCCGCGTCATCAGAGACGGCGACGATGTCGTCGCCCTTGGCCTTCTTGCTGCCTTCCGTTGAGGCGGCGACCTCGTCACTTTTCCTCTTGCGGGAAGGGTCTTCCTCGCCAGCGGCGGAGGATACCTTGGCCACGGTCGGGTGACCCATCTTTTTCACTCCGGTCCTGCACATCGAATCAAATCAATAAAAGACAATCAAAGTACTAAAGGAAAGTAGAGAAGGCCGAATGCGCTCACTTGGCGACTGGAATGAAACGCAGCCCTGTACGAATGCCGGCCGGTTTTTCCAGCTCAGGGCCTAATCGGCGACTAAGCCCCAGTTCCAGGACGTCGGGGGCCCAGGATACGGACGGCTTCTTTGACGTTGAGGTAGCGGTTGGCGCCTCCGGGGCGCCTTCGGTGGAGGCCTCCTCGCGAATTGGGGCTACCGCGGCCGGAACCTCCTTGCGGGGCGAGGCCACCGCGCTCGGGACCTCCTTGCGAGGCGAAGTCGCCACAACCGGAGCCTTCCCTAGCCTAGAAACCGGCACGAATGGCGGAGGCATTGAGGCCAGCGGCGCTTCTGTAGATGGCGCATCTAGCGCGTTTGTCGCCGGGACTGCGCCGTCACCGGCCGAGCTGTGGGCATCAGAGCTGCTCGTTGAGTGCGGCGGTGAGGCCGCTTTTGGCGGCTTCGTCTTCCTTCTCAGGGGGGCCCTCGCCTCCTTCTCCTTCTTCTTCTTCTTCAAGGAGTATTCGACGGCGCGAGGTGGTCTCGGGAGTTCGTCGTCACATGACGCCGAGGCTCCTGCCGCTTCGATCTCGCGCGACGTTGCGCGGGTCTTTCGGACCAGGGGCAATCTCTTCGGACTCGTCCTCGTCGTCCTCGTTACCCTTGGCGGGTGGCGACTCGCTTGTATCCTGGGCGGATGGCCCGGGGCTCTCGTCGTCGGCGGGTGGTAACCACCCTTCCACCACTTGGAACATCTGCGTTAAACACGAAACAGAGTTAGAGTTACCGCGACTGCACACGCTGCGACTGCGAACAAGATAAAAAGATTACCGTTGGAGCCGGACGCTTCGCGGTGTAGGGAGGGATCCCACCGCGATCCGCAGATGCCGCTTGGGTGATCTTCTTCAGCCGAGAGGTAGTCCTCCAGCTTCCACTCGTCGAGGCAGGCTTTCGTCGAGTCTCCCCGCCTGCATCGGGTACATGTAATGAGTCGCGTTAGGCGGCGGAACGCCGCCGCCAAGCCAACAATTGTACAAGTTTACCGTCTGAGCCCTTCTTCTTTAGACCGCGGATGGTCGGAGCATCTCGTCGACGACCATCCGCTGGTCGTCGGGAGCTTGCCGACCGAGATGGCGTGGCTCGAACGATTAGCCGAGTACCGGGATCGCCGCTTGTCTTCCGGAGTCGCCTCGGTCACATAGAACCATGACTTTTTCTGCCGCCGCTTTGGCCGGCATCAGGTCAAGAAGGAGGCTTTGGATTTGAGTTGGAAAGTTAAGCCGCCAGGCTAGCATTGGTTGCCGCCTCCTCGCTGATCCGTCCATGGAATAGATCTTGCCACAAGGGAAAGTAGGGCCGGCAAGTAGCACTCGCAGAACGCCACGAAGATGGCGAGCTGCTCGATCTTTGGGGACCCAGATCCGAGGGCTGGATCCGTAGTAGGCGCAAACGCCGGAAGAACAAAGATGTGGAAACCCTAACCCCGCCGAGGTGATGGTGAAACAGACGAACTCTCTCTCGCGGGTTTGGGGTCGCTTTCCGGCTGCGGGATACGCCAGCACCGCCCGTAGATTCCGGCCTCCTCGAAGGAGGCCACCGCTACTGGTGCACTTGGATCTACCCCAAGGTTCGTGGAGAGGGCCATGGCAGGATTTGTTCGGAGGTCGAGGATTGCGGTCGATTGGATCATGGAATCAAAGGAAGGAAGATGTGCGTACTCGGAAGAAATGGTGGGCGGTTGGCTTTGCGATAGCCTACCATTCCTCTTATATAGCGGAGTTGCCCGCCAAATCAGGGGCCGCATCGCGATGATTACGCCGTGGTTACCGTTGAGTTACCTTAACGGCTAGTTTGACCACCGACGGTCCAACTCTAGCCACTCGGCTCGTTAAGTCACTGCCGAGACCGCGTCTGCTGGCTCGACTCGCCAAGACGCGACTCGGTTCACGGATTTTTCCTTTATACGGAGCCCGACGATTCGACCGATGCCAACTTGAAGTCAGATACTCGCCGCCAGCCACTCACGCCTAATCAACGACGGCCTCGTTGACTCGATGGGGATACGCCACCGGGTATACTCACGGACGCTTCCGACCGCCCAAGGGTGGCGAGTGGGCCTGCAGACGGCGAGTGGATCAAAGCCCAAGAAGGTATCAGCGATCGAAGTTGGAGGCCCAAAGCAGCGATAGGCCTCGGTCTAGGTTAAATGATTACCGGGTTGTAACCAAATCGGTTGAGATATGTAAACCCTAGGGGAGGTGAGCCTATATAAACCTCCCTATGGGGTGAGTAGAGACACGTTCCCTCATACACCCAAGCAACTCGCCGCCTAGTCGCCGAGTTCACCTATTGTAAAAACCTCCATAATACAATCTAGCAGGAGTAGGTCTTTACCCTCCGGGGGGCCGAACCTGGGTAAAACCCTGTGTCTTTGCCCTCATCTCGCACCGCAGATGGCTGGCCGCCCTTGCCCCTCGTTCTACTACTCGCTGCCGATTGCAGCATCTGCCGTGGTCATTCCCACGACAGGATGAAAGGCAGTACTGAATTCCAACCTCGTTCCCAAAGATTCATGAAGCTGTCTCCAAAAGTGAGAAGTGAACTGTGTTCCTCTATCTGACACAATACTCTTAGGCACACCGTGAAGGCATACAATTCTGCTCATGTAGATTTTTGCTAACTTGGCACTTGTATAAGTTGTCTTCACGGGTATAAAATGAGCCACTTTAGTTAGGCGATCTACTACCACCCATATGGAATCATACCCCGACCTGTTCCTTGGTAATCCGGTAATGAAATCCATACCAATATTTTCCCACTTCCATTCAGGAATAGGCAGTGGTTGAAGCAAACCTGCTGGTTTCTGATGCTCCGCTTTTACTCTGCTGCACACATCACACAAAGCAATATGTTCGGCGATGTCCCTTTTGAGATTGTTCCACCAAAATCTTTCTTTCATGTCCATGTACATCTTGGTGTTTCCCGGGTGAATAGAATATGGAGAGTTGTGGGCTTCTTGTAAAATCAGTTTCCGCAACTCCGGGTCTTGTGGAATGCATATACGTTTCCCGTGCCATAAGGTACCTTGTTTGTCTATATGGAAACTCTTAGCTTTCCCTAGACTTATATTTTCCTTAATCTTTTCAATTTCCTTATCAGTCTTCTGAACTTCTCGGATCTTGTCCAATAAAGTGGGTTGAACATCTAAGGACATGAGATGTCCTTCTGGCACAATCTCCAATCTGAGTTCTTTGAATTGCTTACACAAGTCATCTGGCAATTCTCCTTTGGTAAGGCCATTCACAAAAGTCTTACGACTTAGAGCATCTGCTACTACGTTCGCTTTACCGGGGTGATATTGCAAACTTAAGTCGTAATCCTTAATAAGTTCTAGCCATCTCCTTTGTCTCATGTTGATTTCTTTCTGGGTGAAGATATACTTCAAGCTCTTATGATCGGTGAACACTTCACACCGCTTACCCAAAAGGTAATGTCTCCATGTTTTGAGTGCATGGACGACAGAGGCTAACTCCAAATCATGAGTAGGATAATTTACTTCATGGGTTTTGAGTTGTCTCGAAGCATACGCTACGACTTTACCATCTTGCATAAGTACGTCACCCAAACCTTGATGAGACGCATCACAATATACTTGGAAATCCTTTTCCAAATCTGCGTATATAGAACTGTGTCACACAAGTCTCTTCTTCAACTCTTGGAAGCTGACTTCGCAACTTTCAGTCCAAGCAAATTTCTTATCCTTCTTTAGCAATTCCGTCATTGGCTTAGCAACTTTCGAAAAAATTTCAATGAACCTTCTGTAATAACCTGCTAAGCCGAGGAAACTACGAACTTCTTTCACATTATTGGGAGATTCCCATTCGGTCACTGTTGAAACTTTGGCAGGATCCACTGCCACACCATCCTTTGTCATAACGTGGCCAAGAAAACCAACTTCCTCTAAGCAAAACTCACACTTGCTGAATTTGGCATAAAGTTTATGATCTCTTAACTTTTCAAGTATCAAGCGTAAGTGTCTTTCATGTTCTTCCTTACTCTTGGAGTAGACTAAGATGTCATCGATAAAAATGACCACAAACTTGTCAAGGAATTCCATGAATACCTTGTTCATCATATTCATGAAGTATGCTGGAGCGTTGGTTAAACCAAAAGGCATCACAGTGTACTCATACAATCCATACCTTGTGGTGAATGCTGTCTTAGGTATGTCTTGCTCTCTTATCTTGAGTTGAAAATAGCCTGACCGAAGATCAATCTTCGAGAACACACATGCTCCTTCTAACTGATCAAACAAGTCGTTGATTCTTGGCAAAGGATATTTGTTCTTGATGGTCACCTCGTTGAGAGAACGGTAGTCAATACATAATCTTTGTGTTCTATCCTTCTTCTCCACAAACAATACTGGGGCTCCCCAAGATGAAGAACTTGGTTGAATAAACCCTTTCTGCAACTGTTCCCCTAGCTGTTTCTTGAGTTCTTTCAGTTCATCAACTGACATTTTGTACGGTCTCTTAGCTATTGGTCCAGAACCTGGTACCAAATCTATCAGAAACTCCACATCTCTATCTGGTGGCATTCCTGGTAACTCTTCCGGAAATACATCCGGATACTCACACACTATTGGCACACTGTCCATGCTAACCCCCTTAAGAGAATTCAGCTTACTTCCTTTGGGTTCAAAATTTGACTTGAATTTTATTCTTTTTCCTTCTGGGGTTGTGAGTGCAACAGTACGATTGGCGCAATCTAGTACTCCTTCATACTTAGCCATCCAATCCATTCCCAAAATTACGTCTAGTCCTTGGGAATCTAGAATTATCAGGCTTACCCGAAACTTATGTTTTCCAAACTCTATGACAAGGTCCCTAGATCCAAGACTTACTATCATGTCTCCACCGAGAACTAACTTTTATTGGACACCCAATGTTTTCGGATGCAAACCCATTTCTATCCACAAATGCTTTTGATATGAATGAATGAGATGCACCAAGGTCAAAGAGTACAAATGCTGGAATGGAATTGAGTCCGAACTTACCAAAGAATCGGATCGTGCTCTTCATGGACCTCCTCCACATTGATGTGGTTAACCTGTCCTTTCTGGAAAGGATTTGGCTTGTTAGTTCCTTCCACTTTCTTCTCAGGGCACTCATTAGCATAATGCCCCAGTTTCTTGCATTTGAAGCACTCAACTTGACTGATGTCCTTTTTAACATGTTGACTTCCACTTCCACTACCATTCCCACTGTGGTGGCTCTTATGTCCACTCTTGTGGTTCTTGTACTTGTCATTGTCATGACTGCGGTGATGCTTGTTGTCATGACGGTTGTGGTTATGGTGCTTGTTGAATTTCCCATGCTTATGGGATCCTGAGCTGCCACTGTCATCATAGTGAGATCGTTTGTGAGACGATCCCGAGCTGTGCTTGTCGGAGTGTTTCCTCTTCCTACTCTCGACTTGCTTCATTTTACTTTCCAAAATAGCAGCCTTGTCACACAAAGACTGATAAGTTGGAACATATGCCACAGACAACTGTAGGTTCAGCTCATCATTCAAACCTTCCAAGAACTTTTCTTTTCTTTTGGCATCTGTATCAACTTCATCCGGTGCATAGCGCGCCAGATTGTTGAACTCTTCTATGTACTCAGCCACGCTGCGGTGGCGCTGCTTCAGGTTGTGAAACTCCTTCTTTTTCAGACTCATCATTCCTGATGAGATATGAGCAGTGCGAAAGCCATCTTCAAAGATAGCCCAAGTCACCTCATCAATAGGAGTGGTGATTTGGAAGTTGTCCCACCATGTGGCCGGTCCTTCCAATGATGTGCTGCGAACCTGACTTTTCAGCATCCGTGCAGCCCACGGTCACTAAGTCCTTATTCACGTAACGTAGCTACCATTGGCTACCATGGGATCAGTTGTTCCCGAAAACTTAGCTGGCCTCAGACGCAGAAATCTGGTGAGCATATCAAAACCCGGAGGGTTGTTGTTGTTGTTGTTATTGTTGTTGTTGTTGGGGTTGTTGTTATTCTGGTTCTGGATGAATGTTGTCATCATTTGCATAAGCTGTGTTTGCGCATTCATCATTTGTTGCATTTCCGGGGTGATGTTGTTGGGGTTGGGGTTTGCGCGGCGGGGAGGCATCTGTGGTTTGTTCAAATAGATAATAATGAGATACCCATAGATGTTTTATGCACAATACACCATAAGCAAAACACATAACAAACAACATAAGAATAAAAGTTCAGCAACCACATAATAAGCTCATGAAGTAAAACACACAAGTGGCAAGCCATCCACATGTCGGATGGTCCAATAATAAGTTGACAATAACAAGTACGAATATGAAAGATAAACGAGTAGTCAAGTCTACTCATCAGCATCAATCTCCTCCTCGACGAAGGTAAGACCTGCGTTCTCCATCGCGGTCTTGTTCTCCTCAATCGTAGTGGTCAAGGAATCGACCTTGGCCTTGAGAGCCCTCTTCTGGGAGCGAAGCCTCTCAATAACCATCTGCTGCTGCTCAAGTTCGAAGTCCTTGGACTTCAGTTCCTCGGTCATGTCCCAGATTTTCTTGTTCCTATCCTGGACGCGCTTTCTCCGACTCTTGAACTTGCGGTCCGGGCCTCAAACTTTGTCTCCATTTCTTTGATCATCTCATCCTGCCGTAAAAGCTTGTCCTTCTCGCTGTCAGACAAGCTTCGTCATTGCCAAGCATGACGTTCGTCCTATCCGTGTCCACGTGCGAGGAGAGTCTCTAAGTCCCGGAGATAGAGACGTATCGGCTCGCCCGTGTCCTCGAGTCGTCCTCAAAGTCGATGGAATCTCCATCAACATCACGCCTTCCAAGACGTGGAAGTGAGTGCCCCTAACCTGTCGGGGAGTGACGGCCTAACAAGCGCCCTATCGGTCTGCATGACTACCTCCATGCCTCTCTCCCGGTCGTGGCATCGCCTTGAAGACGATGGCCTCAGAGTAGGCCTGGCTCAAGGCCCGGCTGGTTCACCTTAAAGCCCCAGAGGTCCTTCCTCTCGAACTTGGTGAGTGGGTACACCGTGATGGTGGGAAGAGGGAGATCGAGCAAAGTGGTAAGCTCAATGATACGGGGTCCGAATCGAGTAACCTGGAACTCCTCAACAGTGCTGACGGCAATAGGCATCTATTTATAAAATTGTAAAGTTAGAACAACATCATTTAAGATAAATACAAAACAACCATCTCATACACAACCATGGAACACAATTTTTTCACAAGTCATGCTTACATCAACAAGGTCCAATTTATTTAAGGTATCATTTTGGAAAAATAAGGTGATAGATGGTCCAATTTATTTAAGGTATCATTTTGGAAAAACAAGGTCCACTAACAAAGTGTGCTTATAGGCCTATCTCACTGGATCTGGTGGCTATCACAATGTTCCTAGAGGCAACCCACCTATCTTGCTCACATGATTCCATCACTAAGTCTATTATATCTCCCCTTAACTCTTGGTTGGTGGCTTCCAACTCTTGGGTATGTTCCTTCTCTTTCTCTAAGTCTTTTTGGAGGTTAAGCATTCTGCACTTGACTCTAGCACTTAGTTCTTTGATAGTCCTCCAAGCTGCATCTCTAGCTGACTCAAAGAATGTGGTGTGCATTTTAGTGTTGGTGTACATGCAGAATCCCCTTTCCTTGTGGTTGTCTTCCTTGTTTTTGTACAAGTGAAGTTGTACCCACCAATACTCCACTCCTTCATCCATCACTGGAAAGCCCTTGTACACAGCTGCAACATGTGCTTCCATTGCCACCATGAGGTCCTTGAGTATATTGGGAAACCTGGCCACACTCCAAGGTCATGGTCATGAGTGGTCCTTTCTTCACGGCTTCGTTGATGGAGTTCATCTACAAATGGAGTCGAGAATGAAGAGATTAGAAAAGTTTTACGAGAAGAACAGACAAGTGTAGAAGTAGTTGATTTTTTTTTCCTTAATGGTTTTCAATCCTAGGGTCATAATCCTACAGGCAACACAGTGCTCTGATACCATCTGTTAGACCCCTCCTTTATAAAGGAAAGGATCCCTGTGATTGCAATGCTAGTCCCTGGATCAATGCTAGCATCCACAGTTTAAGATGAAGTACACAGATACAAAGGTCGTTTATTACATTCATTCCAGAGACAAAACATAGTCTTTTACAACTCATGGCCATAGGCCTAATACAAGAGTTTTAAGGAATAAGCAAATAAACACAAGTCTTCATCTTCATGTGCCACCGGCAAGCATGTTGAGTGTAGACTCATGACTCCTATTCATCATCGGAGTAACCTGCAACATCACAAGTTACAGCCACAGAGGGTCAATACTTTGGAATAGTATTGGCAAGTGATACCTTAGTACATTTTAAGTGGACTATATTACTATATGCATTTGGCTAAGTGTAGTTTGGCTTGCTTTGCTTGAAAATAGGTTTTCCCTATTAGTTGAAATCTAAGTTTTCTTTGTCAAAACATTCCCAAAGAACCACCAATAGACATTGGGGTCTTCACCCTTGTTCACCCACAAGTTTTACTTAGAAATTGGAGTGATGAGATTCTTGTAGCTTCCATGTCTTGATGCTCAAAAGTGTCCATTGCCTTGGACTAGGCTAAGTACTTAGGTTTTCCATCTGCAGAGGTTGTGCACTTTCCCCACCAGACTTGGTTTCCCAAGACAGGACCTTTTAGAAGCCTTTCCTTAGTCAAATGGACGCGCTCCAACCTATCATCCCATCTACCACCAACTGTCCAATTGACTAAGTTCTAGCAACCTATATGATCAAGGCAGAGCCCATATTGCCAAGTGGTTGCACTGTAAGCTTTCTCAACACTTGGCCTCCAAATCCCTTTGTGCCTGGGTGGCTTACCACAAGTGAGATACACAACCCAAGTCCATGGCCTTGTGTAACCACTCAACATAACCCATTCTTCCATTCCACCCAGGAGGTTCATTTGACTTAGTGGTTTTATTAGAAAAGTATAAGTCTCATGACTTAGAAATATTTTCCTCATAGTAAGTGTAGTTTTTCACCAACCCTTGTTTTCTATATATCTAGGCTAAGCAAGGCATGGCAACTTATCTTAGGGAAAATTCCTTAGCAATTCTACTAAACTACATAGGATTTCCCAATTTTAGCATTAGACAAAATAACATGCAAACAAAATAACTAATGCTAGTTCAAAATCATAGGTTAGAAATATTCATGAAAATATCACTTGCCTTGGTAGTGGGGAGAGTAGCACTCTTCACAATCACAATCACTAACAAAATCTACAAGAAAAATTATAGCATTCAATTTCACACAATATATTCAATCAAAAATAATATGAATGCATGCATGCAAGAATTTTACTAAGTGGTGATTTTGGAAATTTTTCCAAGCATGTGCATGATACTGAAACATAACAGGACACAAATTTTGCCCTATCAAAACTTATTTAACATTAAAACTAATTGCCAAAATAAAACTATACTCAAAATAGCTTTAAACAAGATTCCACAAATAAAGTCATTTTAATGGTTACTATTTGTTAAACAAATTGGACATTCAGAAAGGTCTTGTTTCACTGAATCCAACGGTATAAAATTTGTAAAAATCTAACGTGGCATTCAAAAGTTATAGCAGTTTAAAGTTTGGATCAAAACTGGTTTTAAATTCTATTTTTGAATTAAATCCTGCCACGCGTCACAACCTCACCGGGCGCTGCATCGCTGGATCAAGCTCTGCAGCTTGGATCTAACTAACGTTGCTGCTCAGATCTGTCCATACCTCTTCGTTATGAACTGCTTTACGTAGGATCAAGATCTGTCGGCTACGATCTATCAACCAGAAACGGGCGGTGCTGGCGGTGTTGACCGGCGGCGGCGCGTCTGACTACGGTGGCGCCGGCGCTCTAGATCGTCCGGGTAAACAAGAAGGTGGTTACCAGATCCGTGGTGGCGTGCTGAAGCTCGAGGTGGTGTTGGTTGGCGAAGGGGCGTGCTGGTACGGCTTCAGGAGCTCGTCGGAGTAACGGGCGGCGTCGGTTGCTTGCAGACGTGGTCCTTACCGAGGTTTGGCGTCTCCCTAACACGAGCCAGAGGCATCAGGAGTTGCGCAAAACGCAGGCGAACAAACTCGCGTGGAAGAGGGGGCAAGGGGCGCTCGGGTTTTACCTGAATTGGTCGCCGGAGTCAAGCGGCGGCGCAGGTGGTTTCGGTCGTGGACGGAGACGACGACCTGGGTCACGAGCAGGCAAAAGAAATGTGTCAGCAGGTGTGTAAGAACGTGCTGAGCATCCTTGTTTGATCGAGAGAGAAGGGGGCGGTCAAGGCTCACCGGAATCGGTCGCCGGAGTCGTCGGTACTGCGGCGGTTCTGAGCGAGTCGTGGGCAGCCTGGTGGCGTGATTGTAGAATTGACTGGGGGAAAATGACTGCGAGGAGGTGGGGATCTTATAGCCGGTGCCTCGGCCGAAGAACGCCTATGTTTAATTGCCCAATTAAGCCGCGTCATCACCGGCAGCCACTGCAGCTGCGACGTGGTCGCGGGCGGGGTTTGGGGAAGACGATGACAGCGTGGACAGGGCCCGCTCGTTAGCGATGTGTGCAAAATGGGGGTGGGGTTCGTTAAATCGATCGGCTGTGCGTCAAGGTGAGAGAAGGAAAGAAATTCCCCGGGTGGGCTTGCTGGGCTGGGTTCGTTGCTGGGCCAGATTTCTGGCGCGCGGCCCTTTTCCTTTGTTTATTTCTTTTCTATTCTGATTTCCTGGTTAGATTTAGATATGAATTCAAATCTTTTTGAATTCAAATGATTCTGAGGATTTTGCAGAGTCGTGGTTTCAAAATCAGTTATTTGACCATGTGGTTAATCTATAGGGGCTTTGGTCAAGTTTGGACTTAAATCAATCAGAGACATTGCCTCTGGTTTGCAATGTTTTTGAAATTAGGGTTTTGAATTCATTTTCCAAATTGAAAACTTTGATCAAACTTTTACTCCTAAACTTTCCAATAATGGAGGTAAGCAAACAAGTTCCTAATCATTCAAGTTTTCAAAATGGTGTTGGTCTTTTGAGTTAAATCTGTCCACATAAAATCATAACACCAAAGCTTATTTTTTTCTGAAGTGATTTTGAGAAAAATCCCTAAATGATGATGCATGCAAGGATGATATGAATGAGTTTTGGAATTTGAATTTAGGGATGTTACAGATACAAACAATGGGCGGATGTATATCCGTAGAGAACATACCCTTGAAGACCGACAAAGCTTAACGAGTTCAACTCGTGGTTGATGTAGACGATCTCTTGCCGATCTCAAGATCGAGAGGAAGTCCTAGCGCCGCAAATCAACAGCGCATCCGTGCTCGCACACACGTTCGAGGCACCGAGCAGCCTCCGCCTCCTCGCTCCAGCGATGCAGCGGAAGCACAACTCTTTCTTGCCGAATAGCCACTCGGAACATGTATCTCGCTAGTCCGAGACCATGGGGGATAAATTCTAGAGGGGGAGAGAGATCCTTCACGAGGAGATGTGAGAGACAAGTGAGGAAGGGTGCTCCTTTTATAGGAGGAGGGGGGAACCCCAAGGGGGTGGACGGCGCATGGGGCTGCCCCCTTGCCCTCCCCTCTTCATGTGGGTGGACACTCCACTCACAAATCTCCTTTAAATTCCCTCCACTCAAAAGTCCACTCAAATTCCCATTAAATTTCCACCAAATTTAATGCAAACTCTCATTAAATAAAACTCTTTTATTTTATTCAGAATTTTGTCAATTACTTTAATGACAAACATTCACAAATAACCCCTTGCTAGAATTCTATTTCACATGCATAACCACTTTATGCAATTTCACCCGAAAACTTGTTTCGGATCTAGTGAAATAAATTCCGCTTGTTCATTCTTTCGGCATGAAACATTTGCTCCAATTGGATGTCGGTGTCTCTTATGTGTCACCCTACGGTTCATGAATAATGCGAACATGATCGAGACCCCTCTGGATCAATAATCGAAGCGGATCTGAGACCCATCGACTCCCACACATTCAACGATGACTTTCTTGTGATCGTCGGAACCTTTTACGCTAGTATCTTAATCCCTTTGTTTCACGATATATTACATGTCCGAGATTCGATCATCGGTATCTCCATACCTAGTTTGATCTCGTTACCGACATGCACTCTTTTCTCGTTCTCGTGATATAACATTCTAGTGATCAAATCACTTGCTTGCAAGCTAATCAATGTGATATCACCGAGAGGGCCCAGAGTATATCTATCCATCATCGGATGAACAAATTCCACTCTCTATCCATGAGCCTCAACATAACACTTTATTAGTTCTGAATCCATCTTTATAATCACCCTGTTACGGTGTGACGTTTGATGTTATCAAGAAACTCTTCCGGTGTTAGTGATTGACATGATCTCATGGTCTAAGGATTAGGATCACTTCGTAAGTTGTTATAGCAATATAAACTCAATGACTTTGATCGTAATGCTATACTTCGGATGAATGTTCATCACACCATTACACTAATGTTGTGATCCCGTTATTAACAACATCCAATGTCCATGATCAGGAAACCTTGATCATCTTGTTAATCAACGAGCTAGTTTATGAGAGAGGCATAACTAGGAACTTTCGTTGTTTATTAAACACACATGTATTAACGCTTCGTATTAATACAATTATAGCATGCAAAATAAACATCTATCATATACTTGGAATACACATAATAAACACTTTATTATTGCCTCTCGGGGCATATTCCTTCAGTCCACCGTCGGCTCTCTCATGTCTGTAAGGTGTAAACGTTTTTCTTCGGGAGAGAGAGGAGCTGGGCTGCTGGGCTTAGTGGGCCAGGTTGGGTTGGGCCGTCCTTGCTCTATTTTTTTTCTGTTCTGAATCTTTTTCTTTTTCCATTTCTTTTTCTGTTTTGAAATTCAATCAACCATTTCAAACATTCAAATCAATCAAATTTCTACCACACTTTGTATTGAGTTTTAGTTCTGTTTAGCAACAAAAAACTAAAGTTCCAAATAAAATAATAATTTTATTCTTTTTAGGATCTATTTAATAATTAAATAAAATAGTCCTTAGTTATTAATTCAAATAGGTTTTGATTTATTTAATAAAATCTCCATTTGAAATCTAAATATTATCAAAACCAAATCAGTAGGTTTTATTTGAAAATATAAAATACTTGGAAAACTTGTTTAAAATAAAATAATAAGTTTTTATGTTTAATTAAAATAGTAAAACCTTTTTATTTTTAATAAACTTGGATATTAAATCCTTATTATTTTATTTAAATATACCTTTACTATTTTTATCAAATAGAAATACTTTATTTCAAAAGCTTGGCCAAGTTTTAATTTGGCTCTATAAAATAATCTTTATTTTTTTTTCTACCTTTTCCTTAGAAAACCAAATCTTTTTATTAAAGGATCCAAATATAGTAATTCCAAATATTTTTAACTTTATTGTTTATTTAACTTTTTAAATCCCTTTAGGATTTTATTTGATCCAAATAGGTTTTGAAAGTTTCCAAATGGATTTAAAAAGTTTCTTCTCACCCTGAAAATCAACAAAGTTTTATTTTATTCATTTATTTTTCACATTACAAGATTTGGAAAATCTTGGGATGTGACAGGCTACCACCCTTAAAATAAATCTCGTCCCGAGATTTGGGGAGGCTAGGGTTACAAGTAGGCTCAAAGCATCTAGGGTACTACCACCCTTAAAAATTTCCATCTAAATTACATCTTTTCTTACTTGGGATCTTGGTGTAACTTTCCTGGACAGAAGTTTGCATAGTGGCCTAGCTCCTTGCATTTGAAACATGTGACAAGGCTGAGGTCTTGAGGTGGCTTCTCTGGAAAATATGATGCATAATGTCCTAACTCTTTGCAGTGGTTGCACATCACTTGGCTAATATCCTTCCTCATCTTGAGTTTCACTAGCTTTTGTTTGTCTTCTTGGCTCTTCTTCTTTTTTGGGCATTCATTGGCGTAGTGTCCCATCTCTTTGCAATTGTAACATTGTACCTGGTTTTTGTCCTTCTTCTTCTTTTCGGGTCTCTCTAAAGCTAGGAGTTCTTCTAGTTCATGTTCTTCATACCTCACCTCAGAGGTGAAAAATCTTTCTCTCTTCTTGGGGCATTGATCTTCATGCTCCTTGGATGTATGATCCTTGCCTCCACAAATATTGCAAGCTTGGGTTTCTCCTAAAATAACATCTTTGTCATCCTTGTTGTAATTAGATCTCTGGGAAAAGTTTTCTCCCATGTTGATCATTTGAGTAACCAATCCTTGCAATAATTGGGATTGAAGTTTCAAAATCCTTTGTATGGCTGGGTCTAGTCCATTGTTGTTGGCTAAAAGCTGAGTTGTCTCTTGGCTCAACTGGTTTTGGGTTGCTATGAGTTCTCTCATGTTGTCCTCATGGTTGTGGTTGTCATCATTAACCTTGATGTTGGAGTCTCTTGGAGTAGTCATCTGTTTGGGTTGAATTGAGGTTAGAATAGGCAAAAATATTTTTAAGGAAATAATTCCAATCACACACATCACAATTCACACAAGCAATGTGCAAGCAATCACAAACAAACATTCCACTCAAACAACAAGTTTCAAGCATATTTTTAGGCAACCAAAAATATTTTTGTTACACCAGATAAGTTGGTGGGTTTGACTTAACTAAAATATGGTAGTCCATCTATAGGGTTCACTTGTGATCTTTCCATCCTTCTTGGTTGATTCTTCTTGCATGAGATCATCGTTTCCCTGAGAAAATTCTTGGTCACAAAACTTCAAAGGTGATGATGGTTCCTTCTAATTGTGTTTCCTTAGTCTTCAAGTCTTGGGCAAGATTCCTTATTTCACTTGTCCTTAGTGATATCCAAGGTTGAGGTGCTTGGTGAAAATGCTGAAGATGTTGAAGTCATTAGAGTTGAAGAAGTTGAAGTCATTAGAGTTGAAGATGTTCTTTGCACATGGTGAAATCTTTGTCCATGGGGTAGGCTTTATCCATCAAGTTGAAATAGATGAGATGTAGAATCAAACCAAAATATTGAGGAAAGAGTTTACAAGATTGATTGTAAATAAGTTTGGGAACAAATACAACTCCTATTTTCTAAGGTTTTTGTCCAATCCTAGGTTTACAAATCCTACAGGAAACACAATGCTCTGATACCATCTATAAGGTTCCCAACCTTTAATAAGGTAGAGTCCCCTGTGTTTACAATGCTAGTCCCAGGATCAATAGCTAGCATCCACAGTTAAGATGTAATATCAAGAAACAAAGGTCATAATACAATTTTATAACCAGGAATAACATAATTTTATTACATCTTACATAGCTCATTTGGCAATTACATTACATTGCAGCAGAATAACTATAAGCATGGGTCCTTCATCTTCAAAGTGCCACAGGCAGACATGTTGGTTGTAGACTTTGTAATCCTAATCATCAAACTTTACTAACATCAATCAAACCTGCAACATAACAAGTTACATCCACAAGGGTCAATACATTTGAATTGTATTGGCAAGTGATACTATGGTAGTATAGTGGAGTCTATCATCTATATGCTTTTGGCTAAGTCAAGTTGAGGCTTGCATTGCTCAAAATTAGATTTTTTCCTTATCATTTGAAATCACTAAGTTTTTGCTTGACAAAATAAACTTTCCCAAGGCATCTCCCAATCAAAGATTGAGGATCCTTTAACACATGTTTAACCACAAGTTTTTAACTTAGAAATTTGGATGATGAGATTCTTGATTGCTTTCATGTCTTGATGCTCAAATTGTCCTTTACCAGGGACATGGCTAAGTACTTAGATTTTACACTCTACAGAGGTGGCGCACTTTCCCCACAAGACTTGGTTTCCCAAGACAAGATCTTTTAGAAGCCTTTCCTTAGACCAAATGGACGCGTTCCAACCTATCATTCCCACTACCACCAACTGTCCAAATGGCTAAGTTCTAGCAACCTATGTGATCCAGGCAGAGCCCATAATGCCAAGTGATTGCACTTGAAGCTTCTCAACATTTGACATCTCAAATCTCTTTGTTCCTGGGTGGCAATCCACAAGTGTGATACACAAGGTAAACCATAGCCATGGGCCTTGTGTAACCACTCAACCAAAAACCACCAAGCAATTACCATTCCACCCAGGTGATTCATTAACTTAGTTGTTTTATTAAACAAAAACACAAGTCCTTAGACTTAGAAATTTTTCCATAGTATGCATGTATATTCCACCCTTGTTTTCTATTAGCTAAGCTAAGCTTGATAGTAGTAGGAATCTTAACTTAGGAAAATTTCTACTAAGGTTTCATCTACTAGGTTTTCCCATAACAAGGTTTATACTTAGCAAAATTCCATGCAAGTTTTACTTAGAGAAATCACTAATGCATAGTGAAAGTAATGGGACAAAAGTATGAAGCATCACTTTCCTTTTTGGTAGAGTATAAGTTCACTCCTTGTCCTTGCTACAATCACACTCTTCAAGTCACTACAATTCAATCAAGCAAGGCACAAGTTCAATCTACCAATCAAGCAATTCATCACATAAAATCATATAAACAAGATAATGCATGCAAGCATGCCAAGCTTTGTTTTATTTGAAAAAGTGGTTCCTAATGGGTCATAAACATTTGAAAACACCTAATGGTCATTTTAGAAAGTGGCAAAGTCATTTGCAAAAGATTTCACTTCATAAACCATTTTCAAAACAAGGTATCATTTTATGTGGTGTAAAAATGTTTTCAATAAGGCACTAATCTATAGGATTCACAAAATGTGTTTTCAAACCATAAAACTTTGTGTTTAGGGTCAGATAGTTTGAAACAAAACATTTCCCAGAGGTTTTCTTCCAAAACCCTTTTTAATAAATAAACCATATTTTTATTTGACTAGAATTGGTTTTAAATCAAAGAATCATTCTTTTTCTTCACCAAATACATTTTTGAAATCACAATTTGTTTCCTAAGGTCAGTAGGTTCAAAACAAACCATTTGTCAAAGATTTCAACCTCAAAATCATTTTGGAATAATTTTTATAACCTAAACAAGCATACAAATGTTTCTGCAAAAACAAACATTCTACCAGAAGATTTTTACTAAACAAATTTCATGGTTGGCTAGGGCTTGCTTTTCTGAATCCATTGATATAAAATTTGCAAATTTTCGACGTGTGGAACTAAAGTTATGCAATTTACAAAATTGGAAATCTAATAGATCAAATTCTATTTAAATCAAACAGACTGGGACACGCGTCCTATTCTGATTCGTCCATACTGTTTCATCCGGATCAGCTACTCTAGCGCGTTGGATCTAAAGTAAATCGTGTGGCTCAGAAGCAAACATACCCCTTCACCTAAGTTTCTTTCCTATCCACTAGATTGAGATCGGACGGCTATCCTCGCTTGTCACTAACTGGCGGCGCAAGATCAATGGCGAGCGGCCGCGCGGTCAGATGGTGGCGGTGCTGGTGAAGCAGGAAGCGAGAGAGGATGGGAAGATGCTCACCGTGTTCGCAACGTCGTGGGGAAGCTCAATGTGTGGTCAGTTTGTCGAGGGGCGCTCTGGTCCGACATGGATTGCTCACCGGAGTCCACACGGCGTCGGGCGTGCTCTGGAGGTCGTCGAGGGAGAGGCTGCAGATCGTCCCGAAGCAAAATAAGTGCACAGTTAGATGCGGGCGAGTGCGGTGAGTGCAGGAGTGTCATCGGGAAGGAGAGGGGCGGACGCATGCTTACGGGGAGGGTCGCTGGAGAGGAAGCAGACGGTGGCGACGGTGGTCGTCGTCGTTGTTGAGGCTCAGGGGAGTGCGCGAGCGAGCTGGCTCTACGGGGAGGTGCGCCCGGGTCTGGGGAACTTTCCCATGTGCTCGGGGAGGTAAGGGGCGATGCGATGCTGCCGGAATTGGCCAAGAACCTCGTCGGAGAAGGCGGCGGTGCAGAAGAAATTGGAGACAGCCTGGGGGCTCTCTTGCAGCGATGTCTGAGGGGAAAGGAAGGGGAGGGGGAGGTGGTTAAACGAGCGTGATCGCGGGGGATTTTAATTCGCAGAATAACTCGTATTGATTCAAATTAAGACGCAGAAGAAACAGTCAGAGGCGAGTTCATCGCGGGGTGAAGACGATGAACAGGAGGGGTGGGGTCGGTTGGTCAGCGAGAGAGAGGAGAGGGGAGTTGGGTCCACCGGTCGGCGTCTCTGCGGGTCTCAGAAGGTGTAAACGTTTTTCTTCGGGAGAGAGAGGAGCTGGGCTACTGGGCTTAGTGGGCCAGGTTGGGTTGGGCCGTCCTTGCTCTATTTTTTTTCTGTTCTGAATCTTTTTCTTTTTCCATTTCTTTTTCTGTTTTGAAATTCAATCAACCAACTCAAACATTCAAATTTCTACCACACTTTGTATTGAGTTTTAGTTCTGTTTAACAACACAAAACTAAAGTCCCAGATAAAATAATAATTTTATTCTTTTTAGGATCTATTTAATAATTAAATAAAATAGTCCTTAGTTATTAATTCAAATAGGTTTTGAATTATTTAATAAAATCTCCATTTGAAATCTAAATATTATCAAAACCAAATCAGTAGGTTTTATTTGAAAATATAAAATACTTGGAAAACTTGTTTAAAATAAAATAATAAGTTTTGATGTTTAATTAAAATAGTAAAACCTTTTTATTTTTAATAAACTTGGATATTAAATCCTTATTATTTTATTTAAATATACCTTTACCATTTTTATCAAATAGAAATCCTTTATTTCAAAAGCTTGGCCAAGGTTTAATTTGGCTCTATATTTTTTTCTACCTTTTCCTTAGAAAACCAAATCTTTTTATTAAAGGATCCAAAAATAGTAATTCCAAATATTTTTAACTTTATTGTTTATTTAACTTTTTAAATCCCTTTAGGATTTTATTTGATCCAAATAGGTTTTGAAAGTTTCCAAATGGATTCAAAAAGTTTCTTCTCACCCTGAAAATCAACAAAGTTTTATTTTATTCATTTATTTTTCACATTACAAGATTTGGAAAATCTTGGGATGTGACAATTGGTTATTGATTAGAGAAGTGTCTGGGTCATGTCCGCATAATTCACGAACCGTAGGGGGACACACTTAAGTATTCGATGTTGTTTAGTAGATATGGAATGTAAGTAGGGAGACAGAATGTTGTTCAGAGTCTCTAATGGGATTTGGGATATCACGAGGAGATCCAGAATGGTCTGGAGAATAGGATTCATATAAGGAAAGTCCGATTCCGGAGTTCGGGAATGATTCCGATGTTTTCATCGGAGAGGTTCTAGAAGGGTCTAGATGATTCACCGGAGAAGGGGAATGGTTCATGAATGTGTCATGGTTAAGTGGAATGATCGGATCATGTTCTAGGTCACTTGGTTGGGCATTTACGAGAGATAAATAAAGCTCTAAATTCAAAGTCAAAAGGCAGGTTTGAAAAGTCAAACTAGAACAGTGGTTTCCTAGTGGAAGAAGGAAAGAGTCCTTCTTTCTCTCCAACTTGGGTTTGGGGAAGGATTCATACTCCCCTCTCCCAAGCTTCCCTCCCTCTCATAAATACAGGGGAGGGGCTGTCCCAAATCACCACAACCAGCCCTCCCCACCTCCAAGCCACGCCGCCGCCTCCCTAGCGCCACCGCCGCCACTTGCCACCGCCACTAGCCGCCGCCGCCACCGGTCCATCGCCGACTCCACCTCCTCCTATCAGGACTTATAAACCTAGATTACCGGAAACCCTAGATCCACCATAACCCGTTCTGGCTTAGGCGAAGCCCTGCGGGATCTTCCCTCTACTTCCGACACCACACCGTCGTGCTGCCGGAATCACGAGGAGAGAACTACAACCTCTGCTGCCTGCTGGAACAAGGGAGAGTAAGGTATTCATCGAGTAACGCAGTGACCGATCATGAAGCGCCGAACACAGCGCCAGAAGGATCGTCTACGCGATCTTGAGATCGGCAAGTGTATGACTACATCACCCACGAGAATCTGCTTGTTGGGGATATGCTATATGGGTATCCTTATAGCATGTCTCTTATCCAATAACCCGGGTGGCCCATAGTCGGTAGCATGGCCTATGGCCTGATGGGCGGCCCAGTTAGGTGGATCCAGAAGGGAGGCCCATGCCAGATAAAGGAAGGCTACGGTGGAGTCACCGGCGTACCCGGAGCCTTGGAGTGCAAGATACACAAGACTATTAATAGATGGTGTAGGCTTCTATAACATGTCCGGCTAGGACTTCTCCCTCTAACCCTAGGACCTGGCGACTATATAAGTCAGGCCTATGGGAGACTTTAGGGCATCAATTCAGACAACCTCTCACAGCGAACCTATCTCTGTAACTCGGCGTATTGCCCTTATAGTGATTTATAGCAGGAGTAGGATTCCACCGCCGTTGTGGGATCTGAACCTGGGTAAGCTGTGTTACCTCGTACCCGTCAACCGTTCGCCTTACCCCACGTCTCTAAACACGCACTGTGAGGACCCCTCCATGGCGTACTCGTCGGCAATACCACGACAGTTGGCGCCCACCATGGGGCAAGAGGCGCTTCAGGCTCTTCAGCGGGCGAGGACCAAGATCTTCGCGGGAATCGGTGAAACGATAGCCATTGGCCCTGTTCTCTTCTCTGGCAACGTTCCGATCGTCCCTCCCGATGAGTTCTGGATCCCGACGAAGACGAACCCTACGCGGTGTTCGATCGTTCCTATCGGAGACATCCACCTCTTCATCGACGAAACCGACTCAAGCACTAGTTCCCTGGGAGTCAGAGGAGCATCAAGACCCGCACGAACCGCCTACGGGCAAGATACGTTCGCGGAAGGATCTATGTCGGATCTCTCTTTGGAGCTTGCCAGCAAAGATCGGAAAAATTCAAGGCCCACCCAAACCGCCCCTGTGCAGGATATAAAGGTGGAAGATCACTGCAAATCCACCGGCTTAGTCCGTGCATCTGGACAGCAGAGATCCAAGTTCGTAGGCGTGGTTACCATCTTCGATCTGGCGCGCTGCATTCAGAGAGAGGGCAAAAACCCCAGCGATTACCTGGCCAGGTGGCTCCGCATACGAGCTGACCTAGCCCACTACCCCGATGATAACGCTCTGTATCACTTCGTGGAAGGACTGGACCGTGGCACGCTTCTCCGACATTCTTCAAGACGGCAGCAGGCAACAGGACGCCTCACCCTCGAAGAGATGGTGAGCACTTACTAGTAGATAGATCTTGTTAACCGCTTTGGAATCTTCGAGGGTGAGTACTCTAATCGACTCGTTGCTACAATCTAGTAGATAGATCTTGGCTTGTTTGTGTGCATGCGGTAGAAATTTTTTGTTTTCCATGCTACGAAACCCTACAGTGGTATTAGAGCCGTGTCTATATGTAGATCTGTTGCACGAGTAGAACACAATGGCCATTGTGGGCGGTGGTGCTTTTATTATAAATTGCTTTTTGTGTACTTTGCATCTTGCGATATGATGGGATGAAGCGGCCCAGGATAACCTTACATGGCATCATTCATGAGACATGCTCCACGCTCAACATCCAACTTGTATTGCATAAGTGGCTTTGCGGGTGCCTGTCTCTCCCATAATAGTATAGATTCAATTTACAACGAGAACTTGATAGTTCAAGCATCAACGCTGTGGTTCTTGTTCGTAAGTTAGAACGACACTTATTGAAAGCCCCAAACCACGTAAAATATGCAAAGAAAATTAGAGGCGTCTAACTTTGTTTTGCAGGGGTGTCCTGTGATGTGATATGTCCATGATTGTGATTATATATGATGTATACAATGTTCCTTATTGTAAGTCGGCAACCGGCAGGAGCCATATGGTTGTCTTTTTAATTTCGTTAAGACCTGCGTGTCTATTATTCAAAGTAGTTGTAATAGTTGATTCTGGTGGACGACAACCATGGAGCGGCGCCATTGACCTTGACGCAATGCCGGTGATGATGGAGATCATGTTCGTGCTTGAAGATGGAGATCAGAAGCACAAGAAAAATGCCATATCATATCACATATTATGAATTGCATGTGATGTTAATCCTTTTATGCATCTTGTATTGCTTAGTTCACGACGGTAGCATTATAAGATGATGCCTCTCACAAAATTTCAAGTTATAAAGTGTTCATCCTTAGTAGGCACCGTTGCTAAAGCTTGTTGTTTCGAAGCACCACATGATGATCGGGTGTGAGAGATTATGCGAGTGTATACAACGGGAGAAAGCAGATTTGCTCATGCGGAAGCTAAGGTTTGATCTTGACGAGCCTAGCATGTACAGACATGATCTCGGAATACGGATCACCGAAAGGTAAAGCATGAGTCATATAGTAGATATGATGAACATGTTGATTGTTCGCCATTGAAGCTACATCAACTCTCGTGATGATCGGTTTTGATGTGGTGGTTTTGGTTCGTGTGATCACTAAAACAATGTGAGGGATATTTTTTTGAGTGGGAGTTCACCTAGATTAATTTAACTATTAATTATAACTCAATTTGTCATAAACTTAGTCTAAACTATTGCAAATATGTTGTAGATCAATGGCGTCCCCTACCGTCAATTTTAATGCGTTCCTAGAGAAAGAAAAGTTGAAAAAACAATGGAAGCAACTTCGCGGATTGGATCCACAATTTGAAGATTGTCCTCAATGCTGATAATTTGACCTATGTGCTAGATGCACCGTTGGGTGACCCACCTGTAGATGATGCTACCGATGAGGTGAAGAATGTTTTCCTCACTCGAAAGAATCAGTACTCCACAGTTTAGTGTGCTATCTTGTATGGTTTGGAATCAGATCTTCAGAAAAGGTCTGAGAACCATGACCCACATGATATTGTCCGTGAACTCAAAATGATATTTGAGGCTCATGCGGCAGTTGAGAGTTATGAGGCTTCTGAAAAGTTCTTTAACTGCAAGATGGAAGAGGAAAGCTCCGTTAGTGAGCACGTACTTAAGATGTCTGGGCACGCAAGCAAGCTTCAAAGCTTGGGTATAGTGATTCCTAATGCTTTGGGGATTCACTGTGTCCTCCAATCACTACCACCAAGTTACAAGAACTTTGTGATGAACTATAATATGCAAAACATGGACAATTCGTTGATGATGACCCACAAGTATAGGGGGTGTATCGTAGTACTTTTGATAAATAGGAGTGTCGATCCCAACGAGGAGCAGAAGGTGCTGAACAGTGGTGTGGAGCAGGAAATCCCTGTGAATACTTAGCAAACGGTTTTTTAGTGGTTTTCTGACAAGGCAACAAAACAAAGAGCAAGTAACAGAAGTAACGAACAAACGGAGCAAGTGGCCCAATCCTTTCTTAGCAAAGGACAAGCCGGCGGATATACTTATAAGGACCAAACGTTCTTGAGGACACATGGAAATTCTGTCAAGTGCTTTCGCTTCAAATAGCTGAGTACTCTTCTCTGGTGTTTGTAAGTGCTGTGTGGGTGAACCTGTGCTGACATACTGCCCTTCCTAGGACTAATACATACTTGTGATTAAAGCCCCTACAAACATCCATAACTACAGGAAAGTAATTAAGATATAAACCTAACCACAGCCTTAAACTCTGAGATCCTACGCTCCCTTGTGAAAAGGTGTCCTAACGGGGGTTCAGGTTTCTGTCACTCCAGCAACCCCGCGATTAGTAGCCAAATACACAATGCACCCCCTAGGCCCATAAATGGTGAAGTATCATGTAGTCGACGTTCACATGACACCACTAGAAGAATAGCACCAAAACTAAAATAGTAAACCATTGAATAATAACTCACCACAGATTCACTACTAACAACATGACTTCTCCCATGTCCTCAAGAACTAAACGAAATACTCACAAGACATCATATGGATCAAGATTAAAGATGATATGGTAATGGATAACAATCTGAACATAAACAATAATCCAATGGTTCCACTCACAAGCATCAATTACAATAGTAATCAACACCGGAATGTTTCCCCTAAGAACTAAAGCAATATCCAACACAATTGTTATAGCGGGATGGAGTGGTGATGATGGTGCTGGTGGAGATGATGGTGTGGATGACGATGATAATCTCGATGAAGACTAGCTTGATGATGGTGTTGATGGCGACGGTCTCCCCTCTCTGGGAAGGAATTCCCTCGACAGAAATCTGTCTGCCGGAGAGATCTTTCTCTCTCTCGGTGTTTTCTGCCCCTAGAGGCGGCGGATATCTATCTGTGGTCGCTCCCCGAGCCTTAGGGTTTCGAAGGGAAGATATAGGCGAAGGGGCAGAGTCGGAGACCGGGCAGGTGGGCCACACCTGCCCTAGGCGCGGGGTTAGGTGGGCCCGCGCCTAGGGGGTGTGGGCCCCCTGAGGCCCCACTTCGTCCCTCCTTTTGCTTCCTTCGTCTTCTGGTAAAATAATATGTTTCCATATTTTTCTGGTATTTTTATGATCTTCGCTAAATTGCACCGAAACGCCCTCTTTTCCATCAGAATCTAGACTCCAGCAGTCCATCCTCCAAGAATCATCCAACATGCATAAACAGATGAAAATCCATAAGTAATACCTCATAATAAGACAAATATCATTGAATAGAGGTAAATTATGATATAGAATGGTGATGCAAATTGGGCGTATCAACTCCCCCAATCTTAGACTTCGCTTGTCCCTAAGCGAATAGTGATCTCAGTAAACATGTCCACAGGTTTATGGAGTGAAGTGTCGATAAAATAATACGAACAAGAAGCATCAAAATTACCATTTCATAACTCACAGAAGAAAGCAACTCACCATTATATAACTTAGCTTGCAACCAAGTACAGAGTCAAAGTAGAGATGCATAAAGATGAATCATAATTGGAATTGGCAAACTTGTTCTTGGTCAGAGAACACCTGGCAAACAGTTTCACAAAATATTTTTGTAGAAGTTTCAAAACAGGAGCACTCTTTGCTCAAAAAGTTTTTTCACAAGTGAAGGATTTCAATGTATTACTCATTAGATAAGAGTTTTTTGTAAACAAAGAAGATAAAGAACATGATTGAATAAATCACCATATGAATGCTTGAAACTCAACAACTCAAATGCTTGCTGGAGAGGGCGAGGAAGTAGGTTTACTGACTCGACTGGTAACTAGGAGAAAGGTCCCTTCTTAGAGGGTAGCAGGGATTACAAGTCATAAAGAGCTTCCAAAATATTATGGTACTTACTAGCTTTGAGCCCTCATTGCCCCTATCATAAGAATATTGAGATGATTAAGGTTAAAGTGAACAAAGATGGAGTATATGCTTGACGAAATATAAGCTGGCAATCTCATGTCCCTTGAATATGAGGGTCACTCCTCATGCATAAGTATTTGCATATCATTGAGAACCGCCAACGGGGTACCCCTTGCACATGGTACAGGAGCTTTCCCATAACCAAAATGACAGGGCAAGCAGACAATGAGCATATCAACAATCTTTTTATTTACTATGTGTATAGATTTTTATTGAGGATGCTTCATAGATGACTCACTATGGTGATGCTGCAAGTTTCCACCATGATTAAGTATGGCTTAGGCTAGCGGCCCAGGCGTTTCTATAACATAGAATACAAACTCCATGGACTTACAAGTTCCCTCTTTATTTCACACCGTTGACATCCATAGACAAAAGAGCACGATATCAACTGTGTACAGAGTACAAGTGCAATGTTGAAAACGTT
Organism: Avena longiglumis; assembly: GCA_030063025.1. Classification (NCBI taxonomy): domain Eukaryota; kingdom Viridiplantae; phylum Streptophyta; class Magnoliopsida; order Poales; family Poaceae; genus Avena; species Avena longiglumis. The sequence goes on along the minus strand of CP125975.1, from coordinate 436,188,801 downwards.
CCTCGTGGCAGCACGGTTCTGCTAATTCCAACGTTTAGATGCAAGCATATACAACTTCGATGTTCACAATGGTTCAAGTTTATTAGGGGCAAGTAAATAAGGTGTGCCATCAAGTTTGTGAGAGATTTACTAACTAGTTTTCACATAACAAAATACTTTTTGATTTGAAAGGTAGATGAATCTTGAGAATTTGCTAGGAATAGCAAAAGCTACTAGGTAGATATGGTGGACACAAGTGGTAAAAGTTTTGGGTTCAAAGGATTTTGGAAACATGAGAAGTATGCCTTCTCAAAACAGGTTTTTGGCTAGCAAGGATATGTAGCAAGAAAGAGAGTTGAAAGAAACAAGCAAAAATACAAGTAATAAAGCCAAACATTACCCTCAAAAAAAATAAAGCCAAACATGCAATCTTCCTTGAAGACACAAAAGAATCTTAAATAAAGAATACTAAGCTTATGAGCCAACAAGAAGGAAAACAAATGATACCAAATACCTGTAAGCTTTTTCTTTCTTTCTTTTTCTTTCAAACTAATGCCACTGACCAGAACTCGGTTTTCCAAAACCAATTTAGATCCACTTGATGATCCAAAAGTGGTGCCCATACTGATCAACAATATCTATCATATAATAGAGATTGCAAACTGAAAATAAGAAGTGCAAAAAGTAAAAGATGAGACTTCTCATTAGTATTCAAATAAAGGCACTCACACCAAGGGATACTATAGAGGTCCCAACCTTTAATAAGGTAGAGATCCCTGTGTTTACAATGCTAGTCCCTGGATCAATAGCTAGCATCCACAGTTAAAATGTAATATCAAGAAACAAAGGTCATAATACAACTTTATAACCAGGAATAAAATAATTCATTACATCTTACATAGCTCATTTGGCTATCTCATTACAATGCAGCAGAAATAACTATAGCATGGAGTCCTTCATCTTCAAAGTGCCACAGGCAATCATGTTGGTTGTAGACTTGTAATCCTAATCAACACACTTCACTAACATCAAACAAACCTGCAACATTATAAGTTACAGCCACAAGGGTCAATACATTTGAATTGTATTGGCAAGTTTCACTACTATGTAGAAATAAGTGGATCCTATCATTACATGCATATTTGGCTAAGTAGGGTTTAGGCTCATTTGCATAAAGCAATATAGTTTTATCCTATATTTTCAAAATAGTTTTGATCTTTTGACAAATCTTTCTGAACTCCTTGGAAAACTCCAAGTGCTTCTAGTCCCTTGTTTCCACCATCAAGTTTTACTTTGAGAAATTGGAATGTCGATATCTTCCATAGCTTCGGGCCTTAGTTGCTCAGAGTTGTCCGTAACCGGGGACACGACTAAGTACTTAGAATTTGATCTTCTGCAGAAGTTGTACACTTTACCCACATGACACAATCTCGTCTTGACGCCACCAGTGGCCGCTGGATAAGTACACACCAAATGGATTACCGGCAGATCAAGAATGTGATAAAGTCTTTCCATAGAAGTCCTCCCAATACACAATGCTAGCTTGTCTACCAGGCACCAATGTAAGGATATGTTTCCAATACACAATTCTAGTTAACCTTAAGATGCCAATGCAAGGGTCTTCCACTATGTAGTTGACTAAGCCAGAGCCCATTTAGCATGTGGCTGTACACGGAAGCCACTGTACGAGAAACATGTTCAATCTCTAAGTCCTGGGTGGTTTTCTTCTAGTGCACATACAAAAATATAGCCATATAAACATGGTTCCCTTTGTTGCCACCTTGTCCAAAATTGAGTATCCTGTTTCCACCCAGGTGGTTCATTGAGTGCTTGTTTTATTATATAAAACATATATTTTTCCAACACTTTATATAATCATATCATGTATTCCATCCCAAGTCTATAGCAGGGCTAAGCATACTACAACTATGATGTTTTCACTAAGGGAGATATAAAGGATTTCCTAATAGGACATAGCATAGCATAGTAACATAGTATCCCTATCGTGCATACTACAAAAATACCACTAAGTGTAGTGAAAATAGTAGGACATGGATGATAGTGCCACTTGCCTTTTTAGTAGGGAATATTGGTTCACTTCTTGATCTTGCAAATATCACACTCTTCTAACTTCACTACAATTCAATCAAGCAGACATATATTCAACTAGCATTCAAACAATTTACCACACATAAAATAATAAAAACAAGGTATTGCATGCAAGCATGCAATAGATGGTTTTATTTGGAAAAGTGGTTTATACTAGGTTCTAAACATTTTAAAGTTCATATGGGTCATTTTCAAAGGTGGTAAAACTATTTGCAAAAGGTTTCACCCCATAAACCAATTTTATACCAAAGTGATATTTTATGTTGTTGAAAATGCCTTTTTGCAAAGTAATAATTTTATAGGGTTCATCAAATATATTTTAAATCTCAAAACTTGGTGTTTAGGGTTAGAGAGTTTTAATTCAAATCATTTCCCAAAGATTTTACTCAAAAAGTATTTCTAACACATAAACAATATTTTTATATGACTAGAATGTTCTAATTCAAATATTTATTCCTTAAATTCAAAAAATACATTTTAAATACATAAGTTGGTTCCTATGGTCAGTAGGTTCAAAACAAACCACTTAGAGAAGATTTCACCTTAAAAATATTTCTAGAACAATTTTTATATTCAAATTATGCCTACACAAGTTTCTGCAAATTCAACCAATTTTACAGAAGCAAAACATTAAACAAAGTGCATGGTTGCAAAGTACTTGTCCTGATGATTCCATTCATATAAAATTTGCAAAATGTGGACGTGTAGATTAAAAGTTATGAATTTTGCAAGTTTGCATATCTAATAGATCAAATTTCTGTTTTAAACCAAAGTCTGTACACGTGGCGCTATCCTATTGGATGGTACCGCTTCGGATTGATCGCGCTCTGTGGGCTGTTGGATTTAAAACACATTGCACGGCTCAGATTGCACCATACCTGTTCACTAAGTGAATCTATCGTAGCCACCAGATCAAGATCCAATGGTTCACAGCAGCCAGACCATAACTGGGCGGCGCTAGCGGTAGCGGACGGCGGTGCGTGCTTGGCCAGTGAGCTTGCCGGCGAACTAGGTCGCGCGGGAGAGGGAGAGGATGCTCACCGTGCTCATGGAGTGCGTGCTCAAGGTGTGGTCAGATTTCGAGGGCGCCTGTTCCCGAGGAATTGCTCACCGGAGCTTGCGGCGGCGTCGGGTGCTTCTGGTTGTCGTTGTTGGCGAGGCTGCAGGCCACCCGAAGGCAAGAGAAAGGTATGTTTAGACGCGGGCGAGTGCGTAGATCATAGGAGTATCAACGGGGGAAACAGGGGCGGTCTGTGCTCACCTGGGTACCTCGCCGGAGTCGAGGCAGGAGGTGGCGACGCTCTGATGTTGAGGTTGCCGAGGCTACGTTGCTCGCGTGGGTGTGGGGATGGTGCTGGAAGATGCGCAATAAGAGGGGGAGAAAGCTCGTGTGCTCTGGGGGCGAGGGGTGGTCGGACGGCGCCGGAATCGGCCGAAGAAGCTCGTCGGGGCAGTGGTGCTCGAGCTCGAAATTGGGGCAGCCTAGAGGCAGAGGGGAGGCGGCGTCTGGGGGAAAACGGAAGAGGGGAGGGAGGCGCTTAAGTGTGCATGGTCGCTGGCGAGAATAACTCAGCCATCAACGCGTATTAACGTGAATTGATTCGCGGCAGAACGGCGATGAGCGAGGGGGAAACGGGGCCGACACGGGTGGGAAAGAAGGCTGACAGCGTGGGGCCGCGCTGTCTGCGAGAGAGAGGGAGAGAGAGTAGGGTCCGCAGCTCAGTGACTTAGCGGGTTCGTTTTTGAGTGGAGAACAGTTCGCCAGAGGGGAGGAGATGGGCTGCGTCGCTGGGCCTGCTGGGCTGGGTTGTTAGTGGGTTGAGTTAGTTTCATTTTTTATATTGAATGCTTTTCCTTTTTCTATTTTGAATTTCTGTTTTGATTTTAATTCAAACAATTCAAAATCCATTTGAATTCAAACCTCCACCAAACTTTGTGTTGAGTTTAATACTGTTTATTAGCATAATCTAAAAGAAAATATAGAATAATTAATTTTTGGGTTTATTTTTTTATTAAAAATAAATAAATAGACATTAGTCTTTATTTCAAATAGGATTCAAATATGTTTAAAACTCTATTTGAATTATAAATTTTACCAAAACCTTTTCAGTAGGTTTTATTTGAAAAATAAAACACTTTGAATTTTTATTTAAAATACTTTAATAAGTTTTAATGTTTATTTAAAATGGAAAAAACCTAAACTTAAATAAAATTGGATATTAATAAATCCTCATGATTTTATTTAAATAATCTTTACTTTTTTTATTAAACAAAAAATATTTATTTTCAATTGCTTGGCCAAGATTTAATTTGGCTCTTTAAAAATAGTCCTTATATATTATTTCTACCTTTGCTTATAAAAATCATATCTTCTTATTTAAAGATCCAAAAATGGTGATTCCAACTTTTATAACTTTATTTATTATTTGTTTATATTTTTAAATCCTTCTAGGATTTTATTTGATCAAAATAGGTTTTGATGTTTCCAATTGGAATCAAAAAGTTTCTTTTCACCCTAAATTTCAACAATTATTTATTTTTCACATTTCAAAATTTGGAAAATTTTGGGATGTGACAGATACATAGATAATCAACTAGAGGAGAGATACTTCCACATACAAACCAAACTATAAGATAACCTCTCTACCACAGATATGAATCCACTAAAAAGGTAAAAGATAAAATATAATGGTGGGGATACCGCGACACTCCCCCAAGCTTGAAACAAGCCAAGGGGATGCCAAACCTGATGATGAATTACTCCTTAGGTGGTGGTGTTCTCTTGATAAGATCCTCAATAAGTTTCTTCAACTCCTCGAACTCAAAAGTAAGAGTACGGATTAGCTCCAAGTTTTGCTCTATACAGTTCATGATCTTGTCAGTCCGAGAATCCCAGTTCTTGTTATTCTTTCCCCACTCTTCATCCTTAGCATGGTCTTTCTCTGCATTGTTAGAACGAGGCATATCCCAAACCGAGGGAAAATTCCCTTTGCCCACATGTTGATATTGATATTGATATTCATGTATAAGTGTATGAAAGGGTCTCTTGCTACGTGGAGGAGATGATCTTGGAGAGAGAGTATGGCATCGAGATTTCCCTCCTATAGACATCCGTGCCGTCCTCTTAAGCTTGGTAGGTCGTGCCACCAAACCAATGCTTGCGATGGTAGCGCGAGTGTCCGTTTGCTTGTCCTCCTCCATGTCACCTTCATACCCTACTGAAATCTCTTCCTCCTTAGGGACTTGATGTTCTTCTTTCTCGGGCTCCTTCCTTTGTCGTTGGCGGAGGCCATGGTGCTCTAAACTTGAGAAGATTTCCCGAAAGAAACAGATCGAAACGAAAACACGACGAGAACACGATGCACGAACCTCGGGGGATCCGGGGGGTTATATATTACGAATATTCAATGCATAAGGAAGGTTTTGACATAGAAACGAGGCGGAGTCGGAGCTCGGGGGTGGAACACCCCCTTAGGCGTGGCCAGGATGGGCCCGTGCCTGGGGTGGGTATGTCCACCCCGGGCTCTGTTTCCTCTTCAGTTCCGTCTCGTAACTTCCCTTATGTATTAAAAACATCAAAAATATAAAAATATTAGGGTTTCACGAACCTTCTGTTTTCACCACTTTTACCTATTCAAAGACAAACTTTTGCAGATTCCTTCTCTCTTTCTCCTGAGAATTTCCTTCATACAAAACCTTTGCACAAACTCAATGGCAACATTAGTGTAAGGAAAAACAATAACCTTTGGGCACACACTTCAATTGAAAACCCATCAAAACAAAAGCTTCTGTAAGAGGCAAATGCAAATGATGGCAGAAATCTATCAAAACAGACAGCAGGTAAAGATTAATTTTTTCGAAGATCTTATGTTGCTCAAATCAGAAAGTGCAGAACTGATGAAAGTTGTGTAACAACTTGGATAACAAGATCAAACAAATGCAGCTCCATCCGAAGTACTGAGATTCCTCACGAATTTTTACAATATAGCACAAAAATCTGTCCCAGGATAGCCACTTTTCACAACTCCTCTACTTCACAAAAGTAGTGGAACTTGAAACAAAAACCAAAACAAAAAATATAAGGAGCGGTTATTACATAGGTAATAACTTCCAAGACTCGACCAAACTCTTGGGTTATCTCCCAACAAGTACTTTTCTTTAATGCCTTTAAGTTAGGCTTGAAACTTCCAAAGATGCTCACATAGGATATATATATCTGAAGTGAAAGAGAGAATCAAGAAGCAAATAACTAACACACTTGAGTCTAACCCACTTCCTATGCATGGGGGTATCATGAGAAAACGAATTGTTGAAACAAAAAGCTACTAGCATAGGAAGACAAAACAGATGCAACTTTAAAGATTTCAACATAAAACGGGGAAACTTAACATTATAGAGATGCATAAAACCGTGTTTCCCTCTCTCATAATAACTTTCAGTAGCACTTTGAATAAAGTTGACAATATAACTATCACTGGAAACAACTTTATCATCAGAATAAACATACTTACAGTCACCAAAAAGAGGTCCAAGGTCATAGACTGGATCAATAGAAGCAAGTTGTTCCATCCTGAAATCTTTATTAGGCAAGCTATTTTCACAAGGAGCTTTAGCAAATTTGGAAAAGTTAAACTCATAAGAATCTCCATCAAACTTAGTTAAAACTTTTTCCTTCTTACAATCAATAATATCTCCACAAGTGTTTAAGAAAGGTCTACCAAAAATGATAGGACAAATTTTGCTAGCTGCTGAATTAAGCACTAGAAAATCAGCAGGATATTTAATCTTACCACAAAGAACCTCCACATCTCTTACAATGCCAATGAGGCAAATGGTATCCTTGTTAGCAAGGTGAATAACCACATCAATGTCCTCAAGCTCACAAAGACCAATATCATGCATAATTTCCCTGTAAATCTCATAAGGAATATCACTAGAACTAGCACCAATATCACATAAACCATAGTAGCAATGATCACCAATTTTAACAGAAAGCACAGGAACACTAGCTTTTCTAGCCTTACTAGGATGAGAAATAATATTAGACACGTCTTAGAAGACAATGTGCTCATCCTCTATATTTCTAGTGACAATGTCTTTCACAATAGCTACCACAGGTTCATCACTCAAATGCTTACCAGGCTCCACGGTTTTCATTGTACCTTTGTTATTTTCACTAATAATTATAGAATACTCCTTTACCTTAGCTGGGAAAGGCATTTTCTCAACATGAGGTTCAGGCATAATATGATTAGTAGTACAAACTTGAGTACTTCTAATAGGAACATGACTAACAACATCTTTATACGGAGCATGGTACTTATTTCACTTCTTCTTGGGAATTTCAATGTAAGAGGCAAAGGCCTTAAAATAGTTGGCAATACTTTGGGAATCAAGACCAAACTCATTACTAATATCACATAAGCTATCAGTTTCCATAAAAGATTTAATGCATTCATAATCATAGTTTATACCTGACTTTCTTCCTTTGTCATTCTCCCAAGCTTCAATGTTCTCTTGAATACGGTCTAATAGATCCCATTTAGCTTCTTCCTTCATACATGTGAATGATCCAGCAAAAGAAGCATCTATCATGAAGGGAAAGCCTAGCATAAAATTTATTGAGAATAATATTGTTAGGGAGTTCATGAATAGGACATTTAAGCATTAGTAACTTCAATCTCCCCCAAGCTTGAGTAGTACTCTCTCCATCAAGATGACAAAAGTTATATATATGATTTCTATCCTTATGGATCTCAATGGGAGGATAAAATTTAGAGTAAAAGAGAGATGCCATCTCCTCCCATTCCATGGATTGTCCATTCTTCAGCAACTTATACCATTCTTCAGCTCTCCCTTTCAAGGATATGGAGAGTAACTTCTTCTTCACCTGTTCATTTGTGATACCTGCACACTTAAACAACCCACATAACTCATGGATAAAAAGCAAGTGATCACTAGGATGGACAGTTCCATCCCCAAAATAATAATTATCCATAACACGATTAACAATACTTGTAGGTATCTTAAAAGGATCTATCTCACAAAAGGTGGTTCATCTACTACCCTAGCAGTGGTAGTAGTTTTCCCAAACAGAAAACCAAGTGGGGTATCCATATTGGAAACAAAGTAACAAGCAGTAACAAGAGCAATACTCACAGTAAAAGTTTCCTTTACCAGTTCCACTCTTCAATAGCGCTTCACTCCCCGGTAACGGCGCCAGAAAATAGTCTTGATGACCCACAAGTATAGGGGGTGTATCATAGTACTTTATATAAATAGGAGTGTTGATCCCAACAAGGAGCAGAAGGTGCTGAACAGTGGTGTGGAGCAGGAAATCGCTGTGAATACTTAGCAAACGGATTTTTAGTGGTTTTCTGACAAGGCAACAAAACAAAGAGTAAGTAACAGAAGTAACGAAAAAACGGATCAAGTGGCCCAATCCTTTCTTAGCAAAGGACAAGCCGGTGGAAATACTTATAAGGACCAAATGTTCTCGAGGACACATGGGAATTCTGTCAAGTGCTTTCGCTTCAAATAGCTGAGTACTCTTCTCTAGTGTTTGTAAGTGTTGTGTGGGTGAACCTATGCTAACATACCGCCCTTCCTAGGACTAATACATACTTGTAATTAAAACCCCTACAAACATCCGTAACTATAGGAAAGTAATTAAGATATAAATCTAACCACAACCTTAAACTCTGAGATCCTACGCTCCCTTGTGCAAAGGTGTCCTAACGGGGGTTCAGGTTTCTATCACTCCGGCAACCCCGCGATTAGTAGACAAATACACAATGCATCCCCCTAGGCCTATAAATGGTGAAGTGTCATGTAGTCGAAGTTCACATGACACCACTAGAAGAATAGAACCACAACTTAAATACTAAACCATTGAATAATAACTCACCACAGATTCACTACTAACAACATGACTTCTCCCATGTCCTCAAGAACTAAACGAACTACTCACAAGACATAATATGGATCAAGATCAAAGATGATATGGTAATGGATAACAATCTGAACATAAACAATAATCCAATGGTTCCACTCACAAGCATCAACTACAATAGTAATCAACACCGGGAAAGTTTCCCCTAAGAACTAAAGCAATATCCAACACAATTGTTACAGCGGGACGAAGTGGTGATGATGGTGCTGGTGGAGATGATGGTGTGGATGATGATGATCCCAATGAAGCCTAGCTTGATGATGCTGTTGATGGCGACGGTTTTCCCTCTTCGGGAAGGAATTCCCCCGGCAGAAATCTGTCTGCCGGAGAGATCTTTCTCTCTCGGTGTTTTCCGCCCCCAGAGGCGGCGGAAATCTATCTGTGGCCGCTCCCTAAGCCTTGGGGTTTCAAAGGGAAGATATAGGCGAAGGGGCGAAGTCGGAGGCCGGGCAGATGGGCCACACCTTCCCTAGGCGCGGGATCAGGTGGGCCCACGCCTAGGGGGTGTGTGGGACCCCTGAGGCCCACTTCATCCCTTCTTATGGATTTCTTCGTCTTCTGGTAAACTAATATGTTTCCACATTTTTCTAGTATTTTTCTGATCTTCGTGAAATTCCACCGAAATGCCCTCTTTTCCATCAGAATCCACACTCCGGTAGTCCATCCTCCAAGAATCATCCAACATGCATAAACAGATGAAAAACCATAAGTAATACCTCATAATAAGACAAATATCATTGAATAGAGGTAAATTATGATATAGAATGGTGATGCAAATTGGGCATATCAGTTGCCCAAACTCTTCTCCATGTTAAAGTCTGCGGAAGTGGAGATCAAGAAAGAGCACCAAGTGTTGATGGTCAATAAGACGACGAAATTCAAGAAGAAAGGCAAGTCTAAGAAAAAGGGAAACTTCAAGAAGTACGGTAAGAAAGTTACCGCACCGGCGAAGAAGACCAAGGCTGGGCCTAAGCCTGATACTGAGTGCTTTTACTGCAAGGGAGAAGGTCACTGGAAGCGGAATTGCCCTAAGTACTTGGCGGATTTGAAGAACGACAACATCAAGAAGAAAGGTATATCTGATATACATGTTATTGATGTGTATCTCACTAGTAATCGTAGTAGTGCATGTGTATTTGATACTGGTTCAGTTGCTCATATTTGTAACTCGAAACAGGTGCTGCAGAATAGACGGAAACTAGCAAAGAACAAAGTGACGATGCGCGTTGGAAATGGATCAAAGGTTGATGTGATCGCGGTCGGCACGCTACCTCTTCATTTACCATCGGGATTAGTTTTATACTTAAATAATTGTTATTTGGTGCCTGCGTTGAGCATGAACATTATATCCAGATCATGTTTTTTGTGAGACGGTTAGTTGTTTAAGTCTGAAAATAATGGTTGTTCGATTTATATGATTAATATGTTTTATGCACATGCACCTTTGATAGATGGTCTATTATTGTTGAATCTCTATTGTAGTAATACACATATTAACAACATTGAAGCCAAACGTTTGAAATTGAGTGATAACTCGACCTATATATGGCACTCTCGTCTTGATCATATTGGAGTGAAGCGTATGAAGAAACTCCATTCCGATGGACTTCTTGAATCATTTGAAGAAATGCGGAATACTTTCACAATTGTCACCGCCGGGAACACCACAATGTAATGGTGTGTCCGAACGTCGTAATCGAACTCTCTTAGATATGGTTCGTTCCATGATGTCACTTACAGATTTACCACTATCGTTTTGGGGTTATGCATTAGAAACAGACGTATTCACTTTAAATAGGGCACCATCTAAATCCGTTGAAACGACACCGTATGAATTATGGTTTGGGAAGAAACCTAAATTGTTGTTCCTTAAAGTTTGGGGTTGTGAAGCTTATGTAAAGAAGTTACAGCCCGACAAGCTTGAACCCAAAGCGAAAAAATGCATCTTCATAGGATACCCGAAGGAAACTATTGGGTATACCTTCTATCATAGATCTGAGGGAAAAATAGTTGCCAAGAATGGATCCTTTCTAGAGAAGGAGTTTCTCTCGAAAGAAGTGACTGGGAGGAAAGTAGAACTCGACGAGGTTGTTGAACCTTCTCTTGACTTGAGAGTAGCACAGCACTAGAAGTGGTTCCTGTGGCGCCTACACCAATAAGAGAGGAAGCTAATGATGTTGATCATGCAACTTCGGTTGAAGTCACTACGGAACCTCGCAGGTCAACGAGAACTCATACCACTCCTGATTGGTATGATCCCGTTATGAGTGTCATGTTGGTGGACAACACCGATGACCCTACGACATATGAGGAAGCGATGATGAGCCTATATTCCAATAAATGGCAAGAAGCCATGAAATCCGAGATTGGATCCATGTACGAAAACCAAGTATGGAATTTGGTGGACTTACCGGATGACCGGAAGGCTGTCGAGAACAAATGGATTTTTAAGAAGAAAACATATGCAGATGGTAATGTTACTGTCTATAAAGCTCGACTTGTCGCAAAAGGGTTTCGACAAATTCAAGGAGTTTACTACGATGAGACTTTCTCATCAGTAGCGAAGCTAAAGTCTGTAAGGATTTTGTTTGCAATCGCTGCATATTATGATTATGAGATATGGCAGATGGATGTCAAAATGGCGTTCCTTAATGGAGACATTGATGAAGAGTTGTATATGGTACAACCCAAAGGTTTTGTTGATCCTAAAGATGATAACAAGGTATGCAAACTTCAATGGTCCATTTATGGATTGAAGCAAGCATCCCGGAGTTGGAATCAATGTTTTGATAAGGTAATCAAAAGCTTTGGTTTTATACAAACTTATGGAGAAGCTTGTATTTACAAGAAAGTGAGTGGGAGCTCTGTAGCATTATTAATACTATATGTAGATGACATATTGTTGATTGGGAATGATGTAGACCTTCTTAATAGTGTCAAGGATTATTTGAATAATATTTTTTCAATGAAAAATCTTGGCGAAGCAGCTTACATAATAGGCATAAAGATTTATAGAGATAGATAGAGACGCCTAATATCATTGTCACAGAGTACATATTTGGACAAAGTTCTAAAGAGGTTTGGAATGGAAGATAGTAAGAAAGGGTTCTTGCCCATGTTGCCCAATACGACCTTGAGTAAAACTCAAAGTCCTGCAATGGCAGAAGATAGAGAAAGAATGAGTAAGACTCCCTATGCCTCAGCCATAGGATCTCTTATGTATGCCATGCTATGTACTAGACCCGACATTGCATATGCTGTTAGTTTGACTAGCAGATATCAAAGTGATCCAGGAGTGGATCATTGGATAGCGGTCAAAAACATCGTTAAGTACTTGAGAAGAACTAAGGATATGGTTCTTTCTTATGGAGGCGATGAACAACTCGTTGTTGATGGTTACACCGATGCTAGTTGGAACACCGATCCGGATGATTCTAATTCTCAATCTCAATAAGTATTTACTTTGAATGGTGCAGCAGTTAGCTGGAGGAGCGCAAAGCAAAGCGTTGTGGTGAGATCTTCAACTGAATCGGAATACATAGCTGCTTCGGAGGCTTCACAAGAGGCGATATGGATGAAGGAGTTCATTATAGAGCTCGGTGTGGTTCCAAGTGCGCTGGACCCAATGTCTATCTATTGTGATAACATGGGCGCCATAGCCAATGCGCAAGAACCAAGGTCACACAAGAAGCTGAAGCATATCAAGCTGCATTTTCACGCTATTCGAGAGCATGTCCAAGATGGTGACATAAAGATTTGCAAAGTACACACAGATCTGGATGTGGCGGATCCGTTGACTAAACCTCTCCCGAGGGCAAAACATGACCAGCACCAAACCTCCATGGGTGTTCGGTATATTACCATGTAATCTAGATTAGTTCACTCTAGTGCAAGTGGGAGACTGTTGGATATGCCCTAGAGGCAATAATAAAAGTGGTTAATATTATATATTTGTATTTATGATAAATGTTTACATTCATGCTATAATAGTCTTAACTGGAAACATTAATACTTGTGTGATTTGTAAACTAAATTAGAGTCCCTGGTAAAGCCTCTTTATAATACTAGATTGTTGGTTGACAGAGGATCGTGGTTTCCCGATCATGAACATTGAGATGTTATTAACAAACAAGATCATGTCATTAGGATAATGGTATGATGGACATACTCCTATAGGTAAGTGTAGCATTAAGATAAAGTCATTTCAATAGTTCATTTGCTATAAGCTTTTTGATACATAGTAACCTAATTCCTTCGACCATGAGCTCATGCTAATCACCATCACCGGAAGGATGCTTTGATGACATCAAACACCAGACCGTAACTAGGTGGCTATAAAGGTGGCATTGAGTGTTCGGAAAGTATGTGTTGAGGCACATGGATCAAGAGTGGGATTTGTCCATCCATATGACAGATAGATATACTCTGGGCCCTCTCGGTGGAATGTAATCCAATTAGCTTGCAAGCATGTGACTGTCTCACAAGGGCACATATCACGGGAACAAGAAAAGAGTACTTATCGGTAACGAGGTTGAAATAGGTATGCAAAGATACCGACGATCAGACCTCGGATAAGTAAACTATCATGAGACATAGGGAAATTGGTATCGTATGTAAGTGGTTCATTCGATCGCAAATTAATCGTTGAAATATGTGGGAGCCATATGAATTTCCAGATTCCTCGATTGGTTATTGATTAGAGAAATGTCTCGGTCATGTCCGCATAATTCACGAACCATAGGGAGACACGCTTAAGGATTCAATGTTTCTTAGTAGATATGGAATGTAAGTAGGGAAACTGAATGTTGTTTGGAGTCTCGGATGGGATCCGGGATATCACGAGGAGATCCGGAATGGTCCGTAGAATAAGATTCATATAAGGAAAGTCCGATTCCGGAGTTCGGGAATGATTCCTATGTTTTCATCGGAGAGGTTCTAGAAGGGTCTAGAAGATTCACCGGAGCAGAAGAGGAATGGTTCATGAATGTGTCATGGTTAAGTGGAATGATTGGATCATGTCCTAGGTCACTTGGTTGGGAATTTACGAGAGAGAAATAAATCTCAAAATTGAAAGTCAAAAGGTAGGTTTGAAAAGTCAAACTGGAAGAATGGTTTCCTAGTGGAAGAAGGAAAGAGTCCTCCTTTCTCTCCAACTTGGTTTTGGGGAAGGATTCAAACTACCCTCTCCCAAACTGCCCTCCCTCTCATAAATATAGGGGAGGGGATGCCCCAAAGCACCACAACGAGCCCTCCCCACCTCCAAGCCACGTCATCGCCGCGCCGCCGCCTTGCGCCACCACCGGTCTGTCGTTGTTTCCCTAGCCGCTGCCGACTCCACCTCCTCCTATCAGGCCTTCTAAACCTAGATCGCCGGAAACACTAGATCCACCATAACCTGCACTGGCTTAGGTGAAGTCCTGCGGGATCTTCCCTCTACTTCCGACACCACGCCGTCGTGCTGCTGGAATCGCGAGGAGAGAACTACAACCTCTGTTGCCTGCTGGAACAAGGGAGAGGAAGGACTTCATCGAGTATCGAACATGTGATCGACTACGGAAGCGCTGCCGGAACGCAGTGCCGGAAGGATCGTCTACGCGATCTTGAGATCGGCAAGTGTACGACTACATCACCCATGAGAATCTGCTCTCATTAACCGCTTTAGAATCTTCGAGGGTGAGTACTCTAATCGACTCGTTGCTACAATCTATTAGATATATCTTGGCTTGTTTATGTGTATGCGGTAGAAATTTTTTGTTTTTCCATGCTACGAACCCCTACACTCGAGGCCTAGATCGAAGGGTTTCAGATGAGCCGCGTCTTCATGGACGGTGACAGCGGCATCAACCTGATGTTCGGACACGAACAACTATGTAGATCCTGCTATGTAGTCGAGAGGCGTCGAAAACGACGTTCCACGGCATCGTCCTAGGGAAGGGCATATACCCCCTAGGCAAAATATGGCTCGACGTCATCTTCGGCAAGCCCAAAAACTTCAGGAGTGAGTGGGTGGAGTTCAAAGTGGTGGACTGGCCCTCACAATACCACACCATCCTCAGGCGTGTGGCATTTGTAAGATTCCTAGCAGTACTGCACTATGCATACCTTCTACTGAAGATGCCAGGTGATGGCTTAGATGGTGTAGAGCTCGTTGGGAACCCCAAGAGGAAGGTATGATGAGCATAGCAAAACGTTTCCCTCAGTTATGAAACCAAGGTTATCGAACTAGTAGGAGAAAGGAAACATCTCCCAAGGTGTTGCTAGCAACCTGGAACCTGCACAACACAACCACAATATTTTTCCCCAACTTACAGTGAGGTTGTCAATCTCACCGGTTTGCTGAAAAGATAGTAATTGCTTGTGGTAATTGCAGAAAGTAAACAGTAAATAGTAGATGGTATATCAATGGGAAGGAATGGACCAGGGTCCACAGTTCACTAGAGGTTTTCTCCATAAGATAAATAACATGTTGGGTGAAAAAATTACAGTGGGGCAATTGACAGATTGAGAATGCATAACAATTCATATACTAGACATCTTGATCTTTACAAGATTTATTTGGGCATTCCAACATGATACATAGACCGTAATCCAACTGCATCTATGACTAATAATCCACCTTCAGGTTATCATCCGAACCCCTTCTAGTATTAACTTGCAAGTAACAGATAATTGCATTAAGCAAAGTGTGTAAAGTAAATAATACAATTTCCCTTAGACAAACGATTGTTGTTTTCTCCCTAGTAGCAACATCACATCTACAACCTTAGAGGTTTTTGTCACTTCCTTAGAATACTAGAGGCATGAACCTACTATTGAGCATAAATACTCCCTCTTGGAGTTACAAGCATCTACTTGGCCAAAGCATCTACTAGCAACGGAGAGCATGCAAGATCACAAATAACATAGACATGATAGAATAAATAATCAATCTGACATAGTACTCAATATCCATCGGATCGCACAAATACAACATGTAGCATTACAAATAGATGATCTTAATCATGAACGGAGCTCACAAGATCTAAACATGATAGCACAAAGGAGGAGAAACAACCATCTAGCTACTGTATGGACCCGTAGTCACGCATCACTCCGGAGGCTGGCATGGTGATGAAGAAGGCCTCCGGGATGATCTCCCCTCTTCGGTCGGGTGCCAGGAAGAGCTTCAGATCCCCCCGATCTAGGGATGGAGATGGCGGCGGCTACGGTCTTTTTCGTGGATTTATGATCAGGCACTTCGGGTTTCTGCCTTGGGGTGTTTATATAGGCGAAGGAGCAAGGTCGGTGGACGCCCGAGGGGCCCATACAATAGGCTGGCGCACCCTGGGGTGGACCAGCGCCGGCCCTAGGTATGGCCTCTTCGTGGCTCCACTTTGTATCTCCTTCGGGCTCCTTTTTGCGTATGAAAAAATAGGCACTTCAGCTTATAGAAAACATGCAACTGGCACTGCGTCATCTTGTCAATAGGTTAGTTCCAAAAAATGTATAAAAATTCCTCAAAGTGTAAACAAAACATAAAATAGTTGCACAAAATAAGCATGGAGCATCAAAAATTATAGATACGTTTACGACGTATCAAGCATCCCCAAGCTTAACTCATGCTCGTCCTCGAGTAGGTAAGTGATAAAAAGAATAATTTTTGAGGTGACATGCACCATCACAATGTTGATCAAGGTATTGTAAAGCATTGATAGCTGGGATCATAGTACTCTAAACATGAGCATGAAATATGTAGTTCTAACAATAAGACAAAGCAACTAAATTGCAACATGAAAAGGTACAAACAAAAGATCATGAATAACAATGCATTGAAAGACATTTGTTTGTTTCACATATAGAAACCATAGCATGATTGGTATTCATGTTGTCCTTCATGGAATAGCAAAACATAAATGCATAGGACACCTCCAAAGTTCATAAGGGTGACTAGATACAAATAATTTAAGAACAAGCAATACCATGATTATGAATCAATCAATAAGTTTGGGACAATGCACATTGAACTAAGACTGACAACTATGTTGTAAGAACCCACCTTTATAAAGGTAAAGGTCCATGTGATTGCAATCCTAGTCCCTGGATCAATTGCTAGCATCCACAATTTAAGATGAAGTACACAGAAACAAAGGTCATTATTACATCGTCATTATAGAGATAACATAGTCTTTTACAAATCCATAGCCATAGGCTAGTACAAGAGTTTAACTTAACAATATAAATAAAAGTCTTCATCTTCATGTGCCACAGGCAAGCATGTTGAGTGTAGACTCATAACCCTAATCCTCATCAGAGTAACATGCAACATCACAAGTTACAGGCACAGTGGGTCAATACATTGGAATAGTATTGGCAAGTGATACCTTAGTAGAATAATAGTATCTAGCTTCTACATGAATTTGGCTAAGTGTATCTTAGGCTTACTTTGCTCAAAATAGGTTTTACCTATCAGTTGAAAACACTAAGTTTTTGTTTGGAAAAAACTCCCAAGGAAACACCAATAGACATTGTTGAACCTTCACCCTTGTTCACCCACAAGTTTTTAACTTAGAAATTGGGATGAGGAGATTCTTGATATCTTCCATGTCTTCATGCTCAAATTGTCCTTTTTGGGGACACGGCTAAGTACTTAGATTCTTCCTTCTGCGGAGGTGGTGCACTTTCCCCATAAGACATGATTTTCACCAAGACAGGACCTTTCAGAAGCCTTCCCTTGGACCAAAATGGACGCATTCCCAAACCGATCACCCACTACCACCAACTGTCCATTTGGCGAAGTTAATGCAACCTATATGATCCAGGCAGAGCCCATAATGCCATGTGGCTGCACTAGAAGAATCTTAACATATGGCATCTCAAATCCCTTTATTCCTGGGTGGCATTCCACAAGTGATATACACAGGGTAGACCATTGGACAATGGGCCCTGGTAACCACTCAACCAAAATCCATCCATGCAATTACCATTCCACCCAGGTGTTTCATTCACTTATTTTTTTTATTAAGAAAAAACACAAGTCAAAGACTTAGCAATATTTTCCATAGAATGTGTATATAAACAACCCTTGGTTGCTACTAGCTAGGCTAAGCATGTCAATGGCAAGTATCTTAACTTAGAGAAAATTCTAACAATTCTACAACTACTAGGATTTCCCAAGCATAGCATATAGATACTTAGCAAAATTATCATGCAATCCCTATACAAAATATTTCTAATGCATAGTCAAAATATTGGGAAAAAATTATTAAGCACCACTTGACTTGGTATTTGGGGGAGTAACAACAATCCTCACAGTCACAATCACCACTAGCACCAAAATCTACACATAAAATGATAGGACCAAATTCACATTTCAAATAATCAAACAAAAATATATGAATGCATGCAAATGCCATGTGATGATTTTTTTCCAAACCAACCAAGTCAAGTAAAACAGTACTGATCAATAAACTAAACATTTATTCATCAAATAAACTTTATTTGATCTTTAACATTTTCCAATTATTTTTTATACACAAAATAAGCCTACAAATGTCTCTGCATAAAATTCTATTTTAACAGAAAAAATGCAAAACTAAGCCCATAGATTTGTAGTATTTATTTTTGTGATTCCAATGGTATCTTATTTGCATTTTTTGGATAAGCATAACAAAAGTTATGAATTTTACAAGTTTAAACATTCAAAAATCATTTATGGAATTTTAAACAGACATGCTAGGCCACGTGGACTGTTTCTGTTGGCTGATACCGCTTCGCACGTATCGATCGACGAGGGCCGTTGGATTTAAGTGACTGTGCATGGCCCAGATCTAATCGTACCGCTTCACCTAAAGATCTAATCGAGGCCTTTGGATCTAGATCCAATGGATCAGATCTAATTGACCAAGATCCAGCGGCACGAATGGCGCTGGCGACGGCGACGGCTCTGGCGGTGACACGCCGGGGAGGTCAGAGGTGCAGGTGGGTGTGCTAGTGCTTACCGAGATCGCGAGGACATGGAGATGCTCAACGTGTAGGTGGACAGGGTCGGGGCACACGGACACAGCAGCAAAACCTCTTCGGAGTTCATCCGCGCATCGGGTGCTCTCGGTTTAAGACGTAGGCGATGACCTAGGCCACAAGGGAACAAGCGGCAAGCATTAACATGAGCGCAAGAACCTGGTGAACATAGTCGCGTGAACTAGAGATAGGGGTGCTCGTCGGAATAGCGGCGGTGTGAAGCTAAATACGGGTAGCCTGGCGGCGCTCTGGTGGTCATGGGTGGGGGAAAATGACGCGGAGAGGGAGAGGTTTAAATATCCAGAGCGGGGGAGGAAATTACTCGGCGAATCAATGGCAATCAAGCGCGATTTCATCGGGTTTGAATGGGGAAGAAACTGCAGTGACGAGATGGTCATCGCGGGATTTGGGGACGAAGGGGTGACGTGGCTACGGGACCCAATTGTCAGCGAGGGGGTGTGCGCGGGCGGGGTGAGAAACAGAGAGGAGAGGGGGTCCCGGGTGGGCTGGCTAATGGGCTGGTTCTGCTGCTGGGCCTGATTGGTGGCGCCGGCCTTTTCTTTATTCCTTTGTCTTTTTCTTTTTCTAATTGATTTTCCAGGAATCCTTTTCAAATGATTTCAAATGAGTTTGAATTCAAACTTTCTCTGGATTTTTGTAAAGTGAAACATGCACTATTTGAGTATAAAACATTGTTGTTCACTCAAAATTACTTTAGCCCTTTGAAATTAAAATAAAACCATGCCTTAATTATTTATTTCTAAATATGCATATGAATGGTTTTGAATTCATATTTTGTTTGGAAATTTTGACCAAGCTTTGGAAATAACATTCAAACCTATGTTCAAACCTTTTCTGGTTAAAACAAGTATTCTCATATTAGAGAGTAGAAATAAATCCATTGTCTTTCTTACATAAAATAATAGACAACAATTTGCTTCTATTTTTGAAATCTTATTTGAAAATGATCCTAAATGCTTATGAATGCATGAATGATATGCAAACTTTATAAATCATGATTTTTCGATGTTACAAATCTAACACCCTTAAGGTGAATCTCGCCCTCGAGATTCGGATTGGTTAGCAAATAGGTGAGGGTGGTCTTCCCGAAGATCATCTTCTCTTTCTCATGTTGCTTGTTCCTCGGAATGATGGTTCCACTGAACTTTACAGAATTTGATAGTCTTTGTCCGAGTAACTCTTTCTGCAGTCTCAAGAATATTGATAGGTTTTTCCTCATAAGTGAGATCACTTTCCAATTGTACCTCCTCCAAAGGTATAGTATCCTTCAAAGAAGTCTCTTCCATCTCCGGATGGCATTTCTTTAGTTGACTCACATGAAACACATTGTGAACGGCAGACAATGATTCAGGCAATTCAATCTCATATTCTACTTCTCCTTTATGGCTAAGAATCTTGAATGGTCCAACATATCTTGGGGCCAATTTTCCTTTGACTCCAAACCTCTTCACTCCACGAAGTGGTGATACTCTAAGATATGCTCTATCACCCACCTCATAGGTGACTTCTCTACGCTTTGGATCTGCGTATGTCTTTTTTCGGGACTGTGCTATTTTCAATCTGTCCTTTACCAACTTGACCTTCTCTTCAGCTTCCTTGATTATTTCTGGCCCAAACAAGTTTCTTTCTCCAACACCATTCCATAGCAATGGTGTAGTACACTTTCTCCCATAGAGAAATTCAAACGGTGCCATCTCCATATTGGCTTGATAGCTGTTGTTGTAAGAGAATTCTGCGTAAGGCAGACTTTCATCCCAACTAGCACCATAATCTAGGGCACACGCCCTCAACATATCCTCTAGAATCTGGTTGGTCCTTTCTGTCTGTCCATCTGTCTAGGGATGAAAAGCAGTATTGAATTCCAATCTCGTTCCCAATGACTCATGCAGTTGCCTCCAAAAATGGGAAGCGAATTGAGTTCCCCTATCAGACACAATACTCTTAGGTACTCCATGCAGACACACAATCCTATCATATAGATCTTGGCTAACTTAGCACTTGTATAGGTTGTCTTCACAGGTATGAAATTAGCCACTTTAGTTAGGCGATCTACTACGACCCAAATAGAATCATATCCCGATCTAGTCCTTGGTAGTCCAGTGATGAAATCCATGCAAATCTTGTCCCACTTCCAATCAGGAATAGGTAATGGTTGTAACAATCCTGCTGGTTTCTGATGTTCCGCTTTCACTCTGCTACATACATCACACAAAGCAATATGTTTGGCGATGTCCTTCTTGAGATTATTCCACCAAAATCTTTCCTTCACTTCCATGTACATTTTGGTGTTACCCGGATGAATGGAATATGGTGAGTTGTGTGCTTCTTGTAAAATCAGTTTCCGAAGCTCCGGATCTTGCGGAATGCAGATACGTTTTCCATACCATAAAGTACCCTGTTCTTCTTCGTGGATTCCTTTGGCTTTTCCCTTACCAATATTTTCCTTAATCTCTTTAATTTCCTTGTCCGTTTTTGGGGCTTACTTGATTTTGTCCAACAAGGTGGGTTGAACATCCAATGACATGAGATGTCCCTCAGGCACTATCTCCAATCTAAGATCTTTGAATTGGGCACACAGATCATCTAGCAATTCTCCCTTAGTAAGGCCGTTCACATAAACCTTACGGCTTAACGCATCAGCTACAACATTTGCTTTACCAGGGTGGTATTGCAGACTCAAGTCATAGTCTTTGATGAGTTCTAACCATCTTCTTTGTCTCATGTTAATTTCTTTCTAGGTGAAGATATACTTCAAACTTTTGTGATATCTGAACACTTCACATCGCTTTCCCAAAAGATAATGTCTCCATGATTTGAGTGCATGGACAACAGAGGCTAACTCCAAATCATGAGTAGGGTAATTCACTTCATGAGTTTTGAGTTTTCTCGAGGCATAAGCCACAACTTTCCCTTCTTGCATTAAAACTGCACCTAATCCTTGGTGAGATGCATCACAATACACTTGAAAATCTTTCTCTAAGTCTAGCAGACATAAGACTGGTGATGTCACTAGTCTCTTCTTGAACTCTTGGAAACTGAGTTCACATCCTTCAGCCCAATGAAATTTCTTGTCTTTCTTAAGTAACTCCGTCATTGGCTTAGCTACCTTTGAAAAATTCTCAATGAACCTTCTATAGTATCCTGCCAAACCAAGGAAACTACGAAATTCTTTCACTGACTTAGGAGATTCCCATTCAGTTACAGCTGACACTTTTGCGGGATAACCTGCTACACCATCTCCTGACACAATGTGTCCAAGAAATCCAACCTCATTCAGCCAGAATTCACACTTGCTGAATTTGGCATCCATTTTATGCTCTCTAAGCTTCTCAAGTATCAAACACAAATGTCCCTCATTCTCCCCATTTCTCTTGGAGTAGATCAAAATGTCATCGATGAAAACGACAACAAACTTGTCAAGAAACTCCATGAACACCTTGTTCATCATATTCATGAAGTAGGCTGTTGAATTGGTCAAACCAAATGGCATCACGGTGTACTCATACAATCCATACCTAGTAGTGAAAGCAGTCTTAGGTATGTCTTGTTCCCTTATCTTTAGCTGAAAGTAGACTAATCGGAGATCAATCTTTGAGAACACTCAAGCTCCTTCTAACTGATCAAACAAGTCATTGATTCTGGGCAAAGGATACTTGTTCTTGATAGTCACCTCATTGAGTGAACGATAATCTATGCATAACCTTTGAATTCTATCTTTCTTTTCAACAAACAAAATCGGTGCTCCCCAAGATGAAGAACTTTGTTGAATAAATCCTTTCTGAGACTGTTCTCCAAGTTGTTTCATGAGTTCCTTAAACTCATCAACTGACATCTTGTAAAGTCTCTTTGCTATTGGTCCGGATCCTGGCAGCAAGTTAATCAAAAACTCCACATCTCTATCTGGTGGCATTCCCGGCAATTCCTCTGGAAACACATCTGGATATTCTCTCACAATTAGCACACTGTCTATGCTAACCCCTTAAGAGAATTCAGCTTACTCCCTTTCGATTCAAAGTTAGTCTTGAATCTAATCCTTTTATTATCCGGGGTTGTGAGTGTGACAGTATGATTGGCACAATCTATGTAAGGTTCCCAACCTTTAATAAGGTAGAGTCCCCTGTGTTTACAATGCTAGTCCCTGGATCAATAGCTAGCATCCACAGTTAAGATGTAATATCAAGAAACAAAGGTCATAATACAATTTTATAACCAGGAATAAAATAATTTATTACATCTTTCATAGCTCATTTGGCTATTACATTACATTGCAGCAGAATATCTATAAGCATGGGGTCCTTCATCTTCAAAGTGCCACAGGCAGACATGTTGGTTGTAGACTTGTAATCCTAATCATTAAACTTCACTAATATCAATCAAACCTGCAACATAACAAGTTACAACCACAAGGGTCAATTCGTTTGAATTGTATTGGCAAGTGATACCATGGTAGTATAGTGGAGTCTATCATCTATATGCATTTGGAAAAGTGGAGTTGAGGCTTGCATTGCTCAAAAATAGATTTTTCCTTATCATTTGAAAACACTGAGTTTTTGCTTGACAAAAAAAATCACCCAAGGCATCTACCAATCAAAGATTGAAGATCCTTTAACCCTTGTTCAACCACAAGTTTTTAACTTAGAAATTTGGATGATGAGATTCTTGATAGCTTCCATGTCTTGATGCTCAAATTGTCCTTTACCAGGGACATGGCTAAGTACTTAGATTTTACACTCTGCAGAGGTGGTGCACTTTCCCCACAAGACTTGGTTTCACCAAGACAAGATCTTTTAGAAGCCTTTCCTTAGACCAAATGGACGCGTTCAAACCTATCATCCCACAACCACCAACTGTCCAAATGGCTAAGTTCTAGCAACCTATGTGATCCAGGCAGAGCCCATAATGCCAAGTGGCTGCACTTGAAGCTTCTCAACATTTGACATCTCAAATCTCTTTGTTCCTGGGTGGCCATCCACAAGTGAGATGCACAAGGTAAACCATAAAAATGGGCCTTGTGAACCACTCAACACAAACCATTCCTTCCATTCCACCCAGGTGATTCATTCACTTAGTTGTTTTATTAAACAAATCACAAGTCCTCAGACTTAGAAATTTTCCATAGTCTGAATATATATTCCACCCTTGTTTTCTATTAGCTAAGCTAAGCATGATAGTAGTAGGAATCTTAACTTAGGAAATTTTACTAAGGTTTCATCTACTAGATTTTCCCATAGCATGGTTTATACTTAGCAAAAATTCCATGCAAGTTTTACTTAGAAAAATCACTAATGCATAGTGAAAGTAATGGGAAAAAGTATGAAGCATCACTTGCCTTTTTGGTAGAGGGTATAAGTTCACTCCTTGATCTATTGAAATGTTCACACACTTCAAGTCACTACATTTCAATCAAGCAAACAATATTTCAATCTACCATTCAAGCATTTCATCACATAAAATAATAAACAAAACAATACATGCAAGCATGCAAAAGGTTGTTTTATTTGTAAAAGTGGTTTCTAATGGGTCATAAACATTTGGATATACCTAATGGTCATTTTATAAAGTGGCAAAGTCATTTGCAAAAGGTTCACTTTATAAACCATTTTTAAAACAAGGTATCATTTTATGTGGTGTAAAAATGTTTTAGTAAGGCATTAACCTATAGGATTCACAAAATATGTTTTCAAACCATAAAACTTTGTGTTTAGGGTCAGAGAGTTTAAAACAAAACATTTCCCAAAGGTTTTCCTTCAAAACCATTTTTAATAAATAAACCATATTTTTATTTGACTAGAATTGGTTTAAATCAAGGATTCATTCTTTTGTTTCTCCAAATACATTTTTGAAACCACAAAGTGATTCCCATGGTCAGTAGGTTAAAAACAATCCATTTTCCAAAGATTTTATCCCCAAAATCATTTTTGAACAATTTTTATATCCTATACAAGCATACATATGTTTCTACAAAAACAAACATTTTTCCAGGAGCTTTTTACTAAACAAATGGCATGGTTGGCTAGGGCTTGCTTTTCTGAATCAATTGATATAAAATTTGCAAAATTTGGACGTGTGGTTTGAAAGTTATGAAATTTACAAAATTGAGCAACAAATAGATCAAATCTGTTTTATTAGAACAGTCAGGGCCACGTGGAACGTTTCTATTGGTCCATACCGTTTCGGTTGGATCGATCTCTCTCGTGCGTTGGATTTTAAACAGATCGCAGCGCGAGCTATTCGCACTCTTTCGTCATGTCTATATCGTGGCGCTTGATCATCCATCTCCCGGCACATCACGCTAGCCATCGAAAGTGGCGCGCCTCGAGCGATGATGGTGCCGGCGATACAGGAAGTTAGAGGAGGAGTGGGGTGGCTCACCAAAATTGCGGATGCTTGATGATGCTCAACGTGGTACTGTCTGGTGAAGGGGCGCATGAGATTGTCCTTAATCGCTCACCGGAGTTGAGCTGGGCCTCGGGTGCGGTCAGGCGTCGACGGGGACGAGACTACGGGTCACGAGGAAACAAACGGGAAGCACGGTTAGATTCGCACGCGAGTTACGGTCATGCTTGCATCAACGAGAGGAAAGGGGGTGGTCGTATACTACCTGGAGGACTCGCCGGAGACGTTGCAGACGATGGCGTCGTTCAGTCGAAGAAGGAGTCGATGCCACAGGGCACGCGCGAGTGAGCTGCGGGTGCAGAGAGAAGCGCCATGGGGTGGGGATCACGTGAGCATGGTCTAGGAGGCAAGGGGCGGCGAGGGGCTGCCGGAATCGGCCGGGAGAGTCGTCGGAGACAGAGGTGTTCGGAGAGGAATTAGGGCGGCCTGGGGGCGTGCTAAGGTGGGTCGACAGAGGGGAACGAGAGAGGAGGGAGAGACGTTTTAACGTGTGTGGTCGCAGGGGGTAAAGGCAGCATCAATGTCGCGAATTAAAGCGAGCATTCATCGGCGGAAACATCCGGCGAGGTAAGGGGAGAAGGAGTCGCGGCGGGTGAGGAAGAAAGCTAGGGTGTGGGGCCGTTTCGTCAGCGAAGTGAGAGAGGGGAGTTGGGGTCCACATGTCTGTCGCTGAGAGGGTAGGGTGTTTGGTCTGAAACGTTTTCTCAGGGAGAGCTAGTTAACTGGACCAGGCTTCTTTGGCAGATGGGTTGGGCTAGTTTCTATATTTTTTTGTACTGAATCTTTTTCCTTTTTCCATTTGATTTTATGTTTTGAAATTCAATCAAACAATTCAAACAACACATGAATTCAAACCTTTGTCAAAGTTTGTGTAGTTTTTAATTCTGTTTAACAACAGAATCCAAAGTCCAAAATAAAATAATATTTTTATTTTAGGTTCCATTAATAATTAAATAAAATGGACCTTAGTTATTAAATCAAATAGGATTTGTTTTATTAAAATATTTATTTTGAAATCAAATATAAAACCAAAAACACTTCAGTAGGTTTTATTTGAGAATATAAAATACTTGGAAAACTTGTTTAAAATAATTTTACAAGTCTTGATGTTTAATTAAAATGGGAAAACCTTTACTTCAATAGAATTGGTTTATTAATAAACTCTCATTATTTTATTTAAATAAACCTTTACTCTTTTAATCAAAGCAAAACATTTTATTTCAAAATCTTGGCCAAGGTTTAATTTGGCTCTATAAAATAATCCTTATTTATATTTCTACCTTTTCATTTGAAAACCAAATTTTTTTTATTAAAAGATCCAAAAATAGTAATTTCATATATTTAATATTTTCTTTATTAATTGTTTATCTTTTCAAATCCCTTTAGGATTTGTTTGATCAAATAGGTTTGAAGGTTTCCAATTGGAATAAAAAAGTTTCTTTTCACCCTGAAAATCAACAAAGTTTTATTTTATTCATTTATTTTTCACATAACAAGATTTGGAAAATCTTGGGATGTGACAGGCTACCACCCTTAAAATAAATCTCGTCCCAAGATTTGGGGAGGCTAGGGTTTACAAGTAGGCTCAAAACAACTAGGGTACTAACACCCTTAAAATATTTTCCAATTTAGATTACATTTTGGATTGCTTGGGATCTCGATGTAACTTTTTTGGACAGAGGTTTGCATAGTGGCCTAGCTCCTTGCATTTGAAACATGTGACAAGGCTGAGATCCTTCATAGGCTTGTTTATCTTGTGCTTCGTCTTTTCTGGACAATTTCTTGCATAATGTCCTAGCTCTTTGCAGTTGTTGCACCACTCTTGGCCAATATCTTTCTTTTCCTTTGGTATCATTTTCTCTTGTTTGTTTCCTTGGTTCTTCTTCTTTTCTAGGCATTCATTGGCATAGTGTCCCATCTCTTTGCAAGTGTAACATTGCACATGGCTTTTGTCCTTCTTCTTCTTTTTGGGTCTCTCCAAAGCTAGGAGTTCTTCTAGTTCATGCTCTTCATATCTCACCTCAAAGGTGGGAAATCTTTCTCTCTTCTTGGGGCATTGATCTTCATGCTCCTTGGATGTATGATCCTTGTCTCCACAAATATTGCAAGCTTTGGTTCCTTCTAAAATAGCATCTTTGTCATCCTTATTGTCATAAACACCTTGGGAAGAGTTTTCTCCCATGTTGATCATTTGAGTAGACATCCCTTGCAACAATTGAGATTGAAGTTTCAAAATCCTTTGTATAGCATTGTTGTTGGCTAAAAGCTGAGTTGTCACTTGGCTCAACTGGGTTTGGTTTTCTAGTAGTTGTTCTCTCATGTGCATCTCTTGGTTGTTGTTGTTGTTGTTGTTGTCACCATCCTTGATGTTGGAGTCTTTTGGAGAGGTCATCTGTTTGGGTTGGATTGGGATTAGAGTAGGCAAAAAGATTTCTAAGTAAGGATTCTAATCACACACATCACAATTCACACAAGAAATGTGCAAGTAATCACAAACAAACATTCCACTCAAATAACAAGTTTCAAGCATATTTTTAGGCAAAAATATTTTTGTTAAACCACATAAGTTGGTGGGTCTGACTTATACTAAATATGGAGGTCCATCTATGTGGTTCACTTGAGATCTTTCCATCCTTCTTGGTTGATTTTTCTTGCTTGAGATCATGGTTTCCTTGGGAAAAACTCTTGGTCACAAAACTTCAAAGGTGTTGATGGCTCCTTCTAAGTTGTGTTTCCTTAGTTTCCAAATCTTGAGTAACATTTCTTGTCTCAGTTGTCTTTAGTGATATCCAAGGTTGAAGTCCTTGGTGAAAATGTTGAAGATGTTGAAGTCATTAGAGTTGAAGATGTTGAAGCCATTAGAGTTGATGAAGTCCTTTGCACATGGTGAAGTCTTTGGCCATGGGGTAGGTTTTGTCCATCAAGTTTGAAATAGAAGAGATGTAGAATCAAAACCAATATGGTTGAGGAAAGAGTTTACAAGATTGTTTGTAAATAAGTTTTGGAACAAATACAACTCCTATCTTTTTCTAAGGGGTTTTGTCCAATCCTAGGTTTACAAATCCTACAGGCAACACAATGCTCTGATACCATCTGTAAGGTTCCCAACCTTTAATAAGGTAGAGTCCTCTGTGTTTACAATGCTAGTCCCTAGATCAATAGCTAGCATCGACAGTTAAGATGTAATATCAAGAAACAAAGGTCATAATACAACTTTATAACCAGGAATAAAATAATTTATTACATCTTTCATAGCTCATTTGGATATTACATTACATTGCAGCAGAATATCTATAAGCATGGGGTCCTTCATCTTCAAAGTGCCACAGGCAGACATGTTGGTTGTAGACTTGTAATCCTAATCATTAAACTTCACTAATATCAATCAAACCTGCAACATAACAAGTTACAGCCACAAGGATCAATACGTTTGAATTGTATTGGCAAGTGATACCATGGTAGTATAGTGGAGTCTATCATCTATATGCATTTGGCAAAGTGGAGTTGAGGCTTGCATTGCTCAAAAATAGATTTTTCCTTATCATTTGAAAACACTAAGTTTTTGCTTGACAAAAAAATCACCCAAGGCATCTACCAATCAAAGATTGAAGATCCTTTAACCCTTGTTCAACCACAAGTTTTTAACTTATAAATTTGGATGATGAGATTCTTGATATCTTCCATGTCTTGATGCTCAAATTGTCCTTTACCAGGGACATGGCTAAGTACTTAGATTTTACACTCTACAGAGGTGGTGCACTTTCCCCACAAGACTTGGTTTCACCAAGACAAGATCTTTCAGAAGCCTTTCCTTACACCAAATGGACGCGTTCCAACCTATCATCCCACTACCACCAACTGTCCAAATGGCTAAGTTCTAGCAACCTATGTGATCCAGGCAGAGCCCATAATGCCAAGTGGCTGCACTTGAAGCTTCTCAACATTTGACATCTCAAATCTCTTTGTTCCTGGGTGGACATCCACAAGTGAGATGCATAAGGTAAACCATAAAAATGGGCCTTGTGAACCACTCAACACAAACCATTCCTTCCATTCCACTCAGGTGATTCATTCACTTAGTTGTTTTATTAAACAAATCACAAGTCCTCAGACTTAGAAATTTTCCATAGTGTGAATATATATTCCACCCTTGTTTTCTATTAGCTAAGCTAAGCATGATAGTAGTAGGAATAATAACTTAGGAAATTTTACTAAGGTTTCATCTACTAGGTTTTCCCATAGCATGGTTTATACTTAGCAAAAATTCCATGCAAGTTTTACTTAGAAAAATCACTAATGCATAGTGAAAGTAATGGCACAAAAGTATGAAGCATCACTTGCCTTTTTGGTAGAGGGTATAAGTTCACTCCTTGATCTTTTGCAATGTTCACACACTTCAAGTCACTACATTTCAATCAAGAAAACAATATTTCAATCTACCATTCAAGCATTTCATCACATAAAATAATAAACAAAACAATACATGCAAGCATGCAAAAGGTTTTTTTATTTTTAAAAGTGGTTTCTAATGGGTCATAAACATTTGGATATACCTAATGGTCATTTTATAAAGTGGCAAAGTCATTTGCAAAAGGTTTCACTTTATAAACCATTTTTAAAACAAGGTATCATTTCATGTGGTGTAAAAATATTTTAGTAAGGCATTAATCTATAGGATTCACAAAATATGTTTTCAAACCATAAAACTTTGTGTTTAGGGTCAGAGAGTTTAAAACAAAACATTTCCCAAAGGTTTTCCTTCAAAACCATTTTTAATAAATAAACCATATTTTTATTTGACTAGAATTGGTTTAAATCAAGGATTCATTCTTTTGTTTCTCCAAATACATTTTTGAAACCACAAAGTGATTCCCATGGTCAGTAGGTTCAAAACAATCCATTTGCCAAAGATTTTATCCCCAAAATCATTTTTGAACAATTTTTATATCCTATACAAGCATACATATGTTTCTGCAAAAACAAACATTTTTCCAGGAGCTTTTTACTAAACAAATGGTATGGTTGGCTAGGGCTTGCTTTTATAAATCCATTGATATAAAAATTGCAAAATTTGGACGTGTGGTTTGAAAGTTATGAATTCGCTGAGCGGGTAGGGTGTTTGGTCTGAAACGTTTTTCTGCGGGAGAGAGCTAGTTGGGCTGGACCAGGCTTGCTGGGCTGGCCAGATGGGTTGGGCTAGTTTCTTTATTTTTTTTGTACTGAATCTTTTTCCTTTTTCCATTTGATTTTCTGTTTTGAAATTCAATCAAACAATTCAAACAACACATGAATTCAAACCTTTGTCAAAGTTTGTGTAGTTTTTAATTCTGTTTAACAACAGAATCCAAAGTCCAATATAAAATAATATTTTTATTTTAGGGTCCATTAATAATTAAATAAAATGGACCTTAGTTATTAAATCAAATAGGATTTGTTTTATTAAAATATTTATTTTGAAATCAAAAATAAAACCAAAAACACTTCAGTAGGTTTTATTTGAGAATATAAAATACTTGGAAAACTTGTTTAAAATAATTTAACAAGTCTTGATGTTTAATTAAAATGGGAAAACCTTTACTTCAATAGAATTGGTTTATTAATAAACTCTCATTATTTTATTTAAATAAATCTTTACTCTTTTAATCAAAGCAAAACATTTTATTTCAAAAGCTTGGCCAAGGTTTAATTTGGCTCTATAAAATAATCCTTATTTATATTTCTACCTTTTCATTTGAAAACCAAATTTGTTTTTATTAAAAGATCCAAAAATAGTAATTTCATATATTTAATATTTTATTTATTAATTGTTTATCTTTTCAAATCCCTTTAGGATTTGTTTGATCAAATAGGTTTGAAGGTTTCCAATTGGAATAAAAAAGTTTCTTTTCACCCTGAAAATCAACAAAGTTTTATTTTATTCATTTATTTTTCACATAACAAGATTTGGAAAATCTTGGGATGTGACAATCTAACACTCCCTTGTACTTAGTCATCCAATCCATTCCCAAAATGACATCCAATCCTTGGGAATTTAGGATTACAAATTGATGGGAAACTTATACTTCCCAAATTCTATCACTAGGTCATGACATCCCGAGTTCACTATCATTTCTCCACCAGGAGAACTTACTTTTATAGGACACCCAATAGTTTCAACTAGAAGTCCATTTCTATCAACAAATGCACTTGATATGAATGAATGCGATGCGCCAGTATAAAAAAGAACGAGTGCTGGAACAGAATTGAGTTTGAACTTACCAGCCACAGCATCAGGCTCCTCATATATTTCTTCCACATTGATGTGGTTCACTTGTCTCTTTTGGAAGGGATTGGGCTTGTTGGCACCTTTTACTTTCTTTTATGGGAACTCATTAGCATAGTTCCCCATATTCTTGCACTTGAAGCATTCAACCTGACTGATATCTCTCTTTGCAGGCTGACTTCCACTTCCACTTCCACCTCCACGATGGTGGTTTTTGTGTCCACTCTTGTGGTTCTTGTACTTATCATTATCATGACTATGGTGATGCTTGTTGTCATGATGGCAGTTGTGGCTATGGTGGTTATTGTACTTTCCATATTTGTGGGATCCAGAACTCCCACTATCATCATGATGGGAGCGCTTGTGAGATGATCCCGAACTGTGCTTATCAAAGCTATGCTTCCTCTTCCTGCTCTCAACCTGTTTCATCTTATTCTCCAAGATGGTAGCCTTGTCACAAAGTGATTGGTAGGTTGGAACATAGGCAACAGACAGCTACAAATTCAGTTCATCATTCAGTCCTTCGAGGAATTTCTCCTTCCTCTTGGCATCTGTATCAACTTCATCCGGTGCATAATGCACCAGATTGTTGAATTACTCAATATACTCAGCCACACTGCGGTGACGTTGTTTCAAGTTATGGAACTCCTTCTTCAAATTCATCACTCCGGATGAGATGTGAGATGTACGGAATCCATCCTCAAAGATAGCCCAAGTCACATCCTCAATGGGAGTGGTGATCTGAAAGTTGTCACACCAAGTTGCTGCTGGCCCTTCAAGTAGATGTGCTGCAAACCTGACTTTCTCTTCATCAGTGTAGCCTACAGTCACTAAATCCTTGTTCACTGAACGTAGCCAATCATTGGATCAGTGGTTCCCGAGAACTTCGCAGGCCTCAGTCTTAGAAATCTGGTAAGCATGTCAAATCCTGGCGGATTATTCTGGTTGTTGTTGTTGTTGTTGTTGTTTTTGTTGTTGTTGTTGTTGTTGTTGTTCTAATTCTGGTTCTGCATGAAGGTGGTCATCATCTGCATCAGTTGTGTTTGTGCTGTCATCAACTGCTACATCTCGGGAGTGACATTGTTGTTGTTGTTTTGGTTGGGGTTGGCACGTCGAGGAGGCATCTATGGTTTTAATAAGGATAAGAATGAGATACCCATATATGCTTAACATTCACAATACAGCACATAGACAATCACAATAACCAAGCATAAAAATAACATAGAGTTTAAACGACATAAACAACAAGTTTTGGAAAAAGCAAACACACCATAGCAAGCCATCCACATGTTGGATGGTCATTGCGACTCAATAATCAAAGTATGGTAGATGAAAGATAAACGAGTAGTCTACACTACTCCTCCGCATCAATCTCCACATCAACAAGGGTAAGACCTGCATTCTCCATGGTGATCTTGTACTCATCAACACTAGCAGTCAAGGCCTCAATCTTGGCCCTAAGAGCCCTCTTTTGTGAACGAAGCCTCTCGATCACACCCTGCTGATGCTCAAGCTCGAAGTCCTTGGCCTCTAGCTCTTCCTTCATCTCCCGGATCTTCTTGTTCCTGTCTTAGACTCTTTTCTCCTGGCTCTTGAACTTCTTGTCCTGGCTTTCAAAATTGGCCTCCATTTCCTTGACTATCTTGTCTTGCTCCGCGAAGAGCTTGTCCTTCTCTTGAAGTTGAACCTGGAGCTCGTCATTTCTAAGCATGAAGTTGGTCATATCAGTATCTAGGTGTCTAATAAGACCCTCTAGGTCCTGAAGGTACAGACGAATCGGCTCCATCGTCTCTCTATCAGCATCCTCGTACTCTATAGCCTCACCCTCCTCGTTGCGTCTCCCGAAGGGGTGAAAGTAAAGACCTCTAAGCTCGGTGGAGTGCCTCCCTACCAGGCGCCCAAGTATCTCCTACATGACTACATCTAAGCCTTTCTCTTTGTCGTCATGCATCAGCTTGGAAGTGATGGCCTCCGTGGCTGGCTCTGCCTGGTGTCCCGGCTGTGTGACTCTGAAGCCCCATAGGTCCTTCCTCTCAAACTTGGTGAGTGGAAGTGTCATGATGCTAGGAAGTGGAAGGTTGAGCACACTAGTGAGCTCAGTGAGACGAGTACCAAAACGAGTTCCTTTGAACTCCTCGGCCATGTTGATAACAACATTAGGCATCTATTTTTATAAGATAGAGAAAAGTTAGAATCAACATCAAATAGAGAAGAATCACAAGACAAAATATCACAAGCACATCTTTTGCAACAAACACACAAGTCATGGCATACACAATCCATTACAAACATCCAAGGTTCAACATAACTTAGACAATTTTGTTTTGGAAGTAAAACGATAAGTCTGGTGGTCCAACTAACGAAGTACGTTACAACTCTCACTCACTAGACAAAATATCTATCAGGGCATCCTTGGTAGCCATCTGTCTATCTTGTTCACAAGACTCCCATATTAAGTCTATGGTGTCTCCCCTTAGTTGTTGGTTGGTAGTCTCTAATTCTTGGATATGCTTCTTTTCTTCTCTAAGGTCATTTTGGGTGTTGAGCATTCTGCACTTGAGTCTATCACCAAGTTCCTTGATGGCATTCCAAGCTGCATTTCTCGCAGAGTCAAAGAATATTGTGTGCATTTCAGAGTTGGTGACCATGTAGAATCCTGAATCCTTGTGGTTGTCTTCCTTGTTTTTGTACAAGTGAAGTTGCACCCACCAATATTCTTCTCCTTCATCCATCACATGGAATCCCTTGTACATAGCTGCACCAAGTATCCCGATGGTAACCATAAGGTTCTTGAGTGCCTTGGGAAGTTCAGTCTCACACTCCAAAGTCATGGTAATGAGTGGTCCCTTCCTCACGGCTTCGTTGATGGAGTTCATCTACAAATAGAGATGAGAAAGAAGATTAGAAAAGTTTACGAGAATAAAAAGACAAGTGTGGAAATTTTTCAAAGTGTTGAATTTTTTTCCTTAGTGGTCTCTAATCCAATTCTAGGGTCATAATCCTACAGGCAACACAGTGCTCTGATACCATCTGTAAGACCCCACCTTTATAAAGTTTAAGGTCCCTGTGATTGCAATGCTAGTCCCTGGATCAATTGCTAGCATCCACACTTTAAGATGAAGTACACATAAACAAAGGTCGTTATTACATCGTCATTCCAGAGATAACATAGTATTTTACAACTCCATAGCCATAGGCTAGTACAAGAGTTTAACTTAACAATATAAATAAAAGTCTTCATTTTCATGTGCCACAGGCAAGCATGTTGAGTGTAGACTAATAACCCTAATCCTCATCAGAGTAACCTGCAACATCACAAGTTACAGCCACAGTGGGTCAATACATTGGAATAGTATTGGCAAGTGATACCTTATTAGAATAATAGTATCTAGATTCTAAATGAATTTGGCTAAGTGTAGCTTAGGCTTGCTTTTCTTAAAATAGGTTTTACCTATCAGTTGAAAACACTAAGTTTTTTTTGGCCAAAACTCCCAAGGAACCACCAATAGACATTGGTGAACCTTCACCCTTGTTCACCCACAAGTTTTTAACCTAGAAATTGGGATGAGGATATTCTTGATAGCTTCCATGTCTTGATGCTCAAATTTTCCTTTTCCGGGGACACAGCTAAGTACTTAGATTCTTCCTTCTGTAGAGGTGGTGCACTTTCCCCACAAGACTTGATTTTCACCAAGACAGGACCTTTTGAGAAGCCATCCCTTAGACCAAAATGGACGCGTTCCCAAACCTATCACCCACTACCACCAAATGTCCATTTGTCTTAGTTAATGCAACCTATATGATCCAGGCAGAGCCCATAATGCCATGTGGCTACACTAGAAGCTTCTTAACATATGGCATCTCAAATCCCTTTGTTCCTGGGTGGCATTCCACAAGTGAGATACACAGGGTAGACCATTGGACAATGGTCCCTGGTAACCACTCAACCAAAATACATCCATGCAATTACCATTCCACCCAGGTGTTTCATTCACTTAGTTGTTTTATTAAGCAAAAACACAAGTCAAAGACTTAGCAATATTTTCCATAGCATGTGTATATAAACCACCCTTGGTTGCTACTATCTAGGCTAAGCATGGCAATAGCAAGTATCTTAACTTAGAGAAAATTCTAACAATTCTACAACTACTAGGATTTCCCAAGCATAGCATATAGATACTTAGCAAAATTATCATGCAAGCCCTATACAAAATATTTCTAATGCATAGTCAAAATATTGGTACAAAATTATGAAGAACCACTTGCCTTGGTAGTTGGGGGAGTAACAACAATCCTCACAGTCACAATCACCACTAGCACCAAAATCTACACATAAAATGATAGCACCAAATTCACATTTCAAATAATCAAACAAAAATATATGAATGCATCCAAA
The DNA here is from genome assembly GCA_030063025.1 of Avena longiglumis. Classification (NCBI taxonomy): domain Eukaryota; kingdom Viridiplantae; phylum Streptophyta; class Magnoliopsida; order Poales; family Poaceae; genus Avena; species Avena longiglumis. The sequence continues at coordinate 436,152,690 of CP125975.1, read as the reverse complement.
TGCCATGTGATGATTTTTTTTCCAAACCAACCAAGTCAAGTAAAATAGTACTGATCAATAAACTAAACATTTATTCATCAAATAAACTTTATTTGATCTTTAAAACATTTTCCAATTAATTTCTATACACAAAATAAGCCTACAAATGCCTCTGCATAAAATTCTATTTTAACAGAAACAAAATACAAAACTAAGCCCATAGATATGTAGGATTTATTTTTGTGATTCCAATGGTATCTTATTTGCATTTTTTGGATAAGCAGAACAAAAGTTATGAATTTTACAAGTTTAAACATTCAAAAATCATTTCTGGAATTTTAAATAGACAGGCTAGGCCATGTGGACTGTTTCTATTGGCTGATACCGCTTCATACGAATCGATCGATGAGGGCCGTTGGATTTAAGTGACTGTGTACAACCCAGATCTAATCGTACCGCTTCACCTAAAGATCTAATCGAGGCCTCTGGATCTAGATCCAATGGATCAGATCTAATTGACCAAGATCCAGCGGCGCGGATGGCGCTGGCGGCGGCGACGGCTCTGGCAGTGACACGTGCTAGTGCTTACCGATATCGCGAGGACATGGAGATGCTCAACGTGTAGGTGGACAGGGTCGGGGGGCATGGACACATCAGCAAAACCTCGTCGGAGTTCGTCCACGCGTCGGGTGCTCTCGGTTTAAGACGTAGGCGACGACCTAGGCCACAAGGGAACAAGCGGCAAGCATTAACATGAGCGCAAGAACCTGGTGAACACAGTCGCGTGAACTAGAGATAGGGGTGCTCGTCGGAATAGCGGCGGTGTGAAGCTAAATACGGGTAGCCTGGCGGTGCTCTGGTGGTGATGGGTGGGGGAAAATGACGCGGAGAGGGAGAGGTTTAAATAGCCAGAGCGGGGAGGAAATTACTCGGCGAATCAATGGCAATCAAGCGCGATTTCATCGGGTTTGAATGGGGAAGAAACTGCAGCAACGAGATGGTCATCGCGGGATTTGAGGACGAAGGGGTGAACGGGACCCAATTGTCAGCGAGGGGGTGTGCGCGGGCGGGGTGAGAAACAGAGAGGAGAGGGGGTCCCGGGTGGGCTGGCTAATGGGCTGGTTCTGCTGCTGGGCCTGATTGGTGGCGCCGGCCTTTTCTTTATTCCTTTCTCTTTTTCTTTTTCTAATTGATTTTCCAGGAATCCTTTTCAAATGATTTCAAATGAGTTTGAATTCAAACTTTCTCTGGATTTTTGTAAAGTGAAAAATGCACATATTTGAGTATAAAACATTGTTGTTCACTCAAAATTACTTTAGCCCTTTGAAATTAAATAAAACCATGCCTTAATTATTTATTCTAAATAGGCATATGAATGGGTTTGAATTCATATTTTTGTTTGGAAATTTTGACAAAGCTTTGGAAATAACATTCAAACCTATGTTCAAACCTTTTCTGGTTAAAAAAAGTATTCTCATATTAGAGAGTAGAAATAAAGCCATTGTCTTTCTTACATAAAATAATAGACAACAATTTTCTTCTGTTTTTGAAATCTTATTTGAAAATGATCCTAAATGCTTATGAATGCATGAATGATATGCAAACTTTATAAATCATTATTTTTGGGATGTTACATATGCTCTCTTAACTGGTGCACAAAGATAGAAGATGGAGACTCAACAAAAAGTAAAAAGATAGGCCCTTCACAAAGGGAAGCAGTGATATCAAGTTTCATCAAGAGCTTCCAAAAATTATGGTACTTACTATCTTTGAGCTCTCATTGCCACTATCATTGGAATCCTGAAGTGATTAAGGTTAAAGTGACACAAATATGAGTATATGATTGACAAGTTATAAGTTGAAAATCTCATTCCCCTTGCATACGAGTACTGAACCTCATGCTACTCAACTTTGGTCACAAGGAAGTTATTGTCATTGTAAGTGTATGTGTATCATAGAGAACCGCCAACGGGGTACCCCTTGCCCCATGACACAGGATCTATCCCATATCAAAATGACAAGGCAACAGACAATGAGCATCTCAGCAATCTTTTTATTTTCTATTTGCATAGGTTTTTATTCAGGATGCTTCACAGAATGCTTATTATGGTTATGATGCAAGTTTCCACTATGATTAGGCATGGCTTAGGCTATCCACCCAAGCGTTTCTCTAACACATATACAAACTCCATGAGCTTACAAGATCCCCTTTTATTTCACACCATCGGGATCCATAAACAAAAGAACAAGATATCAACTGAATAAATATGTGCAATGTTGAAAGCGGACCCCATGAAAACATGGTTTTTCTAATTCACAACTTATAATTTGCAAGAATATAATCTACATAGATGGGCACAATGGTTCAATTTTATTAAGTGCAAGAAATAAAAGTGTTCCATCAAGTTTGTGAGAGATTTAATCACTAATTTTCACATAATAAGTTTAATTTGGAAGATATATAAACACATGAATATACTTGGAATGGTGTAACACACCATGAATAGTTATTTATAGTGGACTCTTTGGAATAACTTGGTTTATTGGGAGTTGGATGCATGAGTAGAGCTCATACTCAGTACAAGTGGAGGCTAGCAAAAGACTGGGAGCGACCAACTAAGAGAGCAATAATGGCCATAATCATGCGGAGCGACAAAACATTATTAATTAAAGCATTAAGTGATATCACAAGTCAGAAACTAAATGATCATAGAGTCTAAGGTGACCGGTTCATAGTCTTAACATGGTGTAAGCATGTGCCAAGTAAACCCCAAATAAAGCATCAAAGGATAATATTATGCTTTTGTATGCTAAAACAATGCATGATTCTTTCAAGGCACATTAAGCAATATCAATTGTTTGGAACAAGTCATGATACAACAATAATCACTAAGCATATGGTCAAAGAAACATCTAACATGACATGATAAAGTCTAGGCCGCAGTCAAAACAAGCTTCCTCGTGTACCACTATAAGAATGAAACTTCCTACTCTCTTCCAACACCAATTGACTTATTTGAAACAACTCACAAAGATAATAATACATAAAGACTAGTGAGCTTGTCTCACCAATTCACAAAGAAGAACTAAAAAATTCTATGCAGAATCATGGGAAAACTAAAGCTAAATGGAGTGCTAGCAAAAGAGAACATTCACAGAGCAATAAGAGTGAAAACTGAAGTGTTCTAGGCAATGAAGAACTAGGTGTGACTTCTCCAAAATAAGAATGCGGGGGTCCAACTAATTTATTGCAGCAAACCAAACAAAATAAAACTAAAAACAAAAACAAAGACACTCCAAGAAAAACATATAGTGCATGAAGCAAATAAAAATGAAGTATCTTGAAAGAAGACCTGAGATTTTTATTGATAAAGAAGGGGATGCCTTGGGAATCCCCAAGATTTGACACTTGTACCTCTTGAATATTTCTTGGGGTGACACGGGTGGCATCCCCAAGATTTATCTTTTGTCCATACTTCATCACATCGTTCTCTCCCTACATTTTAAAATTTTCTTCATACAAAACTTCACACAATCTTCATTAGCAACATTAGTGTATTCAAGATAATAAGGATTTGGGTTTAGTTTCAACACAACTAAAACTTCCATTAAAATATAATCTACTCCAGCAATTCCTTTTAAAAGCTCAAGTGATGAAAGAGAACTCAAAAGAAAGCGATTAAGAGGGAAATGCAAATAATGGCAGAAATCTATCTAAATAGACTAGCAGGTAAAGACCGATTTTTTCGAAGACCTTTTGTTGCTCAAATCGAAAAGTCCTAAACTAACAGAAGTTGGGAAAATACCAGGGGCATGCACACAGAAAATTACATCTCAATCTGACGTATTGGGATTTTTCACGATTTTCTACACTGAAGCACAAAAATCTGTTTTGGGACATCAACTTCCCCAAATCTTACTTCTCTCTCATTAGACATCAACTTCCCCAAACCTTACTTCTCTCTCATTAGAGGTTATTATTGGCACAAAAACCACACAAAAGGGGTAAGGAGAGGTTATTACAGAAGCAATAACTTCCAATACTCAACAAAATAAAAACTTACTGAAAATAAAAATTTGGTTATCTCCCAAGAGTGCTTTTCTTTAACGCCTTTCAGCTAGGCATAGGAAGCAAGAATCAAGTATTTTCGAATGAAGAATCATTAACATCAAATTTTGTTTTAGGAGAATCAAAAGACATCTTCTCTCTCTTTCTAGGGAAGTGTTCTATACCTTTCTTGAGTGGGAATTGATATTTAATGGTGCCTTCCTTCATATCAGTAATGGCACCAACAGTTCTAAAAAAATGTATTCCCAAAATAATAGGACAAGAAGCATTGCATTAACCATCCAAAACATAGAAATTAACGGGGACAGAGGCATTGTTAACCATAATAAAAACATCATTAATGCTCCCCATAAGTTTCTTTTTAGCATTATCATCAAGATGGACATCCAAATAACAATCTTCCAATGATGGCAAATCAAGCATTTCATAATTTTTTCTAGGCATAATAGAGACACTAGAACCAAGATCACATAATATTTTGAGATCAAAATCATTCACTTTCATATTAATGATGGGTTCCCAACCATCTTCTAATTTCCTAGGAATATAGGCTTTATGTTTAAAATTTTCTTCTTTAATTTTCACGAGAGCATTTGTAATCTGTTTTGTAAAAGCCATATTCATAGCACTAGCATTAGGAATTCTAGAAAGCTTTTGTAAGAACATAATTGCTTCAAAAATATTGCAACCATCAAGATCACAATCAATATTATCATTCAAGGTAGTAGAATTATTGTTTCCCGTATTTAGAAAAATTTCAGCATTTTTATTGGAAAAGGGAGTGGGAACTTTAGGTGTTTTGCTAGCATCAACATTACTAGTAGTGGTAATTGTACAGATTTTAGTCATATTATTATTTCTAGAAATTTCATCTTCTCTTTCCCACCTAGCATGCAATTCAGCTAACATCCTAACATTTTCATCAATTCTAACTTGTATGGCATTAGTAGCAGCAAAAGGATTTTCCATAGTTTCAGGTTTAGCAACCATTTTATTAATCAAATAAGATTGTGCTTTAGACAAAGATGAAATATTTTTTTCAGCATTCGAAAGCTTTTCCTTAACAGTTGTATTAAAGGTAATAAAATCTTTAAGCATAACATGACTTCAAGTTCAGATGGTGTACTTCTATTGTTGTTGTTGGAGATATGCTAGATGGGTACCCCCATAGCATGTCTCTAATCCGGATAACCCGGGTGGCCTACAGTTGGTAGCAAGGCCCATGGCCTGCTGGGCGGCCCAGTTAGATGGATCTAGAAGGGAGGCCCATGCCGGATAAAAGAAGGCTACAAAGGAGTCACCAGCGTACCCGGAGCCTTGGAGTGCAAGACACGTTAGACTAGTTGTGTACCGTGTAGGACTCGGTAACCTGTCCGGCTAGGAGTTTGCCTATAACCCTAGGATCTGGCGACTATATAAGACAGATATGCGGGAGCCTTTAGGGAGAACTCAACTCATATCGCACACAGCAAACCAATCCCTGTAACTCGGCGTATTGCCATTATAGTGATTTATAGTAGGAGTAGGATTCCACCACCATCATGGGACCTAACCTGTAAGCTATGTTACCTCGTACCCGCCAACCTCCCGCCTTACCCCACGTCTCTAAACACGCTCTGTGAGGACCCCTCCATGGCGTACTCGTCGGCAATACCACGACAGTTCGCGCCCACCGTGTGGAAAGAGGCGCTTCAGGCTCTAGAACAGGAGAGGTCCAAGCTCTTCTTGGGAATTGGCGAAACCGTAGCCATCAACCGTGTTCTCTTCTCCGAAAATGTTCCGATGGTCCCTCCCGACAATTTCTGGATCCTGGCAAAGACGAAACCCACCCGCTGCTTGATTGTCCCAATCGGGGACATCCACCTCTGCATCGACGAAACCGAATCGGGCACTAGTTCCCTGGAAGTCGGAGGATTGTCAAGGCCCGCACGACCACCTACGGGCAGGATATTTTCGCGGAAGGATCGAAGTCGGCTCTCTCTTCGGAGTTTTCTGGCTTAGATCAGAAAAATTCAAGGCCCACCCAAACCGCCCCTTTGCAGGATATAATGGTGGAAGATCACTGCAAATCCGCCGGCTTCGCCCGTGCGTATGGAAATGTAAGATCCCTCCTTTGTAAAGGAAAAGTATCTTTGTGATTGCAATGCTAGTCCCTGGATCATTGCTAGCATCCACAGTTTAAGATGAAGTACACAGATACAAAGGTCATTTATTACATCCATTCCAGAGATAAAACATAGTCTTTTACAACTCAAGGCCACAGGACTAATACAAGAGTTTGGAATAAATAAATAAACATAAGTCTTCATCTTCATGTGCCATAGGCAAGCATGTTGAGTGTAGACTCATGACACCTAATCATCATCGGAGTAACCTGCAACATCACAAGTTACAGCCACAGTGGGTCAATACTTTGGAATAGTATTGGCAAGTGATACCTTAGTAAATTTTAAGTGGACTATATTACTATATGCAATTTGGCTAAGTGTAGCTCGGCTTGCTTTGCTCAAAATAGGTTTTTCCTATTAGTTGAAATCACTAAGTTTTTCTTTGTCAAAAACTTTTCCCAAGAAACCATCAATAGACATTGAGGTCCTTCACCCTTGTTCACCCACAAGTTTTACTCAGAAGTTGGAGTGATGAGATTCTTGATAGCTTCCATGTCTTGATGCTCAAGTTGTCCATTGCCATGGACTTGGCTAAGTACTTAGATTTTTCCATCTGCAGAGGTTGTGCACTTTCCCCACCAGACTTGGTTTCCCAAGATAGGACCTTTCAGAAGCCTTCCCTTAGTCAAATGGACGCGTTCCAACCTATCATTCCCACTACCACCAACTGTCCAAATGACTAAGTTCTAGCAACCTATGTGATCAAGGCAGAGCCCATATTGCCAAGTGGCTGCACTATAAGCTTCTCAACACTTTGCCTCCAAAATCCCTTTGTGCCTGGGTGGCATACCACAAGTGAGATACACAAGGTAAACCATGTCCATGGGCCTTGTGTAACCACTCAACCAAAAACCACCATTCAAGTCTCATTCCACCCAGGTGATTCATTGACTTAGTTGTTTTATTAAGAAAAACATAAGTCAAAAGACTTACAAATATTTTCATCATAGCATGTATATACTTTACGAACCCTTGTTTGCTACTAGCCAGGCTAAGCATGGCATAGTAACTTAACTTAGGAAATTTCCTAGCAATTCTACAACTACTTAGGATTTCCCAACATAGCATTTGGAAAAATAATAACATGCAAGACTTAGCAAAATATTTCTAATGTTTGTACAAAATATGGGGATGGAAATATTCATGAAGTACCACTTGCCTTGGTAATGGGGAGAGTAGCACTCTTCACAATCACAATCACTAGCACCAAAATCTACACAAAATTGGTAGCACAAAATTACACACAATTCATATACAAACATAAATATATGCATGCATGCAAAAATGCTAAGTGATGACTTTTAAAACTCCACCAAGCAAGTGCACAATACTGAATCAATACTAAGTTTGAAAACTTGCTAAATCAAGTTTATTTTACACCCAAACAAAATCTTAAACAATTTCTATACTCAAAATAGCCTTAAACAAGTTTCTGCAAATAAAGTCATTTTAACAGAAACTTTTCACTAAACACATTGCATAAACAGAAAGGGCTTGTCTCCCTGATTCCAACGGTATAAAATTTGCAAAAATCTAACGTGGGAATCAAAAATTATAACCTAATCAAATTTGAATCTAAATCTGTTTTAAATTCTGTTTTAAACACAAACCCTAGCCACGCGTCTTAATTCTATTGGTTGATACCATTTCGCTCAGGATCACGCTCGCGAGCCGTAGGATCTAACTAACGCGCACGGCTCAGATCTAAACATAATGATTCGATAAGTGGACTAATCCTACGCGCTGGATCTGGATCTGACGGCTACAATTCGTTTGACCAAAACTGAGCGGCGCTGGCGGCGGCTACTGGCGGCGGCGTGTCTGCCAGCGGCGGCGCTGGCGTTCTAGGTCGCGCGGGAGCGGGGGAAGAGTCTTACCAGAACCACAGGAAGCTGCTGATGCTCAAGGTGGCGATGGCTTGGGAAGGGGCGCACGGGGTCGTCGGAGATTCCTCGCCGGAGTTCGCGAACGCGTCAGGTACGGTCAGTTGTCGACGTTGGCGAGGTTCCGCGTCGCGCTAAGTCAAAAGAAAGGCACCGTTAGATGCGCAAGACGACGGGGGTTCTAGGCGTATCAGGCAGAGGGCAAGGGGCGGCTGGTACTTACGGGGAGAGGTCGCCGGAGTTCGTGCAGAGAACGGTGGCGCTCTGTCGAAGTCGTTGCCGAAGCTAGGGATCATGCGAGGACAAATGGGGAGTGTCAGTAGGTGCGCAAGGACTTGCTGAGCTTGATAGTATGAGTCAGGGACAGAGGGGAACACGGAGCTCACCGGAATTCGTCGGCGCGGTCGTCGGAACAGCGGCGGCGTCGAGCGAGTTGTGGGCAGCCTGGTGGCGTGAAGGAGGAATTGTTTGAGGGGAAATGGTCGCGAGAGAGTGGGGATTATATAGCCAGAGGCTCGACAAGAAACGCTTACTGAATCAATGCAATTTACCTCGCGGAATCAAGGCAGCAACGGGCAGCGGCGGAGTTCGTGCGCGGGATTTGGGGAAGACGACGCTGACGTGGAGAGGGCCCGCTCGTCAGCGAAACGCGCAGAGAGAAAGTGGGGTCCGGGTGTCAGCGACCGCGTGGGTGCGTTTGCGCGTGCGAGAGAGAGAGAGGGAGGCCGGGTGGGCTAACTGGGCCGGTTGTGCTGTTGGGCTAGTTTAGGAGCGCCTGGCCTTTTTCTTTTCTTTTCTCTTTTCCTTTTTCCAATTAGATTTTCAGGAATGGTTTTCAAATGAATTAAAACTCCATTTGAAATCAAATTTATTTGGGATTTTTGCAGTGTGCAATAGTCTCAAATCTAGGCATAAAGCCATGGGGTCACTTTGAAAAGGCTTGGTCATTTTTGGATAAACAAAATAACAGGGACTTTGCACTTGATTTGCAAATGTTTGAAAAATGGTTTTTGAAACCATTTCCATTTTGTAAAGTTTTGGTTCAAATTCCACACTCAATCCATTCAACAAGGGAGATAAACAATTTAGGTTTAAAACATTCAAACTCTCAAATGGGGATGGCCATTTGATATAAGTTTGTTCACATAAAATGATAGCACTATGTGCTTCTGTTTTCTGAAATGAGTTTTGAAATTGATCTGAAAAATATATGCATGCATGAATGATATGCAATCTTTGAAATCATGAATTTAGGGATGTTACAGGAAAGCAGAGATCCAAGTTCGTCGGCATGGTGACTATCTTCGATCTGGCGCGTTGGATTCAGAGAGAGGGTGAAAACCCCCACGATTACCTAGCCAGGTGGCTCCGTATACGGGCCGATCTGGAACATTACCCCAATGATGATGCTATCTATCACTTTGTGGAAGGACTGGACTGCGGTACACTTCTCCAGCATACACTAAGGCGGCTGCAGGCCTTGGGACGCCTCACTTTCGAGGGCATGGTGCACACCATCACCAATTTCACGGCCGCTGATGTAGAAGCTCAAACAGCACTCGCGGTCGCACCTGGCGCCCCGCCGCATCAGCCACCGCCACCACCGCCTCCAGTAAATGCCCCTACGGCCTCAGCATCTTCTTCCGTCATCGAGGTAGCCCCCGCACCCTCCGACTCCGTTTTGGACGTGCTCTACGCCGATATCAGCGTGGACTCGAAGGAGATGGACATCAACTTGGAGGAACTCGACTCTGCTATGCATGAGATGGAGGAGGACATCAAGCGTGAGGAGCAGGATGACAAGGACATCACATCCCGAGAGGTCTTTGTCACCATTGGGTGCGATGGAAGAAGATAAACCCGGACAAGCTCCGCCGAAAGCACTCGACAAGGGGAAGTGACCACCTTTTGCTGCCGACAATGATCGTGCAAAGGCCATGCCCCCTACGCCTAACCCAGTGCAGAAGCCACAAGAACTCAATGTCGGTCCGAGTAACATCAACACCGCAAACCCGCCGCCTCCGGCATCTACGTCTGCGGCTGCCCAAATCACTCCAGTTGATAGAGTGATGTACGGCAATTTGCTCATCGAGCCCATGACTGTGGCTCACATAAGGAATGTAGTCCAGCTTGACAAGTAGCGCCAACAGCTGCTGGAGGAAGTGCAGACCATCATGGAGCAAGGCACAAAGCTAGATCAAGATCCAGCCAAAGCGCAGAAGTCAATAGAGAAAGCTAGAGCCATGGAGGCCGAGTACAAGACTCTGCTCAAGCAGCAGAAGGCTAAGAAAGCTTCGGCTCGCGTCATTTGATCCTGGTGTATGGCGAAACCTAGGATGGGCTCCCCCGAAGCCGCCACAAGCCAAGCCATACATTGATAGCAAGGGCAGGCAGGTCACGCCCACTCATATTGTCAACCTAGCCGTCGCCAAGACCCTTCTGGAGCTAGATAGATCACCCGTAGCTATGGAACAGGTCTATGATCTTGTAGCAAAGGAGTTCAAATAGCAAGAAAAGGCCACCTCTCAGAGGCTTGAGTCTGACCCAGCATATTTCCAGTCTAGCAATCCTAAGCGGCCAAGGGACCGATCTCCTCAAGATGTCGGGTCTCAAACAGGTTCATCAGAGCGAACACGGAGGGGATGCACGCAACAAGAAGGATGCTATGCCCATATCTTTCGACCATGGAGGCAAGGCTCATCCTCATCGTCCATCTCCACCTCCTTGATCTCCCCAACATCACGAAGAACCAAGAGATCACCATCGTACGAGCATGCCTCCGCCGAGGCAGGGCGGCATCGTCATTCGTGACAACACGGAGCAGCCCCGTCATGATGGAAATCACAACCAAGGACACAAGATCAGGTCACTCCATGACCCTCCACGTCCGACAAGCAACCAAGACAAACGCAAGGCATCACAGGAGAGTAATAGCAAGAATGCTAACCCACCACCACCTCCGCCTCCGTCGCCACCTAGTAGCCACCATGGCGGAGGGGGCCCGCGTCGTTCATGCATCCCATCCCCTGGACACAAGAAGAAAAGAGCAAGCCCACAGCCATACGACACACGTTCATGCCTGGACAAGATTCGCGAGGCCCGGGAAGGACCTTACCTGGGACCATGGACCGCAACTTACGCCAAGGGTTTCCGGATTGACAAGACGATCAAGCCCTATGATGACACTACCAAACCAACTATGTGGTTGTAGGACTACACCAACGAGTGGAGATCGATGGGGGTAACCCCAATGTTGCTGTCAAGTACCTCCCACTGATGTTGACAGGCACAACCCAACAATGGATTGATGACTTGCTGGAGGATTCCATCTGCAACTGGTTGGACATGCAAGAAGCGTTCACCAAAAACTTAGAGGGTATGTATAAGCATCCCTACACTGGTTGCGATCTACAGCGGTGCGTGCAGGAGAAAGACGAGTAATCTCGAGCCTACCTCTCCCACTGGCTGGATATGAAGAATTCCTCCGCAGGAGTGCACGATCAGACCACCATGGCCGCCTTCATCGATGGGTTGGAAAAAGGTACATTGCTCCAACATAAGTTGAAGCGCCTGCAGGACAATCACATGCTCGATGTCAACGAGATGATCCAGCTGGCCAGTGAGTTCGCAGCTGCCGACGATGATGCTCGCGGCTCCTTGCCGTCAATAGCCATTCCAACCCAAGCTAAGAGGAACAATAGCACCAAGCAGAAGATCCCGCGAGAAGAAAAGCGAACCTCTGACATGGTCTCCATGACATTTGTAGGAAGAGGTGATGGCAGACAACGTGGAAGAGGACGGGGGGCTGGTCGAGGGCAGAAGCGAGGTAGTGAAACTACCCCGGCAGTGCTCCGTGTTCCCCAAACGTACGAGGAGTACCGTGATATGGCATGCCTTGTACACCTTGATCCCAACGTCAAAGCCACTCACACCAATCTCCATTGCAAGTTCGTCAACGACCTCAAGGAGGACCCGGAGTCCGGTTACAAGAGAAGCCGGAAGAACAAACCGCGAGGCAAGGGCAAAGGGAAGAAGAAGGAAGAGGAGTCCAAGGATTCCAGTGACATGGATGAGGATGTTGACCCCAAGCACGCCGACAAGGGCGATGGCAAAGGCAAGAACCCCTTCGAGAAGAAGGCCCCCATCTACCACACTTTCCTTGGCACCCCAATTGTCTGGGCACAAAAAACCTCAGTGAGGATACTGATGGACACCCTACCTCCAGTCCCGAGTACCTGTGCTGGTCGGAAATTCCAATCACTTGGGACAGGAAGGATCACCCAGACATCATCCCTATGGACCAATATGCCATGGTCATCAACCCTTTGATTGACGGCAACGAGTTCACCAAATGCATGGTGGATAGTGGAAGCAGCATCAACATCATGTACCTGGATACACTGCACAAGATGAACTTGGCAGAGACCTACCTAAGGCAGACCAGCACCGTGTTTCATGGCATCGTTCCTGGTTGGGAGGCTCGGTCCCTTGGGTGCATCACGCTTGCGGTCGCTTTTGGCGATGTTAATAATTACCGCCAGGAACGCATGACCTTCGAGATGGTCCCCTTCAAGAGCGTGTACCACGTCATATTCGGACGCAACATCTTCCACACCTTCATGGACAAGCTATGCTTCGTCTACAACAATCTCAAGATACCTGGACCAAATGGCGTCATCACAGTATCCGGAAGCTTTACAAAGGAAAGGGACTATGAGATTGGAGAACCAGCCTTTGCAGAAGTTGTCCTCTATAGCAAAGAATTCAAGGAGATCCAGAGCAAGGTCGATGCCACGGAGATGCCGACATCGAAGAATCAGATTTCTGAATCTGATCCCGCCTTCAAGGCCGCCATCGATACCAAGCCGGTTGAACTTGTGGTAGGTGATGCCTCCAAGACCACCTCCATTGGGACGAACCTGAAACCTAAATAGGAAAGCGCGCTCGTCGAGTTCCTCCATAGAATAGGGACATATTTTCCTGGCAACCTGCTGACATGAAAGGTGTACCTAGGTAACATGCCGAGCACGGCTTGAATATTGATCCAAAATGCAAACTGGTGAAACAACCTCTACGACGCTTTGGAGACGAGAAGAGACGCACCATATGAAAAGAGATATCTAGGTTACCTAAGGCTAGTTTTATCCGAGAAGTCCTTCACACCCGATGGGTGGCCAATCCTGTACTTGTCCCCAAAAAGGGAACCAAAGAATTAAGAATGTGTGTTGATTACACCTGCTTGAACAAAGCATGCCTGAAAGATCAGTTTGATTTGCCTCGCATTAACCAAGTCATTGACTCGACAGCTGGATCGGAACTTCTATGTTTTCTCGATGCATACTCAGGATACCACCAGATAAAGATGAGGAAGTTGGACCAATTGGCCACTTTGTTCACCACACCTTACGACACGTTTTGCTATGTCACAATGCCTTTTGGGATGAAAAACAAAGGTGCTACCTACCAGTGGACTATGCAGGGTTGCCTACACGATCAAATTGGTCGGAACATTCACGCCTACATGGACGATATAGCGGTGATGTCAAAAAATTCAAACGACTTAATCTCCGACTTAAAAGAAACCTTTGATAATCTCCAGAAATACAACATGATTCTTAACCCAAAGACTTCGGGGTTCCAACCGGCAAATTGTTGGGATTTATCGTTTCCCAGCATGGAATCAAGGTCAACCCGGAGAAAATCAAAGCAATCCTAAACATAAACGGTCCGACATGCTGAAGGACATCCAACGGCTAACAGGCTGCGTTGCAGCAGTAAGCCGGTTCGTCAGCCGACTTGGAGAGAAGTCTCTGCCTCTGTACAAGTTGCTGAAGAAGGCGGACAAATATTGATGGACGGATGAAGCAGTTGCTGCACTCAAGAAGCTAAAGTAGATACTTTCCTCGGCGCCTATACTTGCAGCACCCGAGCCTATGGAGCCTATGTTGATCTACATTGCGTCCACCAATCGGGTAATCAACATTGTCATCGTGGTAGAGCGGAAAGAACCAACGCATGAGTACGGAGTGCAACGACCAGTTTACTATGTAAGCGAGGTCTTGACAGAGTCCAAGCAGCGTTACCCGCACTACCAGAAGCTAGCTTACGGAGTGTTCCTTGCTTCTCGGAAGCTAAGGCACTACTTCCAAGAGCACCCTATCACAGTTGTGAGCAAAGCTCCACTGTCTGACATCGTCAATAACAGCGACGCTATAGGAAGGGTTGAGAAGTGGGGCATTGAGCTTGCCACCTTCGAGATCACCTACAAGAGACGTGACTCTATCAAATCACAGATCTTGGCGGATTTCATTGCAGATTGGATGGATATGCCAGATGCTACCCCTGTACCAGAGCCATAATACTTGGTAATGAATTTTGGCGGATCAAAGCTACTCAACGGCTCGGGGCTAGTGTACTGCTACAGTCACCAATAGGGGAAAAGCTGCACTACGTTCTGCAGATGCACTTTGAGGCTACAAACAACATGGCGGAATATGAAGCACTCATTCACGGACTTCGCGTAGCCAAGGATATTGGCATCAAGCACATAGTTTGCTGTGGAGATTCCAACTTGGTTGCCCAGCAGGTGGCTGGCACCTGGAACGAGCAGAACCCTATGATGGCGGCATATCGAGACGAAGTAGACGAGATAGCCAAGTGCTTCGAGGACAATGAGGCGGCTGATCTCCTGTCAAAGCTTGGATCAGGGCGCAAACCAATTCCACCTGGCGTTTTCCTGGAGCATCTACGGACACCTTCCGTGAAGGGAGCAGATCCGTCTAACCCGAATAGTGTTGATTCTTTTGTTCACACAGTGACAAAGGTCCCTCCGTCTTGGACAAAACCGTTCATGGAGTATCTCATACACAGACCTTTGCCCATCGATGAAGTTGAAAGTCGGAAAATAGTATGTCGAGCGAAGGGCTATACCATAATCAATGGACAACTCTATAAAAGAAGAACCACTAGTGTATACCTAAAGTGTGTTTCCTAGCAACAGGGTATTGAAATCCTTCGTGAGATCCATCTCGGAGATTGCGAGCATCACGCCGCTCCTCGAGCATTGTTATCCAAATCCTTCTGGCAAGGATTCTGCTGGCTGACCGCAAAGGCGGACGCCGACAAGCTGGTTGAGACATGCATGGGATGCCAGTACTATGCCCGATAACCACATGTTCTAGCTCAGGAATTGTGAAAAATACCAATAACTTGTCTGTTCGCAGTCTGGGGGCTAGACATGGTTGGTCCATTATAGACGGAACCATGTGGGTTTACGCATCTGCTAGTAGCAGTTGATAAATTCACCAAATGGATAAAAGCTAAACCCATTAGAAATCTTGATGGGCCAACTGCCCTTAGGTTTGTCCAGGATCTAGTAGTGAGATTTGGTCTCCCACATAGCAATATCACCGACAACGGCAACAACTTGTCACTCGGAGAAGTGGAAGCCTATTGTTGGGAGAAGGGCATCCAACTTGACTTAGCATCTATGGCACATCACAGTCCAATGGGCAAGTTGAGGGAGCCAATGGATTAATTCTGCACGGAATCAAGCCACGTCTAGAGGCACCTCTACATACAGCATCTGGAGCCTGGGTGGATGTAAGGGTCCCAACCTTTAAATAAGGTAGAGTCCCCTGTGTTTACAATGCTAGTCCCTGGATCAATAGCTAGCATCCACAGTTAAGATGTAATATCAAGAAACAAAGGTCATAATTTAACTTTATAACCAGGAATAACATAAATTTTATTACATCATACATAGCTCATTTGGCTATTACATTACAATGCAGCAGAATATCTATAAGCATGGGGTCCTTCATCTTCAAAGTGCCACAGGCAGACATGTTGGTTGTAGACTTGTAATCCTAATCACTTAAACTTCACTAAATCAATCAAACCTTCAACATACAAGTTACAGCCACAAGGGTCAATACATTTGAATTGTATTGGCAAGTGATACTATGGTAGTATAGTGGAGCCTATAATCTATATGCATTTGGCTAAGTGGAGTTGAGGCTTGCATTGCTCAAAATAGATTTTCCTTATCATTTTGAAAATACTAAGTTTTTGCTTGACAAAAATCATTTTCTCAATCAAAGATTGAAGATCCTTTAACCCTTGTTCAAACCACAAGTTTTTAACTTAGAAATTTGAATGATGAGATTCTTGATTTCTTCTATGTCTTGATGCTCAAATTGTCCTTTACCAGGGACATGGCTAAGTACTTAGATTTTACACTCTGCAGAGGTGGTGCACTTTCCCCACAAGACTTGGTTTCCCAAGACAAGATCTTTCAGAAGCCTTCCCTTAGACCAAAATGGACGTGCTCCAACCTATCAAACTCTACCACCAACTGTCCATATGGCTAAGTTCTTGCAAACTATATGATCCAGGCAGAGCCCATAATGCCAAGTGGTTGCACTTGAAGCTTTTCAACATTTGACATCTCAAATCTCATTGTTCCTGGGTGGCCATCCACAAGTGAGATACACAAGGTCAACCATAGACATGGGCCTTGTGAACCACTCAACCAAAAACCACCAATCAATTACCATTCCACCCAGGTGATTCATTGACTTAGTTGTCTTATTAAACGAAACACAAGTCCTCACACGTAGGAATTTTTCCATAGTGTGAATATATATTCCACCCATGTTTTCTATTATCTAGGCTAAGCTTGATAGTAATAGGAATCTTAACTTAGGAATATTTCCACTAAGGTTTCATGTACTAGGTTTTCCTATAGCAAAGTTTATACTTAGCAAAATTCTATGCAAGTTTTACTTAGAGAAAATCACTAATGCATAGAGAAAGTAATGGGACAAAAGTATGAAGCATCACTTGCCTTTTTGGTAGAGGTTATAGGTTCACTCCTTGTCCTTGCAACAATCACACTCTTCAAGTCACTACAATTCAATCAAGCAAGGCACAAACTCAATCTACCAATCAAGCAAAACAACACATAAAATCATAGAACCAAGATAATGCATGCAAGCATGTCAAGCTTTGTTTTGTTTGAAAAAGTGGTTCATAATGGGTCATAACATTTGAAAACATCTAATGGTCATTCTATAAGTGGCAAAGTCATTTGCAAAAGGTTTCACCTCAAAAACCATTTTCAAAACAAAGTATCATTTTATGTGGTGTAGAAATATTTTTACGAAGGCATTAATCTATAGGGTTCACCAAATATGTTTTCAAACCATAAAACTTGGTGTTTGGGGTCAAATAAAACATTTCCCAAAAGTTTTCTTCCAAAACCATTTTTAATAAATAAACCACATTTCTATTTGACTAGAAATGGTTTTAAATCAAGAATCATTCTTTTCTTTCACCAAATACATTTTTGAAACCACAAAGGGTTTCCTAGGGTCAGTAGGTTCAAATCACACCATTTGTAAAAGATTTCATCCCCAAATTCATTTTTGAATAATTTTTACATTCTAAACAAGCATACAAATGTTTCTGCAAAAACAAACATTTTTCCAGAAGCTTTTTACTAAACAAATGGCATGGTTGGATAGGGCTTGTTCCACTGATTCCCTTGATATAAAGTTTGTAAAATTTGGACGTGTGGATCAAAAGTTACAAGAGTTTCAAATCTGCATCTAAATCAGATTCAAATTTTGTTTTAAACAGAAACTGGCGACACGCGTCCTATTACCATTCGTCGGTACCGCTTCGCTCAGATCGGCTATTCTGGCGTGTTGGATCAAGTTGAATCATGCGGCTCAGAAGCGTGCGTACCCATTCGCTTACTTTCTATCCTAATCGTCAGATCCAAATCCAACGGTCGTAACTACTCTGACTAATAATCAGCGGCGCTGGCGGCATCGCTCATGCGAGGTCGTCGCCGGTGACACTGGATGCAAGGGACAGAAGGAGAAGGCTCACCGTGATTGCAATGTCGTGGGGAAGCTCAAGGTGTCGTTGGTTCGACGAGGGGCGCACGGAGTTGAGGGTAATGGCTCGCCGGAGTTCTTGCTGGCGTCGGGCGGTTCTGGAGGTCGTCGAGGATGGGAGGCACCCTAGGACGAAGGGAGACATCGTTAGGTTCGCAAGGGCATGGCGATCATTATCGTGTCCACGGGAAGAGGGTGGTCGGGTTTATCGGGGAACGTCGCCGATTAGCGAGCACGGCGGCGGCTCGGGAAGACGTTGCCGATCTTGCGAGCTCACAGTGGTGGCGATGCGGAAAAGTCCGCCAGACGATGGGGATCACAGCTGCGTGCTCTAGGAGGCGAGTGGTGGCGTGGCTGCGGAATACTCACGGAGCGTCGTCGGACAGAGGATGGTGTTGAGTGAAATTCGACAGCCTGGGGCGCACTTGGGGGAGGAGACAGAGGGGAAATGGAGGGGAGACGCTGGCGTTTAAAGGGGCATGGTCACGGCGAGTAATGGTGGCCGCATTAAGGTGAATTGAAGCCGCGGAATCAACGGCAGGAGCGGGGAAGAACGGGTCGCAGTGGTGGAGACGATGAACAGGAGAGGGTGGGGTCGGCTGGTCAGTGAGAAAGGGAGTGAGGGGGAGGGTCCACCGGTCAGCTTCTGTGCGGGTCAGTTAGTTGGTGCCAAACGTTTTCTTCGGGAGGGAGAGAAGCTAGGCTGGTTGGGCCTTGTGGGCTGCTGGGTTGGGTCGACTGGGCTGGCTCCTTCTCATATATTTTTTTTGTACAGCAAGCTTTTCTTTTTCTATTTCCTATTTCTGTTTTGAAATTCAAACAACAAATCATTCAACAAATCAATTCAAAAACATTCACCACACTTGTAATTGAATTTGGTTCTGTTTAACAACATAAACCAAAATCCAAAATAAAATAATATTTTTTATTTTAGAGTCCATTTATAATTAAATAAAATGGACACTAGTTAATAAATCAAATGGGTTTTAATTTATTTAAAAACTCCATTTGAAATCTAAATATTTTCAAAACCAAATCAATAGGTTTTATTTGAAAATAAGAAGATACTTTGGAAAACTTGTTTAAAACAAAATAACATTTTTATTTTAGGGTCCAATAATAATTAAATGAATAGACCTTATTCATTTAATTCAAATAGGATTTGTTTTATTAAAATATTTATTTTGAAATCTAAAATAAAACCAAAACACTTCAGTAGGTTTTATTAGAGAATATAAAATATTTGGAAAGCTTGTTTAAAATAAAATAATAAGTTTTGATGTTTATTTAAAATGGGAAAAGCCTTTACTTAAATAAAATTGGATATTAAATCCTTATTATTTTATTTAAATAAACCTTTACTATTTTTAATCAAAACAAAACATTTTATGTCACATCCCAAGATTTTCCAAATCTTGTAATGTGAAAATAAATGAATAAATTAAAACTTTGTTTAAATTTCAGAGCCAGAAGAAACTTTTTGAATTCAATTGGAACTTCAACCCTTTTGAATTAAATAAAACCTAAAGGGATCTAAAAAGATAAACATTTAATAAAGGAAAAATAAAAACATTTGGAAATACTATTTTTGAAACCCTTAAGTGAAAAGATTTATTTACAAATGAAATAGAAGATTATAAATAAAGAATGTTTTATAAAGCCAAATTAAACCTTAGCCAAGCTTTGAAAATTAAAAACATTTTATTATTTAAATTAGCAAAAGTTTATTTAAATAATTAATAAGGATTTAATATCCAATCTTATTTAAATAAAAGGTATTACCAATTTAATTGAGACATCAAAACTTCTTAGATTAATTAAAATAAGACTTTCAAATATTTTATATTCACAAATAAAGCCTACTGAAGTTTTGGTTTTATTTTAGATTGCAAAATAAAGTTTCTAATAAAACAAAACTTATTTGATTTAATAAAGAAGGTCTATTGTATTTAATTATTAATGGACCCTAAATCAAAAAGTTATTTTATTTTAGACAAGTTTCCAAATATTCCTTACTCCCAAATAAAACCTACTGAACTGGTTTTGAAATATTTGGGTTTTAAATAAATATTTTATTAATTAAACCAAACCCTATTTTATTAATAAACCATGGTCCATTTTTAATTAATAAAAGGAACATAAAAATATTTAAAAATATTATTTTATTTTGGACCTTGATTTATGCTGATAAACAGAACCAAGTTCAATTTGTGAAGAGTGGTGTTTTAATTAATTTGGTTGAAAATTTGAAACAGAAATTGGATTCAGAAAAAGGAAAAGATTACAGGAAGAAAAAAAAATAGTCGGACCTGACCCAACTGGCCAAGCCCAACAGCAGCCCACCTAACCCAGTTCTCTCTCCCATGACGATTCGAACCAACTACCTGACCCGCACAGAGACTGACTGGTGGACCTCCCCCTCATTTCTTTTTCCACTGACTGGTAGGCCCGCTATCACTGTTCATCGTCTCCTTCACCCATCCCGCAGTGACCAGTTCTTCTCCCCCGTTCTGCCGTTGATTGCTCTAGCTTAATTCGCTTTAACGCGACAGACGTTACCAGCCTTTATCACGCAGATGGAAACGCCAGGACATCCTCTATATTTCCCCGCTGACACCTCGCGCTCGCACGCCCCAGACCGCCTCCAATTTCTTCCCGATCACCCTCTGCTCCGACGAGGGCCAGTATCGATTCCGGCCAAACCACATCACCCCGAACCTCCCTGAGCACGCTGACAGCCTCCCCACTCACAGACAATCCTCCCTGTGCCTTCCGTTCGACCGCGGGCGCCCCGAAGCGTCGGCTTGGACAAGCTCCGACAGCGCCGCCGTCCGTTTCCACTCCGGCGACGACTTTCAGGTGAACCAGACCGCCCCGACCCCTCTCGTTCACGCACACAGCATCGCCTTGCTCTTGCGCATCTGAATGTGCTCCTGTTTTGTCTTAGGGCGATCTGCAGCGACGACTCCTACCGTCACCACCGTCTGGCTTAACTCCGACGAGCACTTCTGGTATGCATCTGACCACCCCGCGCCTCCTCGTTCACACTCCCACACTCGCCACATCTTTCTGCAACTAACCGCATCGTTGTTTTGCTTCGGGATGATCTACAGCGTCGCCCTCGATCGCGGACAGAGCCACCCGACGCCGACCTCCACTCCGGCGAGGAATTACTGCAGACCCTGAGCGCCCCGAGACCAACCGACCGCGCCCCAAGCATCACCTCGTCCTCGCGATCACGGTGAGCGTTCTCACCTCGTACTTTTCTTCCTAGAACCGCCGATAGCCAGTAGCTGGACCGCTGCCACCGAGCGCCGCCGGAATTTGGCAAGCATGTTAGTGACCGTTAGATTTAGATCTAACGTATAGGAAAGAAAGTGGGCAAAGGGGTATCGAGCAACCAGTACCGTGCGATCCCACTTAGATCCAACGATCCAGAGAGATCAATCCGCCCGAACCGGTATCAGCCTACTAAAACATGACGCGTGTCCCCTGGGTTGTTTAAAAACAGATTTGAATCTGATTTATTTGCAAACTTCAAACCCTTATAACTTGAGATCTACACGTCCAAAAATTTCAAATTTTATATCAATGGGTTCAGGAAAATTAACCCTATCTAACTGTGGTCTTAGTTTAGAAAATAGTATCTGTTAACTTGTTTGAAATTGCAGAAACATTTGTGTACTTGTTTAGAGTAGGAAAATTTTCTAAAATTGATTTTAAGATTAAATCTTTTGCAAAATGGTTTATAGTGACCTTACTGACCCTAAGAACCACCCCATGGTTTTGAAAATGAAATTAGAAAAATTTAGAATGGATTAATTGAATTAGTCTATTTCTAGCTAAATAAAGATAAGGATTTTTTTTTGTATGAAAAAGGTTTTTGGAATAAAAACCTTGGGAAAATATTTCTTCAAAGATACTGAACCAAAACACCAAGACTTGAGAATTAGAAACTTTTGGTGAGAAACTTAAAGATTTTGATTTGATAAAACCATTTTTCCACCATATAAATTATTGAATGGAATTTTAAAATAGTTTTTGGACAAAACCCTCTAACTAATGACTTTGCCATTTTGGGTAAATGACCAATTTGGACCTTACAAAGTTTGAAAACCTAGTGGAGACCATCCTTGCAATAGAACCATCCTTTGCATACTTATGCATGACTTAGTTTCCTTCTTGTCGTGTGTGTGTGATTTTGTTTGAGTAATGGTGGTTTGGAATGTTAGTTGATTTGGTGTTTGCTTGGTTGACTTGTAGTGAAATTAGCAAAGTGTGAAACTAGCAAGAATCAAGGAGTTAACCTTCATTCCCTACCAAAAAGGCAAGTGACACTATCATCTAAAGTCCTACTATTTTCATTATACTTAGTGGATTATGAAAACATGCAAGAAAAGAGATTTCTTTATACTTATGCTATGCTAAATCCTAATAGGATTCCCTATACACTCCTTAGTGAAAGTATTGAAGTTGTACATGCTTAGCCATGCTTTATTTTGACAAGAGATACATGTTGAGATTTTACAAAGGATTGAGAAAAGGACTTATGTTTTACATAATAATAAAACAAGGACTCAATGAACCACCTAGGTGGTGGACACTTTAAATTTTGGAGAAGGTGGCAACAAAAGGGACCATGTCTATGGGGATCACTTTGTGTTGTGCTCCAAAAAGAAAACCACCTAGGAAACTTAGAGATTGAACATGTTTCTCCAATTGTGGCTTTCGTGTACAACCACATGCTATTATGGCTCTGGCTTAGCCAACTACATTAGGAAGACCCATACATTGTGTTTTGTTACCGGACATGGGGATCTGGAATGCTTCATGGGGGCTGAAGACAAGCTAGCAATGATGTATGGGAGGACCTTTTGGAAAGACTTCGTCACATTCTCAGTCTGCCGGTACTCCAACTTGGTGAGCACTAATCCAGTAGGCCACTGGTGGCAACAAGATGGGATTGTGTCATGTGGGTAAAGTGTACTCCTCTGGAAGCTAAATAAATCTAAGTACTTAGCCGTGTCCCCGGTTATGGACAATACTGAGCAACTAAAGTTTGAACTATGGGAGATCTCGACATTCCAACTTCTAATATAAAAACTTGATGCACTTGGGGGTACCAAGGAATTCAAAGAGATTTTGCTAAACTTGTTGCACTTGGGGTTACCAAGGTGCTCAAGAGTATGATGTACTTTGGGTTACCAAGGAACTCATGTGTTTGATAAAACTTGTTGCACTTGGGAGTTACCAAGTGGCTCAAGAGATTTTGACAAGGACTTGAACACTTGAGTTTCTACCAAGGAGTTCAAGGGATTCTTGGAAAAGATATTTGACAAAGGACTTAAAACTTTTTGAAAAGATAGGATAAAATAATGCTTTATGCAAAGAAGCCTTAAACTCTACTTAGCCAAACATGCATATAATGACAGGATCCACTCTTATTATACATAGAAGTGAAGCTTGCCAATACAATTCAAATGTGTTGACCCTTGTGGCTGTAACTTGTAATGTTGCAGGTTGATTGTTTTTAAATGAAGATTGTTTGATTGACTAGGACTACAAAGTCTACAACCAACATCTGCCTGTGGCACTTTGAAGATGAAGGACCCATGACTATAGTTATTCCGCTGCAATATAATGTAATAGCCAAATGAGCTATGTATGATGTAATAGAATTATGTTATTCCTGGTTATAAAGTTATAGTATGACCTTTGTATCTTGATATTACATCTTAACTGTGGATGCTAGCTATTGATCCAGGGACTAGCATTGTAAAACACAGGAGGACTCTACCTTATTAGGCTGAGACCCCTACAGATGGTATCAGAGCACTGTGTTGCCTGTAGGATTTGTAACCCTAGGATTGGACAAAAACCCTTAGAAAAATAGGAGTTGTATTTTGTTCCAAAAACTTATTTACAAAAACACTTGTAACCTCTTTCCCTTAACCATTTTGGTTTCAACTCTACACCTCTTCTACTTCAACTTGATGGAAAAACCTACACCATGGCCAAAGACTACACCATGTGCAAGGGACTTCTTCAACATCTTCAACTCTAATGACTTCAACATCTTCGGCATGTTCACCAAGGACTTCCAACTTGGATATCACTAAGGACCACAAGTGAAACAAGGAAATCCTACTCAAGATTTAGAGACTGAGGGAATGCAAAATAAGAAGGAGCCATCAACAACTTTGAAGTATTGTGACCAAGAGTTTTTCTCAAGGAAACCATGATCTCAAGTAAGAAGAATCATGAAGGAAGGAAAGATCACAAGTGAACCATATAGATAGACCACCATATTTTAGCTAAGTCAAAAACACACCAACTTATGTGATGTAACAAAAATATTTTGTTGCCTAAGTATGTGCGTGAACCTTGTTTGAGTGAAAAGTTGATTTGTGATTGCATGCACATTGCTTGTGTGAATTGTGAAGTGTGTGATTAGAAATATTTCCTTAGAAATATCTTGCCTACTCTAATCTTCCTTCAACACAAACAGATGACTACTCCAAAGGACTCCAAGGTTGATGACACCAACACCAACCAAGATAACAGCGTGAGAGAGCTCATAGCAACCCAACATCAGTTGAACCAACTGACAGCTCAGTTCCTAGCCAACAATAGTGATAAAGATCCAGCACTGCAAAAGTTTTTGGTGGAACAATCCCAACTGATGCTTAAGGTGACTAATCAAATGATTAGCATGGAAGAAAACTATCCTAGAAGAGTGTATGATAGTAAGGATTACAAGAATGTTATTCTAGATGGAGCCCCAGCTTGCATTATTTGTGGAGACAGGGATCATACCTCCAAGGAGCATGAAGGACAATGCCCCAATTGTGAAGAAGAACATCCTGTTGGAAAATGCCCCACCTCTCAAGCTACATGTTACCTTTGTGAAGGAAGTGATCATACTCCTGGCCAATGTCCCATCTATGCCATGGTGGAACAAAGGAAACAAGAAGGATCCAAGTCTACCAAAGGAAAAGGACCACTCATACCTCCAAACAAGACAACCCAATTCAAAGGATCAAAGAAAACCAAGAAACCCAAGCAAGACATGAGCCTTGCACAATGTCGTAAATGTAAGGAAATGGGACACTACTCCAGTGGATGCCCATAGAACAAGAAGAATAAAGATATTGACCAAGTGTGGTGCAACAACTGCAAAGAACCAGGTCACTATGTAGCAACTTGCCCACAAGAGCCACATAAAGAACTCAAGGACATTCATTGTTTCAACTGCAAGAACCCAGGACACTATGCGAGCAACTGTCCAGAAAGGATGAAGAACAAGTTGAACAAGCCTATGGAGAAGCTCAACCTTGGCCCATGAGTCAAGTATGGAAACCAAGGAAACCATGCAAATGTTTGCCATGAAGAATTTTTCCCAGGATCCCAAGAAGGACAATATGTAATTTTTGTTTGAAAATTTTTAAGGGTGGTAGTACCCTAGTTGTTTTGAACTTGCTTGTAACCCTAGCCTTTCCAAATCTCGGGACGAGATTTATTTTAAGGGTGGTAGCCTGTCACATCCCAAGATTTTCCAAATCTTGTAATGTGAAAATAAATGAATAAAATAAAACTTTGTTTAAATTTCAGAGCCAGAAGAAACTTTTTGAATTCAATTGGAACTTCAACCCTTTTGAATTAAATAAAACCTAAAGGGATCTAAAAAGATAAACATTTAATAAAGGAAAAATAAAAACATTTGGAAATACTATTTTTGAAACCCTTAAGTGAAAAGATTTATTTACAAATGAAATAGAAGATTATAAATAAAGAATGTTTTATAAAGCCAAATTAAACCTTAGCCAAGCTTTGAAAATTAAAAACATTTTATTATTTAAATTAGCAAAAGTTTATTTAAATAATTAATAAGGATTTAATATCCAATCTTATTTAAATAAAAGGTATTACCAATTTAATTGAGACATCAAAACTTCTTAGATTAATTAAAATAAGACTTTCAAATATTTTATATTCACAAATAAAGCCTACTGAAGTTTTGGTTTTATTTTAGATTGCAAAATAAAGTTTCTAATAAAACAAAACTTATTTGATTTAATAATGAAGGTCTATTGTATTTAATTATTAATGGACCCTAAATCAAAAAGTTATTTTATTTTAGACAAGTTTCCAAATATTCCTTACTCCCAAATAAAACCTACTGAACTGGTTTTGAAAATATTTGGGTTTTAAATAAAGATTTTATTAATTAAACCAAACCCTATTTTATTAATAAACCATGGTCCATTTTTAATTAATAAAAGGAACATAAAAGTATTTAAAAATATTATTCTATTTTGGACCTTGATTTATGCTGATAAACAGAACCAAGTTCAATTTGTGAAGAGTGGTGTTTGAATTAATTTGGTTGATATTTATTTGGTTGAAAATTTGAAACAGAAATTGGATTCAGAAAAAGGAAAAGATTACAGGAAGAAAAAAAAATAGTCGGACCTGACCCAACTGGCCAAGCCCAACAGCAGCCCACCTAACCCAGTTCTCTCCTCCCCGCAGAAAACGATTCGAACCAACTACCTGTCCAAGCAGAGACGATCGTGGACCTCCCCCTCATTTCTTTTTCCACTGACTGGTAGGCCCGCTATCACTGTTCATCGTCTCCTTCACCCTTCCCGCAGTGACCAGTTCTTCTCCCCCGTTCTGCCGTTGATTGCTCCAGCTTAATTCGCTTTAACGCGACAGACGTTACCAGCCTTGATCACGCAGATGGAAACGCCAGGACATCCTCTATATTTCCCCTCTGACACCTCGCGCTCGCACGCCCCAGACTGCCTCCAATTTCTTCCCGAGCACCCTCTTCTCCGACGAGGGCCAGTATCGATTCCGGCCAAACCACATCACCCCGAACCTCCCTGAGCACGCTGACAGCCTCCCCACTCACAGACAATCCTCCCTGTGCCTTCCGTTCGACCCTGGCGCCTAAAAGCGGCTTGGACAAGCTCGGCATAGCGCCATCCGTTTCCACTCCGGCGACGACTTTCAGGTGAACCAGACCGCCCCGACCCTCTCGTTCACGCACACAACATCGCCTTGCTCTTGCAAATCTGAATGTGCTCCTGTTTTGTCTTAGGGCGATCTGCAGCGACGACTCCTACCGTCACCACCGTCTGGCTTAACTCCAACGAGCACTTCTGGTATGCATCTGACCACCCCGCGCCTTCTCGTTCGCACTCCCACACTCGCCACATCTTTCTGCAACTAACCGCATCGTTGTTTTGCTTCGGGATGATCTACAGCGTCGCCCTCGACCGCGGACAGAGCCACCCAACGCCGACCTCCACTCCAGCGAGGAATTACTGGAGACCCTGAGCGCCCCACCAACCGACCGCGCCCCAAGAATCACCTCGTCCTCGCGATCACGGTGAGCGTTCTCACCTCGTACTTTGCTTCCTATAACCGCCGATAGCCGCAGACCGTCGCCACAAGCCACCGAGCGCCGCCGGAATTTGGCAAGCATGTTAGTGACCGTTAGATTTAGATCTAACGTATAGGAAAGAAAGTGGGCGAAGGGGTATCGAGCAACCAGTACCGTGCGATCCCACTTAGATCCAACGATCCAGAGAGATCAATCCGCCCGAACCGGTATCAGCCTATTAAAACATGACGCGTGTCCCCTGGGTTGTTTAAAAACAGATTTGAATCTGATTTATTTGCAAACTTCAAACCCTTATAACTTGAGATCTACACGTCCAAAAATTTCAAATTTTATATCAATGGGTTCAGGAAAACAAACCCTAGCTAACTGTGGTCTTAGTTTAGAAAATAGTATCTGTTAACTTGTTTGAAATTGCAGAAACATTTGTGTACTTGTTTAGAGTAGGAAAATTTTCTAAAATTGATTTTAAGATTAAATCTTTTGCAAAATGGTTTATAGTGACCTTACTGACCCTAAGAACCAACCCATGGTTTTGAAAATGAAATTAGAAAAATTTAGAATGGATTAATTGAATTAGTCTATTTCTAGCTAAATAAAGATAAGGATTTTTTTGTATGAAAAAGGTTTTTGGAATAAAAACCTTGGGAAAATATTTCTTCAAATATACTGAACCAAAACACCAAGACTTGAGAATTAGAAACTTTTGGTGAGAAACTTAAAGATTTTGATTTCATAAAACCATTTTTCCACCATATAAAATATTGAATGGAATTTTAAAATAGTTTTTGGACAAAACCCTCTAACTAATGACTTTGCCATTTTGGGTAAATGACCAATTTGGACCTTACAAAGTTTGAAAACCTAGTGGAGACCATCCTTGCAATAGAACCATCCTTTGCATACTTATGCATGACTTAGTTTCCTTCTTGTCGTGTGTGTGTGTGATTTTGTTTTAGTAATGGTGGTTTGGAATGTTAGTTGATTTGGTGTTTGCTTGGTTGACTTGTAGTTAAATTAGCAAAGTGTGAAACTAGCAAGAATCAAGGAGTGAACCCTCATTCCCTACCAAAAAGGAAAGTGACACTATCATCTAAAGTCCTACTATTTTCATTATACTTAGTGGAATATGAAAACATGCAAGAAAAGAGATTTCTTTATACTTATGCTATGCTAAATCCTAATAGGATTCCCTATACACTCCTTAGTGAAAGTATTGAAGTTGTACATGCTTAGCCATGCTTTATTTTGACAAGAGATACATGTTGAGATTTTACAAAGGATTGAGAAAAGGACTTATGTTTTACATAATAATAAAACAAGGACTCAATGAACCACCTAGGTGGTGGACACTTTAAATTTTGGAGAAGGTGGCAACAAAAGGGACCATGTCTATTGGGATCACTTTGTGTTGTGCTCCAAAAAGAAAACCACCTAGGAAACTTAGAGATTGAACATGTTTCTCCAATTGTGGCTTTCGTGTACAACCACATGCTATTATGGCTCTGGCTTAGCCAACTACATTAGGAAGACCCATACATTGTCTTTAGTTACCGGACATGGGGATCTGGAATGCTTCATGGGGGCTGAAGACAAGCTAGCAATGATGTATGGGAGGACCTTTTGGAAAGACTTCGTCACATTCTCAGTCTGCCGGTACTCCAACTTGGTGAGCACTAATCCAGTAGGCCACTGGTGGCAACAAGATGGGATTGTGTCATGAGGGTAAAGTGTACTCCTTCTGCAGAAGCTAAATAAATCTAAGTACTTAGCCGTGTCCACGGTTATGGACAATACTGAGCAACTAAAGTTTGAACTATGGGAGATCTCGACATTCCAACTTCTAATATAAAAACTTGATGCACTTGGGGGTACCACGGAATTCAAAGAGATTTTGTTAAACTTGTTGCACTTGGGGTTACCAAGGTGCTCAAGAGTATGATGTACTTGGGGTTACCAAGGAACTCATGAGTTTGATAAAACTTGTTGCACTTGGGAGTTACCAAGTGGCTCAAGAGATTTTGACAAGGACTTGAACACTTGAGTTTCTACCAAGGAGTTCAAGGGATTCTTGTAAAAGAGATTTGACAAAGGACTTAAAACTTTTTGAAAAGATAGGATAAAATAATGCTTCATGCAAAGAAGCCTTAAACTCTACTTAGCCAAACATGCATATAATGACAGGATCCACTCTTATTATACATAGAAGTGAAGCTTGCCAATACAATTCAAATGTGTTGACCCTTGTGGCTGTAACTTGTAATGTTGCAGGTTGATTGTTTTTAAATGAAGATTGTTTGATTGACTAGGACTACAAAGTCTACAACCAACATCTGCCTGTGGCACTTTGAAGATGAAGGACCCATGACTATAGTTATTCCGCTGCAATGTAATGTAATAGCCAAATGAGCTATGTATGATGTAATAGAATTATGTTATTCCTGGTTATAAAGTTATAGTATGACCTTTGTATCTTGATATTACATCTTAACTGTGGATGCTAGCTATTGATCCAGGGACTAGCATTGTAAAACACAGGAGGACTCTACCTTATTAGGCTGAGACCCCTACATTTTATTTCAAAAGCTTGGCCAAGTTTTAATTTGGCTTTATAAAATAATCCGTATTTATAAATCTACCTTTTCTTTTGAAAACCAAATCCTTTTATTAAAAGATCCAAAATAGTAATTTTAAATATTTTTAGCTTTATTGTTTATTTAACTTTTTAAATCCCTTTAGGTTTTTATTTGATCCAAATAGGTTTTGAAAGTTTCCAAATGGATTCAAAAAGTTTCTTCTCACCCTAAAAATCAACAAAGTTTTATTTTATTCAATTATTTTTCACATTACAAGATTTGGAAAATCTTGGGATGTGACAGGCTACCACCCTTAAAATAAATCTCGTCCCGAGATTTGGGGAGGCTAGGGTTACAAGTAGGCTCAAACAACTAGGGTACTGCCACCATTAAAATATTTTCCAACTAAATTACATATTGGCCTCCTTGGGATCCTGGGGAAACTTCTCTGGGCAAACATCTGCATAGTGTCCTTTGTTTTCACACTTAAAACATGTGACAAGGCTGAGATCTTTTATAGGTTGGTTTATCTTGTGCTTCCTCTTTCCTGGACAGAAGTTTACATAGTGTCCTAGTTCCTTGCATTTGAAACACATCACTTGGCTGATATCTTTCTTTTCCTTTGGCATTATTGCCTCTTGTTTGTTTCTTTGATTCTTCTTCTTTTCTGGGCATTCATTGGCATAGTGTCCCATCTCTTTGCAATTGTAACATTGCACTTGAGTAATATCCTTCTTGTTAGGGTTGGGGCATTTCTTCTTCTTCTTGGGTCTCTCCAAAGCTAGGAGTTCTTCTAGTTCATGTTCTTCATATCTCACCTCGGAGGTGGGAAATCTTTCTCTCTTCTTGGGGCATTGATCTTCATGTTCCTTGGATGCATGATCTTTGTCTCCATAAATATTGCTAGCTTGGGTTCCTTCTAGATTAACATCTTTGTCATCCTTGTTGTCATTAGATCTTTGGGAAAAGTTTTCTCCCATGTTGATCATTTGAGTAACCAATCCTTGCAACAATTGGGATTGAAGTTTCAAAATCCTTTGTATGGCTGGGTCTAGTCCATTGTTGTTGGCTAAAAGCTGAGTTGTCTCTTGACTCAACTGGTTTTGGGTTGCTATAAGTTCTTTCATGTTGTCCTCTTGTTTGTTGTTGGTGTCACCATCCTTGATGTTGGAGTTTCTTGGAGAAGTCATCTGTTTGGGTTGGGTAGGGATTAGAATAGGCAAAATATTTCTAAGGGAATAATTCCAATCACACACATCACAATTCACACAAGCAATATGCAAGCAATCACAAACAAACATTCCACTCAAACAACAAGTTTCAAGCATATTTTTAGGCAACCAAAAATATTTTTGTTACACCACATAAGTTGGTGTGGTAGACTTAACTATAATATGGTGGTCCATCAATATGGTTCACTTGTGATCTTTCCTTCCCTCTTGGTTGATTCTTCTTGCATGAGATCTTGGTTTCCTTGGAAAAACTTTTGGTCACAATACTTCTGTTAGACCCCTCCTTTATAAAGGAAAGGATCCCCGTGATTGCAATGCTAGTCCCTGGATCAATGCTAGCATCCATAGTTTAAGATGAAGTACACAGATACAAAGGTCGTTTATTACATTCATTCCAGAGATAAAACATAGTCTTTTACAACTCAGGGCCATAGGCCTAATACAAGAGTTTAAGGAATAAGTAAATAAACATAAGTCTTCATCTTCATGTGCCACAGGCAAGCATGTTGAGTGTAGACTCATGACTCCTACTCATCATCGGAGTAACCTGCAACATCACAAGTTACAGCCACAGAGGGTCAATAATTTGGAATAGTATTGGCAAGTGATACCTTAGTATATTTTAAGAGGACTATATTACTATATGCATTTTGGCTAAGTGTAGCTTGGCTTGCTTTGCTTGAAAATAGGTTTTACCTATTAGTTGAAATCACTAAGTTTTTCTTTGTCAAAAATTCTCCCAAGAAACCACCAATAGACATTGGGGTCCTTCACCCTTGTTCTCCCACAAGTTTTATTTAGAAGTTGGAGTGATGAGATTCTTGTAGCTTCCATGTCTTGATGCTCAAGTTGTCCATTGCCTTGGACTAGGCTAAGTACTTAGGTTTTCCATCTGCAGAGGTGGTGCACTTTCCCCACAAGACTTGGTTTCCCAAGACAGGACCTTTCAGAAGCCTTTCCTTAGTCAAATGGACGCGTTCCAACCTATCATCCCAACTACCACCAACTGTCCAAATGACTAAGTTCTAGCAACCTATATGATCAAGGCAGAGCCCATATTGCCAAGTGGTTGCACTGTAAGCTTTCTCAACACTTGGCCTCCAAATCCCTTTGTGCCTGGGTGGCATACCACAAGTGAGATACACAACCCAAGTCCATGGCCTTGTGTAACCACTCAACATAACCCAATCCTTCCATTCCACCCTGGAGGTTCATTTGACTTAGTTATTTTGTTTGGAAAGCATAAGTCTCATGACTTAGAAATATTTTCACCATAGTAAGTATAGATTCTCACCAACCCTTGTTTGCTAAATATCTAGGCTAAGCATGGTAAGATAACTTATCATAGGAAAATTCCTTAGCAATTCTATAATTCTACACTACTTAGGATTTCCCCAACTTAGCACTAGGCAAAAAATAGCATGCAAGACTTAGCAAAATATCTAATGCTAGTACAAAACATAGGATAGAAATATTCATGAAAATATCACTTGCCTTGGTAGTGGGGAGAGTAGCACTCTTCACAATCACAATCACTAGCAAAATCTACACAAAAAATTTATAGCATACAATTACACACAATTATATACAACCAAAAATAATATGAATGTATGCATGCAAGAATTTACCAAGTGGTGATTTTTAAAATTCTACCAAGCATGCACATGTTTACAGAAACTTAACCAGTCACAAGTTTGCCAACTAAACTTATTTGACACCAAAACAAATTACTATACTAAATCTATACTCAAAATGGCCTTAAACATGTTTCCACAAATAAATTCATTTTAACTGTTACTATTTGTTAAACACATTGGATATTCAGAAAGGTCTTGTTTCACTGAATCCAACGGTATAAAGTTTGTAAAATTCCAACGTGGCATTCAAAAGTTATAGCAGTTTGAAGTTTGGATCTAAATCTGATTCGAATTTCTGTTTTTTGAATTCAACCTAGACACATGTCGTAACCTCACTGGCGCATACCTATTCGGTTGGATCGCGCTCTGCGGACCGCAGGATCTAAGTGGGATCTGGCGGCTCAGATGCGCGCTTACCCCTTCGTTTAAAATTCTATCCTAGCCCTACGATACAGATCCAACGGTCTAAATCACCAAGCCAGAATCTGGCGGCGCTTAGCGGCTGCGCGCGGTGGCGACGGCCAGACGGTGGCGGCGCCGGCGATACAGGTCACTAGGAGGATAGGGAAGGTACTCACCGAGACCGCAAGGACGTGGGGATGCTCAACTTGTGGACAGCTCGGCAAGGGGCGCTCAGGGTTGCGGTGAATTCCTCGCCGGAGTTGGATCTGGCAACGGTGGCTCTGCTTGAGGTCGAAGGCGATGTTGTAGATCTCTAGGATGCAAACAGAGGATGTGGTTAGATGCAGAAGACCACGGCGAAGATGCGTGCGTGAAAAACAGGGTTCGGGACGGTCTGGACTTACCGCTGGAGCTCGCCGGAGTTGGAGCTGGAGACGGTGGCGGTCAGTCGTTTGCGTAGCCGACGTTTTGGGTCACCCGCGGGCAAACCAAGGGTGTTAGGAGATGCATGAGATCAAGTGGAGTCTGTTTGTGTGAAGCAGAGGCAGAGGGGTGGTCGGAGGTGGCCGGAATCGCTGCGGCAGCTCGTTGGAGGCGGCGGGGTTGCAGAGCAATGTCTGCGACTGAGGCGTCTTGTGCTTGGGGTTTGGGGGAGAAGAGAGAGGGGGCAGAGGGGGTTTATGTAGCCTGCTCGCGAGCGAGAATCACTCGTGCCTTAACTCGAATTTAAGCTGCGTAATCAACAGGAAACAACCGCGTCAATTTTGGGGACGAACAGGTCGTGGGGGGTGGAGACGACGATGCTCGGGTGGGCCGCGGTTGTCAGCGAGAGAGGGGGGTGGAAGCGGGTCCCTTCTGTCAGTGAGCTGGTGGGTGCGGGAGTGGGTAAAGAAAACGATTCGCGGGTGTGCACTATTGGGCTAGTTTGGGCCGTGTTGGGCTGGGTCGGCCAGATTGGCTGGTTTTGGCTATTTTTTCTTCTTAATTCTTTTTCTTTTTCAGATTGAATTTCTAGAAATGGTTTTAAAACCCAAATTCAAATCTGTTTGAATCCAAAGCTTTACAGGACTTTTGTACAATAAATCTTGCTCTTAAATAGGTGTTAAACACATCTAAACACTTTTGAACATTTGGGTCTTTTGAAAATAAATTAAAACTATGCCTTTATGATAATAGGCATATAATTTGTTTTTAATTCATATTTTGCTTTGCTACTTTGCTCAAATTTTTGGAAATCACTTGTGTTTGGATTCTAAACAATAATGAAGGATAAATAGCATTTTTCTCAACAATAATTAGCACAAAGGCTAGGGTTTCCTTACATAAAATAATGAGCCACAATTGCTCCTGTTTCTGAAATGATTTTGAGAAAAACCCTAAATGATGATGAATGCAAGGATGATATGAATGAGTTTTGGAATATGAATTTAGGGATGTTACAAATCTAACCCCCTTAAGATGAATCTCGCCCTCGAGATTCGGATTGGCTAGCAAATAGGTGAGGGTGGTCTTTCCGAAGATCATCTTCTCTTTCCCATGTTGCTTCCTCTTCAGAGTGATGATTCCATTGTACCTTGCAAAACTTGATAGTTTTTGTCCTTGTAAATCTTTCTGCGGTCTCAAGAATCTTGACAGGCTTTTCCTCATAGGTGAGATCACTTTCTAGTTGGACTTCTTCCAAAGGTATGGTATCCTTCAAAGATGATTCTTCCATCTCTGGGTGACATTTCTTGAGCTGACTCACATGAAACACATTATGGACAGCTGACAGAGATTCTGGCAATTCAACTTCATATGCAACTTCTCCCTTGCGACTTAGAATTTTGAATGGCCCAACATATCTTGGTGCCAACTTTCCTTTGACTCCAAATCTTTTCACTCCACGAAGTGGTGATACTCTGAGATAAGCTCTATCCCCAACTTCGTAGGTGACTTCTCTACGCTTAGAATCCGCGTAGCTTTTCTGTCGGGACTGTGCTATCTTCAACCTGTCCTTAACCAATTTGACTTTCTCTTCGGCGTCTTTGATAAGATCAGGTCCAAATAAACTTCTTTCTCCCACTCCATTCCATAGCAATGGGGTGGTACACTTCCTTCCGTAGAGAAACTCAAATGGTGCCATCCCAATACTATATTGATAACTGTTGTTGTAAGAGAACTCTGCGTAGGGCAGACTTTCATCCCAACTTTCTCCATAGTCTAAGGCACATGCCCTCAACATGTATTCAAGAATCTGATTAGTCCTTTCTGTTTGTCCATCAGTTTGAGGATGAAAAGTAGTGCTGAATTCCAACCTCGTTCCTAAGGATTCATGAAGCTGTCTCCAAAAGTGAGAAGTGAACTGAGTTCCTCTATCTGACATGATACTCTTAGGCACACCGTGAAGGCATACAATTCTTCTCATGTAGATCTTTGCTAACTTGGCACTTGTATAAGTTGTCTTCACGGGTATAAAATGAGCCACTTTAGTTAGGAGATCCACTACTACCCATATGGAGTCATACCCTGACCTGGTTCTTGGTAATCCGGTAATGAAATCCATACCGATATTTTCCCACTTCCATTCAGGAATAGGTAGTGGTTGAAGCAAACCTGCTGGTTTCTGATGCTCCGCTTTCACTCTGCTACACACATCACACAAAGCAATATGTTCGGCGATGTCCCTCTTGAGATTGTTCCACCAAAATCTTTCTTTCATGTCCATGTACATCTTGGTGTTTCCTGGGTGAATAGAATACGGAGAGTTGTGATCTTCTTTAGAATCAGTTTCCGCAACTCCGGATCTTGTGGAACAAAAATACGTTTCCCGTGCCATAAAGTTCCTTGTTCGTCTATATGAAAACTCTTAGCTTTCCCTAGACTAATATTTTCCTTAATCTTTTCAATTTCCTTATCAATCTTTTGAGCTTCTCGGATCTTGTCCAATAAAGTGGGTTGAACATCTAAGGACATGAGATGTCCTTCAGGCACAATCTCCAATCTGAGTTCTTTGAATTGCTTACACAAGTCATCTGGCAATTCACCTTTGATAAGGCCATTTACAAACGTTTTACGACTTAGAGCATCTGCTACTACATTTGCTTTACCGGGGTGGTAATGCAAACTTAGGTCGTAATCCTTGATAAGTTCTATCCATCTCCTTTGTCTCATGTTGATTTACTTTTGGGTGAAGATATACTTCAAACTCTTATGATCGGTGAATACTTCGCAACGCTTTCCCAAAAGGTAATGTCTCCATGTTTTGAGTGCATGGACGACAGAGGCCAACTCCAAATCATGAGTAGGATAGTTTACTTCATGAGTTTTGAGTTGTCTCGAAGCATAGGCTACGACTTTACCGTCTTGCATAAGTACGACACCCAAACCTTGATGAGACGCATCACAATATACTTGGAAATCCTTTTCCAAATCTGGCAGACATAGAACTGGTGCTGTTACAAGTCTCTTCTTCAATTCTTGGAATCTGACTTCACAACCTTCAGACCAAGCAAATTTCTTGTCCTTCTTTAACAATTCTGTCATTGGCTTAGCAACCTTCAAGAAATTTTCAATGAACCTTCTGTAGTAACCTGCTAAGCCGAGGAAACTACGAACTTCTTTCACATTCTTGGGAGATTCCCATTCTGTTACAGCTGAAACTTTGGCAGGATCAACTGCCACACCATCCTTTGTCATAACATGACCAAGAAAACCAACTTCCTCTAACCAAAACTCACACTTGCTGAATTTGGCATAAAGTTTATGTTCTCTTAATTTTTCAAGTATCAAGCATAAGTGTCTTTCATGTTCTTCCTTGCTCTTGGAGTAAACTAAGATGTCATCGATGAAAACGACAACGAACTTGTCTAGGAATTCCATGAATACCTTGTTCATCATATTCATGAGGTACGCTGGAGAGTTGGTTAAACCAAAAGGCATCACAGTGTACTCATACAATCCATATCTTGTGGTGAATGCGGTCTTAGGTATGTCTTGCTCTCTTATCTTGAGTTGAAAATAACCTGACCGGAGATCAATCTTCGAGAACACACATGCTCCTTCTAGTTGATCAAACAAATCGTTGATTCTTGGCAAAGGATATTTGTTCTTGATGGTTACCTCGTTGAGAGAATGGTAGTCAATGCATAATCTTTGTGTTCTATCCTTCTTTTCCACGAATAAAACTGGAGCTCCCCAAGATGAAGAACTTGGTTGGATAAATCCTTTCTTCAACTGTTCTCCTAGTTGCTTCTTGAGCTCTTTCAGTTCATCAACTGACATTTTGTATGGTCTCTTAGCTATTGGTCCAGAACCTAGTACCAAATCTATCAGAAACTCCACATCTCTATCCGGTGGCATTCCTGGTAATTCTTCCGGAAACACATCCGGATACTCACACACAATTGGTACACTATCCATACTAACCCCCTTAAGAGAATTCAGCTTACTTCCTTTGGATTCAAAGTTAGATCTGAATTTTATTCTTTTTCCCTCTGGGGTTGTGAGTGTAACTGTACGATTGGCACAATCTAGTACTCCCTCATACTTAGCCATCCAATCCATTCCCAAAATCACATCCAATCCTTGGGAATTCAGGATTATTAGGTTCACTGGAAACTTATGTTTTCCAAACTCTATGACTAAGTCATGACATCCTGAGTTTACTATCATTTCTCCACCTGGAGAATTTACTCTTATAGGACACCCAATGGTTTCTACCGGTAGTTCATTTCTTTCAACAAATGCCTTTGATATGAATGAATGAGATGCACCGGTATCAAAGAGTACAAATGCTGAAATTGAATTGAGTCTGAACTTACCAGCAACGGCATCAGGCTCCTCATAGACCTCCTCCACGTTGATGTGGTTAACCTGTCCTTTCCGAAAAGGATTGGGCTTGTTAGGTCCTTCAACTTTCTTCTCAGGTCACTCATTAGCGTAATGCCCTAGTTTCTTGCATTTGAAGCACTCAACCTGACTGATGTCCTTTTTAACATGCTGACTTCCACTTCCACTACCATTCCCACTGTGGTGGCTCTTATGTCCACTCTTGTGGTTCTTGTACTTATCATTGTCATGACTGCGATGATGCTTGTTGTCATGACGGTTGTGGTTGTGGTGCTTGTTGAATTTCCCATGCTTATGGGGTCTTGAGCTGCCACTGTCATCATAGTGAGATCGTTTGTGAGACGATCCCGAGCTGTGCTTGTCGGAGTGTTTCCTCTTCCTACTCTCGACTTGCTTCATTTTACTCTCCAAAATTGCAGCCTTGTCACACAAAGACTGATAAGTTGGAACATATGCCACATACAGCTGTAGATTCAGCTCATCATTCAAGCCCTCCAGAAACTTTTCCTTTCTTTTGGCATCTGTGTCAACTTCATCCGGTGCATAGTGTGCCAGATTGTTGAACTCTTCTATGTATTCTGCCACGCTGCGGTGGCGCTGCTTCAGGTTGTGAAACTCTTTCTTTTTCAGGTTCATCATTCCTGATGAGATATGAGCAGTGCGAAAGCCATCTTCAAAGATAGCCCAAGTCACCTCATCAATAGGAGTGGTGATTTGGAAGTTGTCCCACCATGTGGCGGCTAGTCCTTCCAACAGATGTGCTGCGAACCTGACCTTTTCAGCATCCGTGCATCCCACGGTCACTAAGTCTTTGTTCACATAACGTAGCCAGTCATTGGCTACCATGGGATCAGTTGTTCCCGAAAACTTAGCTGGTGCCTCAGACGCAGAAATCTGGTGAGAATATCAAAACCCGGAGGGTTGTTGTTGTTGTTGTTATTGGGGTTGTTGTTGTTCTGGTTTTGAATGAATGTTGTCATCATTTGCATAAGCTGTGTTTTCGCATTCATCATTTGTTGCATTTCCGGGGTGATGTTGTTGGGGTTGGGGTTTGCGCGACGGGGAGGCATCTGTGGTTTGTTCAAATAGATAAGAATGAGATACCCATAGATGTTTTATGCACAATACATCACAAGCAATTCACATAGCATACAATTCAAGAACAAAAGTTCAACAACCAGATAATAAGTTCATGAAATAAAACACACAAGTGGCAAGCCATCCACATGTCGGATGGTCCAATAACAAGTTCACAAATACGAGTATGAATATGAAAGATAAACGAGTAGTCAAGTCTACTCATCAGCATCAATCTCCTCCTCGACAAAGGTAAGACCTGCGTTCTCCATCGCGTTCTTGTTCTCCTCAATCGTAGTGGTCAAGGAATCGACCTTGGCCTTGAGAGCCCTCTTCTGGGAGCGAAGCCTCTCAATAACCATCTGCTGCTGCTCTAGCTCGAAATCCTTGGACTTCAGTTCCTCGGTCATGTCCCGGATCTTCTTGTTCCTATCCTGGACGCGTTTCTCCTGACTCTTGAACTTGCGGTCCTGGGCCTCGAACTTCGTCTCCATTTCCTTGATCATCTCATCCTGCTGTGCGAAAAGCTTGTCCTTCTCGCGAAGCTGCACCTGGAGTTCGTCATTGCCCAGCATGACGTTCGTCCTGTCCGTGTCCACGTGCCTGAGGAGAGTCTCTAAGTCCTGGAGGTAGAGACATATCGGCTCTGCCGCGTCCCTCGAGTCGTCCTCAAAGTCGATGGACTCTCCATCAACATCACGCCTTCCAAAGACGTGGAAGTGAGTGCCCCTAACCTGTCGGGAGTGACGGCCTAACAGACGTCCTATCAGGTCCTGCATGACTACCTCCATGCCTCTCTCCCTGTCGTCGTGCATCAGCTTGAAGACGATGGTCTCTGTAGTAGGCTCAGTCTGGCATCCTGGCTGGTTCACCTTGAAGCCCCAGAGGTCCTTCCTCTCGAACTTGGTGAGTGGGTACACCGTGATGGTGGGAAGAGGGAGATCGAGCAAAGTGGTAAGCTCAATGATACGGGGTCCAAAACGGGTAACCTGGAGCTCCTCAACGGTGCTGATGGTAATAGGCATCTATTTATAAGATTGAAAAGATAGAACAACACAATTTAAGATAAATACAAGACAACCATCTCTTACATAACCATGGAACACAAACATCACACAAGTCATGCATACATAAATCCATTACATCATTCTAGGTCCACACTTATTTAGGGTATCATTTTGGAAATAAGATGATAGATGGTGGTCCACTAACAAAGTGTGCTCATAGGCCTATCTCACTGGATCTGGTGGCTATCATAATGTTCCTAGAGGCAATCCACCTATCCTGTTCACATGATTCCATCACTAAGTCTATTATATCTCCCCTTAACTCTTGGTTGGTGGCTTCCAACTCTTGGGTAAGTTCCTTCTCTTTCTCTAAGTCTTTTTGGAGGTTGAGCATTCTGCACTTGACTCTAGCACTTAGTTCTTTGATAGTCCTCCAAGCTGCATCTCTGGCTGACTCAAAGAATGTGGTGTGCATTACAGTGTTGGTGTACATGCAGAATCCCCTTTCTTTGTGGTTGTCTTCCTTGTTTTTGTACAAGTGAAGTTGCACCCACCAATACTCCACTCCTTCATCCATCACTGGAAAGCCCTTGTACACAGCTGCACCATGTGCTTCCATTGCCACCATGAGGTCCTTGAGAATATTGGGAAACTCAGTTTCACACTCCAAGGTCATGGTCATGAGTGGTACTTTCTTCACGGCTTCATTGATGGAGTTCATCTACAAATGGAGTTGAGAATGAAAAGATTAGAAAAGTTTTACGAGAAGAATAGACAAGTGTAGAGGTAGTCGAAAATTTTTCCTTAGTGGTTTTCAAATCCTAGGGTCATAATCCTACAGGCAACACAGTGCTCTGATACCATCTGTTAGACCCCTCCTTTATAAAGGAAAGGATCCCCGTGATTGCAATG
This sequence comes from Avena longiglumis, assembly GCA_030063025.1. Lineage (NCBI taxonomy): Eukaryota > Viridiplantae > Streptophyta > Magnoliopsida > Poales > Poaceae > Avena > Avena longiglumis. The sequence continues at coordinate 436,111,607 of CP125975.1, read as the reverse complement.
CTAGTCCCTGGATCAATGCTAGCATCCACAGTTTAAGATGAAGTACATAGATACAAAGGTCGTTTATTACATTCATTCCAAAGATAAAACATAGTCTTTTACAACTCAGGGCCATAGGCCTAATACAAGAGTTTAAGGAATAAGTAAATAAACATAAGTCTTCATCTTCATGTGCCACAGGCAAGCATGTTGAGTGTAGACTCATGACTCCTACTCATCATCGAAGTAACCTGCAACATCACAAGTTACAGCCACAGAGGGTCAATACTTTGGAATAGTATTGGCAAGTGATACCTTAGTATATTTTAAGAGGACTATATTACTATATGCATTTTGGCTAAGTGTAGCTTGGCTTGCTTTGCTTGAAAATAGGTTTTACCTATTAGTTGAAATCACTAAGTTTTTCTTTGTCAAAAATTCTCCCAAGAAACCACCAATAGACATTGGAGTCCTTCACCCTTGTTCTCCCACAAGTTTTATTTAGAAGTTGGAGTGATGAGATTCTTGTAGCTTCCATGTCTTGATGCTCAAGTTGTCCATTGCCTTGGACTAGGCTAAGTACTTAGGTTTTCCATCTGCAGAGGTGGTGCACTTTCCCCACAAGACTTGGTTTCCCAAGACAGGACCTTTCAGAAGCCTTTCCTTAGTCAAATGGACGCGTTCCAACCTATCATCCCAACTACTACCAACTGTCCAAATGACTAAGTTCTAGCAACCTATATGATCAAGGCAGAGCCCATATTGCCAAGTGGTTGCACTGTAAGCTTTCTCAACACTTGGCCTCCAAATCCCTTTGTGCCTGGGTGGCATACCACAAGTGAGATACACAACCCAAGTCCATGGCCTTGTGTAACCACTCAACATAACCCAATCCTTCCATTCCACCCAGGAGGTTCATTTGACCTAGTTGTTTTATTAGGAAAGCATAAGTCTCATGACTTAGAAATATTTTCACCATAGTAAGTATAGATTCTCACCAACCCTTGTTTGCTAAATAGCTAGGCTAAGCATGGTAAGATAACTTATCATAGGAAAATTCCTTAGCAATTCTACAATTCTACACTACTTAGGATTTCCCCAACTTAGCACTAGGAAAAAAATAGCATGCAAGAGTTAGCAAAATATCTAATGCTAGTACAAAACATAGGATAGAAATATTCATGAAAATATCACTTGCCTTGGTAGTGGGGAGAGTAGCACTCTTCACAATCACAATCACTAGCAAAATCTACACAAAAAAATTATAGCATACAATTACACACAATTATATACAACCAAAAATAATATGAATGTATGCATGCAAGAATTTACCAAGTGGTGATTTTGAAAATTATACCAAGCATGCACATGTTTACAGAAACTTAACCAGTCACAAGTTTGCCAACTAAACTTATTTGACACCAAAACAAATTACTATACTAAATCTATACTCAAAATGGCCTTAAACATGTTTCCACAAATAAAGTCATTTTAACTGTTACTATTTGTTAAACACATTGGATATTCAGAAAGGTCTTGTTTCACTGAATCCAACGGTATAAAGTTTGTAAAATTCCAATGTGGCATTCAAAAGTTATAGCAGTTTGAAGTTTGGATCTAAATCTGATTCGAATTTCTGTTTTTTGAATTCAACCTAGACACGTGTCGTAACCTCACTGGCGCATACCTATTCGGTTGGATCGCGCTCTGCGGACCGCAGGATCTAAGTGGGATCTGGCGGCTCAGATGCGCGCTTACCCCTTCGTTTAAAATTCTATCCTAGCCCTACGATACAGATCCAACGGTCTAAATCACCAAGCCAGAATCTGGCGGCGCTTAGCGGTTGCTTGGCGGTGGCCAGACGGTGGGCGCCAAGCGACAGGTCACTAGGAGGATAGGGAAGGTACTCACCGAGACCGCAAGGACGTGGGGATGCTCAACTTGTGGACAGCTCGGCAAGGGGCGCTCAGGGTTGCGGTGAATTCCTCGCCGGAGTTGGATCTGGCAACGGTGGCTCTGCTTGAGGTCGAAGGCGACGTTGTTTATTGCTAGGATGCAAACAGAGGATGTGGTTAGATGCAGAAGACCACGGCGAAGATGCGTGCGTGAAAAACAGGGTTCGGGACAGTCTGGACTTACCGCTGGAGCTCGCCGGAGTTGGAGCTGGAGACGGTGGCGGACAGTCGTTTGCGTAGCCGACGTTCTGGGTCACCCGCGGGCAAACCAAGGGTGTTAGGAGATGCGTGAGATCAAGTGGAGTCTGTTTGTGTGAAGCAGAGGCAGAGGGGTGGTCGGAGGTGGCCGGAATCGCTGCGGTAGCTCGTCGGAGGCGGCGGGGTTGCAGAGAGCAACGTGCGCAGCCTGGGGGCGTTCTGTGCTTGGGGTTTGGGGAAGAAGAGAGAGGGGGCATAGGGGGTATATGTAGCCTGCTCGCGAGCGAGAATCACTCGTGCCTTAACTCGAATTTAAGCTGCGTAATCAACAGGAAACGGCCGCGTCAATTTTGGGGACGAACAGGTCATGGGGGGTGGAGACGACGATGCTCGGGTGGGCCGCGGTTGTCAGCGAGAGAGGGGGGTGGAAGCGGGTCCCTTCTGTCAGGGAGCTGGTGAGTGCGGGAGTGGGTAAAGAAAACGATTCACGGGTGTGCACTACTGGGCTAGTTTGGGCCGTGTTGGGCTGGGTCGGCCAGATTGGCTGGTTTTGGCTATTTTTTTCTTCTTAATTCTTTTTCTTTTTCAGATTGAATTTCTAGAAATGGTTTTAAAACCCAAATTCAAATCTGTTTGAATCCAAAGCTTTACAGGACTTTTGTACAATAAATCTTGCTCTTAAATAGGTGTTAAACACATCTGAACACTTCTGAACATTTGGGTCTTTTGAAAATAAATTAAAACTATGCCTTTATGATAATAGGCATATAACTTGTTTTTAATTCATATTTTGCTTTGCTACTTTGCTCAAATTTTTGGAAATCACTTGTCTTTGGATTCTAAACAATAATAAAGGATAAATAGCATTTTTCTCAACAATAATTAGCACAAAGGCTAGGGTTTCCTTACATAAAATAATGAGCCACAATTGCTCCTGTTTCTGAAATGATTTTGAGAAAAACCCTAAATGATGATGAATGCAAGGATGATATGAATGAGTTTTGGAATATGAATTTAGGGATATTACCACTTCAAGTGAATTGAACTCCTTCTAATTTTGCATTTCCTTAGTCTCCACATCTTGAGCAAGATTTCCTTGTCTCACTTGTAGTCCTTAGTGGTATCCAAGTTGGAAGTCCTTGGTGAATATGCTGAAGATGTTGAAGTCATTAGAGTTGATGGAGTCATTTGCACATGGTATAGTCTTTGGTCATGGGGTAGGTTTTTCCATCAAGTTGAAAATATAAGAGATGTAGAGTTCAAAACCAAAATGGTTAAGGAAAGAGTTTACAAGATTGTTAGTATATAAGTTTTGGAACAAATACAACACCTATTTTTCTAAGGGTTTTTGTCCAATCCTAGGGTTACAAATCTTACAGGCAACACAATGCTCTGATACCATCTGTAAGGGTCCCAACCTTTAAATAAGGTAGAGTCCCCTGTGTTTACAATGCTAGTCCCTGGATCAATATCTAGCATCCACAGTTAAGATGTAATATCAAGAAACAAAGGTCATAATTTAACTTTATAACCAGGAATAACATAAATTTTATTACATCATACATAGCTCATTTGGCTATTACATTACATTGCAGCAGAATATCTATAAGCATGGGGTCCTTCATCTTCAAAGTGCCACAGGCAGACATATTGGTTGTAGACTTGTAATCCTAATCACTTAAACTTCACTAAATCAATCAAACCTGCAACATACTAGTTACAGCCACAAGGGTCAATACATTTGAATTGTATTGGCAAGTGATACTATGGTAGTATAGTGGAGCCTATCATCTATATGCATTTGGCTAAGTGGAGTTGAGGCTTGCATTGCTCAAAATAGATTTTCCTTATCATTTTGAAAATACTAAGTTTTTGCTTGACAAAAATCATTTTCTCAATCAAAGATTGAAGATCCTTTAACCCTTGTTCAAACCACAAGTTTTTAACTTAGAAATTTGAATGATGAGATTCTTGATGGCTTCCATGTCTTGATGCTCAAATTGTCCTTTACCAGGGACATGGCTAAGTACTTAGATTTTACACTCTGCAGAGGTGGTGCACTTTCCCCACAAGACTTGGTTTCCCAAGACAAGATCTTTCAGAAGCCTTCCCTTAGACCAAAATGGACGCGCTCCAACCTATCAAACTCTACCACCAACTGTCCATATGGCTAAGTTCTTGCAACCTATATGATCCAGGCAGAGCCCATAATGCCAAGGGGTTGCACTTGAAGCTTCTCAACATTTGACATCTCAAATATCTTTGTTCCTGGGTGGCCATCCACAAGTGAGATACACAAGGTCAACCATAGACATGGGCCTTGTGAACTACTCAACCAAAAAACACCAATCAATTACCATTCCACCCAGGTGATTCATTGACTTAGTTGTCTTATTAAACAAAACACAAGTCCTCAGACTTAGGAATTTTTCGATAGTGTGAATATATATTCCACCCATGTTTTCTATTAGCTAGGCTAAGCTTGATAGTAATAGGAATCTTAACTTAGGAAGATTTACACTAAGGTTTCATCTACTAGGTTTTCCTATAGCAAGGTTTATACTTAGCAAAATTCTATGCAAGTTTTACTTAGAGAAAAACACTAATGCATAGAGAAAGTAATGGGACAAAAGTATGAAGCATCACTTGCCTTTTTGGTAGAGGGTATAGGTTCACTCCTTGTCCTTGCAACAATCACACTCTTCAAGTCACTACAATTCAATCAAGCAAGGCACAAACTCAATCTACCAATCAAGCAAAACAACACATAAAATCATAGATAATGCATGCAAGCATGTCAAGCTTTGTTTTGTTTGAAAAAGTGGTTCATAATGGGTCATAAGATTTGAAAACATCTAATGGTCATTCTATAAGGGGAAAAGTCATTTGCAAAAGGTTTCACCTCAAAAACCATTTTCAAAACAAAGTATCATTTTATGTGGTGTAGAAATATTTTTACTAAGGCATTAATCTATAGGGTTCACCAAATATGTTTTCAAACCATAAAACTTGGTGTTTGGGGTCAAACAAAACATTTCCCAAAAAATTTCTTCCAAAACCATTTTTAATAAATAAACCACATTTCTATTTGACTAGAAATGGTTTTAAATCAAGAATCATTCTTTTCTTTCACCAAATACATTTTTGAAACCACAAAGGGTTTCCTAGGGTCAGTAGGTTCAAATCACACCATTTGTAAACGATTTCATCCCCAAATTCATTTTTGAATAATTTTTACATTCTAAAAAAGCATACAAATGTTTCTGCAAAAACAAACATTTTTCCAGAAGCTTTTTACTAAACAAATGGCATGGTTGGCTAGGGCTTGTTCCACTGATTCCATTGATATAAAGTTTGTAAAATTTGGACGTGTGGATCAAAAGTTACAAGAGTTTCAAATCTGCATCTAAATCAGATTCAAATTTTGTTTTAAACAGAAACTGGCGACACGCGTCCTATTCCCATTCGTAGGTACCGCTTTGCTCGGATCGGCTATTCTGGCGCGTTGGATAAAGTTGAATCATGCGGCTCAGAAGCGTGCGTACCCATTCGCCTACTTTCTATCCTAATCGTCAGATCCAAATCCAACGGTCCTAACTACTCTGACTAATAATCAGCGGCACTGGCGGCGGCGCTCTGGCGGCATCGCTCAGGCGAGGTCGTCGCCGGTGACACTGGACGCAAGGGAGAGAAGGAGAAGGCTCACCGTGATCGCAATGTCGTGGGGAAGCTCAAGGTGTCGTTGGTTCGACGAGGGGCGCACGGAGTTGAGGGTAATGGCTCGCCGGAGTTCTTGCTGGCGTTGGGCGGTTTTGGAGGTCGTCGAGGGCGAGGATGGGAGGCACCCTAGGACGAAAGGGAGACATCGTTAGGTTCGCAAGGGCATGGCGATCATTTTCGTGTCCACGGGGAAGAGAGGGGTGGTCGGGTTTACCGGGGGAACGTCGCCAGCGATTAGAGGCACGGCGGCCGGCTCGGGAAGACGCGTTGCGAGCTTGCAGCTTCAGCGGGTGAGCTGGCGATGCGGAAAAGTCCGCCAGACGATGGGGATCACAGCTGCGTGCTCTAGGAGGCGAGTGGTGGCGTGGGGCTGCCGGAATACTCGCCGGAGCGTCGTCGGACAGAGGATGGTGTTGAGTGAAATTCGACAGCCTGGGGGCGCACTTGGGGGAGGAGACAGAGGGGAAATGGAGGGGAGACGCTGGAGTTTAAAGGGGCATGGTCACGGCGAGTAATGGTGTCCACATTAAGGTGAATTGAAGCCGCGGAATCAACGGCAGGAGCGGGGAAGAACGGGTCGCAGTGGTGGAGACGATGCACAGGAGAGGGTGGGGTCGGCTGGTCAGTGAGAAAGGGAGTGAGGGGGAGGGTCCACCGGTCAGCTTCTGTGCGGGTCAGTTAGTTGGTGCCAAACGTTTTCTTCGGGAGGGAGAGAAGCTGGGCTGGTTGGGCCTTGTGGGCTGCTGGGTTGGGTCGACTAGGCTGGCTCCTCATATATTTTTTTTGTACAACAAGCTTTTCTTTTTCTATTTCCTATTTCTGTTTTGAAATTTAAACAACAAATCATTCAACAAATCAATTCAAAAACATTCACCACACTTGTAATTGAATTTGGTTCTTTTTAACAACATAAACCAAAATCCAAGATAAAATAATATTTTTTATTTTAGAGTCCATTTATAATTAAATAAAATGGACACTAGTTAATAAATCAAATGGGTTTTAATTTATTTAAAAACTCCATTTGAAATCTAAATATTTTCAAAACCAAATCAGTAGGTTTTATTTGAAAATAAAAAGATACTTTGGAAAACTTGTTTAAAACAAAATAACATTTTAATTTTAGGGTCCAATAATAATTAAATGAATAGACCTTATTCATTTAATTCAAATAGGATTTGTTTTATTAAAATATTTATTTTGAAATCTAAAATAAAACCAAAACACTTCAGTAGGTTTTATTTGAGAATATAAAATATTTGGAAATCTTGTTTAAATTAAAATAATAAGTTTTGATGTTTATTTAAAATGGGAAAAGCCTTTACTTAAATAAAATTGGATATTAAATCCTTATTATTTTATTTAAATAAACCTTTACTATTTTTAATCAAAACAAAACATTTTATTTCAAAAGCTTGGCCAAGTTTTAATTTGGCTTTATAAAATAATCCGTATTTATAAATCTACCTTTTCTTTTGAAAACCAAATCCTTTTATTAAAAGATCCAAAATAGTAATTTTAAATATTTTTAGCTTTATTGTTTATTTAACTTTTTAAATCCCTTTAGGGTTTTATTTGATCCAAATAGGTTTTGAAAGTTTCCAAATGGATTCAAAAAGTTTCTTCTCACCCTAAAAATCAACAAAGTTTTATTTTATTCAATTATTTTTCACATTACAAGATTTGGAAAATCTTGGGATGTGACAGGCTACCACCCTTAAAATAAATCTTGTCCCGAGATTTGGGGAGGCTAGGGTTACAAGTAGGCTCAAACAACTAGGGTACTACCACCCTTAAAATATTTTCCAACTAAATTACATATTGGCCTTCTTGGGATCCTGGGGAAACTTCTCTGGGCAAACATCTGCATAGTGTCCTTTGTTTTCACACTTGAAACATGTGACAAGGCTGAGATCTTTTATAGGTTGGTTTATCTTGTGCTTCCTCTTTCCTAGACAGAAGTTTACATAGTGGCCTAGTTCCTTGCATTTGAAACACATCACTTGGCTGATATCTTTCTTTTCCTTTGGTATTATTGCCTCTTTTTTGTTTCTTTGATTCTTCTTCTTTTCTGGGCATTCATTGGCATAGTGTCCCATCTCTTTGCAATTGTAACATTGCACTTGAGTAATATCCTTCTTGTTAGGGTTGGGGCATTTCTTCTTCTTCTTGGGTCTCTCCAAAGCTAGGAGTTCTTCTAGTTCATGTTCTTCATATCTCACCTCGGAGGTGGGAAATATTTCTCTCTTCTTGGGGCATTGATCTTCATGTTCCTTGGATGCATGATCTTTGTCTCCATAAATATTGCTAGCTTGGGTTCCTTCTAGATTAACATCTTTGTCATCCTTGTTGTCATTAGCTCTTTGGGAAAAGTTTTCTCCCATGTTGATCATTTGAGTAACCAATCCTTGCAACAATTGGGATTGAAGTTTCAAAATCCTTTGTATGGATGGGTCTAGTCCATTGTTGTTGGCTAAAAGCTGAGTTATCTCTTGACTCAACTGGTTTTTGGTTGCTATAAGTTCTTTCATGTTGTCCTCTTGTTTGTTGTTGGTGTCACCATCCTTGATGTTGGAGTTTCTTGGAGAATTCATCTTTTTGGGTTGGGTAGGGATTAGAATAGGCAAAATATTTCTAAGGGAATAATTCCAATCACACACATCACAATTCACACAAGCAATGTGCAAGCAATCACAAACAAACATTCCACTCAAACAACAAGTTTCAAGCATATTTTTAGGCAACCAAAAATATTTTTGTTACACCACATAAGTTGGTGTGTTAGACTTAACTATAATATGGTGGTCTATCCATATGGTTCACTTGTGATCTTTCCTTCTTGCTTGGTTGATTCTTCTTGCATGAGATCTTGGTTTCCTTGGAAAAACTTTTGGTCACAATACTTCAAGTGAAGTGAACTCCTTCTAATTTTGCATTTCCTTAGTCTCCACATCTTGAGCAAGATTTCCTTGTCTCACTTGTAGTCCTTAGTGGTATCCAAGTTGGAAGTCCTTGGTGAATATGCTGAAGATGTTGAAGTCATTAGAGTTGATGGAGTCATTTGCACATGGTATAGTCTTTGGTCATGGGGTAGGTTTTTCCATCAAGTTGAAAATAGAAGAGATGTAGAGTTCAAAACCAAAATGGTTAAGGAAAGAGTTTACAAGATTGTTTGTAAATAAGTTTTGGAACAAATACAACTCCTATTTTTCTAAGGGTTTTTGTCCAATCCTAGGTTTACAAATCCTACAGGCAACACAATGCTCTGATACCATCTGTAAGGATCCCAACCTTTAAATAAGGTAGAGTCCCCTGTGTTTACAATGCTAGTCCCTGGATCAATAGCTAGCATCCACAGTTAAGATGTAATATCAAGAAACAAAGGTCACAATTTAACTTTATAACCAGGAATAACATAAATTTTATTACATCATACATAGCTCATTTGGCTATTACATTACATTGCAGCAGAATATCTATAAGCATGGGGTCCTTCATCTTCAAAGTGCCACAGGCAGACATGTTGGTTGTAGACTTGTAATCCTAATCACTTAAACTTCACTAAATCAATCAAACCTGCAACATACAAGTTACAGCCACAAGGGTCAATACATTTGAATTGTATTGGCAAGTGATACTATGGTAGTATAGTGGAGCCTATCATCTATATGCATTTGGCTAAGTGGAGTTGAGGCTTGCATTGCTCAAAATAGATTTTCCTTATCATTTTGAAAATACTAAGTTTTTGCTTGACAAAAATCATTTTCTCAATCAAAGATTGAAGATCCTTTAACCCTTGTTCAAACCACAAGTTTTTAACTTAGAAATTTGAATGATGAGATTCTTGATGGCTTCCATGTCTTGATGCTCAAATTGTCCTTTACCAGGGACATGGCTAAGTACTTAGATTTTACACTCTGTAGAGGTGGTGCACTTTCCCCACAAGACTTGGTTTCCCAAGACAAGATCTTTCAGAAGCCTTCCCTTTGACCAAAATGGAAGCGCTCCAACCTATCAAACTCTACCACCAACTGTCCACATGGCTAAGTTCTTGCAACCTATATGATCCAGGCAGAGCCCATAATGCCAAGTGGTTGCACTTGAAGCTTCTCAACATTTGACATCTCAAATATCTTTGTTCCTGGGTGGCCATACACAAGTGAGATACACAAGGTCAACCATAGACATGGGCCTTGTTAACTACTCAACCAAAAACCACCAATCAATTACCATTCCACCCAGGTGATTCATTGACTTAGTTGTCTTATTAAACAAAACACAAGTCCTCAGACTTAGGAATTTTTCCATAGTGTGAATATATATTCCACCCATGTTTTCTATTAGCTAGGCTAAGCTTGATAGTAATAGGAATCTTAACTTAGGAAGATTTCCACTAAGGTTTCATCTACTAGGTTTTCCTATAGCAAGGTTTATACTTAGCAAAATTCTATGCAAGTTTTACTTAGAGAAAATCACTAATGCATAGAGAAAGTAATGGGACAAAAGTATGAAGCATCACTTGCCTTTTTGGTAGAGGGTATAGGTTCACTCCTTGTCCTTGCAACAATCACACTCTTCAAGTCACTACAATTCAATCAAGCAAGGCACAAACTCAATCTACCAATCGAGCAAAACAACACATAAAATCATAGAACCAAGATAATGCATGCAGGCATGTCAAGCTTTGTTTTGTTTGAAAAAGTGGTTCATAATGGGTCATAACATTTGAAAACATCTAATGGTCATTCTATAAGTGGCAAAGTCATTTGCAAAAGGTTTCACCTCAAAAACCATTTTCAAAACAAAGTATCATTTTATGTGCACTACAAGAAATGTGTTAACTTGTGACCTTCTCATAGTGACGGGAAATGAAATCGTCATAAATATATTAAGATTTGGCATAAGCTGGCCATAGGATATTTGTATAGGTCAAAATCCTATAAAATTATGACGATTTGTGTCAAATCGTCGTAATTTCAGCATATAAAATCGTCATAATCACTAGGATACAACTTAGAGGATTATTTATGTTCCATTATGACGAATTTAAATCGTCATATAATCTAAAATCTGATACGTTGAATTGACTGGTTGGCCACATCAGCAATTCTGTCTACGTGGCATGTCTACATGTCAATTTCTATATATTGTATATTCATGTGCCAAACCCTAATCCCATCGCTCCTCCTGCACCCCGCCACTCCTTCCTCTCTCTCTGCTCGACAGCAACCCTAATCCCCTTTCTCCTCACTGCGTCGCTCGCCACCCGACCTGCCTCTCCTCTCTCTCAATCGTGGATGGGGCCAGGCCGCCATGGACGTGCGCCGTGGTTACTTCCCGCCATTTCCACCACCTCCTCCTCTCTTCTCTTCCCTTGTGTCAGATCCCGAGCCACCCCGCGCCTCCGTGTCGACCCGACCCACCCAGAGCTGCCGCCCAAGATCCAATCCATGCTGCCTCCCAAGATCCAATCCATGTTGCCGCCGCCACCCCCACCCCACCCCTAATCAACGCCGTCTTCCATCCACATCCTCCCCGGTCCTCTCATGTCGCTGCTTCTCCATCCGCGTACGTGTTTCCCTTCTTCCTCCAAGCACTAGAACCACCGCCCGAACCTCCCTACTCGATCTTGTGCCCTCACACCCACCGTCGGCAGCCTCAACGACAACCTCTGCATCGCCGGTGAGCCCTACCACCGTTCCGAGGGAGCGGCCCCGCTGTGCTGCCCGACCTCGCCGTCTCCTCCAGCAGAAACCCTAGCCCGAGATCCTGGTGCTCCGGAGAGGAGCAGGAGGTCCATGGAGATGATAGCGCCCCTGCTGACGGTGGTGCCCCGCATGGCGAGGAGGCAGAGGTGGGTTCCGGGCCTGGGTCAGACCCCAAAATTGGCCGTCTCCTCGCTGTCCACCGAGTTGTTGACTCGATTTTCTAATCCCTATGCAGATGGCGGTGACAGCGGCGACGACGGTGCGTGGGACCGAGATGGTCATGGCGGGGGCGCCTGCGGCAGCGGTGGCCATCGCTGCTGCCGTGGCGGCGCAGAGGCTGCTGGCTCTTCTCGTGGTTACACATGTTCAAGGGGATTAGGGTTTCCTATGTGAATGCTTCTTTTTCAGTTCAGTTCATATGCACATAATTTCCTAACACATGCTTCTTGGTATACACTTGATTGACCAACTTCTGCTGCTTGGTATACACATGTCTTAGATACTCTACTTGTAAGTGAAACAAATTTCATGTTTAGTTCTGGCAATACTCTACATGTCTTAGATACTCTACATGTCTTATATCATCTGGCTGGAAGATTCCTATTCAGTTTTGTTTCTTTTTTTATCTTGTACACATTGTTTTTGGTATTTCTCTGATCAATGAAAGCAGAGTTGATATAAGATTGATCTAGTTGTTGTGATAAAAGTGACTGTGAGCATGTAGTCAATATATGAATACTGTGAGCTTTATTTTTTGTCGAGTTTAGTGTGTTGATGCTTCATTTCATGTTCTCCTTAGGATATGTCTGCCCGGCCATGGCTGCTCCCCTGGAGGATGTCGCTAGTCTTCAGTGCTTACGGCGAGGTCGTAGACCGGTGGTGGTCTTACTTGCAGGTGAGATGGCGCCTCTCTATCCAACCCTGGCGCTTGGGAGGTTCAATTTTATAGTTACTTTTCGTTCATATTTTAGTCATGAGTTACTTCTGTCCATGTGATTTTTCTTCATGTTCATGACTACTACCATCTGATGTGACCGTGACTGGTTATTAGTCATGAGTTGCTTTTTGTGCATGCGATTTATATTCATTTTCTGGAGTTTATAGGATGTTTTTATTTGTGAACTATATGACAGCAATCAAACTAGGTTAGTGAATGTTAGTAACCTGGTAAACTTAAGTTGGTCTTCCTTCCATTCACAATAGAACTAGGGTTAGCGAAGGTGAGATGAACTAAAATTAAGTCTTGAAGAATCACATACAAACAACCATTTCTGGATGTCGTCTAAATAAAATGTCGCATGTTTGCTTTCTACTTAATTGTGCATCGATGAGCAGTCTTTGGTACATAGCTTATGTTTTTATATTATGGATACATGGCTGTTGTTTATAGCTACTGGTACATATCTCGTGTGCATGTGCAATATACTATATGATGGTCAAAGTTCCATGCCTTTTCTAAAAGTATTTTCTTCCATTTTGTATATAGTCTATAGTCAGTACTGTTGGCTTGGTTGATGATATTTATTTCCTAGTTGAGGATCTATCAAGTTTTCATGTGGCTGGGGCATGCTGACCTATCAAGCTCCTGTGGTTTCTTCAATTAATTTGCCTGCCACAGGCACGCAGCTTCGTTAATGGCTAATCATATGGTGGCATGTTCTATAACTGCTGGTGTGCCCGCATACCAGCAGCGCCTTATCTTTGCCGGGAAGCAGCTGGAGGATGAGTGCACGCTCGCCAACTACAACATCCAGAAGGAGTCCACGCTTCAGAAGGTATAGCATGACTCATGTGATTGTACACTGTTGTGCCAAGATAACCCTACTTCTATTTTTCTTCTTTGTTATAGCATAGCTAGACCTGTTGCTTGCATGGCTATATATCAGAAATAGAATGAACACTAAGAGTTTGGCCTAGCTAGGCATGCTAGCTTATGATTTAACAGGATGTATAGTTAGGTTATCTACAGGGGTGAGGATCTGTAGTATGTTTGTTTCCTAGGAGTCCAAGAACAAATTCCTTTGAGTTGACCTCTACAGGACCATGTATACAGATTGAATTAATTGGTTGACCTTTGTAGTTCCATATTACTTCTCATACCTTTCATGCAGTTAATTGTTATAATTGTATAGAAGTGTAGCATTAACTTGATTTTTGTTTACTATCATTTCTGGATAGTTTCTAGAGAATTATGTGTTTCGCTCCTGTAATTCACCAAATAGTTTGTGTTAGAACCATCTCCATTTTATAGTAACATATGTTCCAAGTTACCTCTGTTTTGTACTAGTGCAATTAGATTAGACAAATGTGCACATGACTTTCTACATTTAAGCCGACTGGGACTGCCATGTTTGATGGTATGCATGCGTTCTATGTCATAGTTTCCAAATTGCTATTTTGTTAGGTCCTTACTGTGAGCTCGAATGGTGTAGTAGTATAAAAGCTATTGTCTATTAATTTTGTCAAGCATTATTTTTTACCACTTAATGTTCTATGCTTGATGTTGATCGCCTGATTTGGGTTGTCTGTCTAGGTATTCCTCACCTCCATTGGTAGGAGCACAGGGCAAGTGGACTTGGTCAAGTATCCTACCAGAAAATTCAAATCTGTATATCAACTAAGATGCAGTCAAGGTCATGATGGGCCCCAAGGTTTGTCCCTTTCCCTATCGTTCCTGACCAAGCGTTGATTGGGGCATGGATCTAGTGAGGAAACACTAGGCTAGGGTAGTATCTTGGCTTGATTTTCTGACTGAGTGTGTGTCTGTTGTTTACTCGTTCTGTGTTGTTCTGTAGGGGCGCAATGTGATTATCGAGAGAGCACATAATCTTCACTGTCACACAAGAATCAGTCCTCAGTGGCTCCACCTGTCTATCTCCCCCTTGTAAGCTGGGCTCTCCATTCCTCGAGAAATTCCTACTTTTTGCCAACTGCTAGTTGTGTGACCAAAATGGCTGGCTCTTCTTAGTTGTGTGCTTGGTTAGATCAACTGTTTTGTATATTATTTTCGTTGGATTAGCTCTGTAAAATTGTTTATGAATGCCACTACTGTTCATGCTGAACATCAAATGCTATTAAATATCAATGAAATGTTCAATGAAAAATTGCTTTTTCTGGTGAAAGATTCGATCTTGCTAAATTTCGTGATCTATTCTAGATAGTATTTGTCAATTTAGGTGACCATAAAGGAACCTATTTTTTGAATGCTTTCTTACTCTTTTTTGTGAATAATTTCATAGGTCGATATCTTGGCCTTTATTCGGATGATCAAGACGCAAGTTCGATGATATGATTGAAGCCTAGATGGAAGAAGCGATGCCTTATGCAACTCTGTTTTGTGAACTGAATTTTATTTTGATGTAATGAGTGCATATAGTATCGCTATTCCAAAGTCTGGTTCATTTGTATGCTGTGATAAGAATATTTATTTAGTAAAATTGAGCATGACTGGTTGACTGTGTAATGTTCTGTATCAAATATTGTAACATGGCTATGGCCCATTCTTGGTGTTGGATCAGAGTGATATTTTGGTGGAAAATGAATTATGAAAAAGGCTGAAATCCAAAAATAAATAGGTAGTACCAAACAATAAAAGGATTGCAAAAAGTCTAGGGCCCAAATAATATTGGCAATAAAAAGGCTGAAAATTAGAATAAAAAATTGATCCTACAAAGCTGTAGGCCCAAAAAAACTGCAGTGTAAAAGGCCATGACCTAGAAAGAAAAGGCTGAATTATTGGGCTTGTCCCATATAAGTGATTGAACTGGACCGGGCTGAATTCACATTACGACAATTTCATTTCGTCACAATTTTGCCACGTAGGATCTGAGCTGGCCTGGCTAGATGGTCCATGACGATACTGGATCGTCATAGACGTTATGACGATCCAATATCATCATAGACGTTTATGACAATTTCGCAAAAATCGCCGTTATAGTTCATTTGCGACGCCCAGCTTTCGACGATCTCAAAATCGTCATAGAATCGTCATAAACGGACTACTATGACGATTTTGTGACGAAAAGTTTTCTTCCGAAACATTTTTAATAAATAAACCACATTTCTATTTGACTAGAAATGGTTTTAAATCAAGAATCATTCTTTTCTTTCACCAAATACATTTTTGAAACCACAAAGGGTTTCCTAGGGTCAGTAGGTTCAAATCACACCATTTGTAAAAGATTTCATCCCCAAATTCATTTTTGAATAATTTTTACATTCTAAACAAGCATACAAATGTTTCTGCAAAAACAAACATTTTTCCAGAAGCTTTTTACTAAACAAATGGCATGGTTGGCTAGGGCTTGTTCCACTGATTTCATTGACATAAAGTTTGTAAAATTTAGACGTGTGGATCAAAAGTTACAAGAGTTTCAAACTGCATCTAAATCAGATTCAAATTTTGTTTTAAACAGAAACTGGCGACACGCGTCCTATTCCCATTCGTTGGTACCGCTTCGCTCGGATCGGCTATTCTGGCGCGTTGGATCAAGTTGAATCATGCGGATCAGAAGCGTGCGTACCCATTCGCTTACTTTCTATCCTAATCGTCAGATCCAAATCCAACGGTCCTAACTACTCTCACTAATAATCAGCGGCGCTGGCGGCGGCGCTCTGGCGGCATCGCTCAGGCGAGGTCGTCGCCGGTGACACTGGACGCAAGGGAGAGAAGGAGAAGGCTCACCGTGATCGCAATGTCATGGGGAAGCCCAAGGTGTCGTTGGTTCGACGAGGGGTGCACGGAGTTGAGGGTAATGGCTCGCCGGAGTTCTTGCTATCGTCGGGCGGTTCTGGAGGTCGTCGAGGGCGAGGATGGGAGGCACCCTAGGACGAAAGGGAGACATCGTTAGGTTCGCAAGGGCATGGCGATTATTATCGTGTCCACGGGGAAGAGAGGGGTGGTCGGGTTTACCGGGGGAACGTCGCCCAGCTTAGGGCGAGCAGCGGCTCGGGGAAGACGTTGCCGAGCTTGCAGAGCTCGCGCGGGTGAGCTGGTGATGCGGAAAAGTCCGCCAGACGATGGGGATCACAACTGTGTGCTCTAGGAGGCGAGTGGTGGCGTGGGGCTGCCGGAATACTCGCTGGAGCGTCGTCGGACAGAGGATGGTGTTGAGTGAAATTCGACAGCCTGGGGGCGCACTTGGGGGAGGAGACAGAGGGGAAATGGAGGGGAGACGCTGGCGTTTAAAGGGGCGTGGTCACGGCGAGTAATGGTGGCCGCATTAAGGTGAATTGAAGCCGCGGAATCAACGGCAGGAGCGGGGAAGAACGGGTCGCAGTGGTGGAGACGATGAACAGGAGAGGGTGGGGTCGGCTGGTCAGTGAGAAAGGGAGTGAGGGGGAGGGTCCACCGGTCAGCTTCTGTGCGGGTCAGTTAGTTGGTGCCAAACGTTTTCTTCGGGAGGGAGAGAAGCTGGGCTGGTTGGGCCTTGTGGGCTGCTGGGTTGGGTCGACTAGGCTGGCTCCTTCTCATATATTTTTTTTTGTACATCAAGCTTTTATTTTTCTATTTCCTATTTCTGTTTTGAAATTTAAACAACAAATCATTCAACAAATCAATTCAAAAACATTCACCACACTTGTAATTGAATTTGGTTCTGTTTAACAACATAAACCAAAATCCAAAATAAAATAATATTTTTTATTTTAGAGTCCATTTATAATTAAATAAAATGGACACTAGTTAATAAATCAAATGGGTTTTAATTTATTTAAAAACTCCATTTGAAATCTAAATATTTTCAAAACCAAATCAGTAGGTTTTATTTGAAAATAAAAAGATACTTTGGAAAACTTGTTTAAAACAAAATAACATTTTAATTTTAGGGTCCAATAATAATTAAATGAATAGACCTTATTCATTTAATTCAAATAGGATTTGTTTTATTAAAATCTTTATTTTGAAATCTAAAATAAAACCAAAACACTTCAGTAGGTTTTATTTGAGAATATAAAATATTTGGAAAGCTTGTTTAAAATAAAATAATAAGTTTTGATGTTTATTTAAAATGGGAAAAGCCTTTACTTAAATAAAATTGGATATTAAATCCTTATTATTTTATTTAAATAAACCTTTACTATTTTTAATCAAAACAAAACATTTTATTTCAAAAGCTTGGCCAAGTTTTAATTTGGCTTTATAAAATAATCCGTATTTATAAATCTACCTTTTCTTTTGAAAACCAAATCCTTTTATTAAAAGATCCAAAATAGTAATTTTAAATATTTTTAGCTTTATTGTTTATTTAACTTTTTAAATCCCTTTAGGGTTTTATTTGATCCAAATAGGTTTTGAAAGTTTCCAAATGGATTCAAAAAGTTTCTTCTCATCCTAAAAATCAACAAAGTTTTATTTTATTCAATTATTTTTCACATTACAAGATTTGGAAAATCTTGGGATGTGACAGGCTACCACCCTTAAAATAAATCTCGTCCCGAGATTTGGGGAGGCTAGGGTTACAAGTAGGCTCAAACAACTAGGGTACTACCACCCTTAAAATATTTTCCAACTAAATTACATATTGGCCTTCTTGGGATCCTGGGGAAACTTCTCTAGGCAAACATCTGCATAGTGTCCTTTGTTTTATAGGTTGGTTTATCTTGTGCTTCCTCTTTCCTGGACAGAAGTTTTCACATTACAAGATTTGGAAAATCTTGTGATGTGACAGTGGAGGAGTTACCATCTATTCTATGGAGTTTACAAACTACACCAAATAGGTCTACCGGCTACACCCCTTATTTCATGGTATATGGAGCAGAAGCCATCCTTCCTTCCGACATCCTTCACGATTCACAAAGAGTTGCCGCCTACGATGAAGATGACGCTGAAGAATCTAGACGCTTAGAAGTGTTAACAGACAAGCAACACGGGACACAAGGTTTACCCAATTTCAGGCCCCTGGAGGGAAAACCCTACTCCTGCTTGTCTGCTCTTGATTACGACGAAACCGAAGGTTACAAGGGTGCACAGATGCAATATGCCGTTAGGTGTGTATGAGGTGAGTTGACGTCCTCCTCGCCATGCCCTCCTAGCCTTTATATAGATAGGGAGGTCCCGTGCTTAGGTTGAGTCGGTTACAAGTTGTATTCAAACTCTAGTCTTGAGCTTTCCTTGTCTTGTGCTCTTGGGCGTCTATGTCCATATGGGCTCCACCCTCCGTCTTTGTAGAATCCCAATTGTCTAAAAATTGCAATGCTACTAGCCTAGTCTATATAAATTCTACTTCATATATATAATTGTTGCATCATAATTATATCATGCTCATGTCATCATGCCACCTTGCATTTGAGCATCATATAAAACCCTTTTTGCTTTGGATCTTCTCTCATATGCATTGTCAATTGTATTTGCCTCTTGATATTGTATTTGGTTATTGATATATTGTTTAAATGCCCAAGTTGAGTTGGGGGCATATCTTTTATTCCACTCCACCACCCTTTCTTTCACCACCTTATAATTCCATCATTCCATTATCCATGAGCTTGTATTCTATTTTCTTTTGGTATTTAATCTAGCTCATGGGAGATAGGATGGATCTACTTCTACAAATTCTTTTGCTTGGCTTTAATCCACTTTTGGGAATGCATAAGAATAATGCCATGTTAATATTATTGTTTTCACAAGAATAAACATGGCATTAATTATTTTGCATGGGCCATGCAAGAACCACCACATTTAAGTCTTTTGGATTTTATTTGAATTCTTGAGTGGATCATCTCCCATCTCATCTCTCTCCCTCTCTTTTGGCTTGATCTAGTTTGGTCTTGCTAAAATCCACCACCACACTTCTATCTCTCTCTTCCACTCCTTTTGTTGATCTTGTTTGAGTTTGCTAAACCCTACACCTATTCCACATATTCTTGTTTGATCTATTTTGGTGCATGCAAGCATCTAAAATTCTAAACTCTAACCCTACCTCACCTCTCTCACCTCACCCTCTCCTCTCACCAAGCCGAGGAGTCCCCCCTCTCCCTGCCAGCAAGCCCCACCTAGCTACCCATCTACCTCACCCCAACCCTAGAGCCCCAACCCGAGCTACCCCATCCCTCTAACCCTAGCTCACCCGAGCCTTCCCTCCCTTTTTCTCTCTCTCTCTCCCTGCCTTGCTGGACCAGCCGAGTCTGGCCTCACCCCTCTGCTGGCCCCCTCTGCAGCCTCTCTGCCTCGCCCTAGCTGCCCAGCCCGAGCCGGCACGTGAGGAGGAGGGAAAGGTGGCACCCGAGGCCACTTTATCTACCCCGTGCCCACGCCTGCTTCCTCTCTCTCCCTCTCACTTTTTCCTCCCCCACACGGCACCTCTGCCTCTCCCAGATCCACCCCAGGGCCTTGCCTCTCCCCTCTTTTTCTCCACCGACACCATCTTCCCCATCGCCGGCCGGCCTCCACCATCTCCCGTCGATCCAGGAGGCGTAGGCGAGCAGGAGGTTGTCGGCGATGGCTGGAGGAGCACCCCACGTCGCCTCGTACACGGAGCCGAGAAGGAGACCGCCCCCGCAGACGCTGCACGCCGATGCCACCGAAACCCTAATTCCGCCGGTGTCTGCTACGTCGACGATCGCTCGCTCCGCTGCCCGAACCACCACCGTCAGCAGCTTCGCGGTAAGCCATACTCTCTCCCTGACATCCTCGCCGTCCTCGACGTTGCCTGGTCGCGCCGTGCGTTCCGTCGGGCACTCTCGGTGCGTCACCGAGCACGGGCGTCTGCACACCTCCACGACACGAACCACTCATCTAGCCGCCCATCCCCCTCCTAGCAACGTCCCCCACCTACCGCAGTGGCTGCCGCCTCCGCGCGTGCACGTCAGGTCCCGGGTTCGAGTCCTCGATCCGCGCCACGCGCAGGCCTGCCGCCAGACGGTGGAGAAGAACCACAATACATAGCGCCGTTTTGCAGATAGCCCCTCTATTTTTCTCGCGCTCAACCCGCGGTCCCACCGAGCCCCACCAGTCAGCCTCCCTGTCCACTTTACAAAAACGCCCCGCAATTTTTATAGACCGTAACCCGCAGTCCCGCATGCGCCGCGTGGCACCCGCCTCTTCAACCACGGGCGTGTGGGTCTGTTTGACCACCGGCCCCATCTGTCGGTCTCGCGGGCTAGCCGAACCTGCGGTAGGAAAAGCCCCGCGCAGCCGCTGCGCCCCACCTGGGCTGAGTCAGCACTGGACCCACATGTTAGTGTCCGTGGCTAAGTTCAATTGAGTGTAAGAAGTCCTGGCGAATTTCTGTTAAATAAAAATGATTCTAGTAAATGTTTAAATTTCAAATTCAATCTGTTTTTAAATATCTTTTAAAATATAAATCCTAATTCAACATGTAATATATGTTTTTGAATCAGAAAAATGTGAGGAATTCAAATATGGCCTTCAAAATATATTTTGGACACTTTATTCTCAAGTTGATTAAAATTACAATAAAATGCCCTTTTCCTTAATTAATTAATAGCTTTTGATTTATAACTCCAAATTTGACAAATAATATGTCTAAAATGATCAGCTCGACGAGACCTTTCTGTTTATGCATTCCATGTTCTGAATTGCAGCATGCATCATATAAATATAAAGTGTACAGCAACTTAATTGAGGATAAAGGGTGATTAAAACACCATAAAATGATTTATTCTTGTATTCCACACCTCACCCATGCCATGCTATATTATTGCCATGCAAATTGTGCATCATTCATCATGGCATGATTGTTTGCTTGTCGCATTTTATTCATATGCTTGTGCACTTTATTTATGTTCGCCCTTGTTTGTTCGGTTCTTCTTGAATAGGCGAAAGGGGGATATATCAAGAAACCTAGGAGCACTACCCAGATCCTTATCTCGCTTCAACTGAGCTGCCAGGCAAGCACTACCACATGCTTGCATACATATAGTACCTATTGCCTCTATCTTATTCTTGCATCATTGAGTCGCGATTGCATTAAACTGAATCCCAAGTACTGCATAACCTTTACTTTTAAACCCAACCGAAGCTTGTTCCTCCATCCCATGAGCCAATACTACAGGAGTTGTTTGAGCCATGCGGGTCGTAGAACAGCATGTGTAGGGTATGTGAGTGTCTGATGGATAACGAGGTACCTAAACAACTTAACCTGAGTAGTATGGGATAACTAATGAAAGTGGCACCGGTGAGCAATATCTGCTATTTGGTTTTTCATGCTCACTTGTGTCCCGTAGGACCCCGAGTACTTGATTCCTTTTCCTTGAATATTCGCGCTATCCACATCCGGGAGGCTTATGGGACCCCCCTGAGCCAGAGCTTGATTCATTCTTATTTCTTGGGGCCACAAAGTAGTTTGGGGCTTTATTACTATTCCGTACTTATGCCATGCTTTACTGCTTTATTTAAGATTGTGCGAGGAATGCACCTGTACTGTTTAGGTAAGCGGAGTGTTTTCGCGGTATCGACAAGCCCAGTCACACTTTCGGGTTCCCATTCGTTTACAGCCATTGACGCAAACCTTGAGTCCTTCTCGGAGCCGGCCAACTTCGTCGCGGGTAGCTTAATGGGGTGACCCCCTGAAATATTTCTGAATCCGGTGATTGCTTTGTTGTGAATGCCTCGTTGGGTTTTGATTTGGTTTTTCCGAGGTTGATCGAGTGTGTGTTGCTATTTGTGCACCCCTGGAGGGTAAAACTTTCTGAAAGCCGTGTCCGCGGTTATGGACGACTTGGAGCACAGTTTCTCGATCATAGACAAGTATAACTAAAGTACCGCTTTTAATTTGACTAAGTAACTGACTAGTAAATAGTGCAACACTCATGGAATGGATAATAAAACTGCCAACGGATGGGGGGTTGTTCGTCCGCTTCCTCGTTGGTAAGCGAGGAGGAGGATGGATCTGTTAATATTACTGTTATAACTGTTGTTATTAATTCACGGACATCCATCTATCTTTGGTTAGGCGAATGGTTAGCGAGTATCTATAGCATTGTTAGGGTTTATCTTTTGCTGCAATTGCGTCACCCCAGGTTGTGTCCCCTTTAGAGGCATAAAGACTTGCTGATTACCCCTAGGGTCTCACACGATAAATTGTTTGATTCAGATAAACAGGTAAACTCGCAAGATGGATACTGGGTGGAGGAGACGGACGATGTGGACAACGATCATTCGGTGTAGAGATTCCGGGAACGGGGATCCGTGAGATCTGTGGGCGGGATGTGTTTATTTATGGGGCATCTTATGCCGATTTGCTTCTTTTCCGTACTCGGATCTTGTTTTCCGCTTCCGCCTGATACTCTGATGTTTGATGTATGAGGAGATATCCTAAACTATTATATCTATCTAGGACATTTGGATCTTGCCGTATGGCGTTGCAATATTTCTATTTCTTTTAGATGGAATGGCTCTGAGGACTGTTGTATGGTGGCTTGCATACATACTCATTTTTGTATGTAGTTGATCCCTTCTTCAGCCGATTACGCCCGTTCTTGTCCCGATGTTTGGAAATGGTTAGGACACGAAAGGTCTACTGTGAGTGGAATTTGGGCCCCACCGCATTATTTTAACCATTTCCGCTCATCCAGCTTGTAACTAGGGCGTAATTCACCGAGGTAGTTACAATTGGTATCGAGCCATCCCGCCTTCGGTCTCACCAAATGGTCGTTGTCGATCTAGCAAATATTTTTGGTAGCTATGTATACTAGGGAAAAACAAAACGCGAGAGTAGGACTGCTTCCACTTTTCTTCTTAACCACCCACCCACCCTTTTCTGGTAAGGAAGTGTAACGTTTTCAATCCTCTTCTTAAAATTCAAACTAGGATTCATGTGTTCTGGGTTTCCGTAGTACCATAGAAAGTGTGTGTGTGTGTGTGTGTGTGTGTAATTCCTTGTCTATCTGTTGCATCCAACATGTTATCTTTATCTGCCTTTGGTTATCAACTGTTGGTACATTCCATACTGACAGGCTTTTGAAAACCGGCGCGATCTATCCGACTCCTTGTTAACCGGTGCCATCTTCTTAAGGGTGTCCTTCCTTCTAGCAACTCCACATTCTGTGTAAGCATCTGTTGCTAATCTCTACCTGATAAGCGATTTTGCGCATCTATTGGTATTTTAATGCTGAAAAATGCGAAAAATAATTCTTTGATACATCTGTGTTTCCACACTCCTTTCCAGTCGTGTGTGAAACATTATCTATATCCCTTTTATCAGCATGTCCATGCTAACTCATTCTTTTGTCACCGACGCTTAATCCTGGAGTTTTATTTCATCTCCAATTCCCTTGGGCTAATTACATAACATGTGTCGATCCGATGCTGGTGATTGTAATTTGGTTCTCGGCATAGCTATATGACACTTATCTTGAGTGGAATATGGAAAATGCAATCACCACTATCCTCCAAATGGTGACGGTTATCTCCTGTGATTTTGAGTACACCGCGATCATATCTATGCATATTCAAGCATCTTTGGCAATCCAGAGTTTCTCCAAGCACTACGGCGGTCTATCATCTGTCCATCATGCTGCACATCCTTTTGAACCCCATATATGTACAATTCTCCTGGATACGAGGGAATTGCATCTTTTCGTCTCTGATAGCTTTGCTTAAGGTATGAGCTATCATCGGTTCTTATCCAAGATCTCTTTATCTTTGTAACCGGTGATCCGATCGACAATGTGAACCAGGTGACATCTCTTTTTCTTCCGAAGGACCAGATAATCTATTCTTCCAGTGCATCTTCTTCAACACGAACCCGTGCTCTTAATATTGATCTTTCTAAGAGCGTTGAGCTCAGAAAGTGTTTCGAGCATTTGTTCGTTCTCCCGCCTCTTGAACTTGGTATTCTGGGAATATCTTGTTAATCCATGGTGGTATATGTTGATAATATGCTTGCCTATTCGATATCTATGGAAGGACATGGAAGATCATCTGTGTCTCTTTCTCTCGAGCTTCGTGAGCACTGCCTGTGTGCAAAGTCTCAAAGTGAGAATTCTGACTTTTTGAAGTCACATATCTCGACCACGTCATACGCTAAATACATTACTTCAACTCTGGAATCAGCAAGTCCATTGTTAATTCCATCCTCCATCTTCAACCAATCCGGAGTTGTTCCTTGTTGGCAAGTTATCATCGTCGTTCCGCTAAAGATTTCCTCAAGGCTGCTAAATCTCTCTCAATCATTTGAAGAAGAACATGGAGTTCTTTCACCTCAATCTCGTTAAGTAATCTCTTGAAACCCTCTCGCTCTATCGTCTATGCTCAATCCACCGGAGGCCATGAAGACCTTCCAGATCTTGTATTCCTTCTGTTCAAGTGGTGCTATCTTTTTCTATATCTGTGAAATTTTGAAGTTGTCTCCGTGATCTTCCTTTATATCTTTCCGATGGCTTGGTACTTCCGATATGACGACAACATCATCATCTTTACCTATCTATGAATCCGGCGAATCGTTTGCATCTATCCTTGTTTTCTAACGGAGTTCTATGAGTTTTTGCCAACACCTTCTGTCTGTTTCGGTAGTTGGGTTGCATGATTTTCTTATTCATGTGCGGAGTAATGCTTTGAGTGCGGGATGGAGTAGCTACCATACCACTACTCTTATCATTCGCTCTTGTACATTGAATTGGTGAATTAATGTGATTTCACTCATTCCACGGAAGTTAGAAGTGGCCTTTATCCCTTGATACTTTTACTTCCGCCCTTGTTTTTCCCGAGTGCTCTCTCGAAGAAAGTAATCAATAATCTCTTCTTGGTGGTCTGTCTATTCTAGGTGGAGCAAAATCCTCAATTATCTGGTGGAAACAAACGCAAACCTTTTTCTATCCTCGTCTTTCTACCGATGCTCGATATCCCCAAACAAGATTAAAGGAAACTATCTCTCTCTTTGTTTCATCAATTCTTTTTCTGTGGTAAAGCCAATTATGGTTGATGCCATCAGCCGCAAATCTATTGCGTTAGCCTCAAGGCTAAAGAAAGCAATAAGTATCTCTACAATAAACTCCAGATCCTCCATATTCTTTGCTTCTCGGGATTCCACCATGATCTGGCCTCACATCCGTCTCTGGAAGTTATATCCGCGCACCTCAATTGCGTGATCCTTTGGTTCTTACCGGCGCAAGAAGAATCTAATCCGACGATGTCTAACTAAATATTTATGTTGATATCAAGGGACTATATTGTTTGAAGGCAATATTGTTTCCGAACTTCATTTCTCAAATCCAAGAGAGGATACGATGCTATTGTCATAGTGGTTCAAAACCTCTCCAATCTAGCTCTTTTTCTTCCGGCGAGATAAAGATTCATCCTCTCTAGTATCGGCAAATCTTTAATCTTAATGGTGTGTCTTTATTTATCCATGATACATCATCTTCTCCTTTTCTTTCACAAGTGGTTATATTCTTTTATCATGATTCTTGGGAAAACCGGAGCTATGCCCATCCTATCCTTCTTGTCTCACGACAATCCTTCAACTCTTCTAACCCGTTGTTTCTCAAGCAAAACGCAAGACTCGCAACAAGTCTAGCAAGTTTTGCAAGGTGTAGTGGTCGCACCATTCCTTTGTTCATCAACTTGGGAACGTGAGGGTCACCTTCGTTCGGACACCGCCTCTCCTTGTGTTGTTTTCTTTTTCCTAGGAATCTCGGGGCGAGATTCTTGTTTAGTGGGGGAGAGTTGTAGCATCCCAATTGTCTAACAATTGCAATGCTACTATCCTAGTCTATATAAATGCTACTTCATATATATAATTGTTGCATCATAATTATATCATGCTCATGTCATCATGCCACCTTGCATTTGAGCATCATATAAAACCCTTTTTGCTTTGGATCTTCTCTCATATGCATTGTCAATTGTATTTGCCTCTTGATATTGTATTTGGTTATTGATATATTGTTTAAATGCCCAAGTTGAGTTGGGGGCATATCTTTTATTCCACTCCACCACCCTTTCTTTCACCACCTTATAATTCCACCATTCCATTATCCATGAGCTTGTATTCTATTTTCTTTTAGTATTTAATCTAGCTCATGGGAGATAGGATGGATCTACTTCTACAATTCTTTTACTTGGCTTTAATCCACTTTTGGGAATGCATAAGAATAATGCCATGTTAATATTATTGTTTTCACAAGAATAAACATGGCATTAATTATTTTTCATGGGCCATGCAAGAACCACCACATTTAAGTCTTTTGGATTTTATTTGAATTCTTGAGTGGATCATCTCCCATCTCATCTCTCTCCCTCTCTTTTGGCTTGATCTAGTTTGGTCTTGCTAAAATCCACCACAACACTTCTATCTCTCTCTTCCACTCCTTTTGTTGATCTTGTTTGAGTTTGCTAAACCCTACACCTATTCCACATATTCTTGTTTGATCTATTTTGGTGCATGCAAGCATCTAAAATTCTAAACTCTAACCCTACCTCAGCTCTCTCACCTCACCCTCTCCTCTCACCAAGCCGAGGAGTCCCCCCCTCTCCCTGCCAGCAAGCCCCACCTAGCTACCCATCTACCTCACCCCAACCCTAGAGCCCCAACCCGAGCCACCCCATCCCTCTAAACCTAGCTCACCCGAGCCTTCCCTCCCTTTTTCTCTCTCTCTCCCTGCCTTGCTGGACCAGCCGATTCTGGCCTCACCCCTCTGCTGGCCCCCTCTGCAGCCTCTCTGCCTCGCCCTAGCTGCCCAGCCCGAGCCGGCACGTGAGGAGGAGGGAAAGGTGGCACCCGAGGCCACTTTATCTACCCCGTGCCCACGCCTGCTTCCTCTCTCTCCCTCTCACTTTTTCCTCCCCCACACGGCACCTCTGCCTCTCCCAGATCCACCCCAGGGCCTTGCCTCTCCCCTCTTTTTCTCCACCGACACCATCTTCCCCATCGCCGGCCACCGTCGGCCTCCACCATCTCCCGTCGATCCAGGAGGCGTAGGCGAGCAGGAGGTTGTCGGCGATGGCTGGAGGAGCACCCCGCGTCGCCTCGTACACGGAGCCGAGAAGGAGACCGCCCCCGCAGACGCTGCACGCCGACGCCACCGAAACCCTAATTCCGCCGGCGTCTGCTACGTCGACGATCGCTCGCTCCGCTAGCCGAACCACCACCGTCAGCAGCTTCGCGGTAAGCCATACTCTCTCCCTGACATCCTCGCCGTCCTCGACGTTGCCTGGTCGCGCTGCGCGCCCGTCGCACTCTCGGTGCGTCGCCGAGCACGGGTGTCTGCACACCTCCACGACACGAACCACTCATCTAGCCGCCCATCCCCCTCCTAGCAACGTCCCCCACCTACCGCAGTGGCTGCCGCCTCCGCGCGCGCACGTCAGGTCCCGGATTCAAGTCCTCAATCCGCGCCACGTGCAGACCTGCCGCCAGACGGTGGAGAAGAACCACAGTACCTAGCGCCGTTTTGCAGATAGCCCCTCTGTTTTTCTCGCGCTCAACCCGCGGTCCCACCGAGCCCCACCAGTCAGCCTCCCTGTCCACTTTACAAAAATGCCCCGCTATTTTTATAGACCGTCACCCGCAGTCCCGCATGCGCCGCGTGTCACCCGCCTCTTCAACCACGGGCGTGTGGGTCCGTTTGACCACCGGCCCCATCTGTCGGTCTCGCGGGCTAGCCGAACCTGCGGTAGGAAAAGCCTGCCTGGCCGCCCACAGGTTGAGTCAGCACTGGACCCACATGTTAGTGTGGGTGGCTAAGTTCAATTGAGTGTAAGAAGTCCTGGCGAATTTCTGTTAAATAAAAATGATTCTAGTAAATGTTTAAATTTCAAATTCAATCTGTTTTTAAATATCTTTTAAAATATAAATCCTAATTCAACATGTAATATATGTTTTTGAATCAGAAAAATGTGAGGAATTCAAATATGGCCTTCAAAATATATTTTGGACACTTTAATTCTCAAGTTGATTAAAACTACAATAAAATGCCCTTTTCCTTAATTAATTAATAGCTTTTGATTTATAACTCCAAATTTGACAAATAATATGTCTAAAATGATCAGCTCGACGAGACCTTTCTGTTTATGCATTCCATGTTCTGAATTGCAGCATGCATCATATAAATATAAAGTGTACAGCAACTTAATTGAGGATAAAAGGTGATTAAAACACCATAAAATGATTTATTCTTGTATTCCACACCTCACCCATGCCATGCTATATTATTGCCATGCAAATTGTGCATCATTCATCGTGGCATGATTGTTTGCTTGTCGCATTTTATTCATATGCTTGTGCACTTTATTTATGTTGGCCCTTGTTTGTTCGGTTCTTCTTCGAATAGACGCTGAGCAGGGGATATATCAAGAAACCTAGGAGCACTACCCAGATACTTCTCTCGCTTCAACTGAGCTACCAGGCAAGCACTACCATATGCTTGCATACATATAGTACCTATTGCCTCTATCTTATTCTTGCATCATTGAGTCGCGATTGCATTAAACTGAATCCCAAGTACTGCATAGCCTTTACTTTTAAACCCCACCGAAGCTTGTTCCTCCATCCCATGAGCCATTACTACAGGAGTTGTTTGAGCCATGCGGGTCGTAGAACAGCATGTGTAGGGTATGTGAGTGTCTGATGGATAACGAGGTACCTAAACAACTTAACCTGAGTAGTATGGGATAACTAATGAAAGTGGCACCGGTGAGCAATATCTGCTATTTGGTTTTTCATGCTCACTTGTGTCCCGTAGGACCCCGAGTACTTGATTCCTGTTCCTTGAATATTCGCGCTATCCACATCCGGGAGGCTTATGGGACCCCCCTGAGCCAGAGCTTGATTCATTCTTATTTCTTGGGGCCACAAAGTAGTTTGGGGCTTTATTACTATTCCGTACTTATGCCATGCTTTACTGCTTTATTTAAGATTGTGCGAGGAATGCACCTGTACTGTTTAGGTAAGCGGAGTGTTTTCGTGGTATCGACAAGCCCAGTCACACTTTCGGGTTCCCAGTCGTTTACAGCCATTGACGCAAACCTTGAGTCCGTCTCGGAGCCGGCCAACTTCGTCACGGGTAGCTTAATGGGGTGGCCCCCTGAAATATTTCTGAATCCGGTGATTGCTTTGTCGTGAATGCCTCGTTGGGTTTTGATTTGGTTTTTCCGAGGTTGATCGAGTGTGTGTTGCTATTTGTGCACCCCTGCAGGGTAAAACTTTCTGAAAGCCGTGTCCGCGGTTATGGACGACTTGGAGCACAGTTTCTCGATCATAGACAAGTATAACTAAAGTACCGTTTTTAATTTGACTAAGTAACTGACTAGTAAATAGTGCAACACTCATGGAATGGATAATAAAACTGCCAACGGATGGGGGGTTGTTCGTCCGCTTCCTCGTTGGTAAGCGAGGAGGAGGATGGATCTGATAATATTACTGTTATAACAGTTGTTATTAATTCACGGACATCCGTCTATATTTGGTTAGGCGGATGGTTAGCGAGTATCTATAGCATTGTTAGGGTTTATCTTTTGCTGCAATTGCGTCACCCCAGGTTGTGTCCCCTTTAGAGGCATAAAGACTTGCTGAGTACCCCTAGGGTCTCACACGATAAATTGTTTGATTCAGATAAACAGGTAAACTCGCAAGATGGATACTGGGTGGAGGAGACGGACGATGTGGACAACGATCATTCGGTATAGAGATTCCGGGAACGGGGATCCGTGAGATCTGTGGGCGGGATGTGTTTATTTATGGGGCATCTTATGCCGATTTGCTTCTTTCCGTACTGGATCTTGTTTTCCGCTCACCGATACTCGATGTTTGATGTATGAGGAGATATCCTAAACTATTATATCTATCTAGGACATTTGGATCTTGCCGTATGGCGTTGCAATATTTCTATTTCTTTTAGATGGAATGGCTCGAGGACTGTTGTATGGTGGCTTGCATACATACTCATTTGTGTATGTAGTTGATCCTTCGCTTTGCCATTACGCCTGCTCTTGTCCCGATGTTTGGAAATGGTTAGACGGCCGAAAGGTCTACCGTGAGTGGCATTTGGGCCCCACCGCATTATTTTAACCATTTCCGCTCATCCAGGCTTGTAACTAGGAGTAATTCACCGAGGTAGTTACAATTGGTATCGAGCCATCCCGCCTTCGTGGTCTCAGCCAAATGGTCGTTGTCAGTCTAGCAAATATTTTTGGTAGCTATGTATACTAGGGAAAAACAAAACGCGAGAGTAGGACTGCTTCCACTTTTCTTCTTAACCACCCACCCACCCTTTTCTGGTAAGGAAGTGTAACGTTTTCAATCCTCTTCTTAAAATTCAAACTAGGATTCACGTGTTCTGGGTTTCCGTAGTACCATAGAAAGTGTGTGTGTGTGTGTGTGTGTAATTCCTTGTCTATCTGTTGCATCCAACATGTTATCTTTATCTGCCTTTGGTTATCAACTGTTGGTACATTCCATACTGACAGGCTTTTGAAAACCGGCGCGATCTATCCGACTCCTTGTTAACCGGTGCCATCTTCTTAAGGGTGTCCTTCCTTCTAGCAACTCCACATTCTGTGTAAGCATCTGTTGCTAATCTCTACCTGATAAGCGATTTTACGCATCTATTGGTATTTTAATGCCGAAAAATGCGAAAAAAAATTCTTTGATACATCTGTGTTTCCACACTCCTTTCCAGTCGTGTGTGAAACATTATCTATCTCCCTTTTATCAGCATGTCCATGCTAACTCATTCTTTTGTCACCGACGCTTAATCCTGGAGTTTTATTTCATCTCCAATTCCCTTGGGCTAATTACATAACATGTGTCGATCCGATGCTGGTGATTGTAATTTGGTTCTCGGCATAGCTATATGACACTTATCTTGAGTGGAATATGGAAAATGCAATCACCACTATCCTCCAAATGGTGACGGTTATCTCCTGTGATTTTGAGTACACCGCGATCATATCTATGCATATTCAAGCATCTTTGGCAATCCAGAGTTTCTCCAAGCACTACGGCGGTCTATCATCTGTCCATCATGCTGCACATCCTTTTGAACCCCATATCTGCACAATTCTCCTGGATACGAGGGAATTGCATCTTTTCGTCTCTGATAGCTTTGCTTAAGGTATGAGCTATCATCGGTTCTTATCCAAGATCTCTTTATCTTTGTAACCGGTGATCCGATCGACAATGTGAACCAGGTGACATCTCTTTTCTTCCGAAGGACCAGATAATCTATTCTTCCAGTGCATCTTCTTCAACACGAACCCGTGCTCTTAATATTGATCTTTCTAAGAGCGTTGAGCTCAGAAAGTGTTTCGAGCATTTGTTCGTTCTTCCGCCTCTTGAACTTGGTATTCTGGGAATATCTTGTTAATCCATGGTGGTATATGTTGATAATATGCTTGCCTATTCGATATCTATGGAAGGACATGGAAGATCATCTGTTTCTCTTTCTCTCGAGCTTCGTGAGCACTGCCTGTGTGCAAAGTCTCAAAGTGAGAATTCTGACTTTTTGAAGTCACATATCTCGACCACGTCCTTCTGCTAAATACATTACTTCAACTCTAGAATCAGCAAGTCCATTGTTAATTCCATCCTCCATCTTCAACCAATCCGGATTTGTTCCTTGTTGGCATGTTATCATCGTCGTTCCGCTGAAGATTTCCTCAAGGCTGCTAAATCTCTCTCAATCATTTCAACAAGAATATGGAGTTCTTTCACCTCAATCTAGGAGCGTAATTCACCGAGGTAGTTACAGTCTTCTTCTTCTTGCCTCTATTGGCAGCGTCAGAGGTGGAGCTCTTCCGCTTACACACTAGCGGGACATCGTCGTTGGATACGATGGTGACTTCCTTCATCTTGGGGTCATAGACTTGGACAACCATGCTATCTTCGTCTAGACTCTTTAGCTATTAAGTGAATCCCAAAGTGTTAGATGCATTGGTTAAGGCTAGACGGAAGAACTAAGGTATATGTCATACACGGAAAATAAATAGGTACCTCCGGGCACGTGCCACCCTCGAACATGTCGTAGGTGATGGTGAAGCCACGCTTCCTGTCCTTCACCTTGACCATGTCCTTGAGGCGAAGATTGATGGAGTCACTCAAGAATTTCTCCTCGGAGATGCGGAGGCTATACTTCCTATCCTTGGAGTACTCATGCATCAGCTTCACTCTATGCTACAGAGGCTGGATCCGCCTGATGAACCAGCACATGGCTAGGTCCAACCCGGTCAGACCCGTGTCTACTGAAGGGAATATGCTCGAGAGGCAATAATAAAGTGGTTATTATCGTATTCTTGTTTATGATAAATGTTTATTTTACATGCTATAATTGTATTAATATGGAAACGTTAATACACGTGTGTTTAATAAACAAAAGGAAATTCCTAGTTATGCCTCTCTTATAAACTAGCTCGTTGATTAACAAGATGATCAAAGGTTTCCTGATCATGGACATTGGATGTTGTTAATAACGAGGTCAAAACATTAGTTTAATGGTGTGATGAACATTCATCCGAAGTATAGAATTACGATCAAAGTCATTGTATTTTATATTGCTATAACATCATACGAAGTTATCTTAGTCCTTAGACCATGAGATCATGTCAATCACTAACACCGGAAGAGTAGCTTGATAACATCAAACGTCACACCGCAACAGGGTGATTATAGAGATGGGTTCAATGCTACGAAGATGTTATGTTGAGGCTCATGGATCAAGAGTGGAATTTTTCCATCCCGATGACGGAGAGATATACTCTGGGCCCTCTTAGTGATATCACATTGGTTAGCTTGCAAGCAAGTGATTTGATCACTAGAATGTTATATCACGGGAATGAGAAAAGTGTACATGTCGGTAACGAGATCAAACTAGGTATGGGGATACCGATGATCGAATCTCGGACATGTACTATATCGCAAGACAAAGGGATTGAGTTACATGCGTATAAGGTTCACACGATCACAAAAGTCATCGTTGAATATGTGGGAGTCAGTACGGATCTCCAGGTCCCTCTGCTGATTATTGATCGGAGAGGGGTCTCAATCATGTTTGCATTATTCGCGAAACGTAGGGTGACACACTTAAGGGATACCGACACCATTCGGAGAAAATGGTATGCCAGAGAAAGAAAAGGAAAGCGCAGGAATTTATTTCACTAGACACCGGAACTATTTCGGTTGAAATTGCTGAATCTAGTTCTGCATGTGAAATGGAATACTATCAAGGGGTTTTATGTGAATGTTTTTTAATTAAAGTAATTAACAGAATTCTATAAATAAATAAAAGAGTTTTATTGAAATGAGAGCTTGCATTAATTTTTGTGGAAAATTAATGCATGTGAGTGGAGATGTTTTTATGTGAGTGGAGCTTCCACCACATGAATGAGGGAGAGGTTGGGGCACGCTCCTTGGCCGCCGGCCATACCCCCTTGGGCTGCCCCTACCCTATAAAAGGACCCCTCATCTCACTTGTCACTCACACCTCCTCGCGAAGGATCTCTCTCCCCCCCTTTAGAATTTCCCCATGGTCTCGGATCAGCGAGATACATGTTCCCGGTGGCTTTTTCTGGAAGGATTTTTTGCTTCCGCTGCTTCGCTGGAGTGAGGGAGCGGAGGTTTTCGGGGTACCCGGACATGTGTGTGATCACAGATGCACCACTTCTTTGCGGTGCTGGACCGACTGGACCAGATGGACTTCATCACGATCTTGAGATCAGGAAGCGTTCGACTACATCATCCACGAGTACAACCTCGTTAACGCTATATGTTCTTCGAGGGTATGTATTCTATGGATTTATATCCACCCGTTGCTTCTATCTAGTAGATATATCTTGGTACACAGTTGTTTCCATCATAGGAAATTTTTTGTTTTCTATGCTGCGAACCCTATAGTGGTATCAGAGATGGATCTATGTGTAGATGCTTTGCATGGGTATTACACATATGAGTATGTGGGCGATGATGATCATTTTTTTGCTTCTTAGTTGTACTTTGGATATTGGTGGCATAGTGGGATGAAGCGGCCCGGACAAACTTTACATGTCCTCGCACATGAGACTTGTTCCACGCTTGACATGCAACTAGTTTTGCATAAGTGGCCAGCGGGTGTCTGTCTCTCCTACTATAGTCAATATCTAATTTGCAACGAGTTGTCATCAATTTGGTTATACTCGTTGTGTTTCATGTTCGTAGGTAAGAACGGTTCTTTCTTCGAAAGCCCTAAGCCACTTAAAACTTGCAATGGATAAATTAGAGGCATCTAGTTTAGATTGTTGCTGGGCTAGTGTTATGATATGGTGATGTTGTAAGTAGAAGTATAAGACGATACTCTTACAACACACATAACGTGTAGGTTCCATAGACCTTGGCCTTACACATAGAGTTGTGATAGAGATCATACCACGGTGCACATGATGAAGATCATATGCGGAAACCATATCTTTTCACTTACAAATATGTGATGTTTGATTGCATCTTATATTGCTTGTTTGGCGTTTTATTAGCATAATTAGATGATCCCTCATTTAGATATCAAGATAAAAATGTGTTCTTCCTTAAGTATGCACCCACAATGTTTTGTCACTTCAAGACATCACATGATGATCGGGTGTACTTGAATCCATGAGCATATCTCGGGTGTCAGACAGTTACACACGCGAATACTAAGGTTCTTACTTGGCGAGCCTAGTATGTACAGACATGGCCTCAGAACACGGACCGAAAGGTTAAGCATGAGTCATATGTTTTGATATTATGACCATATGGATGCTCGCCTTTGAAGCTACACCGACTCACGTGATGATCGGACTTGGTGTAGTGGATTTGGTTCATGTAATCACCAAAAAGACATGAGGCATGTCGTTTTTGAGTGGGAGTTAATTTCTAATTTGGACTAGTAGAACTCAATTTATCATAAATTAAATCAAAGTGAATTTTCACAATTTGTTGTATTCATTGGCATTCGTTCACCATCTTATGATTAGTTGTAATCGAGATAATAGAACTATAGAATTCTGGATATTTACTTTACAAACTGGTATCGTATTGTGTTGAGTGTCAATCTAAAGTTTAAAGTCATATTGCAAACTTTCAGCAAACTCTGTTTACTCCGTGAAATTTAATAATTGGTATTAAATCGAGAGTAACAATTCTAGTGTTAGTATCTTAAGTATCATACTTGCCTCCATGATTCTTGATTGTTTTAATATCAAGTTTATCTAGGAGCTGAAAGGATTGTTTCAGAAACCATCATGTGTGACAGATATAACGATATTTGAAACAATATTTTTGTTGCAATATGATAGATTATAATGTATGTTCTCACATTGGATGAGAATTTGCAAAGGTTGGAGATGCTAGACATCCTAATCATCCAAAAGGGTTTTGGAAAGTAACGTTATACTCACGATTTATCTTTATAAGCTTCAAATGATATGTCAGAGAAAGAAAAGGAAAGCGCGGGAATTTATTTCACTAGACACCGGAACTGTTTCGGTTGAAATTTTTGAAACTGGTTCTGCATGTGAAATGGAATACTAGCAAGGGGTTTTATGTGAATGTTTGTTAATTAAAGTAATTAACAAAATCCTGAATAAATAAATAAAAGATTTTTATTTAAATGAGAGCTTGCATTAATTTTGGTGGAAAATTAATGCATGTGAGTGGAATTGTGAGTGGAGATGTTTTTATGTGAGTGGAGCTTCCACCACATGAATGAGGGAGAGGTGGGGGCACCCTCCTTGGCCAGCGGCCATGCTCCCTTGGGCTGCCCCTCCCCTATAAAAGGACCCCCTCCTCTCACTTGTCACTCACACCTCCTTGCGAAGGATCTCTCTCCCCCCTTTAGAATTTCCCCATGGTCTCGGATCAGCGAGATAGATGTTCTTGGTGGATTTTTCTGGAAGGATTTGTTGCTTCCTCTGCTTCGCTAGAGCGAGGGCGCGGAGGTTGTCAGGGTACCCATATGTGTGTGTGATCACGGATGCACCACTGCTTTGCGGTGCTAGACGTGATGGTGCTGGACCGGCTGGACCAGATGGACTTCATCACGATCTTGAGATCGGCAAGCGTTCGACTACATCATCCACGAGTACAAACTCATTAACGCTATATGGTCTTCGAGGGTATGTATTCTATGGATGTATATCCACCCGTTGGTTGTATCTAGTAGATAGATCTTGGTACATAGTTGTTCCGATCGTAGGAAAAATTTGTTTTCTATGCTGCGAACCCTACATTTATGAGCCACTCGATCCGCCTTATAGCGCGAGAGGCTTCGTTGTTGGAGGGAAGGAGGGCTTGGGATCTCCATGTCGGGGCTTCAGCGGTAGCTCCATCGACAAAGTCCGGGTACGTTCCTTCTCGGCCATCCAGAGGGATATCTGGGCCATAGAAGTACGTCCTGTGCCAGTTCTTGCAGGATTCGTGGCCTACAATGTCGGGGAACCTCCGGCCAGGCCGGATCTTGAAGATAATAGTTCCACAATTTCTGAGCTCATCCTTTCTCACTTCGGCTTCCCTCTTGACGGTAAAGAAGTATATAAACATTTCTAACCTAGGCCTAATTCCTATGTAGCCCTCACAAAGCGTCGCGTAGTTGCTAAGCGCGAGGATGCTATTCGGAGAAAGGTTCTGAGGTTGAACCCGGTAGTGGCTAAGGACCTCTATGAAGAAGTCGGAGATTGGGAGGGAGACGCCGCATACCAGTTGGGCTTTGAGGTACACCTTTTCTTCGACCTTGGGAGAAGGGATGACCTCGCCGGCCGGCACCGCCCGCCAGACCAGCCACTCCGTCATGGGGACGTACCCCTCGGCGAGCATCTCCTTGAGATTGCTCTCGGAGATATCGGTACCGTGCCACTCTCCCTTATGGGAATCACCCTCCTCTTCCAGCAGTTCTAGCCCCGCTGGAATATGGTCATCGTCGGTGGTTTCCACCACCGTGGTGCGTGTCACCACCACGCCTTCTGGAGGCACGTGGACAGAGCTCGCCGTCTTGGCTGCGGCTTCGCTCGTCGCCGCCATGGATGGTGTGGTGCTGCTGCTGGCCATTGGTGCGGAGGAAGATTGTTAGTGAGATGGGAAAAGCTAGGGTTTTTTCCTTCGTGCGCAGAGAGCTCGAGGAGGCGTTTGCTAGAGGAAGAAGATGATGCGAGGAAGAATGCGGTGAAAGGATAAAAATCACCACGGTTATAATTTATAGTACTGTTGCCTGCCAAAACTCACCGGCGAGCAGCGACGAGCAACACGAAGAGCCGGGAGGCTCCCAGAACTGCTGGTGGGCCCTGGTCCCTCGGGCGACGGCCCGCAAAACTCCGGCACACATCCTGGCTTGGTTCGAGGGCGTGCCACCTGACCTATACCTGGTCAGGAAGGTGAAGGATTGCTCCGATTGATTTCCTGCATGGTAAACAAGTATACGTAAAATTCGAGCCGTGACCGGCTCCCAGGTTTCCCCGTGAATCGGCTCCTAGAGCCGATTATCCCATGGTTCTGCATTAGATTTACGATAACATGGGGTTTTGCTTTATCATTACAAGTCAAATCGATCTACGACAGTTTAACGTTTTCACCACGTAACTGGAACGTCTTACACGTAATTGAGCCTGGTATGTACAAAAGATGAAGAAAACTAATCCTAGAGGAGGCCTAATAACCAACTTAAAGCCAATTACCGGAACAACTTCTCTAGAGCGAGTAAACTACGTCCTTACGTACTACTGGATCGTTCAACCCGTTTGTAAGGCCTGACTACGTAGATATCAAACTAAACCTTGGAGAACAAGGCACAACCATAACAGATCGAATCATCTAAATAAAGATCAACCAAGATGCTACCCTCGCACTAGGGAAACAGTGCAAAGGTAGCGAGATAACTAGAGGCGGCATAACTTTAAACAATTATAGCGAAAAGCACCGATGCTAGCCTCAACAAATCTATGATAGAAGTGTTACTCGCCATCAACAAGGCTTCAGTACGAGCAACACTAAATAACGCATAAGTAAAAATACTGCCTAGATCGCAAGATGCGATCTAGGCAGCATGACACTTACCCGAAAGAAACCCTAGAAACAAGGGGTGGCGAGATTGTGTTTGTTGTGAACGTGATTGTCCTCTTTTTCTCGATAACCTTAGGTACATATTTATAGTCCGGAGACTCTCTACTTTTGGAATAACTCTACAACTCTATCTTTACCTAAACTGAAACGGAATCTAAACTGAAACGAAACCTACTATGATACAAGGTACACGGGCAATTTAGCCCAAATCCACGACTAGGCCGATCCAACAACACGTTGAATATATGTATCTTCCAAGCCCATCTTGATCACGCCCATCTCCTTCTTTGGCCAAAATCTGGCGATAACATGCCCCCGGTTTTGGCAATAATAATTCCAAAACCACTCACTGATATATTTTTTCTTCCCCTCCTTTTTTTGTATCGGGCTGCGTTGATGAATCGTTGCAGAACAGGATCGTCACGCCACCCCTTCATCATGATGCCCTGTCTTCTCAACTCCTTCGCAGTGCATGATTTGACGATTTTGGCAGCACATTCTGGGAAACCGCTATGTCATTAAACCGCTTCATACTATTCCCCTTATTTAAATCCATCTAAGCAGTTCGCCATCCCCATCTTCCTCCAGCAGCCAAAAAACCCTTCTTCCTCCGCCGAAAAAACCCTCTTTTTCCGCCATGGCCTCCTCTGCTTCCTCTGGCCTGTCCTCCCAAGCCTCCAACTCAACGAGCGACCGAGAGCCAACACCAGAGCACCCGCCAACGGCGGCGTACAATACTCTCGCCCCACAATGGTGGGACGAGAGGGATTGGGACTTCAACGCCTGGTCGGAGGACGACGCGTCCTTGACCGATGGCGAGGAAAACCTTCAGTTTCTTGCCGATGGAGGACTGGAGGCAGACAGCACCGACGACGCCATGTCCTGGGACGGCGCCGACTCCTCCGACGAGGAGGAGGAAGAGGAGGATACCTCCTCCGAGGAGTACCAGCCGGTGAAGTACTTCCGCACCGGGTCCAGCGAGGACACCGACGACGACGAGGACGAGGAGGCCCCCGCTGGCTTCTTCAGCAGCAGCAGCGAAGACGACGCCGGTAGCAAATACGAGGACAATGACAAGACGGCGGCAAATGACGACGACCTTGGCCTAGATTAGGAACCAGTAGTAGTAGTAGTAGTAGCAATAAGCTCCCTTTTGTAAGCACTCGGCTTCTAAATGAATGAAAATCCGTTCCTCAAAGATTGTCTTCTTCGCCCCAATTTTGCCGATAGCCACAATAGGTCAATGCTCCAGAAGCCGATAGCAACGTATCGGCTTTCACCTTGTTACGTTCATACAGTAAACCAAGCCATAGCTCAAAGAGCCGATGCACATCGGCTTTCCCAAAAACGTTGACAAGGTCAAAAACTTGGTCGCATACTTAGGCAAACTCAAACGGCCATTTTCCATTCTCAAACGGTAACCTGCGACCCTCTTCAAAAAGGGCGACCCAGATCTCCAATTGCCCACCGACGAGATTGAGCTCACAGCAACAAGAACCCTCAATCCTCGACTGATTTTGAAGAGAAGGTCCGGGCGACAATTTCTCCAGTAGCTCGTGCGTGAAAACTGGCACCTGTTTGTAATATGTGTGAACCCCTAGAGTCGATGACCGTGCATCGGCTATACATATTTTTGCTTTTATTCGGCCGATTTCCAGTATCGGCCCCCATATTTTTACTGTCCAACGTCTCACGTGCTCTTTTTTTTTACTTGGCCGATTTCATGTATCGGCCCCCATGTTTTACTGTCCATCATCCCACATGCTTGGGAAATATTTCTTGAGATGTTGTCCGTTGACCGCCACTGGGAATTTCACGCCGTCCAACTCCTCAAGCATGTATGCGTTTCCTCTTAAAACTTGATCGACCCTGTACGGCCCGTGCCAATTTGGAGACCATTTACCATATGTTGCATCCTTAGTCCCTAATGGCAACACAGCTTCCCATACCAGATCCCCAACGTGGAACTCCTTTGGCCTCACTTTCTTGTTGTATGCACGAGCTACCTTGGCCTTGTTCTCTTTGATCTTCTCAAGCGACCACAGCCTGAGCTCAGTTAAATCCTCAACACTGTCACTCATCAGGGTTGCATATTCTTCAGTTGTTAGATTGTCCTGAAAAGTGACACGTCTTGATCCAGCCGTAATTTCCCAGGGCAATACGGCTTCCTGTCCATATACTAGATGGTATGGCGAGGTCTTAATCGCCCCATGGCATGACATGCGATAAGCCCACAATGCCTCTGACAAAACCTCGTGCCAACGCCTAGGGTGCTCATCGACTTTTCTCTTGATCAGCTTGATGAGGCTCTGGTTGGATGCTTCAGCTTTCCCATTCGCCTGAGCATAGTATGGAGATGATCTGATCAGCTTGATCCCCGTGTCCTCGCAGAACTTTCTAAACTCTTGAGAAATAAAGATCGAACCTCCATCGGTCGTGATAGTTTGGGGAATCCCGAATCTATGGATGACATGTTCTTTCACAAAGTTGATAACATCCTTTGAGTTTACTGATTTCATCGGGACAGCCTCCACCCATTTAGTGAAATAATCAGTGATGGCCAAAATCCACATGTGGCCTTTGCTTGATGGAGGATTGATTTTGCCAATCATATCCATGCCCCAACCTCGGAATGGCCAAGGCTTGATGATGGGGTTCATTGCTGATGCGGGTACCATCTGAATTTTCCCAAATTTCTGACATGCTTGACACCCTTTGTAGTACTTGAAACAGTCCTCAAGCATGGTGGGCCAATAAAACCCTGATCGCCTGATCAACCATTTCATCTTGTGAGCCGATTGGTGAGTTCCACAGGCTCCTTCGTGTACCTCGTGTAGGAGCCGATTGGCCTCGGCTGTCCCCATACATTTGAGCAATAACCCTTCCAGAGTCCTGTAAAACATGTCATCCCCAATAAGCACATACTTCATGGCCTTGTACCTTATCCGTTTAGGTTCCCCAGCGAATCCTTCAAGTAATTGAAGATATCGGCTCTCGATCGTCGACTTCCGCCGTGAACTGACGAACATCGGCTCCCTTTGCGACATCCTTGTAGCCTGAAGCCATTTGTGCAAGATCATTTGCCTCTGTATTCTGCGACCGCGGGATCCAGGTGAAGTTTATGTACCGGAACTGCGCCATCAGCTCACGGCAGTGCAACCATAATGGGAAGAGGGACTCGCTCTCACACTTGTACTCCTCCGTGAGTTGGGAAATCACCAACTTGGAGTCTCCAAAAATTTCCATTGCTTCTGCTCCGGCTTCGAGGAGTAACTCCATGCCCTTGCGTATCGCCTCGTACTCAGAGACGTTGTTGGTGCGAGAGGTAGATAGTCTGATAGAGAAGGAAAATGTTGCCCCCCGGGGCGACACGAGTAAAATGCCGATGCCGCAGCCATCGTCACAAACCGATCCATCGAAAAACATGGCCCATGCTCTTATAGACAGTGCTGCTATGTTAGTGTTGATCCTTTCAGCGATAAGGTCGGCCAACGCCTGTCCCTTAACTGCTTTCACGGGTTGATACCGGATATCAAACTCTGATAATGCAAACATCCATTTGCCCAGTCGGCCTTTCAACATAGGAGCCGACAGCATGTGCTTTATGACGTCTGATTTGCATATGATGATGATCTCCGCTGATAGCAAAATGTGGCGCAGCTTGGTGCAGGTGAAAAACAGGCAGAGGCACAACTTATCGATATCAGGATACCTTGTCTCTGCGTCCAGCATCCTTCTGCTTATGTAAAATACAACTCGCTCCAGCCCATCATAAACTTGCACCACCACCGAGGCGATGGACGTGTCGGCTACGGACAAATAAATGTAGAACGGTCTGTCCGGCTGGGGTGGAACCAGCACTGGCGGCTTCGTCAGATATTCTTTGATCTCGTCGAAGGCTCGTTGTTCTCGCCCCAATGAATTCCTCGTCAGATTTAATTTTCACCAGTCCCATGAATGGTTCTATTCTTCCTGACAGATTAGAGATGAATCTTCTGACGAAGTTGATCTTGCCGATGAGAGACTGCAGTTCTTTCTTTGTGGTAGGTGGCTTCATTGTTCAGACGCCTCCCGACTTTTCAGCCGATCTCAATCCCTCGCTCATGGACCAAAAACCCAAGAACCGACCGCCACCCCTCAAGGCGCACTTCTTTGGATTCATCCGTAGGCCGAATTTTCTTGTTCGGTCCAGGACGCGTTGCAGATCGTCCAAATGTCCTTGCACTGAAGCAGACTTGACCACCACGTCATCGATGTAAATTTCCACCAACTTGTCGATCAGATCGTGGAAAATATAATTCATAGCTCTTTGGTACGTGGCGCCGGCATTCTTCAGTCCAAACGTCATGACTACATACTCGAACAACCCCACTGAACCTAGGACTCTGAACGCCGTCTTGTGTATGTCTTCCGGAGCCATAAAAATTTGGTTGTAACCGGCATTGCCATCCATGAAGCTCAAGATCTTATGACCAGCCGCTGCGTTGATTAACGTCTCTGCCACCGGCATCGGATACTCATCCTTTGGGGTAGCTCTGTTGAGATCCCGAAAATCTATGGCAACACGCCAACGGCCATCCTTTTTCTCGACAGGTACGATACTAGAAATCCACTCAGCATACCTGCATGGCCTGATTAACTTGGCTGTTAACATTTTCTCGACCTCCTTCTTGACTTCTTCCAGAATTTCGGCCTTCATCTGTCGTGCTCGCTGCTGGAACGGCCGAAATCCCTTTTTAAGCGGTAGTCGATGCTCAATGATGCTCCTGTCTAACCCAGGCATTTCTGTGTAGTCCCAGGCGAAGCAGTCTGGATATTTTTTCAACAGGGCTATCATCGGACCCCGCAGACTCGGATCTAACTTTTTGCTGATAAATGTTGGTCGTGGCTTATCCCCAGGACCAATGTCGATCTCTTCTAGTTCATCGCCAGATGTAAACCCATACCCTAGCTTTCACACCACAAATCGATGCTAAACACAGGGCAAACAGAGGTGAGGGTAACAAAAATAATTTGGGCGATTGCTGAATCGCCCCTTTTGATTGCATTAGTCGTGATGGTTTACACCTTATTGTTTTACAATGGCAGGCATCTCCTGCGGCGACTACGTGATCTCGCTTGTCGATGATTGCTGCTTTTTATTTTTGTGGCCGATCGCGAGGATCGGCCGCATCACGCATTTATCGTGGACTCTGCTACTCTATCGTGCCAGTGGATAAGACCAGCCTCACCCCTTTTTTTGTAGCTTCAATGCGCCACACCGCCTAGACTGATTCCAGATCGGCTCTTGGTCTTCGCTTCCCAGACGTTCATGCCTATGGAGATCTCGATAGAATCATCATGGATGACCTCCACTTCATCTCCATCCCATCAGACAGGGCATGGTGCATCGTGGACGGAATGCGCAGCTTAGCGTGAATCCAATCTCTCCCTAGCAAAACAACGTAGGTGCTTTTCGTCAACCACGATCCGTTCAAATGACGCCTTGTGTTTCCGAAGTCTGACCGTTGAAATCGCTTAACGTGACGTTGGTTTTGATCAGATCTGCAGTGGAGCGTCCCAAACGTCGTAGCATGGAGTATGACATGATATTGACTGCCGCTCCGGTGTCCACCAACATCTTGCTGACAGGTTGCCCATTGATGTAACCTCGTAGGTACAGGGCTTTCAGATGTTTGTAACCTTTCTCACGTGGCTTCTCAAAGATAACCGGCCGTGGGCCGTAGTCGAACTGTGCCACTGATAGCTCATTGATTCTTGGCGTGCAGAATTCTGACGGAAGTATGAACACCATGTTTGTGCCAGCCGATGTCTGTGCATCGGCTTTTACTGGTTTGGGGCGCCACTCTCTCCTTGTCGGGTGGTCTCCCGTTTCCAAGGTCTGCCTAATTTTGACGGCCAGATCGGGTCGCGCTTTCTTTAAAGCATGGAGATACTGCGCTTCAGCTTCCTCCAAGTTACGCAGCCGCTGCACTCTACGCTTTTGGGTATGTCTGAGTCCGTCGGGACACCACCTTGGGCGGTGATATCTGTCTTCTTCCTTGTCATCCCTTGGCTTCTCGAGGTCCTTTGCTCGAGCGGACTCCTAGAACGGCTCCGAGGTGGAGAGGCCCTAGACGTTTGAACACCGAATCGGCCTCGTGTCCTCCTTCTCGCTGTCGCATTCGGCAGTTGTCGATCGTAAGTAATCGGCTCATTCCGCCCCAGCAATACTTGAAGAAGGGACAATCCCAATGTTTGTCTGCGCCTTCCTTTTTTTGACGGTCCCTAGCGAGGTGCTCATATCCCTTATCGCTCCATCGCTACCGGCGCGTTGGTC
Organism: Avena longiglumis; assembly: GCA_030063025.1. Taxonomy (NCBI): domain Eukaryota; kingdom Viridiplantae; phylum Streptophyta; class Magnoliopsida; order Poales; family Poaceae; genus Avena; species Avena longiglumis. The sequence goes on along the minus strand of CP125975.1, from coordinate 436,066,777 downwards.
ATCTTGACGCTCATATTTATTAAGGAGATGCGTGGAATGTGGCTTCGATACCGGACTCTCACCTGCCTCTCCTCTGCACCGTCATTATTCTGGCCGGGCGATCGCATGGACCAGCCTCCTTTCTTTCTTTGCCCCGAGAGCGACCACCTTCCTCCTTGTACGTGTCATGGTGGTACCCAGACCCTGCCATATTAACACCGAACGAAAAATCCGGTTGACGCCTCGCGGAGCGACTGAGTTCCACCATGTTGACGCCGGGAAATGGGTTTGTGTCCACTTTCATGGCGAACTGCCCAAGGATCAGACGGCCTTGTTCTATCGCCATTTGGATTTGGCGACGTAGCTCTTTGCAATCATTGGTGGTGTGGGTGAACGAGTGATGCCACTTGCAGTATGGTCTCCTGCTCATTTCTGGAGCCGTGGGATTTTGTGGCCTTCGCAACTTCAGCTTTTCTTTCAAAGAAGAATCGAAGATCTCGGCTTTGCTCACGTCAAGTCGAACCCTTTGCAGGCCCTTTGCTGTTTCACCCATTTGCAGGATACAGGATCTGCCCCGAGCCCATTCAGCCACGGCTACCTCGGTCTTGTGTAGGATCATCTTCTTCAGATCGACCAGGCCTATCGGACGCTTGAACTTGTCTTGGTACAACTCGTGGTGGCGCTGTTCATACATCGCCGGGCCATGCGCCAATGAGTTATACTCTACTTGGAAAGCCAGATCCTTGATGGGTGCTGAGAGACCCAACACTGCCAGCTCGACTGCTTCCTTCTCAGTTAAACGAGCTGAGTAACATCGGTTATTGACGGTCCCGGGCTGGATGTACTGCCAGCTCTCTCGCTTCGCCGCAGACTGCCAGGTCTGCAATGCCAGCCTCGGTAGCCTCTGAATGATATTGGATGTGGAACTGCTCTTCCAGTTGCTTCCAGGTCTGAATCGAATCAGGTGGCAGCGAGGTGTACCACCCAAAAGCTGGTCCCGTCAGGGACTGCGCAAAAAACCTTACGCGCAACTGATCCGATGCCGAAATCATGCCTAGCTGCGCCAGGTATCGGCTTACGTGCTCGATTGAGCTCGACCCTCCGACCCGCTAAACCTTGAGAACTCGTGAGCCGATACTTGGGTGGCGGAATCGATCAAACTTCGTTGGGGTACGGCTTTGAATAGCCGATTGTCCTTCTCTCGCACGGTCGAACTGTCTCTCAAGATGGTACGGATTTGCTCCAATCGCTTGAGCTGCAGGGCTAGATTCTCATGACTTGTTCCAGTGGCGTGGCTAGCCACGCTTGTTTGTCGGCCCATCCCAAACATCGCTGCTCCAAACGCCGCCGGAGCTCCCGCCCAGAACCCCTGCATAAACTCCTGCGGTTGCAATCTGGTTGGTGCGTGGCAGGTTGTTGCAGTCCGGCACGTAGGTGCATACATATCCGTGTGGGATTTATTTAGGTGGCTCAAACAGGAATTGGCAATCGCCTGGGTCGCCTCCAACCTTGTAGACGACGTACGCCGCTACTCCTGGCGGCTCGAGCCTGCAAGTGTGAATGGCAGTGGCCTGGTCTCGGCGTCTTTCTCCCTGGTGATTCCCTAAAGTGAGCCCCGACGGAGAGTACTGATGTTTCATGATCTCCTGAACTACGCGAACCGCGACGCGCTCGAAAGCGTTCACCAGGCTCTCAGAATGTCGGTGCAGAGAATGAGCCACCATGTAGTTGACTTCATCGTCAGAGCTCAGTGCGCTCCGCAGAATGCAGATCCACCTCATCAAGAGCACTCGGGGAGAACCCTCCACTTGATGCCATGCTTACGGTCCTCAAAAGAGCCGATGTGATCGGCTTCAAGAGATTTCTCGATCTCATACCGCCTTGTGCTCTTCGTGCAGTTCGTCAGACGTGATCGGTCTGCATTCTCCATCGCAGCGTCGGATGTTGATGTAGACGTTGTTGAATGTCCCACCGGCGTGCGAATGTGTTGCCTGCCAAAACTCACCGGCGAGCAGCGACGAGCAACACGAAGAGCCGGAGGCTCCTAATCTGGTGGGCCTGGTCCCTCGGCGATGGCCGCAAAACTCCGACACGCCCCGGCTTGGTTCGAGTGCCACCTGACCTATACCTGGTCGAAGGTGAAGGATTGCTCGATTGATTTCGCATGGTAAACAAGTATCGTAAAATTCGAGCCGTGACCGCTCCTGTTTCGTGAATCGGCTCCTAGAGCCGATTATCCCATGGTTCTGCATTAGATTTACGATAACATGGGGTTTTGCTTTATCATTACAAGTCAAATCGATCTACGACAGTTTAACGTTTTCACCACGTAACTGGAACGTCTTACACGTAATTGAGTCTGGTATGTACAAAAGATGAAGAAAACTAATCCTAGAGGAGGCCTAATAACCAACTTAAAGCCAATTACCGGAACAACTTCTCTAGAGCGAGTAAACTACGTCCTTACGTACTACTGGATCGTTCAACCCGTTTGTAAGCCTGACTACGTAGATATCAAACTAAACCTTGGAGAACAAGGCACAACCATAACAGATCGAATCAGCTAAATAAAGATCAAGCAAGATGCTACCCTCGCACTGGGGAAACAGTGCAAAGGTAGCGAGATAACTAGAGGCGGCATAACTTTAAACAATTATAGCGAAAAGCACCGATGCTAGCCTCAACAAATCTATGATAGAAGTGTTACTCGCCATCAACAAGGCTTCAGTACGAGCAACACTAAATAACGCATAAGTAAAAATACTGCCTAGATCGCAAGATGCGATCTAGGCAAATGACACTTACGAAAGAAACCCTAGAAACAAGGTATGGCGCGCCGAGATTGTGTTTGTTGTGAACGTGATTGTCCTCTTTTTCTCGATAACCTTAGGTACATATTTATAGTCCGGAGACTCTCTACTTTTGGAATAACTCTACAACTCTATCTTTACCTAAACTGAAACGGAATCTAAACTGAAACGAAACCTACTATGATACAAGATACACGGGCAATTTAGCCCAAATCCACGCACTAGGCCGATCCAACAACACGTTGAATATATGTATCTTCCAAGCCCATCTTGATAACGGCCCATCTCCTTCTTTGGCCAAAATCTGGCGATAACAAGTACTCGGCGTCAAGATTCGTGCAAGTTGATCGAGCAGTTGTTGTGTGGATAACGCGTGCATGCGCATGTGCGGAAATTTCGCCATGTTCCCACCGCCGCCGCCAATGTTTCGCATCCTTCACACGGGAAAAACAGCTATGATTGTGTTCTCTACATGTGTGAGTTATGAGGCATCGCTAACCTATGGTCTACGACGCTCTACTGACATAGGCAGGTGAACCATCCCATTTGAAGATTCCGGCATGGATGGATCCTGTCCGGCTACGAGAAGAGTACGATGGAAGATTCAGCAGTTCTCCGACTTACATGTTGAAGTCGGAGAGCATTACAGGGTTCTTGGGAGGACTACAAGATATTGCTTGACGATTTGCCGACATTCATCTGGACGGAGCATTCAACCTAAAGAGGCAAGACGGCGCAAGATCTCAGAGTTCTCCAGGGGCTAATGCTAAATGGGTACTTCCATAGCATGTCTCTAATCCGGATAACCCGGGTGGCCTACAGTTGGTAGCAAGGCCCATGTCCTGCTGGGCGGCCTAGTTAGATGGATCCAGAAGGGAGGCCTATGCTGGATAAAGGAAGGCTACAGAGGAGTCACCAGCGTACCCGGGGCCTTGGAGTGCAAGACACGTTAGACTCTGTAACATCCCAATTTCAGCAACCCTAATTTAATGTCAAAAAGGCAAAAAAATCAGGGGGAACAAAAAAAATTCTTGCATTGTGTGATTACTTGCTTTCTTGTGGTCAAGCAACTATTTGTGTATTAGTTGTGTGCTCCTCACCTCAATCCTAGTTTACAGAAAACTATTTTACAAAAGAGATGTCTTGGCTCATCTTTCATATTCTCAAATGTTTTGGCCTTTCAAAACTTGAGCCAAGATGACTTTGACACAACCAAATACTTTACTAGCTTCTATTGCCAAAACTATGGAGACCTATATATATTATCTCCTTATGTTTTCAAGACAGAACCTTCAACTACCCTTATCCCTAGGTTTTCCAAAAACCTTTATTAAAACCTTTTCATCTCAAACTTGGTAGAGATACCAAGATGGAACTTACCTTACTCCAAAGCAAACCCCTTTCAACATACCCAACATTACCCCAAGATAGGCTTGATGGTAACCCTAGTAGTAGTTAGATGAATTGCCTTGATCTGTCGGTTGATGAATTGCCTTGATCTGATGTCTGATGAATTGCCTTGATCTGCTGATTGCCTTGTTTCCTTAGGAACTAGAGTGAGATAATCTAGTAGCTCATCCTTTAAGACTCAATCTATGCATGAGATCATCAAGCCCTAGCAATCATCCAAGTCTGGATCTAGCCTAAGCCACTCAAGTGATCATCTCATCTCATGCTTATCTCAATCTAAGGCAAATCCCTCTGGATGGTTTCCAACCCAGTGGAGACCCAATCCAAGCATGGATCCCATATTTGCAATACATACCTCAACATCAACCACTTTATGGATAGGATAAACCCTTGCCATTCTCTCAAAATCATCTACACTTGCACTCTAGTCCAAAACCCTAAATCTGCCAAAATGGCTAAGTTTGGATTTCTTATCAAGATTCAATCTTTCGAGCTCTACCTCTTCCAACCTATGTGCATTACTGAGAATGCATTTGAACCATCTTGTAGTACATCAGTAGTACTACCAAGGCCCACTCTTTACCAAGGCTAATCCATTCTAATTCCCACTCATCCCTGATGGTTTTGTAGTCAAGATAATAATCTTTTCTGCAAATCTTATCATCTTGCCTACTTTGGCAGAAGCTCACATCTATATGCCACCTCCCCTTAACAAAATCTTAGCTTGGTTATGATCTACTATCATGGCCTATCAACTCCCACTTCACTTGTTTCCATTGGAGCCTTGTGCTTCTTAAACCCACATGGTTTAGGAGGCTACCTGATGTATCTGTTATGGCAGCCTTATTTTCAACAAAGTTTGCCATCACTTAAATACCACCCAAATGCAACCCAGCCCAACCCTTGCTTCCATGATCATCTACATGAGATGGTCTATCCATCCATATACCCCTTGTACCAAGGTGAGCTCTGAGCTCACTACATAACCATATTTAGAAGGCATCAGAATAACTAAACCCTAGATCCTTCCCTTATCTAGTTTCCTCGAAACCAAGGTTGAACTTGATGCCTACATAAAGTTTACCTCATCTACCTTGGATATAAGCATCCCCAAATAATTCCCACAATTATTTGGATTATTTAACTATTTAATTTCTTCTACGTACCAAATTCTCAAAACCCTTGCCATCAAAGACAAGTTTGTTTTTCTCTAAATCACCTTGCCAACTCAAGGCACATTTGATGCCTATATATCATATCCCACCTTTCAAACTCAAAAATAAATATTTTTGAGATTCTTTATTATTTATTTTTGCCTTTTTTCTTAAATGGAAGAAACAAGAAATAATTCCCTAAAAATACTTTTACACTTAAATAAATCCCAATTAAATCCTCCAATGTGTTTTATGGTATTTAGGACCATATAACATCAAAAACCAAGTTTGCCCAATGTAAAAATATCATTTTTGCTTCCCTAATCTACTTCAGCACTTTTCGAAGAAGTGCATTTAAATGGGATTATAATCTTCAGAAAAATCCCATTTAAATCTTGAAGTGATTATTTGACCTACTCCACCTACCAGGACCATTTTCACCCATTGCTCAATACAAATTTTCAAACTTCCTTCACAACCCAAGTTTTGATCAAATTTGGAAAACTAGTCAAATCTTGTTTCAAACCAAATCCAATCAACACCAAACCTTGTCAAACACTACACCCCAGCACCCCTCCCTCCTCCAGGTCGCAGCACTAAAGGTCTACAGTAACCAAACCATAGTTCTTGTCCTTTTGCTCTTGTTGAGAGGGAGACAAAGCATCCGTGTTTTGTCACATCATATTAAAAACCATAGCAGCTCCCCCTGTCACTTAGCCCGACCAGAGGCTACCCCACACCTCCCCCACCGCCCCTATGGCCCCATTGGCTGAGCACCTCCCTCCCTCCAAGCTTTACCCATGGACTATGTCCATCATACACCCTCCTCCCCCACTTTATAAGGCCAGAGGCCTCCCACCTCGCACCTGCTCTCTCATTTCTCCCCTAGCACCAGAACACCTCTCCCTCGATCTCTAGACCCCCTCCCCTGGATCCCCATGGCCATGGAAAAGGAGAGGTGCTCCTCTTGGGTTTAGGCTTGCATGCAAGCTCGCCATGTATCTCTAGATCCCAGCTCCCTCTACTCTCTCAGATCTATCTTCTCCCTCTCTGCTACACTGCCCTCACCCCCTCTATTTTGTTCCAGGAACGCTGGAGCAACCGTGGCCACCGCTTGCTCGTTTTGGAGGTGAGTCAGCGGAGCAGGCTACCCTGAGCCCCTTATACCCCGCCAGGACATTCCCGAGACCGCGGACAGCCTCTACCTCGCCCTCCTCAACCGATGGTTGCATGCATGCGCCCCTGAAAGCTTCACTGAGCCTGCACCGAGAGCCTCGCCGGCCTGGTCCCCCGCGTCGATGCCCGTCGCGGAGACCCATAGTGTCGCCCCTCTCCGGACTCCCCGCCGACCGCTGCTTCCTCCTAGACCATCCCCGGCGCCTCCCCATGCCTCTAGTAAGCCCCACAGGCCCCGCCTCCCTGCCCTAGGGTTCCCTGTGTCCTGTTCTGAGCAGAGGTTGAAGAAGAGCCACGACCGTCAATCTTGCATTGATCCAGCGGCCAGCAACGCCTCGTACCCCTTCACTCCCACCACTCTCTGCCACACGGGCCCCCGCCAGCCCAGACGCCACCTCCCCCGTGAAACCAAGCCTGGGTGGGCCGGATTCATCCTGCTCGGCCCAACAAACCCCTTTCCCCTCTCTTTTATTCAATATATGCCTAGATATGTTTTTGGCAGTGTGGTTTAATTCAATTTAAAATATAAAACTCTTCAAAATATTCCGATCTAATTTTTGTTGGATGCACACATCTTTTCCCTAACATGCAGACCAAGTTCTGTACCAAAATAATGTATAGAAAAAATATGGTAAATCATATGCTCAGATCTGTCCTTTTCACTAAATTATTTCTCCAGAGAGTTTGGTATATCAAAATGGAGTATTTACAAATGGTGATGAAAGGTACTAACCATACCTTTCCATCCCCACTCACCCCACCATGTTTTGGTTCCTAGATTACCAATAGAAAAAATAACGAAAACAGATACTTTCTGCCTTTAGGATTTTCCCTAGGTCAAAACAAATGAGGTTTGGACCTAATTACAACTCTCACTATACACACATGACCATATCCTCCTAAATCAATAAGCTCATATTTTTATGAGCCTCTGTTGAATTTTAGTGAAATAAACTCTTCTGTGCATGGTTTTTTCATTACTAAATTCACTATAGTAGCTATGTAACTCCAAAAGGGTTGATTCCAATTTCTACAGAAAGGTATTCTCAGTACCTAGCATGTGTCTTTGAAATCAACTAAAAATCTGCGTTAGATTAAATCTGATGAAAAAGACAAATCCCCTCCAATACTGCCTTTGGAATTTTCTCAAGGGCATTCAGTTATTTATTTTGAGGAGATTCCGACTCCTCTGGTTTTAGTCCATCAAACACCACCTAATAATCCAAGGAAATAATTTTTGGAACTACAGATAAGTTCTCGTGAATTATTTCCTAAGACTAGAGTTTTAAACACTATAAAATCCATTATAAATCAAGGGAAAATGATAAAATAGTGAAACCACTTTTGTTGGCTTCACTTTACCAATACCTATGTGATGGTATCATTTTACACAATGGTATCATACAGATCAAGCCCTTGGTTAAAAACCCCTCTCTTAGGTAGTTCCTAGATTACAAACCCAAAGGGAATTCTTTCCCTAATACCTCCCCAATCTTCTTCCAATCGAACCACATCAATCCTCCAACATCCTACTGATGTTTATCATGTAACTATCCTTTACTTGTTGTATGGTTTGATGCTTATATGCTGGTAGTGATTGGTGTATTGTTTGTTTGCATGTATGCTCGGTAACGACGATAGTTGCGATTGTGTGACGCTGAGAAGAAGGAAGCATCGGGGTTATCTTTATTATTATTGTTATTGGTTATCTGGTGATCTAACACCATCAAGGGACTTCTCTCTGGTCACAGGCAAGCCACCATTCCTGAACTCCTATATTGCCCTACTTCTATTTATCAATTGTTTTATATCTCATTTATACATTACATGGTCACAGACATGGTTTGTTTCAAATAAAAAGACGTGAATAACTTGGCTCCTCTAAGTTATGGATAAATGTCCCTTAGGACACCTACCCTATTTACACCTACTTTTACCCCTTAGAACGAGGCTAAGATGATTAGCAGCTTCCCTCTTGGAACCCACGGTTTTCCAACGATAAAACTATTTTGGGTTTTACCCTACTACAAAGTTTTCAAAATAAAACCCTTGGAAAGAGGCATCGTTTCTAAGTGGAAGTTTTACCAAACAAAAAATAAGGTCAAGCAAGAGAAAGGAAGGGATGTTCAAAGCCAATGTCCGGAACAATTTTACCCGTGCAACCACATTACCCTAGACGCTGGGGCTTAGATCGTACTTTGTGATCCTTAGCCGGGGCTGCTCTTACTCGCTAAAGGGGAGAAATCCCCTAAAATCCGGGCTACCTGTAGGGTAAGGCACTGGTGCAACAATTGGGTCTCTCGCGGACGGTATGCTTTTAGGTAGTACGGAAGTAAGATTGTCACTATTGCTACCGGTCAGACTTCGGTCTGGAGGTACGGATCAGTACGGGAGGAAGGACCAGGGTCGTCATACCCCATACTCATACCGGAGAGATAAACCCAAAAGTAAAAGCCGCCGTTGCTAGGGATGGACAAATGAAAAGGATAATTTTAATTATCCGAGCCCCTGTCTACCGTGTGTAGCAGGCCATGGTTTTATCCCGACGGATGTATTGATTCTTGTGGGCAAAGTGCACAAACTCTGCAGAATATAATCTATTCGAATAGCCGTGTCCACAGACAAGTATGGTTGGAATGGCAAGTGCTAGGAGGACCATTCGGATAAGTTGAGATGAAACTAAGGATGTGACTTGGTCACGAGAAAAGATAAAGAATAAGTTGGTTTTGACCAGTGATGGTCAAAGACGTTTGAAAAGGGTTTTACAACAAAACTGTTTTAGAAATCCTTTTAACAAGGATGTGGAGATGTCCGGATTTTCAAAAAGGAGGCATGTTTTCTAAAAAACTCTTTTTCAACAAAGATATAGAGATTCCAATGTTAGGTTTTCAAAAGCAACTATAGTGTAGAGCTATCTCGCCATAGCCAGATATGCATTATCTTATTACTCTTGTCTCGATGGTTTGCGAGTACATTCAAAGTACTCACCGGCATTGTCCTGGCTATTTACTTGGCTAGATTGCAGATGTTAAGAAGGAACGAAGGTGCTGACATATATGCGAGCTAGGCCGTCTTCCCAGTCAGTTGCCTGTAGGTCAAGGCACGGGCTCTACGCCGAAGACTTCCGCTACTTGTGTTCTAATCGCCATAATGGTCCCATTGTAAGTTTCGTACTCATTATTGTAAGGATGATGTAATGATACTAGTCGGTAATGGTCACGGATCACTGATCATGGGAACGTGAATTGTATGCATAACGGGCGTTCTCGGACCATAAATCCGGGGTGCCACAGACTAGTTGTGTACCGTGTAGGACTCTGTAACCTATCCGGATAGGACTTTGCCTGTAACCCTAGGATCTGGCGACTATATAAGCTGGACCTGCGGGAGCCTTTAGGGAGAACACAACTCATATCGTGCACAGCGAACCAATCCCTGTAACTCGGCGTATTGCCATTATAGTGATTTATAGCAGGAGTAGGATTCCGCCACAGTCGTGGAATCTGAACCTGGGTAAGCTATGTTACCTCATACCCGCCAACCTCTCTCCTTACCCTGCGTCTCTAAACACGCTCTGTGAGGACCCCTCCATGGTGTACTTGTCGGCAATACCATGACAGTTGTTGTAGGAATTTCCATAAGCATTACCATTATTAGGAGGATATGTCCTATAATTATTATTACCAAAATTATTCCTATAGGAATTGTTGCTAAAATTATTATTTCTAATGAATTTAACATCAACTTGCTCTTCTTGAGCAACCAAAGAGGCTAAAGGAACATTATTTGGATCAATATGAGCTTTTCCATTAAAACAAGCATAGACATAATAACATCAATTTTATCACTCAAGGAGGAGGTTTCTTCAACATAATTTACCTTCTTACCTTGTGGATCTCTCCTAGTGTGCCATTCAGAATAATTAACCATCATATTATCAAGGATCTTTGTTGCAGCACCCAACGTAATGGTCATAAAGGTACCTCCAGCAGCAGAATCCAACAGATTCCTTGAAGAAAATTTTAGTCCTGCATAAAAGGTTTGGAGAATCATCCAAGAAGTCAGTCCATGAGTGGGGCAATTCTTTACCAAAGGTTTCATTCTTTCCCAAGCTTGAGAAACATGTTCATTATCAAATTGTTTAAATTTCATTATTTCACTTCTCATGGATATAATCTTAGCAGGAGGATAATATTTTCCAATAAAAGCATCTTTGCATTTAATCCAAGTATCAATATTATTTCTAGGCAAAGATAGCATCCATTCTTTAGCTCTTCCTCTAAAAGAGAAAGGAAACAATTTAAGCTTAATAATATCTTCATCTACACCCTTATATTTTTGCATCTCACAAAGTTTAACAAAATTATTAAGGTGAGCAGCATCATCATCAGTACTAGCAATAGAAAATTGTTCTTTCATAACAAGATTAAGCAAAGCAGGTTTAATTTCAAAGGAAGTAGCTTCAGGAACAGGTGGAGCAATAGGTGTGCACATGAAATCATTGTTTTTTGTGCTAGTGAAGTCACACAACTTAGTGTTTTCAGGAGTAGTCATTTTAGTAAGATTAAAACAAGCCAATAGAAATAGAAACTGAAGTAGGAACTAATTTTTTTGTGTTTTTGATAAAAACAAACAAACCAGCACAACTAATTTTTGTGTGTTTTTGATAGAAAGAAACAAGCAAAACTAAGAAAAATAAACTAAGCAAAACAAAAACAAAGTAAAGAGATTGGTTGTGTGAGACTCCCCTTGCAGAAATCTTCTTTCTCCCAGAAAAGTGATTTGACAGGGAGGAAGAGATTGAAGCTATCATTATCTCCCCGGCAAAAGTGCCAGAAAAGTGCTTGATGTCTCAGATGATTTAGATATTGTTGGGAACCCCAAGAGGAAGGTATGATGAGCACAGAAGCAAGTTTCCCTCAGTTATGAAACCAAGCATATCGAACCAGTAGGAGAAAGGAAACAGCTCCCAAGGTGTTGCTAGCAACCTAGAACCTGCACAAGACAACCACAATACTTTGCCCCAACTTATAGTGATGTTGTCAATCTCACCGGTTTGCTGAAAACAAAGGATTAAACGTATAGTGTGGAAGATAGTAATTGCTTGTGGTAATTGTAGAAAGTAAACAGTAGATGGTATATCAATGGGAAATAATGGACCGAGGTCCATAGTTCACTAGAGGTGTTCTCCATAAGATAAAAAACATGCTAGGTGAACAAATTATAGCGGGGCAATTGACAGATTGAGAATGCATAACAATGCATATACTAGACATCTTGATCTCTACAAGATTTGTTTGGGCATTAGAACATGATACATAGACCGTAATCCAACTGCATCTATGACTAATAATCCACCTTCAGGTTATCATCTAAACCCCTTCGAGTATTAAGTTGCAAGCAACAGATAATTGCATTAAGAAAAGTGTGTAAAGTAAACAATAAATTTGCCCTTAGACAAAGGATTGTTGTTTTCTCCCTAGTAGCAACAACACATCTACAACCTTAGAGATTTCTGTCACTTCCCCATATTACTAGAGGCGTGAACCTACTATCGAGCATAAATACTCCCTCTTGGAGTTACAAGCATCTACTTGGCCAAAACATCTACTAGCAACACAGAGCATGCAAGATCACAAATAACATATACATGATAGAATCAATAATCAATCTGACATAGTACTCAATATCCATCGGATCCCCGCAAACACAACATGTAGCATTGCAAATAGATGATCTTGATCATGAATGGAGCTCACAAGATCTAAACATGATAGAACAAAAGAGGAGAAATAACCATCTAGCTACTATATGGACCCGTACTCCAAGGGTTAACTACTCACGCATCACTCTGGAGGCTGGAATGGTGATGAAGAAGGCCTCCAGGATGATCTCCCCTCTCTGGCAGGGTGCCGGGAAGAGCTTCGGATCCCCCTATCTAGGTATGGATATGGAGGCGGCTATGGACTTTTTCGTGGATTTGTGATCGGGTCCTTAGGGTTTCTGCCTTGGGGTGTTTATATAGGCAAAGGGGCAAGGTCGATGGACACCCGAGGGGCCCACACCATAGGCTGGCGCGCCCTAGGGTGGACCCGTGACGACCCTAGGTGTGGCCACCTCGTGGCTCCACTTCGTCTCTCCTTCAGGCTCCTTCTTGCGTATGAAAAAATAGGCACTTCGGTTTTTGTTTTGTCCAATTCTGATAATATTTCCTTACTAGCTTTTCTAAAACCAAAAACAACAAAAAAACAGGCAACTGGCACTACGGCATCCTGTCAATAGGTTAGTACTAGAAAATGTATAAAAATACCTCAAAGTGTAAACAAAACATAAGATAGTTGACACAAAACAAGCATGGAGCATCAAAAATTATAGATACGTTTACGACATATCACCAGGACCCAGGGGCGTCATCACCGTCCTAGGAAGCTTCACCTGGTCAGATAGCTGCGACAGGGACTTCAACAAAATCTCCCAATCGTTTGGCATGCAAGAGGATCTCACAAGGCTAAAGGAGGTCACAGACAACAGGGCTCGCCCAGTTACCAGGCAAATGCACCAGATATGTCGTTCGACTCCATGGTCAACACTAAAAATGTGCAGGTCCACCCGACGAATGCCTCCAAGACGATGCTGATCGCGAACGACCTGAGCCCCACATAGGAAAGCGCGCTTGTCGAATTCCTTCGTGAGCGCTGGGAAATTTTCGCCTGGTGTCCTGTTGACATGCCAGGAGTTCCCAGGGAATTCGCCGAGCATGCACTCAATGTGTTTCTAGATGCGAAGCCAGTTAAGTAGTCGATGCATCGACTGTCTGAGTCAAGAGCCGAGGCTGTTGGTATCGAAGTCAACGGACTCCTCGATGCCAACTTCATTAGGTAGATAAAGGAAAGTGAGAGGCTAGCTAAACCCGTTCTAGTCCCTAAGAAGGACACGAACATCCTGTGGATGTGTGTGGACTTCATGTCGCTTAACAAGCACTGCCCCAAGGACCACTTTCCTCTTCCACGAATCGATCAAATCATCGACTCCACTTCAGGATGTGAGAGACTCTCGTTCCTTGATGCCTACTCAAGCTACAATCAAATTTGGCTGAAGGCCAAAGGTAGGATAAAATAGTGTTCATCATTCCGTTCGGAGTGTTCTGCTACAACACCATGCCCTTCGGGCTGAAGAACACGGGCGATACATATCAACGATGCATACAGGCCTGCTTGAAGAGTCATATCGGTCGCAATGTACAGGTGTATGTCGACGACATAGTCATTAAGACCAAGGAGGCCAGAACGCTCATTGACGATCTCCGCGAGACGTTTGATAACCTTGATCGCTACAAGATCAAGCTAAACCCAGACAAGTGTGCCTTCGGCGTCCCGTACGGCCAATTACTCGAGTATTTCAGCTCCCGGCGTGTCATCGAGGCCAACCGGATAAAAATCAGGGCTATACTAGCCATGGAGAAGACCAAGAACCTCAAAGGAGTCCAGAAACTAGCGGGGCGAATCACGGCGCTCAACGGGTTCATCAGCCGCATGGGCGAGAAGGCCCTCCCTTTCTATCAGCTGCTCCACAAGGCCGACAAATTTGAGTGGAAGGTCGAAGCAGACGAAGCATTCGAGGACCTCAAGCACCTACTCTCCACATCTCCTGTGATGGTCACGCCAAAGGAAAGGGAGCCACTGCTGCTATACATCGCAGCCACGCATCAGGTGGTCAGCACAGCACTGGTGGTCGAATGACCCGAAGATGGCAAGACCCACAGGGTACAACACCCAGTCTACTACCTCAGTGAGGTACTAACCCCAACAAAGAAAAGGTACCCCCACTACTAGAAGCTCGTCTACGACATATTCATGACAGCGCACAGATTGAGCCATTACTTCCAGGAGCATCAGATCGTGGTTGTCAATGACGCGCCTCTGTTGAACATCCTGAACAACCCCGAAGCCATGGGGCGAGTAGCCTTGTGGGGTATTGAGATGTCTCCTCGAGACATCATCTACGAGTGGCGTACCACCATCAAGTCTCAGGTGCTTCCTGACTTCCTCATCCACTGGATGGAGCTCCATCTGCCGGACACTCCGGACATATCCCAGTCCTGGACAATGCAGTTTGATGGCTCTAAGAGCGAGGCTGGAGTAGAAGCCGGCATAATGTTGACATCCCCCCAAGGGGACAAGATGAAATACGTCCTTCGGATGAAGTTCCACGCATCTAACAACAAGGCCGAATACGAGGAACTCATACACGGCATCAGGATGGCCAAGGTGTGCGGCTCTACACGCCTCTTCATCTATGGCGACCCCAATATCGTCATCCAAAAGACGATGAACGAGTGCAATGCTCACAGTGCCAACATGATCACATATCATGCGCTCTACAACTCACTCGAAGGGGACTTTGATGGCTACGAACTTCGGCACATTGCCAGGGAAAGCAATGAAGAGGCTGACAAGCTTGTCAACATTGGCTCCACCTGCCCCCCAGTGCCACCAGGTGTGTTCCTTGAGCAAATCTACGTACCCTCCATCAAGCAAAAATTCCCGAAGGACAAAACTGAAGCCGCGGGACACTCGGGGGCTGCGCCATCCGAGAAAGCCGAAGAGCCTGAAAAACTCGACACGAAGGTCGAACTGGTAAGACTCATGCAGGTCATGGCGGTCGATCAGACGTGTACCCAACCATACCTCCGCTACCTGATAAGCAAGCAGCTACCTGAGGACCCGACAGACGCCCGATGCATATCTCGCCGATCAAAGGCCTTCACCATCATTAATGGCGAGTTATACAAGTGCAGCATTTCAGGTGTACTCCAACGATGCGTCACCAATAGCGACGGGAAACACATCCTCCTAGACATCCATGAGGGTATCTGCGGCCACCACGCAGGCAACCGCGCTCTGGTCGCCAAGTTCTACGAACTGGATACTACTGGCCAACCGCAATGAATGATACCAAGGAGATTGTTCAGAGGTGCAACGCATGTCAAAGGTACGCAGACAAGCCACACGCGCCCGGATCGGAGCTACGGCCCATACCACTAGCCTAGCCCTTTGCCTAGTGGGGACTCAACATGATCGGCAAACTACCAAAGTCCTCGCTAGGGGGGCATGTCTTCCTCCTGGTAGCAGTCGACAAATTCTTGAAGTGGATCAAGGCCATACCTGTTACTAACCAAAGAGGCGCCACTGCTGTCATGTTTTTCGAGTCCATTGTCTACAGGTTCGGAGTACCTCATAGCATCATAACGTACAATAGCTCAAACTTCACCTCGAAGGAGTTCGGAGGCTTCTGCGAAAACCTCGGAATCAACCTCATATATGCCCCTGTGGCGCATCCGCAGACCAACGGTCAGGTCGAAAAGGCCAACGGTCTCATCGGAAACGGCATCAAGAAGCGGCTACTACGCCCACTCGAAAGTCTTGCGGGAGCATAGGCATACGAGCTACCCTCCGTCCTATGGAGCCTGCGCACAATGCCAAACATCTCAACTGGCTACACGCCCTTCTTCAAGGTGCACGGAGCCGAAGCCATGTTGCCTGCTAAGGTATGCTACAAGGCCCCATGGGTCATTGCCTACATCGAGGCCGAATCATCGGCCGCACTCGAAGACGCCGTCGACACGCAGGATGAAGCTCATGACATCACCGTGGCTCGCTCAGCAGTGTACCAGCAAAGTCTCCGCAACTACCACAGCCGTCGGCTATGCCCAAGGTCCTTCGTCGAAGGAGACCTCGTTCTGCGACTCAAGCAGGAAGGGCACCTAAAGCTCGAGTCACCCTGGGAAGGACCCTACATCGTCATTGAAGTAATCCCAGGTGGCGCCTACCGCCTAAAGGAGGCCGAGTCAGGAGTCAAATACTCCAACCCCTGGAATGTCGCAAAACTGCGACGCTTCTACCCTTAGTTGTCTTTTACTTTCAATGAGGCTATTCAGCCAGGCTATTCAGCCGAACACTGTACCTCCTACATTACGATGAATAAAAGCTAAGTTCCTTGGCCCAAAATTTTCTCCCTTACATTTTTTATCGCTAAATACACTCGGGGGCTGCGCCTCACTGTACGACTTTGTAGATTGACAACAACGCATATAACTTGAGTAGCTGACCACGCCAGGCTAACGAAAAGGACATGCACAGTCTATAATTACACAATGCACTACGTGCCAATACATAAAACTTTACAAGGGCAGTAAAAGACCACTCGACAATATATAGACTTTACATTGTTTCGTTTTATAATTTACAGGACTCAACCATGCTGGAGCAGAACGTTCATCCGCTCCTCAAACACATCCATAGTCTCTTCAGCGTATTGCGCCACCGCTGCGTAGTGTAGACGCATATCCCACACCATACCAGCCGGAGGAGGAGGTGGCCCAGCTACTATCTCCGCAAGATTGACATCACGGCGATGCAGTCAAACAAGCGACAGGGCTGCCTTCACACCCGCTACCAGCTGATGGCGCACCAGCTCCTTCACGTGGCTTGTATCGCGAAATTTTCCAAGAAATCCCAAGAAGCTAGAGGGTGTAGAGTCCAGGGGGAACATCGTGGCCCAGATCTCTGCGAGTGACGACCTTGCCCGCTTCAGCACATGAAGCACTTGATGGATGCAATCTTGCACTGTCGCAAGGACAATCGCTTGGTCACGGTCCATCTAGAAGAAGCCTCCGGCCTCTAACTCTTGTTGCGTTAAGCAATACATTCAAATTGCAACATGCTCTTTCTCTTCCTTCAGAAGAAGATTTACAACTGCACAATGCAGCAAGTGAGGTGACATAAAACGCCTGGCACAGTTGAAGGGACAAAGGCTCATGGTGACTTACATTGGAGTTGCTCGCCAACCTGCCGAAATTCCTCAAGAAGAAACTCTTCCCTAGCAGTGGCCCGTTCGGCCTTGGACTTCCAAACATCCGCATGACCATGGATGCTGAGAACGTCCTTCTCCAAGATTCGGATGTGGTCATGCATAAATGGCAACTGCGACGCCTGGCTCAGTGATGGATGAGCGCCAAACACAGGAGAAGGCGTAACCACTGGATTCGGACTCGAAGGACCCTAAGGGTGCAGAAGCAAACATCAAAATCACGACACTCGACAATAGTCAAAAGATTCATTCACATTTACACGAATAAAGCCACTACGTTGCAGAGTGACACTTGTTCAGCTCAAAAGAATTACATGCGTAGAAGAGAAAGAAACTAAACTATGCAAGCTACAAGGAAGAAAGACCTAGGCGACAACATTCGGAGCAACTTCGGATCCAGACTGTTTAGCCTTGGCCACTCGCTGCTGCTCCAACGACTAGGTGGCCAAGAGATCAATCAGCTTAGGACCAAAATGCTTGCAGCGGGAGGTGAAGGAAGCAAATGCAACCTCAGTGCCATCCGCCGCCATCGGCATCCTGGATGTGACCTGCTAAAGATCCAGCTGAGCGACGGATGCCATCGCCATCGACAGTCCCATCATAGCACCAACCCCTTTATGTGCCCGCTTATACTTTGTCGGAGCATCATCCGTCAGAGCGTCTACAAGGGAGCCAATGTCTTCAAGGGCAACGCCTTTCAGGTTGACCTCCTTGTAGTAGCGGGCGAGGACCTTCTTGGCCTTGTCAAGCGATTCCATGGCAGAGGTGCAGCGATCTTCGATCGCCACAACAGCGTTCGCTAGGGGATCCCCATGCTCTAGGGCGCTACGATCAAACGTAACACCAGAAGCATATGCCAGAAAAGGCACAACCTTCAGATGAGACAAAAGGAATTGCACCCGAATAATATCCAACTCTAAAAAGAAACATGGTGGTTTACAGGATATCGCTTTGGCACTAGCCATAAGCTTTTCAGCCATGGCTTTTTCCCGCGACACTATGACAGCCACGAGCTACTGCTCACGGTCTTCATCCTCTTTCTATCGATGCTGGAGGGCCTCTGCATCATCCTTTACTTTGTTCTCCGCTTGGCCGAGACTCTTTTCGAGTGTGTTCAGCTTGTGGAGGGCATCGTTGTTCTCATCTACAACATTGGGCAAAGAAAGATCAACACAAGAAAATTTTCTGTCAACACTTGCAATCGAACAAAAGAAACCTACGCACCTCAGAGCTGTTTGAGGTCGCCCTCCAAAGAAAGATGCTTCTGGATCAGGCGATTGGCGTCACGAACAAAGGGTTACAAAGGAATCAACACAACTAATGAATAAAGGCTCGGGGGCTCACTCGCAAGAAATAATGGAAAACTTACGTGGTTAGCTGAAGACTCCGAAGGTTTTGCTTGTGTCTTTCGAACAACGAGCACACGATCCCCTTGACGCAGGGAGCTCGAGTTGTCATCGTTGGAGTCGTCCACTATCTTGGGGAATAATGAAGCAGGCTTCGATTCCGCATACATCTCTTCGAGCTCCTCCTCGAGGGTCTCTTCCGAAGGTTTACTACTAGCATATACAAGGCACCAAATCAATAACAAGATAATACTTAGCATATCAACAACACAACAAGACAAGATTAGAAACTTACGAAGGAATGTTAGATAAGTTGAAGACAAGAGATTCTTTCTCCTTATTCTTCTTCTTGGCTGGCGGCTAAGGAGCCATGGCTCGAACTGGCACAACCGCTATAGGGGAGGAGGTCACACCCTCATCCCCGCCATGATTCTCGAGGAAGGAGGGACCCTTCGGTGTTAGCGGAGTCGCCCCATCTGAACTCTCACTTCGGGACCTCTTACGAGATAACCCTTCGCTCTGCTCGAGGGCTTTGGTGGTTGGCGGCTGCGCAGGGGGGAGCTCGGACTCAGACTCTGCGTCCCCACCATATGGCACATCCTTGAACTGTTTAGGCAGAGGAAACATCATGCCCGCTACCTTGAAGTTCTGCGAGTCAGCAACACAAGCAAAATTCAGTCAAAGAAAAATAGCAGGCAATGAGCACATGAAAAAGAATTACATGCCACTACAGGTTTCATCTGAGGGACCTCCTTATTCCTGTTGAAGGGGGGAGTCAGAGACTTCCCTGGAAGATCCTCTTTGGCCTTGTGCTTCAGCAGAGGCCGAAGCACCATGTCAAAGTCAGCCAAAGACATTTCCTCCGACAAAACCCTTGTTGGGTCGTTGGAGCCAGTATACAAAAACATCGGATGCACCCTCGCTTGGAGCGGCTGCACCCGACGCTTGAGGAAGGTGCGAATAATATCAACACCGTTTACCTCTTTGCCTGGAATCAGCTGAAGGACCTCCACTCGCTTATATAGCTTCTCCACCTCTTCGGATTCACCCTCCAAAATATCGTTTGACCATGAACGCTTTCGAGTGATCTTCTATGTGGAGTCGAATGGGGCGAGCCTGTAATGTTGGTCGTCTAGCTTGACGTCGCGGATGTATAACCATTTACGCCGCCACTGCTGGACGGACTCGCGGAGATAGAAGGAGAAGAATTGGACAGAGGGAAGGATGGAAATCCCGCACACACCCAGTGGATAAACACCACCGGTGCCAGATTGCGTATTCACAGAGTAGAGTCTTCGGAAGAGGCCAAAGTGAGGCTTGATATCGAGCCAGCACTCGCAAAGAGTGATGAAGCAGGTGATGTGGAGAAGAGAGTTGGGAGACAGATGATGAAGCTAAAGCCCATAAAGAAAAAGAATCCCATGAATAAATTCGTGGGCGGGCAACGAAAGACCACGAACAACGAAAGCAAAGAACATAACTCGAAACCCTTCGGGTGGGCGTGGAATTACCTCCTGATCAGGAAGAATGTAGTCTCCCTTGTTCTTGGAGATCAGGCCGGACTCTCGCAGCTTGTGCAAATCTGTCTCCCTCATTTCGCAAGGCCGCCATACGCCATCGGGCAGCGGCCGAGCAATGACCTTCTTGGCGGCGGCCGAGCACGCATTTGACAGACGAACTCTTCTTTGGCTTGCCCATCTTGGTGGTGCGGAGAGCGCAACGGTGTGAGCAGAGAAAAGATGAAGAGAACACACGGAGGATGTCCAGTGCGTAGCGCAAGCAAGAGCTCTGGAAATGTCAGCAATGGTGAAAGATGAACACAAATGGCGAAGGGGTAAAACTGCCTCTATTTTTTCCACAGTATAAAAGGCCGAGGACGATGAAGCGGAGCCGTTGATGCAGAAGACCTAACGCATGCCCTCCGTACCACCGTACATGTGCCAACACCCGCCTGAACCGTCACGAACATGCCGCCCACTATGCATGGGAATTGAGGGGATGCCGTAATTTTCGCCACGATTACGCGTGACTAGTCAAATTCAAGTTAGACAGTGGGACCCACATTCGTCACGTCGCATTGTATCTACTGCCGTATATGGTTGAGCTCACCAATCGTCAGCAATGATGTCACCAAAACAAAGCCAGCAATGGCTTGGAACTTTCGACTGAACAAAATGTACTTACTTGAGTCTGCGACTCAACCAACTACTCGGGGGCTACTCCTATCAGGAGCGCTGGCCGAGCACCTGAGAAATTACAATGGTAACAACGCCTCGAAGAAATCTTCGAGTCCTACGACGAGTCGGCGACTCCACTATGGACTCGGGGGCTATTCCCATAGGGAGCGATGGTCGCGCATTCGAAAAAATACGTCCTTCGGACAGACAATCGAAGCATCCACAAACGAATGAACTAAAGTATCTGTTCGAACAGACACTCGGGGGCTACTCCCATAGGGAGCGCTGGTCGCGCACCCTATGAACCATTCGAATGGGATCCTTTAGATCAAATATGATAAAAAATCTTTTTGGAAACTTTGTCCGAATTACCGCTAAGTGAGAAGCCATCTCTTTGGTCACCCGAAACACCTCTTCGGTGATAGATCTTCGGATGATGTGTCTACGATGCAAAGATAAGTCCTATAGATATCATCTGATGGCCTGGTAACGCACCAGACTACGCTCTGCTAGTAACATACCGTGAAAACACGCCCGATGAAAAATACCGACGGATGCGTTGGGTATAAAATTCAAAACACTAGAATTCGACTCCTGTAAGACCTCAAAGGCCTGAATCGAATTACACCAGCATCGTTCCGGTTTCGAGTCCGGGGACTCGAGTCTGACGAATATCATGTTGTTTTGTCCAATGATAGTTAACTGACCCTGATCCGTCTGGTGAGTCAGGAACATGTATCAACAATCCGTATGAACTGACATGTTTATTCAAAAGATAGCTTCGAATGAGAAGCACCCAAAATGTTATAGAGTCTCTAGTTGAATCTATGATTCGTCAGAACACTCGGAGGCTAATAACATAGATACACCCTACGGGTGCCTCACAATGATTTCCCTCCGCGGGCCTAAACAGACAAGCAGGAGTAGAGATTACCCTCTGGGGCCTGAACCTGGGTAATAACATGGATATATCCAATCCCAGGGAAGGTCCACGTGAAGACTTGCTGTCCAAGAAGATTCCGGGTGGGCCAAGCCCAATACAAGTTCGACTCCTTGGAGGACACGACTAGGATCTAGATAGATTATTCAAGGTTGAAACCCTAACTTTTAACCGACTCGACCAGCACCCGGGACATGGCCTATCTATATAAAGGCCAGGAGGGCACGGCAAGGAGGATATCTCCCCAACTCATACACACACCTCACGCCATCTCACATCTGTGCACCCCTGTAACCTTCGGTTCCGCCGTAATCTAGAACAGACAAGCAGGAGTAGAGATTTCCCTCCGGGGGCCTGGACCTGGGTAAACCTTGTGTCCCCTTGTGGCGTGTCTGTTAACTGTCTCGCGATCTCCAGCATCCCCATATTCTCTAAAACCCAAGTCCATAACAATGGGCATTGACGAGTCGAACCCTCATCACTAGCCGAGTTGGGGAGGGACTCTCCCCTTCCTAGCCAAGTTGGGGGGAAACTCGGCTAGGGCAGGGAGGCCCTTGGCCACCGGTCTCTCTCCCATATAAGAAGGGGTAGGGCGCCACCCCTTGGCGCCTAAAACCTAGCCGTCACACCCCTCTCTCTCGTCCACCGTCTTGCTCCGGCTTAGGCGAAGCCCTGCAGAAATCTCTCCACCACTACCACCACAACTTCGTGCTGTTGGGATTCCGTGGAGATCTACAACCTCCGCTGCCCCACTGGAACAAGGGAGAGGAAGGTCTTTATCGACTATCGTACGTGTGATTGACTACAGAAGCGCTGCCAAAACATGGCGCCGGAAGGATCGTCTACGCGATATTGAGATCGGCAAGTGATCGACTACATTAACCATGAGATTCAAATCTCATTAAACTCTTTGGATCTACGAGGGTTAGTTCTCTACAATATTGTTGCACCGATCTCGTAGATTAGATCTTGGTTTTGTGTGTTCATGCAATATAATTTTTTTGTTTTCCATGCTATGAATCCTACAGTGGTATCAGAGCCGACTCTATGCGTAGATTTGTTGCACAAGTAGAACACAATGATTTTGTGGGCATTGATGCTTTTGTTATTGCTTGCTTTTTGTGTACTTTGCATCTTGCGGGGTGGTGGGATGAAGCGGCCCGGGCTAACCTTACATGTCATCGTACATGAGACTTGCTCCACGCTCAACGTGCAACTTGCATTGCACAAGTGGCTTTGTGGGTTTCTGTATCTCCCACCATAGTGAAGATTCAATTTACAACGGGCGCTTGACAATACTTGTATCAACGTTGTAGTTCTTGTTCGTAAGTTAGACCGGTTCTTATTCGAAAGCCCCAGCCACGTAAAACATGCAAAGAAAATTAGAGGCGTCTAACTTGTTTTTGCAGGACTTGTGATGTGATGTGATATGGCCATAATTTTGATTGTGATTATATTTGATGTATGCAATGATCCATATTGTAAGTTGGCAACCGGCAGGAGCCTTATGGTTGTTTTTAAATTTTGTTAAGACATGCGTGTCTATTCATCAAGTAGTTGTACCAGTTTCTATTGGTGGAGGACAACCATGAAGCGGCGCCATTGACCTTGACGCCAGGCCGATGATGATGGAGAACATGTTCGTTCTTTGGAGATGTGTCGTGGGAATTGTCACGGCAGATGCTGCAATCGGCAGCGAGTAGTAGAACGAAGGGCAAGGGCGGCCAGCCATCTGCGGTGCGAGATGAGGGCAAAGACACAGGGTTTTACCCAGGTTCGGCCCCCCGGAGGGTAAAGACCTACTCCTGCTAGATTGTATTATGGAGGTGTTACAATGGGCGAGCTCGGCGTCTAGGCGGAGAGTCGCTTGGGTGTATGAGGGAACGTGTCTCTACTCGCCCTATTGGGAGGTTTATATAGGCTCACCTCCCCTAGGGTTTACATATCTCAACCGATTCGGTTACAGCTTCAATGGTCGTTTAACCTAGTCCGACTGGGCCTATCTACTCGCCTGGGCCTTCAGCTTCCATCGCCGACTCTGGCTGGGCTTTGATCCACTCGCCGCTCGCAGCCCACTCGCTGTGTCTTGGGCCGGAACGCCCTGCTGGTATACCCGGTAGGCATATCCCCATCGAGTCCCCGAGGCCGCCGCCGATTAGGCGTAGGGCGAGGTGGCAATCGGAGTATACGGCTTGAGTAGGCATCCAAATAATCGGCGGGCTCTCGATAAAGGAAACAACCAATGACCCAGGTCGCAGCTTTGGCGAGTCGAGTCGGCGGAAACACTGTGTTAGTGATTGGGTCGGCGAGCCGAGTGGCCGCAGTTGGACCGTCAGGCGTGGTCAAACTAGCAGTTAGGTAATCCAACGGTAACTTTTGGCGTAATCACCGCGCGGTAACGTCTCCCTGATTTGGCGGGTAACTCCCGCTATATAAGGGGAATGGCAGGTAGTCGTAGAGCCAACTCCTCACCACTTCTTCCGAGTGCGCGCATTTTCTTTCCTTCGCTCCGCGATCCAGCCGACCCGAAATCTTCCGATCTCCAACCAATCTCTCGGCCATGGCCCTTTCCATCGAGCCGTGGGGTAGATCCAAGTGCACAAGGGCATAGCTGGCCTCCTTCGAGGAGGCCTGGGTCCAGCGAGCCGGCTGTTGGCGTATCCCCGCAGCCGGAGAAACGACCCCAAACCCACGAGAGAGGGAATTCATCTGTTTCACCAGTCATCTCGAGCGGGGGCTAGGGTTACCTACATCCCTATTCTTCCGGCGCTTCTGCGCCTACTACGGGATCCAGCCCTCAGATCTGGGTCCCCATAGCATCGAGCAGCTCGCCATCTTCGCCGCTTCGAATGCTACTTACTGCCGCCCTACTTCCCTTGTGGCAAGATCTGCTCCACAGACGGATCACCAGCGAGAGGCGGCCCAATGATTGCCGCGGGCGGCTTGACGTTCCAGCTCAAGTCCAAAGCCTCTTTCTTTGACCTGATGCTACCCGCCAAGGCAGCGAGCGACTGGAAGAAGTCGTGGTTCTACGTGGCCGAGGCGACCCCGGAGGGCGAGGTGGCGATCCCGCAGTACTCCGCTAGTCGCTCCGAGCCGCACAATCTTCAAGTCGGCAAGCTCCCCGGCGACCATCGGATGGTCGTCGACGAGATGCTCCAGACCATCCGCGGTCTGAAAAAGAAGGTCCTTCAAACGATAAACTTGTACAATTGCTGGCTCGGGAGGCGGCTCGTCCCACTCGCCCACCGCGACCACTACATGTACCAGTACACAGGACGGGGAGACTCGACGAAGGCCTGTCTCGACGAGTGGAAGCTGGAGGATTATCTCCCAGCGTTGAAGAAGATTACCCAGGCGGTGTACCTGGATGCGCAGGCTGGGGTCGCCCCCTATACCGCGAAGCGTCCGGCTCCCACGGTAATTTCTTTACCTTGCTCGCAGTCGCTGAAAGCAACATGTAATTCTGATTTCGCCTTGTATTTGTTGCAGCTATTCCAAGTGGTAGAAGGGAGGCCCACCCTCGGATGATGAGAGCTCGGCCCGATAGGCGAATCGCCGCCTACCAAGGGCAACGAAGACGAGGACGAAGTTCGAAGAGGAGGTCGCCCATCGTCCGAAAGACCCGCGGGCAACGACAGCGCGAGATCGAGGCAAGCAGAAGCCTCGAACGTCATGACGATGACGACGAGCTCCCAGAGACCACCTCGCGCCGTCAAGACACCCCGTCAAAGAAGAAGAAGAAGAAGGAAAGGGAGGCAAGGGCCTCCCCGAAGAAGAAAACGAGGCCGTCGAGACGGCCTCACCGCCACACTCGGCGAGCAGCTCTGATGCTCCCAGCCCAGCCGATGACGACGCGCCTCCAGCGACAACCGCGCTGGATGCGGCGACCGTGGAGGTGCCGCTGGCCTCAATGCCTCCGCCACTCGCCCCAGTCTCTGGGCTGGGGGAGGCTCCGGCTACGGTGACTTCGCCTCGCAAGGGGCTCCGATTGCAAGGCCGCCTCATAAGGAGGCTCCGGCCACAGAGGCCCCAACTCGCGAGGAGGCTCCCGCCGAGGATGTCCCAGAGGCGCCAGCCGTGGCCTCAACGACGAATAAGCCGTCCGTGTCTTGGGCACGCGACGTCCTGGAACTGGGATCACGCCGATCGGGCCCTGAATCGAAAAACCGGCCGCCTCAGACGGGCTGCTTTCATCCCGCCGCCAAGTGAGTGCGCTCACCCTTTCTTATTTTCCATAACTATTCCAATTGTCTCTGTTGACTTGATTAATGCAGGACCGGAGTGAAAAGGATGGGCCACCCGACCGTGGCCAAGGTATCCTCCGCCACAAGCGAGGAGGAGCCTTCCCGCAAGAGGAAGGCGGACGAGGTCGCCGCCTCAGCGGTCGGCAGCAAGAAGGCCAAGGGCGATGACGTCGTCACGATTCGACGACGCGACGCCGCCGGGCCCGCGTGGAGGCAGCGTCGCTCACGAAGGAGGGCGCTTGCCTGCAGCGGCGAGGCGACCTCCTTGAGCGGGTGCCTCTATCGCTACCTTCCCCGCCGTGACCAAGGCGGCCACGGCGAGTGAGGATACGCCGAGCCACGCCTCCGACCGCTGCTGAAGTCGACCAACGCCGGGCATACGCCAGCGTTTCGCGTCCGTGGACGCGATACAACCCATGGCATGCTTGGCGGCCATCCGTGTACATCCACCCCGAGGATCAGGTCGGTGCTTTGCAGCGGCTTGATTCTTATAATTTCGCTTTTTATTTTCGCATCAAGTCCCCGAAAAGCTTTCGCTGAATTTCAACGAGTGGGCACTTAGGAATTTCTTGATCGCCAGTCCCCGAGTGCGCACTCGCTGAATTTCAGCGAGTGGGCACTTAGGAATTTCTTGATTGCCAGTCCCCGAGTGCGCACTCGCTGAATTTTAGCCGGTGGGCACTTAGGAATTTCTTGATTGCCAGTCCCCGAGTGCGCACTCGCTGAATTTCAGCGAGTGGGCACTTAGGAATTTCTTTATTGCCTGACTTTTTTGGTGATGTGCAGGATCTGCAGCTGGAGTCGGCGGATCGATTGGCCACGAAGCAGCGCGCGGAGAAGGAGCTGGCCATCATCCAGGAGGCGAACAAGGGGCTTCAGGCTGCTGCTATGAAGGCAGAGGAAGCTCGCCAGGGGCTTGTCCCCGCTGGTGAGTTGGTGGCGGCGCGATGCCGCTGAACAGCGGATGGATCGCCGACCTCAACGCGAATCGCGAGAAGCGAGAAGAAGCGAGCTCGGTGGATCAGGCGAGCTAAGGCCGCCATTGCGGCCGTGAAGAGGATCGCAAGGTGTCGGAAGTCCTTATTGCTGGGCTTCGTGACGACCACACGCTTCGAGTTTCATCACGGACTCGCCCGCCCATTGCTTGGTGAGTGCATCTCCCTTTATAATAGTTGTGGTTTTGTGGTGTCCTATAATTATCATTGTCTTCTACCGCAGGTCGCATCCTTCATAGCGCAGAAGAGGCGAGCTCGCTCGACGCAAGGCAGTGCGTAAGCATGCTCGTCGATTCGGCGACGTTGTCGGCGACGTGCATCCGTGCCTACCTCCAAGAAATATCGCCCACGGAAGTGATTCCCAGCGACCTCGTTGAGGTGTGGAGGTACTTGGAGAAGGCGCCCGCGGTCATTGAGTTCATGACGCGGCGCCGGGCGTGAGCGCCGACGGCACCGAGCCTTGACTCGCTCACTTCCCGAGGATTTCGACATTGACGATGTGACGAGTGGGTATCCATCGCCGACCGCGCGTGGAGCTGTCCGAGGTCCTCAAGTTGCAAGAACGTGTCGCCACGCACTGAACGTGTTCCGGGCGATGGGCGACCTCCGCCGCATCAGAGACGGTTGTCGCGCCAAACGACCGAGCCGCCCGATCGTGACTTCAAGGTCGAGCAGCCTTTTCGCGGCGATGGCGGGTGAATTGACGACGATCCATCCAACCCGCACACGGCGCTCATTCGCATCGCCGGATCTTGGTCGAAGTCGCCTTCAAGCCTGCAGTAGGGTAGTTTGCCTTGTGGCGTTAGCAGTTCGCCACGCGGGCATATTTTGTAACATGAAACAATGCAACATGTGATTGAATGAGACGTCAGTCTATTTTGATATTTGTTTGTGTGCTTTTGATTGATTTTGGACGAGTCCCCGAGCGCCCGCCTTTTGTGGGGTTTACCTCGTATGATGTATGTGTTGTTATGTGTTTTGATGTTTTAGTCGACTCGCCGAGCTCAGAGAGCCGCTAGGCGACTCCCTTGACTGCTCTGTACTTTACCGTTTTCCCGTGCGCGAATGAGGTCGGGTGGCCGAGTCCCCGAGCGTGGTACTTGGTGGTTCTAGGCACGACTCGAGGGTGGTTGAGGACTTAGCGCGTTGGTGTGAGCGTCCACCCTGCCTGGCCCATGGGGTCACGGCCGCGCAGTCCCGGCATGCTCTTACTTGGCGTTTTCGACCGCCGCGACGAACCGGGTCTTCACCCCGAGCGTGGTACTTAGCCGTTCGAGTCGCTATGCCGAGGATGCGGAGGACCAGGGTCGCTGTGAGAAGCGAGGGCAGTTGTCTTGGCTCGTAGAACCAGTCGAGCTAGGCGACTCCAATGGGGCTCCGGGTTGGCGTTATTCGTGGACGATGCAAGACCTGAAGTGATTCAGTGCTCTTACACGGCACTACTTAGCCGCGCCGATCGCTGTACCAAAGGTTGACTTCTGCGTTTAGCATAACGCTTTTTTTACGAGTGCGAGTGGCACAAGTCATGGAGAGTAAGCGCGAGTTGCGGTAACCATTTCTTTTTATTTCATAGCGACTGGAGAGTACATGTGTGGGGTTCTAGGAGTAGAACTTCCGGAGGAGGTTTACATTCCATGGTCGCTTGACGTCGAGTTCGCCGTCCCCGCGGACGTCCATGAGGTAGTAGGCGTCGTTGCCGAGTACGCGCCCGATAGCAAATGGGCCTTCCCACGGAGGGGAAAGCTTGTGCATCCCCTTCTTGTCCTGGATGAGGCGTAGCACCAGGTCGCCTTCCTGGAAGGTGCGAGCTTTCACCCGCCGGCTGTGGTAGCGGCGAAGTCCTTGCTGGTAGATGGCGGTGCGTGACCGAGCGAGGTCGCGTGCTTCGTCGAGCTGGTCGACCCCATCTTGGCGGGCCAGCTCATTTGCAGCCTCCGTATAGTGGACGACTCGCGGCGAGTCGTGTTCGAGGTCGGTGGGCATGACTGCTTCGGCACCGTAGACCATGAAGAAGGAGGTGAATCCCGTCGATCTGTTGAAGGAGGTCCGGATCCCCCAGATGACAGAGGGCAACTCCTCGACCCAGCACCCGGCGGTGCGCTCGAGTGGTACTTGGAGTCATGGCTTCAGGCCATGGAGGATGCTTTGGTTGGCTCGTTCCGCCTGGCCGTTGGATTCCGGGTGGGCGACTGACGCGAGGTCGAGCCGGATATGGTGCTCTTCGCAGAATTCGGCCATGGCTCCCTTGGCGAAGTTGGAGCCGTTGTCTGTGATGATGCTGTTGGGGAACCCGTAGCGATATATGAGCTCGCGTAGGAATTTAGTGGCGGTCTTCCCGTCGCATTTCCGGACTGGCTTGGCCTCCACCCACTTCGTGAATTTGTCGATGGCGACCAGCAGGTGGGTGTAGCCAGAGGGGGCTTTCTTGAAGGGGCCTACCATGTCCATGCCCCACACAGCAAATGGCCAGGTGATGGGGATTGTTTTGAGCGCCGAGCTCGATTGGCGATTGCATCGCACCGGCGCATCGCTGGACGATGTCGACAGCGTCGGCGTGTGCGGTGGGCCAGTAGAAGCCGTGTCGCATAGCCTTGGCGACCAGGGAGCGAGCGGCGGCGTGGTGGCCGCAGTCACCTAAGTGAATGTCGTGGAGGATTTTGCGTCCTTCAGCCGGTTGGGCGCAGCGTTGGAACACGCGGTGACGCTGCGCCAGGAGCTCGCCGTCGATGATGGTGTAGGACTTGCATCGACGAGTGATCATTCGAGCGTCTGCCTCTGCCGGGCAGGTGCCGACTTCCGTAGGCGATGTAGGGCTTGGTCCAGCTTTGGCTCGGTGACGTGTGACCAAGGCTGCCTCGTTGAGTGGGACTCGTCGATCTCCTCGGGGAGACTGATGGCTTGAGATTGTGTCGAGGAACACGCCGGCGGGTGGTGCGAGTCGAGCCGACCCGATGCGAGATAGCGCCGGCCTCCTCGCTCCGCTGTCGATCCACTCGACGGAGTAGCCGGCGAAGTGGCCGCCCAACTTATCCACCTCTTGGCGGTACGCCGCCATGGTAGGGGAGACGGCGTCGCAGGTGCCGGCGACTTGCCCCGCGACAAGGTCGGAATCTCCGTAGAAGCGGCGACGATTGACGTTCATCTCCTTGGCGGCTCGCATGCCGTGGAGTAGGGCCTCGTATTCAGCCATGTTGTTGGTGCAGGGCGTGAAGTCGAGGCAGAGGATGTAGCGGAGCTTGTCGCCCTTTGGTGAAGTCAACACTATCCCTGCGCCTGCGCCGTCCGCGTTCTTGGAGCCGTCAAAGTGTAGGCTCCAGTAGTGGAGGTACGGCGGCTTCTCTGGCTGCTAGGCCTCCTCCCAGTCGGCGATGAAGTCTGCTAGTGCCTGTGACTTGATCGCCTTTCGTGGCTCATACTTGATGTTGTGGACGCCGATCTCGACGGCCCACTTGGCGACTCGCCCGGTCGCCTCGCGATTGCGGATGATGTCTTGCAGTGGTGCTGAGGAGACGACCGTGATCGGGTGTTCCTGGAAGTAGTGCGGCAGGCGACGCTGAGCGCGGAATACCGCGTATACTAGCTTTTGGTACTATGGGTACCGCTGGCGCGATTCGGTGAGGACCTCGCTGATGTAGTACACCGGGCGCTCCTTTCCTTCCTCTGGTCGCTCGACGACCATCACGGCGCTGACGACGCGCTCGGACGCCGCGACGTAAACCAGCATGGGTTCTTTGTCGGCGGGGGCGGCGAGTAGTGTTGCAGCGAGTAGCACCTTTTTGAGGTCGCGGAGCGCGTCGTCCGCCTCCTTGTCCCACTGGAAGGTGGGGTTCTTAAGATCAGCGGTATAGGGGCATCGCCTTTTCGCCCAGGCGGGGGATGAAGCGACTGAGAGCCGCTACTCGCCCGGCCAGCTTCTGGATGTCGCGCAGGCACTCGGGTTTGCCGAGCCGGGCGATCATGTCGATCTTTGTGGGGTTCGCCTCGATCCCTCGTTTGGAGACGACGTACCCCAGCAGTTGTCCGGCGGGTACACCGAAGGTGCACTTGCCTGGGTTGAGCTTTATCTTGTATCTTCGCAGGTTGGCGAAAGTTTCCGCCAGGTCGGCGAGTAGGTCGCCTTGGCGAGTGGACTTCACGACTACGTCGTCGATGTAGACGTGGATGTTGCGGACAATTTGGCTCACGAGGCATTCTTGCATGCACCGCTGGTAGGTCGCCCCGGCATTCTTGAGGCCGAAGGTCATGGCGGTGTAGCAGAAGGCTCCAAATGGTGTGATGAACGCCGTCTTCTCCTCGTCTTCGACGGCCATTTTGATCTGGTTGTACCCAGAGTAGGCGTCGAGGAAATAGAGCGACTCCGAGACCGCGGTCGAATCGATTATCCGGTCGATCCGCGGGAGGACGAACTGCTCCTTTGGGCAAAGCGTTCACGCTTGTGTAGTCGATACACATTCTCCGTGTCCCGCTTCTTCTCGACCAGGACTAGGTTTGCCACCACTTGAGTACTTGATTGGCCGGATGAAGCCGGGCAGTAGACGCTGCACTTCCTCGGCGATTGCTCGACGGGCGTTCTTCATTGAAGGGCCGCAGCGATCGCTTGACATGTCGCACTTTGGGGTCGGCGTTAGCTTGTGCTCACGAGCTCCCTAGGGACACCGGGCATGTCGGAGGGTTTCCATGCGAAGATGTCCTGTTCTCACAGAGGAACTCGATGAGCGCGCTTCCTATGCTGGGCTCATGCCTGTCCCGATCGTCACCGTCTGGCCGAGTCGCCGGTACCAGCTCGGCGGTTGGCGTGTGTCGTGGCCTCAAAGGTTGAGGTGACTGCGCCCTCTGAGTTGGGCTTCTTGAGTATGGTGGGGTCGTCGTTGTTGACCCCGCTCGCGTACTTGGGGATCTCGTCGGTGTGGTTGGTCTCCGCTGCGATGACGGCGTCGGCGAGCTCGACTCCTTTGGCCTCGCACTCGGCAGCCATGTCGGGGTCGCCGTTAATGGTGATGACGCCGCACGGCCCGGGGAGCTTCATCGCGTTGTACGCGTAGTGGGGTGCTACCATGAATTTAGCTAACGCCTGGCGCCCCAGGACGCAGTGGTAGGGGCTGTCGAAGGGCACCAGCTCGAAGACGATCCGCTCGGTCGGAAGTTTGCCGGGTGTCAAGGTAATCGCAGCGTGACCTTGCCGATCGGGTACGCCTTCCGACCGGGACGATGCCGGAATGTGGTGTGGTCGCTCGATCATCGATCGCGGAGCCGCAGCCATGAAGGTGTCGAGGTAGAGGATGTTGATGGAGCCGCCGCCCATCGCTGTCTTGGGGAGCCGAGTCGCCAACCTTGGGCTTGACCACCAAGGCGACTCGCCCGGTACTGGCGCGGCGAGTGGTCTTGCCGGCTCCAGGTGATGGGCTGCTCCGACCAGTTCAGGAACTGGGGGACATCTATTTGGGCCACCGCGTTGACGGCGACGGCGCGGGCGATGACCTTCTTCTCGCGCTTCGTGTTGAAGCCTGTGAAGGTGTGGAGCGAGCCGGCTACTTTGCCGAATTTTCCGTCGTTTGGCGGGTCGTTGTCGGGGTCCTCCCGCGCTTGCCGTGCCTTCTCGATTTCCCTGAGGGTGTGGCAGTCGGTGGTGGTGTGCGATGCGGGCTTCCCTTCCCTGCTGTGGAACGCACATGGTTGGTTAAGGAGGGCCGCGGGATCGAACCTTCGCTTGTTCTTGTAGTTGCCGCCCGCGCGCGCGTTCTCCGCCGCGCGGTAGCTCTTGGTCTCGCTGCCCGTGTTGGCGACGGTCGACTTCGCCCGTCCATCAAGCGCTTGCGCTTGCGAGGCGAAAGCCACCGTAGCGTAGGGTCGGTTCGGCGCCCGTCATTGCCGCCCGTCGGCGTTGACCTCGACTTCGTCGCCTTCCTGGTTCGGATCTTCCTCGGCTGCACTTTGGCGATCTCGAGGAGGTCGGGATGTTGTCGAGTGCGGAGTGTCGCTGAGCTTGGCGACTAGAGGCTCAGAGCGCACGAGGTCTTGAAGTAATGGATCGCGGTGTCCGGGTGGATGCCGACGTTGCACCAAAGCTCTTGCCACCGTTGGACCCAGCTATGGTCGACTCTGGGTCCCCGGACGCACTGCCCAGGTCCTCAATAGTGGTGGCGCGGTGTAGGAGCACTCGAAGTGCTCGACGGCGTCGCGCATTTCCTCCTGTGAGTCGACATCGCCCGGGAGAGTGTTGATCCATCGCCGCACGCCCCTCCATCATCGTGGGAGGTAACGGCGCGAGTAGGTCAGTGTGACCCGCGATCCCCATCGCGATGAGGTATGTGTCAAGCCAGACGGCGGGGTCGTACGAGGAGTCGTACTTTTCTATCTCTTTTGGCGCTTTGAAGTTTGGCGGGTACTTCTCGCCGGATCATTGGTCCGAGCACTTGGGTCCGAGTCGATCGAGCGACCTCATAGGCTCGCCACACGGCGATTGGACAGGTGTGCCGCAGTCGCCGGGCTGGCGTGCACGCCAGCTTTGGTTGTTGATGATGTGGGTGCGGGCGTCGATGGTTGCCCGCGGCGACAAGGTTGGTTGCCGCCCTGGGTCGTTAGGAGAGTGCCGCGTTTGCGGTTCGGTGTTGGTTGGAGCTGCGGCTGGTGGCGGGCGCTGAGGGTGTTTGCCGCAGGGCGGCAGCCGAGGCCGCCCGCTTCCCGAGGAACGCGAGTATACTCGACCTGCCGAGTCGGCGCCCGCTTTTTGCTGCTCGACGGCCTTTGCGAGCAGGGCCCTGACGTATTGGATCTGTAGGGCGCTGTCGCCGGTGGCGGTGATGGTGTCGGCCGCCGACCGCCACGAGGTTGTCCATTGGGGTGGAGAACAGGTGGAGGCCGTTCGTATCGCTCCGTGAGGAGACTACTATCCGCGCTGGTCCTCAGGAGGGATGCCGTTGGTGAGGGCGCCGCCGCTGATCTGGCGGGGGCCGGGCGCTTCCTCCTGGTGGCGCGTCCTCGCAGATCGCGCGCTCGGCCACGCGGGCCGGGTCGTTTTAGTCGTCGAAGTTCAGGGCGCGCCCCTGAACGGTGGGGTTCAGGCGTGACCTGATCCGCTGCTGGTGGTAGCGTGAGAGCTCCTGCGCCGTCACATGCTCGAGGCGAAATTTTTCGCGCTCGGCCTGCTCTTTGCGTACCGCCTCTGCTAGTTTCAGGCGGAGTTCCTCGACCTCCGTTGCCGTGAGGTTAGGAGGGATTGGGGTGGAGAAAGGATCCTCCGGCGGATCGGCGCCGGTGGCCATGTAGGTCGCGGTGTGGCGACCGGTTCCGTCGCGGAGGTCGGCGGAGTTCTCCGACCCGGAGTCGAATTCGAAGATCCCGATGATGGAGGGGTCCTCAAAATCTCCCGCGTTGGAGACCTGGGCGATGGAGCCCGCGGATGAGGCCGCGGTGATGGATCCGGCGAGTGACGCCGGGGTCGCCGAGTCGGCGTCGTCGGTGAGGGCCGCATCCTCTGCGGCCGCTGAATTCCCGGCCACGTTGTGGGCGAGTTGTACTCGGCAGGCGGTGGATCGTGGATCCGCTCGAGAGCCGATCGCATGGCGGCGACTCGCGGATGCGAGCCGAGTCCTCCGAGACGATGACGTCGGTGAGGCCGACGAAGAGGCTGATCGTGCCGATAGGCAGGATCACGCTGTGCGTGACGGGTCGCGCCGCCGGGACGTAGCTGCTCGCAAGATCTGGAGCATCTCGCCGATCGCTATCGCGCGCCGTGGCGCACCGCCTCGTTGATGGGCAGATTGGATCTCGCCGCAACACCGCCAGACCGCCAGGCCCCACGGTGGCGCCACCGCCGTGGGAATTGTCACGCAGATGCTGCAATCGGCAGCGTAGTAGAACGAGGGGCAAGGGCGGCCAGCCATCTGCGGTGCGAGATGAGGGCAAAGACACAGGGTTTTACCCAGGTTCGGCCCCCCGGAGGGTAAAGACCTACTCCTGCTAGATTGTATTATGGAGGTGTTACAATGGGCGAGCTCGGCGGCTAGGCGGCGAGTCGCTTGGGTGTATGAGGGAACGTGTCTCTACTCGCCCTATTGGGAGGTTTATATAGGCTCACCTCCCCTAGGGTTTACATATCTCAACCGATTCGGTTACAGCTTCAATGGTCGTTTAACCTAGTCCGACTGGGCCTATCTACTCGCCTGGGCCTTCAGCTTCCAGTCGCTCGACTCCTGGCTGGGCTTTGATCCACTCGCCGTTCTGCAGGCCCACTCGCCAGGTCTTGGGCCAGTCGGAAACGTCCTGCTGGGTATACCCCGGTAGGCATATCCCCATCAAGATGGAGATCAAAGGCATAAGAAGAAAGGTGATGTATTATTAGATATTATGAATTGCATATGATGTTAATCATTTTTATGCATCTTGTATTGCTTAGATCACAACGGTAGCATTAGAAGATGATCCCTCTCACTAAATATCAAGTAATAAAGTGTTCGTCCTTAGTAGGCACCGTTGCTAAGACTCGTCGTTTCGAAGCACCACATGATGATCGGGTGTGATATATTCTATGTGTGCATACAACAGGTGCAAGCCAGATTTGTACATGTGGATACTAAGGTTAACCTTGACGAGCCTAGCATGTACAGACATGGTCTCAGGACATGGAATACCAAAAGGGAAAGCATGAGTCATATGGATGATATGATGAACATGTTGATTGTTCGCCTTTGAAACTACATCATCTCTCCTAATGATCGAACTTGATGTAGTGGATTTGGTTCATGTGATCACTAAAACAATGTGAGGAATGTTGTTTTGAGTGGGAGTTCACCTATTTAATTTAAGAATTAAATATGAACTCAATTTATCATAAACTTAGTCTAAACAGATCATGGCAGCCCCTACCATCAATTTTAATGCGTTCCTAGAGAAAGAAAAGTTGAAAAACAATGGAATCAACTTTGCAGACTGGTTCCGCAACTTGAGGATTGTCCTCAATGCTGATCAGTTGACATATGTGCTAGATGCACCACTGGGTGACCCGCCTGCAGATGATTCTACTGATGAGGTGAAAAATGTTTACCTCACTCGGAAGAATCAATACTCCACAGTTCAGTGTGCCATCTTGTACGGTTTGGAATCGGAGCTTCGGAAGCGCTTTGAGAATCGCGACCTCTTGATATTATCAATGATCTCAAAATGATATTTGAGACTCACACAGCCGTGGAAAGCTATGAAGCCTCCGAGAAGTTCTTTAACTGCAAGATGGAAGAGGATAGCTCCGTTTGTAGCATGTGCTTAAAATGTCTGGGCATGCGAATAAACTCGCAGATTTGGGAATAACGATTCCTAATGCGTTGGGTATTCATAGTGTCCTTCAATCACTTCCACCTAGTTACAAGAAATTTGTGATGAACTACAACATGCAGCGCATGGATAAGTCGTTTCCTGAACTCTTCTCCATGTTGAAGTTGGTGGAAGTGGAGATCAAGAAAGAGCACCAAGTGTTGATGGTCAATAAGACCACAAATTTTAAGAAGCAAGGAAAGCCTAAGAAGAAGGGCAACTTCAAGAAGGGTGTCAAGAAAGCAGCCATGCCTGCTAAGAAGCCCAAGGCTAGTCCTAATAAGCCTAATAATGAGTGATTTTACTGCAAGGGCGAAGGTCACTTGCAGCGGAATTGCCCCAAGTACCTGGCAGATCTGAAGAACGGCAACATCAAGAAGAAAGGTATAATCAATATACATGTTATTGATGTGTATCTAACTAGTAATCGTAGTAGTGCCTGAGTATTTGATACTCGTTTGGTTGCTCATATTTGTAACTCGAAACATATGCTGCAGAATAAGCGAAGACTAGCGAGAGACAAGGTGACGATGCGGGTTGGAAATGGCTCCATGGTTTATGTGATCACCGTAGGCACGCTCCCTCTTCATCTACCATCGGGATTAGTTTTTAGTATAAATAATTGTTATTTGTTTCCTACGTTAAGCTTAAACATTATATTTGGATCTTGTTTATTGCGAGACGGTTACTCGTTTAAGTACAAGAATAATGGTTGTTCGATATGATTAATATCTTTTATGGTAATGCGCCTAAGATGGATGGTCTATTCTTATTGAATCTCGATAGTAGTGATACACATGTTCATAATATAAATGCTAAACGAATGAAATTGAATGATAATTCCACATACATGTGGCACTGCCGTCTTGGTCACATTGGAGTGAAGATCATGAAGAAACTCTATTCCGATGGACTTCTTGAATCTCTTGAAAGATGCGAAGCATGTCTGATGGGAAAATGACTAATACACCATTCTCTAGAATAATGGAGCAAGCTACGGACTTGTTGGAGATCATACATAGCGATGTGTGCGGTCCAATGAGTGTAGCATCGTGAGGTGTTTATCGTTATGTTCTTACTTTCACGGCTGAATTGAGTAGATATGGGTATATCTATTTCATGAAACATAAGTCCAAAACTTTCGAGAAATTTAAGGAATTTCAAAGTGAAGTAGAGAATCAACATAACAAGAAGATTAAAATTTCTACAATCTGATTGCGGAGGTGAATATCTAAGTTACGAGTTTGGCATGCATTTAAAGAAATGCGAAATACTTTCACAATTTACATCGCGAGGAACAACACAGCGTAATAGTGTGTCTAAACGTCATAATCAAACTCTCTTAGATATGGTTCGTCCTATGATGTCTCTTACAGATTTACCATTATTGTTTTGGGGTTATGCATTAGAAACAGTCACATTCACTTTAAATAGGGCACCATCTAAATCCATTGAAACGACACCATATGAATTGTGGTTTGGTAAGAAACCTAAGTTGTCGTTCCTTAAAGTTTGGGGCCACGAAGCGTATGTAAATAAGTTACAACCCGACAAGCTTGAACCCAAAGCGGAGAAATGCGTCTTCATAGGATACCCTAAAGAAACAATTGGATATACCTTCTATCATAGATCCGAAGCAAAGCTTTCGTTGCCAAGAATGGATCCTTTCTTGAGAAGGAGTTTCTCTCAAAAGAAGTTACTGGGTGGAAAGTAGAACTCGATGAGGTTGTCAAACCTTCTCTCGGATTTGAGAGTAGCGCAGCATCGGAAGATATTTCGGTGCCGCTTGCACCAATAAGAGAGGAAGCTAATGATAACGATCATGAAACTTTAAACGAAGTTACTATGAACCTCGTAGGTCGACGAGGGTTCATACCACTCATGATTGGTATGGCCCTGTTATGAATGTCATGTTGGTGGACAACACCCACAACCCTGCGATGTATGAGGAAGCAATGATGAGCCTAGATTCCAATAAACGGTAAGAAGCCATGAAATACGAGATTGGATCCATGTATGAAAACCAAGTATGGACTTTGGTGGACCTACCATATGGCCGCAAGGCTGTCAAGAACAAATGGATTT
Organism: Avena longiglumis; assembly: GCA_030063025.1. Classification (NCBI taxonomy): domain Eukaryota; kingdom Viridiplantae; phylum Streptophyta; class Magnoliopsida; order Poales; family Poaceae; genus Avena; species Avena longiglumis. The sequence continues at coordinate 436,028,283 of CP125975.1, read as the reverse complement.
TCAAGAAGAAAACAGATGCTGATGGTGATGTAACCGTCTATAAAGCTCGACTTGTCGCGAAAGGGTTCCAACAAATTCAAGGAGTTGACTACGATGAGACTTTCTCACCGGTATCGAAGCTAAAGTTTGTGAGGATTTTGTTAGCAATCACTGCATATTACAATTATGAGATATAGCATATGGATGTCAAACCGGCGTTCCTCAATGGTAACATTGAAGAAGATTTGTATATGGTACAACCCAAATTTTGTCAATATTAAATATCTAACAAGGTATGCAAAATTCAACGGTCCATTTATGGATTGAAGCAAGCATCACGGAGCTGGAATCAACGTTTTGATAAGGTGATAAAAAACTTTGGATTTATACAAACTTATGGAGAAGCTTGTATTTACAAGAAAGTGAGTGGGAGATTTGTACCATTCCTATTACTATATGTGGATGACATATTGTTGATTGGGAATGATATAGAACTTATTAAAAGTGTTAAAGACTATTTGAATAATAGTTTTTCAATGAAGGATCTTGGCAAAGCTGCATACATTTTAGGCATCAAGATTTATAGAGATATATCAAGATGCTTAATAGAGATTTCAAAAAGTACATACTTGGACAAGGTTCTAAAGAAGTTTGGAATGGAAGAAAGCAAGAAAGGGTTCTTTCCCATGTTGCCCAATATGACCTTGAGTAAAACTCAAAGTCCAGCTATGACAAAAGATAGAGAGAGGATGAGAAAAAAACCCTATGCCTCAGCCATAGGTTCTATCATCTATGTCACGGTGTGTACAAGACCAGATATTGCATATGTTGTTAGCTTGACTATAAGATATCAAAGTGATCCGGGAGTAGATCACTAGATAGCGGTCAAAAATATCCTAAATTACTTGAGAAGGACTAATGATATGGTTGTTTATTATGGAGGTGACGAAGATCTCGTTGTAAATGGTTACACCGATGCTAGTTGGAACACCGATCCAAATGACTCTAAGTCACAATCTGGATACGTATTTACTTTGAATGGTGCAGTAGTGAGCTGGAGGAGTGCTAAGCAAAGCGTTGTGGCGAGATCTTCAACTAAATCGGAATACATAGCTACTTCGGAGGCTTCACAAGAAGCGATATGGATGCATGAGTTCATTACAGAGCTTGGTGTGGTTTCTAGTGCGTTGGACCTGAAGGCCATCTATTGTGACAACTTGGGTGCCATAGCAATGCACAGGAGCCAAGGTCACACAAGAAGCTGAAGCATATCAAGCTACATTTTCATGCTATTCACGAGCATGTCCAAGATGGTGACATAAGGATTTGCAAAGTACACACAGATCTAAATGTGGCAGATCCATTGACTAAACCTCTCCCTAGGGTAAAGCATGACCAACACCAGAACGCCATGGGTGTTAGGTATATTACCATGTAATCTAGATTATTGACTCTAGTGCAAGTGGGAGACTGTTGGAGATATGCCCAAGAGGCAATAATAAAATGGTTATTATTATATCTTTGTTTTTATGATAAATGTTCACATCCCATGCTATAATTGTATTAACCAGAAACATTAATACTTGTGTGTTTTCTAAACATAAAAGAGTCCCTAGTAAGCCTCTTGTTAAACTAGCTTGTTGATTAATAGATGATCATGGTTTCCTGATCATGGACATTAGATGTTATTAATAACAAGATCATATCATTAGGAGAATGATGTGATGGACACACTCCTATAGTTAGCGTAGCATAAGATCAAGTCATTTAGAGTTCGTTTGCTACAAGCTTTAAAATACATAGTAACCTAATCCTTCGACCATGAGATCATGTTAATCACCATCACCAGATGGATGCTTTGATGACATCAAACACCACTTCATAACTGGCTGGTTATAATGGTGGCATTAGGTATTCTAAAAGTATGTGTTGAAGCACATGGATCAAGAGTGGGATTTGTACATCCATATGACGGATAGATATACTTTGGGGCCTCTCGGTGGAATGTCATCTAATTGGCTTGCAAGCATGTGACTAGATCACAAGGGATGTCATATCACGGAACAAGTAAAAAGTACTTATCGGTAAAGAGGTTGCACTAGGTATAAAGATACGGATGATCAAACCTCGGATAAGAAAAGTATCGCGCAAAAAATGAATCGATATCATATGTAAATGGTTCATTCGATCACGAAGTCATAGTAGAAATGTGTGGGAGCCATATGGATTTCCAGATCCCTCTATTGGTTATTGATCGGATAGGTGTCTCGATCATGTCTACATAGTTCACGAACCGTAGGGAGACACACTTAAGGATTCAATGTTGTTTGATTAGATATGGAATATGAGTTGGAGAACAAATGTTGTTCGGAGTCTCGGATTGTATCCAGGACATCACGAGGAGATCCGGAATGGTCCAGAGAATAATATTCAAATCAGTAAAGTCAATTTCCGAGGTTCGGAAATGTTTTTGGTGTTTTGACTAGAAGCTTCTAGAATGTTCTAGAAGGTCCACCACCCCGTAAGGGGCACTTGGGAGGCGCCATGCCCTAAGGGGCTGGCAGTATCATGCCCAAGGGCAACTCGGCCAAGGACTAGGAGGAAAGGGCCAAACCCTAGTTTGAAAAGTCAAATTCTAGTTTGAAAAGTCAAATCCTAGTTTGGGAAGGAAAGGGAAAACTTGAAAGGCAAGTTTATAACACCCCTCTTCCTAGCTGAGTTGGGGAGGGACTCTCCCCTTCCTAGCCGAGTTGGGAGGGAACTCGGCTAGGGCAGGGAGGCCCTTGGCCGCCGGCCCCTCTCCCATATAAGGAGGGGTAGGGCTCCACCCCTTGGCCCCTTGTCCCTTGGCGCCTAAACCCTAGCCGCCACGCCCCTCTCTCTCGTCCACCTTCCTGCTCTGGCTTAGGCGAAGCCCTGCAGAAATCTATCCACCACCACCACCACACCGTCGTGCTGTTGGGATTCCGTGTGTAGGGTTCGCAGCATAGAAAACAAAAAATTTCCTACGATGGGAACATCTATGTACCAAGATCTATCTACTAGATACAAGCAACGGGTGGATATACATCCATAGAATACATACCCTCGAAGGCCGAATAGCGTTAACGAGGTTGTAGTCGTGGATGATGTAGACAAACGCTTGCCGATCTCAAGATCATGATGAAGTCCATCTGGTCCAGCCGGTCCAACACGATCAAGTCCAGCACCTCAAAGCAGTGGTGCATCCGTGATCGCACACACGTACGGGTACCCCGACAACCTCCGCACCCTCGCTCCAGTGAAGCAGCGGAAGCAACAAATCCTTCAAGAAAAAACCACCGGGAACATGTATCTCGCTGATCCGAGACCATGGGGAAATTCTAAAGGGGGGAGAGAGATCCTTCGCGAGGAGGTGTGAGAGACAAGTGAGAGGAGGGGGTCCTTTTATAGGGGAGGGGGGCAGTGAAGGGAATATGCCCGAGAGGCAATAATAAAGTGGTTATTATCGTATTCCTTGTTTATGATAAATGTTTATTTTGCATGCTATAATTGTATTAATACGGAAACGTTAATACATGTGTGTTTAATAAAAAAAACAGAATGCTCCTAGTTATGCCTCTCTTATAAACTAGCTCGTTGATTAACAAGATGATCAATGTTTCCTGATCATGGACATTGGATGTTGTTAATAACGGGATCACAACATTAGTGTAATGGTGTGATGAACATTCATCCGAAGTATAGCATTACGATCAAAGTCATTGAGTTTATATTGCTATAACAACTTACGAAGTGATCCTAATCCTTAGACCATGAGATCATGTCAATCACTAACACCGAAAGAGTTTCTTGATAACATCAAACGTCACACCGTAACAGGGAGATTATAAAGATGGATTCGGAAATAATAAAGTGTTATGTTGAGTCCCATGGATCGAGAATGGAATTTGTTCATCCCGATGACGGATAGATATGCTCTGGGACCTATCGGTGATATCACATTGATTAGCTTGCAAGCAAGTGATTTGATCACTAGAATGTTATATCACGGAACGAAAAGAGTGCATGTCGATGAAGATCAAACTAGGTATGGAGATACCGATGATCGAATCTCGGACATGTAATATATCGTGAAACAAAGGGATTAAGATACTAGCGTAAAAGGTTCCGACGATCACAAGAAAGTCATCGTTGAATGTGTGGGAGTTAGTATGGGTCTCCAGATCCCGCTTCTGATTATTGATCTGAGAGGGGTCTCGATCATGTCCGCATTATTCGCGAACCGTAGGGTGACACACTTAAGAGACACCGACATCCATTTGGAGCAAAAGTTTCATGCCGAAAAGAATAACAAGCGTAGGAATTTATTTCACTAGATACCGAAACAGGTTTTCGGGTGAAATTGCAGAAAGTGTTTCTGCATGTGAAATGAAATACTAGCAAGGGGTTATTTGTGAATGTTTGTCATTAAAGTAATTGACAAAATTCTGAATAAAATAAAAGAGTTTTATTTAATGAGAGTTTGCATTAAATTTGGTGGAAATTTAATGGGAATTTGAGTGGGTTTTTTGAGTGGAGGGAATTGAAAGGATTTTGTGTGAGTGGAGTGTCCACCCATATGAATGAGGGAGAGGTGGGGGCACCCTCCATGGCCGGCGGCCATGCCCCCTTGGGATGCCCCCCTTCCCTATAAAAGGAGACCCTTGTTGGAGATATGCCCAAGAGGCAATAATAAAGTGGTTATTATCATATCTTCATACTTATGATAAATGTTTACATACCATGCTATAATTGTATTAACCAGAAACATTAATACTTGTGTGATTTGTAAACATAAAACAGTCCCTAGTAAAGCCTCTTGTTAAACTAGCTTGTTGGTTAATATATGATCATGGTTTCCTGATCATGAACATAGAGATGTTATTAACAACAGGGTCATATCATTAGGAGAATGATGTGATGGACATAGTCCTATAGATAAGCGTAGCATAAAGATCAAGTCATTTCAATAGTTCAATTGCTATATGCTTTCTGATACATAGTAACCTAATTCCTTCGACCATGAGATCATGCATATCACCTTTACCGGATGGATGCTTTGATGACATCAAACACCACACCGTAATGTGGTGGCTATAAAGGTGGCATTGAGTGTTCGAAAAGTATTGGTTGAAACACATGGATCAAGAGTGGGATTTGTCCATCCATATGACGGATAGATATACTGTGGGCCCTCTCGGTGAAATGTCATCCAATTATATTGCAAGCATGTGACTGGCTCACAAGGGATCACATATCACGGGAACGAGAAAAGAGTACTTATCGGTAACGAGGTTGAACTAGGTATGCAGAGATACCGACGATCATAACCTCGGATAAGTAAAGTATCGTGAGACAAAGGGAAATTGGTATCATATGTAAGTGGTTCATTCGATCGCAAAGTAATCGTAGAAATATGTGGGAGCCATATGAATTTCCAGATTCCTCTATTGGTTATTGTTCGGAGAAGTGTCTCGATCATGTCCGCATAATTCACGAACCGTAGGGAGACACACTTAAGGATTCGACGTTGTTTGAGTAGTTATGGTATTATGAGAAAGAGACCGAATGTTTTTCGGAGTCTCGGATGGGATCCGGGATATCACGAGGTGATCCGGAATGGTCCGGAGAATAAGATTCATATAAGGAAAGTCCCGTTTCGGAGTTCGGGAATGATTCCGGTGTTTTCAACGGGAATATTCTAGAAGGTTCCGGAATGTCCGGCACTCCGGAGGGGAAGGGGTACATGAATGTGTCATTACATATTGGAATGATTGCATCATGTACTTAGTGTTCTATCTGTTCCAAATAAAGGATTAAATTGAATCCTAAAACTGAAAAGTCAAATGGCCAGTTTGAAAGTCAAACGGCTAAAACAGGAAACTGTGGGAAACAAGCAAGAGGAGGTTGAAACCGACTTGGGGGAGGAGTCCCTCCTCTCCAAGCCGGCGCGCCAACCAAGGCCGACTTGGGGAGGGACTCCCTCCCCTTGGCCGCCCCTCCCACCTATAAAAGGAGGGGCAGGGCCTCCTCCTCTAGACACACAAGTTCCTATCCTCTAATCTAAACCCTAACCAAAGCCTCCGGTTTAGAGCCGTTTTGGTTTAGAGCTTGTAATTGCCCTAGCCTTCGGATTAGAGCCTTCTAATTGGTGTGTCTAAACCCTAGACCACTAATAGCTCTCTCTCATACTCCATCATACTCGCTCCGGCTTAAGGCGAAGCCTGCAGTCTCCCTCTACTCCTGCAGACCACGCCAGTTGTCTTTGCCGAATCGCGAGGAGAGTGCTACAACCTCCGCTGCCTGCTGGAACAAGGGAGAGGAAGGTCTTCGTCGAGTATCGAACGTGTGACCGACTACGGGAGCGCTGCCGGAACGCAGCGCCGGAAGGATCGTCTACGCGATCTTGAGATCGGAAGTGTACGACTACATCACCCACGAGAATCTACTCTCGTTAACCGCTTTGGAATCTTCGAGGGTAAGTTATTCCATCGACTCGTTGCTACAATCTAGTAGATAGATCTTGGCTTGTTTGTTTGTATGCGATAGAAAATTTTTGTTTTCCATGCTACGAAACCCTACACCCCTCCTCTCACTTCTCACTCACACCTCCTCGTGAAGGATCTCTCTCCCCCTCTAGTTTTTATCCCCCATGGTCTCGGACTAGCGAGATACATGTTCCCGGTGGCTTTTCGGTAAGAAAGAGTTGTGCTTCCGCTGCATCGCTGGAGCGAGGAGGCGGAGGTTGCTCGGTGCCTCGAACGTGTGTGCGAGCACGCGCCGCTGCTTTTGCGGCGCTAGGACTTCCTCTCGATCTTGAGATCGGCAAGAGATCGTCTACATCAACCACGAGTTTGGACTCGTTAAGCTTTGTCGGTCTTCAAGGGTATGTTCTCTACGGATATACATCCGCCCGTTGTTTGTATCTAGTAGATAGATCTTGGTACATAGTTGTTCCCATCGTAGGAAAATTTTTGTTTTCTATGCTGCGAACCCTACAGTGGTATCAGAGCTGGATCTATGCGTAGATACTTTGCACGGGTAGTACATATATGAGTATGTGGGCGATGATGATCATTTTATTTCTTCTTAGTTGTACCTTGGATATTGGTGGCATAGTGGGATGAAGCGGCCCGGACAAACTTTACATGTCCTCGCACATAAGACCTATTCCACGCTTGACATGCAACTAGTTTTGCATAAGTGGCTAGCGGGTGTCTGTCTCTCCTACTATAGTCAATATCTAATTTGCAACGAGTTGTCAACAATTTGGTTACCCTCGTTGTGGTTCATGTTCATAGGTAAGAACGGTTCTATCTTCGAAAGCACTAAGCCACGTAAAACTTGCAATGGATAAATTAGAGGCGTCTAGTTTAGATTGTTGCTGGGCTAGTGTTATGATATGGTGATGTTGTAAGTAGAAGTATGAGATGATACTCTTACAACACACATAGCGTGTAAACTCCATAGACCTTGGATTTACACATAAAGGTATAATAGTGATCATACCACGGTGCACATGATAGAGATCATATGCGGGAACCATATCATTCCACTAATAAACATGTGATGTTTGATAGCATCTTATATTGCTTGTTTGGCGTTTTATTAGCATAATAAGATGATCCCTCATTTAGATATCAAGATAAGAATGTGTTCTTCCTTAAGTATGCACCGACAATGTTTCATCGCTTCAATACATCACGTGATGATCGGGTGTACTTGAATACACGAGCATATCTCGGGTGTAAGACAGTTACACACGCGAATACTAAGGTTCTTACTTGGCGAGCCTAGCATGTACAGACATGGCCTCGGAACACGGACCGAAAGGTTAAGAATGAGTCATATGTTTTGATATGATGACCATATGGATGCTCGCCTTTGAAGCTACGCCAACTCACGTGATGATCGGACTTGGTGTAGTGGATTTGGTTCATGTAATCACCTAAAAGACAAGAGGGATGTCGTTTTTGAGTGGGAGTTCATTTCTAATTTGGATTAGTAGAACTCAATTTATCATAAATTAAATCAAAGTGAATTTGCATAATTTGTTGTAGTCATTGGAATTCGTTCACCACCTTATGCATAGTTGTAATTGAGATAATAGAACTATAGAATTCTGGATATTTACTTTACGAACTGGTATCGTATTGTGTTGAGTGTCAATCAAAGTTTAAAGTCCTATTGCAAACTTTCAGCAAAATCTATTTACTCCGTGAAATTTAATACTTGGTATTAAATCGAGAGTAACAATTCCAGTGTTAGTATCTTAAGTATCATGTTTTCCTCCATGATTCTTGACTGTTTTAATATCAAGTTTATCTAGGAGCTGAAAGAATTGTATCAGAAACCATCATGTGTGGCAGATATAACGATATCTGAAACAATGTTTTGGTTGCAATATGATAGAGTATAATATATGTTCTCATATTGGATGAGAATTTACGAGGGTTGGAGATGCTACACATCCTAATCACCCAAAAGGGTTTTGGAAATTAATGTTATACTCACGATTCACCTTTAAAAGCTAAAGTAGCTTGATCATGAAAGTCGTCATGATAAGGGTGAATAAAATATGTATGTAAAATGTTTACTACACTAAAAGATTACTAAAGAATGGATTTTGAAAGAATACCGATCATTTTGATGATGGTGATCTACTTCAAAGTGCAAGTCCAAAGGTATTATTATTTGAATATACACGCTTTGGACTATGTGTCATGTATATGGCGCCACTTTTGATGTTGATAGATTCTTTTAAAAAGAAAAGGAAATGCTGAAAGAGAATCTATAAAATATATTTGGCAGAAAAGAAAAGATTGGAAATATCCAATTTAGGTATATGGATGATATACATGTTATGGTTGTATTCTTTGCTTGTTAAACAATGTGGTTCTTAGGTATTGGATACTGAATTGGTTGGTATGAAATTTCATATAGAACGACGCAATTCATGAACCACAATGGCCTAAGTAACTAGCAAGAGAATATATGATGATGTTCATCGAAAACAAACAAACCGTTGTTTGTATTTCTCGTTGACATCAAAGCTTGACTTCAAGATTTGTTTTAATAATTGTTATTTGAATCAGGTATTATGAGAACAAAGGTTGTTCAAATAATTACCGTATTCCAAATAAGATGGATGATTTACAAATCTAGTTGGAGAAATCACATCCATAAAACCTAATGCTAAAATGTCGCAAGACAAATGATTGAAAGATCACTTACGAAGTGACATCGCCGTTTAAATTATATTGGAAAGAAAACATGAAGAATATCCATATTCATGGATTTTTGGAGTCTTTGATTTGATCAAGTGACGCTTGTGAGACTTTCCACGTGATAATTAAAACTTCGTTCAAAGGCCAAAGAAGAACGAACGACTAAATTATTGGAATTTATACATATCGATGTATGTAGTCCATTATGTATAGTCGTAAGCGATGGATTTCAACTTCATATGATTTCTCTGGAAATTTGAGTGAATTTTCACTTAATGAGAAAGAAGTGTGAAATATTTGAAAACATTCAAAGAATTTCAAGATGAAGTGAAAATCATTGTGACAAGAAAATAAATGATTTATGATTTTATCGTAAGGGATTTATTTGAGTTACAAGTGTAACAAGAAAATAAATGAATTATGATTTTATCATAAAGGGATTTATTTGAGTTGCAAGTTTAGTAAAACACCTAGATTTACATCTCCCGAAACACCATAGGAATATGGAGTGTTTGAGATTTGTAATGAAACCTTGTCTGACATGGTTAGATCAAATGTGTTATTTATAAAACGGCCATTATGTTTTAAAAGATTAAAAGCTTTAGAGACTTCCGCTTTTACACTGAAAATAGCTCCATCTTGATCCATTGAAATGACACCATATGAGTTATGGTTTGGGGTAAAACCCAAGTTGTCATTTCTTAAATTTTGGTATGCTAAACATAAGTAAGATGTTTACAACTGAAGTCGGATGAGCATGTCTTTGTAGGTTATTTCGAATAACAATTGGTTATTCCTCCATAACACCGAGGACAAAAGGGTTTGTCGCTTGAAATGTGAAGTTTCTTGAAGAAGGAATTTTTCATAAATGTTAAGTGGGAGGACAATAGAACTATGATAAGGTTAACGAACCTTAGATATATGTGCTGAGTTGCACAGCGCCGGAAATGGTTCCGGAGGCTGCCATAATGCTCATAGCTTATGTGCCTCAAAGGTTGTGGTCACGGAGATCTAAGTTCTTATTGAACCAAGTCGGTTGGATAAACAATCAAATGTTGAGATTTGAGAGTAAATCATTATTTGATAATGATGAACCGACTACATGCAAAGGAGCGATGATGGGCCCTGACTCCGTCAAATGGCTTGAAGCCATAAAATCCGTGATAGTTCCATACACGAGAAATCAAGTTTTGAACTTGGAAGACCCTCCGAAAAGGTGTAAAAACCTATCGGTCGTATTTGGATCTATAAATAAACAGACATAGATGTTTCACATCTATGAAATAGTCGACATGTCGTAAAGTATTTTATGACAATGTTCAAAGGAGTTGACTATGACAAGATTGGATCTTTCATAGCGATATTTAGTCTGGACGGATTAAAGTAACAACCACTACATATAATTTGGTATATGGTAGATGAATAAATAAAACAAAGTTCTTTTAATAGAATGGTTACCTAGGACGTGTACATGACACGATCCAAAGGGTTTTTGTTAATTCAAAGGATGCTAAAAAGGGCATGCAAACTTCAATGGTTGAAGTAAGCATCGCGAAGTTGGAATCTTCACCATGATGAAAAAGGAGTTTTTTATCAGGAGACGATGAAGATGCTTGCATTTGCAAGAAATTAAGTGGGAGCGCTAAGACATATTTTTAATACATTATGTGGAAGACATCTTGTTGATTAGAAATGATATATCTTTTATTGAAAAAGGTTAAGAATTTCATTTCGATGAAAAACTTAGGCAAAACCCGAATATTTAGCATGAATGTCTATAGTGGATAGACTGTGACGCTAATATGGTTGTGCCAAACGTACATATATGAAATATTGAAGGAGTTCAATATAGAAACAACAAGAAACGGTTCTTGTCGCATGGAAAGGAATTGAATCAAGATTCAAGTGTATCGACACTTGATAAGTGAAACAAGATTCAAGTGCTTTGACACTTGATGAGTGAAACCACGAGAATGTTTTGATCAATCATACCATGATATGTACACATCCAGATATGTCCTATGCTCTAAGTGTTATGAGCATATACCAGAATGAATCATAAAATGATCATTGGACGATAGTGAGAATATTATTACGATCTTTTGGAAGAACTAAGAATATATTTGTGTAGAGGTGACAAACAATTACAAATAGTTCATTGTAAAGCGTTACATTGATACTAGTTTTGTCACAAGATACAAATTAAGTTTATCTCAATTTAAACTATGAGTAGCACAATGAAATGGAAATAAAGTTTCCATGATGGATTTGGAAGAGTTCCAAAGTTAAGATATTGTGACGAATACTACAACAAAAGGCTAAGTATATGACTGCTATAGTAGCAGCAAAGGAGGGAATTTGTGTCAAGTAGTTTGAAATCAAACTAAGGTGTGGTTCGCAACGGGCTAACACTAAAGATATATTGTATGACAATAGTATCGACATGGTTTAACCCCAAGGAACTATAGGTCTCACCGAAAGACCAAATTTATACAATGCCATCTCATTGGAGAATGAGTGATGCGTGAAGACGCAAAGATATGCAAATACATACGAACCTGAAAGCGTCATATCCGTAGATTATGTTAACCACTTGCAATTGCGTATATGGAACACCAGAAATCCATAGGTGTTCAATACGCAAAGTTCTCAAACTAGATTATTGTCTCTAGTGCAAGTGGGAGACTGGAGGGAATATGCCCGAGAGGCAATAATAAAGTGGTTATTATCGTATTCCTTGTTTATGATAAATGTTTATTTTGCATGCTATAATTGTATTAATACGGAAACTTAATACATGTGTGTTTAATAAACAAACAGAAAGTTCCTAGTTATGCCTCTCTTATAAACTAGCTCGTTGGTTAACAAGATGATCAAGGTTTCCTGATCATGGACATTGGATGTTGTTAATAACAGGATCACAACATTAGTGTAATGGTGTGATGAAAATTCATCCGAAGTATAGCATTACGATCAAAGTCATTGAGTTTATATTGCTATAACAACTTACGAAGTGATCCTAATCCTTAGACCATGAGATCATGTCAATCACTAACACCGGAAGAGTTTCTTGATAACATCAAACGTCACACGGTAACAGGGTGATTATAAAGATGGATTCAGAACTAATAAAGTGTTATGTTGAGGCCCATGGATCGAGAATGGAATTTTTTCATCCCGATGACGGATAGATATGCTCTGGACCCTCTCGGTGATATCACATTGATTAGCTTGCAAGCAAGTGATTTGATCACTAGAATTTTATATCATGGGAACAAGAAAAGAGTGCATGTTAGTAACGAGATCAAACTAGGTATGGAGATACCGATGATCGAATCTCGGACATGTAATATATCGTGAAACAAAGGGATTAAGATACTAGCGTAAAAGGTTCCGACGATCACAAGAAAGTCATCGTTGACTGTGTGGGAGTCAGTATGGGTCTCCAGATCCCGCTTCTGATTATTGATCTGAGAGGGGTCTCGATCATGTACGCATTATTCGCGAACCGTAGGGTGACACACTTAAGAGACACCGACATCCATTTGGAGCAAAAGTTTCATGCCGAAAAGAATAACAAGCGCAGGAATTTATTTCACTAGATACCGAAACAGGTTTTCGGGTGAAATTGCAGAAAGTGTTTCTGCATGTGAAATGAAATACTAGCAAGGGGTTATTTGTGAATGTTTGTCATTAAAGTAATTGACAAAATTCTGAATAAAATAAAAGATTTTTATTTAATGAGAGTTTGCATTAAATTTGGTGGAAATTTAATGCGAATTTGAGTGGGTTTTTTTAGTGGAGGGAATTGAAAGGCTTTTGTGTGAGTGGAGTGTCCACCCACATGAATGAGGGAGAGGTGGGGGCACCCTCCATGGCCGGCGGCCATGCCCCCTTGGGTTGCCCCCCCTTCCCTATATAAGGAGCCCCTCCTCTCACTTCTCACTCGCACCTCCTCGTGAAGGATCTCTCTCCCCCTCTAGTTTTTATCCCCCATGGTCTCGGACTAGCGAGATACATGTTCCCGGTGGCTTTTCGGCAAGAAAGAGTTGTGCTTCCGCTGCATCCCTAGAGCGAGGAGGCGGAGGTTGCTCGGTGCCTCGAACGTGTGTGCGAGCACAGATGCGCTGCTGTTTTGCGGCGCTAGGACTTCCTCTCGATCTTGAGATCGGCAAGAGATCGTCTACATCAACCACGAGTTTGGACTCGTTAAGCTTTGTCGGTCTTCAAGGGTATGTTCTCTACGGATATACATCCGCCCGTTGTTTGTATCTAGTAGATAGATCTTGGTACATAGTTGTTCCCATCGTAGGAAAATTTTTGTATTCTATGCTGCGAACCCTACAGGCAGCCCAAGGGGGCATGTCTGCCGGCCATGGAGGGTGCCCCCACCTCTCCCTCATTCATGTGGTGGAAGCTCCACTCACATAAAAACCTCTCCACTCACAATTCTACTCACATGCATTAATTTTCCACCAAAATTAATGCAAGCTCTCATTTAAATAAAACTCTTTTATTTATTTATTCAGAATTTTGTTAATTACTTTAATTAACAAACATTCACATAAAACCCCTTTCTAGTATTCCATTTCACATACAGAACCAGTTTCAGCAATTTCAACCGAAACAGTTCCGGTGTCTAGTGAAATAAATTCCTGCGCTTTCCTTTTCTTTTTCTGGCATATCATTTGCTCCGAATGGTGTCGGCATCCCTTAAGTGTGTCACCCTACGGTTCGCGAATAATGGGGACATGATCGAGACCCTTCTCCGATCAATAATCGATGGCGGACCGGAGATCCATACTGACTCCCACACATTCAACGATGACTTCTGTGATCGTGTGAACCTTTTACGCTAGTATCTTAATCCCTTTGTTTCACGATATATTACATGTCCGAGATTCGATCATCGGTATCTCCATACCTAGTTTGATCTCGTTACCGACATGCACTCTTTTCTCGTTCCCGTGATATAACATTCTAGTGATCAAATCACTTGCTTGCAAGCTAATCAATGTGATATCACCGAGAGGTCCCAGAGCATATCTATCCGTCATCGGGATGAACAAATTCCACTCTCGATCCATGGGTCTCAACATAACACTTTAGTAGTTCTGAAGCCATCTTTATAATCACCCAGTTACGGTGTGACGTTTGATGTCATCGAGAAACTCTTCCGGTGTTTGTGATTGACATGATCTCATGGTCTAAGGATTAGGATCACTTCGTAAGTTGTTATAGCAATATAAACTCAATGACTTTGATCGTAATGCTATACTTCGGATGAATGTTCATCACATCATTACACTAATGTTGTGACCTCGTTATTAACAACATCCAATGTCCATGATCAGGAAACTTTGATCATCATGTTAATCAACGAGCTAGTTTATAAGAGAGGCATAACTAGGAACTTCCTTTTTGTTTATTAAACACACATGTATTAACGTTTCCATATTAATACAATTATAGCATGTAAAATAAACATTTATCATAAATAAGGAATACGATAATAACCACTTTATTATTGCCTCTCGGGCATATTCCCTTCACCGTGATCTACAACCTCCGCTGCTTTGCTGGAACAAGGGAGAGGAAGATCTTCATCGACTACCGTACGTGTGACCTACTGCGGATGCGCTGCCGGAACGCGGCGTCGGAAGGATCATCTATGTGATATTGAGATCGGCAAGTGATCGACTATATCAACCACGAGATCTAAATCTCATTAAACGCTTTGGATCTACGAGGGTTGGTTCTCTACAATCTCGTTGCTCCGATCTCGTAGATTAGATCTTGGTTTTGTGTGTCCATGCGATAGATTTTTTTTCCATCCATTATAGCTCACGAGGAGTAGAGACGAGAGTGTGAAAGATAGAACACAATGTACCATTAGCAAATAGTGTGACCGTGCAAAATCATCTAGATTGTTGGAAATATGCATATCAATTTTGATGTAGTAAGAAATGACCAGAATAATCTGTTGAATAATTAGAGCCCTATCCAATCAAAAAAGAAATTCTTGAAGATATGCACGATCAATGCTGATTTTGTAGGCAATGCATGAGAATAATTCTATGAATTATTGGAACTATGCCTAATCGAAATATAATTACTTTAATCATGTCATTTGGAATTATCATAATTATAAATAAATCAACAGACATAGAGCTCTTATAGTTCAACACAAATCATCCACATGTGTATACTATTTATCATATTAGCAAATACATCTCTAGTTGTTAACAGAAAAATTAGAACATAAAGATAATAAAAGTAGTTTTTTTTGTTGTATGATTCTTAAATTGTTTGTGTATAATAAATTGTGTATACATACATTATTACTTTTACTTCTATATGCACACCAAATACAAGAGTACGAACTTCTGAAATAAGTCTAATGGTTTCCTAAGTACGAGGACCAACGCCAATTAATGTGTAATTAATAAGCAATATATAAAATAGATTAACTGAATCACCTGAGAGAAATACCCTACGGATGCGTGTCATTTGGAAAAGAAGTATGACTGAGATTTGAATTATGACGTGGAAGCACACACGCACACCAAATTAACTATTTAATGACCTGTAGTGGTGCTAATTGTAAAGATATATATATAGATGTGTATAATGGTGCAACAATCTCAATATTTCTGTAAAAAAAATCAATATACACCATGGAGCTCACACGGTTTAAAAAATAAGTATATAAATGTTCTTGAAACCTCATTTTTTTTTTGAATTTTCTTTGCATGTATCGATAGATGTAATTTTTTTCGTATAAATTATCAGCCGTGTGCTACAAATATGTGAATAAAACTTTTATTGAAATTTTTACATATATGTAGTAGAACACATATACTCCCCTTGGAAATATAAGATGTTTTAAGTTTATAAAGCTGATATATCTAGACATCTTTGAATGTGTAGATTAGGCAATTTTCTTTTAGATTTCTCTGATACATCAATATGCACATTTTCTTGGAAACCACAGATCTCTGTCCAACGCCAGCGAAAACTATACGGGATGACAGGAGTCACACGGCGAATATATAGCACGTACATTATTCTATTTTTTGAAATGAACAATAATGCACGTGCAATAGGGGCTGATTTTGCTCGCCCTCCATTTACGGCCGGAATGCAGAGGCGGTGCACGCAGATGTTGGCAAGTCAAAACGCGTTTGGTTGCAAATCTCCGGCCATTAATTTACCCAAGGAGGAAGGAAACAGCTGACGCGTAAATTGTATCCTCTGGGTGTCACAGGAAGATCGCGCGAATTACTGCGTGCAAGCCACAGAAGATTTGGTTCCCAATTATAGGGGTATATATAGGCGCGTTAATTAACGGGCAAAATCTTGGCAGCATCCCATTGGCACTTGCCGCATCTGGCCCCGGAGATCCTGCTCGAGGCATATATGGCAGACTGCAAATTCCCCGTGGTGCGTATCGTGATCGATCGCTCCACCGTCAATGCTGCGATAACAGCTCACTTTCCCGATCAGCGTTGCATGCCGCCTCCTCTTAAATACCAGAGCCTCCGTGCGTGCTTGGCGTATATTTTGTAGATTGATTGAGGGAGGGAGGGCCGGGAGAAGGAGGAGCGATATCGATCTGGTGACCATGGAGAGTGGTGGCGGCGAGGAATGGCTGGTGGGGAAAAAGAGGAAGTCCGCCGAGGCCGACATGGCGCCGGGGAGACGGGAGCCGAGGCGGGGCCTTGGCGTGGCGGCGCTGGAGAGTCTCAGGGCGCAGCTGGAGACGGTGGGGGGTATCTACGTGTACCCGGCGCCGCCGCAGCCGACCACGACCACGCCCGTATCGCTGCCTGCATCCATGCCGCTGGTCACCGGCGTGCGATTCAATCCATACGTAAGTGCCAGATGCACCTAGCTGTTTAATCGGTCTCGGCCGGTTTACTGATAGTATTTCGTATATATGCATATTCATACGCACCGGCTGCATTGATCAGGAATTTCTCATACTCCTGTCATGAAAAGTTTCTTGCATTATTACCCCGGCCGCCCCATGGAGGATCATGCATGTCCTGTTAAGATTGTCTGTTAACCAATCAGCTAGCTGTATGTATACAGGTCGGAACTGGAGCCGTGCAAAGAGATTACTGCTACCCTCAGTACTATTACGGGCCCCAGCATTACGGTCTGCCCAGCAGGTATATATGCATGACTCTTGATCAATTTAGTACCATCCGTCGAAAGAGATCGATTACGTACTCATCATCCTCTCGATCGTTGCTGTGTGTGTATCGATCAGCAGGTACCTGCAGCAGCTGCAGGCATCCAACGCCTACGCCCTGCCACGTCATCAGAATCATCAGGCCGGGCAGCATGACATCGCCGCCATAGGGATGGCGGCCCCTCTGCTGGAGGACGACAAGGATCACCGTCGTGGAGAGGAGCAGGCGGACGGCCAGACGAAGCCGGTTGAGATTGTGGACCTCGTAGACTCCGACGATGAGGATGAGGACCACAGCGCCCAAGAAGCAGGACTGGACCTCGAGCTCAGGCTCTAGGCTAGCTACAGCAACAATTTAGGACGACACGATCTTTTCGTTTCTACATGATGCATGCTCTCATGGATTTTATACTAGTACGTAGTACTATTTGTTCTTTCGCATAGGAGCTTAATTATTAGCTGCAGCACACTGCATCTGTACTAAGCACCTGTCTCGAGATCGTTTTGAAGTAATAATAATGCACACGTCCAAGTTATTTCTTTCGTATAATCCTATACAGTCCTAGTACACGCAAACTAATTAAGCACCTGTCTCACATGGATTGCGTGTCATAGTATACCATTTTTTCAGCGTCATGATACTAGTAGTCAGTATCTTTTTTTCCCAGCAATGTCGGATCAAAGAATTCTATCGTAGTAGTATCATGATATTGTATATTTTAAAATATAATAGTATATTTATACACCCAAAGATGCATCAAATACATTTAAATTTAACTATGAAATTAAATTTTGAGCTAGGACCGAACCGGCACCTAGGTGATTGTGAGGCGACTACAGCCTATCTAAGGTTGTGTCCCCTTCGCGTTGCCGGTCCGCTGCCTTAGAGATGCGGAGGATATGACTCTTTTTTTCGAGCAACCGGCAAGAGCACTGCCTATTTTATTAATAGAGGGAAAAAGTTCACTATACAGAAAGGCATTTTTTAGGAGGTGGAAAAATGCCAAAACCACGAAAAAACCAGAAAACAAGAAATCTAGTCAGGCTCGGGAGGGATAGCCAGCACATAGGTGACAAACGCAGACCCCCTTTAGCGGATGTCTTCCCTAGCGATGGAAGCCACCTCGATGTAGGTAGGGCGTTTCCCTTTAAAGACTCCGCGGTTTCTTTCCTTCCATGACGTATAGCAACCGTCCGCTATGTCGGTGTTGTTCGTCTTTAGTCTTCCCCTCGAGCATATTGTCCCACCAAGTAGAGATGGAAGGGAACGTTTGGTCGTGGTTTCCTATGTCCTCGTTCTCTCAAGATTACGTAGTGGTCCAGATCGCCATTGTGAAGGGGCATTCTTTGCAAAGATGGGCAGCAGTTTCGAGGGTAGATCCGCAAAGCACGCATGTGGGGTCATGAGGCCATCCTCTGGCAGCGAGCATGTCCGCAGTAAATAATTTGCCATGCAGTGCAAGCCACGAGAAGAGCTTACATTTCGGCTCGGCATGTGCAGACCAACTCTTCTGGGCCTTAAACTTTGGGAAGCATTCGTTGAATTATGCATGGTAGGCCGAAGTAGCACCGTAGATACCGTCTTCGGTCAGCATCCATCTAATGGAATTAGGTTGCGTCGGTAGCAATTGAGTATTCTGGGTGAGATCCCACACCTGCAGATATTGAGCTAGCTGGATGGGTGAGTTGAGACGAGCGACCGAGCAAATCCAGTTGTTATTGCTGAGCTCTTTGGCAAGCGTTCTTTTCTTCCTCGTGGCTATCTTGTATAGGTCGGGGGCCTAGAGCCGGACAGGGCCCATGTTACTCCAGTTGTCGTGCCAAAAAGAGGCATTTCCGCCATTTCCTACTCTGATCTTTGTGGTGCTTGACGACTGTCTACGCACAGCCTATTGGGAACCCCAAGAGCAAGGTGTAAAGCAGCAAGAAGCAAGTTTTCCCTCAGTTGAGACCGAGGTTATCGAACCAGAAGGAGGAAGGAAACGTCATACAGGTGTTGCAAGCAACACGTAGACCAGCACAACACAAACTCAAGACTTTGCCCCAACGAACAGTGAGGTTGTCAAGCTCACCGGTTTGCTGTAACAAAGGATTAAACTTATGGTATGGAAGGTAATGGTTTGCAAGCAAGTAAACAAGTAACAGTGGAGATGTATCAATGGTAAAGATTGGACCGGGGTCCATAGTTCACTAGAGGTGCTCTCCTTAGATAAACAACATGGCATGAAGGGTAAACAAATTACAGCGGGGCAATTGACAGGAACTGAGCAAGGCATAACAATGCAATTACTAGTCAGAAAGATCCTATGAGATTCGATTGGGCAATACAACAATATACATAGACCGCCATCCAACTTCATATATGACTAGAAGTCCACCTTCAGGTTATCATCCGAACCCCCTTAGTTATTAAGTTGCAAGCAACAGACAACTGCTTTAAACAAAGTGTGTAAGGTAAACAGTCCACATGTTCCATGAACAAGAGACCGTTGTTTTCTCCCTAGTAGTAACAACATATCTACAACCGAAGATATTGCTCTCACTTCCCTTGGAAACTAGAGGCATGAACCCACTATCGAGCATAAATACTCCCTCTTGGAGTCATTAGAAACTACTTGGCCAAGATAGCTACTAACAACGGAGAGCATGCAAGATCACAAACAACGCATACATGATAGAATCATAAAGACAAAAACATTAATCAAACCAACATAATAATCTCAATATCCATTGGATCCCCACAAACACAACATGCAAAGCAAAAAGGAGGAGATACAACCATCTAGCTACTACATGGACCCATAGTCCAAGGTGGAACTACTCACGCATCATACCGGAGAGAAGGCCTCCAGGATGATATCCCCTCCGTCAGGGTGCCATAAAGAACTTCAGATCCCCTCGATCTAGGGACGATGGTGGCGGCGGCTACAGACGGTTTCGTGGATATTTGATCGAGTACCCAGGGTTTCTGCATCGAGGGCTTCTTATAGGCGAAGGGGAGACCAAGGAGGCGTCCAGGGGTGGCAAACCCTAGCCAGGCGCCTGGGGTGGGTCTGGCCCCCCTGGCTGGTCCCTCCGGCTCTCCTCTGGACTTCTTGTTCCCCAAGGAAAGTAATTGACTTTGACGTTTGTCCCGTCCAATTCTGAGTATATTTCTTTACTAACTTTTCTAAAACCAAAAACAGCAGAAAACAGACATCTGGCACTGTTGCAACTTGTTAATAGGTTAGTACCAGAAAACATGTAAAAAGCACCTCAAAGTGTGGACATGTAAAGCAAAGTAGATACAAAACAAGCATGGAGTATCAAAAATTATAGATACGTTTCCAACGTATCAACATCCCCAAGCTTAACTCTTGCTCGTCCTCGAGTAGGTAAGTGATAAAAAGAATAATTTTTGAGGTGACATGCACCCTCACAATAAAGATCAAACCATTTGCAAGCACTGAAAGCTGGGATCAAAGAACTCTAAACATGTGCATGAAAGATGGAGTTCTAACAATATGACATAGTAACTATGCATGCAACATGACAAGCTACAAACAAAGTTCATTAATAACATGCATTGAAAAACGTTTGTGTGTTTCACATGCAGAAAATATAGCATAGTGGCAATCAGCTTGTCCCTCATAGAGTAGCAAATATAGATGCATAGGACACCTGCAAATTTCACAAGGGTGACTAGAAACAAATAACACAAGAACAAGTAATATCACAATATGCATCAATTAATAAGCTTTGGAACACTGCACACAGAATGACAACTATGCTCTCTTAATGGTGCCTAAAGGTAGAAGGTGGAGACTCAATAATGGTGGAAGAGAGGTTTTTGTAAAGGAAGCAGGGATTACAAGTTTCAAAAAGAGCTTCCAAAAATTATGGTACTTGTTAGCTTTCAGCCCTCATTGCCCCTATCATAAGCATCTTGAAGTGGTTAAGGTTAAAGTGGCAAAGTTAGAGTATATGCTTGATGAAGTATAAGTTGGCAATCTCATGTCCCTTGAATACGAGGGCCACACCTCATGCATACTCAACTTTGGGTCCAGGTAAGTTCTTGTCACTGTAAGTATTTGCATATCTTGAGAACCGCCAACGGGGTACCCCTTGCACATGGTACATGAGCTTTCCCATAACCAAAATGACAAGGCAAGCAGACAATGAGCATCTCAACAATCTTTTCATTTCCCATATGCATAGCTTTTTATTGAGGATGCTTCATATAGAGCTCATTATGGTGATGTTGCAAGTTTCCACCATGATTAGGCATGCTTAGGCTAGCGGCCCAGGCGTTTCTCTAACACAGATTATAAACTCCATGTACTTACAAGTTCTCTGTTTATTTCACACCGGTGACATCCATAGACAAAAGAACATGATATCAACTGAGTACAAAGTACAAGTGCAATGTTGAAAACGTTCCCCGTGACAGCACGGTTCTGCTAATTCCAACTTATAAGTGCAAGCATATACAACAAAGTTGTCACAATGGTTCAAGTTTTTTAGTGGCAAAGAATATAAAGTGTGCCATCAAGTTCGTGAGGGCTTTAATCACTAAGTTTTCACATAACAAAATAGTTTTTAATTGGAAGATAGATGAAAACAAGAATATACTTGGAATGGTGTAACACAGCATGCATAGGAGTTTATAGTGGACACTTTGGAAAAACTTGGTTTCTTGGGAGTTGGAAGCTTGAGTAGAACTTACTCATACAAGTGCAGGCTAGCAAAAGAATGGGAGCAACCAACTAAGAGAGCAATAATGGCCATAATCATGCAGTTCAACAAAGCATATGAATCAAAGCAAAGAGTAGTACTACAAGTCAAGGACTAAATTATCATAGAGGCTAATGGTGACTTGTCATAGTCATAACATGGTGTGAGCATGTGCCAAGTCAACCCAAGCAAAACATCAAAGGAGAATACCACAATACTATGCTTTTGCATGCTAAAACAACACATAATTTCTTCAAGGCACACTAAGCAATCCCAATTGTTTGGAACAAGACATGATACAGCAATAATCACTAAGCATAAGTGTAGGGGTTCGTAGCATGGAAAACAAAATTTTCTATCGCATACAAACAAACAAGCCAAGATATATCTACTATATTGTAGCAACGAGTCGATGGAATAACTTACCCTCGAAGATTCCAAAGTGTTTAACGAGAGCGGATTCTCGTGGGTGATGTAGTCGTACTCTTTCCGATCTCAAGATCGTGTGGACGATCCTTCCGTGCTGCGTTAAGCGCTTCCAATGGTCACACGTTTGGTACTCGACGAAGACCTTCCTCTCCCTTGTTCCAGCAGGCAGCGGAGGTTGTAGCACTCTCCTCGCGATTCCGGCAGCACAACGGCGTGGTACCGGAAGTAGAGGGGAAATCCCGCAGGGCTTCGCCTTAAGCCGGAGCGAGTATGGTGGATTATGAGAGAGGGCTATTAGTGGTATAGAGATTATACACACCAATTAGAAGGCTCTAAACCGCAGGCTAAAGCAATTAGAAGCTCTAAACCAAACGGCTCTAAACCTGAGATTAGAGGTAGAAACTTGTGTGTCTCAAGGAGGAGCCCTGCCCCTCCTTTTATAGGTGGAGGGGCTAGGCGCGCCAGGGAGGGAGGGAGTCCCTCCCCAACTCGGCCTAGGGCTTGGGCGCCGACTTTGAGGAGAGGAACTCCTCCTCCAAGTTGGTTTCAAACTCCTCTTGCTTGTTTCCCACAGTTTCCTGTTTCCCACAGTTTCCTGTTTTCCATAGTTTCCTGTTTTAGCCGTTTGACTTTCAAACTGGAAGTTTGACTTTCACGTTTTGGAACAGAAAGAACACTTAGTACATGATGCAATTATTCAATGACACATTCATGTACCCTCCCCCCCCCCCGGAGTGCCGGACAATCCGGACCCTTCTAGAACATTCCCGATGAAAACACCGGAATCATTCCTGAACTCCGAAACGGGACTTTCCTTATATGAATCTTATTCTCCGGACCATTCCGGATCACCTCGTGATATCCCGGATCCCATCCGAGACTCTGAACAAGATTCGGTCTCTTTCTCATAATACCATAACTACTCAAACAACGTCGAATCCTTAAGTGTGTCTCCCTACGGTTCGTGAATTATGCGGACATGATCGAGACACTTCTCCGAACAATAACCAATAGAGGAATCTGGAAATTCATATGGCTCCCACATATTTCTACGATTACTTTATTCGAATGAACCACTTACATACGATACCAATTTCCCTTTGTCTCACGATAGTTTACTTATCCAAGGTTATGATCGTCGGTATCTCTGCATACCTAGTTCAACCTCGTTACCGATAAGTACTCTTTTCTCGTTCCCGTGATATGTGATCCCTTGTGATCCAGTCACATAGTTGCAAGCTAATTGGATGACATTCCACCGAGAGGGCCTGGAGTATATCTATCCGTCATATGGATGGACAAATCCCACTCTTGATCCATGTGTTTCAACCAATACTTTCCGAACACTCAATGCCACCTTTATAGCCACCCGATCGGTGTGGTGTTTGATGTCATCAAAGCATCCATCCACTAAAGGTGATATGCATGATCTCATGGTCGAAGGAATTAGGTTACTATGTATCAGAAAGCATATAGCAATTGAACTATTGAAATGACTTGATATTTATGCTACGCTTATCAATAGGAGTATGTCCACCATATCATTCTCCTAACGATATGATCTTGTTGTTGATAACATCTCAATGTTCATGATAGGGAAACCACAATCATTTAATCAACCAACAAGCTAGTGAAGTATAGAGGCTATACTAGGGACTTCAAATTAAGTTTATAAATCACACAAGTATCAATGTTTCCTTGTTAATACTATTATAGCATGAATGTAAACATTTATCATAAACACAAAGATATAATAATAACTACATTTATTATTGCCTCTAGGGCATATCTCCAACAGTCTCCCACTTGCACTAGAGTCATCTAATATAGATTACATGGTAATATACCGAACACCCATGGCAGTTTGGTGTTGGTCATGTTTTGCCCTCGGGAGAGGTTTAGTCAACGGATCCGCCACATTTAGATCTGTGTGTACTTTGCAAATCTTTATATCCCCATCCTGGATATGTTCTCGAATAGCGTGAAAACGCAGCTTGATATGCTTCAGCTTCTTGTGTGACCTTGGTTCTTGCGCATTGGCTATGGCGCCCATGTTATCACAGTAGATAGACATTGGGTCCAGCGCACTAGGAACCACACCCAGCTCTGTAATGAACTCTTTCATCCATATCGCTTCTTGTGAAGCCTCCGAAGCAGCCATGTATTCCGATTCAGTTGAAGATCTCGCCACAACGCTTTGCTTTGCACTCCTCCAGTTAACTGCTGCACCATTCAAAATAAATACGTATCCAGATTGTGATTTAGAATCATCCGGATCGGTGTTCCAACTAGCATCGGTGTAACCATTAACAACGAGTTGTTCATCACCTCCATAAGAAAGAACCATATCCATAGTTCTTCTCAAGTACTTAAGGATGTTTTTGATCACGTCCAATGATCCACTCGGATCACTTTGATATCTGCTAGTTAAACTAACGAGATATGCAATGTCGGGTCTAGTACATAGCATGGCATATATTAGAGATCCTATGGTCGAGGCATAGGAGTCTTACTCATCCTTTCTATCTTCTGCCGATGTCGGACTTTGAGTTTTACTAAAGGTCGATATTGGGCAACATGGGCAAGAACCCTTTCTTGCTTTCTTCCATTCCAAACCTCTTTAGAACTTTGTCCAAATATGTACTGTGACAATGATATTTGGCGTTCGATCTATCTCTATAAATCTTTATGCCTAATATGTAAGCTTCGCCAAGATCCTTCATTGAAAAACTATTATTCAAATATTCCTTGACACTATTAAGAAGGTCTACATCATTCCCAATCAACAATATGTCATCCACATATAGTATTAAGAATGCTACAGAGCTCCCACTCACTTTCTTGTAAATATAAGCTTCTCCATAAGTTTGTATAAAACCAAAACTTTTGATTACCTTATCAAAACGTTGATTCCAACTTCGGGATGCTTGCTTCAATCCATAGATGGACCTTTGAAGTTTGCATACCTTGTTAGCATCTTTAGGATCGACAAAACCTTTGGGTTGCATCATATACAACTCTTCATCAATATCTCCATTGAGGAATGCTGTTTTGACATCCATCTGCCATATCTCATAATCATAATATGCAGCGATTGCTAACATAATCCTCACAGACTTTAGCTTCGCCATCGTGAGAAAGTCTCATCGTAGTCAACTCCTTGAATTTGTCGAAACTCTTTTGCGACAAGTCGAGCTTTATAGACGATAACATTACCATCGAGATCTGCTTTCTTCTTGAAAATCCATTTGTTCTTGACAGCCTTCGCCATCCCAGAAGTCCACCAAAGTCCATACTTGGTTTTCGTACATGGATCCAATCTCGGATTTCATGGCTTCTTGCCATTTATTGGAATCTGGGCTCATCATTGCTTCCTCATATGTCTCGGGGTCATCGGTGTTGTCCACCAACATGACACTCATAACGGGATCATACTAATCTGGAGTGGTACGAGTTCTTGTTGACCTCCGAGGCTCTGTAGCAACTTCAACCGAAGTTTCATGATCATCATCATTAGCTTCCTCTCTAATTGGTGCAGGCACCACAGGAACTTCTTCGTGTCTTTCGCTACTGCAATTTCGAGAGAAGGTTCGACAACCTCGTCGAGTTCTACTTTCCTTCTAGTCACTTCTTTCGAGTGAAATTCCTTCTCTAGAAAGGATCCATTCTTGGCAACGAAGATTTTGCCTTCGGATCTATGATAGAAGGTATACCCAATAGTTTCCTTAGGGTATCCTATGAAGACGCATTTTTCCGCTTTGGGTTCAAGCTTGTCCGGCTGTAACTTCTTTACATAGGCTTCGCATCCCCAAACTTTAAGGAACGACAATTTAGGTTTCTTGCCAAACCATAATTCATACGGTGTCGTTTCAACGGATTTAGACGGTGCCCTATTTAAAGTGAATGCGGCTGTTTCTAATGCATAACCCCAAAATGATAGGGTAAATCTGTAAGTGACATCATAGAACGAACCATATCTAAAAGAGTTCGACACGACGTTCGGACACACCATTACGCTGTGGTGTTCCCGGTGTCAATTGTGAAAGTATTCCGCACTTCTTTAAATGCTCGCCAAACTCGTAACTTAGATATTCACCTCCACGATCGTAACGTAGAAATTTAATCTTCTTGTTACGTTGATTCTCTACCTCACTTTGAAACTCCTTAAACTTCTCGAAAGTTTCGGACTTATGTTTCATGAAATAGATATACCCATATCTACTCAAGTCATCTGTGAAGGTAAGAACATAACGATAACCATCACGATGCTACACTCATTGGACCACACACATCGGTATGTATGATTTCCAATAAGTCCGTAGCTCGCTCCATCATACCAGAAAATGGAGTCTTAGTCATTTTTCCCATCAGACATGCTTCGCATCTTTCAAGTGATTCAAAATCAAGTGATTCAAGAAGTCCATCGGAATAGAGTTTCTTCATACGCTTCACTCCAATGTGACCAAGACGACAGTGCCACATATAGGTTGAATTATCGCTTGATTTCAAACGTTTAGCCTCAATGTTGTTGATATGTGTATTTCCACTATCGAGATTCAATAAGAATAGACCATCTATCAAAGGTGCATGTGCATAAAACATATTACTCATATAAATCGAACAACCATTATTCTCTGACTTAAACGAGTAACCGTCTCGCAATAAACAAGATCCCGATATAATGTTCATGCTTAACGCAGGCACTAAATAACAATTATTTAAGTATAAAACTAATCCCGATGGTAGATGAAGGGGTAGCGTGCCGACCGCGATCACATCAACCTTTGATCCGTTTCCCACGCACATCGTCACCTCGTTCTTCGCTAGCTTCCGTTTATTCGCAAAGACTGTTTGAGTTACAAATATGAGCAACCGAACCAAGATTCAAATACCCGTGCACTACTACGAGTACTAGTGAGATACATCAATAACATGTATATCGATATACCTTTCTTCTTGATGTTGCCGCTTCAGATCCGCCAAGTACTTTGGGCAATTCCGCTTCGAGGACCTTCTCCTTGCGTAAAAGCACTCGGTTCAGTGCTTGGGTCCAGCCTTGGTCTTCTTCGCCGTGGTAACTTTCTTACCACCCTTCTTGAAGTGTCCTTTGCTTAGACTTGCCTTTCTTGAGTTTGGTGGTCTTATTGACCATCAACACTTGGTGCTCTTTCTTGATCTCCACTTCGCAGACTTTAACATAGCAAACAGTCGAAACTCTTTGTTCATGTTCGCATGTTGTAGTTCATCACAAAGTTCCTGTAACTTGGTGGCGTGATGGAGGACGCGGTAAATCCCCAAAGCATTAGGAATCACTATACCCAAGCTTTGAAGTTTGTTTTGCGTGCCCGGACATCTTAAGCACATGCTCACCGACGGAGCCCTCTTCCATCTTGCGGTTAAAGAACTTTTCGGAAGCCTCATAGCTTTCAATTGCCGCATGAGTCTCAAAAATCAATTTGAGATCCTCGACAATATCATATGGGTCGACTCTTCAAACCTTTTCAAGCTCCGATTCTAAACCATACAAGATAGCACACTGAACTATGGAGTACCGATTCTTCCGAGCGAGGTAAAATTCTTTACTTCATCGGAAGCATCACCGCAGTGGGTCACCCAATGTGCATCCAGACATAGGTCAAATTACCACCGTGAGGACAATCCTCAAACTGCGGAACCAATCCGCGAAGTTGCTTCCATTGTTTTTCAACTTTTCTTTCTCTAGGAACGCATTAAAATTGATGGTAGGGGCTGCCATTGATCTACAACATATTTGCAATAGTTTAGACTAAGTTTATGACAAATTGAGTTCAAATTAATTAATGAAATTAAACTAGGTGAACTCCCACTCAAAACAACATCCCTCACATTGTTTTAGTGATCACACGAACCAAATCCACTACATCAACACCGATCATCACGAGAGTTGATATAGTTTCAATGGCGAACAATCGTCATGTTCATCATATCTACTATATGATTCATGCTTTACCTTTCGGTGATCCGTGTTCCGAGACCATGTCTGTACATGCTAGGCTCGTCAAGATCAAACCTTAGTTTCTGCATGAGCAAATCTGGCTTGCTCACGTTGTATACACTTGCAGAATCTAACACACCCGATCATCACGTGGTGCTTCGAAACAACAAGCTTTAGCAACGGTGCTAACTAAGGGTGAACACTTTATGATTTGAAATTCATGTGCATGAGGGATCATCTTATAATGCTACCGTCGTCTACTAAGCAATACAAGATGCATAAAGGATTAACATCACATGCAATTCATAATGTGTGATATGATATGGCCTTTCTTCTTTGTGCTTCCGATCTCCATCTTCAAGCACGAACATGATCTCCATCATCACCGGCATTGCATCAAGGTCAATGACGCTTCACCATGGTTGTCGTCCACCGGCTTCAACTATTACAACTACTTTGAATAGACACGCGGGTCTTAACATAAATTAAAGACAACCATATGGCTCCTGCCGGTTGCCAACTTACAATAAGGAACATATCATACATCAAATATAATCACAATCATGGCCATATCACATCATCGACACCTGCAAAACAAAGTTAGACGCCTCTACTTTCTTTGCATATTTTACGTGGTTTGGGGCTTTCAATAAGTGTCGTTCTAACTTACGAACAAGAACCACAACATTGATACTAGAATTGTTGATTACCCGTTGTAAATTGGATCTTAACTATGCTAGGAGAAACAGGCACCCGCAAAGCCACTTATGCAATACAAGTTTCATGTTAAGCGTGGAGCAAGTCTCATGAACGATGTCATGTAAGGTTAGCCCGGGCCGCTTCATCCCAACATACCGCAAGATGCAAAGTACACAAAAAGCAATCGACAATAAAAGCATCAACGCCCATAATGACCATTGTGTTCTACTCGTGCAACAGATCTACATATAGACACGGCTCTGATACCACTGTAGGGGTTCGTAGCATGGAAAACAAAATTTTCTATCGCATACAAACAAACAAGCCAAGATCTATCTACTATATTGTAGCAACGAGTCGATGGAATAACTTACCCTCGAAGATTCCAAAGTGTTTAACGAGAGCGGATTCTCGTGGTTGATGTAGTCGTACTCTTTCCGATCTCAAGATCGTGTGGACGATCCTTCTGGCACTGCGTTCCGGCAGCGCTTCCGCAGTCGGTCACACGTTCGGTACTCGACGAAGACCTTCCTCTCCCTTGTTCCAGCAGGCAGCGGAGGTTGTAGCACTCTCCTCGCGATTCCGGCAGCACAACGGCGTGGTACCGGAAGTAGAGGGGAAATCCCGCAGGGCTTCGCCTTAAGCCGGAGAGAGTATGGTGGATTATGAGAGAGGGCTATTAGTGGTCTAGAGATTAGACACACCAATTAGAAGGCTCTAAACCGCAGGCTAAAGCAATTAGAAGCTCTAAACCAAACAGCTCTAAACCTGAGATTAGAGGTAGAAACTTGTGTGTCTCAAGGAGGAGCCCTGCCCCTCCTTTTATAGGTGGAGGGGCTAGGCGCGCCAGGGAGGGAGGGAGTCCCTCCCCAACTCGTCCTAGGGCTTGGGCGCCGACTTAGAGGAGAGGAACTCCTCCTCCAAGTTGGTTTCAAACTCCTCTTGCTTGTTTCCCACAGTTTCCTGTTTCCCACAGTTTCCTGTTTTCCACAGTTTCCTGTTTTAGCCGTTTGACTTTCAAACTGGTAGTTTGACTTTCAAGTTTTGGAACAGCAAGAACACTTAGTACATGATGCAATCATTCAATGACACATTCATGTACCCTCCCCCCCGGAGTGCCGGACAATCCGGACCCTTCTAGAACATTCCCGATGAAAACACCGGAATCATTCCCGAACTCAAACGGACTTTCCTTATATGAATCTTATTCTCCGACCATTCGGATCACCTCGTGATATCCCGGATCCCATCCGAGACTCAACAACATTCGGTCTCTTTCTCATAATACCATAACTACTCAAACAACGTCGAATCCTTAAGTGTGTCTCCCTACGGTTCGTGAATTATGCGGACATGATCGAGACACTTCGAACAATAACCAATAGAGGAATCTGGAAATTCATATGGCTCCACATATTTCTACGATTACTTTGCGATCGAATGAACCACTTACATACGATACCAATTTCCCTTTGTCTCACGATAGTTTACTTATCCGAGGTTATGATCGTCGGTATCTCTGCATACCTAGTTCAACCTCGTTACTGATAAGTACTCTTTTCTCGCTCCGTGATATGTGATCCTTGTGACCAGTCACATGCTTGCAAGCTAATTGGATGACATTCCACCGAGAGGCCCAGAGTATATCTATCCGTCATATGGATGGACAAATCACTCTTGATCCATGTGTTTCAACCAATACTTTCCGAACACTCAATGCCACCTTTATAGCCACCGCCACGGTGTGGTGTTTGATGTCATCAAAGCATCCATCCACTAAAGGTGATATGCATGATCTCATGGTCGAAGGAATTAGGTTACTATGTATCAGAAAGCATATAGCAATTGAACTATTGAAATGACTTGATCTTTATGCTACGCTTATCAATAGGAGTATGTCCACCATATCATTCTCCTAACGATATGATCTTGTTGTTGATAACATCTCAATGTTCATGATAGGGAAACCACAATCATTTAATCAACCAACAAGCTAGTGAAGTATAGAGGCTATACTAGGGACTTCAAATTAAGTTTATAAATCACACAAGTATCAATGTTTCCTTGTTAATACTATTATAGCATGAATGTAAACATTTATCATAAACACAAAGATATAATAATAACTACATTTATTATTGCCTCTAGGGCATATCTCCAACAATAAGTTCAAAACAACACCTGGCATGTCATGCTAAAGTCTAAGTCACAGTCAATGCAAGCTCCTCTTGCACTTCAAGCAAGAACTTACTACTCCTTTCCAAACACCAAGCAAACTTATTTGCAAACAACACAGCGAGAACGGGGGTTCAAACTACTTTATTAAAGAAAACTAACAACCTAAGCAAAGCAAATGAAAACTAGGACTCTCCATGAACAACACAACTGTGCATGAAACAATAAAAACGAAGTGTCTAGCAGACTTGAGCTTTTTATTGATAAGAAGGGGATGTCGTGGGCATCCCCAAGCTTTGACGCTTGTACCTCTTGGATATTTCTTGGGGTGGCAACATGGTGGCATCCCCAAGCTTGAGCTTTTGTCCATTCTTCATCTCATTGCATCATTCTCTCTTTACAACTAAAATTTTCCTTCACACAATCTTCATTAGTAACATTAGTGTATTCAAAAGATTTGGAACATCAAGGATTTTCATTAAAAACACAAGCTACTGTAGTAACTCCTTAAAAAATCTCAATTCACCTAAAGAGAACTCAAAAAGGAATCAATAAGAAGCAAATGCAAATAATGGCAGAAATCTGTCAAAACATATCAACAGGTAGAAACAGATTTTTTCGAACATCTTATGTTGATCAAATCAAAAAGTGTTGAACTAAAGAAAGTTAGATAACATACTGGGGGATTTATTCGTACATTTTGAGCTCAATCCGAGTTACAGAGACTCCTCACGTTTTTTTTGGTGGAGGACAGAAATCTGTTTTGGGACAGCAACTCCCCAAATCTTACTTCCCTCTCATTAGAGGTCATTCTTGGCACAAAAAGCAAACAAAAGGATAAGAAGAGGTCATTACTGAAGTAATAACTTCCAAGACTCGAGGAAACTCTTGGGTTATCTCCCAACGAGTACTTTTCTTTAACGCCTTTAAGTTAGGCATGATAGTTTGAGAAGATGCTCACATGAGAATTATGAATTGAAGTCAAATAGAGCATCAAGAAGAAAATTCAAAACACATTTAAGTCTAACACACTTCCTATGCATAGGAATATTGTATACAAATAAATTCACAAAGAACAAAGTGATAAGCATAGGAAGATAAAACAAGAGTAACTTCAAAACTTCCAGCACAAAGAGAGGTGTTTCAGTACCATAAAAACTTCTACAACCATACTTTACTCTCTCATAATAATTTTCAGTAGCATCATGAATAAACTCAACAATATAGCTATCACATAAAGAATGCTTTTCATGATCTACAAACACATAATTTATATCAAGATCAAAAACAGTGGGATTAAAACCTCCAAAAGTTTTATCCAAAGTAGATATTTCAAAAGGATCCACAGGAACATAACATTCATCCTCCTTTGGTAAGCATGGGGGACAATCAAATAATGTAAGGGATAAAGAGTTACTCTCATTAGAAAGTAGGCATGGGTAGATAATCCATTCTTCCTCCTTTTGTTCATCACTCTCCTCCTTATTTTCATCTAATGAGCTTCCAGTTTCAACAATTTCTTCTTCCATAGGCTCCTGGAGGGCATTAGTCTCTTCCATTTGTCGGAAGCATCTATTAAAATATTCAAGAATATAGCCATTTGCTTCCTTGTAATTATCAAAGCAAAACTTAAGTATCTCATAAACCTCACATTCATAAGGTGCATCATCAGTATTTTCAAGCAAACTAGCAAGTTCAAATGCACCCTTGAAAGCAATAAATTCTTCAATTTGTTCCACATCATAAAAGTCATAATTTTCTTTAACATAAGAATATATGGTAACATTATCATTATACTCACATTGAAAGGGTAGGTGTTTATACCTCCTGCAGCAACTAGCTTTATCAAAGCAATAAGTAACATTATAGGTAGAGCACACGTCTCTAGCAATAGTATTAAACTTGTCAATTTGTTCCCATAAGTGTTTCCCTTTTTGTGAAAAACGGTGTTCCTTATAATAATACTTTTGTTCTTCCATTAACCCACCTTGCCAATAAGAACTAGTTTCAAAGAAACCATCCATTGAAAGAAAGCATGACCAAGCAAGGCAACAACAGACCACCAACTAGAGTAGGAACTAATTTTTTGTGTTTTTGAATAAAGCAAGCAAACCAAGCTAGACTAATTTTTTGGGTTTTTTGAAAAGAGGAAAACAAAACCAAACAAAAGAAACAAAGCAAACTAAAAACAAAGTAAAGAGAAATGAAGTGAAGGACTCCCCTAGTGAAGACGTCCTTGGCATCCCCGGCAACGGCGCCAGAAAAGCTTGACGACTGTCTACGCACAGCCTGTTGGGAACCCCAAGAGCAATGTGTGAAGCAGCAAGTTTTCCCTCAGTTGAGACCGAGGTTATCGAACCAGAAGAAGGAAGGAAATGTCACTCAGGTGTTGCAAGCAACGTGGAGACATGCACAACACAAACTCAAGACTTTGCCCCAACGAATAGTAAGGTTGTCAAGCTCACCGGTTTGCTGTAACAAAGGATTAAACGTATGGTGTGGAAGGTAATGGTTTGCAAACAAGTAAACAAGTAACATTGGAGATATATCAATGGTAAAGATTGGACTGGGGTCCATAGTTCACTAGAGGTGCTCTCCTTAGATAAACAACATGGCATGAAGAGTAAACAAATTACATCGGGGCAATTGACAGGAACTGAGCAAGGCATAACAATGCAATTACTAGTCAAAAAGATTCTATGAGATTTGATTGGGCAATACAACAATATACATAGACCGCCATCCAACTGCATCTATGACTAGAAGTCCACCTTCAGGTTATCATCCGAACCCCCTCGAGTATTAAGTTGCAAGCAACAAACAACTGCTTTAAGCAAAGTGTATAAGGTAAACAGTCCACATGTTCCATGAACAAGAGACCATTGTTTTCTCCCTAGTAGCAACAGAACATCTACAACCGAAGAGATTTCTGTCACTTTCCTGGGAAACTAGAGGCATGAACCCACTATAGAGCATAAATACTCCCTCTTGGAGTCACTAGCAACTACTTGGCCAAGATAGCTACTAACAACGGAGAGCATGCAAGATCACAAACAACACAGACATGATATAATCATAAAGACAAAACCATTAATCATACCAACATAATAATCTCAATATCCATCGGATCCCCGCAAACACAACATGCATGATTACAAATAGATTAGATCTTAATCATGAACGGAGCTCACAAGATCTATACACGAAAGCAAAAAGGAGGAGATACAACCATCTAGCTACTACATGGACCCATATTCCAAGGTGGAACTACTCATGCATCATACCGGAGAGAAGGCCTTCGGGATGATCTCCCCTCCGGCAGGGTGTCGGGAAGAACTTCAGATCCCTCCCTCGATCTAGGGACGATGGTGGAGGCGTCTACAAACGGTTTCGTGGATATTTGATCGGAACCCGGGGTTTCTGCATCGGGGGCT
Source organism: Avena longiglumis (assembly GCA_030063025.1). NCBI lineage: Eukaryota > Viridiplantae > Streptophyta > Magnoliopsida > Poales > Poaceae > Avena > Avena longiglumis. Next base: position 435,993,435 of record CP125975.1, on the reverse strand, counting down.
TCTTATAGGCGAAGGGGGAGACCGAGGAGGCGGCCAGGGGTCGCAAACCGTAGCCAGGCACGGGGCTGGGCCCACCCGCGCCTGGGGTGGGTCTGGCCCCCCTGGCTGTCCCCTCCGGCTCTCCTCTAGACTTCTTGTTCCCCATGAAAATTAATTGACTTTGACGTTTGTCCCGTCCAATTCTGAGAATATTTCTTTACTAACTTTTTTGAAACCAAAAACAGCAGAAAACAGGCATCTGGCACTGTTGCAACTTGTTAATAGGTTAGTACCAGAAAACATGTAGAAAGCACCTCAAAGTGTGTACAAGTAAAGCAAAGTAGATACAAAACAAGCATGGAGCATCAAAAATTATAGATACGTTTCCAACATATCAGTGCTCTGAAATGTGCCATATCCGCCGAGTTGTAGGGAATCTTTGAGCCAGCCCAAGTGCACTCAGGGTCAGTCCATTGTAGCCATGGCCATCGAAGCCTTAACGCCCTCCTAGTGCGCTCCAAGTCTGGAAATCCAAGGCCGCCCAAGTCCTTTGGTCAACATATCATCTTCTAGTTGACAAGCGCCTTGCCTTTAGCCACGTGCTCCCCTTTGTCGCCTGCCCAGACAAAATTCCGGATGATCTTTGTAATTTTCTTACACGCCCACTCGGAGAGTGGGATAGAGGTGGCATGGTATGTTGCAGTGACCATGAGGATGGACTTTGCCAGGGTTATTCGTCTTGGCCACGCGATGTTCTTACCGAACCATCCCGGAAGTTTCTTAGCGATTTTGTCGAAGAGAGGCTGGATGTCCACTTTGCGAAGGCGACGGATGTGAAACGGAAGGCATAGATACCTTCTAGCGAACGAGGAAATCTTGGCAGGGAAGGCGGACAAGACCTCCTCGATGTTGATTTTCCCACACTGCACCGTGAAGACCTCTGTCTTTTGGTGACCAGTCCGCTAGCCTTGCCGAAATTGTTAAGGATCGCGGAGATGGCATCAAGCTCCTCTTTTATTGGGTTGATAAAGATTCTGGAATCATCGACGTAGAGGGAGACTCTGCAAGTCGCCACTCTAGAGAGTATAGGGCTAAGGATTCCGTAGGTAGTGGATTTGGACAGGATGCGTTAGAGCGGGTCAATGACCAGAATGAAGAGCATGGGCGATAGCGGGTCACCTTGCCTTAGTCCCTAGGCATGCCAAAAGGCCATTCCGGGGTTTCCATTGAGGATAACCCTCAATGATGCGGAGGCCAGGGAGAGACACACTCAGTTGCGCCAGTTCGGGCCAAAACCTAAAGCAGTCATCACCTCTATGCGGTAGGCCCAACCGACCGAGTCAAAAGCTTTGGAGATGTCCAACTTTAGAAAGAGGCTTGGAGTCTTAGATGAGTGGAGATCTCTGATTAGGTTCCTCACATGCATAAAGTTGTCGTGGATGCTTCTCTTCTTGACGAAAGCGCTTTGGCATTTGGAGACTATATCCGGTAGCATAGGAGCTAGCCGGTTTGCAAGAATCTTGGAGAAAATCTTCGATAGGCTGTGGATGAGGCTGATTGGCCTATAGTCGCCCACCGTCGCGTCATCGGTTTTCTTCGGAATGAGGATGATGTTTTCCTAGGCGAATCATTTTTGGTTAGACAGTTTTCGATGTCTTTTTTTGGCATTGTGAGACCGTGTCTACATCGAATAAGGTCCTCTCTGAGGAATATAAATATATTGCTTAGTAACTTTTCAATATATTGGTCTTTTCAATTAAGTTGTTTAGTGCGCAAATCCTTTATGGTATTAGAGCCACGAGGTTTCGAGTTCAAGACCTGCTCACATGGTATTAGAAAAAGAATTATGCGGCCTACTATGAACTCATGCTAAGGACTAAAATAGCCAAGGCGTGAGGGAGAGTGTTGTATATAAATATATTGTTCAATATCTTTCCATTAGATCGATCTTTTGGTCAAGTTGGATAGTGCATAAATCCTTTACTCCCCGTCCTATCCTCGCGCTGGTGGTGTGTCAAGCATCGAAGGACGATGTGTGTGTCCGACGGAGCTGCTGGGATCTGGTCTTTTACGTGTTCGTTGGTATTGTTTCGGGTCAGTCTTTTCCAATGTTATGGTTGTCATCATCGGCGATGATTTATTTTTAGTGCGCTGGTTCTTTGAGGCCTTAGCACGACGACTTCTTGTCTGTCTACTATTTTACTATGAAAAGATTTGCCCGTCCCTGTTAATGGATAGGAGAGGACGATGGCGCGATTTCGGCTCGAGCTAGTGTCTATAGTCGTTGCTAGATGCTCTAATAATCTATTTGTAAATTTTATTACTTTTAGTACATTTTGTACTATTGTTGATTATTATTAATAGATTAGTAGAATTTTCGCAAAATAAAATAAAATTTTGAGCTCATTCTATGTCTCTTATAAAATTTAACCATGTAAATTATAATATTGACTGACGTAATAGTAGAAAATAGGCCTTTCGTTCAGAAACGCTCAGAGCATTTGTCCTGGTCGTGCCACGAACCGGGACTAATACTCGCATTTGTCCCGGTTCGAGCGGCCGAAGCGTCGCTCGGGAGACGAGGGATTGGTCCCGGATCGTAAGGGTCTATTTGTCCCGGTTTGTAACACAAACCGGAACTAAAGGTGCCGCATACCTTTAGTCCCGATTTGTGTTATAAACCGGGACGAATAGTCTGTATACCTATAAATACACATCTAGCCCTGTCTCTCGCTCCTTTGGTTTTTCTTGGTGAAAGGTGTGAGATGTGTGTGCTAGTTTTTTTATGCACGTGAGGTGTTCGATGAAATTCCTAATGGAATGATGCTTCTTGATTTTACACAAAACAAAAATGATATGAGGTGCTCGAGCCACACCTGAGCTTTCTTCTCTTTCTTTCCTCCTCGATCGAGGTTAGCAACCTTATCCTTTCATCTGTCATTGATACAATGCATGTGTCGATATAAAGTGGTCATTTCACTATTCATGATGTTCTATAATAGTTTTTGATAAAATTAATTATATGATGCAGATGAACATGCGGGAATGGATGTATGGTGACCAACTTGAATCTGAGTATATTAAGGGTGTGGATAAATTTATCGATGTGGCTATTGCAAATAAAGGGAATGGTTTTATGCATTATACATGTGTTAAATGTTGGAACGACAAGGTGAAATGGATCATATGGGCAGGGGATAGGTGATACTCAATTTTTTAGTTATTTTTCAATTTTAGGCTTGACACAAAGTAAATTCTCTAGATATGCAACTATGAGAATTTCCCTATATGCAACCCTAGCTACTAAGCACGTAAAGAGAGGAGCGAGGGAACTATAGTGGAGCACGCGGAGACACAGGGATTTGTTTTACTATATTTCCTTCCTTGTTATGGGAAGTACATCTGCGTTGGAGGGGTGGGAGGTTCTAAGACCACCACGCCACAATAGGCCTCACCCTATTCTCCGATGGATCTCGCCACGAAAGGCCTGATCCACCTTCTCCACTATTGGTACCTTTCGAGGAGGGAACCGGTGCCTTTACAACTCTAGAAGGGCATAGATCCACAACCGAATTAGAGGCTCCTGTAATGACAACATGTCACAAGAATAAGGGTTATCAATATAATCAACACACGGATCTAGATATTTGCAAGAAATACTAGATCAAAGATTCTCCAAATGAATGGAGAGGAGATGAAGCGCTTGATTGCAGTTGGTGAAGACCGAGCCCTCCTCCTTTGATTCCCCAAAGAACGGGGCCTTTGGGTGGATCAAGGTGGATATCTCTTGGATGTAACTTGAGGAGAAGATCTTGTTTGTTCGAATGAACCAAGAGTTCTGGCAGGAGGGAGATGGTTTAAATACCCCCTGCATAGATATGGCTGCATTTTCTTCTTCCTGAATAACCCTGGCAGAACTTGGAGTACCAGGGCCGGATAATCCGCCCCTTGGAGCCAGAGAATCTGGCCTGGGATTTTCTGTACTTGTTTTCTCTTCATGATGTCCCCTGGAGCGAGTTGGAGTGGCAGGGGCAGACAGTCCGCCCCTTGGAGGGGGAGGATAGTCCGACATGGGACTACCATTTTGCCCTGAAGACAGGTGATCTTTAGGAGGATGTGGTGTTGGTGCAGAGGTTTCTCCAGCAGTAGGGACTTGTTGATCTTGTGTAGATGAGGGCTCCACTTGAGTGGAGCATTGTCCTTCCCGATCCGCCAAAAGGGGTTCCTCAATGGGGCAGAAAAATCCCACGCCCATTCTTCTTATGGCATCTTGAAGTATTTCAACATCTGCATCACAAACATCAACTTGCCCCACATAGGAGCTATCATTTTCATCGAATTCCACACTACAAGATTCTACAACAATTCCAGAGAGCTTGTTGTAGACTCTATAAGTGTGGGATTTGGCACCGTAACCAACAAAAATACCTTCTAAAGCCTTAGACTCAAATTTAGACAAGCAGACTCCTTTGATGAGAAAGAAACACTTACAACCGAATACCCAGAAGTACGAGATGTTCGGCTTGTTACCGGTAAGTATTTCATACAGAGTTTTGTCCAAGATCTTGCGGAGGTAGAGCCGATTTGATGACTGACAAGCGGTGGATATGGCTTCAGCCCAAAAGTTGTAAGGAGACTTGAATTCAGCCAACATTAATCTAGCCATATCCATCAAAGTGCGGTTCTTCCTCTCGGCTACACCATTTTGTTGAGGGGTATACGCAGCGGAATATTGATGTCTTATCCCCTCTTCACTTAGAAATTCATTTAATGTGTAGTTCTTGAACTCAGAGCCGTTGTCACTTCTTATTGCCAAAATGGGGACATTGTGTTGGTGCTGAAACTCATTGGCGAAGTCAATGACAGTTTGTTGAGTCTCACTCTTTAGCTTGAAGAAATAGACCCATGTGTATCTTGAGTAATCATCGACTATCACCAAGCAATATTTCTTCCCACCAAGGCTAGCATGAGATGGAGGACCAAGTAAGTCCACATGAAGTAACTCCAAGATCCTTTTTGAGGAAACAATAGTTTTCCTCTTTTGGGGAGAGTCATGCATCTTGCCTTCAACACAAGCCCTGCAAACACGATCTTTGGCAAAGGAAACATTGTCTTTTAGTCCAAGGATGTGGCCACCCTTGTGAAGACTTTGCAAAATTCTCATGTTGACATGGGATAAACGGCGATGCCATGGCCAGCCCACGTCGGCCTTTCCGAATAAGCACATCGGACCCGAAGTGGTTTTCCCCGAAAAGTTCACCACATATAGGTCATTTTCAACGTACCCAACGAAAGCGACCTTTAGAGACTTGCTCCACAAGAGTACCACTAAATCACCATCAATGAAAACAGCAAATCCCATCTTACCAAGGGCACATACAGAAAGTAAATTATAACCGAGGGTCTCAACAAGCATGACGTCCACGAGGGAGATATCATGGGCGACCACAACCTTGCCAAGACCCAATACCTCAGATTTAGACTTATCACCATAGGAGACTATAATATGATCATGATTGGGTCGCATCTCCATGATGATCTCTTTGCTTCCGGTCATATGACTAGTTCACCCACTGTCCATCACCCATTTAGACCCACCAGAAGCATAGCCCTGCAAGAGAATTACTTCTTGGTTTTAGGTACCCATTTTTTAATGGGTCCTCTCATGTTAGTACCAAGGGTCTTTGGAACCCAAATAGACCAAGCAACATATTCATTAAAAGTACCAACATAATAAGCATAGACATCACCATAATAATCACAAAAAGGTTCATAATTTGGATTGTGAGACCCTGCAAAACCAATATGGTCAGTTTTGTCTTTTGTGACATTCTTCTCAGTGGTGTTTTTCTTTGCTTGTTCACTCTTGGTATTCTTCTTCTTGTTCTTCTTATTCTTGGACTTGGTGACATATCCAAGTCCCTCTTTTCCAAGATTTGATCTTTGCTTGCCAATAATATCATCAAGTACACCCTGACCATTGGGAGTGGTTTCATGGACAAGCTCATCTTCCACTCTAGCATTTTCCTTGTGAATATATGTTGATTTAGATGTGCTAGGAACATCATACTTGGTCAATCGAATTTGGAGATGATCATGCGACTCATTGAGAATGGATAATTCACTTTTCAAAGCCTTGTGAGCAATGTCAAGTTTCTCGAATTCCTCGGAGAGTCTAGCATGAGCAGCCCCAAAGTCAACCTTTTCTTTCTTTAACTTCTTTGCTTTTGCTACTGCATTGTCACGTTCCTTAATAAGCTTTGTCACTATTTCTTCATGTGACTCAATAGACTCAAGCCTCTCTTCAAGAGAAACCTGAGCCTCTTCTTCTTCTTCTTCTAGAGCATTTTTTAAGGATGCAATTTCCATTGCATCCTCCCTTTCAATCCTTCCCTTTTCTTCAAGAAGCACTTCATTTTGGGCCAGATGGTCCATAAGAGCCTCAAAATGTATTTTGTTCTCACCTTACAAGTTAGTGAAGAAATTGTCCAAAGCAATAATTTCTTCTTTAACCTTAAGACTAGTAGGATCATCCATGTCAATCATAGACTTAGGAAAAGAAGTGTTAGAAGATGATACCTCGGAACCTCTTGCCATGAGACAAGTAGCATTCTTGTTGATGACGTTTTTGTTCGAGGAGTCGAAGAGAGATGTTGGTGACTATATCAGCCACCTCTCGAGAGCTATCATCCTCGTCTTCATCTTCACTTCCCGAAGTATATTCTTCTTGAGCCACTAGAACAATCTTTGGTTGCTTCTTGAAAGGAGCATTCTTCTTCACAAATTGTTTCTTTCGTGGAGCCTTTGACTTTTCCTTGAGAATGAGTCTTCCTCCATTATGTTCCCTACTTTGATAAGGACACTCAGCTACAAAGTGCAGCCGGTCTCCACAGTTGAAACAAGTTCTTAGCTTGGGACCGTTTTCCCTTCTTCCATTGGATCCACTCTTGCGTTCTAGTTCAGACTTGGCTTTGGTGGATCCTTCCAAAAGTTTCTAGCATAGAAGGCCATGTATTGTCCATGAGCTCTTTTAACATCCTCGGTACAATCCATATCTTCTATGTCATCTTCATCATGATCAACCACACTTGTCTTCAAGGCCATGTTGACCCCCTTTTGCATCCCAATGGCTCATGCACGAGCATCTTCGGCATTCTTGGCAGCCACTTCGAAAGCGCCATCTCTTGCATTACCTCACTGGATGTCATTAGGTGGTAGTTATGCTTCCTTGGAGACTCTTCAAATCTGTGGGCTCAAATGGCATAAGAGCACTGATATACTTGTGCTTGATCCAAGCATCATAAACATGAGAGGCACCATGATTTATGAATGCGGTGACTATTGACTTGAGCCTCCTATACATGTCCTCGCGGTCTTCTCCATCCAACATATAGAATCCTTCAGCTTCATTACTCAAAGCATCATATCTATTTCTTATCATGCTTTCAATTCCAATGAAGAGCTCGGTGAGGGCATCCCAAGCTTCCTTTGCTGTGTTGAGATGCTCAATATGTGGCATGTCTTTGGTACCCACACCAAGCTGAATCATGTGTAGAGCCATTGCATTGATTTGACTATCCACGACCTCTCTTGTTGTTAGGTTGTTGGGATCTCCAACGTGAAGACCATTCTCTATGATTTTCCACAACTTAATGGAGGAGCTGCACACATGAGACTTCATCAAAAATTTCCATTGATTAAAAGAAGATGCTGAAAGTTTGGGTGCATCACCCCTATTATGTATATGGGGGTGTGGGATAGGTGGATCAGGCGAATACACATGGGAAACCTCATTGTATCATTCCTTACCACTATCCTTTTTCGAGGAGGAGCTCTTGCTAGTGCCATCACCAACCACTTCGTTCTCTTTGGAATCGGTTTTACCCATTTCCTTGGATTGCGGAGTGGTAGCCTCAGAGGTAGATGGAGGTGATGTCGCGGATGGAGAGAGACGCATTATAATTTGATGCATCTATTCCATCTTAGCCTCCATGTAACTAATCAAGGTTGTTTCCAACGTCTTGAGATCGTTCATGGTGACTACCTCCGGAGCATCACTCCCATCTCCCTTGGAACCAGTACTTCTCTTAGGCGGTTAAGCCCAAATTAAGAGTCGGGGCTCTGATACCAATTGAAATGGATTTTATGGGAACCTAGAGGGGGGGGGGTGAATAGGTGCTACTCAATTTTTTAGTTCTTTTTCAATTTTAGGCTTGACACAAAGTAAATTCTCTATATATACAACTACGATAATTTCCCTCTATGCAACCCTAGCTACTAAGCACGTAAAGAGAGGAGCGAGGGAACCGTAGTGGAGCACGCGAAGACACGGGGATTTGTTTTACCGCAGTTCCTTCCTTGTTAAGGGAAGTACATCTGCGCTGGAGGGGTGAACGGTTCTAAGACCACCATGCCACAATAGGCCTCACCCTATTCTCCGATGGATCTCGCCACGAAAGGCTTGATCCACCTTCTCCACTATTGGTACCCTTCGAGGCGGGAACCGGTGCCTTTACAACTCTAGCAGGGCACACATCCACAACCGAATTGGAGGCTCCCATAATGACAACAAGTTATCACAAGAACAAGCATTATCAATATAATCAACACAAGGATCTAGATATTTGCAAGAAATACTAGATCGAATATTCTCCAAATGAATGGAGAGGAGATGAAGCACTTGATTGCAGTTGGTGAAGATCGAGCCCTCCTCCTTCGATTCCCCAAAGAACGGGGCCTTTGGGTGGATCAAGGTGGAGATCTCTTGGATGAAACTTGAGGAGCAGATCTTGTATTTTTGAATGAACCAAGAGTTCTAGCAGGAGGGAGATGGCTGGTTTAAATACCCCCTGCATAGATCTGGCCGTTGGTGAAGTTTGGGGGCGGATTATCCCCCCCCCACTAGGGGCGGACTATCCGCCCTGGGGGAAAAATCCTCCCCCTGGACGGAAAATCCGCCCCCACATAGTGGGTCACGCTGGTCTTGACTTGGTCAAAATCCTCGAGGGGGCGGATTATATGCCCCCTCAAGGGGCGGACTATCTGCCCTAGAGACGGGAAAGTCGGGGGGAAATCCCGATCCTCTCTGAGTGATGCACCGTGGCAAACCTTGAAGCAGATCCTAGGGGGGCGGACTATCCGCCCCCCTGGAGGGGCGGATTATTTGGCCTAGGGAAAAACTATGGCCCTGGCAGGAAAATCCGGGGGATATTCCGCCCCCCATTCTGAGGGTTGCTCCCTTGCGCCCTTTTGAGTTTGGGTAGGGGCGGATTATCCGCCCCCCAAAATCAGTTTCAAACTCCTTTTCAGGGTAAAGATCTGCAGCACTTCAAGACACATTAAATAATCCTTGGTATTGTTATCTAACACACAAAATCCTAGGGATCATGAAATGTTCTTTCACAAGGAGTACTCTTCCTCGAAAATCATTCGTGGCCACAGGTTTGGAACGGTTTTGTGCCTAGCTATAATTGCTGGACCAAGCATGGAGAAAGAGGGGTTCACCAAGAAGGCTAAGGGTACCTAGAAAGAGGAGCTTACATTTAAACCACTAGATGTAAGTACTACTAGCTAGATCCACTCACCTATTTGATTCTATTTTCGATATCATTATCATGTTTGATTATTATTTTGATTAAACTTTGTTCTTGTAAAGTGCCTGACAGTGGGCCTGCGAATAATTTATATGAATACTATGTTTGCGAATTCATTCTTCAGACGGTCTGTGAGAAGGGCAGAAATTTAGAGCAACTTCATGTATATAAATAATATTCTTAGTTTTATTTTATTACCATCAATTGTGTTTAGTTTTATTCATATATGTTGACTCCTTCTTTAAATTAGATCGAACAGTTGTGGGACGGTCTTTTACCAATGGATCACGTACGAGCAATTCAAGAGGAATTGGCGGGATTTTCAGATGCAGAGGGTCCTATAACCAAAAGGAGAATACTATCAGAAGTTGTAGTTAAGCAATAGGGACCATCAAAAGGGATTATATTGTATATATGCATAAAACTCGTGTACCGTATGTAATATGTTCGACACTTCGATCTATATATCCATGATGATTTTGTGTAATCCAAATGGTTCCTTCATTGCTGAGTGCAAAACATAAAATAAAATGGAAAACAATAAATGGAAAATACAAAATAAATTCTCTGTCGTGGCACAAAAAATACCCAAAATGCTGCCGCGGTATAAAAAGTGACCAACATGAATTCTCTGCCACGGCACAAAAAGTTTCCAAAATACTGTCGCGGCAGAGAAACGTCTATCCCCGATTTGTAATACGAACCGGAACGAATGGTCCTCCCCTCCTGCCAGATAGCGGCCATGTGGAAGTTCTTTCGTCCCGGTTCGTAGCGCAACCGGGACTAAAATATAGGGACTTTAGTTTCGATTGTCCCGTCCCGGTTGTACGTAACTAAAACTAAATCCTTTTACAAACCGGGACAAGGGCCCCGTTTTCCACTAGTGACGTCCGGTACATAGCACAACGAGCCGTACAGATGACTAGTTGCTGCTTTATTTCATGTACAAAATCCTACTGTTAGTTTCATTTTACAAAACGAATAGAAAGACTTCTAGTAAACTAGTCATCCTAGATTCCTAACGTTACTCATCTGTACGGCTCGTTGTGCCAACTAAACTGACATCCTAGATTCCATTTTTTCTATTCTTATATCTAACCCATAAATTTAATGATACAACGCCACCAAAATTGGCTTGATTTCTGAAGTCACGTTCATAAAAAACCCAGCAAAAGAAGGAAGAGGAGAGAAAGAAGTTGTAGTCATCCTCGCTATGAAGAACCGCGGAGGCGGACGGGGCGAGGTCCGCGAGGAGAAGTCTAGGATGCATAAACTGTACATGCACCGCATGCAGATGCATGCCGGAGCTCACAATCAACCACTTCCACAAGGGCAATATCAAAGCTTGATAATCTATCCAGCTATATTGTCCGAAAGTTCATTTTTCCTTCTTCTGCAACATGCTTTTTTCCTGGCGTTGGGCAATGTACCCTAGGCTTTTGATGATTCCTCATTTAGAGAAGGCTTTACTTGTAAAATAAGGATTTCCTTTGCAAATAATTTACATCCTTTGAAACCATAAAGTAGGAAACAATATCAGTGATTTTGCATAGATGTACATGTATCCTAAGAGTATGAACAATGTTCTTTTAGATAAAAACTAAGAGTATTGTCGGTCCAAAAAGAAAGGGTTTGCACTTAATTGTTATTTCTCACTGTCTGCAAGAGGGTGCTTACTTGCCTGTTATATTCAATGGTCACTAATGTTTGACTTTTATTCAAATTTATCTTCTTTTGATAATTTGTTAATCTAGAAGGGTCTGTGAATTTTTAGCACCGATGTTGTCAAGGCCGGAACCTCGGTAGGAAACATATTACTGAACAAGTGAAATTACCCAAATTCGTGCCTAACACCTTCTTAGGTTCATTCAGTTTGAGATGATTCGGCAGTAATTTTCTCGGTACATCTGTTCGGCGGCTTGGCCTTCTATTGCACAAAGGAGGGGATGATAACACACTAGTGGAAACGAGGCCTTTAGTTGAGGTTGGAAATGGGCTTTAACACCGGTTCTTCTACGAACCGGTGTTTAAGGTGGCGCCCGTATGAGCGTGGTCCGGAAAGCAAAAAAGAGCACCCCCTTTAACACCGGTTCGAGCCACGAACCAGTATTAAAGGCCCTGCACCAGTGGCCCGCGCAGCCCGCCTTTAACACCGGTTCGTGGCTTGAACCGGTGTTAAAGGGGGTGCGCCTATATAACACACCGCAGCCCACACCCCTCTCTCTCATTTTTTCACTCTCTCATTTTGGAGCTTAGCAAGAGGGTGAGAGGTGTGCTAGTTTGTGTTTTTTTCCTATGCACAAGAGGTGTTCTGTGAAATGCCCGGGAGCTCGAATTAAGTTTTCTTGTTGCTCTTTCCTTCTCGGTCGAGGTCGGCAACTTTATCCTTTCATGTATCATTGATGTACTGTATAAGTGGTCATCTCCCTATTAATTTTTGATATACTATATAATGCAGATGAACCGACAATGGATATACGGTGACCGACACACTTCCAAGTACATTACGGGCCTCCAAAATTTCATCGTTGTGGCTAATGCAAACCGTGGTCACAATGGTTTTATGTGATGCCCGTGTGTTCACTGTCAGAACAAGAAACACTACTCAAATACCAGAACCATTCACGCCCACCTGCTTCGATCCGGTTCCATGCCCAACTATAATTGTTGGACCAAGCACGGAGAAAGAGAGGTTGTGATGGAAGACAACAAAGAAAAAGAGGATGATGACAACTATCATAATATGTATCCTGAATACGATGATACTACAACGGGGGTAGATAATGAAGATCAAGAGACAGCAGATGGGACCGCTGATGACGATCTTGGTCGCGCCATAACTGATGCAAAGGAAGAATGTGAAACTGAAAAGGAGAAGGAGAAGCTGTAGCAGATGTTAAAGGATCACAAAACATTGTTGTACCCAACTTGCGATGATGGCCACAAAAAGCTAGGTACCACACTAGATTTGATGCAATGGAAGGAAGAGAACGGTGTGACTGACAGCGCATTTTCAAAGTTGTTGGTAAAAATAAAGAATCTGTTTTCAAGAAATAATGAATTGCCCGATAGTACATACCAAGCAAAGAAGGTTGTCTGCCCTCTAGGATTAGACATGCAGAAGATACATGCTTGCATTAATGACTGCATCCTCTACCGCGGTGAGAAGTACGAGAATTTGGATCCATGCCCGGTATGCACTGCACTGCGGTATAAGATCAGACGAGACGACCCTGGCGATGTTGAGGGCGAGGCCCCTAGGAAGAAGGTTCCTGCCAAGGTTATGTGGTATGCTCCTATAATTCCACGGTTAAAACGTCTCTTTAGAAATAAAGAGCATGCCAAATTATTGCGATGGCACATGGAAGACCGTAAGAAAGACGCGATGTTGAGACACCCCGCTGATGGGTCACAGTGGAGAAAAGTTGAGCGAGAGTACCCGGACTTCGCACATGACGCAAGGAACTTAAGGTTTGGTCTAAGTACAGATGACATGAATCATTTTGGTGAGCAGAGCTGCAGTCACAGCACCTGGCCCGTGACTCTATGTATCTATAACCTTCCTCCTTGGTTGTGCATGAAGAGGAAGTTCATTATGATATCAGTGCTCATTCAAGGCCCGAGGCAACCCGGCAATAATATTGATGTGTACCTAAGGCCATTAGTTGAAGAACCTTTACAGCTGTGGGCCAAACCAGGTGTACGTATGTGGGATGAGCACAAAGGGAAGCCATTTGACCTACGAGTGTTGCTTTTCGTAACCATCAATGATTGGCCTGCTCTTAGTAACATTTCAGGGCAGACAAACAAGGTATTCAAAGCATGCACGTACTATTTAGATGAGACTGAAAGTTTATATTTGGATAAATGTAAGAAGGTTGTGTACCTAGGGTATCATCGATTTCTTCTGAACCTGCATCCCGTAAGAAAGAAAGGAAAGCATTTCAAACGTCTGGCAGAACCCCGGAGGAAGCCTATCCTCCGTACCGGTGAGGAGGTATTTGATATGGTCAAGGACCTAGAAGTAATATTTGGAAAAGGTCCTGGCAGTCTATCTGTTCCGAATGACGATGCCGGACACGCGTCCATATGGAAGAAGCAATCTATATTTTGGGACCTACCCTATTAGAAAGTCCTAGAGGTCCGCTCTTCAATCGACGTGATGCACGTGACGAAGAATGTTTGCGTGAACCTGCTAGGCTTCCTGGGAGTATATGGGAAGACAAAAGATACACCGAAAGCACGGCAGGACCAACAACGTATGAAAGACCCTGAAGATCCTATGCATCCTGAGAACCAGAAGGGTAAAGGACGCCACTTAACTCCTGCCAGCTACGCTCTTACCAAAGCAGAGAAGGAAATCTTTTTTTGAATGCCTGAGAAGTATCAAGGTCCCGTCTGGATTCTCGTCGAATATAAAAGGAATAATAAATATGGTAGAGAAAAAATTCCAAAACCTGAAGTCTCATGACTGCCACGTGATTATGACGCAATTGTTTCCGATTGCATTGAGGGGGCTTCTACCTGAAAATGTTCGAGTACCCATTATGAAGCTATGTGCATTCCTCGATGCAATATCTCAGAAGGTAATCGATCCAGAAAGCCTACCAGGGTTACAGACAAATGTGGCCCAATGTCTTGTCAGCTTCGAGTTGGTGTTCCCACCATCCTTCTTCAATATTATGACGCATCTCCTGGTTCACATAGTAGAAGAGATTGACATTCTCGGTCCTGCATTTATACACAATATGTTCCCCTTTGAGAGGTACATGGGAGTCTTAAAGAAATATGTTCATAACCGTGCTAGGACAGAAGGAATCATATCCAAGGGCTATGTAACAGAGGATGTTGGGTCACGCAGAGATAAAACAAAAAAATTCCTCTAACGTGGTGATCCCAAGATCTAGCCGAGGTAGAAGGACACGAGGTTTACCACTAGACGTGCAGTTGCGGATTACTGATGAAGCACGTCAGTTAATGCAGTGCAGTCCTTTGCGATCCGATCGTCCTGGTGCTGATTGTATAGCCCCACTGCTGGTATCCACACGTACAAGGGGAGCGCCGCCGGCGAACTGCTAGATTCGTTATGGCGGTGGCAGGGCTGTTGTGGAGCTAGGGTTTCCAACACATGGAATGACCTAACCGAACAACGATTAACCCTTCAGGGTTGGTGTGCTCCACTATATATAGGGAGTGAACTGTGCTCTGCTCGCGTGGCCCATTCACTAAAGCCCATATAATGTTAGTCCCTGTGAGTCCAACTCACTGACTCAGTCCAAATCAGGCTCGGGTCCAACCCAACCAGATTTCCAGTTCAGATCCAATCCAAACTTGCTCCCGCTCTTAAGTGAGTGACCCCGCAGGCTCATGGCTACTTGGACACGATTAGAGTCCGACTCTAAATCGATCAGTCGGTAGCGGCTCCTAGCAGAACGTGCCGACTCCCAAGTACCAAAGAGTCTTGACGACTTGCCTTTCCAATGTGACTTGCGTCCGAGTCCCTTTTGCCTCACGATATACCTTGTCAGACTATAGGCGAATATATGTCATCCCTTAAATAGTTCGACTCTCTTCTCGATCCGAGATAAGTGATTCACCCGACTAACTCTTAGTCGATCTCCTCGGTTAACACTTAACCGAGTCGTACATGGCCATGCTTTCCGAATCATATCTCACGAGAGGGCCCAGAGAATATCTCTCCAAGTGGAGGGTCAAAATCCCATCTTGGTTATTCACATCACGCAGCTTGGTTCTCAGTCGACCCGAACTCTGCCTTTATAACTGCCCAGTTACGGATCAACGTTTGACAGAACCTAAGTCGGTGATCCTCAACTCGGACTATGCAATAACCTCAGGTCTAAGGATTACATTGATTGAGATATACAAATGACAACTTGTTCGTTGTACCTAAATATGGGCCAATCTGACTCGCTAAACTCTTTAGCCAAATCTGTGTAAGTTGGAATAGCATCTCCATGCCCATGACAAGTGGAACAGAACCATCAAGCCAACTTTCACATTGGTCTAAGTTGTATGTCCAGCACAACCTCAATGACCAAGGACATTTAGTACAAACAACATGAATGCATAGATCCACAACCGAATCACATATTCAATGATACACATCAGATTTTTATACAAGTACAACTTAATATCTTTATGAATACAATGGGAAATATCATCATACATGATTGACTCTAGGGCATATTCCCAACAGAGGAGGTCACTGAGTTCTGTGTCACGACATGGTGTTCCAGAATTGGTCTTCCAGAATCATGACATGAGGGGATACTGCGTGGAAAAGGCACCCTAGGATGTAAAGCAATGATATGTAGGGACGGACATTCTCTCAATCAAGCACACTACACGGTTTTACAAAGATCTATCTTGGTTGCCCCATATATCAATGAACACAAGAATTTTATACGCCTCAAACACCCGGGGAAGTTTGATGAATGGATTATAAGTTAACACATGGCAAGTTTTGGCGGCTGACTGCAAAGACTTCTCACGAATAACACCACTGTTGGAGATCAGCTGTACTTGTTGGCTAGGACACCATCTTCGACTGTATGTAATTTCCAAGGGTATGAGATAAATGGGAATACATTTTACATGATAGGCCAAGATAAAAAGAGCACCAACCAAAACAGTGGTGTCCTCTTTGATGCAGCAGAAGACAATGGGCAAAAGACCATGTATTATGGGTTCATAGAGGAGATATGGAAAATTGACTATGGACCTAATTTTAAGGTCCCCTTGTTTCGGTGCAAATGGGTCAAGCTAACATGAGGAGGGGTTGAGGTAGACAAGAAGTACGGAATGACAACAGTGGATCTCAACAATCTTACGAAGATAGACAAGAACTCAGATGAACCATTCGTCTTAGCCAATGATGTGGCTCAGGTTTTCTATGTGAAGGACATGTCCACCAAACCGAAAAAAGAAAAAATAAGCAAACATATACATCACACGATGAGCCAAAGCGTCACATAGTTCTTTTAGGGAAATGAAACATCGTGGGAGTGGAGGACAAGACAGACATATCAGAAGATTATAATAAGTTTGATGAAATTCCGCCCTTCAAAGTGAAGACTGACCCAACCATCCTGTTAAACGGTGCTGATACTCCATGGTTACGGCCGACGCGATCATAAGATTGACTATATGTATTAATTGAGCCTTTTTGGCACACATATGTATCTTAACATGGAAATCAGTGTCATATTTCTTATGTTAACACTATATGTATTAAATGAGCCATTTTTCTTCCCGCCAGTTCTTCCTGCCATTTTTCTTCTCGCCAATTCTTCCCGCCATTTATTCCCGCCATTTCTTCCCGCCAGTTCTTCCTGCTAGTTTTTCCTGCTAGTTCTTCCCGCCAGTTCTTCCCTCCAGTTATCTTCCTGCCATTTATCACTATATATATGTAGGGTTGGCCTCCATTGTCATTGCACATCTCTAGACTAATAGCTGCAACCTCATCACTCTTTCCCATGGCTTCCACCGTACCACTAACCCCCAGGGAGGCGGAGGAGCTTTGCGCCTCGAACTACCCCTGCCCGTCGAGCTACTGCGTCCCCATCGGTTGGATGCTGAGCACCGGAGGCGTGCCGGTTCCTCCTGTCCCTCTAGGTGTGGCGCGCCGGATGGACATCACGAACCACTACTATTTCGAGCTCACGCCGGAGCAGCGGAGGAATCCCAACTGACAACCCGACTATTTCCCGACTTGTGAAGCCTTCTTTGGGGATCAGCGTGAGAGGGCGCTCGCCAGGAACGAGGAGGACGGCCCACCTCCTCCGAACTTCAACGAGGTCGGCCGTCGGCTGTGCTGGCGCGGTCGGACTCTCCAGAGCGTGATGTCCTACGACACGGCCGCCGACTCTAACCCCCGTCTGCGCTACCCTCAAGTCCAGCCCACGCGTACTCATCCTTCAAGGTTCAACTACGGCGACCCCGACGATGACAACGACGACGGCCGCGGCGAGTACGACGACTACAATGGCGTGTATTACAGGTGTAGGTAGGAGCATGACTGAATCACTCCAACATTCCAAAACAAGTTCGGCCGATTGTGACTTAATCTGTCCATGTATCTTAATTTTCAGCTCTTCTATGTATCTTAATTTTCAGTCGTGCTTTGTTAGTTGTGTTATGTACTTTAATTCCAGTTCTATCGTAATAAAATTTTCTTCCCGCCCTTTTCCTCACATGCATTCTACCCGCCCTTTCCCATTTGTTACTAGTTTGAATAGTTAGAATTTTATTTTTTAAAAACAAAAAAAAATTTAGGTTTAATTATTCAAATGCAAACAATTTTCATGTTGAAAGTTTTGTCAGATTCCAAAGTATACAAAAGATGCTAAATTTAAATATCCAAAAAATTCAAAAATGTTAATACAAAATAAAATATGATTTGCTTTAATAAAATAGGGTTAGATTCCTTTTCAAATGCTTAATATTTCTTAAGTTCAAAGTTTTAGGGTTTGACTATTTTATTTTTGTCTTAATTTAATAATCAAAATTCATATGTAAGTGTTTTAATCATTTTGAAAAATTTCATCTACATTAACTATAAAATGTTTTTATATGAATGGATAGATCTTATTTTTCTGAAAATTATGATATATTATTCATATTTTTCTGAGTTGAAATAAAAAAGATATGAATTTTCTAAATTCTATCCTGTTTTTTGAATTAAAAATGCCCCTCCTTTAATGTACGAAATAAATGCCCCCTTTAACACAGGTTCCAGCCACGAACCGGTGTTAAAGGGGGGGGGATTGTGCACCCACCCCCCTTTAACACCGGTTCGTGGCTAGAACCGGTGTTAAAGGGGGGTGCGCGCACGAAATAATCCCCCATCCTTTAACACCGGTTCGTGGCTGGAACCAGTGTTAAAGGGGGGGGGTTATAATGTGTGCACCTCCTCTTACTCTTCCCCCAGCCAGATCGAGGAGCAGAGGAGCACATAGAGAGGAGTCGTCGCCGCCGCGCCCACTCACGCCGCCGTCGCCGTCGCGCCCACCCACGTCGTTGCCGCCGTCTTGTTGTGCTCTTCTTCTGCGTCCAAGGAATTGACGCGAGGCATCCGCAATCGACCCCAAGCATCGCTTCTTCTCCGAGCCCGACAACCACCACCGTCACCATCCTCGCTGTTTCCGACCCCGCCCGGCCTTGCGGACCCCTCTGGTAGACCCACGGTGAGCCCACGGTGCTCACTCGCCCCTCCGCTCGCTCCCTCTCGCTTGGAGCTGTCGTCGCCTCGCTGCTCTGCAAGCGCCGCCGCTGGCCATCGTTGTTAATGTCGCTCTGGTGACCCCTAGGTAGCGGTGCCGCCTGTTTTAGGTAGGCCGCATCACGCTGAAGCGAACTGGCTACCTAGCGCGCCCTAGGTCGCTCTCCAGCGCCGCTAGCCACCGCCGTCTGGAGCATCCTCCGGTGAGCCCGCGTGGCGCCTGTGTGGCTGTGACGTGGCCCGGTCCCACGCGTCAGCCATTGTGGATAGCCCCTGTTTTGGTGAGAAAAGTGTTAGGGTGTGCTGACTTCAGGCTGACGTAATAACTGGTTTAATAATTCCAGAAAATGTTTAAATCTTGTAAATTCAATAACTAATTATTTATAAGTCATAAACATACAAATAATATATCAAAATGTTCAGAAAAACGAGAACTATTTATTTAAGCTATAATAATTCATTGTTAATCAACTTACATGACAAGTTTAATTATAAGAACATAATGAACCCTCTCATATACATCCGGGATTTCTCCGAATTAGGGTTTGGACCCCTCAGACCTCGTTTAAAATGATCAAGCATGCTTAGGTTTTTAATTTCATTTGTGTATTTATTTGTGTATTTTTTATGAATAATATGTATATTTGTGTATGAATCCAAGTCTACTTGAATGTTTACTCTCTTACTCTAGATAATATTATTGTTTTAGAAACTATGGATCCACTCAGTAGAAACCTTGAAGAGGAAGAAATAATGGAGAACATGATCCACGAGGACACCTCACAATATCTGAACTTGGAGGGACATGATGACAACTCAAGTAGTCATGGAGAAGATAACGACTCCGGTCAACGCACTTTAGTGATTACAAAGTCCGTCGAGGTATATGCATGGATTAACGCTCTGCTGACTTGCACCGATTGATTTGTATATATTTGTACATGTATTAATTAATGCTTCTTTCTTCTTTTATCCCTCCAGATCGACCATCCAGCAACAATCTTCTTCTACGAAAAAGAGCAAGCGAGGCGCGAGCCATTGGTTGAAAGATTATGCAAAGTTCACGATCGAAGCAGTCCGTGTTGATGGCAGGCCGATGGAGCCCAAGAAGGCCGCAGACAAATTTATACGTCAGACTGGAGTTCTTGTTAGGGACCAAATCCCAATAATAATTGAATATTGGAATAAGCCAAAGAAGGGCGACGGTATCTTTGTCGATGAAAGATCCAAAGAAACGCTTTGGACTTTGCTGTTGGTAAATTTCACCCTACCACCAGAGGAGGATGAAAATAAACTGGTTATAAAGGAAAAGGTCAAAGGGTGGACTCTAAATAAGATGGCTGAAGCTTTCTGCAACTGGAAGACAAAATCAAAAAAATTTGTCAGAGCTCGCGAGACTCCAGATTTCGAAGACGCTTATTATGCGAAGATAAGACCTCACTGTCCGAATTTGTGGTGTACAAGGAAGGTGCTATAGCTACAAAGAGGTCAGAAACCAATACGCTAAATGCCCAGAAGAAGGAATATCACCAGAGGACGAGGTCAGGTGGATACATATCTCAGAGGCCTAAGTGGGAGGAAGTTGAGAAGGCCCTGCGCTCTAGAGGGATCACACCCCACACAGAGGGGTGGGACCTACGTGCAAAGACTTGGTTCTATGGAATCGGGGCAAGGTTGGACCCAGAAACGGGATTGTGTATCTTCCCAACAATTTTTGCCAAACCCGTCACTGAACTCATCATGGCATACGAGGAAACAACTGCCATGACCTTCCATCCCGACAGAGAGAATGACCAGCTGACACGCGCCATCGGTAAAAAAGAACACCCTGGACTTGCACGAGGCACAAGGGGTATGACGTGGAAGGATGGGTTTGTCGAGTGGGGAGACTCTTACAGATGGCGTGGCAGAAAAGAAAAAGAGCGTACAGACCGGATGACACAGATAGAACATGCACTTGTGGCGCTGCAGGCGCAAGTGAATGCACAAAATAGCCAGCAAGCTACTGACCCATCTCAGCGGCACGAAGAGACTACATTGGAAGCTGCCGGCGGCCCAGACTCTACGCAGAAAAGCAGCGTGGCTTCCTCAGAGAACGCGCATCCCACGCTTGAAATGGCGGGTCCTCGATACCCTGTGGATGAGCTCACGGAGAGAGAACACGCTGAGCTACATGTGAGATTAATGGGCTTATCCATTAAGGTGGCGGCCAGCCATGCCTTACCTCCTGTAGCTGGTGGAACTTACCACTGCCGATTGATTCCAGATGGCTATGCTATTGTCGGGGTGGATGAGGTTGTGAAGGAATATGAGGAAGCACAGCTTGACCATGCTACAGGTGAAGGGGAAACTCAACTCAAATTTGCAGTGAAAACAACCATCCTTTGGAAGAAGGAACACATCGTGCTTCCAAATTGGAGGCCACTGGCACCCCCGCTGTCTCCACAGCGTCAGCAGTCTGAGCCGCCTCAGCCGTCTCCAAGTCATCAGAAAACTCCCCTATCGTCTCCGCTGCGTCAGCCATCTCCGGCGCTTCAGCCATCTCCTGCGCGTCAGCCATCTCCGACGCGCCAGCCATCTCCTGCGCGTCATCCATCTTCGGCGCGCCAGCCATATGCTGCACGTCAGCCATCTCCAACGCTTCAGCCATCTCCTTCGCGTCAGCGTAAGCGTAATAGAACTTCCACGAAGAGCATCACTAGAACTGCCACGAAGAAATCCGCAGGAAACCGTACGCCAAACAGTCCCGCAGCCTTCCGCCAAGCCATTGCCGGTATTACCGTGGGATCGCAGCGACGAGGAGAACAAGAGGATCTCGGAAGAAGAGGTCAAGAAATTCTTTGAACCTAGACGGGCCGAGCCAAAGGAGAAACTAGATCTGGCGGTGGTGGAGAAGTTTTACAATAATCTTTTGAAACCTGAAACCCCACTTGTGCCGGACTACGAGCGCCAGATTATGAACGGGGGTGCAAAGCGGAGGGAGTCTGAAAGTAGTAGTCATGCGGCACCCCAGAAAATAGTTCCCATGCTCGAAGAGCATGAAAACAAATCGTGTGCCCTGCTCCAAGTGTTCGACACATGGATAGCTCCTCCTATAAATGATTACGAGGAAGAGCTACAAAGAAAGTCCAATGAGATGGGGATGACCTACATTGCATACTTGAATATCATGGGAGACCACTTGCCCAAAGGCGATGTCAACCCCATACAGCCATGGAAGTACAGGAAGAATCTCGTCAAGAAAGAGGAGCTCAAGAATCTACCAACAAAAATGCGAAGATTGCATAAGTGTTACCTTGATTTCTGCAAGACGAGAAAGGAAGAATGGATCATGGCGCATATAAGAGATCAGATTTCTTCTGCGGAGACGACGCTATCACCTTCAACATTCAAGACTTGCATTTTTTTATTCAATCAGAAGGAACTCGACAAAGCTGCCATCAGCCTTTATTGTGTGTAAGTACTATTTCTGTAATTTCTATCTCACCTTATTCAATTCATGTATATATATATGCTCACCATATATGTATATACTATTATGTAGGAAAAAGGTTATGGAATGCATGAAAGGAGGCCCTTTTGACATTGGGTTCGTTGACCCAAATAGAGTTCATGAACAAGTGGTAAAACACAAACCCGGGCAAACAGAAGATTTATTGCTAACGTCTTTAGTGAGACAACAAACCAAAAGGAAAATACTATTGCCTTCCAACTTCTCGTGAGTGTTACCCTCTCTTGTACATATTATGTTTCGGCTTACTCGATGTTAAGTGTAACTGATGATGAGTTATGCGTGCGTAGGTTTCACTTTATTCTGCTAGTCATTCAAGTTGACTCAGGAAAAGTTCTTGTCATGGACTCATTACAAAAAGTCCAAGAGCTATGGACAGACTTTAAAGAGATGCTCCAGAGGTAATTTCAATCATATTATCGCACTAGATCGGCAACTTTCGTAACAACAAGTAATTAATTACTCCTTTTATCCATTTTCTTTGCCGGATAGGGTTTGGAAAAGGTTCACGGGCAGGGCCATGGGTGAATGGTCAGAAGAACTAAAATTTGTAGACCAAAATGTAAGTAATACTAGCCAGCTAGGTATGTGTATCTCTTTGATTCTGCTTCCAATTCCATTATATCATGATTTATTGATTATTATTTTGATTGAACTCTCTATTCTCGTAAAGTGCGCACATTAGGGACCCGGCAATAAATTATGTGGATACTATGTTTGCGAGTTCATTCGCAACACGATATGTGCGACGGGCCAAGCCGCACTGGAAAAATTTAGAGTAAGTAAACGAAGTACACAACATTATTTTATTACCATCAGTTGTGTTGAGTTTTATTCTTATATATATATTGACCTCATTCTTTATATATATTTAGATCGAACGGATGCAGGACCAACTCCTACCATTTGACCGCATACGAGCCATTTAAGAGGAATTGGCGGGGTTCATACTTGATGAGGTCGTCACGCCTGGCGGAGAACTCTTTAGATATCCAAAATGAACGTGTACGGACATGTTATATTGTATATATGCTTGAACGTGTTTGTCTTGTACTTGATGCTTCAACGTATACGGAGAATACTACAATGACGATGTTTGTGTATAATAATAGTTACTTAATTATTCATGTACTCGTATGTACCGATGATGTATGTGTCTACCTCTCCCGATCGATCCCCCCTCCCCTCCCGTCCCCGCCACGCCGCAGAAATCCGCCCAGAACGGTGTGACGGCAGAACTCTTCCGTAGCAGAGATTTATGCCGTTTTTCTGCCACGGCAAATAACCTTTAAAGGGGGCCTGAGCGCTGCGGCAGCCCCATGTACGCCACCCTTTAACAGTGGTTCTTAGAACCACTGTTAAAGGGGGGGCCTCTAACACCGAACCCTCAATAGCGGTTCTGTAACCGGTGTTAGAGGCCTGTCCGAACCGGTGTTAGAGGTCTACCTGTGCACTAGTGACACCAAGTAAGTGCGAGATGTCGGGGATGAATTCGAAAATGAATTTTGAGTCAATTCTTTCACTTCACCTGATATGTAATATTAATTTTCTCTAGATTTCGTTCATCTTTTTTTATTATAATAATAAATTTCTCACCACATGTCCAAATCCAGTTTCTTTGCAAGAAGGTCATTAAACAAAAGGATGCAGATTAGCCTTTTGTGGTGAATGAGATTCGGATAAGACCATTAGGAAATCGAGGAGCATTTTTCAGTGTGAGGCAAGATGAAAGCGAAGAAATACATGCCGGAAAGAAAACCAATAAGGTTTGTATCTATATTGTTACTGTTAGTTTCATATGTTGTATAAACTTTACCTAACATATGCATTTTCAGGCTGTGGCTCTACTTTTTTCTTCTTTTCTCTAGGCCATTTGGCCTCTATACGGTTTTCTCTATTTAGACTAAAAAATACTATATAGTGGCAAATGGGTTGATAAAATGGGTTTGGGTAAATTTATTGTGTCTTTCATTTGCCAAAAGGCCAGCAAATGGTTCCGATTTTGGACCCTTCAAGTTAGGGAATGCTAAATGTGTTTATTGGTTACTACTATGTCATTGTTGATATTATGGGGTTCAAAGTTGTATGATTGGCCACTAACCGTGATATCAAACATATGAGTTAACAATTTGCATTTAGAACCGAGTTGGGAGAGAATGTTGAGCATTTCAAATATCTCTACGACCCATGAGGCCTTGAAGGGAGACCCTCCTTTTGCAAGGAAATAACTAGGGTGAATGGAGAAATTCTTAGGGTTGCACTGTCCAAGGAACAAAACGAGAAATAAGACTAAAATGCGAAAAATTGTAGCTATTATAAATCCACCATTACTGTAATGGAAAATGCACATATAATTTAACTTCGTTCGTCATTTTAAATTTGAATTATGAGAATATCGTAGTCATGAAGGACCGCATTGTCTATGGATGAGACGCGCATTCGCGTGCACTTTTACTAGTATGGTATTGAATTTCTATCAAGATTAAGATACCACCGCGATATGTGTATGGATGGAAGAAATAGTACAATCTTAAAAACATAATAACATACAAGCGCAACATACTCTCACGACCTTATGTCCTTACTACTAGCGAGCAAAACAAAGCTCTTGCCGTCCTGTATCTCTTGGAATAGAGTTTGTAGCATAAAACCACCACGTTACAAACCCAAATTGGCCATATAATACTACTTTTGTTTGTGGGCTACATTTCTAAATTACGTTAAACTTCGTTTGCTAGCAAATTGCCATGAAATATGACCAGGTACCCAACCCAAATGTTGACGTGGCATGCCATAGACGACGCTCGGACATGCCTGTTATTAGCCGTTAACTTCCTGTTTGAAAGTGGGGAAACGACCGGTTAGGTTTCAGTTTCCCTCCGCGTGTGCGTATGTTTTCTGCCCTTGTTTTGGCCCACTTCTCGCAATGGCGGCGGCGAATCACGGCGGCGTCGCCCTTGACCCTCGGCAACGGGGACAGCATGGATTCACCGAGCGGCGGCGCGGAAGGCACGTCCGATCAATACACGATAAGACACTACCATCATCAGCGTGGGCATCACTGAATTAATCAGAGAGCGGCTATGGCTCTTTCCAAGGGTGTCCTCGTGCCACTATCAACAAACAATGACCAGTGGGTATCATCTTTGGGCGGCGTTGAGTAAGAAATCACTCTCTTTGTCCACTCTTCTTCTGAGTCCTGTTTTATGAATATCTCTATCAATTATATCTTGGTACTTTGATGATCAAATTTGGACGGTAAGATTTGAATTTGAATGATTCATAGTCCGTGTTAATTTGGTCGGGGGATGACCCCTGATAGGATCATAAGGGGTGAAAGGTAGTATTGATCCATCTTGGTCTTAGCCGAGTCTGATTGATACAGGCCGAGTTATAACGGTTGAGTCATGTTAGCCCATACTGAGCCGACATAAGAAGTATGTGGGCTGGTGCAGGATAAGGAATCTCTATCTGCAGGTGACGACATGCCGAGTCTCACGAAGAGGAGCCGAGTGAAGGAAAGAAAGAGGCACCTTTCCGAGTCTGGTCCGGGAAAGACCACGCTAAAGCGAAGTCAAAAGATAAGGGCGCCGCCGAGTGACAATTAATGGCGTCGGATGACGCTTAAAGAATCAAGTGACGCATAAAGCGAGAGGTGCCGCCAAAGGATAAGTAGTCCTCTGCATAGTCGGTACTATAGCCTCACTAGTCCTCGTCGAGGAATCTCCTTTCCGCCCTTTCCTCTATTTGTTCGATAGGGTCTTCGTCTCCGTGTAAAATAAAAGCAAACTCTCCAAATTTATGGTGTCTACGTACTGGAAGACCGTTGACTACGTATCTTTGCTGACCGGGTCAAGGGCCTAGGGCCAGTCCATTGATGACTGCAAGTGCACAAATCGTTTGTAGCTAGTTTTAAAATAAAGATATCGTTCTCATAGGGAGCAGTAGGCGAAAGACTAAAATGTGTTTAACTAAAACTAAACAAAGTACTTAAGAAATAATTCTAAGATGCAAGAAATTAGTATTGTTTTTGAGTTTTTGGTTGAGTGAAATAGTAAAGTAAAATGAAGTAAAACTTAATGCATAAAATAGTAATCACGTTCGTAAAAAAGATTGAAACTGCAATAGGGGAAATGCGTTCTCGAGGAGTGGCGAATACACCGCTAGCAATTTAGACTGAGCGATCAAGATTATTACAACGAATATTCTCATTATATGCATGTATGTGGGAGGAGCTCCATATATGGATGATTAGACAACAACCACTGCTCACACCATCCTTTATAACCACAGATGATAGATAAACGACATCAATCGTATTATTCCGCTATTAAGGGATTTCTCCCGCGACATGGACATGGCTTAATGAGTTCTTATTGATTCCCCAAGTTAGTACATAAAGGATGACAACGACTTTATAGTCACAGTAAGTGCTACCATCCCTTCGTCTACCAACAAGTAATCCTCTTCATCAAGTCCCCGTAAGAGGCAAATATTAAAGAGGTGCACAACTCTCAACATCAAGATGAAAACAATTAACAGATACATATAATGATGTATAACATAATAATCTGTATCTCATCTCAATCATATACTAGGGTTTCTCCATCTCCCCAAGAACTAATGATCTATTCAGACATGGAGGCAGACAACATCATGACAGTGGTAATGGAAACGATTATCGATAAATAGTACTTGTATAAATCTACAACTAGTGTAATAATTACAACAAGATCTAGATGGAATGGATGGAGATGATGGTGGTGAAGATGCAGCGGTTGATGAAGATGGAGATTGATGCCTTGGCCTCCTAGATCTGCTTAGGGCGAAGATGGATCCCCAGGACAAGTTCTCCCTCCAGATCCCTTTCGGAGGTGAGGTTTTTGGTGATTCCTGGGTGTTCTGTAGGTCGTCTCTCCGAACCAGTCGCACAGGGTGAAACTATTTGAGGAGGCGGAGGCGGCGCCAACTATACGGCCGAAGCTATATGGCGGCGGACCGTATAGTTGGTCGTCAACTCTTCTGTATCCTTTGCTCGCTTCGGGTTTTCTTCTGGTATTATTAATATTTCCTAGATAAGCAATTTACGTATTTTTTGGCTCCTTTTCACTTTAATGTAACTGCTCGAAGAATTGTGTCCATCATATCCATCATCTGACCTGATCCTGGTGAAAATAAACAAAAAAAAGTGCGTGTGAATGCCGTAAAATACCAAGATCCTATATCTATAAAACAAAATAATGATCTAAAACATGATGCAAATATGCAGTCATCAACTTCCCCGAGCTTAGACTCTTGATCGTCCCGAGCAAGTTTAGCTTAATGGATGTGATTCTCATATTCATGAAGCTAAGTCAATAAAATAAATGAGGCAGTTGCAACATGTGTTTATCATAAAGGATACATATAAATAAGTTCATGAATAGAACCTTACTCGAACCATCCGAATAATATTAGCAGGCTTCCGCACCTTAGCAATTAACAGTTCATAAAAGATTATTCTCAACATGATGTAAAGGTATTCGGTTCAACCGAATGAGTTAGTGAGGTAGTCCCAAGTGTTTTTAGGATCAACATATTCACTTGGGATTCAAAATCTCAAACGTCTCTTTGTCTTACTACAATATAGTGGTATATGCCTATGATGACCCACAAGTATAGGGGGTGTATCGTAGTACTTTCGATAAATAGGAGTGTCGATCCCAACGAGAAGCAGAAGGTGTTGACTAGTGGTATGGAGCAGGAAATCTCTGCAAATACTTAGCAAACAGATCTTTAGTGGTTTTCTGATAAAGCAACAAAACAAAGAGCAAGTAATAAAGAACAAACGCAGCAAGTGGCCCAATCCTTTCTTAGCAAAGGACAAGCCGGTGGAAATACTTATAAGGACCAAACGTTCTCGAGGACACATGGGAATTTTTTCAAGTGCTTTCGCTTCAAATAGCTGAGTACTCTTCTTTGGTGTTGTAAGTGTTGTGTGGGTGAACCTGTGCTAATGTACCGACCTTACTTGGACCAATACATACTTGTGATTAAACCCCCTGCAAACATCCGCAACTACAGGAAAGTAATTGAGATATAAATCTAACCACGGCCTTAAACTCTAAGATCCTATGCTCCCTTATGCAAAGGTGTCCTAACGGGGGTTCAGGTTTCTGTCACTCCAGCAACCCCACAATTAGTAGCAAAATACACAATGCATTCCCTAGGCCCATAAATGGTGAAGTATCATGTAGTCGATGTTCACATGACACCACTAGAATAATAGCACCACAACTTAAATACTAAAGCATTGAATAATAACTCAACACAGATCCACTAATAACAACATGACTTCTCCCATGTCCTCAAGAACTAGACGAACTACTCACAAGACATCATATGGATCAAGATCAAAGATGATATGGTGATGAATAACAATCTGAACATAAACAATAATCCAATGGTTCCACTCACAAGCATCAATTACAATAGTAATTAACACTGGGAAAGTTTCCCCTAAGAACTAAAGCAATATCCAACAAAATTGTTACAGCTGGATGGAGTGGTGATGATGGTGCTGGTGGATGATGATGATGATCCCGATGAAGCCTAGCTTGATGACGGTGTTGATGGCGACGATCTCCCCTCTCCGGGAAGGAATTTCCCTGGCAGAAATCTGTCTACCGGAGAGATCTTTCTCTCTTGGTGTTTTCCGCCCCGTAGAGGCGACGGAAATCTATCTGTGGTCACTCCGCCAGTATTAGGGTTCCATAGGGAAGATATAGGGGAAGGGGCGGAGTCGGGAGCCGGGAAGGTGGGCCACACCTGCCCTAGGCGTGGCCCAGGGTGGGCCCACGCCTAGGGGTGTGGGCCCCCTGTGGCCCTTCTTCGCTCCTCCTTCTGGCTTTCTCAATCTTCTGGAAAAAATAATATTTTCCCATATTTTTCTGGTATTTTTCTGATCTTCGCGAAATTGCATCGAAACGCCTTCTTTTCCATCAGAATCCAGACTACGGCAGTTCACCCTCCAAGAATCATCCAACATGCATAAACAGATAAACAGACATAAGTAATACCACACAATAAGACATATATCAATGAATAGAGGTAAATTATGATATAGAATGGTAATACCACAGAAAGCTTTTTGTAGAAGTTTTATAACCAGAGCACTCTTTTCTCAAAAAGGTTTTTCAATGAAATCTTTCAAAGTAATTCTCAATAGATAAGAGTTTTGTGCAAAACAAGGAAGTAAAGAACATGATTGAATAAATCACCATATGAATGCTTGAAACATAACAACTCAGATGCTTGCTGGAGATAAAGAGGAAGTAGGTTTACTGACTCAACTTGAAAATAGGAGAAAGGTCCCTTCATAGAGGGTAGCAGGGATTTCAAGTCATAAAGAGCTTCCAAAAGATTATGGTACTTACTAGTTTTGAGCCCTCATTGCCACTATCATAGGCATCTTGAGATGATTAAGGTTAATGTGCACAAAGATGGAGCATATGCTTGACGAAATATAAGTTGGCAATCTCATGTCCCTTGAATATGAGGGACACTCCTCATGCTACTCAACTTTAGTCACCGGTAAGTTCTTGTCATTGTAAGTACATGCGTATCATAGAGAACCGCCAATGGGGTACCCCTTGCACATGGTACAGGAGCTATCCCATAACCAAAATGACAAGGCAAGCAGACAATGAGCATCTCAGCGATCTTTTTATTTACTATGTGCATAGATTTTTATTGAGGATGCTTCATAGATAGCTCACTATGTTGAAGCTGCAAGTTTCCACCATGATTAGGCATGGCTTAGGCTAGCGGCCCAAGCGTTTCTCTAACACAAAATACAAACTCCATGGACTTACAAGTTCCCTCTTTATTTCACACCGTTGACATCCATAGACAAAAGAGCACGATATCAACTGAGTACTAAGTACAGGTGCAATATTGAAAGTGTTCCCTGTGACAGCACGATTCTGCTAATTCCAATGTATAGATGCAAGCATATACAACTTCGATGGCACAATGGTTCAAGTCTATTAGGGGCAAGAAAATAAGGTGTGCCATCAAGTTCGTGAGAGCTTTACTAACTAGTTTTCACATAACAAAATACTTTTTAATTCGAAAGATAGACGAATCTTGAGAATTTGCTTGGAATAACAATAATGCTACTAGGTAGATATGGTGGACACAAATGGCAAAGGTTTTGGTTCAAAGGGACTGGAAACATGAGAAGTATGCCTTCTCAAAATAGGTTTTTGGCTAGCAAAGCTGGGTAGCAAGCAAAAGAGTTGTAAGAAACAAGAAAACCTACAAGTGATAAAGCCAAAGATGCAATCTTCTTTGAAGACACAATAGATCTTAAATAAAGAATACTAAGCTTATGAGCCAACAAGAAAGAAAATAAATGATACAAAATACCTGTAAGCTTTTTCTCTTTTTCTTTCAAACCTCAAAAAGTATTGATACTGACCAGAACTCAGTTTGCCAAAACTAATTTAGATCCACTTGATGCTCCCAAAGTGATGCCAATACTGATCAACAAGATCCATCATATAATAGAGATTGCAAACTAAAATAAGAGGTGCAAAAAGTAAAAGATGAAACTTCTCATTAATATTACAATAAAGGCACTCACACTAAGGGATACATAGATGATCAAGTAAAGGAGAGATACTTCCACATGCAAACCAAACTATAAGATAATTTCTCTACCAAAGATATGAATCCACTAAATAGGTAAAAGATAATAGATAATGATGGTGATACCGCGTCACTCCCCCCAAGCTTGGAACAAGCTAAGGGGATGCCAAACCTGATGACGAATTACTCATTTGGCGGTGGTGGTGTTCTCATGTTTAGGGTAAAGGAGATCCTCCATCATCTTACGAAGCCTGTCATTCTCTTCTTGATGTATATCCACCTTCATCCTCAAAGCACGGTACTTATCACAAACTCGTTAGTGGTTCGAAGGGCTTCTATTGCCTCAGGGCAGTATCTAAATTCTGGACCGAAAGCTATGATTCCCTGCATGTTACGAGAAAAAGCATCTCCAGTGTTAATTGCTCCTACCAAAGTAGGTTTCCTTGTCGTTGCCCCTGCGGAGGTTTGTTCTTCCAATTTTATATCCTCCATGGGCTTTTTGCCTTTGTCGTTGGCGGAGACCATGGTGCTCTAAACTTGAGAAGATTTCCTGACAGAAACAGATGAAATGAAAACACGAAGATAACACGATGCACGAACCTCTGGGGATCCGGGGGGTTATATAATACGAAGTTTCAATGCATAAGGAAGGCACTGGTACGAAAACGAAGCGGAGTCGGAGCTCGGGGTGCTCACACCCCCTCCAGGCGCGAGGCAGCTGGGGCCGCGCCTGGGGTGGGTTTGGCCACCCCGGCCTCCTGTTCCTCCTCTATTTCGTCTCGTAACTTCCCTTATGTATTAAAAACATCAAAAATATAAAAAGATTGGGGTTTCACGAACCTTCTGTTTTCACCTTTTTTTACCTGTTCAAAGACAAACACTACAGACTCCTTTTCTCCTTCTCCTGGAAATTCCTTTTCTCTCAAGGCAATACACAAACTTCAATGGAAACATTAGTGTAAGAAAAAAATTAGCCTTTAGGTTCACACTTCAACTGAAATCCACCAAAACAAAAGCTTCTATAAGAGCAAATGCAAATGATAACCAAAATCTGTCAAAATAGACCAGCAACTAAATATTGATTTTTTCAAAAAACTTATGTTGCTCAAATCAAAAAGTGCAGAACTAATGAAAGTTGGATAACGACTTGGAGAACAAGCTCAGAAAATTGTAGCTCCATCTGACGTACTGAGCTCCCTCATGAAATTTTATGGTATAGCACAAAAATATGTCCCAGGACAGCCACTTTTCACAACTCCTCCACTTCTCAAAAGTAGTTGAACTTGATACAAAAACCAAAACAAAAAGGATAAGGTGCGGTTATTACAGAGGTAATAACTTCCAAGACTCAACCAAACTCTTGGGTTATCTCCCAACAAGTACTTTTCTTTAATGCCTTTAAGTTAGGCTTGAAACTTTCAAAGATGCTCACAAAGGAGATATATATCTGGAATGAAAGAGAGCATCAAGAAGAAAATAACCAACACACTTGAGTCTAACCCACTTCCTATGCACGGGGGAATCATGAGAAAACGAATTGTTGAAACAAAAAGGCACCAGCATAGGAAGACAAAACAAATGCAACTTCAAAGCTTTCAACATAAAACAGGGAAACTTAACATTATTGAGATGCATAAAACCATGTTTACCTCTCTCGTAATAACTTTCAGTAGCACTTCGAATAAAGTTGACAATATAACTGTCACTAGCAACAACTTTACAATCAGAATGAGCATACTTACAGTCACCAAAAAGAGGTCCAAGGTCATAAACCGGATCAATAGAAGAAAGTTGTTCCATCCTGAAATCTTTATTAGGCAAGCTATTTTCATAAGGAGCTTTAGCAAATTTGGAAAAGTAAAACTCATAAGAATATCCATCAAACTTAGTTAAAACTTTTTCCTTCTTACACTCTATAATAGCTCCACAAGTGTTCAAGAAAGGTCTACCAAAAATGATAGGACAAGTTTTGCTAGCTGCAGAATTAAGCACTAGAAAATCAGCAGGATACTTAATCTTACCACAAAGAACCTCCACATCTCTTACAATACCAATAAGGCATATGGTTTCCTTATTAGCAAGGTGAATAACCACATCAATGTCCTCAATCTCACAAGGACCAATTTCATGCATAATTTCCCTATAAAGCTCATAAGGAATATCACTAAAACTAGCACCAATATCACATACACCATAATAGCAATGATCACCAATTTTAACAGAAAGCATAGGAACACTAGCTTTTCTAATCTTACTAGGATGAGAGATAATATTAGAAGCGTATTCATAGAAGACAATGTGCTCATCCTCTATATTTCTAGCGTAAATATCTTTCACACAATAGCTACCACAGGTTCAATATTCAACTGCTCATCAGGCTCCATAGTTTTCTTAGTACCTTTATTGTCTGCACTAATCATCAAAGAATACTCCTTTACCTTAGCCGGGAAAGGTATTTTCTCAACATAAGGTTCATGCACAATATGATTAGTAGTACAAACTTCAGTGCTTCTAACAGGAACATGACTAACAACATCTTTATAAGGTGCATGGTACTTATTCCACTTCTTCTTGGGAATTTCTATGTAAGAGGCAAAGGCCTTAAAACAGTTGGCAATACTTTGAGAATCCAGACCAAACTCATTACTAATATCACAGAAGTCATCAGTTCCCATAAAAGATTTAATGCATTCGTAATCATAGTTTATACCTGACTTTCTTCCTTTGTCATTCTCCCAAGCTTCAGTGTTCTCTTGAATACGGTCTAGTAGATCCCATTTAGATTTTTCCTTCATACGTGTGAATGCTCCAGCACAAGAAGCATCTAATAAATCTTTATCATGAAGAGAAAGCCTAGCATAAAAGTTATTGATAATAATATTGTTAGGGAGTTCATGAATAGGACATTTAAGCATTTGTAACTTCAATCTCCCCCAATCTTGAGTTGTACTCTCTCCATCACGAGGCCAAAAGTTATATATCAGATTTCTATCCTTATGAATCTCACTGGGAGGATAGAATTTAGAATAAAAGAGAGATGCCATTTCCTCCCATTCCATGGATTGTCCATTCTTCAGCAGCTTATACCATTCTTTAGCTCTCCCTTTCAAGGATACGGAGAGTAACTTCTTCTTCACCTGTTCAGTTGTGATTCCTGCACACTTAAACAACTCGCATAATTCATGGATAAAAAGCAAATGATCACCAGGATGGACAGTTCCATCCCCAAAATAATAATTATCCATAACATGATCAATAATACGTGTAGGTATCTTAAAAGGATCTATCTCAACAGGTGGTGGTTCATCTACTACCCTAGCAGTGGTAGTAGTTTTCCCAAATAGAAAACCAAGTGGGTTATCCATATTGGAAGCAAAGTAACAAGCAGTAACAAAAAGCAATACTCATAGTAAAAGTTTCATTTACCAGTTCCACTCTTCAATAGCGCTTCACTCCCTGGCAACGGCGCAAGAAAATAGTCTTGATGACCCACAAGTATAGGGGGTGTATCGTAGTACTTTCGATAAATAGGATTGTCGATCCCAACGAGGAGCAGAAGGTGTTGACTAGTGGTATGGAGCAGGAAATCTCTGCAAATACTTAGCAAACGGATGTTTAGTGGTTTTCTGATAAAGCAACAAAACAAAGAGCAAGTAATAAAGAACAAAAGCAGCAAGTGGCCAAATCCTTTCTTAGCAAAGGACAAGCCGGTGGAAATACTTATAAGGACCAAACGTTCTCGAGGACACATGGGAATTTTGTCAAGTGCTTTCGCTTCAAATAGCTGAGTACTCTTCTTTGGTGTTGTAAGTGTTGTGTGGGTGAACCTGTGCTAATGTACCGACCTTACTTGGACTAATACATACTTGTGATTAAACCCCCTGCAAACATCCGCAACTACAGGAAAGTAATTAAGATATAAATCTAACCACGGCCTTAAACTCTAAGATCCTATGCTCCCTTATGCAAAGGTGTCCTAACGGGGGTTCAGGTTTCTGTCACTCCAGCAACCCCACAATTAGTAGCAAAATACACAATGCATTCCCTAGGCCCATAAATGGTGAAGTATCATGTAGTCAACGTTCACATGACACCACTAGAATAATAGCACCACAACTTAAATACTAAAGCATTGAATAATAACTCAACACAGATCCACTAATAACAACATGACTTCTCCCATGTCCTCAAGAACTAGACGAACTACTCACAAGACATCATATGGATCAAGATCAAAAATGATATGGTGATGAATAACAATCTGAACATAAACAATAATCCAATGGTTCCACTCACAAGCATCAACTACAATAGTAATTAACACTGAGAAAGTTTCCCCTAAGAACTAAAGCAATATCCAACAAAATTGTTACAGCTGGATGGAGTGGTGATGATGGTGCTGGTGGATGATGATGATGATCCCGATGAAGCCTAGCTTGATGACGGTGTTGATGGCGACGATCTCCCCTCTCCGGGAAGGAATTTCCCTGGCAGAAATTTGTCTACCGGAGAGATCTTTCTCTCTTGGTGTTTTCCGCCCCGTAGAGGCGGCGAAAATCTATTTGTGGTCACTCCGCCAGTATTAGGGTTCCATAGGGAAGATATAGGCGAAGGGGCGGAGTCGGGAGCCGGGAAGGTGGGCCACATCTGCCCTAGGCGCGGCCTAGGGTGGGCCTGATCCTAGGGGGTGTGGGCCCCCTGTGGCCCTTCTTCGCTCCTCCTTCTGGCTTTCTCAATCTTCTGGAAAAAATAATATTTTCCCATATTTTTCTGGTATTTTTCTGATCTTCGCGAAATTGCATCGAAACGCCTTCTTTTCCATCAGAATCCAGACTACGGCAGTTCACCCTCCAAGAATCATCCAACATGCATAAACAGATAAAAAGACATAAGTAATACCACATAATAAGACATATAGCAATGAATAGAGGTATTATGATATAGAATGGTGATGCAAATTGGACATATCAACCTACTTGCTCTTTGCACATTCTCTCTTTTTCTTCATATTTTTTTATTTTTCTATATATATTTGTGCTCACACTTTTTCTTTAAGTATTGTGCAAAGAATCTAGCCATATATTCCACCTCATGTAGGAATTTCAAAGTTTAACGATCTCAATTACCAAATTCCAAATATATACGAAGAATCTTTAGACCTTGAGTATTCTACCTCAACTTTTCCTCACTCTATTTGATAGAACTTATATTTCTCCTTTGTTCAAGGTTTTTATTTTTAATAATAATTAATTAGATAATCTCACCTTTTTTGTAAATCAAACCATTGACCTACAACATATTGATCAAATTATCTTTATGTGTTTCGTTAATACCAATGGTGTGGGAGACTTTTATTTGCGGTGACCCAGCATACCACTTCATGTGTAGTACACTATAGTCATTGACATGACATCCACAGAACACCGTTCCGTAAATATCACATCCCTCAGAGTGGTACAAAAGAAACATTGCGGGTCCATATTACAGAATTACACACATGATTATTATTACAATACCGGAAGTTCAAGACTTCCAAAAGATCCAACTTACAAATCAAAATATAAAGTGTTCAGCGGATTTTAAAAACAACAACTCCGACTAGGAGTTGAGCTCAACAGCTTATTCTATAGAGTTCATGCTGCTTGGCTCCGTTGGTTACTACTAACTAGAGATACTTAGTTGGACTCGTTATCATCGACACCATAGCGGATTTCATAATCCACTCCTTCAACTCCTCTGGACAGATCAGGTTCCTCGTAGAACACATCTTCTTGGCATTCGGTTGCATACATTGGCACGTCTTCGGGATCCTCAGAGTCTAAGCAAGGGATCAAAGGAAAGAATGAGTAACAACGTCACCCAACAAGTTCATTATATGCAAGGTGGGAAGTTTGATGCTCTAACTACCACCTCGGATTATAAATGTTTGGTACTATGCAATTTTTTGTAAATCTTTCTTAAAAGATTGATTTTATTCTGAAAAACTATGACAATCAGCCTTCATAGGTTGACTAGAACTTTCATGGAGTTCCTTTCCTGTCGCGTTCATAGCTCCTTCCCGGAACAGGGAGTAACAAGTTACAGTTCTTACACTCTGCAGAGGTGCGTTACTTTACCCATGAGAGATCAACTCCTTGTTGCACAACCGGGCGTATTTTCCCGTCCACAATTCCATGATGTGGGGCCCAATAGTTGGTCCAAGCCAATCACTGCCCCCTTCGCGACCCCGCATGCCTCCTTGGTGTACACCATGCCCACATAATGAATTACGGCAATGGTTTGTACAAACCATTAGATGCCAGAACTATCATGGGACGATGAGGGTTCCCACCCATATGCTGCATATCCTCTACGAATTACCAATTAATATGCACGCTACGAGGATAACATCCACGACCTGCACATCCGGCTTCATGAGAGAGGAAGAAGATGCAGCTGACTTCTCTGTCCCATTCCAAATCTCATGGCTAACGCGTAATATACAGCGCTAGAATAACTGATGTCAGGGGTTATTAAGTCCCTACTTGATTATCATTATTTCAATTAGAACTCTAAGTTCTATTTCTCCATCATATCACCACTTAGGATGATATCTATAATTTCTTTATTTGCGAAAATAATATTTTCTTTCTTTTAT
Source organism: Avena longiglumis (assembly GCA_030063025.1). Taxonomy (NCBI): domain Eukaryota; kingdom Viridiplantae; phylum Streptophyta; class Magnoliopsida; order Poales; family Poaceae; genus Avena; species Avena longiglumis. Next base: position 435,955,843 of record CP125975.1, on the reverse strand, counting down.
AGCATATATGATAACACACAATTTGCAATACTTTGATAAAGATTCTTCAAAGGACATGAGCAAGTGATGGACTTGCCTTGTGATGGCAAGGTAGTGAAGTCTGATGCTTGCACTGGACCTTGAGCTTCTAGTTCTACAAAAACATCATTATTGCCCGGTAAGGACAATATTTAAAGAAGCAAAATGATTCTGCAAGTAATGTAATGCATTATTTAATTTTATATGCATTTACCCCAAAACGTTCCTTTTTAGAAATAAAGGATTTATAAATATTTTACTTTTTAATATTTTATAACATATATTGAATTATTTTATTTTATTTCTCTTTTATTTGACTTTTATTGATTTAATAATTCTTTTAGGAATTATCAATTATACATTAAAAATGGTGATTAAATATTGATTTAGTATTTTTCTAAAATACTACAATATTAGTACATAATGAAAGTGAGTTTTAGTTAATTTTATCACCTTTCAATAATTTTGAAAAATTCCATAAGGAATATATAATTTACAAAATTCCTAATAAAATTTAAATGTCTAAAATTTTATATTTTAATTTATTTGAGTAGTTTGGATTTTTGTGAATCCAAAAATATTTTATTTATAATTTTTGGACTTTTATTTGTTTCCTAGAATTTTATTAATTCCAGGGGTATTTTGGTCTTTTCCTTTTTATTAAAACAGGCCTGGAAGAATTTCTGGGCTAGTTAAACTTATTGGGCCCTAGTGGCCCATTAGTTCTAGACAAAAGGACCACCCCGAAGGGTCTGGCCCAGCTCGGCCCACTCCTCACTGCCTCTCTCTCTCCCTCGAGTTCATTGTCTCCTCCTCTGACCCTGACCCTGTGGCCGGCGATGCCGCCACCATCGATTCCCGTCGCCGTTGGCCGTTCTGGTCGCCGCCGTGGTGCAACAGGGGGTTTTCGACGATGCTCTTTCATTCGATCCAATTGGATTCGAGCCTAGGGCTCTCCTGCGATGGATTGATGCCATCCCGAACCCTAAGGTTTGGGGATTGGCATGGATCCAGGTGTTGTCTCGGTCGTCGTGTGTCGATGTCATGCTCTGCACCTCCAGGCGTGATCAGGGTCACTGTCGTGGCGCTGTGCGGGTTGCAGCGCCCCCTCTAGGGTGCTCCCCTTGCCGCCATGGTCGTCGGCCCCTCTGCTATTCTTCAGCGAGGACCTACGGTGAGTTTGATTCCCCTTCCCTGGTGCTCTCTATGCTTGCTGATTCGATGCTAGATGTTGGCAGTGTCCTTTCTGGCTACTATCTGATTCAGATTAGGATGATTATCCATTTAGGGTTGCTGTGATGTGATTGATCATGTGCTGGATGAATTGAATCATGTTTGGATGGTATGTACACATGCTAAATGATTATTGGCCTGAGGCTTGTTGCTTAAAAGGATCTATGATGTTTCTGGTGGCTTACTAGATGATTTGATGCTTGGATTGCATTTGATTCATATGATGTAGTTGTTTGGGAAACATGCTTGGTAAAGCCAATGATATGATAGCTTTCCACTGTTTATTTGATTCATGGTCATGATTATGATAGGATATAGATACTGTCTTAGTGTTGTTAGCTTGGGAATTAACATGTGGTTTGAGATCATCATGATCTCAAACAGTGAAGTGTAACATAGGAATATCCTAGTTATGATTCCTGTGTTAACAGGAAAATGATTAGTTAGTTGATTGTCTGAATCTATGATGATTTACTGTCTTTCCTGATTCATATTGGATTGTTCTTGTGACACCATCATGGTATGGCACACAAGAATAACTCTAATCCATTGATTGGGTTGTTTGAGGCTTAAGACAAACTTGGCTTTATAAGATAAATAGAGATGCTCTTCTCTGAATTCCCTAAGACCGATGATGTTGGTCCGAGGCTTAGGGATTCAGATCTTATCTAATTGGTTCATCTAGATAGTCCTGGTAGTGGTACCATCTATTCTTTATTGGATCAAAGCTTGGAAAAAAATGATAGTGAGCTTGATCAATCTATGGATCCCAAAGATTTGTTTCTAAGGTGTTGTAGGGTTCGCAGCATAGAAAACAAAAATTTTCCTATGATGGGAACTATGTACCAAGATCTAGATACTAGATACAAACAACGGGAGGATGTATATCCGTAGAGAACATACCCTTGAAGACCGACAAAGCTTAACAAGTTCAACTCGTGGTTGATGTAGACGATCTCTTGCTGATCTCAAGATTGAGAGGAAGTCCTAGCGCCACAAAGCAGCAGCGCATCCGTGCTCGCACACACGTACAAGACACCGGGCAACCTCCGCCTCCTCGCTCCAGCGATGCAGCGGAAGCACAACCCTTTCTTTCCGAATAGCCACCGGGAACATGTATCTCGCTAGTCCGAGACCATGGGGGATAAATTCTAGAGGGGGAGAGAGATCCTTCACGAGGAGGTGTGAGAGACAAGTGAGAGGAGGGGCTCCTTTTATAGGAGGAGGGGGCACCCAAGGGGGTGGCCGCCGGCCATGGGGGCTGCCCCCTCCCCTCCTTCATTCATGTGGGCGGACACTCCACTCACAAAATGGCCCTTAAATTTTCTCCACTCAAAAATCCACTCAAATTCCCATTAAATTTCCACCAAATTTAATGCAAACTCTCATTAAATAAAACTCTTTTATTTTATTCAGAATTTTGTCAATTACTTTAATGACAAACATTCACAAATAACCCCTTGCTAGAACTCCATTTCACATGCATAACCTCTTTATGCAATTTCACCCGAAAACCTATTTCGGTATCTAGTGAAATAAATTCATGCGCTTGTTTATTCTTTCGGCATGAAACATTTGCTCCAACTGGATGCCAGTGTCCCTTAAGTGTGTCACCCTACAGTTCGCGAATAATGCGGACATGATCGAGACCCTTCTCCGATCAATAATCGATGCGGACACGAAATCCATCGACTCCCACACATTCAACGATGACTTTTCCTGTGATCGTCGGAACCTTTTACGCTTGTATCTTAATCCCTTTGTTTCACGATATATTACATGTCCGAGATTCGATCATCGATATCTCCATACCTAGTTTGATCTCGTTACTGACATGCACTCTTTTCTCGTTCCCGTGATATAACATTCTAGTGATCAAATCACTTGCTTGCAAGCTAACCAATGTGATATCACCGAGAGGGCCCAGAGCATATCTATCCGTCATCGGGATGAACAAATTCCACTCTTGATCCATGATTCTCAACATAACACTTTTGTAGCTTTGAAGCCATCTTTATAATCACCCAGTTACGGAGTGACGTTTGATGTCAACAAGAAACTCTTCCGGTGTTAGTGATTGGCATGATCTCATGGTCTAAGGATTAGGATTACTTCATAGTTTCTTTATAGCAATATAGACTCAATGACTTTGATTGTAATGCTATACTTAGGATGAATGTTCATCACACCATTACACTAATGTTATGATCTCGTTATTAACAACATCCAATGTCTATGATCAGGAAACTGTGATCATCTTGTTAATCAACGAACTAGTTTATGAGAGAGGCATAACTAGGAACTTCCTGTTTGTTTATTAAACACACATGTATTAACTTTTCCGTATTAATACAATTATAGCATTCAAAATAAACATCTATCATATACTTGGAATACACATAATAAACATTTTATTATTGCCTCTCAGGGCATATTCCCTTCAGTCTCCCACTTGCACTAGAGACAATAATCTAGTTACATTGTGATGTATCTAACACCCATGGAGTTTTGGTGTAGATCATGTTTTTCTCTAGGGAGAGTTTTAGTCAACGGATCTGCTACATTGAGATCCGTATGTACTTTACAAATCTTTATATCTCCATCCTTGACATGCTCGCAGATGGAGTGAAACCGGCGCTTAATATGCTTAGAATGCTTGTGAGACCTTGTCTCTTTGGTATTGACAGTGGCACCATTGTTGTCACAATAGATCACCATTGGGTCCAACGCGTTTGCAACCACACCTAGTTCGGATATGAACTCATTCATCCAAACTGCTTCCAAAGCCGCTTCTGAAGCAGCAATATATTCGGCCTCCGTTGTTGATCCCGCCACCACAGGTTGTTTGGAGCTCCTCCAACTAATCGCTCTGCTATTCATGATAAATACGTATCCGGATTGAGACTTAGAGTCATCCGGATCGGTGTCAAAGCTAGCGTCAACATAACACTTAGAGACGAGCTCTTCTTCACCTCCGTATACAAGAAACATATCCTTAGTTCTTCGTAAGTACTTAAGGATATTCTTGACCGCTTTCCATTGTTCTGAACCTGGATCCGATTGGTACCTACTAGTCAAACTAATAGCATGTGCCACATCCGGTCTTGTACATAGCATGGCGTACATTATAGAGGCTATGGCTGAAGCATAGGGGACCTTGTCCATTATCTCTCTTTCTTCCACCGAAGCCGGACTTTGAGTCTTACTCAATGTCGTGCCTTGTGTCATAGGTAAGAACCCCTTCTTACTATCTTCCATTTTAAACTTCTTTAAAATATTATCAACGTATGTACTTTGTGATAGCCCTATTAGGCGCCTAGATCTATCTCTATAGATCTTTATGCTTAATATGTATGACGCTTCACCTAGGTCCTTCATTGAAAATTTGCTGTTTAGATAACTTTTAACACTGTTTAAAAGATCTATATCATTTCCGATCAATAATATGTCATCCACATATAATATCAGAAATGCCACATTGCTCCCACTCACTTTCTTGTAAATACAAGCTTCTCCATAAGTTTGGACAAATCCAAACTCTTTGATCACCTCATCAAAGCGGAGATTCCAACTTCGTGATGCTTGCTTCAATCCATAGATGGATCGCTGAAGCTTGCACACCTTGTTAGCATCCTTAGGATTGACAAAAACCTTTGGTTGTATCATATACAACTCTTCTTCAATATTACCATTGAGAAACGCGGTTTTGACATCCATCTGCCATATCTCATAATCGAAATATGCAGCAATTGCTAACATAATCCTAACTGACTTTAGCATCGCTACGGGAGAGAATGTCTCATCGTAGTCAACTCCTTGAATTTGTCGAAACCCCTTTGCGACAAGTCGAGCTTTATAGACGGTTATATTACCATCAGCATCAGTTTTCCTTTTGAAAGTCCATTTGTTCTCCACGGCCTTTCGGTCGTGAGGTAAGTCCACCAAGTTCCAAACTTGATTTTCATACATGGATTCCATCTCGGATTTCATGGCTTCTAAGCATTTGTTGGAATCCGGGATCATCATCGCTTCTTCATACGTCGCAGGTTCATCATTTTCATCAACCATGAAATTCATGACAGGATTTCCGTATAGTTCGGGAGCTGCACACGTCCTGCTAGACCTGCGAGGTTCGGTAGTACTCTCATTCGGATTTTCATGATCATTATCATTAGTTCCCTCTTCAACAGGTGAAGCCAACTCCGGAACAACTTCCGGCGCTGCGCTACTCGCCATATTTTGAAGAGAAGGTTCAATAACCTCTTCGAGTTCTACCTTCCGACTACTCACACCTTTCGCGAGAAACTCTTTCTCTAGAAAGGATCCATTCTTGGCAAAAAAAAAACTTGCCCTCGGATCTATGATAGAAGGAATACCCAATAGTTTCCTTAGGGTATCCTATGAAGACGCATTTTTCCGCTTTGGGTTCGAGTTTATCCGGTTGAAGTTTCTTCACATAAACATCGCATCCCAAAACTTTAAGAAATGACAGCTTAGGTTTGTTTCCAAACCACAATTCATACTGTGTATTTTCAACGGATTTAGATGGTGCCCGATTTAAAGTGAATGCAGCAGTTTCTAGTGCATAGCCCCAAAATCACAACGGCAAGTCCGTCAGAGACATCATAGATCGAACCATATCTAATAAAGTATGATTATGACGTTCCGACACACCATTTCGCTGTGGTGTTCCGGCAGGCGTGAGTTCTGAAACAATTCCACACTCTTTCATGTGAGTGCTAAACTCGTAACTTAGATACTCACCTCCACGGTCGGACCGTAGAAATTTGATCTTTCTATTACGATGATTTTCCACTTCATTCTGAAATTCCTTGAACTTTTCAAAGGTTTCAGACTTGTGTTTCATCAAGTAGATATAAATGTATCTACTCAAATCATCTGTGAAAGTAACAAAATAACGATATCCATCTCGCGCCGACACACTCATTGGACCACATACATCAGAATGTATGATTTCCAATAAATCTGTCGCCCGTTCCATTGAACCGGAAAACGGCGTTCTAGTCATCTTGCCCATAAGGCATGGCTCACATGTATCAAATGATTCATAATCAAGTGATTCCAAAAGTCCATCCGAATGGAGCTTCTTCATGTGTTTAACGCCAATATGACCTAGACGGCAGTGCCACATATATGCGGATATATCATCATTTAGTTTAATCCTTTTAGCATCAACATTATGAATATGTGTAACATTATTATCGAGATCCAAAAGAAATAAACCATTCATCATCGGTGCATGACCATAAAAGATTTCATTCATATAAATGGAACAACCATTGTTCTCGGATTTAAATGAATAACCACTTCGCCTCAAACACGATCCAGATACAATGTTCATGCTCAGTGCAAGCACCAGATAACAATTATTCAACTTTATTACTAATCCCGACGGCAAGTGGAGAGGCAGCGTTCTGACGGCGATCACATCAACGCTTGATCCATTGCCGACACGCATCTTGACCTCACCCCTTGCTAGCGGTCGCTTGTTCCATGACCCACGATTCGAGTTACAAATATTAGCAACTGAACCGGTATCAAATACCCAGGTGCTACTGTGAGCACTAGTCAAGTACACATCAATAACATGTATATCATATATACCTTTGTTTGCCTTGCCGGCCTTCTTGTCTGCCAAATACTTGGGGCAGTTGCGCTTCCAGTGGCCAGTCCCCTTACAATAGTAGCACTCGGTATCAGACTTAGGTCCAACTCGGGGTTTCTTTTCAGGCACGGCAATAGGCTTGCCGCCCTTACTTCCCTTTCGTTTTCCCTTCTTGTCTTTCTTGAAACCAGTGTTCCTATTGATCATCAACACTTGATGTTCCTTTTTGATCTCCACTTCTGCAGTTTTAAGCATTGACAGAAGCTCGGGGAGAGACTTCTTCATGCCTTGCATATTATAGTTCATCACAAAGCTCTTATAGCTAGGTGGCAGAGACCCGAGACACGATGGATGCCTAAGTCAATGGGAATCGTTATTCCCAAGGACACAAGCTTATCGGCGTAACCCGACATCTTGAGTACATGCTCACTAACGGAGCTGTGCTCTTCCATCATGCAGCTAAAGAACTTTTCTGAAGCGTTGTAGCTCTCAACAGCAGCATGTGTGTTGAAAATCATTTTCAACTCACCCATTGTATCAAAAGCATTGCCGTTTTCGAAACGCTTTCGAAGTTCTGGCTCTAGCCCATACAATATGCCGCAATGAACTAAGTTGTGGTCCTCCTGACGAGTCTAATAGACATTCTTCTCCTCGTCAGGGGCATCCTCAAAAGGTGGGGGGCCTAACGGCGCTTCTAGCACATATTGCTTTTGTGCAGTAGAGAGGAGAATCCTCAAATTCATGGCTCATTCGGTAAAGTCGCTACCGTTCGTTGCAAGTTTCTCTTTCTCCGTGAACACATCGAAATTAAAAGAAGGTGGTGCCATCTACAACAGAATTTGTAAAGTTTAGACTAAGTGTATGATAGATTGAGTTCAACTAATCCATATTACGAATGAACTCCCACTCAAAAACGACATCCCTCGTACCTTTTTGGTGATTACATGAACCAAATCCACTACACCAAGTCCGATCATCACGTGAGTCGGTGTATCTTCAAAGGCGAGCATCAAATGGGCATCATATCTACTATATGACTCATGCTTAACCTTTCGGTCCGTGTTCCGAGGCCATGTCTATACATGCTAGGCTTGCCAAGTTACAACCTTAGTACTCACGTGTGTAACTGTTTTACACCCGAAATATGGTCGTGGATCCAAGAACACCCGATCATCACGTGATGTCTTGGAGCGACGAAAACATAATCGGTGCATACTAAAGGAAGAGCACATTCTTATCTTGATATTTAAAAGAGGGATCATATTATTATGCTAACAAAGCGCTAAACAAGCAATATAATATGCTATCAAACATCACATGTTTATTAGTGAAATGTTATGGTTCCCGCAGATGATCTCAATCATGTGCATCGTGGTATGATCATTATCATACCTATATGTGTAAATCCAAGGTCTATGGAGTTTACACGCTATGTGTGTTTTAAGAGTATCATCTCATACTTCTATTTATAACATCACCATATCATAACACTAGCCCAGCAACAATCTAAACTAGACGCCTCTACGTGGCTTAGGGCTTTCGAGATAGAACCGTTCTTACCTACGAACATGAACCACAATGAGGATAACCAAATTGTTGACAACTCGTTGCAAAATAGATATTGACTATAGTAGGAGAGACAGACACCCGCTAGCCACTTATGCAAACTAGTTGCATGTCAAGCGTGGAACAGGTCTCGTGTGCGAGGACATGTAAAGTTTGTCCGGTCCGCTTCATCCCACTATGCCACCAATATCCAAAATTACAACTAAGGAGCAACAACATGATCATCATCGCCCACATACTCATATGTGTACTACCCGTGTAAAGTATCTATGCATAGATCCGGCTATGATACCACTGTAGGGTTCGCAGCATAGAAAACAAAAAATTTCCTACGATGGGAACTATGTACCAAGATCTAGATACTAGATACAAACAACGGGCGGATGTATATCCGTAGAGAACATACCCTTGAAGACCGACAAAGCTTAATGAGTTCAACTCGTGGTTGATGTAGACGATCTCTTGTAGATCTCAAGATCGAGAGGAAGTCCTAGCGCCGCAAAGCAGCAGCGCATGCGTTCTCGCACACACGTACAAGACACCGGGCAACCTCCGCCTCCTCGCTCCGGTGATGCAGCGGAAGCACAACCCTTTCTTGCCGAATAGCCACTTGGAACATGTATCTCGCTATTCCGAGACCATGGGGATAAATTCTAGAGGGGGAGAGAGATCCTTCACGAGGAGGTGTGAGAGACAAGTGAGAGGAGGGGCTCCGTTTATAGGAGGAGGGGCGCACCCAAGGGGGTGGCCGCCAGCCATGGGGGCTGCCCCCTCCCCTCCTTCATTCATGTGGGTGGACACTCCACTCACAAAATGGCCCTTCAATTTTCTCCACTCAAATTCCCATTAAATTTCTACCAAATTTAATGCAAACTCTCATTAAATAAAACTCTTTTATTTTATTCATAATTTTGTCAATTACTTTAATGAAAAACATTCACAAATAACCCCTTGCTAGAATTCCATTTCACATGCATAACCTCTTTATGCAATTTCACCCGAAAACCTGTTTCGGTATCTAGTGAAATAAATTCCTGCGCTTGTTTATTCTTTCGGCATGAAACATTTGCTCCAACTGGATGCCAGTGTCACTTAAGTGTGTCACCCTACAGTTCACGAATAACGCAGACATGATCGAGACCCTTCTCCGATCAATAATCAGTAGCGGGACCTGGAGATCCATACTGACTCCCACACATTCAACGATGACTTTTCCTGTGATCGTCGGAACCTTTTACGCTTGTATCTTAATCCCTTTGTTTCACGATATATTACATGTCCGAGATTCGATCATCGGTATCTCCATACCTAGTTTGATCTCGTTACTGACATGCACTCTTTTCTCGTTCCCGTGATATAACATTCTAGTGATCAAATCACTTGCTTGCAAGCTAACCAATGTGATATCACCGAGAGGGCCCAGAGCATATCTATCCGTCATCGGGATGAAAAAATTCCACTCTTGATCCATGATTCTCAACATAACACTTTTGTAGCTTTGAAGCCATCTTTATAATCACCCAGTTACGGAGTGACGTTTGATGTCAACAAGAAACTCTTCCGGTGTTAGTGATTGGCATGATCTCATGGTCTAAGGATTAGGATTACTTCGTAGTTTGTTTATAGCAATATAAACTCAATGACTTTGATCGTAATGCTATACTTCGGATGAATGTTCATCACACCATTACACTAATGTTGTGATCTCGTTATTAACAAAATCCAATGTCTATGATCAAGAAACTGTGATCTTCTTGTTAATCAACGAACTAGTTTATGAGAGAGGCATAACTAGGAACTTCCTATTTGTTTATTAAACACACATGTATTAACGTTTCCGTATTAATAGAATTATAGCATGCAAAATAAAAATCTATCATATACTTGGAATACACATAATAAACATTTTATTATTGCCTCTCAGGGCATATTCCCTTCAGGTGCTACCCTTCCTTTAGGGATGTGCCTAGAAATAGATCATAGGTATATGTATGATTGAATTGTAAATATAGTTTGACAACCAGAGCAAGGATGTTGCTCTGAGCTCTGGTTGGATCCTGGTACTTTGTTGTTTGCCTTTAGAGTTTCAAAAAAAATCCCTATGATGGATTCACCCCACTTGGGTGCTTTCTGAGGTTTTGTTTTATAAAACAACACATGCTTCTCTCTGAATAAGATGATTAGATTATGTGAAGGTTTTATGAAACTCACCACAGAATCTGATGATGGTGTAGTAAGTTGGTGATGATGATCTTGATCTGGTTTTTGCTGGACTCCTGTGCTTGATCTTGTGCTAACATGCTCCTCCTAGCTTCTGGGCTTGATCTTGCTGTCCACCTGATCCATCCTCCTCCTTATTTCACCATCCTGGTGATGTTTGGTTGATCCTTAGTTGGTGTGGTTGCTGGCTATGGTGCTTGGTTTAGATGTTGTCTACACTGGCTGTTCTTGTGTGATGTGCAGTGGGGTGATGCACTACTGCCTCCCACGACTATGCTTGTGGTTTTGTGAGATTGGGCTGTTCTGTGAGGTTGACAACACACCACATGCATGATGGTGTGTGTCCTTCCTGTGTGCTTGCTATGCACTTGTGGATATGTTCAGAATTTTGAACTTACTCTTACCAGGTTACTTTCACCTGGCTAGTGAATTTGTCCCTCTTGGCTGTCATTTGACTCTGGCTTTGAATTTATGAAAGATGGATTCTTTCATATTGGTGAAACTTTCCCCTTTTATAAATTTCTCAATGATGAATTTGTCAAGTGCATTTCACTGACATATCTGAGAGAAATAATACTAACACCAACCCTCTTTTGTTTTTATTTAGTCTTTGTTTTGCAGGTATAGATATATGGATGCAGATTTAGTTTAGGTTTAGTTATAGGATAGTTATGGAATGTTCCAATGTTATTTTCTTATTCTTTTGTAATTTTTCATTTTATTATTTTGCAATTTTCATTTTCTTCAATTGTAATAAAGATTATATTATTATTAATAAAGAATATTCTTATTCTTTATTCTTTTGTAAATTGTGAAGTTTGAAAATAGTTTCAGTAAGTTACATTCTTTGTAACTTGTTTATATATTGATAATATGAAATAAGTTTCATATTCATTATTGTTTTTCTTTCGATAGAATTTAAGTGGTAATATTTATCTCTTAATTAAATTAAGATTCAAACTTATATCTAATTCATTTGAATTATAATTCAAACACTCAAGTTTTAAAATTCAAACTCATTTCAAAACACATAACTCCTTAAAATTTATCTCAAAGTTTATAACAATCATCCTTTAAGACTAAACCTAAACTCAAAGTATGAAAGAAACATTGATCACTTAAGATTTTTTTTGGCGAAAATTTTACCCACATTTTCACAAATGAATGCATGCAACATTCCATATTCCTAAATCTACCCTTCATTAGTTCCTAAATGCTGGGATGTTACAGACTTCCCCCCTTAAATTAAACTTCGTCCCGAAGTTTGTGGAAATGTACCTGAATAGTTCTGGATAGGCTTTTCTTAAATCCTCTTCTTTCTCCCATGTGGCTTCCCTTTCAGGGTGATGTTCCCACTGTACCTTGCAATATTTGATTTCTCTGTTCCTTAATCTTTTCTAGTTTTCTTCCAGAATCTTACAAGGCTTTTCAATATATGTCAGGTCTGCTTGTAGTTCTATCTCTTGGTGTGTGATTGAATCGTTTGGAACTTTCAAACATTTGCGAAGTTGTGACACATGGAAAACATTATGCACTTGAGCCAATCTTGATGGTAACTCTAAAGCATAAGCTATAGTCCTGTTTTGACTTAGTATCTTGAATGGAACGATGTATCTTGGACTCAATTTCCCTTTAAATCCGAATCTTTTCACCCCTTTCATGGGACTTACTTTCAAATAGACCATATCTCCCACTTCTGGATGCCATGATCTTCGACTTTGATCCGCATAACTTTTCTGCCTGCTCTGGGCTATTTTCAGTCTATCCCTGATGTTATCAATGATATCTTTTGTTTCCTTGATATAATCTAGCGCAAATTCTTTGTTGCTTCTAGGTTCAAACCAACATATTGGTGATCTACACTTCCTTCCATACAAAACTTGGTACGGAGCTTCCTTCAGACTACTCTGATAGCTATTGTTATAAGAAAATTCTGCCAATGGTAGGTGATCTTCCCATGTTCCTCCAAAATCCAATGCACAAGCCTTAACATGTCTTGTAGTATTTGATTTGTTATTTCAATTTGACCTCCTGTCCTCGGATGATATGTCGTGCTGAAATCTAACTTTGAACCAAGTGCTTCATGCAATTACTTCCAAAATGCTGAAGTGAACACTGATCCCCTATCAGTTACGATCTTTCTGTGTACTCCATGCTTACTTACTATCTCTTTGACATATACTTCAAATAACTTCTCGGCATTATCCTTTTGATTCACCGGAATAAAGTGTGCACTCTTAGTGAGTCTGTCCACAATTACCCATATCATATCCTTCCTTTTTAGGGTCATGGGCAATCTAGTGATGAAGTCCATACCTATTTCCTCCCACTTCCATTCAGGAATTTCCAAGGGTTGTAATGGTCCTGCTGGGCTTTGATGTTCAGCTTTCACCCTTTGACAAGTATGGTATTCAGATACATATTTGGCAATATCTCTTTTCATGTTATTCCACCAGAATAGTTCTTTCAAATCCATATACATCTTAGTACCCCCTTGATGTATAGAATATGGTGTATCATGTGCCTCTTTGAGTATGACATTTCTAATCTCCGTCACATCTGGAACACATAGACGGTCTTGAAACCATAAAGACCCATAATCACCAAGGCAAAAAACTGATTTTTGCCCTTAAGATATCCTCTGAATTTCCTCAGCAATAAAAGGATCTTCTTCTTGATGCCTAAAAATTTCTTGCTTAAGATCATTGTCCTGCTCTACAACTACCTGCATAGTAGCTAATCCTCCAAGAACCTCTGTTTTGATGAATTGAAGCTCTAATCTTTCCAAGTCCATTTGTAACTCTTTTGGTAGCTCCCGATTGTTAGGCTGAGTATCGGCACTCTTTCTGCTTAAAGCATCTGCCACAACATTTGCTTTCCCTGGAGTGTAGTTGATTGTTAAATCATAATCCTTGATTAGTTCCAACCAACGCTTATGTCTCATATTCAATTCCTTTTGAGTGCAGAAATATTTGAGACTTTTATGGTCAGTGTATAACTCACATCTGGCTCCAAAAAGAAAATGCCTCCATCCTTTCAGTGCAAAAACTACTGCTGCTAACGCTAAATCATGAGTTGTATAGTTGACTTCATGTGGTTTCAGTTGTCTTGAACCATAAGCAATCACTTTCCAATCTTGCATTAATACACAACCCAAACCTGTAGAGGGAGTGTTCCAACCTTTAAACAATATAAGGTGGAGTCCCCTGTGTTTACAATGCTAGTCCCTGGATCAATAGCTAGCATCCACAGTTAAGATGTAATATCAAGAAACAAAGGTCATATAAAGCTTTATAACCAGGAATAACATAATTTTATTACATCTTACATAGCTCATTTGGCTATTACATTACATTGCAGCGGAATAACTATAAGTATGGGGTCCTTCATCTTCAAAGTGCCACAGGCAGATGTTGGTTGTAGACTTTGTAATCCTAATCAATCAATCTTCACTAAAATCAATCAAACCTGCAACATTACAAGTTATATCCACAAGGGTCAATACATTTGAATTGTATTGGCAAGTTTCACTACTATGTTGAATATAAGTGGATCCTATCATTACATGCATAATTGGCTAAGTAGGGTTTTAGGCTCATTTGCAGAAAGCAATAATTTATCCTATCTTTTCAAAATGGTTTTGATCTTTTGTCAAATCTCTTTATCAAAAATCTTTGAACTACTTGGTATCCCCAAGTATTCAAGTCCTTGTTAAAAATCTCTTGAGCTCCTTGGTACCCCCAAGTGCATTCTAGTTTTATCAAAATCTCTTGAGCTCCTTGGTACCCCCAAGTGCATCAAGTCTTTTGTTGTTACTTAGAAAGTTTTCTTTTAGAAATTGGAGTGTCGAGATATCCCATAGCTTCAAACTTTAGTTGCTCAGTATTGTCCATAACCGGGGACACGACTAAGTACTTAGATTTTATTATCTTCTGTAGAAGTAGTACACTTTACCCACATGTCACAATCCCATCTTGTTGCCACCAGTGGCCACTGGATTGGTTCTCACCAAGATGGAGTACCGGCATATTAAGAATGTGACGAAGTCTTTCCATAGGGTACTCCCATACACCATTGCTAGCTTGTCTTCAGTACCCATGTAGGATTCCAGGTCCCCATGTCCAGTAACTTGAAGACAATGCATGGGTCTTCCCAATGTAGTTGACTAAGCCAGATCCATAAATAGCATGTGGTTGCACACGAAAGCCACAATTGGAGAAACATGTTCAATCTCTAAGTTTCCTAGGTGGTTTCCTTTGGAGCACAACACAAAGAGATTGCCATAGACATGGTTCCTTTTGTTGCCACCTTCTCCAAAACTCAAAGTATCCTTGGCCACCCAGGTGGTTCATTGAGTCCTTGTTTTATTATATAAAAACACAAGTCCTTTTCTCAAACTTCATAAAATCTCAACATGTAACTATTTTCAAAATATAGAATGGCTAAGAATGTAACAACTACATTGTTTTCACTAAGGAAAGTATAGGGTATCCTATTAGGATTTAGCATAGCATAAGTATAGAAGTTCTTTTCATGCATGTTTTCAAAATCCACTAAGTATAATGAAAATAGTAGGACTTTAGATGATAGTGTACCTTGCCTTTCTTTTGGTAGGAAGGTTGGTTTACTCCTTGATCTTGCTAGTCTCACACTTTACTAACTTCACTACAATCAATCAAGAAAACACAATATTAACAAGCATTCCAAACCAATAGTAAATCAAACAATTCACACACATAAAACAATGGGATCTAAGTCATGCATGTAAGCATGCAAGAGGTGGTTCTAATTGCAAAGATGGTTTCCACTAGGCTCTAAACTTTTTAAAGTCCAAATTGGTCATTTTCCAAGGTGGCAAAGTTCATTTGCAAAAGAGTTTTGTCCATAAACCATTTTTAAATCCAATCATTATTTTATGTGGTGGAAAATATTTTTATCAAAGCAACAACTTTAAGTTGTTCACCAAATAAGTTGTTGTTTCTCAAAACTTGGTGTTTAGGTTCAGTAGGTTTGATCCAAATCATTTTCCCAAAGTTTTTACTCCAAAACATTTTCATAACAAAACCATTATTTTTATTTGGCTAGAAATGGGCTAAACCAATTAATCTATCCTAAACTTCACCAAACCCATTTTCAAAACCATGGGTTGGTTCCTAGGGTCAGTAAGTTCACAACAAACCAATTTGCAAAGGTTTCAACCTCAAAAACATTTTTGAATAATTTTTCTAATCTAAACAAGCATACAAATGTTTCTGCAAAAACAAACAATCTAACAGATACTATTTACTAAAAAAATTGCATGTTTGGCTAGGGCTTGTTCCACTAATTCCAACGATATAAAGTTTGTAAATTTTGGACGTGTAGATCAAAAGTTATAGGGTTTTCAAATCTGCATCTCAAACTGATTTCAAATCTGTTTTTAAATCTAATACTGGCCACGCGTCGCTTTCTTATTGGACGGTACCGGTTCGCACGGATTGCGTGCTATGGGTCGTTGGATCTAATTTAAACGAACATATCAGATGGGGCGTATACCGGTTCGCCTAGTTCTAATTGCAGCCACCAGATTTTAATCCAACGGCCACAGATGCTTGGCCAAAGGCGGCTGCGGCAGCGGCGGCAGCAAAGCGAGAGCTAGCGGCGGTTCTAGGAAGCAAAGAAAGAAGTGGGGATGCTCACCGTGATCGCGAGGACGTGGTGATGCTTGACGTGTGGTCGGCGTGGCAAGCGGCGCTCTGGGTCTGCAGCAATTCCTCACCGGAGTCAAGGACGGCGTCAGGCGGCTCAGGACGTGGTCGGAGACGGTGCTTTGGTTCGCCCCGAGGGAAAATGAGGACACAGTTAGACGCACAAGATCAATGCGAAGCTGCCTGCGTGAAGGAGAAGAAGAGGGGCGGTCGGATTCTACCTGGGGACTTCGCCAGAGAAATAAACAGACGCGGCGGCGCTCAGAGCTTGTCGAAGACGGCGTTCTGGGGCGTCCGCGGTTGAATGTACGGCATAGAGAGGAGCGTCTGGTAGTGGGGAAGGTGTGATCTTGGTCGGGGAGGTAAGGGGTGGCGCGGTTCGGTCGGAATTGTCGCCGGAGTGTCGTCAGAGCAGTGGCGGTGCAAGGCTGATTCGAGGCAGCCTAGGGGCTCTCTGGTAGCGGGGTTTGAGGGGAAATGAAGAGGAGAGGGAGGGGATTTATCACGCGTGATCACTGCGAGGTTTAAACGCTGCATTAAGGTGAATTCACGACGCAAAATCAATGGCAGAAACAGGGAAGAACGGGTCGCGAGTGTAGACGATGAACAGGAGAGGGTGGGGTCGGCTGGTCAGTGAGAAAGGGAGTGAGGGGGAGGGTCCACCGGTCAGTTTTTGTGCGGGTGCGGTTCTGAGTGGAAAACGTTTCGCCGCGGGAGAGAGTAGGTGGGCTATATTGGGTCTTGTTGGGCTTGGCCAGTTGGGCTGAGTCCAAATCTTATTTTTTTCTTTCAAATTGTTTTTCCTTTTCTGTTCCTATTTTCTGTTTTTGAAAATTCAAACAACAAATCAACAATCAAATCAATTCAAATAATCAACACACTTTACAACTTTGAATTTGGTTCTGTTCAGCAACATAAACCAATTCCCAAAATAAAATAATATTTTTATTTTAGAGTCCATTTATAATTAAATAAAATGGACCTTGGTTATTAAGTCAAAATAGGTTTTGTTTTATTTAAAATCTTTATTTGAAATATAAATAAAAACAAAACACTTCAGTAAGTTTTATTTGAGAAAATAAAATACTTAGAAAACTTATTTAAAATAAATAAACAAGTTTTAGTGTTTATTAAAAATAGGAAAAAACCTTTACTTAAACAAAAAAAGGATATTAAACCCTTATTATTTTATTTAAATAAACCTTTACTATTTTTTTTTCAAAAAAAATGTTTTATTTCAAAAGCTTGGCCAAGGTTTAATTTGGCTCTATAGAATAATCTTTATTTATAAAAACTTCTATTTCATTTGAAAACCAAAACTTTTATTAAAAGATCCAAAATAGTAATTTAAATATTTTTAAGTTTTATTGTTTAAATTTTTTTTTAAATTCCTTTAGGATTTTATTTGATCCAAATAGGTTTTGAAAGTTCCCAATTGGAAACAAAAAGTTTCTTCTTACCCTGAAAATCAACAAAGTTTTATTTTATTCATTTTTTTTTACATTACAAGATTTGAAAATCTTGGGATGTGACAGGCTACCACCCTTAAAATAAATCTCGTCCCGAGATTTGGGAAAGCTAGGGTTACAAGTAGGCTCAAAACAACTAGGGTACTACCACCCTTAAAAATTTCCAAACAAAAATTACAAGTTGGCTTGCTTGAGATCTTGGGGAAACTTCTCTGGGAAAACATCTGCTCAGGGTCCATTGTTTCTATACTTGACTCATGGGCCAAGGTTGAGTTTCTCCATAGGCTTGTTCAACTCGTTCTTCATCTTTTCTGGACAGTTGCTTGCATAATGTCCTGGGTTCTTGCAATTGAAACAGTTGATGTCTTTGAGTTCCTTACGTGGCTCTTGTGGACAAGTTGCTACATAGTGGCCTAGTTCTTTGAAGTTGTTGCACACCACTTGGCTAATTTCCTTATTCTTCTGATTCTCTAGGCATTCACTGGAATAGTGTCCCATTTCCTTACATTTATGACATTGCACATGGCTTTTGTCCTTCTTTTGCTTCTTGGGTTTCTCCAAAGCTAAGAGTGCATCCAGTTCATGTTGTTCATATGTTATCTGGTAGGTAGGAATGTCTACATGTTTCTTGGACCTTTTATTGCTCTTTAGAAAATTCACATTCCTCTTATTTGATCCCTTGAATTGGGTTGTTTTGCTTGGAGGTATAAGTGGTCCTTTTCCTTTGTCATCAACCTTCTTGGTAGACTTGGATCCTTCTTGATGGTTTGCAATTATTTGTTGCACTCCACCTTGTTTCCTTTGTTCCACAACGGAATAAATGGGGCATTGGATAGGAACATGGTTGTTTCCTTCACATAGGTAGCAAGTAGCTTGAGAGGTGGGACATTGTCCAATAGGATGTTTCTCTTCACAGTTGGGGCATTGATCTCCATGCTCCTTGGAAGTATGATCCTTGTCTCCACAAATAACGCAAGCTGGGGCTCCATCTAGAATAACATTTCTGTCATCCTTGTTGTCACTAACTCTTTTGGAATAGCTTTCTTCCATTTTGATCATTTGATCAGTCACCTTAAGCATCAGTTGGCCTTGAGTTTCCAAAAATCCTTGCAGGGTTGGATCTTCTCCACTAGTGTTGGCTATGAATTGAGCTGTCACTTGGTTCAACTGGTTCTGGGTTGCTATGAGCTCTTTCATGCTGTCCTCTTGGTTGGTGTTGGTGTCATCAACCTTGATGTTGGAGTCTCCTAGAGTAGTCATCTGTTTGGGTTGAAGGGAGATTTAGAATAGACAAAATATTTCTAAGGAATCAATTCTAATTACACACATCACAATTCACACCAGCAATGTGCAAGCAATCACAAACAACTTTTCACTCAAACAACAAAGTTCAAGCACATACTTAGGCAACAAAATATTTTTGGTTACACCACATAAGTTGGTGTGTTTGACCTAACTAAAATATGGTGGTCTATCTATATGGTTCACTTGTGATCTTTCCTTCCTTCATGATTCTTCTTGTATGAGATCATGGTTTCCTTGAGAAAAACTCTTGGTTACAACAACTTTTAGTGAAATGATCTCTTTCTTATTTTTGCATTCCCTTAGTCTCCTTATCTTGAGCAAGGTTTCCTTGTTTCATTTGTAGTCCTTAGTGGTATCCATGTTTGAAGTCCTTGGTGAATATGCTGAAGATGTTGAAGTCATTAGAGTTGAAGAAGTTGAAGTCATTAGAGTTGAATATGTTGAAGTCATTAGAGTTGAAGATGTTGAAGTCATTAGAGTTGAAAGTGTTGAAGAAGTCCTTTGCACATGGTGTAGTCTTTGGCCATGGGTAGGTTTTTCCATCAAGTTGAAATAGAAGAGATGTAGAGTGGAAACCAAAATGGTTGAGGAAAGAGTTTACAAGGTTGTTTTGTAAATAAGTTTTTGGAACAAATACAACTCCTATTTTTCTAAGGGTTTTTGTCCATTCCTAGGTTTACAAATCCTACAGGAAACACATTGCTCTGATACCATCTGTAGAGGGAGTGTTCCAACCTTTAAACAATATAAGGTGGAGTCCCCTGTGTTTACAATGCAAGTCCCTAGATCAATAGCTAGCATCCACAGTTAAGATGTAATATCAAGAAACAAAGGTCATATAAAGCTTTATAACCAGGAATAACATAATTTTATTACATCTTACATAGCTCATTTGGCTATTACATAACATTGCAGCGGAATAACTATAAGTATGGGGTCCTTCATCTTCAAAGTGCCACAGGCATATGTTAGTTGTAGACTTTGTAATCCTAATCAATCAATCTTCACTAAAATCAATCAAACCTGCAATTTACAAGTTACAGCCACAAGGGTCAATAGATTTGAATTGTATTGGCAAGTTTCACTACTATGTTGAATATAAGTGGATCCTATCATTACATGCATAATTGGCTAAGTAGGGTTTTAGGCTCATTTGCAGAAAGCAATAATTTATCCTATCTTTTCAAAATGGTTTTGATCTTTTGTCAAATCTCTTTATCAACAATCTTTGAACTACTTGGTATCCCCAAGTATTCAAGTCCTTGTTAAAAATCTCTTGAGCTCCTTGGTACCCCCAAGTGCATTCAAGTTTTATCAAAATCTCTTGAGCTCCTTGGTACCCCCAAGTGCATCAAGTCTTTTGTTGTTACTTAGAAAGTTTTCTTTTAGAAATTGGAGTGTCGAGATATCCCATAGATTCAAACTTTAGTTGCTCAGTATTGTCCATAACCGGGGACACGGCTAAGTACTTAGATTTTATTATCTTCTGCAGAAGTAGTACACTTTACCCACATGTCACAATCCCATCTTTTTGCCACCAGTGGCCACTGGATTGGTGCTCACCAAGATGGAGTACCGGCAGATTGAGAATGTGACGAAGTCTTTCCAGAGGGTCCTCCCATACACAATTGCTAGCTTGTCTTCAGTACCCATGTAGGATTCCAGGTCCCCATGTCTAGTAACTTGAATACAATGCATGGGTCTTCCCAATGTAGTTGACTAAGCCAGAGCCGTAAATAGCATGTGGTTGCACACGAAAGCCACAATAGGAGAAACATGTTCAGTCTCTAAGTTTCCTGGGTGGTTTCCTTTGGAGCACAACACAAAGAGATTGCCATAGACATGGTTCCTTTTGTTGCCACCTTCTCCAAAACTCAAAGTATCCTTGGCCACCCAGGTGGTTCATTGAGTCCTTGTTTTATTATATAAAAACACAAGTCCTTTTCTCAAACTTCATAAAATCTCAACATGTAACTCTTTTCAAAATATAGCATGGCTAAGCATGTAACAACTACATTGTTTTCACTAAGGAAAGTATAGGGTATCCTATTAGGATTTAGCATAGCATAAGTATAGAAATTCTTTTCATGCATGTTTTCAAAATCCACTAAGTATAATGAAAATAGTAGGACTTTAGATGATAGTGTAACTTGCCTTTCTTTTGGTAGGAAGGTTGGTTTACTCCTTGATCTTGCTAGTCTCACACTTTACTAACTTCACTACAATCAATCAAGCAAACATAATATTAACAAGCATTCCAACCAATAGTAAATCAAAAAATTCACACACACAAAACAATGGGATCTAAGTCATGCATGTAAGCATGCAAGAGGTGGTTCTAATTGCAAAGATGGTTTCCACTAGGCTATAAACTTTGTAAAGTCCAAAGTGGTCATTTTCCAAGGTGGAAAAGTCATTTGCAAAAGGGTTTTGTCCATAAACCATTTTTAAATCCAATCATTATTTTATGTGGTGGAAAATATTTTTATGAAAGCAACAACTTTAAGTTGTTCACCAAATAAGTTTTTGTTTCTCAAAACTTGGTGTTTAGGTTCAGTAGGTTTGATCCAAATCATTTTTCCAAAGTTTTTACTCCAAAACATTTTCATAACAAAACCATTATTTTTATTTGGCTAGAAATGGGCTAAACCAATTAATCTATCCTAAACTTCACCAAATCCATTTTCAAAACCGTGGGTTGGTTCCTAGGGTCAGTAAGTTCACAACAAACCAATTTGCAAAGGTTTCAACCTCAAAAACATTTTTGAATAATTTTTCTAATCTAAACAAGCATACAAATGTTTCTGCAAAAACTAACAATCTAACAGATACTATTTACTAAAAAAATGCATGGTTGGCTAGGGCTTGTTCCACTGATTCCAACGATATAAAGTTTGTAAATTTTGGGCGTGTAGATCAAAAGTTATAGGGTTTTCAAATCTACATCTCAAACTGATTTCAAATCTGTTTTTAAATCTAATACTGGCCACGCGTCGCTTTCTTATTGGACGGTACCGGTTCGCATGGATTGCACGTTATGGGGCGTTGGATCTAATTTAAACGAACGGATCATATGGGGCGTGTACCGGTTCGCCTAGTTCTAATTGCAGCCACCAGATTTTAATCCAACGGCCATAGATGCTTGGCCAAATTTGGCGGCTGCTTGTGGCGACGGCGGCGGCAGCGAGGAGCTAGCGGCGGTTCTAGGAAGCAAAGAACGAAGTGGGGATGCTCACCGTGATCGCGAGGACGTGGTGATGCTTGACGTGTGGTCGGCGTGGCAAGGGGCGCTCTGGGTCTGCAGCAATTCCTCACCGGAGTCAAGGACGGCATCAGGCGGCTCTGGACGTGGTCGGAGACGGTGCTGTGGTTCGCCCCGAGGGAAAATGAAGACACAGTTAGACGCGCAAGATCAATGCGAAGCTGCCTGCGTGCAGGAGAAGAAGAGGGGCGGTCGGATTCTACCTAGGGACTTCGCCGGAGAAATAAACAGACGCGACGGCGCTCAGATCTTGTCGAAGACAGCGTTCTGGGGCGTCCGCGGTTGAATGGACGGCACAGAGAGGAGCGTCTGGGAGTGGTGAAGGTGTGAGCTTGGTCGGGGAGGTAAGGGGTGGCTCAGTTCGGTCGGAATTGTCGCCGGAGTGTCGTCGGAGCAGTGGCGGTGCAAGGCTGATTCGAGGCAGCCTAGGGGCTCTCTGGTAGCGGGGTTTGAGGGGAAATGAAGAGGAGAGGGAGGGGATTTATCACGCGTGATCACTGCGAGGTTTAAACGCTGCATTAAGGTGAATTGACGACGCAAAATCAACGGCAGAAACGGGGAAGAACGGGTCGCGGGTGTAGACGATGAACAGGAGAGGGTGGGGTCGGCTGGTCAGTGAGAAAGGGAGTGAGGGGGAGGGTCCACCGGTCAGTTTCTGTGCGGGTGCGGTTCTGAGTGGAAAACGTTTCGCCGCGGGAGAGAGTAGGTGGGCTGGATTGGGTCTTGTTGGGCTTGGCCAGTTGGGCTGAGTCCAAATCTTATTTTTTTTCTTTCAAATTGTTTTTCCTTTTCTGTTCCTATTTTCTGTTTTTGAAAATTCAAACAACAAATCAACAATCAAATCAATTCAAATAATCAACACACTTTACAACTTTGAATTTGGTTCTGTTCAGCAACATAAACCAATTCCCAAAATAAAATAATATTTTTATTTTAGAGTCCATTTATAATTAAATAAAATGGACCTTGGTTATTAAGTCAAAATAGGTTTTGTTTTATTTAAAATCTTTATTTGAAATCTAAATAAAACCAAAACACTTCAGTAAGTTTTATTTGAGAAGATAAAATACTTAGAAACTTATTTAAAATAAATAAACAAGTTTTAGTGTTTATTAAAAATAGGAAAAAACCTTTACTTAAACAAAAAAATGGATATTAAACCCTTATTATTTTATTTAAATAAACCTTTACTATTTTTTTTCAAACAAAATGTTTTATTTAAAAATCTTGGCCAAGGTTTAATTTGGCTCTATAGAATAATCTTTATTTATAAAAACTTCTATTTCATTTGAAAACCAAAACTTTTATTAAAAGATCCAAAATAGTAATTTAAATATTTTTAAGTTTTATTGTTTAAATTTTTTTTAAAATTCCTTTAGGATTTTATTTGATCCAAATAGGTTTTGAAAGTTCCCAATTGGAAACAAAAAGTTTCTTCTTACCCTGAAAATCAAAAAAAAATTTATTTTATTCATTTTTTTTACATTACAAGATTTGAAAATCTTGGGATGTGAAAAAACCTTCCTTAGACGCATCATAGTATACGGTGAAATCCTTCCCTGTTTCAGGAACTGCTAAGCTTGGAGTTGTGGTTAATCTAGTCTTCAACTCTTGGAAACTTGCTTCACATTTTTCATCCCACTTGAATGGTCTATTCTTCCTTAATAATTTGGTCATTGGTCCGGCTATTTTGGAGAAACCTTCAATGAATCTCCGATAATAACCAGCAATTCCTAAGAAACCTAGAATTTGCTTCAGATTGGTCGGTGCAGTCCACTCTAGTACTGACTGAACTTTAGATGGATTCACAGCAATTCCATCCTTACTGATCACATGACCGAGGAATTCTACCTCATCAAGCCAAAATTCACATTTACTGAACTTAGCATAAAGCTTATGTTCTCTTAAGGTCTGCAATGCTATTCTCAAATGATCAGCATGCTCTTCCTTATCCTTGGAATATATCAAAATATCATCAATAAAGACTATGAAAAACTTGTCCAAATATGGAATAAAGATCTTGTTCATCAGATTCATAAATATTGTCGGTACATTGGTTAAAACAAATGGTACTAACAGATACTCATGGTGTCCATATCTTGAGACAAATGCTGTTTTTTGAACATCTTCCGGCTTGATTTTTATTTGATGGTATCCAGATCTTAAATTGATCTTTGAAAATACTCCAACTCCTTTCACTTGATCAAACAAATCTTGAATTCTTGGTAAAGGATACTTATTCTTGATAGTCACGTTGTTCATATTTCTATAATCACCACACATCCGTCTTCCACCATCTCTCTTATCCACAAAGATTACTGGTGTTCCCCATGGAGATACACTTTCTTGTATAAATCCTTTTCTAGCCAACTCATCAATTTTCTCTTTGAGTTCTTTCAATTCTTTGGGTCCCATTTTATATGGTGCTTTAGATATTGGTGTTGTACCAGGTATTAGGACAATGGTGAACTCCATCTCCCGGTCTGGTGGCATTCCCGGTAGCTCTGTTGGAAAAACATCTTGGAATTCATTAACTATAGGAATCTCTTCCAATTTAACTTCTTTCATTGTCAACTACAGATCCACCATGGTCAACTATCCTTGCTCCACTTGGAGTTTTGATTGAGACAGTTTTCTCCTCACAATTTATCTGAGCTCCGTGTTCCATCACCCAATCCATCCCCAGCACTAATGCAATTCCCTTCAAAGGAATCACATAAAGGTCTGCGAAATATGTACAACCACAGATCGAGATAACCTGATCTTGTTTTATGTGGCATACAATCACATTCCCTCCTGCCGTAACTACGGTCATAGGACTTTCTAACGTTGCCCTTCTAATCCCGAACTTATCACAAAATTCTTCAGAAATGAATGAAGTAGTTGCACCAGTATCAAATAGAATTTTTCCAGGATTGATAAGGATATTGAGCGTACCTATCACTGCATGCTCCGAATTATCCACCTCCTCGAGGGTTGCACAATTCAGTTTCCCGGTAGGTCGTTTCCTCTTTCCATTGTTGTTTTTTGCCATTATTTCCTCCTTTATTGGGCTGTCCATTTCCTCCAGTGGCTTGTCCTCCTCCCTTGGTAGGCCATCCTCCAGGTGGTTTGCTCGGACAATCTGGCTTGATATGCCCTTCCGACCTGGTAACGAGATCACTCAGTGCTTTTGCATTCCCTCTGGAAATGCCCTGGAATTCCACAATTGTTACAAATAACATTCCTTCTCGGATGGGATTGATTTCCACCACTGCCCTTGTTATTGTTATTGTTGCCATAATTCCTATTCCGAGGTTTGAACTCCAGGTTGGGTTTAGGTTTGCTTGCCTGAATCCTCTTGGTTTCCTTCTTGGCTCTCTTCCTCCGGTCCTCTTGGACATTATTTTAGTCATCTTCAAAAGTAATGGCTGCATCCAATAACTGCTGATAAGTTTGCTTATTGGCTAACCTTAGCTGCATCCTCACAAATGGATTTAATCCACGTAGGAAACGCTTCTTCCGCTTCTCTTTAGTGTTAACATCCTCCTCAGCATAGCGAGATAGTTGACTAAACTCCCGGATGTACTTCATGACACTAGTATATCCTTGCTGAAGCTCCTTAAATTCTCTCCGCTTCAACTCCATAACACTTTCCGAAACATGATATTCACGGAATCTCTGCTTGAACTCTTCCCAGGTAAATTCTCTTCCTGGTTGTTGCATGGCTAACTGATTTTCCCACCATGATGCTGCAGGACCAGTCAAAAGATGAGTTGCATACCTCAATTTCTCCTCATCATTGCAACCTACAGTTTTCAACTTCCTTTCAGTATCTGCTAGCCAGTCTTCTACATCCATTGGTTCAGGAGCTGATGCAAAAGGTAACGGTCTTGCATTCTGGAAATCCGATAGACTCACTCCTCCACCTTTAGGTGCCCTCTGATTTGCTCTCCCCATCAACTCTTCCATGAACTTTTTCTGGGTATCTTGCATCATTTGCATGCATTGCATAAAGTTCTACTCCATTAATGGCCTCATTGGTGGTGGTGGTAATACTTCTTTGTTTGTTGCATCTGCATTGACCTTTTCCTTGGCCTCTCGCTCCATCCGCTGCGACTCAGTTTCCATTCCTACACCCGTATCCATGACCCTCTAGTCCTGCAACATAAAGATAATACTCATAATTACATCATGCACATGTGTTCTGAGCTCGACTTTACACATAGAACTAGTGACACAATAAAGATCCAAAGAAAATCCAAATATGCATTTCACATATTTTACATAATATCATAATGATACAAAGTCATTACAACATATACCATATAGGTATAATTACAAAACTACCTTATTACTTGGGGTACAATACACAATACTTGATACTACTAGCTAATTGTCTCCTTCTAATAGTAACTACGCTAATCGTACATGCCTGATGTCCAACGGTGATGACGTGTTGTTCGTCGCACAGTTTGTGGAACATATGGCCTTCCAGAAGGAACATACTCTGTATCTGAAGTGTCAGGATTTGAGTCATTACTCAACCTGGGCGCATTGACTCCCTCCAGCTCAGCTGAAAAGTCTTCGGAAACATATTCAACATTATCTCTAGCCTGCATCTCCTGAGCTTCATTTCTTGAGTTGTCAACAGGATACGCAGATCCTGCTGCTTCCCAGGTGCTCTCATGGGCAAGATAGTTAAACACTGGATAATGTATATTCCCTGGTTTTTGAGAAGATGTTGATGATTCAAACACTTTCTCCTCAGGATCTTCTTCTGCATCCTGATTATCTATTGTCATTGTATTTCTACTACTATTATTAGGATTCATTCTTGCACCCATCCAACTAGATTGTCCAACATTTCTGTCAGAACCATCTGTGGACATCTGGTGTTCATGAGATCCATCATATGATCCCATTCTCCATCCATCCGAATTCTCAATAGGAAGTTCTGAGTCAGAAGCATCCTCTGAGCCCTGTGGTACTGCATACCGCATATCCATAGTAGGATCATGTATAGGTTCAGGTCTTGGTGAATAAGGATATGGTATAAAAGATTTAGGATCTATAGGTATATCCTTAAAGATAGATGTTGAAATACTACTTGCTTCTTTCTCTAGCTGGAATGCTAACTGCTTCCTCCTTTCCGGATCAGTTAGATCCTCTCACATGTCATTTTTGTCTTCAACAATCACTTGATGAGTCTTATAAAAAGACACAACGAGTGTTCGGTATCTATCCATAAACTTGGAAGCTAACTTAGGATGCTTCTTAACCAAAGTAAGATGATCCGGTATAGGCTCCGAGTCTATAGAATCATGAGGTATCACAGAGAATGTGCTACCTTCTAACTCCTTAGTTTTCTACTCCCGGATATTAGTTATTGCCTCCACAACAACAACATGATAGGCTGCTAAATGACTCCTACCTTCTCCTATAGGTAGATCGTGATATAATCCAAGCTTCTCTAGAAGTTGGATACTCACACGATACTTGGATAACATTCGACCATCAATGTAAGTGATAGTGTTCACTGGAATTCTAGTTGGACAACTAAAGAGCTTTAAAAGTTGGCGAAGTTGGTCTGTGAATGATCCTTGATAATCATCAAGAGTCTCCTCTTTCCTTACCAAAGTCTAGTTGGACAACCATATCTCTGTATATCAGAAAAATAATTTTGATTAGTATCCAATGACATATTGCATCATAACAAAGAATTATCGCACTAAAATATATAACGGAATATTCTCATTTGAATACCCATTATATTACTTTTAGAGAATTCTTTATCATTGCTAAATTTTCCTACAGGTAATACCCTTTACTAGGTTTCCAACCTAAGGTCAAAGCAATTTGCTCTGATACCAACTGCGGTGACCCAGCATACCACTGCATGTGTAGTACACTATAGTCGTTGACATGACATCCACAGAACACCGTTCTGTAAATATCACATCCCTTAGAGTGCTACAACAGAAACATTGCGGGTCCATATTACAAAATTACACACATGATTATTATTATAATAGTGGAAGTTCAAGACTTCCAAAAGATCCAACTTACAAATCAAAATATAAAGTGTTCAGCAGAATTTAAAAATAACAACTCCGACTAGGAGTTGAGCTCAACAGCTTATTCTATAGAGTCCATGCTGCTCAGCTCCGTTGGTTACTACTAACTAGCGATACTTAGTTGGACTCGTTATCATCGACACCATAGCGGATTTCATAATCCACTCCTTCAACTCCTTCAGACAGATCAAAGTTCCTTGTAGAACACATCTTCTTGGCATTCGGCCGCATACATTGGCACATCTTCGGGATCCTCAGGGTCTAAGCAAGGGATGAAAGGATAGAATGAGTAACAGCGTTACCCAACAAGTTCATTATATGCAAGGTGGGAAGTTTGATGCTCTAACTACCACCTCGGATTATAAATCCGAGGCACTACGCAATTTTTTGTAAATCTTTCTTCAAAGATTGATTTTATTCTAAAAAACTATGACCGCCAGCCTTCACGGGTTGACCAGAACTTTCATTGAGTTCCTTTCCTGCCGCGTTCGTAGCTCCTTCCTGGAATAGGGAGTAACAAGTTACAGATCTTACACTCTGCAGAGGTGCGTTACTTTACCCATGAGAGATCAACTCCTTGTTGCACAAACATGTGTACTTTCCCGTCCACAATTCCATGATGTGGGGCACAGTATTTGGTCCAAGCCAATCACTGCCCCCTTCGCGACCCCGCATGCCTCCTTGGTGTACACCATTCCCACATAATGAATTATGGCAATGGTTTGTACAAACTGATAGATGCCAGAACTATCGTGGGACGATGAGGGTTCCCACCCATATGTTGCATATCATCTATGAATTACCAATTAATATGCACGCTACGAGGATAACAGCCACGATCTGCACATCCGGCTTCATCCGAGAGGAAGAAGATACAGCTGACTTCTCTGTCCCATTCCAAATCTCATGGCTAACGCGTAATATACGGCGCTAGAATCACTGATGTCAGGGGTTATTAAGTCCCTACTTGATTATCATTATTGCAATTAGAACTCTAAGTTCTATTGCTCCATCATATCACCACTTAGGATGATATCTATAATTTCTTTATTTGTGAAAATAATATTTTATTTCTTTTATAACATATATGATAACACACAATTTGCAAATACTTTGATATAGACTCTTAAAAGGACATGAGCAAGTGATGAACTTGCCTTGTGATGGCAAGGTAGTGAAGTCTGATGCTTGCACTGGACCTTGAGCTTCTAGTTCTACAAAAACATCATTATTGCCCAGTAAGGACAATATTTAAAGAAACAAAATGATTATGCAAGTAATGTAATGCATTATTTAATTTTATATGCATTTACCCCAAAAAGTTCCTTTTTAGTAATAAAGGATTTATAAATATTACTTTTTAATATTTTATAACATATATTGAATTATTTTATTTTATTTCACTTTTATTTGACTTTTATTGATTTAATAATTCTTTTAGGAATTATCAATTATACATTAAAAATGGTGATTAAATATTTATTTAGTATTTTTCTAAAATACTACAATATTAATACATAATGAAAGTGAATTTTAGTTAATTTTATCACCTTTTAATTTTGAAAAATTCCATAAGGAATATATAATTTACAAAATTCCTAATAAAATTTAAATGTCTAAAATTTTATATTTTGGTTTATTTGAGTAGTTTGGATTTTTGTGAATCCAAAAATATTTTATTTATAATTTTCGGACTTTTATTTTATTTTCTAAAAATTTATTAATTCTAGGGGTATTTTGGTCTTTTCCTTTTTATTAAAATAGGCCTGAAAGAATCTCTGGGCTAGTTAAACTTATTAGGCCCTAGTGGCCCATTAGTTCTGGACCAAAGGACCACCCCGAAGGGTCTGTCCCAGCTCGGCCCACTCCTCACTGCTTCTCTCTATCCCTCGAGTTCATCCTCTCCTCCTCTGACCCCGACCCTGTGGTCGGCGATGCCGCCACCGTCGATTCCCGCCGCCATCGGCCGTTCTGGTCGCCGCCGTGGTGCAATAGGGGGTTGTCAACGACGCTCTTTCATTCTATCCAAATGGATTCAAGCCTAGGGCTCTCCTGCGATGGATTGATGCCGTGCTGAACCCTAGGGTTTGGGGATTGGCATGGATCCATGTGTTGTCGTGGTCTTCGTGTGTCGAGGTGTTGCTCTGCACCTCCAGGCGTGATCAGGGTCGCTGCCGTGGCGCCGTGCGGGTTGCAGCGCCCCCTCTGGGGTGCTCCGCGTGCCTCCATGGTCGTCGGCCCCTCTAAGGTAGAGTCCCCTGTGTTTACAATGCTAGTCCCTGGATCAATAGCTAGCATCCACAGTTAAGATGTAATATCAAGAAACAAAGGTCATAATATAACTTTATAACCAGGAATGACATAATTTTATTACATCTTACATAGCACATTAGGCTATTACATTACATTGCAGCGGAATAACTATAACATGGGGTCCTTCATCTTCAAAGTGCCACAGGCAGACATGTTGGTTGTAGACTTTGTAATCCTAATCAATCAATCTTCACTAAAATCAATCAAACCTGCAACATTTCAAGTTACAGCCACAAGGGTCAATACATTTGAATTGTATTGGCAAGTGATACTATGGTAGTGTGGTGGAGTCTATCATCTATATGCATTTGGCTAAGTGGAGTTGAGGATTGCATTGCTCAAAGTAGATTTTTCCTTAACATTTGAAAACACTAAGTTTTTGCTTGTCAAAAACATTTTTCTCAATCAAAGATTGAAGATCCTTTAACCCTTGTTCAACAACAAGTTTTTAACTTTGAAATTTGAATGATGAGATTCTTGATTGCTTCCATGTCTTGATGCTCAAATTGTCCTTTACCAGGGACATGGCTAAGTACTTAGATTTTACACTCTGCAGAGGTGGTGCACTTTCCCCACAAGACTTGGTTTCCCAAGACAAGATCTTTGAGAAGCCTTCCCTTAGACCAAAATGGACGCGCTCCAACCTATCAAACTCTACCACCAACTGTCCATATGGCTAAGTTCTTGCAACCTATATGATCCAGGCAGAGTCCATAATGCCAAGTGGTTGCACTTGAAGCTTCTCAACATTTGACATCTCAAATCTCTTTGTTCCTGGGTGGCCATCCACAAGTGAGATACACAAGGTCAACCATAAACATGGTCCTTGTGAACCACTCAACCAAAAACCACCAAGCAATTACCATTCCACCCAGGTGATTCATTGACTTAGTTGTTTTATTAAGAAAACATAAGTCCAAAGACTTAGAAATTTTTCCATAGTGTGAATATATATTCCACCCTTGTTTTCTATTAGCTAAGCCAAGCTTGATAGTAGTAGGAATCTTAACTTAGGAAATTTTCTCTAAGGTTTCATCTACTAGGTTTTCCTATAGCAAGGTTTATACTTAGCAAAATTCCATGCAAGTTTTACTTAGAAAAAATCACTAATGCATAGTGAAAGTAATGGGACAAAATTATGAAGCATCACTTGCCTTTTTGGTAGAGGGTATAAGTTCACTCCTTGTCCTTGCAACAATCACACTCTTCAAGTCACTACAATTCAATCAAGCAAGGCACAAGTTCAATCTACCAATCAAGCAAAACATCACATAAAATGAAAAAGTCAAAGTAATGCATGCAAACATGCCAAGCTTTGTTTTGTTTGAAAAGTGGTTCCTAATGGGTCATGAACACTTGAGAGCACCTAATGGTCATTTTATAAAGTGGCCAAGTGTAACTACCTCGGTGAATTACGCTCCTAGATACAAGCCTGGATGAGCGGAAATGGTTGAGATAGTACGGTGGGGCCCAAATGCCACTCACGGGTAGACCTTTCGGCCGTCCCAACCATTTCCAACTCATCGGGACAAGAACGGGCGGCGTAATCGGCAGGCGAAGGGATCAACTACATACACAAATGAGTATGTATGCAAGCCACCATACAACAGTACATCAGAGCCATACCATCTAAAAAGAAAGGAAATATAGCAACGCCATACGGCAAGATTCAAATGTCCTAGATAGATATAATAGTTTAGGATATCTCCTCATACATCACACATCAGAGTATCAGGCGGAAGCGGCAAATAAGATCCGAGTACGGATAAGAAGCAAATCGGCATAAGATGCCCCATGAATAAGCAACATCCCGCCCACAGATCTCACGGATCCCCGTTCCCGGAATCTCTACACCGAATGATCGTTGCCCACATCGTCCGTCTCCTCCACCCAGTATCCATCTCGTAGTTGTACCTGTTCATCTGAATCAAACAATTTATCATGTGAGACCCTAGGGGTACTCAGCAAGTCTTAATGCCTCTAAAGGGGACACAACCTGGGGTGACGCAATTGCAGCAAAAGATAAACCCTAACAGTTCTATAGATACTCGCTAACCATCCGCCTAACCAGAAATAGACGGATGTCCGTGAATTAATGACCACAATTATAACAGTAATATCCACAGATCCATCCTCCTCCTCGCTTACCAACGAGGAAGTGGACGAACAACCCCCATCCGTTGGCAGTTTTATTATCCATTCCATGAGTGTTGCACTATTTACTAGTCAGTTACTTAGTCAAATTAAAAGCGGTACTTTAGTTATGCTTGTCTATGATCGAGAAACTGTGCTCCAAGTTGTCCATAACCGCGGACACGGCTTTCAGAAAGTTTTACCCTGCAGGGGGTGCACAAATAGCAACACACACTCGATCAACCTCGGAAGAACCAAATCAAAACCCAACGAGGCTTTCACGACAAAGCAATCACAGGATTCAGAAATATTTCAGGGGGCCACCCCATTAAGTATACCATAGCGAAGTTAGCTGACTTGAAACGGACTCAAGGTTTGTGGGCGGTACATGTACTGTGAACCCAAAAGCTGGGCTTGTCGATACCAGCGGGTCACAATTCCTAAACAGTACAGGTGCTCCTCGCACAATCGTAAATAAAGCAGTAGCATGGCATAAGTACAGGATAGTAAATAAACCTCAAACTAGTTTGTGGCCCCAAGAAATAAGAATGAATCAAGCTATGGCTCAGGGGGGTCCCATAAGCCTCCCGGATGTGGATAGCGCGAATAAACAAGGAACAGGAATCAAGTACTCGGGGTCCTACGGGACACAAGTGAGCAGGAAAAACCAAATAGCAGATATTGCTCACCGGTGCCACTTTCATTAGTTATCCCATTACTACTCAGGTTAAGTTGTTTAGGTACCTCGTTATCCATCAGACTCTCACATACCCTACACATGCTGTTCTACGACTCGCATGGCTCAAACAACTCCTATAGTAATGGCTCATGGGATGGAGGAACAAGCTCCGGTGGGGTTTAATAGTAAAGGCTATGCAATACTTGGGATTCAATTTAATGCAATCGCGACTCAATGATGCAAGAATAAGATAGAGGCAATAGGTATTGTATGTATGCAAGCATGTGGTAGTGCTTGCCTGGAAGCTCAGTTGAAGCGAGAGAAGGATCTGGGTAGTGCTCCTGGTTCTCTTGATATACCCCCTGCTCAGCGTCTATTCGAAGAAGAACCAAACAAACAAGGCCAATATAAATAAAGTGCGCAATCATATGAATAAAATGCCAAGCAAACAATCATGCCATGATGAATGATGCACAAGTTGCATGGCAATAATGTAGCATGGCATGGGTGAGGTGTAGAATACAAGAAATAAACATTTTATTGAGTTTTGGTCACATTTTATTCCCGGATAAGTTGATGTATACTTTATATTTATATGATGCATGCTGCAAAACAGAACATGGAATGCATAAACAGAAAGGTCTCGTCGAGCTGATCATT
This sequence comes from Avena longiglumis, assembly GCA_030063025.1. NCBI lineage: Eukaryota > Viridiplantae > Streptophyta > Magnoliopsida > Poales > Poaceae > Avena > Avena longiglumis. The sequence goes on along the minus strand of CP125975.1, from coordinate 435,921,616 downwards.
TTAGACATATTATTTGTTAAATTTGGAGTTATAAATCAAAAGTTATTAATTAATTAAGTCCGAGGCATTTTATTGTAATTTAATTCAACTTGAAATTTTAAGTGCCCAAAATATATTTTGGATGGCATATTTGAAATCCTCACATTTTTCTGATTCAAAAACATATATTATATGTATTATTTGGGTTTGTAATTTAAAAGTTATTTAAAAACAGAATTGAAATTTGAATTTAATTTAATTTGAAAAAGATTTGAATTAACAGGAAGGAAAGTCTTTTGGTACCAGCAGACCTAGCCACTGCTTGTGGTGGGGCAGTGACTGGACGCCACACATGCGCACAGGAAAAAGGGGGACCGCGTGTTGATGCAACAAAAAGCCGAGCCTTTTGTAAAGGATATGAACCTTGACGTGGGCACAGGCTGGACCGCGGGTTTAGGAAAAACAAAAGTCAGGGGGTATGCGCAAAAGGTGCTCGCGACCACTGTTTCTCTTCGCGTTGACGAGCAGGCACGCGGCGACAGCGGCGCGTGATGGGACTCGATCCGTGGATCTCGCGGCGTCTTGAGGCGGCAGCCACTCCGGTGGTGTGGGGTTGGTGACAGGAGGGAGGGCGCGGGCTAGATAAGGCTCTAGACGGCGCGGGACCCTGGCAGACAACGGCGAACGACGCGCACCGAGGGCGTTCGACAAAACGACTGGCGCAGCTAGGGTTGCCCGGTGAGGCGGAGCATGTCCAGGAGGAAGAGGAGCTCACCGCGGGGCTCTCGGTGGTGATGGATCGGACTGGGGTGCAGGGGATCGGCGACGACGCTGGCGGACCAGAGTTAGGGTTTGGCGTCGGTGTTGCGGACGTGCAGGGGTCCTGGGCCTCCTCCTCCACGCTGGCGTGTCCAGGGCGAAGCAGGGGATCCTCGTGGTCTTCCCCGACAACCTTAAACGCCACACCACCAGCTGGTGTGACTAGGGGAGGTGGAGGCCGACGGTGGCCGGCGTCGGTGTGGCTGTGGCGTGGAAGAGAGAGGGAAGGGGGCAGGGCCCTGGGGAGATCTGGGAGAGGCCAGAGGGTTGCGGGAAGTGGATAGGAACGGAGGGGAAAAGTGGATGGCGTGGTAGAGGGGGGAGATGGCTTCGGCCAGCTTTATCACCTTCTCCCTCACGTGCTCGGCATGGGGCCAGGGAGGTGGTGCAAGGACGGTGGGGAGGCTCGGCTGGGGCCCAGATGGCAGGGGGAGAAAGAGAGGGAGAAAGAGGGAAGATAGGATCGGGCTAGGGTTTTAGTGAAGGGTAGCTAGGTTTGGAGGGAGGCTCGGGGTAGATAGAGTTGCTAGAGGGGAGCCTCGGGTGAGCTAGGTTAGAAAAGTGGTGGTTGGGTGTGGGGCCGAGGAGAGAGGGTAGCTCGGTCTAGGTAGATGGTGGTAGAGTTTAGAGCTAGAAATAGAGAGAGGGGAGGTGGCTTAGGGTTAGGTTTTAGAGAGAGGATTAAGAGAGAGGGGGAGTTGGGTGGTAGAGGTTTAGTGTTGTACATGGTCAAAGCTAGATCAAGCAAGAAAACGTGGTGAGATAGAGAGGATGGGATGATCCATGCAAAAAAAAATCAAATAAAATTCAAATGACAAGCAAAAGGTGGTACTTGCATGGGCCATGCATAAATAATTAATACCATGCTTATTTTGTGAAAACAAGATTATTTACATGGCATTGTGCTTATGCATTCCAAAATGTGGAGTAAGGCCCAAGCAAAAGAATTTAAAAGGAAGCCCCAAGTGGACTAGATGGAGATGAGCATATTTGATTAAAATTGGGGCTTGCTAGTGTGTTTATTCCACTAGATGTTTAATAGTCCCAAAAATATCCCAACATGAACATAATTCCATAATAATCCATATGGAAGCTAGGAGAAAGGGTCCCACTCACAGGGCATGCAAAGGTGGACATGTGGCTCTCATATATCAATAATGTGAAAACATAATGATGCCAAGATGAGAGCATGTGGAAAAGAATTGGATCCATCCCAACCCACATGAGCTAGAGGTAAACTCAAATAAAATGCAAAGCTCATATTAATTGGATGGTGGAATTATAAGGTGGTGAAAGAGAAGGTGGTGGAGTTAAATAAAAGATATGCCCCCAACTCAACTTGGGCATTTAACAATATATCAAGAACCAAATACAATATCAAGAGGCAAATACAATTTATAATGCATATGAGAGAAGAACCAACACAAACAGGGTTTTGTATGATGCTCAAATGCAAGGTGGCATGATGACATGAGCATGATATGATGATGATGCAACAATTATGTGTAGGAAGTAGCCATTATATTACTAGATCAAGTAGCATTACAGTTGTTAGACAAATGGGATGCTACACCAAGTCATTTGCAAAAGATTTCACTTCATAAACCATTTTCAAAACAAAGTATCATTTTATGTGGTGTAGAAATATTTTTACTAAGGCATTAATCTATAGGGCTCACAAAATATGTTTTAAAACCACAAAACTTTGTGTTTAGGGTCAGAGAGTTTAAAACAAAACATTTCCCAAAAGTTTTCTTCCAAAACCATTTTTAATAATTAAACCATATTTTTATTTGGCTAGAAATGGTTTTAAATCAAAGAATCATTCTTTTGTTTCACCAAATACAATTTTGAAACCACAAGGTGTTTCCTATGGTCAGTAGGTTCAAATCACTCCATTTGCCAAAGATTTTATCCCCAAAATCCTTTTTGAATAAATTTATAATCTAAACAAGCATACAAATGTTTCTGCAAAACAACCATTCTACCAGAAGATTTTTACTAAACAAAAGGAATGGTTGGCAAGGGCTTGTTCCACTGATTCCATTGATATAAAGTTTGCAATTTTTGGACGTGTGGATCAAAAGTTACAAGGGTTTCAAATTTGCATCTAAAACAGATTCAAATTTTGTTTTAAATCAAACCAGTGACACGTGTCCTGTTCCTATTCGTCGGTACCGGTTCGGGTGGATCAAGTGATGTAGGCCATTGGATCAAGTTGAATCGCACGGCACGCAGAGGCTACTTACCTCTTCGCTTATTTCTAATCTTATCCGTCAGATCGAGATCCAATGGACCCTATTGCTTTGACCATTTGGCAGCGGCGCTGACGCGGCGGCGACTGGCGGCGCGGTCAGACGTGGACAGTGCCGGCGATCTAAGAAGCGAGGGAGGAGGTGAGGGTGCTTACAGTGATCGCGGTGACGTTCTGATGCTCAAGGTGTTCGTCGTTGGGCATGGGGCGCACGGGAACGGCGGCGATTGCTCGTCGGAGACGTCGTCGGCGTCGGGCTTGCTCAGGCGTCGTCGAGGACGAGGCTACAGCGCGTACTAGGGCAAACGGAAGACATGGTCAGATGCGCACAGTCCTGGCGAATATGCGTGCGTGAAGGAGAGGGCGCGGGGTGGTCTGGCTTACCAGGGGGAGGTCGTCGGGGAAGAACCAGACGGTGGCGGCGGCGGTTGTTGTCGTTGCTGACGCTCAGGGGCGCGCGCGAGCGAGTTGCGGGTGCAGCAAGGTCCGCCAGGAGATGGGGAACTTGTGAGTGTGATCGAGGAGGCGAGGGGCGGTGAATACTGGCCGGTATCATTGTCGGACAGAGAGTGGTGTGGCAAGGAATTGGGCGGCCTGGGGGCATGTTGAGGTGGGGCGACAGAGGGGAATGAGAGAGGAGACACTGGCGTATATCACTGCGTGGTCACGTCGAGGTTTAAACACGACATTATGGCGAATTGATCGCGAGCTTTCAATGGCAGGAACGGCCGCGGCGTGGTCAGCGGCGGGTGGAAACGACGAACAGGAGGGGTGGGGTCCTTTGTCAGCGTGAGAGAGGAGAGGAGAGTTGGGTCCACCGGTCATTGACTCTGCGGGTGGGTCTTTCGGTGGGAAAACGCTTCGCGCGTGGGGAAGAGCGGGTGGGTTGGACTGGGCTTTGCTGGGCTGGCCAGTTGGGCTGGGTTTGTTTACATTTTTTTTCTTCCTGATTGTTTTGTCTTTTTCCAATTCAATTTCTGTTTTGAAATTCAAACAAACAAATCAAACAACCAATTCAAAACCACGTCCACCAAACTTTATAATAAGTTTGGTTCTGTTTAATCAACACCAACCAAAGTCCAAATAAAATAATATTTTTAATCTTTTTAGGATCCATTCATTAATTAAATAAAATGGACCATAGTTATTTAATCAAATAGGGTTTGATTTATTTAATAAAATCTCCATTTGAAATCTAAATATTTTCAAAACCAAATCAGTAGGTTTTATTTGGAAATAGAGAATACTTGAAAAACTTGTTTAAAAATAAAATAACATTTTATTTTAGGGTCCACTAATAATTAAATAAAATGGACTTAGTCATTAAATCAAATAGGATTTGTTTTATTAAAACTTTATTTTTTAAAAATCTAAAAATAACACCAAAACACTTCAGTAGGTTTTATTTGAGAATATAAAATACTTGGAAAACTTATTTAAACTAAATAAATAAGTTTTAGTGTTTATTTAAAATGGGAAAAGCCTTTACTTAAATAAAATTGGATATTAAATCCTTATTATTTTATTTAAATAAACCTTTACTATTTTTATCAAATAGAAATATTTTATTTCAAAAGCTCGGCCAAGTTTTAATTGTGCTCTATAAAATAATCCTTATTTATAAATCTACCTTTTCTTTTGAAAACCAAATCTTTTTATTAAAAAAAAGTAATTCCACTTATTCAAAATATTTTCTTTATTAATTGTTTAACTTTTCAAATCCCTTTAGGATTTGTTTGATCAAAAAGGTTTGAAGGTTTCCAATTGGAATCAAAAAGTTTCTTCTCACCCTAAAAATCAACAAAGTTTTATTTTATTCATTTATTTTTCACATTACAAGATTTGGAAAATCTTGGGATGTGACAGGCTACCACCCTTAAGATAAATCTCGTCCCGAGATTTGGGAAGGCTAGGTTACAAATAGGCTCAAAACAACTAGGGTACTACCACCCTTAAAAATTTCCATCTAAATTACATACTGGCCTTCTTAGGATCTTGGTGTATCTTTCCTGGACAGAAGTTTGCATAATGTCCTAGCTCTTTGCAGTTGTTGCACCACACTTGGCTAATATCTTTCTTTTCCTTGGGTAACAATTCTTCTTGTTTATTTCCTTGGTTCTTCTTCTTTTCTGGGCAATCACTGGCATAGTGTCCCTTCTCTTTGCAATTGTAACATTGCACTTGAGTAATATCCTTCTTCTTCTTTTTGGGTCTCTCCAAAGCTAGGAGTTTTTCTAGTTCATGCTCTTCAAAGGTGGGAAATCTTTCTCTCTTCTTGGGTCATTGATCTTCATGCTCCTTGGATGTATGATCCTTGTCTCCACAATTATTGCTAGCTTGGGTTCCTTCTAGAATAACATCTTTGTCATCCTTGTTGTCATTAGCTCTTTGGGAAAAGTTTTCTCCCATGTCGATCATTTGAGTAACCAATCCTTGCAACAATTGGGATTGAAGTTTCAAAATCCTTTGTATGGCTGGGTCTAGTCCATTGTTGTTGGCTAAAATCTCAGTTGTCTCTTGGCTCAACTGGGTTTGGGTTGCTATAAGTTCTCTCATGTTGTCCTCTTGGTTGTTGTTGTTGTCATCAACCTTGATGTTGGAGTCTCTTGGAGAAGTCATCTGTTTGGGTTGTTTTGAGATTAGGATAGGAAAAGATTTCTAAGGAAATAATTCTAATCACACACATCACAATTCACGCAAGCAATGTGCAAGGAATCACAAACAACTTTTCACTCAAACAACAAAGTTCAAGCACATACTTAGGCAACCAAAAATATTTTTGTTACACCACATAAGTTGGTGTGTTTGACTTAACTAAAATATGGTGGTCTATTTATATGGTTCACTTGTGACCTTTCCTTCCTTCTTGGTTGATTCTTCTTGCATGAAATCATGGTTTCCTTGAGAAAAACTCTTGGTCACAAAACTTCAAAGGTGATGATGGTTCCTTCTAAGTTGTGTTTCCTTAGGCTCCAAATCTTGAGCAAGATTTCTTGTCTCACTTGACATCCAAGATTGAAGTACTTGGTGAATATGCTGAAGATGTTGAAGTCATTAGAGTTGAAGATGTTGAAGTCATTGGAGTTGAAGATGTTGAAGTCATTGGAGTTGAAGATGTTGAAGTCATTGGAGTTGAAGATGTTGAAGTCATTGGAGTTGAAGATGTTGAAGTCATTGGAGTTGATGGAGTCCTTTGCACATGGTATAGTCTTTGGTCATGGGGTAGGTTTTTCCATCAAGTTGAAGTAGAAGAGATGTAGACTTGAAACCAAAATGGTTGAGGAAAGAGTTTACAAGATTGTTTGTAAATAAGTTTTGGAACAAATACAACTCCTATTTTTCTAAGGGTTTTGTCCAATTCTAGGTTTACAAATCCTACAGGCAACACAATGCTCTGATACCATCTGTAAGGGTCCCAACCTTTAATAAGGTAGAGTCCCCTGTGTTTACAATGCTAGTCCCTGGATCAATAGCTAGCATCCACAGTTAAGATGTAATATCAAGAAACAAAGGTCATAATATAACTTTATAACCAGGGATGACATAATTTTATTACATCTTACATAGCTCATTTGGCTATTACATTACATTGCAGCGGAATAACTATAACATGGGGTCCTTCATCTTCAAAGTGCCACAGGCAGACATGTTGGTTGTAGACTTTGTAATCCTAATCAATCAATCTTCACTAAAATCAATCAAACCTGCAACATTACAAGTTACAGCCACAAGGATCAATACATTTGAATTGTATTGGCAAGTGATACTATGGTAGTGTGGTGGAGTCTATCATCTATATGCATTTGGCTAAGTGGAGTTGAGGCTTGCGTTGCTCAAAATATATTTTTCCTTAACATTTGAAAACACTAAGTTTTTGCTTGTCAAAAAAAAAATTCTCAATCAAAGATTGAAGATCCTTTAAACCTTGTTCAACAACAAGTTTTTAACTTTAAAATTTGAATGATGAGATTCTTGATTGCTTCCATGTCTTGATGCTCAAATTGTCCTTTACCAGGGACATGGCTAAGTACTTAGATTTTACACTCTGTAGAGGTGGTGCACTTTCCCCACAAGACTTGGTTTCCCAAGACAAGATCTTTCAGAAGCCTTCCCTTAGACCAAAATGGACGTGCTCCAACCTATCAAACTCTACCACCAACTGTCCATATGGCTAAGTTCTTGCAACCTATATGATCCAGGCAGAGCCCATAATGCCAAGTGGTTGCACTTGAAGCTTCTCAACATTTGACATCTCAAATCTCTTTGTTCCTGGGTGGCCATCCACAAGTGAGATACACAAGGTCAACCATAAACATGGGCCTTGTGAACCACTCAACCAAAAACCACCAAGCAATTACCATTCCACCCAGGTGATTCATTGACTTAGTTGTTTTATTAAGAAACCATAAGTCCAAAGACTTAGAAATTTTTCCATAGTGTGAATATATATTCCACCCTTGTTTTCTATTAGCTAAGCTAATCTTGATAGTAGTAGGAATCTTAACTTAGGAAATTTTCTCTAAGGTTTCATCTACTAGGTTTTCCTATAGCAAGGTTTATACTTAGCAAAATTCCATGCAAGTTTTACTTAGAAAAAATCACTAATGCATAGTGAAAGTAATGGGACAAAAGTATGAAGCATCACTTGCCTTTTTGGTAGAGGGTATAAGTTCACTCCCTGTCCTTGCAACAATCACACTCTTCAAGTCACTACAATTCAATCAAGCAAGGCACAAGTTCAATCTACCAATCAAGCAAAACATCACATAAAATGACAAAGTCAAAGTAATGCATGCAAACATGCCAAGCTTTATTTTGTTTGAAAAGTGGTTCCTAATGGGTCATGAACACTTGAGAGCACCTAATGGTCATTTTATAAAGTGTCCAAGTCATTTGCAAAAGATTTCACTTCATAAACCATTTTCAAAACAAAGTATCATTTTATGTGGTGTAGAAATATTTTTACTAAGGCATTAATCTATAGGGCTCACAAAATATGTTTTCAAACCACAAAACTTTGTGTTTAGGGTCAGAGAGTTTAAAACAAAACATCTCCCAAAAGTTTTCTTCCAAAACCATTTTTAATAAATAAACCATATTTTTATTTGGCTAGAAATGGTTTTAAATCAAAGAATCATTCTTTTGTTTCACCAAATACATTTTTGAAACCACAAGGTGTTTCCTATGGTCAGTAGGTTCAAATCACTCCATTTGCCAAAGATTTTATCCCCAAAATCCTTTTTGAATAAATTTATAATCTAAACAAGCATACAAATGTTTCTGCAAAAACAACCATTATACTAGAAGCTTTTTACTAAAAAAAGGCATGGTTGGCTAGGGATTGTTCCACTGATTCCGTTGATATAAAGTTTGCAATTTTTGGACGTGTGGATCAAAAGTTACAAGGGTTTCAAATTTGCATCTAAAACAGATTCAAATTTTGTTTTAAATCAAACCAGTGACACGCGTCCTGTTCCTATTCGTCGGTACCGGTTTGGGTGGATCGAGTGATGTAGGCCGTTGGATCTAGTTGAATCGCACGACACGCAGAGGCTACTTACCTCTTCGCTTATTTCTAATCTTATCCGTCAGATCGAGATCCAATGGACCCTATTGCTTTGACCATTTGGCAGCGGCGCTGACGCGGCGGCGACTGGCGGCGCGGTTAGACGTGGACAGTGCCGGTGATCTAAGAAGCGAGGGAGGAGGTGAGGGTGCTTATAGTGATCGCGGTGATGTTCTGATGCTCAAGGTGTTCGTCGTTGGGCAGGGGGCGCACGGAAACGGCAGCGATTGCTCGTCGGAGACGTCGTCGGCGTCGGGCTTGCTCAGGCGTCGTCGAGGACGAGGCTACAGTGCGTACTAGGGCAAACGGAAGACAGGGTCAGATGCGCACAGTGCTGGCAAAGATGCGTGCGTGAAGGAGAGGGCGCGGGGTGGTCTGGCTTACTAGGGGGAGGTCGTCGGAGAAGAACCAGACGGTGGCGGCGGCGGTTGTTGTCGTTCTTGGCCTTTCGAGCACGCCTTGCGAAGCTGGTGCGTAAAGGTCCGCCAGGAGATGGGGAACTTGTGAGTGTGATCGAGGAGGAGAGGGGCGGTGAATACTGGCCGGTATCGTCGCCGGAGCGTCGTCGGACAGAGAGTGGTGTGGCGAGGAATTGGGCGGCCTGGGGGCGTGTTGAGGTGGGGCGACAGAGGGGAACGAGAGAGGAGACGCTGGCGTTTATCACTGCGTGGTCACGGTGACGTTTAAACGCGACATTATGGCGAATTGATCGCGAGCTTTCAATGGCAGGAACGGCCGCGGCGTGGTCAGCGGCGGGTGGAAACGACGAACAGGAGGGGTGGGGTCCTTTGTCAGCGTGAGAGAGGAGAGGAGAGTTGGGTCCACCGGTCATTGACTCTGCGGGTGGGTCTTTCGGTGGGAAAACGCTTCGCGTGGGGAAGAGCGGGTGGGTTGGGAGGCTTTCTTTGGCTGGCGGTTGGGTGGGTTTTTACATTTTTTTTCTTCCTGATTGTTTTGTCTTTTTCCAATTCAATTTCTGTTTTGAAATTCAAACAAACAAATCAAGCAACCAATTCAAAACCACTTCCACCAAACTTTATAATAAGTTTGGTTTTGTTTAATCAACACCACGCAAAGTCCAAATAAAATAATATTTTTAATCTTTTTAGGATCCATTCATTAATTAAATAAAATGGACCATAGTTATTTAATCAAATAGGGTTTGATTTATTTAATAAAATCTCCATTTGAAATCTAAATATTTTCAAAACCAAATCAGTAGGTTTTATTTGGAAATAGAGAATACTTGAAAAACTTGTTTTTAAATAAAATAACATTTTATTTTAGGGTCCACTAATAATTAAATAAAATGGACCTTAGTCATTAAATCAAATAGGATTTGTTTTATTAAAAACTTTATTTTTTAAAAATCTAAAAATAACACCAAAACACTTCAGTAGGTTTTATTTGAGAATATAAAATACTTGGAAAACTTATTTAAAATAAATAAATAAGTTTTAGTGTTTATTTAAAATGGGAAAAGCCTTTACTTAAATAAAATTGGATATTAAGTCCTTATTATTTTATTTAAATAAACCTTTACTATTTTTATCAAATAGAAATATTTTATTTCAAAAGCTCGGCCAAGTTTTAATTGGGCTCTATAAAATAATCCTTATTTATGAATCTACCTTTTCTTTTGAAAACCAAATATTTTTATTAAAAAAAAGTAATTCCACTTATTCAAAATATTTTCTTTATTAATTGTTTAACTTTTCAAATCCCTTTAGGATTTGTTTGATCAAAAAGTTTTGAAGGTTTCCAATTGGAATCAAAAAGTTTCTTCTCACCCTGAAAATCAACAAAGTTTCATTTTATTCATTTATTTTTCACATTACAAGATTTGGAAAATCTTGGGATGTGACAAATATCCTAGTTATGATTCCTGTGTTAACAGTAAAATGATTAGTTAGTTGATTGTCTGAATCTATGATGATTTACTGTCTTTCCTGATTCATATTGGATTGTTCTTGTGACACCATCATGGTATGGCACACAAGAATAACTCTAATCCATTGATTGGGTTGTTTGAGGCTTAAGACAAACTTGGCTTTATAAGATAAATAGAGATGCTCTTCTCTGAATTCCCTAAGACCAATGATGTTGGTCTGAGGCTTAGGGATTCAGATCTTATCTAATTGGTTCATCTAATAGTCCTGGTAGTGGTACCAGCTATTCTTTATTGGATCAAAGCTTGAAAAATGATAGTGAGCTTGCTCAATCTATGGATCCCAAAGATCTATTTCTAAGGTGCTACCCTTCCTTTAAGGATGTGCCTAGAAATAGATCATAGGTATATGTACGATTGAATTGTAAAATATAGTTTGACAACCAGAGAAAGGATGTTGCTCTGAGCTCTGGTTGGATCCTGGTACTTTGTTGTTTACCTTTAGAGTTTCAAAAAAATCCCTATGATGGATTCACCCCACTTGGGTACTTTCTGAGGTTTTGTTTTATAAAAAAACACATGCTTCTATCTGAATAAGATGATTAGATTATGTGAAGGTTTTATGAAACTCACCACAGAATCTGATGATGGTGTAGTAAGTTGGTGATGATGATCTTGATCTGGTTTTTGCTGGACTCCTGTGCTTGATCTTGAGCTAGCCTGCTCCTCCTAGCTCCTGGGCTTGATCTTGCTGTCCACCTGATCCATCCCCCTCCTTATGTCACCATCCTGGTGATGTTTGGTTGATCCTTAGTTGGTGTGGTTGCTGGCTGTGGTGCTTGGTTTAGCTATTGTCTACACTGGATGTTCTTGTGTGCTGTGCAGTGGGGCGATGCACTAGTGCCTCCCACGGTTGTGCTTATGGTTTTGTGAGATTGTGCTGTTCTGTGAGGTTGACAACACACCACATGCATGCTGGTGTGTGTCCTGCCTGTGTGTTTTCTATGCACTTGTGGATATGTTCAGAATTTTGAACTTACTCTTACCAGGTTACTTTCTCCTGGCTAGTGAATTTGTCCCTCTTGGCTGTCATTTGACTTCTGGCTTTGAATTTATGAAAGATGAATGTTCCAATGTAATTTTCTTATTCTTTTATAATTTTTCATTTTATTATTTTTTAATTTTAATTTTCTTCAATTGTAAAAAAGATTATATTATTATTAATAAAGGATATTCTTATTCTTTATTCTTTTGTAAATTGTGAAGTCTGAAAATATTTTCAGTAAGTTACATTCTTTGTAACTTGTTTATATATTGATAATATGAAATAAGTTTCATATTCATTATTGTTTTTCTTTGGATAGAATTTAAGTTGTAATATTTATCTCTTAATTAAATTAAGATTCAAACTTATATCTAATTCATTTGAATTATAATTCAAACACTCAAGTTTTAAAATTCAAACTCATTTCAAAACACATAACTCCTTAAAAATCATCTCAAAGTGTATAACTATCATCCTTTAAGACTAAACCTAATCTCAAAGTATGAAATAAACATTGATCACTTAAGATTTTTATTTGGCGAAAATTTTACCGACATTTTCACAAATGAATGCATGCAACATTCCATATTCCTAAATCTACCCTTCGGTAGTTCCTAAATGCTGGGATGTTACACTATTGGAACATTCATCTTTTGAATTTATGAAAGATGAATGTTCCAATGTAATTTTCTTATTCTTTTGTAATTTTTCATTTTATTAGTTTATAATTTTCATTTTCTTCAATTGTAATAAATATTATATTATTATTAATAAAGGATATTCTTCTTCTTTATTCTTTTATAAACTGTGAAGTTTGAAAATAGTTTTAGTAAGTTACATTCTTTGTAACTTGTTTATATATTGATAATATGAAATAAGTTTCATATTCATTATTGTTTTTCTTTGGATATAATTTAAGTTGTAATATTTATCTCTTAATTAAATTAAGATTCAAACTTATATCTAATTCATTTGAATTATAATTCAAACACTCAAGTTTTAAAATTCAAACTCATTTCAAAACACATAAATCCTTAAAAATCATATCAAAGTTTATAACAATCATCCTTTAAGACTAAACCAAATCTCAAAGTATGAAAGAAACATTGATCACTTAAGATTTTTATTTGGCGAAAATTTTACCGACATTTTCACAAATGAATGCATGCAACATTCCATATTCCTAAATCTACCCTTCGTTAGTTCCTAAATGCTGGGATGTTACACTATTTCTATCATCAAGTGCAAGTAAAATCATACTCAAGCCATTCATATATCCAATAAGACAAATTGAAACTCAACAATGCTCCATATTTTATAATAAACTCAAAATTTCATAAGAGGGATCGACTATTCCAGAAGGGAAGTCTAATGATGCAATATTTTATTTCTAAACTCGAGATAATGCGAGATTGAAAGTAATAAACTTATAAGATTGATTACAAGGTTTTAGAGATATCCCCAAGCTTGGAATCAAGCCAGGAGGAATCAAATAACTCCTTGCTGGTACCTATTCCTCCTCCTGGGTAGGAAGAGCATTGCCTTCCTCTCCTGGGTTGTTAACTTTAACCACGCTTGCGAGGCGGATGCTGAGCTTGGCCATGTCATATTGAAGCTTCAATTTTCCTCTGAAGGAATTTCTTCTCATCTGTTAACTCAAAAACATTTTTAATCAAGAAACCAACTCTACCATCGATGTCATTGACCTTTTTCTCAAGGTCTTTGATCATCATCCAGTAGGAGTCAATCCCTTCTCCAATAGTTTCAACACATGCCTTAGAAGCTTTTTCCAACTGATAGATCTTATCATGAATCTCATCTTGCCGCACCTCCTTGGGTTTGAGAGGTGGCGGACTAAGAGGAAGTTTATAATAAGATCCTATGTTGTGACGATAAGGATTAGGGACATACTCATCCTTTCTCCTTCTCTGATTTGCTTGCCTCATCATCTCCATCCTTTGCACGAACATGTCCTTCCAATTTGGGAGAGGCTTGATCTCTGAGATGGATGACGATGACACTTCTTTTGGTTCCGCTCCTTCGATCCTCTTCATGGGCTTCTCTTCCTTCTTCCTCCAAACTTTGTTGACATGGAAAGGTTGCATGGCTTTGATGCACGGATGTTGTTAGAAGGGATGTGTATGGATATGGCGATCGTTTTTCGTGGCTGGAGGCTGTAGCTCTAAGAAAACTTAATGAAAAAGGTTAGATGCAACCGTCTTTAAAAGGAGAGGTTGAAAACCCTAGCCGCCAGGTTTAACGAGCAACTATACGGGCGTGGATCGTATAGATCCCGCCATATAGTTGCGGACCGACTATAGATTTTTTTATTATCTAAGGCGGTACCAACTATACGGCCGAAATATTTCTTCCCGCTGTATAGTTGGTCGTTAAACTCTATGTATCCTTGCATAAAAATTTGACGATGCGATGAATAACTATACGTCCGCAATTATACGGTTGGAAATTTATTTCCCCGTCGTATAGTTGGTTTTTAAGGTTACAGTATACATCTAAATTTATCTGTTTCTTTGGGAATTCTTTATTAGTCTGAAACTTAATGAAATACCAAGTTTTGACAGAAAAGTGTCAACTTAAATTTTCGACCAACATTAACATTCATTGAACAAGATTTTTATCATGACCAACTTTCTTTTATTTCACAAGAGCTTCAAGTGTACTTTTATTTAATCATAAAATAAACTAAAACTTACTTAAAAACTTACTCGTCCCTTTATTTCGCATGGGTTGTCTCACATGAAGCGCTCTTTTATGGTCTATAGCTCGACCATAGTGTTACTCACTTAGTCTCAATCTTATCCTTCTTCCAGTTACCATTTCTTCCATACTTTTGCTCAATCAACTCTTCTGGGGTAATTATTAGTAAGGTGATTGCACTTATATCTTATTTTGCACGATAATGCTTCAAGCATTGTCCATTTACTATCCATGAAAGAGAGGGTGTTTTACCCTGGAGCTTCACTGCTCTCGATACATAAGCTTCTTCAACTATATAAGGGCCTTCCCACTTTGATCTAAGCTTTCCTGGAAACAACTTAAGACGACAGTTATAGAGCAGAACTTTATATCCGCTTTTAAAGATCTTATCCTCTATTTTTCCATCGTTCCATCTTTTTACTTTTTCCTTAAACAATCTAGCATTTTCATAAGCCTCAGTCCTAAACTCATCTAAATCATGTATGTCTAATAAACGCGTTTCTCCTGCTTCTTTAAGATCATAGTTTAATTTCTTAATTGCCCAAAAGGCTCTATGTTCCAATTCTAAAGGTAGATGGCACGCCTTACCATATACCATCTTATATGGTGTCATACCCATCGGATTTTTAAATGCAGTTCGGTATGCCCAAAGAGTGTCATTTAGCTTGTATGACCAATCTTTTCTTGATTTATCCACAGTCTTCTCGAGTATGGTCTTCAGTTCTCTATTAGAGAGTTCCACTTGATCACTTGTTTGGGGATGATATGGTCAAGCAACGGTGAGTTACTCCATATTTTCCGAGGATTTTCCTGAAAGTTCCTTTCATAAAATGAGAACCACCGTTAGTAATTAAAAATCTAGGAACTCCAAACCTGGGAAATATGACATCCTTGATCATCTTCATGAATGTGACTGCATCTGCATGGTTGGTTAAGATAGCTTCAACCCATTTAGTAATATAATCGACAACAACAATAATATGAGTGTAACCATTTGATTCTATAAAGGGTCCCATGTAATCCATTCCCCATACATCAAATGGTTCAGTTATAAGACTATAATTCATTGCCATTTGTTGTCTTCTGTCTATATTACCTCTTCTCTGGCAAGCATCACAATATTCCACATACCTTTGTGGTGGGCCAATAGAATCTGGACTGAAGTACATTTTCTGCAGTTCGCTTGACTGCATGATGTCTCCATACGGGATGCCATGACAAGCTTGCAAAATTGCATCAATTTCATGATTAGGAACGCACTTTCGAATTGTTCCATCAGGTCCATGACAATAAAGAAACGGATCATCCCAAAAGTAATGTCTGATATCGTTAAAGAATTTCATTCTTTTATTTCTTGTCATACCAGGAGGTACAAATTTTACTGCTAGATAATTAGCTTAATCTACATACCACGGATCAACTACTTCAATTTTTACTAAGTATTCTCCCGGAAATGACTCATTTATAGGTACGGGGTCGGTAATTATTCCCTCCATCCTAGATAGGTGATCTGCTACTGGATTATCCTTACCCCTGCTATCTACTATTTGTAAATCATATTCTTGTAGTAATAATACCCACCTAATCAACTTGGGTTTTGCATTCTTTTTCACAATAAGGTGACGCAAAGCTTGGTGATCTGTATGAATTATTACTCTAGAATTAATAATGTAAGATCAAAATTGTCATAGGAAAAAATTATAGCAAGGAACTCTTTCTCAGTAGTAGCATAATTTTTTTGAATCTTATTAAGAGTCCTACTAGCATAATGAATAACATCTAAATTCTTCCCGTCTCGCTGTCCTAACACAGCTCCTACAACATAGTCACTAGCATCACACATGATTCTAAAAGGTTCATCCCATTTTGGAGGCTGCATGATAGGTACTGAAACTAATATGTTTTTAATGTCCCATAAACATCTTTAATTTTTTAATGTCTTGAGGTATGGGAAGATTTAATATAGCACTTATATTAGTATTATCTATTTCTATACCTTTTTTTGAAACCTTATGTACAAAAAATTATCTTCTCTTTCCATGAATCGGCATTGCTCCCATTTCAAAACTAAATTTGATTGCCTGCATCTCTGCAAAACCTTACTTAAATTATAGATACAATTATCAAATGTTGTTCCACAAACAAAAAAATCATTTGTTAGAACTTCCATAGTCTTCTCAACAAGATCATCAAAGATTTTTAAAACACATTCTTGAAAGGTTGCAGCTGCATTGCATAAGCCAAACATGATTAATCTATAAGCATAAGTACCATAAGGACATGTGAAAGTTGTTTTCTCTTGATCCTCAGGCTGTATAGCTATTTGAGAATAACCAGAATAACCATCAAGAAAACAAAAATAAGAATTATTGCTTAGTCTTTCTAAAATTCTATCCATGAATGGTATAGGTTTATGATTTTTGTGTGTCTCATGTTTTATTTTTATAAAATCGATGCACATGGCCTTATGGGAACTAGTTCACCATCGTCATTCATAGCAGCATCAAGACCACCATGTCTTGGTATGCAATGAGCTGGGCTAACCCATTTACTATCAGAAATAGGATATATTATGTCGACATCTAGTAATTGTATAACTTATTTTCTCACTATCTCTTTCATTTTAGGATTAAGCCTTGTTTGTGTGTCAACTACAGGTACAACATCTTCAAGCATGGTAATCTTATGTGTCATAATGGATGGATCTATTCCTTTAATATCACTTAGATTAAAGCCAAATGCTTCACGGTGTTTGATCAAAACTGAAATAAGTTTATTTGTTTAATTTTATGATAAATTTTTACTAATAATAACAGGACATTTGTTTTCATTATCTAAATATTCATACCTCATATTGTCTGGAAGTCGTTTCAATTCAATTGGCGGAGGTGATTCGTCACCTTTTCTTACCAGTTCTTCATAGTCATGTGGGTTTTGTTCTTTCGGAATGGTGTCAAGGTAATCATCAATGTCTTGTCTTTCCTCATAATCTAATGCTTCTTCCCAATTAATTAAACTCCTTTCTAATTCATCTTGGGGAGTGCTGAAATGAATTGCGGCTAGCTCGGCAATTGTTTTCTCTTCCTTGATATCTTCTATTTCATATGGCCTCTTTTTAAGTTTGGCGAAGTGGGATGCCATTTCCTCCTCTCCAAACATCATGGAAATAGCCTCCTCCTTATTATCAATTCAAGCTTTAGTTATAGAGACAAAAGGCCGCCTAAAAGAATAGAACAAAAAGTATCTCGAGGCATATCAACAATATGAAAATCGAGAGGGTACATGAGTGGTCCAATAAAAACATAGATATTTCGAATAACACCTTCCGGTTTTATATTAGTTCTATTAAACAATTTAATAGTAGTGTCCACCAATTGCTCTTCTGGATTATTTAAACTGTAGCGATGTTCCTCATAAAGCGATGAAGGCATAATGTTTATAGTAGAAACCGGCTCACAAATTCCGTATAAGGAAGTTTCTCCACAGTATATAGGAGTCATGGGTTTAGAAGTTTCTTTACCTTGTATCTTACCTGTAATGAAGTCTGAAGTTTTAGAGTCTAGCATAACTACTTCATTTTCTATGATTCTTGCCTCCATAAGATCCTTAAATATGACAATATTTTCATTGGTAGCAGCGGGGTTCTTTCCTGGTTTCCTTGATCTTCTCCTTATACGTTCTTCCTCCCTGCACTTCTTTAAATATTATCTTGAATAGGTTCAGAGGAAAATTCTACCAATGATACGTCCTCTCTTGATCGCTTCTTTTCTTTGAGGGATTTATGAGGCTCCCATCTTGCAGGTACCTGTAAATGCCCTGCATAGTTCTGAATAATTTTATTTACCGAATAAGAATCAATACCAAGGGTTTTAATAATTTCACAAGTCCTTTCATCTGTAAGAAAGTCGTTAACACAGGCATATTCAGAAAAACTATCCATATTGCTCTCCCTATTTTCATGACTTTCTGTTGTCTCCCTCATTTTCATTATTAATTTCCACGCTTCGTCATAGGTATAAGATAGAAAACTACCATTAGAAGCGGTGTCTAAGATTGTTCTATTTTTATTACCAAGCCCTCCATAAAAAGTATGAGTGATTGACCAATCAAGCAAACGGTGATGGGGCAATTATCTAGATAGCTTTTATACCTCAGATAGCCTTCATATAAACTCTCATTAGGATTATTTTTGAAACTGATAATAATACCTCTCATCATGTAAGCTTTGCTTTCTCAGTAATATTTTGACAAGAAATTGGTTGTCAAATCCGTCCATGTCCTTGGTGCTTCCGCACAAAAGGATCTATACCAGTTGCAAAAATTATTAGAGAGAGTTTGTCTAAACAACTGGATTTTAACCTTATCAAGGTCACAATCATCAAATATAAATGAACCAAAAACATATTCAAAGAATTGTAAGTGTCCATATGGACTCTCTTCATGGGTTCCTGCAAAAATTTTAGAGTTAAGTAACTCAAATAATATAGGATGGATTTTTATACCATCGGGGTTTATGCTTCTATTGACAGTTTTAAAAGCGTCCATGGGAAAACCCATATTCCTTACTGCCTCAAGCTGCATTAAATGCTGAGTGTTGTCCATTGTTATGGTCCTACAACTCAAATAAAAAATTAGTACAACAAAAGTAAATAACTAAAAGTAAAGTGACTTATAGCGCTAAGCTCCCCAGCAAAGGCGCCAGAAAATAGCTTGATGACTGCAAGTGCACAGATCGTTTATAGCTAGTTTTGAAATAAAGATATCGATCCCACAAGGAGCAGTAGGCGAAAGACTAAAATGCTTTTAACTAAAACTAAACGAAGTACTTAAGGAATAATTCTGAGATGCAAGAAAGTATAATTGTTTTTGGGTTTTTGGTTGAGTGAAACAGTAAAGTAAAATGAAGTAAAACTTAATGCAGAAAATAGTAATCGCACGCGTAAGAAAGATTGAAACTAGAATAGGGGAAAGACGTTCTCGAGGAGTGGTGGATACACCACTAGCAATTTAGACTGAGCGATCAAGATTATTATAACGAATATTCTCATGATATGCATGTATATGGGAGGAGCTCCATATATGGATGATTAGGCAGCAACCACTGCTCACACCATTTTTCATAACCACAGCTGACAGATAAACAACATCAATCGTATCATCCCGCTATTAAGGGATTTCTCCCATGGCATGGACATGGATTAATGAGTTCTTGTTGATTCCCCATGTTAGTACGTAAAGGATGACAAAGACTTTATAGTCACAGTAAGTTCTACCATCCCTCCGTCTACCAATAAGTAATCCCCTTTATCAAGTCCCTATAAGAGGCAATTATTAAGGAGGTGCACAACTCGCAACATCAAGATGAATACAATTAACACATACATATAATGATGTATAATATAATAATCTCTATCTCATATCAATCATATACTAGGGTTTCTCCATCTCCCCAAGAACTAATGATCTACTCAGACATGGAGGCAGATAGCATCATGACAGTGGTAATGGAAATGATTATCGATGAATAGTACTTCTATATATCCACAACTAGTGCAAGAATTACAACAAGATCTAGATGGGATGGATGGAGATGATGGTGGTGATGAAGATCTGATACGTCGGAAACATATCTATAATTTTTGATGTTCCATGCTTGTTTAGTATCTACTTTGCTTTGCTTTGTCTACAGTTTGAGGTGTTTTTATATGTTTTATGGTACTAACCCATTAACAAGATGTCACAGTGCCAGTTTCCCGTTTTCTTCTATTTTTGGTTTCAAAAAGGCAAAAAATTAATATTCTCAGAATTGGACGGGACAAAAGCCAAAGTCAATATTTTACCGTGGGGAACACAAAGCTAGAGTACAAGACGGAGGAGAACCACCAGGGGGCCACACCCCAGTCAGGGCTGGCCCGGCCCGGCACAGTCTTGCGCTGCCCCTGCCTTGCTCTTCGCCTATAAAGACCCCCCAATACAGAAACCCTAAGTACCTGATCAATATTCCACGAAACCGTCAGTAGCAGCCGCCATCATCATCCCTAGATCGGGGGGGATCTGAAGCTCTTCTCGGCACCCTGCCGGAGGGGAGATCATCCCGGAGGCCTTCTTCTTTGTCATGCCAGCCTCCGGTATGAAGTGAGTAGTTCCACCTTGGACTATGGGTCCATGTAGTAGCTAGATAGTTGTATCTCCTCCTTTGTGATACCATGTTTAGATCTTGTGAGCTCCGTTCATGATCAAGATCATCTATTTGTAATCATGCATGTTGTGTTTGCGGGGATTCGATGGATATTGAGATTACTATGTCAGATTGATTAATGGTTTTGTCTTATTGATTCTATCATGTCTGTGTTGTTTGTGATCTTGCATGCTCTCCGTTTCTAGTAGCTATCTTGGACAAGTAGATGCTAGTGACTCCAAGAGGGGGTATTTATGCTCGATAGTGGGTTCATGCCTCTATCTAATCTAAGGGAAGAGACAGAAATCTCTAAGGTTGTAGATGTGTTGTTGTCACTAGGGAGAAAACAACGGTCTCTTGTTCATGGAACAAGTGGACTGTTTACCTTACACACTTTGCTTAAAGCAGTTATCCATTTCTTGCAACTTAATACTGGAGGGGGTTCAGATGATAACCTGAAGGTGGATTACTAGTCATAGATGGAGTTGGATGGCGGTCTATGTATCTTGTTGTATTGCCCAATCGAATCTCATAGGATCATGAATGTCTAGTATTGCATTGTTATGCCTTGCTCAGTCCTATCAATTGCCATGCTGTAATTTGTGTACCCAGCATTCCATGTTTGCTTATCTTAAGGAGAAGACCTCTAGTGAACTATGGACCCCGGTCCAATGTTTACCATTGATACATCTTCCACTGTTACTGTTTACTTTCTGCAAACCACTATTACCTTCCACACCATACAGTTAATCCTTTGTTTTCATCAAACCGGTGAGATTGACAACCTCATTGTTCGTTGGGGCAAAGTCTTGAGTTTGTGTTATGCAAGTTTCCAAGTTGCTAGCAACACCTTTGAGTCGTTTCCTTCCTCCTACTAATTCGATAACCTTGGTTTCTTATTGAGGGAAAACTTGCTGCTATGCTCATCATACCTTCCTCTTGGGGTCTCCCAGCGAAGCTTCCACGCACCATCAAGACTTTTCTGGCGCTGTTGCCGGGGAGGCTAAGGACGTCTTCAAAAGGGGAGTCCTTCACAACCTTTCTCTTTACTTTGTTTTTTTTCTTAGTTTATTTTTCTTGGTTTTGTTTGCCTCTTTTTATCAAAAACTCCAAAAAAAATAGTTTAGTTTGGTTTGCTTTCTCTTATCAAAAACACAAAAAAATTAGTTCCTGCTCTAGTTGCTGCTGCTGCTGTTGGCTTGCTCCAATTTTGGCAAAATGAACTCTGTTGAGAACACCAAGTTGTGTGACTTCACTAGCACAAACAACAATGATTTCCTAAGTACTCCTATTTCTCCACCTGCTCCTGATGCTACCTTTTATGAAATTAAGTGTAAGACCCCTCCCCCTTTATAAAGGTAAAGGTCCCTCTGATTGCAATGATAGTCCCTGGATCAAATGCTAGCATCCACAGTTTAAGATGAAGTACACAGAAACAAAGGTCATTATTACATCGTCATTCCAGAGATAACATAGTCTTTTACAACTCCATAGCCATAGGTTAGTACAAGAGTTCAACTTAACAAAATAAAGTAAAGTCTTCATCTTCATGTGCCATAGGCAAGCATGTTGAGTGTAGACTCAGAACCCTAATCCTCATCAGAGTAACCTGCAACATCACAAGTTATAGCCACAGTGGGTCAATACATTGGAATAGTATTGGCAAGTCATACCTTAGTAGAATATTAGTTTCTAGCTTCTATATGAATTTGGCTAAGTGTAGATTAGGCTTGCTTTGCTCAAAATAGGTTTTACCTATCAGTTGAAATCACTAAGTTTTTGTTTGACAAAAACTCCCAAGGAACCACCAATAGACATTGGTGAACCTTTACCCTTGTTCAGCCACAAGTTTTTAACTTGGAAATTGGGATGAGGAGATTCTTGATAGCTTCCATGTCTTGATGCTCAAATTGTCCATTGCCGGGGACACGGCTAAGTACTTAGATTCTTCCTTCTCGAGAGGTGGTGCACTTTCCCCACAAGACTCGACATGCATCGAGACAAGACCTTTCAGAAGCCTTACCTTAGACCAAAATGGACGCGTTCCCAAACCTATCACCCTATCACCAACTGTCCATTTGGCTAAGTTATTGCAACCTATATGATCCAGGCAGAGCCCATATTGCCATGTGGCTGCACTAGAAGCTTCTTAACATATGGCATCTCAAATCCCTTTGTTCCTGGGTGGCTTACCACAAGTGTGATACACAAGGTAGACCATATATATGGGCCTTGTGTAACCACTCAACATAACCCAAACATACCATTCCACCTAGGTGATTCATTCACTTAGTTGTTTTATTAAGCAAAACTCAAGTCAAAGACTTAGCAACATTTTCCATAGCATGTATATAATCCACCCTTGTTTTCTACTAGGTATGCTAAGCATGGCAATATAGCAAGTATCTTAACTTAGATAAAATTCTAACAAGTCTACAACTACTAGGATTTCCCAAGCATAGCATATAGATACTTAGCAAAAACATCATGCAAGCCGTATACAAAATATCACTAATGCATAGTCAAAATATTGGGACAAAAATATGAAGCACCACTTTCCTTGGTAGTTGGGGGAGTAGCAACAATCCTCACAATCACAATCACCACTAGCACCAAAATCTACACATAAAATGACAGCACCAATGCACATTCAAATAAATCAATCAAAAATATATGAATGCATGCAAATGCCATGTGATGATTTTTCTCAAACCCAACAAGACAAGTAAACAGTACTAAACACTAAACTAAACATTTATACACTAAATAAACTTAATTTGGCTTTAAAAACATTTTCTAAATAATTCTTATATACAAAATAAGCCTACAAATGTCTCTTCATAAAATTCTATTTTAACAGAGTCAAAATACAAAACCAAGCCTACAGATGTGTAGGGTTTAATTTTGTGAATCTATTTATATATTATTTGTATTTTTTGGATAAATAGAACAAAAGTTATTGAATTTACAATTTTGAATAACTAATACATTCAAAATCAGATTTTAAAACAAAATTCTAAACACGTGGGCGCATCTGATTGGCCCGTACCGGTTAGTTTGGATCGATCATCCAGAGCCGTTGGATTTAAGGGACAATGCACGGGCCAGATCTAACCATACCCCTTTGTTAAGTGATCTAATTTGACGCGCTGGATCTAGATCTAATGGCCCACGACGGCTTGGCCAAGAACTGGTGGCGCGCGAGGTTTCAGCGGCGGCGGCGCTATTGGTGGTGATGGTCCGAAGAATTCATAGGGGGATGGGGGTTGCGATTGGTCTTACCAGCAATGCATGGTTGCGAGGAAGCTCAACGTGGTCGCGGTTGGGGCGGGGGCGTGCTGTAGTGGTGGCTAGGGCTCGTCGGAGTTGCGGGCGGCGTAGGGTTCGCGTGGACGGAGACGTTGACGACGCTCTGGATCACCCCCAACACAAACCAGGAGAATCAGTAGCTGCACAAGGACATGGTGAACCTAGTCGTATGCAAGAGGGGTCAAGGGGCGCTCGATAATTACCGTGATTGCTCGACGGAGTTGAGCAGCGGCTCGGTTGTTTGTGGGGGTGGACGGGGACGGCGACCTGGGTCACGAGAAGGCAAACTAGAGGCATCAGAAGGTGCACAAGGACACGAGGGTCACGCTCGTTTTAACCAGAAGAAAAGGGGCGGTCGGAGCTCACAGTAATCACATGCCAGAGTTCGTCGGGCAGCGGCGGTGCGATTCGAAATACTGGCAGCCTGGTGGCGGAGCGAGTGTGCTGTGTGGGGGGAAATGACCGTGGGGTGTAGGGGCTTAAGTAGGTAGCAGCACGACAGGAAACGCTTGCAGATTCAAGGCTAATTACACCGCACCATTATCGGCAACAACGGCAGTGGCGACGTTGTCCGCAGGCGAGATTTGGGGAAGAAAGGCTGAGGTGGCAGTGGGGTCCGCGGGTCAGCAACTGTGGGTGGAGCTGTGCGCGTGAGAGAGAGAGCACAGGAAAATGGCCCGGGTGGGCCTAGTGGGCTGGTTCTGGGAATGGGCCAGAATGGAAGCGCTCACCTTTTTCTAATTCGTTTCTCCTTTTCTATTTTTAATTTGATTTTCAGAATCCAATTTCAAATGAATTTCAAATGAGTTTGAATTCAAACCACTTCTAGATTTTTGTAAAGTGATCCATGCACATATTTGTGCATAAAACATTGCTGTTTACTCAAAAATACTTTGGCCCATTGAAAATAAAATAAAACCATGCCTTATTTAAATATTTATAATAGGCATATAAATGGTTTTAATTTAGATTCTTGTTTTGAAACTTTGAGCAAGCTTTGAAATCCTCTTTTGAACTTTTCTGGTTGAATCCAAGTATTCTCATATTTGAGAGTAGAAATAAAGACATTGTCTTGCTTACATGAAATAATAGGAAAAACAAATGGTTTCTGATTTGAAACCTTGTTTGAAAATAAACCAAATGCATGAGGATGCATGAATGATATGCAAACTTTATAAACCATGATTTTTGGGATGTTACAAATCTAACCCCCTTAAGGTGAATCTCGCCCTCGAGATTCGGATTGGCTAGCAAATAGGTGATGGTGGTCTTTCCGAAGGTCGTCTTCTCTTTCCCAAGTTGCTTCTTCTTCGGAATGATGATTCCACTGAACTTTGCAGAATTTGATAGTCTTTGTCTGAGTAAGTCTTTCTACAGTCTCAAGAATCTTGATAGGTTTCTTTTCATAAGTGAGATCACTTTCCAACTGGACCTACTCCAAAGGTATAGTATCCTTCAAAAAAGTCTCTTCCATCTCCGGATGGCATTTCTTCAACTGACTCACGTGAAATACATTATGAACGGCAGACAGTGATTCAGGCAATTCTATCTCATAAGCCACTTCTCCCTTATGACTCAGAATCTTGAATGGTCCAACATACATTGGTGCCAATTTTACTTTGACTCCAAATCTCTTCACTCCACGAAGTGGTGAGACTCTAAGGTAAGCTCTATCACCCACTTCATAGGTGACTTCTCTACGTTTTGGATCTGCGTAGCTCTTCTGTCGGGACTGTGCTATCTTCAATCTGTCCTTTACCAACTTGACTTTCTCTTCAGCTTCCTTGATTAGTTCTGGTCCGAACAAATTTCTTTCTCCAACACCACTCCATAACAATGGTGTAGTACACTTTCTTCCATAAAGAAATTCAAACGGTGACATCTCAATACTGGCTTGATAGCTGTTATTGTAAGATAATTCTGCGTAAGGCAGACTTTCATCCCAACTAGCACCATAATCTAGGGCACATGCCCTCAACAAATCCTCTATAATCTGGTTGGTCCTTTCTGTCTGTCCATCAGTCTAGGGATGAAAAGCAGTGCTGAATTCCAATCTCGTTCCCATTGACTCATGAAGTTGCCTCCAAAAATGGGAAGTGAATTGAGTTCCTCTATCAGACATAATACTCTTGGGTACTCCATGCAGACACACAATACTATTCATATAAATCTTCGCTAACTTAGCACTTGTATAAGTTGTCTTCACGGGTATGAAATGAGCCACTTTAGTTAGGCGATATACCATGACCCAAATAGAATCATATCCTGATCTAGTCCTTGGCAGTCCGGTGATGAAGTCCATGCCAATCTTGTCCCACTTCCAATTAGGAATAGGTAGTGGTTGTAAAAATCATGTTGGTTTCTGATGTTCCTCTTTCACTCTACTACATACATCACACAAAGCAATATGTTCGGCGATGTCCTTCGTGAGATTATTCCACCAAAATCTTTCCTTCACATCCATGTACATTTTGGTGTTACCCGGATGAATGGAATATGGTGAGTTGTGTGCTTCTTGTAAGTTCAGTTTCCGAAGCTCCGGATCTTGCGGAATGCAGATACGTTTTCCATACCATAAAGTACCCTGTTCGTCTTCATGGAATCCTTTGGTTGTCCCCTTGCTAATTTTTTCCTTAATCTCTTCAATTTCCTTGTCCATCTTTTGGGCTTCCTTGATCCTGTCCAACAATGTGGGTTGAACATCCAATGACATGAGATGTCCTTCAGGCACTATCTCCAATCTGAGATCTGGGCACACGGATCATCTGGCAACTCTCCCTTAGTGAGGCCATTTACATAAACTTTACGGCTTAATGCATCCGCTACAACATTTGCTTTACCGGGGTGGTATTGCAAACTCAAGTCATAGTCCTTGATGATTTCTAGCCATCTTCTTTGTCTCATGTTGATTTCTTTGTAAGTGAAGATATACTTCAAACTTTTGTGATCTGTGAACACTTCACATAGTTTTCCCAAAAGATAATGTCTCCATGTTTTGACTTCATGGACAACAGAGGCTAATTACAAATCATGAGTAGGATAATTCACTTCATGAGTTTTGAGTTGTCTCGAGGCATAAGACACAACTTTCCCTTCTTGCATCAAAACTGCACCTAATCCTTGGTGATATGCATCAAAATATACTTGGAAAACTTTCTCCAAATCTGGTAGACATAAGACTGGTGCTGTCACTAGTCTCTTCTTCAATTCTTGGAAACTGATTTCACATCCTTCAGTCCAATCAAATTTCTTGTATTTCTTAAGTAACTCCATCATTGGCTTAGCTACCTTTGAGAAATTCTCAATGAACCTTCTATAGTATCCTGCCAAGCCAAGGAAACTACGCACTTCCTTCACTGACTTAGAAGATTCCCACTCAGTTACAACTGACACTTTTGCGGGATCAACTGCTACACCATCTCCTAACACAATATGTCCGAGAAATCCGACTTCATTCAGCCAGAATTCACACTTGCTGAATTTGGCATACAGCTTATGCTCTCTAAGCTTCTCGAGTATCAAACGCAAATGCTCTTCATGCTCTTCATTGCTCTTGGAATAGATCAAAATGTCATTGATGAAAACGACAACGAACTTGTCAAGAAATTCCATGAACACCTTGTTCATCATATTCATGAAGTAGGCTGGTGCATTTGTCAAACCAAATGGCATCACGGTGTACTCATACAATCCATACCTAGTGGTGAAATTAGTTTTAGGTATGTCTTGTTCCCTTATCTTTAGCTGAAAGTAGCCTGATCGAAGATCAATCTTTGAGAACACTCGGGCTCCTTCTAGCTGATCAAACAAGTCATTGATTCTTGGCAAAGGATATTTGTTCTTGATAATTACCTCATTGAGTGAACGGTAATCTATGCATAACCTTTGACTTCTATATTTCTTTTCAACAAACAAAACTGGTGCACCCCAAGATGACGAACTTGGTTGAATAAATCCTTTCTGCAACTATTCCCCAAGCTATTTCTTGAGTTCTTTCAACTCATCAACTGACATATTGTAAGGTCTCTTTGCTATTGGCCCTGATCCTGGCATCAAGTCTATCAGAAACTCAACATCTCTATCTGGTGGCATTGCAGGTAATTCCTCCGGATACTCTTTCACAATTAGCACACTGTCTATGCTAACCCCCTTAAGAGAATTTAGCTTACTCCATTTTGATTCAAAGTTAGACTTGAATCTAATCCGTTTCTTATCCGGGGTTGTGAGCGTGATAGTACGATTTGCACAATCTAGTACTCCTTCTGTCACATCCCAAGATTTTCCAAATCTTGTAATGTGAAAAATAAATAAACAAAATAATTAAATGTTGAATTTCAGGGTGAAAAGAAACTTTTGATTTTAAATGGAAACTTAAAATTCCATCTTGAACAAACTTTGGTTAATGTTTGAATCCAAACAAAATCCAAATCAAGTGAAATGCATTCCTCAATGAATGTATCTTGAAATTTAAACACTTGGGAAATAAACCCAAACCCTAAAACCCTAATGGAAGAAAACATTTCCAAGCTATCTCTAAACCTATGGATTTGATCCATATAAAACTTGTCAAACAAACAATTCAAAAAGATCAAGAATGACAAATAGAAATATTATAAAGCCATGTGAATTGGATTCACTTAATTTGGAGCCATAGATAAAACCTTATGAATTTAATAAGATAAGGAAAAAGTAATTTCCAAAGCTAATAAAGCATCTATCTAAAAATCCATACCAAATGGTGAGCAAGTAATCCTAAAGGGATTTTAAAGGATAATTAAATATTAAATAAGATTTTACAAATTGGAATCACCAACTTTGGATCTATAAAAAAAGATATGGATTTTATAAGATAAAGAAAGAAATATTAAGTGAGGAATATTTAAAGACCAAATTAAATCTTGGCCAATTCCATAAGCAAATGGAATAAATAAAATTCAAATCCAAATAAAATAAGGGATAAAGAATTTTCCAAATAAAATAAAGTGGCATTAACCAAATTCTATTTCTATTTTGGAATAAAGACAAAATCCCTATTAAGAAATGATTAAATAAATCATGGGAAAATAGAATTTGGAATTTACCCAAGTGGAATAAAAGTTATTTAATTAACTCAAATAACTGCGGAGCCACTTAAGCGCCTCCCTCTCTCGTCGTCCTCACCCACCGCTGACCGCGCCCCCCTCTCTGTCCATTACTGCCGATTGAAAGCTGACGTGAATTCGTGTTAACTATGCCATGAAACAGCCCGGCGACCTCGCCCTCTTAAGCGCCTCTCCCTCCTCTTCTTTTCCCCTCAGATCCCACTCGACCGGAGCCACTAGGCTGCCCAAATTACAACCTCGACTGCCCCTGTCTCCAACGAACTCCCTGACAAATTCCGGCCACACCTCGCCACCCCTCGCCCATCGACCACACGAGCGTGATCCCTAGCCTCCGGCGCACCTCCTTGTGCTTCCCATTCATCCGCGCGAACACCAGAGCGTCGGCAACGACAACAACCAGCAGCACCACCGTCTGCTCCAACTCCTACGAGCTCTACTGGTAACATCCGACCGTGCCGCCCCCTCTCTTTGATGCTCCCGTGCTCCCTACCCTTCTACGCGTCTAACAACATCCTCTATTCCCTCTCCCGTGCTCTGTAGCAATGTCCCCGATGACGCCAGGCAAAACTATGGCGAGGAATCCCAGTCGACTCTGTGCGCCCCTTCAGCAACGACAACCGCCTTGAGCTTCCCCACGATGCTGAGAACACTGTGAGCATCTTCTCTCCCTCCTTTCTTCCTGCTTCGCCAGAACCACCGCGAACAGAGCGTGTGACGCCACCTGCCGCCGCCAGCGCCGCCACTCGATGGCTAGCGTGCTGTGCACCATAGGATGTAGATCCAAGCGCCACGATAGAGCATGATCGAAGGGGTACGAATGCCTCTGCGCCGCACGATCTGTTTAAAATCCAACGCACCAGAGATATCGATCCAACCGAAAAGGTATGGACCAATAGAATCGTTCCACGTGGCCCTGTTTGTTCTAATAAAAACAGATTTGATCTATTTGTTGTTCAATTTTGTAAAATTCATAACTTTCAAACCACACGTCCAAATTTTTCAAATTTTATATCAATGGAATCAACAAGACAAATCCTACCCAACCATGCACTTTGTTTAGTAATTTGTTTCTAATAAAATGGTTGTTTTTGCAGAAACTTGTGTAGGTATATTTTGGATATAAAATTTGTTCTAAAATGATTTTTGAGATAAAACCTTTGGCAAATGGTTTGTTTTGAACCTACTGACTATAGAAATCAATTTGTGGTTTCATAAACATATTTTGTGAAACAAAAGAATAAATCTTTGTCTTATACCATTTCTACTCAAATAAAAATGTTGTTATATGTTAAAAATACTTTTTGGAGGAAAATCTTTGGGAAATGTTTTGATTTAAACTCTCTGACCCCAAGCACCAAGTTTTATGATTTAAAAATGTATTTGGTGAACCCTATAAAGATTGTTACTTTGATAAAGGCATTTTCAACCACATAAAATATTGATTTGATATTAAAATGGTTTATAAGTAAAATCTTTTGCAAATAGTTTTGCCACTTTATAAAATGACCAATAAGTGTTTTAGAATGTTTATAACCTATTAGAAGCCACTTTTTTGTAAATAAAACAATGTTGGGCATGCTTGCATGCATTGGTTTATTTCTATTATTTTATGTGATGTTGCTTGAATGGTAGATTGAAATATTGCTTGCTTGATTGAATTGTAGTGGAATTTGAAGAGTGTGAACATTGCAAGATCAAGGAGTGAACTTATATTATCTACCAAAAAGGCAAGTGATGCTTCATACTTTTTTCCCATTATTTTCACTATGCATTAGTGATATTTCTAAGTAGGACTTGCATGGAATTTTGCTAAGTATAAACTATGCCATGGGAAATCCTAGTAGATGAAACCTTAGTAGAATTTTCCTAAGTTAAGATTCCTACTACTATCATGCTTATCTTAGCTAGTAGAAAACAAGGGTGGAATATATATTCATACTATGGAATATTTCTAAGTCAAGGACTTGTGTTTTGTTTAATAAAACAACTAAGTGAATGAATCACCTGGGTGGAATGGAAGGAATGGTTTGTGTTGAGTGGTTCACAAGGCCCATTTATATGGCTTACCTTGTGTACCTCACTTGTGGATAGCCACCCAGGAACAAAGAGATTTGAGATGTCAAATGTTGAGAAGCTTCAAGTGCAGCCACTTGGCATTATGGGCTCTGCCTGGATCATATAGGTTGCAATAACTTAGCCAAATGGACAGTTGGTGGTAGGGGATGATAGGTTGGAACGCGTCCATTCTGGTCTAAGGGAAGGCTTCTGAAAGATCTTGTCTTGGTGAAACTAAGTCTTGTGGGGAAAGTGAACCACCTCTGCAGAGTGTAAAATCTAAGTACTTAGCCATGTCCCTGGCAAAGGACAATTTGAGCATCAAGACATGGAAGCTATCAATAATCTCATCATCCCAATTTCTAAGTTAAAAACTTGTGGTTGAACAAGGGTTGAAGGATCGCCAATTTCTATTGGGAGATGCCTTGGGTGATTTTGTCAAGCAAAAACTTAGTGTTTTCAAATGATAAGGAGAAATCTATTTTGAGCAAAGCAAGCCTAATATCCACTTAACCAAATGCATATAGATGATAGACACCACTATACTACCATAGTATCACTTGCCAATACAATTCAAATGTATTGACCCTTGTGGCTGTAACTTGTTATGTTGCAGGTTTGTTTTGATATTAGTGAGGTATGTTGAAATAGGTTTACGAGTCTACAACCAACATGTTTGCCTGTGGCACTTTGAAGATGAAGGACTCCATGCTATTGTTATATTCTGATGCATTGTAATGAGATAGCCAAATGAGCTATGTAAGATGTA
The DNA here is from genome assembly GCA_030063025.1 of Avena longiglumis. Lineage (NCBI taxonomy): Eukaryota > Viridiplantae > Streptophyta > Magnoliopsida > Poales > Poaceae > Avena > Avena longiglumis. Next base: position 435,889,934 of record CP125975.1, on the reverse strand, counting down.
ATAAATTATTTTATTCCTGGTTATAAAGTTGTATTATGACCTTTGTTTCTTGATATTACATCTTAACTGTGGATGCTAGCTATTGATCCTAGGACTAGCATTGTAAACACATGGATCTCTACCTTATTAAAGGTTGGGAACCTTACAGATGGTATCAGAGCATTGTGTTTCCTATAGGATTTGTAAACCTAGGATTGGACAAACCCCTTAGAAAAATAGGAGTTGTGTTTGTTCCAAAACTTATTTACAAACAAATGTGTAAACTATTTCCTCAACCATTTTGGTTTTGATTCTACATATATTTTATTTCAAACTTGATGGACAAAGCCTACCCCATGGCCAAAGACTTCAACATGGGCAAAGGACTTCACCAACTCAAGTGATTTCAACCTTAGTCTCAACAAGGACTTCAACTTGAATATTACTAAGGCCTAAAAGTGAGACAAGTAATGTTGCTCAAGAATTGAAGACTAAGGAAACACAACTAAGAAGGAACCATCATCACTTTAAAGTTATGAATTTTTCAAATTGGAACATCTAGTAGACAAGTTTCTGGTTTTTTTAAAACAAACACAGGCCACGTGGAGCGTTTCTATTGGTCAATAACGGTTCGCGTGGAATGACCTCTCTAGAGCGTTAGATCTAAGTGAAATCGTTCGGATCTGGTTCAAACTTACCTCTTCGCCTAGATCTAATTCTAGCCAGTCAAAATGGATCCTACGGCTACAAGGCGCTTGCCAGGAACTGGCAGCGCGAGCGACGGTGGCTGGCGGCGGCGTGGTCTGACAGCGGTGTCGCCGGCGATGTAGGAAGCTAGGGAGAGGATGGTGAGGCTTACTGGGTTCGCCGCGATGTCCTGAAGCTCGAGGTGGCCGTGGGAGATCAGGGGGCGCTCGGGGTTGACCGCAATTGCTCGTCGGAGGAATGCCTGGCGTCGGGTGCGGTCTGTCGTCGTCGGGGGCGATGCTACGGTGCTACCGAGACGGCGGTTGTTGCTTAGATGCGCTAGGGATCATACTCGTGTCAACGAGAGTGAAGGGGATGGACGGAAGCTACCTGGGGAGTTCGTCGGAGAAGGAGCAGACGGCGGCGACGTTCAGACGAAGACGGAGTTGACGATACAAGGAACGCGCGAGTGAGCTGAGGGTGCAGAGAGAAGCGCCAAGGAATGAGGAGCAGACTCGCATGTACGGGGGGCGAGGAGTGGTCAGACAACGCCGGAATTGGCCGGACAGGTCGTCGGAGCAGAGGGCATTCTAGGTTGAAATTTGCTCGGCCTGGGGGCAGAGAGGGGGAGGTGAGTGAGGGGAAATGGGGAGGAGGAGCAGGGGTTGAAGTGTGCGTGATCGGGGCGGGGTTTACTCCAGCATTTAGAGGCGAATTTAACAGGTTTGATTCTCGTCCAGAAACGGCAGCGAGGTTGGCGCGGGTGGGAACGACGATAAGGTGGCGGTGGGGTTGTTTCGTCAGCAAAGGAGAGACAGGGGAGGTGGGGTCCGAATGTCAGTGACTGCACGGGTAGAATCTCTGGTGCGAAGCGTTTTTCCGCGGGGGAGAAGGAGTGCGCTAGGGTTGGGCTTAGTGGGCTGCCAGATGGGTTGGGTCGACCTTGTTTTTTTTAATACTGCTTTGTTTTTTTCTTTTTCTATTTCCATTTCTGTTTTGATTTTGTCTAAGCAATTCAAACAACTTTTGAATTTCAAATTTCAACAAAACTTTCTGTGGATTTAAATGTTGATTAGTAATATAATCTGAAGTCAATTTTGGAATAAAATTTAATTCTTTTTGGGGTCTTTTTAATTATTCAAAAAGGCCCTTGTTTTAAATCAAATAAGACTTAATAATATTTTCAAACACCATTTAAATTTCTAAATCCTTCCAAATCTTTTTCAGTAGGTTTTTATTTGTTTATTTGGGTTCAAATAATTCATCTTGAATTATTTGGAAAGTATTTAATATGATTCATAAATCATTTGAATTGGGTATTTGTTTTAATTCCAATGGAATTAAGTATAGTTTTAATTCCCTAAATTTTATTTGGAAGATTTTTTTAAAATTAATTAAACAACTTTTATTCCACTTGGGTAAATTCCAAAATACTATTTTTCAGGAATTATATAATTATTCTTATAAGAGATTTGTCTTTATTAAAATAGGGATAGAATGGTTAATGCCATTTTATTTTATTTTGGAAATTCTTTATCCTTTTATTTTATTTGGATTTGGATTCTATTCTTTCCATTTTCTTAATGGATTAGGCCAAGATTTAATTTGTTCTTTAAATAATCCTTATTTAATATTTCTTTCTTCATCTTATAAAATCCATATATTTTTATTTATAGATCCAAACTTGGTGACTCCAATTTGTGAAATCTTATTTAATGTTTATTTATCCTTTTAAATATCTTTAGGATTATTTGCTCACCATTTGGTATGGATTTTTAGATAGATGCTTTATTAGCTTTGGGTAATAAATATCCTTATCTTATTAAATTCATAAGATATTATCTATGGCTCCAAATTGAATGAAATCAATTTATATGGTTTTATAATATTTCCATTTGTCATTCTTGATCATTTTGAAATGTTTGTTTGACAAATTTCTATTTGGATCAAATCCATGGTCTTAGAGAAAACTTGAAAATGATTTTATTCCATTAGGGTTTGGGGGTTTTGGTTTATTTCTCAAGTGTTAAATTTCTAGATGCATTTAAGAAGAATGCATCCTACTTGATTTGAGTTTAGTTGGATTCAAATGTTAACCAAATTTTGTTCCATATGGGATTTTAAGTTTCCATTTAGAAACAAAAGTTTCTTTTCACCCTAAATTTCAACAATTATTTATTTTGTTTATTTATTTTTCACATTACAAGATTTGGAAAATCTTGGGATGTGATAGGCTACCACCCTTAAAATAAATCTCGTCCCGAGATTTGGGAAGGCTAGGGGTTACAAGTTGGCTCAAAGCATCTAGGGTACTACCACCCTTAAAAAATTTCCAACTAGATTACATCTTGGCTTTCTTGGGATCTTGTTGAAACTTCTCTGGACACTTGTCTGCATAATGGCCTAGCTCTTTGCATTTGAAGCACATCACTTGGTTATTATCCTTCTTCTTCTTTGGTATCAATTCTTCTTGTTTATTTCCTTGGTTCTTCTTCTTTTCTGGGCAATCACTGGCATAGTGTCCCATTTCTTTGCAATTGTAACATTGCAATTGGCTTATGTCCTTCTTCTTCTTTTTGGGTCTCTCCAAAGCTAGGAGTTCTTCTAGTTCATGCTCTTCATACTTCACCACAAAGGTGGGAAATCTTTCTCTCTTCTTGGGGCAGTTACTAGAGATATGACCTTCTTCTCCACAAGAGTAGCAACACTTTGTGGTCACTTTAGATTTGGCCTTATGATGCATAGTTTTGACTTTGCCTTCATCCTTCTTGGTATAAGTTGTTCCTTCATGAGGGTTTACAAACTGTTGATGCACTCCACCTTGTTTCCTTTGTTGAACTATGGAATAGATGGGGCATTGGATAGGGACATGATTATTTCCTTCACATAGATAACAAGTAGCTTGAGATGTGGGGCATTGATTGGTTGGATATTTCTCTTCACAATTGGGGCATTGATCTTCATGCTCCTTGGAAATGTGATCCTTGTCTCCACAAACATTGCAAGCTTGAGTTCCTTCTAGAATATCATCCTTGACATCCTTGTTGTCACAAACTCCTTGGGAAAGGTTGTCTCCCATGTTGATCATTCGATCTGTCACCTTATGCAACAATTGGGTTTGGGTTTCCAAAAACCTTTGCACGGTTGGATCTACCTCACTAGTGTTGGCTAAAAATTGAGCTGTCACTTGGTTCAACTGGGTTTGGGTTACTATGAGTTCTCTCATATTGGTCTCTTGGTTGTTATTGTTGTTGCCATTCTTGATGTTGGAGTTTCTTGGAGTAGTCATATGTTTGGGTTGGATTGGGATTAGAATAGGCAAAATATCTCTAAGGGAATAATTCTAATCACACACTTTACAATTCACACAAGCAAAGTGCAAGCAATCACAAACAAACATTCCACTCAAAAAACAAGTTTCAAGCACATTTATAGGCAACAAAAATATTTTTGTTACACCACATAAGATGGTGTGTTTAATTTAAACTAAACATGGTGGTCCAACTATATGGTTCACATTTTCCCCCTTTTGTCTTACCTTGTCCACTTAGTTGTGCTCAATTATACCCTCGAGTGTAGCACTGGCAGTTTGGTTGTACTCAGTTTTGCCCTCCAGTACTAACACTGTCGTGTGCAATATACTCACTTTTACCCTCCGGTGGTTGGTCAATAGAGAGTCAAAGGATGGGTTTTAGCTAGCTAATTGAGTCAATTTATGCACAACAAATTCAAAAAGATCAAAACATAGTGGCATCTACCCAGGGAGTCTTATTATGTGACCTGCCACCATACGAAATATATATAAATCAAGTTTTAACCTAAATCACCACTTCTCAAATCACCTACTATCTATTAAGGTTCATGACTTTCTACTCAAGCCTCTTCCCAAAACATCCCTCCCCAAAACATATTTTTTTAATGAGGCAATAATTATCAAACTGTAACATCCCTAAAGTCATGATTTCAAATATTGCACATCATTCATGCATGCATATAATTTTGAAATCATTTTCAAACTATTTTCAAGAAAACAGAAGCACATAGTGCTATTATTTTATGTGAGCAAACATAAATCAAATGACCATCCTCAATTGAGAGCATAAGTGTTTTAAACCAAGTTTTGTTTGCTTCCTTGTTGATTGGATTGAATGGGGAGTTTGAACAAAAATTCATAGAACAAATATGGTTTTAAAACCATTTTCAAAACATTTCCAAATCAAGTGTTTTATCACTGTTTATTTTGTTTGTTCAAAAGAACCAAGCTTGAACAGAGAGACCACTTGTTTCTATGCCCAGAATTATAAAGTTTGCACCCTACAAAATCCTGAAAAAGTTTGAATTCAAAAAGCTTTTGAAACCATTTGAAATTCATTCCAGAAATTCAAAACAGAAAAAGAAAAAGAGAAAGGAAATAGAAAAGGGCCAGCGCCAGGATTCTGGCCCAACTGAGAAAGCAGCCCACTAAGCCCACCCGGGTTCCCTCTCTCCCTCTCTCACTCGCAGACGCACCCAACAAGTGACTGACGCCAGAACTTAAACGAAGAGGTACGAGCGCATCTGAGCCACTAGATCTAACTTAGATCCTACGGCTCGCAGAGATCGATCCGCCCGAACTGGTATGGGCCAATCAGAAACAGACGCCTGGCTAGGGTTTAGATTTAAAACTGGATTTTGAATCTGATTGCTATTCAAATTTGATTGGGCTATAACTTTTGATCCCCATGTTAGAATTTGACAAATTTTATACCATTGGAATCAGGAGAGCAAGCTATTTCTGAATATGCAATGTGTTTAATGTTTTGCTACTGTTAAAAAGGTTTTATTTGCAGAAACTTGTGTAGGACTAAATTGAGTATATGAAATGTTTAGGAAATAATTTAGGGTTTAAGTAATGGTTGTTTGGCAAGTTTTTAACTTGTTAGAGAATCAGTACTGTATACTTGCTTTGTTGAGTTTCAAAAATCATCACATATCAACTTGCATGCATGCATGTATTTTTGATTGTATATGTTTTGTGTGTAATTTGTTGCTACCATTCTTTGTGTAGATTTTGGTGCTAGTGATTTTGATTGTGAGGAGTGCTACTGTCCCAACTACCAAGGCAAGTGGTACTTCATGAATAATATCATTCCTATGTTTTCTACTAAGCATTAGAAATATTTTGTTAGACTTGCATGCTATATTTTGCTTATATGCCATGATGGGAAATCCTAAGTAGTTGTAGAAATTGCTAAGGAATTTCTAAGCTAAGTTACTATCTATGCCATGCTTAGCCTAGTTAGTAGCAAACAAGGGTTGGTGAAATATACATGCTATGATGAAAATATTTCTAAGTCTTTGGACTTGTGTTTTACCTAATAAAACAACTAAGTTAATGAAACACCTAGGTGGAATGGAAGGTTTGGTTTATGTTGAGTGGTTACACAAGGCCCATTTCTATGGTTTACCTTGTGTATCTCACTTGTGGTAAGCCACCCAGGAACAAAGAGATTTTAGAGGCCAAGTGTTAAGAAGCTTATAGTGCAGCCACTTGGCAATATGGGCTCTGCCTGGATCACATAAGTTGCCAGAACTTAGCCATTTGGACAGTTGGTGGTAGTGGGAATGATAGGTTGGAGCGCGTCCATTTGGTCTAAGGGAAGGCTTCTGAAAGGTCCTGTCTTGGTGAAACCAAGTCTGGTGGGGAAAGTGCACAACCTCTGCAGATGGAAAAATCTAAGTACTTAGCCAAGTCCATGGCAATGGACAACATGAGCATCAAGACATGGAAGCTATCAAGGATCTTCTCATCCCAATTTCTAAGTAAAAATTTGTGGGTGAACAAGGGTGAAGTACCTCAATGTCTATTGGTGGTTCCTTGGGAAAAGTTTTGACAAAGAAAAACTTAGTGATTTCAACTAATAGGCAAAACCTATTTTGAGCAAAGCAAGCCAAGCTACACTTAGCCAAATTTCATATAGTAATATAGTCCACCTAAATTATAATAAGGTATCACTTGCCAATACTATTCCAATGTATTGACCCACTGTGGCTGTAACTTGTGATGTTGCAGGTTACTCTGATGAGGATTAGGTGTCATGAGTCTACACTCAACATGTTTGCCTGTGGCACATGAAGATGAAGACTTTGTTTATTTACTTATTCAAAATCTTGTATTAGGCCTGTGGCCTTGGAGTTGTAAAGACTATGTTTATCTCTGGAATGGATGTAATAAATGACCTTTATATCTGTGTACTTCATCTTAAACTGTGGATGCTAGCAATGATCCAGGGACTAGCATTGCAATCACAGGGATCCTTTTTCCTTTATAAAGGAGGGATCTTACAGATGGTATCAGAGCACTGTGTTGCCTGTAGGATTATGACCCTAGGATTGGAAACCACTAAGGAAAAATTTTCAACTACTTCTACACTTGTCTATTCTTCTCTTAAACTTTTCTAATCTTCTTTCTCATCTCTATTTGTAGATGAACTCCATCAACGAATCCGTAAGGAAAGGACCACTCATGAAAATGACTTTGGAGTGTGAGACAGAATTCCCCAAGGCTCTCAAGGACCTCATGGTTGCATTAGAGATACAAGGTGCAGCTGTGTATAAAGGTTTTCCTGTGATGGATGAAGGAGTGGAATACTGGTGGGTGCAACTTCACTTGTATAAAAACAAGGAAGACAACCACCAGGAAAAAGGATTCTGCATGTTCACCAATTCAGTGGTGCACACTACATTCTTTGAATCAGCAAGGGATGCATCTTGGAAGACCATCAAAGAACTTGGTGATAGAGTCAAGTGCATAATGCTCAACCTCCAAAATTATCTAAAGGAAGAGAAGAAACATACCCAAGAGTTGGAAGCTACCAACCAAACCTTAAGAGGAGACATTATAGACTTAGTGATGGAGTCATGTGAGCAAGATAGGCTGATTGCTTCTAGAAACATTGTGTTAGCTAACAGATCCAGTGAGATAGGATTGTAAGCGTACTTCGTTAGTTGGACCACCACTTATCACCTTATTTTCCAAAAGTTGTTTTTAAGATTGAACCTTGGTTGTTGTAATGGTTTCATGTATGCATGACTTGTGTGTTTTGCTTTCCAAGGATATGTATGTGATGTTTTGCCTTATGTTGTAACTTGAATTTTGTTGTTCTAACTTTTCTATCTTATAAATAGATACCTACTGTTACCATCAGCATTGTTGAGGAGTTCCAGGTTACCCGCTTTGGTCCTCGTATTGTTGAGCTTACTACTTTTCTCAATCTCCCTCTTCCTACCATCATGGTGCTTCCCCTCACCAAATTTGAGAGGAAGGACCTTTGGGGCTTCAAGGTCAACCAGCCCGGACGCCAGACAGAGCCTACCACGGAGGCCATTGTCTTCAAGCTCATGCATGATGACAAGGAGAGAGGCCTTGAGGTAGTTATGCAGGATCTGATAGGACGTCTGCTAGGGAGACACTCCCGACAGGTTAGAGGTACTCACTTCCACGTCTTCGGTAGACGTGATGAGGATGGAGAGTACATCGACTTTGAGGACGATTCGAGGGACACAGCAGAGCCGATTCGTCTGTATCTCCAGGACTTAGAGTCTCTCATTAGGCACGTGGACACTGATAGGACCAACGTCATGCTCAACAATGACGAACTCCAGGTGCAGCTTCGCGAGAAGGACAAGCTCTTCGCGGAGCAAGATGAGATAGTCAAGGAGATGGAGGCGAAGTTCGAGAGCCAGGACAGGAAGTTCAAGAGTCAGGAGAAGCGAGTCCAGGATAGAAACAAGAAGATCCGGGACATGACTGAAGAACTGCAGTCCAAGGATTTCGAGCTCGAGCAACAGCAGATGGTGATTGAGAGGCTTCGTTCCCAAAAGAGGGCTCTCAAAGCCAAGATAGAGACCTTGACCACTAGTGTCGAGGAATACAAGACCACGATGGAGAACGCAGGTCTTACCTTCGTCGAGGAGGAGGTTGATGCCGAGGAGTAGATTTGACTACTCATTTATCATTTATTGTCATACTTGTTGCTTGAGGACTTGTTATTTGACCATCCGACATGTGGATGGCTTGCTACTTGTGTGTTTTACTTTGCGAACTTTTTATCTTGTTGTTGAACCTTTATCTTTTTGTTGCATGCTTTGTGTTTGTTTATGTGATGTAATGTGCATGAAAGCATCTATGGGTATCTCATTCTTATCTCTATTGAACAAACCACAGATGCCTCCCCGTCGTGCAAACCCCAACCCCAACAACAACAACATCACTCCAGAAATGCATCAAATGATGACCGTTCAAACTCAGCTGATGCAAATGATGACGACGTTCATCCAGAACCAAAACAACAACAATAACAACAACAACAACCCACCGGGTTTTGATATGCTTACCAGGTTCTTGAGATTGAGGCCAGCGAAGTTCTCAGGGACGACTGATCCCATGGTGGCCAATGATTGGCTATGCTCTGTGAACAAGGACTTGGTAACTATGGGCTATACTGATGCTGAAAAAGTCAGATTTGCAGCACATCTGCTAGAGGGGCCAGCCGCCACTTGGTGGGATAACTTACAGATCACCACTCCCATCGAAGATGTGACATGGGCTATCTTTGAGGATGGCTTTCGTACTGCTCATATCTCATCTGGAGTGATGAGTCTGAAAAAGAAGGAGTTCCATAGCCTGAAGCAGCGCCACCGCAGTGTGGCTGAATATATTGAGGAGTTCAACAATATGGCGCGATATGCACCGGATGAAGTTGACACTGATGCTAAGAGGAAAGAAAAGTTCCTCGAAGGGTTAAATGATGAACTGAACCTGCAGTTGGCAGTGGCCTATGTTCCCACTTATTAGTCTCTCTGTGACAAGGCTGCTATTTTGGAGAACAAAATAAAGCAAGTTGAAAGCAGAAAGAGAAAGCACTCAGACAAGCACAGCTCGGGATCGTCACACAAACGTTCCCATTATGATGACAGTGGAAGCTCAGGATCCCACAAGCATGGGAAATTCAACAAGCACCACAACCACAACCGTCATGGCAACAAGCATCACCGTAGTCATGACAATGACAAGTACAAGAACCACAAGGGTGGATACAAGAACCACCATAGTGGTAATGGAAGTGGAAGTGGAAGCCAGCCTGTCAAGAAAGACATAAGTCAGGTTGAATGCTTCAAGTGCAAGAATATGGGGCATTATGCAAATGAATGCCCAGAAAAGAAAGTTGAAGGACCCAACAAGCCCAACCCTTTTCAGAAGGGACAGGTGAACCACATCAGTGTGGAAGAAGTCTATGAGGAGCCTGATGCTGTTGTTGGTAAGTTCAGACTCAATTCTATTCCAGCATTTGTTCTTTTTGATACTAGAGCATCGCATTCATTCATATCAAAAGCATTTGTTGATAGAAATGGGTTTCCAACTGAAAACATTGGGTGTCCAATAAAAGTTAGTTCTCCGGGAGGAGATATGATAGTAAGTCTTGGATGTCGGGATCTAGTAATAGAGTTTGGAAAGCATAAATTTCCAGTGAGTCTGATAATCTTAGATTCCCAAGGACTGGACGTAATATTGGGAATGGATTGGATGGCTAAGTATGAAGGAGTACTAGATTGTGCTAATCGTACTGTTGCACTCACAACCCCGGAAAGAAAACGGATTAAATTCAAGTCCAACTTTGAATCAAAAGGAAGTAAGCTAAATTCTCTTAAGGGGGTTAGCATGGACAGTGTGCCAATTGTGAGTGAGTATCCGGATGTGTTTCCGGAAGAATTGCCGGGAATGCCACCAGATAGAGATGTGGAGTTTCTTATAGATTTGGTACCAGGATCTGGACCAATAGCAAAGAGACCTTATAAAATGTCAGTTGATGAACTGAAAGAACTCAAGAAACAACTTGGAGAACAGTTGCAGAAAGGATTTATTCAACCAAGTTCTTCATCTTGGGGAGCCCCAGTTTTGTTCGTGGAGAAGAAAGATAGAATTCAAAGGTTATGCATAGATTACCGTTCACTCAACGAGGTAACTATCAAGAACAAATAACCTTTACCTAGAATCAATGACCTGTTTGATCAGCTAGAAGGAGCTTGTGTGTTCTCAAAAATTGATCTCCGGTCAGGCTATTTTCAACTCAAGATAAGAGAACAAGACATACCTAAGACAGCGTTCACTACAAGGTATGGATTGTATGAGTATACCGTAATGCCTTTTGGTTTGACCAATGCTCCAGCATACTTCATGAATATGATGAACAAGGTGTTCATGGAATTCCTTGACAAGTTTGTTGTCGTCTTCATCGATGACATTTTAGTCTACTCCAAGAGCAAAGAAGAGCATGAAGGACATTTGCGTTTGATACTTGAGAAGTTAAGAGAACATAAACTTTATGCCAAATTCAGCAAGTGTGAATTCTGGTTGAATGAAGTTGGATTTCTTGGACATGTTATGACAAAGGATGGTGTAGCAGTTGATCCTGCTAAAGTTTCATTGAATCGAATGGGAATCTCCCAAGTCCGTGAAAGAAGTTCGTAGTTTCCTTGGCTTAGCAGGTTACTACAGAAGGTTCATTGAAAATTTCTCCAAGGTAGCTAAGCCTATGACTGAATTACTAAAGAAATACAAGAAGTTTGCTTGGTCTGAAGGTTGTGAACTCAGCTTTTAGGAATTGAAGAAGAGACTTGTGACAGCACCAGTCTTGTGTCTGCCAGATTTGGAAAAAGATTTCCAAGTATATTGTGATGCATCTCATCAGGGTTTGGGTGCAGTACTTATGCAAGACGGTAAAGTTGTAGCTTATGCCTCGAGACAACTCAAAACTCATGAAGTGAACTATCCTACTCATGATTTAGAGTTAGCCTCTGTTGTCCATGCATTAAAAACATGGAGACACTATCTTTTGGGAAAGCGTTGTGAAGTGTTCACAGATCACAAGAGTTTGAAGTATATCTTCACCCAGAAGGAAATTAATATGAGACAAAGAAGATGGTTAGAACTTATCAAGGACTATGACTTAAGTTTGCAATACCACCCCGGTAAAGCAAATGTTGTAGCAGATGCTCTAAGTCGTAAGGTTTTTGTGAATGGCCTTACCAAAGGAGAATTGCCAGATGATTTGTGTGCCCAATTCATAAAACTCAGATTGGAGATTGTGCCCGAAGGACATCTCATGTATTTGGATGTTCAACCCACTTTGTTGGACAAGATCAAAGAAGCCCAGAAGATTGATAAAGAAATCGAAGAGATTAAAGAAAAGATTGGCAAAGGAAAAGCCAAAGTGTTCCATGAAGACGAACAAGCTACGTTATGGCATGGGAAACGTATCTGTGTTCCACAAGATCTGAAGCTTCGGAAACTGATTTTGCAGGAAGCACACAACTCACCGTATTCCATTCATCCCGGTAACACCAAAATGTACATGGACATGAAAGAAAGATTTTGGTGGAATAATCTCAAGAAGGACATCGCCGAACATATTGCTTTGTGTGATGTGTGTAGTAGAGTGAAGGCGGAACATCAGAAACCAGCAGGTTTGATTCAACCACTGCCTATTCCTGATTGGAAGTGGGACAAGATTGGTATGGACTTCATTACCGGATTACCAAGGACCCGGTCAGGATACGATTCTATTTGGGTAGTAGTGGATCGCCTAACTAAAGTGGCTCATTTCATACCCGTGAAGACAACCTATACAAGTGCTAAGTTGGCCAGAATCTACATGAGTAGAATTGTATGTCTACATGGAGTGCCCAAGAGTATTGTGTCTGATAGGGGAACTCAATTCACTTCCCATTTTTGGAGACAGTTACATGAGTCATTGGGAACGAGGTTGGAATTCAGTACCACTTTTCATCCTCAAACTGATGGACAAACATAAAGGACTAATCAGATTCTTGAAGACATGTTGAGGGCATGTGCCCTAGACTATGGAGCCAGTTGGGATGAAAGTCTGCCTTACGCAGAATTTTCTGATAACAACAGCTATCAAGCCAGCATTGAGATGGCACCATTTGAATTTCTCTACGGAAGAAAGTGTACCACCCCATTGTTATGGAATGGTGTGGGAGAAAGAAGTTTATTCGGACCAGATCCCATCAAAGAGGCCGAAGAGAAGGTCAAGTTGGTCAAGGACAGGTTGAAGATAGCACAGTCCCGATAGAAAAGCTACGCAGATCCTAAGCGTAGAGAAGTCACCTACGAAGTTGGTGATAGAGCCTATCTTAGAGTGTCACCACTTCATGGAGTGAAGAGATTCGGAGTCAAAGGAAAATTGGCACCAATATATGTTGGACCATTCAAGATTCTGAGTCGAAAAGGAGAAGTTGCCTATGAAATTGAACTGCTAGAATCTCTGTCAGCTATCCATAATGTGTTTCATGTGAGTCAACTTAAGAAATGTCATCCAGAAATGGAAGAAACATCTTTGAAGGATACTATACCTTTGGAGGAGGTTCAGTTGGAGAGTGATCTCACTTATGAAGAGAAACCTATCAAGATTCTTGAGACTGCAGAAAGAGTCACACGGACCAAGACTATCAAGTTTTGTTAAGTTCAGTGGAACCATCATTCCGAAGAGGAAGCAACATGGGAAAGAGAAGATGATCTTTGGAAAGACCACCCTCACCTATTTGCTAGCCAATCCGAATCTCGAGGGCGAGATTCACCTTAAGGGGGTTAGATTTGTAACATCCCTAAAATCATGATTTCAAAGATTGCACATCATTCATGCATGCATATAATTTTGAAATCATTTTCAAAATATTTTCAAGAAAACAGAAGCACATAGTGCTATTATTTTATGTGATCAAACATAAATCAAATGAACATCCTCAATTGAGAGCATAAGTGTTTTAAACCAAGTTTTGTTTGCTTCCTTGTTGATTGGATTGAATGGGGAGTTTGAACAAAAATTCATAGAACAAATATGGTTTCAAAACCATTTTCAAAACATTTCCAAATCAAGTGATTTAGCACTGTTTATTTTGTTTGTTCAAAAGAACCAAGCTTGAACAGAGAGACCACTTGTTTCTATGCCCAGAAGTGTAAATGTTGCACCCTACAAAATCCTGAAAAAGTTTGAATTCAAAAAGCTTTTGAAACCATTTGAAATTCATTCCATAAATTCAAAATAGAAAAAGAAAAAGAGAAAGGAAATAGAAAAGGGCCAGCGCGAGGATTCTGGCCCAACTAAGAAAGCAGCCCACTAAGCCCACCCGGGTTCCCTCTCTCCCTCTCTCACTCGCAGACGCACCCAGCAAGTGACTGACGCCAGGACCCCACCCCCCTTATGATTCTCTCGCAGACAACTGGGCCCCGTCCACGTCACCGTCGTCTTCCCCAAATCTCGCCGCTGACCACGTCGTCGCTGCCATTGATGCCGATAATGGCGCGACGTAATTAGCATTGATTCTGCGAGCGTTTCCTGTCACGCTCGCCTGACTTAAACCCCTTGCGGTCATTTCCCCCCACACTGCACACTCTTCTCGCCACCAGGCTGCCTCTAATTCGTATTGCACCGCCGCAGTCAGAGCCAACTCCGGCAAGGTATTCCGGTAAGACCCCGTCGCCCCTTGCTGTCTAAGTTTGCCAGGATGATCACGACAACCATGCGCATCTTCTCACCCTATTGGTGCATGCTAGGACCGTCTGGAGACTCACCAACGACGACGACCGCAAGTGCCTGACGCTTTCTTCTTCTCCGGCGATCAATTGCGGTAAGCACTGAGCGCCCCTTGACCTCTCTCGCATACGAATAGGCTCGCCCTGTCCTTACGCAGCTACTGATGCCTCTGGTTGGTACTAGGAAGACCCAGAGCGTTGGCAACAACTTCTTCTGCAACCACCCGATGTCGTGCACGACTCCGACGAGCTCCAGCAGCCCACAGCGTGCGCCCCTTGCCAAGCCGCCGCTAGGTTGAGCATCAGCACGTCGCCACGGTTCTGGTAAGCCCCTCCGACGACCCTAGGACGACCTGTAGCGCCACGCCGCGTAGGCAGAGCACGCCGCCGCCAGTAGCCGCCGCCAGCGCCGCCTGTCTGTGGTCAACTAGATTGTGGCTGTTAGATGTAGATCTTGCGGTTAAGACTAGAACTTAAACGAAGAGGTACGAGCGCATCTGAGCCACTAGATCTAACTTAAATCCTACGGCTCGCAGAGATCGATCCGCCCAAACCGGTACGGGCCAATCAGAAACAGACGCGTGGCTAGGGTTTAGATTTAAAACTGGATTTTGAATCTGATTGCTATTCAAATTTGATTGGGCTATAAATTTTTATCCCCACGTTAGAATTTGACAAAATTTATACCGTTGGAATTAGGAGAGCAAGCTCTTTCTGAATATGCAATGTGTTTAATGTTTTGCTACTGTTAAAAAGGTTTTATTTGCAGAAACTTGTGTAGGACTAAATTGAGTATATGAAATGTTTAGGAAATAATTTAGGGTTTAAGTAATGGTTGTTTGGCAAGTTTTTAACTTGTTAGAGAATCAGTACTGTATACTTGCTTTGTTGAGTTTCAAAAATCATCACATATCATCTTGCATGCATGCATGTATTTTTGATTGTATATGTTTTGTGTGTAATTTGTTGCTACCATTCTTTGTGTAGATTTTGGTGGTAGTGATTGTGATAGTGAGGAGTGCTACTCTCCCAACTACCAAGGAAAGTGGTACTTCATGAATAATATCATTCCTATGTTTTCTAATAAGCATTAGAAATATTTTGTTAGACTTGCATGCTATATTTTGCTTATATGCCATGATGGGAAATCCTAAGTAGTTGTAGAAATTGCTAGGGAATTTCTAAGCTAAGTTACTATCTATGCCATGCTTAGCCTAGCTAGTAGCAAACAAGGGTTGGTGAAATATACATGCTATGATGAAAATATTTCTAAGTCTTTGGACTTGTGTTTTACCTAATAAACCAACTAAGTTAATGAAACACCTGGGTGGAATGGAAGGTTTGGTTTATGTTGAGTAGTTACACAAGGACCATTTCTATGGTTTACCTTGTGTATCTCACTTGTGGTAAGCCACCCAGGAACAAAGAGATTTTAGAGGCCAAGTGTTAAGAAGCTTCTAGTGCAGCCACTTGGCAATATGGGCTCTGCCTGGATCACATAAGTTGCTAGAACTTAGCCATTTGGATAGTTGGTGGTAGTGGGAATGATAGGTTGGAGCGCGTCCATTTGGTCTAAGGGAAGGCTTCTGAAAGGTCCTGTCTTGGTGAAACCAAGTCTGGTGGGGAAAGGGCACAACATCTGCAGATGGAAAAAATCTAAGTACTTAGCTGATGGGGATGCGCCTACCGGGGTATACCTAGAAGGACGTTTCCGACTGGCCCAAGAACTGGCGAGTGGGCCTGCAAGACGGCGACTAGATTGAAGCCCAGCGAGGAACCAAGCGACTGGAAGCTGACGTCCCAGGCGAGTAGATAGGCCCAGTCGGATTAGGTTAAGCGAGTACCGAAGCTTTAACTGAATCGGTTGAGATATGTAAACCCTAGGGGAGGTGAGCCTATATAAACCTCCATGTAGGGCGAGTAGAGATACGTTCCATCATACGCCCAAGCGACTCGCCGCCTAGCCGCCGAGCTCGCCCATTGTACCACCTTCATAATACAATCTAGCAGGAGTAGGTCTTTACCCTCAGGCGAACCTGGGTAAAACCACGTGTCTTTGCCCTCATCTCGCCGCAGATGGCTGGCCGCCCTGCCTCTCGTTCTACTACTACCGCCGATTGCAGATCTGCGTGACAATTCCCACGCAGTGGCGCCCCGTGGGGCCTGGCGGTCTGGCGGTGTTCTCGGGCGAGATCCAATCTGCCCATCAACGAGACGGTCGCCACCGGCCGCATGATAGTGATCGGCGAGATGCTCCAAATCTTGCCGAGCAGCTACGTCCCGGCGGCGCGACCCGTCACGCACAGCGTGATCCTGCCGATCGGCACGATCAGGCTCTTCGTCGGCCTCACCGACGTCATCGTCTCGGAGGAGTCGACTGCATCCGCAGTCGCCGCCCGCCGATCGGCTCTCCGAGAGCCAGATCCGCACGATCCATCGCCTCGCCTCCGAGTACAATTCGGCCCACAGCGACGTGGCCGAAAACTCAGCGGCCGCAGAAGACGCGGCCCTCAACGACGACGCCGACTCGGCGACCCCGGCGTCACTCGCCGGGTCCATCACCGCGGCTTCACCCGCGGGCTCCATCACCCAGGTCTCCAACGTGGGAGACTTCGAGGACCCCTCCATCCTCGGGATCTTCGAGTTCGACTCCGGGTCGGAGAACTCTGCCGACCTCCGCGACGGAACCGGTCTCCATGCCGCGACCTACATGGCGACCGGCACCGAACCGCCGGAGGATCCATTCTCCACCCCAATCCCTCCTAACGCCATGGCAACGGAGGTCGAGGAACTCCGCTGGCGGCGGGCGGTGCGCAAGAACAAGCGGCGAAAAATTTCGCCTCGGCAGGTGGCGCGAGGAACTATCGCGCTACCACCAGCGGATCAGGTCGCGCTGAACCCCACCGTTCAGGGCGCCTGAACTTCGACGAAAACGACCCGGCCGAAAGCGCGATCAGCGAGAACGCGCCACCAGGAGGAAGCGCCCGGCCCCCGCCAGGATCAACGGCGATGGGCGCCCCACCTCCACCCAACCGCACACCTCCCGGGGACCAGCCGCGGATAGTAGTCTCCTCACGGGAGAGAGACGCAAACGGCCTCCCACTGTTCTCCACCCCGATGGACAACCTCGTGGCGGGCCGAGCAGCAGCTGACAACATCACGACCACGGGCGACGGTGTCCTACAGATCCAGTACGTCAGGGCCCTGCTCGCAAAGGCCGTCGAGCAGAAAAACGCGGGCGCCGACTCGCAGGGTCGAGTATACTTGCGCTCATCGGGAAGCAGGGCGGCCTCAAGCGGCCGCCCAGCAGTGGCAAACACCCTCAACTGCCCGCCACCGGAGCCACTGCAGCTCCAACACCAGCCCGCGAACGCGGCACTCTCCACCAACGACCCCAGACCAGCAACCAACCTCGTCGCTGCCAACGGGCAACCCATCGACGCCCGCACCCACATCATCAACAACCAAAGCTGGCGCGCACGCCAGCCCGACGACCTGCGACACACCCTAACCAACCGCCGCGACGGCGAGCCCATGGGGTCGCTAAGTCGACTCGGCCCCAAGTGCTTCAGACCAATGATCCGAGGCGAGAAGTACCCGCCAAACTTCAAGGCGCCGAAGGAGATAGAAAAGTACGACCCCTCGTACGATCCCGCCGTCTAGCTCGACACATACCTCATGGCAATGGGGATCGCAGGCCACACCGACCTGCTAGCCGCCCGTTACCTCCCCAGATGATGGAGGGGACGTGTAGGCAGTGGATCAACACCTCCTCGGGCGATGTCGACTCACGGGAGGAAATGCGCGACGCCGTCGAGCACTTCGAGTGCTCCTACACCGCCACCATCATCGAGGACCTGGAGCGATGCGTCCAGTACCCCCGAGTCGACCAATCTGGGTCCAACGGTGGCAAGAACTTCGGTACAGCGGTCGGCATCCACCCGGACACCGCGATCCATCGCTGCAAGACATCGTGCCGCTACGATCCTCGGTCGCCAAGCTCAGCGACACTCTCGCACACTCGACAACATCCCGACCTCCTCGAGATCGCCAAGCGATGCAGCGGAGGAAGATCCAAACCAGGAAACGGCGGCGAGTCAGAGGTCAACGCCGCGGCGGCAGCGGCAATGACGACGGTCCGACCTACGCTTCTGAAACACTCGCCTCACCGGCAAGCGCCGCGATGGCGGGAAGTCGACTTTGTCGCCAACGCGAACGCAGCGCGAGCCCAAAACTTCCGCGACGGAGGACAACGCCGCGACGGCGGAAACTACAAGGCCAAGCCAAGGTTCGACCCCGCGGCTCTCCTTAACCAACCATGCGCGTTTCATAGCAGGGAAGGGAAGCCCGCAATGCACACCACCGCCGACTGCCACACCCTCAGGGAGATCGAGAAAGCACGGCGAGCACGGGAGGACCCCGACAACGACCCGCCAAACGGCGGAAAATTCGGCAAAGTGGCCGGCTCGCTCCATACCTTCACGGGCTTCAACACAAAGCGCGAGAAGAAGGTCATCGCCCGCGCCGTCGCCGTCAACGCGGTGGCCCAGGTGGATGTTCCACAGTTCCTCAACTGGTCGGAGCAGCCCATCACCTGGAGTCGCCAAGACCATTCGCCACGCATCGAGTACCCAGGTCGAGTCGCCCTGGTGGTCAAGCCTAAGGTCGGCGACTACTGGCTCCCCAAGGCATTGATGGACGGTGGCAGCTCCATCAACATCCTGTACCTGGACACCTTCAGGAGGTTGCGGCTCCCGCAGTCGATGATCGAGACGACCCACACCACGTTCCACGGCATCGTCCCCGGTCGGAAGGCGTACCCGATCGGTAAGGTCACGCTGCCAGTCACCTTTGGCACACCAGCAAACTTCTGCACAGAGCGGATCGTCTTCGAGCTCGTGCCCTTCGACAGCCCCTACCATTGCGTCCTGGGGCGCCAGGCGCTCGCCAAATTTATGGCAGCGCCCCACTATGCGTACAACGCGATGAAACTCCCCGGGCCGTGCGGCGTCATCACCATCAACGGCGACCCCGACATGGCCGCCGAGTGCGAGGCCAAAGGAGCTCGGCGCCGTCATCGGCGGAGACCAACCACGCCGATGAGCTCGCCAGAGCGGGTCAACAACGACGACCCCACCATACTCAAGAAGCCCAACTCGGAGGGCGCAAACACCTCAACCTTCGAGGCAACGACGCACACCCGCACCGTCGAGCTGGTCCCAGGCGACTCCAGCCAAACGGTGACGATCGGGACGGGCATGAGCCCAGCGTAGGAAGGAGCGCTCATCGAGTTCCTCCGTGAGAACAGGGACATCTTCGCATGGAAGCCCTCTGACATGCCTGGTGTCCCTAGGGAGCTCGCTGAGCACAGGCTAAACGCCGACCCCAAAGTGCGACCCGTCAAACAGTCATTGCGGCCCTTCAATGAAGAGCGCCGCCGAGCAATTGCCGAGGAGGTGCAGCGTCTACTCGCTGCAGGCTTCATCCGGCCAATCAAATACTCCAAGTGGCTGGCAAACCCAGTCCTGGTCGAGAAGAAGAACGGGACCTGGAGGATGTGTATCGACTACACAAACCTGAACAGCGCCTGCCCAAAGGAGCAGTTCGTCCTCCCGCAGATCGACCAGATAATCGATTCCACCGCGGGCTCGGAGTCGCTATGTTTCCTCGACGCCTACTCTGGGTACAACCAGATCAAAATGGCTGTCGAGGACGAGGAGAATACGGCGTTCATCACGCCATTCAAAGCCTTCTGCTACACCGCCATGACCTTCGGCCTCAAGAACGCCGGGGCGACCTACCAGCGGTGCATGCAAGAATGCCTCGCGAGCCAAATTGGCCACAACATCCACGTCTACATCGACGACGTGGTCGTAAAGTCCGCTCGCCAGAGCGACCTACTCGCCGACCCGGCGGAAACATTCGCCAACTTGTGAAAATACAAGATAAAGCTCAACCCAGGCAAATGCACCTTCGGTGTACCTGCAGGACAACTACTGGGGTACGTCGTCTCCAAACGAGGGATCGAGGCGAACCCCACGAAGATCGACACGATTGCCCGGCTCGGCAAACCTGAGTGCTCGCGGCGTCCGAAACTAGCGGGCGATAGCGGCTCTCGATCGCTTCATTCCCTTTGGCGAAAAGGCGATGCCCTATACCGCTGATGCGAAGAGCCCCACCTTCCGATGGGACAAGGAGGCGACGACGGCCGCGACCTCAAGAAGGTGCTACTGCGCATCGCTACTCGCCGACAAAGAACCCATGCTGGCTTACGTTGCGGCTTCCGAGCGCGTCGTCAGTGTCGTCATGGTCGTCGAACGACCAGAGGAAGGAAAGGAGCGCCCAGTACAGCGACCGGTGTACTACATCAGCGAGGTCCTCACCGAGTCGCGCCAGTACCCGATACCAAAAGCTGGTATACGCGGTCTTCAGAGCTCAGCGGCGCCTGCCGCACTACTTCCAGGAGCACCCGATCACGGTAGTTTCCTCGGCACCACTACAAGACATCATCCGCAACCGTGAGGCGACCGGGCGGGTCGCCAAGTGGGCCGTCGAGATCGGCGTCCACAACATCAAATATGAGCCGCGAAAAGCAATCAAGTCGCAGGCCCTAGCGGACTTCATCGCCGACTGGGAAGAGGCCCAGCAGCCAGAGAACCTGCCATACCTCCATTACTGGAGCCTGCACTTCGACGGCTCCAAGAACGCGGACGGCGCAGGCGCAGGGATCGTGCTAACTTCACCAAAGGGCGACAAGCTCCGGTACGTCCTCTGCCTCGACTTCACACCCTGCACCAACAACATGGCCGAGTACGAGGCCTTACTCCTGACATCTGGCGGCCAAGGATATGAATGTCAACCGCCTACGCTGCTACGGCGATTCCGACCTCGTCGCAGGGCAAGTCGCTGGCACCTGCGACGCCGTCTCCCCCACCATGGCGGCATACCGCCAAGCAGTGGACAAGTTGGGCGGACACTTCACAGGCTACTCCGTCGAGTGGATCGACAGGCGGAAGAACGAGGAGGCCGACGCACTCTCCCGCATTGGGTTGGCTCGACTCGCACCACCCGCTGGTGTCTTCCTCGACACGATCACCAAGCCATCAGTCTCTCCCCCAAACGAGATCGACATCGGAGTCCCGCTCCAACCAGAGGCAGCCCTGGTCGCACTCGTCAACGAGCCAGACGACTGGACCAAGCCCTACATCGCCTACCTGGAAGACGGCACCTTGCCGGCAGACGAGACGGAATCTCGGATGATAGCTCGTCGATGCAAGTCCTACGCCATCATCGATGGCGAGCTCCACAAGCGCAGTGTCACCGGCGTGTTCCAACGCTGCGTCCAACCCGCCGAAGGACGCAAGATCCTTCACGATATCCACTCCGGTGACTGCGGTCACCACGCCGGCGCCCGCTCTCTTGTCGCCAAGGCTATGCGACATGGCTTCTCGCCCACCGCTGCGCCGTCATCGACATTGTCCAGCGGTGCGCCGGGTGCAATCGCCAACAGACGCGCGTCTTGGCTCAGCGCTCAAAACAATCCCCATCACCTGGCCATTCGCTGTGTGGGGCATGGACATGGTAGGCCCCTTCAAGAAGGATCCCTCCGGCTACACCCACCTCTTGGTTGCGGTCGACAAATTCACAAAATGGGTGGAAGCCAAGCCAGTTCAAAAATGCGACGGGAAGACCGCCACCAAATTCTTACACGAGCTCATATATCGCTACGGGTTCCCAAACAGCATCATCACGGACAACGGCACCAACTTCTCCAAAGGAGCCATGGCCGAATTCTGCGAAGACCACCACATTCGGCTCGACCTCGCGTCGATGCCCACAGAATACAACGGCCAGCGGGCAGGCCAACAAAGCATCCTCCACGGCTGAAGCCGCGACTCAAGTACCACTCGGCGCACCGGGTCTTGGTCGAGAGTTGCCCTCTGTCATCTGGGGGATCCGCACCTCGGTCAACAGGTCGACAGGGTTCACCCCCTTCTTCATGGTCTACGGAGCCGAGGCAGTCATGCCCACCGACCTCGAGCACGACTCTCCGCGGGTCATCCACTACACGGAGGCCGCAAACGAGCTCGCCCGCCAAGATGGGGTTGATCAACTCGACGAAGCACGTGACCTCGCTTGGTCACGCACCGCTATCTACCAGCAGGGACTCTGCTGCTACCACAGCCGGCGGGTGAAAACTCGCACCTTCCAAGAGGGCGACCTGGTGTTACGCCTCATCCAGGACAAGAAGGGCATGCACAAGATCTCCCCTCCGTGGGAAGGGCAATTCGCCATCGGGCGAGTACTCGGCAACGACGCCTATTACCTCATCGACGTCCGCGGGGACGGTGAACTCGACGTCAAGCGACCATGGAATGTAAACCTCCTACGGAAGTTCTACTCCTAGAACCCCACATATGTATTCTCCAGTCGCTATGAAATAAAAAGAAACGGTTACCGCAAATTGCGCCTACTCTCCATGTCTTGTGCCACTCGCACTCGTAATAACAGCATTACGCTAACCGCAGAAGTCAACCTTTGGTACAGCGATCGGCACGGCTAAGTAGTGCGGTGCAAGAGCACTGAGTCGCCTCAGGTCTTGCACCGTCCATGAAAAACGCCTACCCGGAGCCCCATTGGAGTCGCCTAGCCCGACTGGTTCTACGAACCAAGACAACTGCCTTCGCTTCTTACAGCGACCATGGTCCTCCGCATCCTTGACATAGCGACTCGAACGGCTAAGTACCACGCTCGGGGACTGCAGACCAGTTCACCGCGAGCGGTCTGGAAAAACGCCAAGTAGGAGAGCATGCCCAGGACTCGCCACGCGACTGACCCCACGGGCCAGGCAGGAGTGATGCGCTCAAACTAACGCGCCAAGTCCTCACTCACCCTCGAGTCGCGCCTGGAACAGCCAAGTACCACGCTCGGGGACTCGGCCACCCGACCTCGTTCGCGCAAGGGAAAACGGCATGAGGCGTTCAAGGGAGTCGCCTAGCGACTGGCTCTTCGAGTCTGGGCGAGTCAACCAAAATAACAAAACACACAAAAACAACAAACATATCACATACGAGGTAAACCCCACAAAAGGGCGGACGCGCTCGGGGACTCGTTCAAACATCAATCACAAACACATGACAAATACCAAAATAGACACGATGTCTCATTCGACGGCATGGTGCATTGTTTCATATTACAAAATATGCCCGCATGACAGACCTGCTGCTAACGCCACAGGGCAAACTATCCTATTCTGCAGGCTTAGACGACGACTCGCCAACATCCCGGCGATTGCGGATGAACGACGTGTACGGGTTCGACGGATACGTCGTCAGTTCACCCGCCATCGCCGCGCGGAAGGGCTGCTCGACCTTGAAATCACGATGCGGCGGCTCGGGGTCACTAGGCACGACGACCGTCTCTTGGTACGGAAGGAGGTCGCCCATTGCCCAGACACGCTCCGAGTACGTGGCGGCGCGGTCCTGCAACTTGAGGACCTCGGAAAGCTCCACCGCGCCAGTCGACGATGGGTAGCCACTCGTCACATCGTCGATGTCGAAGTCTTCGGGGAAGTGGGCAAGTCCAAGACTAAGCGCCGTCGCCGCTCCGCGCCGAAACGCCGACCGCGTCATGAACTCAACGACCGCGGGCGCCTTCTCCAAATACTTCCACACCTCAACGAGGTCGCTGGGAATCACTTCCGTGGGCGATATCTCTTGGAGATAGGCACGGATGCACGTCGCCGACAACGTGGCCGAGTCGACAAGCATGCTTACACACTGCCGCGCGTCGAAGGAACTCGCCTCTTCCGCGCTATCGATGATGCGACCTGCGAGTAGAAGACAATAATGAATACGACGGAAACCACAAAAGGCACAACTACTGGAAGAGGCAGACGCACTTACCAATCAATGGGCGGGCGAGATCCGTGATGAAGCATTGAAGCGACATATGGTCGTCTTGAAGCCCAGCAACAAGGGCATCCGACACTTTGCGATCATCTTCAGCGGCTGCAATGGCGGACTTGGCTCGCCCATCAGCCGAGCTCGCTTCTTCCTTTGCCTCCCGCAGCTCGCGCTCGAGGTCGGCGATCCGTTGTTCAGCCGCACTTAAAGCTGATTGCGCCGCCGCCAACTCACCAGCGGGGACAAGCCCCTGGCGAGCTTCCTCTGCCTTCGCGGCAACAGCCTGAAGCCCTTTGTTCGCCTCCTGGACGATGGCCAGTTCCTTCTTCGCGCGCTGCTTCGCTGCCAATCGGTCAGCCGATTCAAGCTGCAGACCCTGCACATCACCAAAAAGGTTAGTCAAAGCAAAATTCCTAAGTGCCCACCCGCTGAAATTCAGCGAGTGCGCACTCGGGGACTGGCAATCAAAGAAATTCCTAAGTTCCCACCCGCTGAAATTCAGCGAGTGCACACTCGGGAACTGGCAATCAAGAAATTCTCAAGTGCCCACCTGCTGAAATTCAGCGAGTGCGCACTCGGGGACTGGCAGTCAAAAAATTCCTAAGTGCCCACCGGCTGAAATTCAGCGAGTGCGCACTCAGGGACTGGTATTCAAAGAAATTCCTAAGTGCCCACCCGCTGAAATTCAGCACGTGCGCACTCGGGGACTGGATGCGAAAAATAAAGATAAAACATTAAAAAGAATCAAGCCGCTGCAAAGCACCGACCTGATCCTCGGGGACTGGAGGTACCTGGATGGCTGCGCCAAGCATGCCGTGGAGTTGTATCGCGTCCACGGACGCGAGGAGAGCCGACATATGCCCACGACATTGGTCGACTTCAGCATCGGCGGTCCCAGGAGCGTGGCTCGAGGGCGAAGTTCCACTCGCCGCGGCCGCCTTGGTGATGAAGCGTGGGAAGGTGGCGATAGAGGCACCCGCTCCAAAGGAGGTCGGCTCGGCCGTTCCAGGCAAGGGAGCGCCCTCCTTCGTAGACGTGGCTGCCTCCGTTACGGTCCAGCTGGCGCGACCGTCGTGTCGTCAGAAATCGTGACGACGTCGTCACCCTTGGCCTTCTTGCTGCCATCCGCAGAGTCGACGACTTCGTCCGCCTTCCTCTTGCGGGAAGGATCCTCCTCGCTAACGACGGGTGGCACCTTAGCCACGGTTGGGTGGCCCATCCTCTTGACCCCGGTCCTGTTCAACAATCATGTAAGCAATATAATTCGATCTGCTATGGAAGACAAAGGAGGGAGAGTGTACTCACTTGGTGACTGGAATGAAGCGCAGTCCCGTACGGAGGCCGGATGGCTTCTCTAGTTCGGGGCCCAGTCGGCGGCTGAGCCCCATTTCCAGAACGTCGCGTGCCCAAGACACGGACGGTTTCTTCGTTGTTGAGGCCGCGACCGGAGCCTCCGGAACGTCTTCAACAGGAGCTTCCTTGTGAGGCGGTCGCGACGTGAGGCGTCCCCAGCCGTAGATCGGGCGAATGGCGGAGGCATCGGCCGAGGCACCTCGATGGTGGCCGTATCCAACGCGGCTGTCGTTGGCGGCGCCTCGTCCTTGGCCGGGCTGGGGGCGTCAGAACTGCTCGCTGAATGTAGCGGCGAGGCCGGCCTCGTCGGTTTGGTCTTCGTCTTCCTCGGAGGCGCCTTCACCTCCTTTTCCTTCTTCTTCTTTTTCGATGGAGTCGCCTGGCGGCGCGAGGTGGTTTCTGGAAGCTCGTCGTCGTCATCATGACGCTCGAGGCTTTTACTTGCCTCAAGCTCACGTTGACGCTGCCCACGGGTCTTGCGGAGCAGTGGGGCGACTTCCTCTTCGGATTCGTCATCGCTGTCGCCCTCGTCACTCCCGGCCTCGCCCTTGGCGAGAGGCGACTTGCCCACGTCCTGGACGGACGAGCTCGAGTTCTCATCGTCCGAAGGTGGGAGCCATCCTTCCACCACTTGGAATAGCTGCAATGAATACAAGATGAAATTAGAATTACCGCGATTGCATAAACTGCGACTACGAGCGAAGTGAAGCGATTACCGTTGGGGCTGGACGCTTTGCGGTATAGGCGACCACTGTGAGTCGGTACACCGCTGGGTGATTTTCTTCATGATGGGATGTAGTCCTCCGGCTTCCACTCGTCGGCAGGCCTTCGTCGAGTCTTCTGGCCGTGTCTTGGTACATGTAGTGCTCGCGAAGCGGAAGGGACTGCCGCCCGAGCAGTTCTGAGTTTATCGTCTGGAGGCCCTTCTTCTTCAGACCGCGGATGGTCTGGAGCATCTCGTCGACAACCATCCGCTGGTCGTTGGGGAGCTTGCCGACTTGGAGACGGCGCGGCTCGGACCGATTGGCGGAGTACCGCGGGATCGCCGCCTCGCCCTCCGGGGTCGCCTCGGCTACGTAAAACCACGATTTCTTCCAGTCGCTCGCTGCCTTGGCGGGCAGCATCAGGTCAAAGAATGAAGCCTTCGACTTGAGCTGGAAGGTTAGGCCGCCCGCGGCTAGCATTGGGCCGCCCGCTTCCTCGCGGCTGATCCGTCCGTGGAACAGATCTTGCCATAGGGGGAAGTAGGGCCGGCAGCCTAGGTAGCATTCGCAGAACGCCACAAAGATGGCGAGCTGCTCGATGCTATGGGGACCCAGATCCGAAGGCTGGATCCCGTAGTAGGCGCAGAAGCGCCGGAAGAGCAGGGATGTGGAGAACCCTAGCCCCCTTTCAAGATGGCTGGTGAAGCAGATGAACTCCCTCTCTCGCGGATTCGGGGTCGTCTCTCCGGCCGCAGGAATGCGCCAGCAGCCGGCTCGCAAGATCCCGGCCTCCTCGAAGGAAGCTAGTTGCGCCCTTGTGCACATAGATCTGCCCCAAGGTTCGGTGGAGAGGGCCATGGCGGAGAGATTTTCTGGGGGTCGGAGGATTTCTGGTCGGCTGGGTCGCGATGCGGAGGGAGGCGAAAAGTGCGCGCAGTCGGAGGAAATGGTGAGAAGGTGATTCTCTGATCGCCTGCCATTCCCCTTATATAGCGGATGTTACCCGCCAAATCAGGGAACCGTTACTGCGCGATGATTACGCCAAAAAGTTACCGTTGGATTACCCCAACGGCTAGTTTGACCATGTTTAACGGTCCAACTTCAGCCACTCGGCTCGCCGACCCGTTCACTATGACAGTGTTTCGCCGACTCGACTCGCCAAAGCCACGAGCAGTATGATTAGTTTTTCCTTTATACAGGAGCCCGCCACCGATTCGACTGGATGTCTACTCAGCAGCCCGTATCACAAAGCACCACCACGCCAAATCGACGACGGTCTCGGGGACTACTGATGGGGATGCGCCTACCGGGGTATACCTAGCGGGACGTTTCCGACTGGCCCAAGAACCGGCGAGTGGGCCTGCAAGACGGCGACAGGATTGAAGCCCAGCAAGGAACCAAGCGATCGAAGTCAAGGCCCAAAGTAGTAGATAGGCCCAGTCGGATTAGGTTAAACGAGTACCGAAGCTTTAACTGAATCGGTTGAGATATGTAAACCCTAGGGGAGGTGAGCCTATATAAACCTCCTCGTAGGGCGAGTAGAGATACATTCCATCATACACCCAAGCGACTCGCCGCCTAGCCGCCGAGCTCGCCCATTGTACCACCTTCATAATACAATCTAGAAGGAGTAGGTCTTTACCCTCCGGGGGGCCGAACCTGGGTAAAACCCTGTGTCTTTGCCCTCATCTCGCACCGCAGATGGCTGGCCGCCCTTGCCCCTCGTTCTACTACTCGCTGCCGATTGCAGCATCTTCCGTGACAATTCCCACGACATTAGCCAAGTCCATGGCAATGGACAACATGAGCATCAAGACATGGAAGCTATCAAGAATCTCCTCAACCCAATTTCTAAGTAAAAATTTGTGGGTGAACAAGGGTGAAGGACCTCAATGTCTATTGGTGGTTCCTTGGGAAAAGTTTTGACAAAGAAAAACTTAGTGATTTCAACTAATAGGCAAAACCTATTTTGAGCAAAGCAAGCCAAGCTACACTTAGCAAAATTGCATATAGTAATATAGTCCACCTAAATTATACTAAGGTATCACTTGCCAATACTATTCCAATGTATTGACCCACTGTGTCTGTAACTTGTGATGTTGCAGGTTACTCTGATGAGGATTAGGTGTCATGAGTCTACACTCAACATGTTTGCCTGTGGCACATGAAGATGAAGACTTTGTTTATTTACTTATTCAAACTCTTGTATTAGGCATGTGGCCTTGGAGTTGTAAAGACTATGTTTATCTCTGGAATGGATGTAATAAATGACCTTTGTATCTGTGTACTTCATCTTAAACTGTGGATGCTAGCAATGATCCAGGGACTAGCATTGTAATCACAGGGATCCTTTTTCCTTTATAAAGGAGGGATCTTACACAAACTGATATATATTTGAACTGCAAATAGTTGATGTATGCTAATATGTATTTTTATTGTACAAAAGAAGCATTTTCCACTTTTCAAATGTCTTTATGTTTTCTATTTGAACCCCCTTGTCAGTTTTTCCCTTGGTTTTTAAGCTCTACTTAGTTTTGCCCTTGGTTTTTAAGTTCTACTGAGTTTTCCCCTCTCTCTTAGTTACAAACTCTCACACATGTGCTCATCTTGGCTGCTACGCTTTCATTGGTCGAGACAGTTGTCACGCGGATCGTACCCACCAACCGTTGATCCTCTGATTGATCCTTTGTGATCTAGCGGACAGGATAACCCCTGTATCTATCGGGGGCACCCTATATCCATGCAAAATGACGAGTATGCCACCGATGCTTTAACTCCATAAACAAATGATTTTGAATATAATTTGAAGGGAAAGTGTTCAAAGGTGTATAATTTTTGCATTATATTTCACTCCATGAAAATGATAAATGATCAGGATTTTATTAGCACAACATTATCATGTCCTAAGTGTGATTTCAAAGAGTTCAAAGGTGTATAATTTTTTCCATATGCAAGTTTATGCATTACATTCTATGAAAATGATAATATCTCAAGATTTTCTTAGCACATCATTGTCACATATTAAGTGCGATTTTACAGTGTTCAAAGGTTTATAATTTTCGTATACGCAAGTTTAGGGATCACTTTCACACTCTAAAAATTCTGAACACTCTTTTACATTAAGAGTTGTATAATTTTTTATTTGAAAGTGTTCAAGAGTTGTGTCAATTATAAACACTCTTTTACATTAAGAGTTGTATAATTTTTTCAATTTGAAAGTGTTCAAGAGTTGTGTCAAATTTAAACACTCTTTTACATTAAGAGTTGTATGATTTTTTTATTTGAAAGTGTTCAAGAGTTGTGTCAATTATAAATACTCTTTTATATTAAGAGCTGTATATTTTTTTATTTGAAAGTGTTCAAGAGTTGTGTCAATTATAAACACTCTTTTACATTAAGAGTTGTATATTTTTTCAATTTGAAAGTGCTCAAGAGTTGTGTCAATTATAAACACTCTTTTACATTAAGAGTTGTATAATTTTTTTAATTTGAAAGTGTTCAAGAGTTGTGTAAATTATAAACACTCTTTTACATTAAGAGTTGTATAATTTTTTTCAATTTTAAAGTGTTCAAGAGTTGTGTCAATTATAAACACTCTTTTACATTAAGAGTTGTATACTTTTTTTAATTTGAAAGTGTTCAAGAGTTTTGTCATTTATAAACACTCTTGTACATTAAGAGTTGTATAATTTTTCTAATTTTAAAGTATTCAAGAGTTGTGTCATTTTATTATTTATTATACATCAATGTCCCTAATTTTTAATTATAAACACTCTTTCACTTGATTGCAGCCGAGACATTAACTCGATAAACCAATTAAATCATCAGAACGGCTTGTCGGCCGCATTCTCCACAGCAAGCGCCCCGGTTGCCATTTTGGTGCGAGATCTAACCTTCTCTACTCACGGTTGCCATTGTCATCCTTCGTACATGTCAACGAAATGGCACCATACTACGGCCAGGACGAACGGGAGGCCAAAGTGAAGCTCCACAGAGGGTTGCCGTCACCAGAGAAGGGCCGCCATCACAGGAGAAGAAGAATAAGAAGAAGAAAAGGGAGGAAACAGCATGGGTGCGGGCACGGGGCTGGCTCACGTGGATAAGCTATGAGTCCGACACTCACATGGATAAGTTGTTGGTCCCATGCTGATCTGGATAAGTGGAGAGAGGTGTCCACTACGGGAACCAACTAAACGCGGCTCCACTTGTCAGCATGTAACGGCAAGGATCCACTACGGGACCTGACAGACCGCGGCCCCACTTGGCAGCACGTAACAGCGAGGGTTGATACGTCGTAAACGTATCTATATTTTTTTATGATCCATGCTTGTTTTGTACCAACTATCTTATGTTTTGTCTACACTTTGAGGCATTTTTATACATTTTCTGGAACTAACCTATTGACAAGATGCCGCAGTGCCAGTTGCCTGTTTTCTGTTGTTTTTTGTTTCAGAAAATCTAGTAAATAAATATTCTCGGAATTGGATGAAACAGAATCTGAAGTTCCTATTTTTCCAGACGCAACACGGAGCCCGAAGGAGAAATGAAGTGGATCCACGAGGTGGCCACACCTAGGGCTGGCGCGGGTCCACCCTAGGTCACGCCGCCCTATAGTGTGGTCCCCTCGCGCATCCACCGGCCTTGCCCTTTCACCTATATATATATGTCTTCCCGAGACGAAAACCCTACCGAGATCAGAAATCCACAAAAAGTTCCACAGCACCGCCACCACTGAAGAGGAGATTCAGAGGACAGAAGTCTCTGTTCCGGAACCCTGCCGGGATGGGGAATTGCCCTCAGAGCCGTCTCTATCGACTCCACTGCCATCTCCATCACCGTTGCTGAATCCCATGATGAGGAGGGAGTAGTTCTCCCTCAAGGCTAAAAAGGGCTCTACCGGTAGCTATGTGTTCATCTCTCTCTCTATGCGTGATCTTATTGTAATCATCAGCTTTGTAATCTAGTTGAATAAGTAGATCTACTCTGCTACTCAATTGCTTTAATTATTGTAATATCCGCTTATCCCAACGTGTGTGAAGTTGACAGTGTGCACACCGTGTGGCACTTAGGCTAAAGATTACAGAATACTTATCATGATTATATTTTGATTTGGATGTCTCTATGAAATTGTGGTGTTTGTTGGAACCATCTAGCTCTCAAAGTGATAGTGTGGGGTTACCTAGATGGGGAATGTGAACTTTAAGGAGATCTTATGTAGCCCTACCGTGGATTGGAGTTATCCAACCGGAGAGTAGTTTATACTAGCATAATGAAGAGAAGATATTTATATGAGAGTGTCCACTAGTGAAAGTATGATCCCTAGGCCTTGTTTCTAAGCATTGAAACACCATTTACAATCAGTCCTGCGACATGTTTTCTTGCTGCCATTTTTACTTCAGATTGCAATTACTACTTATAATCATCCATATTACTTGTATTTCACTATCTCTTTGCCGAACTAGTGCACATATATACCTGACAAGTGTATTGGGTGTGTTGGGGACACAAGAGACTTCTTGTATCTTGATTGTAGGGTTGCTTGAGAGGGATACCTTTGACCACTTCCTTCCTGAGTTCGATAAACCTTCGGTGATCCACTTAAGGTAAACTTGTTGTTGTTCTACAAATCTCTGCACTTGGAGGCCCAACAATATCTAAAAGAATAGAAGTGCGTAGACATCAAGTACTTAGACCTTGTGAAAAGAATCAAATCGAAGAAGAATATTGTATCCACCACAGGAATGAAAAAACTAGAACGTGGAATAGGGCTCTAAATGATCTTGGTAAAAAAGGTTTGTGCCCTCTATCCTTTTATTTGTGAACTTTGATATAAAGTGGGTCAATTCAATTTTCAATGCTTAGGCCATCATAATAGCCTTTCTAATCCAATGAGTACGGCAAGTTTGTATTGTGATAACATGATCACTCTTAATCAGCATGATGAACTTACATTATTTTTGGGGTGTGAAGAGCTATCAAGAAAAACCTCTTTGGTAGATATGATTGCTTTTGATATGAATAGCGTCCTACATGGTTGTCATCTTTACTGTGTTGATAATTTCCACGCAAATACTTACATACAAAATATTATAGAAGATGATATTTTAACAAAATATGACAGGACTAATATGTGCTTTGTTCTTATTAATGAAAGGGTGGAATCCTCCAAAGTTTCTTCTATTGTCTCTAACCATAAACCAAGGTATATGGAGAAGCTTCCTTTCTAGCCTCTCCCCCCTAAAGAAGGGAATAATAAGAAGAGGAGGAGTAAAAGGAGAGAGGAAACAGTATTTCCCCTAAGCATGTTGATCCTATTATAGTTTTTGCTGATGAGTCTAAACTCGATGATGTTCCTATGCATGTTACCTATAGTAGTGATCATGATTGGGAAAAGCACAATACTTTTGATATTGAAAATCTCTTTGGTACCAATTCTGAAAATGATGATATTCATAATTGTTGTACTATTAGTACTATCCATGTTCCTTCCAATGATAATATGTTTACAAATGAACACACTTTGTAAGATGACTATTCTATTGCTTATGATGATATTATACCTCCAATATATGATGATCACAATGATGAATATGATATTTTCAGTCCACCTACTATTGAGGAGAAAATTAATTATGATTACAATATGCCTCCTATATTTGATGACTATGGTGATGAGAATAATAATGATAGCTATTTTTTTGAATTTGCTCCCACTACCATTAATAAGAATGGTTATGCCTATGTGGAGAGTAATAATTGTTATATGCATGTGGCACATGATAAGAATGTTTTATGTGATAGTTATATTATTAATTTTATTCATGATGCTACTGAAAGTTATAATGAGAGAGGGAAACATGGTTTTATGCATCTCAATAATATTAAGTTTCCCCTCTTTATGTTGAAAATTTCGAAGTTGCACTTGTTTTGCTTTCTTATGCTTTTTGCTTAGAACTTTTTAGTTCTTCTTTGTAGATTTGTGAGACAAGCTCACTGATCTTTATTGATTATTATCTTTGTGAGTTGTTTCAAATAAGTCGATTGGTGTTGGAAGAGAGTAGGAAGATTCATGCTTATAGTGGTACAAAATGAAGCTTGTTTTGACTGTGGCTTAGACTTTATCATGTCATGTTAGATGTTTCTTTGACTATATGCTTAGTCATTATTGCTGTAGCATGACTTATTTCAAACAATTGAGATTGCTTGATGTTCCATGAAAGAATCATGCGTTGTTTTAGCATACAAAAGCATAGTATTGTGGTATTCTCCTTTGATGCTTTATTCGGGTTGACTTGGCACATGCTTACACCATGTTAAGACTATGAACCAGTCACCTTAGCCTCTATGATCATTTATTTTTGACTTGTGATATCACTTTATGCTTTAATTAATAATGTTTTGTCGCTTTTCATGATTATGGCCATTATTGCTCTCTTAGTTGGCCGCTCCTAGTCTTTTGCCAGCCTCCACTTGTACTGATTATGAGCTCTACTCGTGCATCCTACTCCCAAGAAACCAAGTTATTCCAAAGAGTCCACTATAAATTCCTGTGCATGGTGTGTTACACCATTCCAAGTATATTCATGTGTCTATTTATCTTCCAAATTAAACATTTGTTATGTGAAAATTAGTGATTAAAGCTCTCACGAACTTGATGGCACACTTTATTTTCTGGCACTTAATAAACTTGAACCATTGTGCCATCTATGTTGCTTATATGGTTGCAAATTATAAGTTGGGAGTTAGAAGAACCATGCTGTCATGGGGAACGCGTTCAACACTTGTACATATCTATCCAGTTGATATCATGATCTTTTGTTTATGGATGTCGGCAGTGTGAAATAAAAGGGGATCTTGTAAGTCCATGGAATATTGTATATGTGTTAGATAAACGCCTGGGCGGCTAGCCTAAGCCCTACCTAACCATGGTGGAAACTTGCATCATAACCATCGTGAGCAATCTATGAAGCATCTTCAGGAAAAAAAGAGAAAAAAAGCACCATGCTCATGGTAAATAAAAAGATCGCAGAGATGCTCATTGTCTGTTGCCTTGTCATTTTGATATGGGATAGCTCCCGTGTCATGGGGCAAGGGGTACCCCGTTACTGGTTCTCTATGATACACATATACTTACAATGACAAGAACTTTCTTTTGACTAAACTTGAGTAGCATGAGGAATGGCCCTCGTACTCAAGGGACATGAGATTTTCAACTTATGATCTGTCAAGCATTTAACTCATATTTGTATCACTTTAACCTTAATAACTTCAAGATGCTTATGATAGGGGCAATGAGATCTCAAAGCTAGTAAGTACCATAATTTTTGGAAGCTCTTTATGAAACTTGAAATCCCTACTTCCCTCTGTGAAGGGCCTTTCTTTTTACTTTCTGTTGAGTCTCCATCTTCTATCTTTATGCACCAGTTAAGACAGCATAGTTTTCATTCTTAGTTCAATGTGCATTGTCCCAAAACTTATTGATTAATTCATAATCATGGTATTGCTTGTTTTTAAATTATTTGTATATAGTCACCCTTATGAACTTTGAAGGTGTCCTATGCATTTATGTTTTGCTATTCCATGAGGGACAAGCTGAATACCACTCATTTTTGATGTGGCTTAGAACACTGTAGAGCTTCGTTGGGAGACCCCAAGAGGAAGGTATGATGAGTACAACAGCAATTTTTTTCCTTAGTAAGAAACCAAGTTTATCGAACCAGTAGGAGGAAGGAAACGACTCAAAGGTGTTGCTAGCAACTGGAAACCTGCACAACACAAACTCAAGACTTTGCCCCAACGAATAGTGAAGTTGTTAATCTCACCGATTGTTGTAAACAAAGGATTAACTGTATGGTGTGGAAGGTAATGGTGGTTTGCAGAAAGTAAATAGTAACAGTGGAAGATGTATCAATGGTAAAGATTGGACCGGGGTCCATAGTTCACTAGAGGTGTTATCCTTAAGATAAACAACATGGCATGCTGGGTAAACAAATTATAGAGGGGCAATTGACAGGACAGAGTAAGGCATAACAATGCAATACTAGACATTCATGATCCTATGAGATTTGATTGGGCAATACAACAAGATACATAGACCACCATCCAACTGCATCTATGACTAGTAATCCACCTTAAGGTTATCATCCGAAACCCCTCTAATATTATGTTGCAAGCAACGGATAACTGCTTTAAGCAAAGTGTGTAAAGTAAACAATCCACTTGTTCCATGAACAAGAGATCATTGTTTCTCCCTAGTAGAAACATCACATCTACAACCTTAGAGTTTTCTGTCACTTCCCCAGATTAAATAGAGGCATGAACCCACAATCGAGAATAAATACTCCCTCCTGGAATCACTAGCATCTACTTGGCCAAGATAGCTACTACAAACGGAGAGCATGCAAGATCACAAACAACACAGACATGATAGAATCAATAAGATAGAATCATTAACCAATCTGACATAGTAATCTCAATATCCATCGGATCCCCACAAACACAACATGCATGATTACAAATAGATGATCTTGATCATGAATTGATCTCACAAGATCTAAACATGGTAGCACAAAGGAGGAGAAACAACCATCTAGCTACTACATGGCCCCGTAGTCCAAGGTGGAACTACTCACGCATCATACCGGAGGCTGTTATGGTGATGAAGAAGGCCTCCGAGATGATCTCTCCCCTCCGGAGGGGTGCCGGGAAGAGCTTCAAATCCCCCCCGATCTAGGGACAATGGTGGTGGCGCTACGGACTATTTCATGGAAGACTGATCGGGTACTTAGGGTTTTGGTATCGGGGCCTTCTTATAGGCGAAGAGGGAGGCCGAGGGGGTGCCCAAGGCGGCTGCCACCCCCCCCCCCCACACACACACACACACAAACACACACAGGAGCGGGCCAGGGGGTGTGGTGCCCTAGAGGCCCTCCTCTGTCTCGTCTTTTGGCTTTTTGTTCCCCACGGTAAAATATTGACTTTGGCTTTTGTCCCGTCCAATTCCAAGAATATAGATTTTCTGCCTTTTCTGGAACCAAAAACAGAAGAAAACATGCAACTGGCACTGTGGCATCTTGTTAATAGGTTAGTCCCAGAAAACATATAAAAATACCTCAAAGTATAGACAAAGCAAAGGAAAGTAGATATTAAACAAGCATGGAACATCAAAAATTATAGATACGTTTACGACGTATCAAGCATCCCCAGGGTTAACTCCTACTCGTCCTCGAGTAGGTAAGTGATAAAAAGAATAATTTTTGAGGTGACATGCACCATCAAAATCAAAATCAAACCATTTGCAAGCATTGAAAGCTGGGATCAAAGAACTCTAAACATGAGCATGAAAGAAGAAGTTCTAACAGTAAGACAAAGTAACTATGCATGCAACTTGAAAGGTTACAAACAAAGATCATGAATAACAATGCATTGAATGACGCTTGTTTGTTTCACATATAGAAAACAGAGCATAGTGGCATTCATCTTGTCCCTCATGGAGTAGCACATAAATGCATAGGACACCTTCAAAGTTCATAAGAGTGACTAGATACAAATAGTTCATGAGCATGCAATATCAACAATATGAATCAATCAATAAGTTTTGGGACAATACACATAGAACTAAGAAGGGCAAGTATGCCCTCTTAATTGGTGCCTAAGGATAAAAGGTGGAGACTCAATATAATGGTGGAAGAAAGGCCCTTCATAAAAGGGAAGCAGGGATTTCAAGTCTCATAAACAGCTTCCAAAAATTATGGTACTTGTTAGCTTTCAGCTCTCATTGTCCCTATCATAAGCATCTTGAAGTGATTAAGGTTAAAGTGAACAAACTATGGAGTATATGCTTGACAAAGTATAAGTTGGCAATCTCATCTCCCTTGAATACGAGGGGCGCTTGATATGTCAGAAACGTATCTATAATTTTTTATATTCCATGCTTGTTTAGTATCTACTTTGCTTTCCTTTGTCTGCACTTTGAGTTATTTTTATACACTTTCTGGAACTAACCTATTGACAAGATGCCACAGTTCCAGTTGCCTGTTTTCTGTTGTTTTTGGTTTCAGAAAGCTCAAAAATGAATATTCTCGGAATTGGACGGGACAAAAGCCAAAGTTCATTTTTTTTCCTGAACGATACGGAAAATCGAAGACGAGGCGGAGGAGGACACCAGGGTGGACACACCCTAGGTGTGCGCGGGGCCCACCCTGGCCGCGCCCATAGGGGTGTGGGCCCCCTGGCCCTCCATCGACCTTATCTCCTTCGCCTATAAGAAGCCCTCGACTCAGAAACCCTAAAGAATCAACCAGAAAGCCACGAGAAGTTCCGCAGCACCACCACCGAAGGGGAGATTCGAGGGACAGAGAGTCTCTGTTCAGGCACCTGCCGGGACGGGTAAGTGCCCCAGGAGCTATATCCATTGATCTCCATTGCCATCTTCATCACCATTGCTGATTCCCATGTTGAGGAGGGAGTAGTTCTTCCTCTAGGCTAAGGGCTCTACCGATAGCTATGTGTTCATCTCTCTCTCTATGCATGATCTTGTTGTGGTCATGAGCTTTGTAATCAAGTAGATCTACTCCGTTACTCAAGTTCTTCAATAGATCTCTGCTCTTCCCATGTGTGTGAAGGTGACAGCGTGCACGCGATGGTGGCACTTAGGCTAGAGTCTACATAAATATTCATCGTGCTTTAATAGATCTATGATTTTCCCCACGTGTGTGACATGACAGCGTGCACATCGTGTGTGGCACTTAAGCTAGGTTACATATATCTTTATCATGAGTATATGTTGATTTGGTTGTCTCTATAAAATTGTGGTGTTTGTTGGAACCATCTACGCTCAAGGTGACAGTGTGGGGTTATCTAGATGGGGAAGGCGGACTTTGAGGTGTGCTTTTGTAGGCCTACCATGGATTAGAGTGTCCAACCGGAGAGTAGTTCAGGGTAGTATCATGAAGAGAATATATTTATTGAGAGTGTTCACCAGTGAAAGTATGATCCCTAGGCCCTGTTTCTAAACATTGAAACACCGTTTGCTACTAGATCTGTTGCATGTTTGCTTGCTTCCTTCTTGTTGCCTTTAGTCTTTACCTCACCGTCAAGCTATTTTCTGGCAGCGTTATCACTTGTATTTCACTATCTCTTCATCGAACTAGTGCACCTATATATTTGACAAGTGTATTGGGTGTGTTAGGGACACAAGAGACTTCTTGTATCTTGATTGCAGGGTTGCTTGAGAGGAATACCTTTGACCACTTACTCCCTGAGTTCGATAAACCTTAGGTAATCCACTTAAGGGAAACTTTCTGCTGTTCTACAAACCTCTGCACTTGGAGTCCCAACAATTGTCTACAAGAATAGAAGTGCGTAGACATCAAGCTATTTTCTGGCGCCGTTGCCGGAGAGGTAAGGTAAAAGGTACTCATATCCTCCGGTGTGAGTGCTCGAAGTTATTTCCTTTAGATTCTGCAGTTTTGTCTTTTTGTTTCTTATTTTCAGTAGTTAGGCTTAATGAAAAACAACAAAAAATAGAGAGCTTTGTAGTATTTATCTTGAGTTAGGACATGAAGTGTTTGAAGAGAAAATTAAAAAACCTATGGAGCTTTATTTGCATGCTAATAGCAATGTTATTAGTATGAATTCTTTTAACACCATTATTGCTAATGCTATGGAAATGTCTAAGCTTGGGGAAGCTATTTTTTATGAAAATGATCTTTTTAGTCCCTCGGCTTTGGAAGATAGCTATTCTATTGCTTATGATGATACCAAACCTCCAATATATGATGATTACAATGATGATTATGATATTTTAAGTCCACCTACTATTGAGGAGAACATTTATTATTATTACAATATGCCTCCTATATTTTATGATTATTGTGATTAGAATAATAGTGATAGCTATTTTGTTGAATTTGCTCCCACTACAATTAATAAGAATGACTATGCTTATGTGGAGAGTAATAATTATTTTATGCATGTGTCTCATGATAAGAATGCTTTATGTGATAGTTATATTGTTGACTTTATTCATGAGGCTACTAAAAATTATTATGAGAGATGGAAACATGGTCTTATGTATCTCAATAATATTAAGTTTCCCCTCTTTATGTTGAAGATTTTGAAGTTGCACTTGTTTTGCTTTCTTATGCTTGTTGCTTTGTGCTTTCATGAATTGTTTCTTTACAAGATTCCTATGCATAGGAAGTGGGTTAGACTTAAATGTGTTTTGAATTTGCTTCTTGATGCTCTCTTTTACTTCAATTTCATATTTCTTATATGAGCATCTTCTCAAACTATCAAGCCTAACTTAAAGGCGTTAAAGAAAAGTACTTGTTGGGAGATAACCCAAGAGTTTTCTTGAGTCTTGGAAGTTATTACTTCAGTAATGACCTCTCCTTATCCTTTTTGTTTGCTTTTTGTGCCAAGAATAACCTCTAATGAGAGAGAAGTAAGATTTGGGGAGTTCATGTCCCGAAACAGATTTTTGTGCTCCACCGTAAAAATTCGTGAGGAATCTCTGTAAGTCATATTGAGCTGATATTTTGCGAATAAATCCCCCAGTATGTTAGATCAATTTTGTTAGTTA
Source organism: Avena longiglumis (assembly GCA_030063025.1). Classification (NCBI taxonomy): domain Eukaryota; kingdom Viridiplantae; phylum Streptophyta; class Magnoliopsida; order Poales; family Poaceae; genus Avena; species Avena longiglumis. The sequence continues at coordinate 435,850,127 of CP125975.1, read as the reverse complement.
AACAATTTTTTATTTAATCAACAGAAGGTCTTCGAACAAATCGGTTTCTACCTGCTGGTCTGCTTTGACAGATTTCTGCCATTATTTGCATTTGCTTCTTATTGATTCCTTTTGGGGTTCTTTTTGGGAAATTGAGCTTTTTGAGGGAATTGTTACAGTATCTTGTGTTTTTAGTGAAATTTTTTCTATTCTACAGCTAAACCCAAAGTTCTATTATCTTTTGAATACACTAATGTTGCTAATGAAGATTATGTGAAGTTTTGTATGAAGGCAAATTTTTAGGTGTAGAGAAAGAATGATGTAATGAGATTAAGAATGGACAAAAGCTCAAGCTTGGGGATGCCACCCCATGTCACCCCAGAAATATTCAAGAGGTACAAGCATCAAAGCGTGGGGATGCCCAAGGCATCCCCTTCTTCATCAATAAAAAGCTCAGGTCTTTCTAGACACTTCATTTTTATTGTTTCATGCACAGTTGTGTTATTCTTGGAGCGTCTTTGTTTTTCTATTTAGTTTTCTTTTCCTTGTTTGCTGCAATAAGTTGGTTGATTACATCACACTTCTTTTGGAGAGAGACACACTATGTTTTCATTGCCTAGAACACTCTAGTTTTCACTCTTATTGTTCTGTAAGTGTTCTTCTTTTACTAACACCACGTTTAGCTTAGTTTTCTTGTGCTTTCAGCTTAGAACTTTTTGTGTTCTTCTTTGTGGATGTTTGAGACATTCTCACTGATATTTATTGATTATTATCTTTGTGAGTTGTTTCAAATAAGTCGATTGGTGTTGGAAAAGAGTAGGAAGCTTCATGCTTATAGTGGTACAAAAGGGAGTTTGTTTTGACTGTGAATTAGACTTTATCATGTCCTGCTAGATGTTTATTTGACCATATGCTTAGTGATTATTGTTGTAGCATGACTTTTTCCAAACAATTGAGATTGCTTAATGTGCCTTGAAAGAATCATGCGTTGTTTTAGCATACAAAAGCATAGTATTGTGGTATTATCCTTTCACTACTAGGAAAACGGCTATAGGTAATCAGCACATCCGTGGCTCACATGGTTGAAGTGCCCCACGGCTAAAACAGGCGTGGCTCACCAGTTGGTAGTGCCCTACTAGTAACTAGAACAACCGTGGCGCACATGACTATAGTGCGCCACAGATGTGTGTGGGCCAGGGCCCTGTTGGCCGCATGCCAAACATCTGTAGCGCACTATAGTCATGTGCGCCACGGTTGTTTCTACTCCCTGTGGCGCACTAGGGCCGTGTGCGCCATGGATGTGTCGATTTTTTTAGGACAGCACTTTATGTGCACAAGTGTGACCACATCCACCACCCCACACTTCACTTTCCCCTTCTTCCTCCTCCTTAGATCTAGTCGGGATCTTCTCCTTCCCACCTCAATTTCTCCACCCATTCACCATTTTTAGCATGTAAAACTTGCTTTGGATGTTACATAAGTAATAGAGGAGGTCTCCGGTCTCTCATCTCCTTCTCTGGTCGACGCGTGCACCTCTCCTTTCCATCTTTCTCGCGATCGGTCTCTCATCTCGGTAAGTTGTCCATGTAAGGATGTGTTCATGTGTATATGTATGATGTGCTCATATGTATGTAGATGATCGATGCTCATGATGTGTGTATGTGGAGAGGATGGTCATATGTGTGTATATGGAGAGTATCGATGATGCTCATGCATGTGTGTATGGAGAGGATAATGGTATGTTCATGTGTGTATGGATCGGTCTCTCTCTCTCTCTCTTGTGTTTGTATGTGAACAAGTTGCCATATGTTTTGCCAAAATTTTGATTCATTTCCATTTTGGCAAGACTTTGGCATTTCGCAAAGGTCCTAATTTTAGGATAGGTCATGCCGAAATTTTCTATCGACCATTGCATGCATGCATTCATTATGTGGTTCTAATAGACTTCAAAATTGTACCGTGTACACCGTGCAGGCAAAAATGGTCCGCATAATGAGCGAAGGCATTGTGTCTAGATTTTTGAAATGTGTGACGGCCGACATGATACGAAATAACAAGACAGATATAAGATGTCCGTGCAGAAGATGCAAACTCAACTGGGTGATCGACCCAGATTCCGGGAATCTACAGGCGCACCTGCTCCGCCATGGTTTCATGGATGGATACACTCGGTGGATAAGCGATGACATAGACGATGGAGACGGTGAAGGTGGCCAACATGACGATCATCATCATCACGGCGAGAACGGGCGAGATGATGAAGAGTCTCCTGGAGATGGTGAAGGTGCGGAAGTAGACCGGGATGATGATGATATAGATGCCGGAGGAGCAGACGACGATGGAACAACGTCAGGCTGGGTGCGGGACCCTTATGTGCAAGAGCTGCTTCTCAAGTAGACGAGTAACACCAGGGCTGCCGCTAGAGAGAAAGCCAAGCTTGCGCAACTTGAGAAAGACGCGATTACTCCATTGTATGAAGGATGCAGGCCTGATGATACCCGGTTGAATGTAACGCTCAAGGCTATGGAGATGAAGGCAAAACACAAATTGAGCGACGCAAGCTTCGACGATATGATGGCATTCTGGCATGATCGTCTCCCGGAGGGGAACACATGTCCAACTAGTATCGAGGATGCCAAGAAAATCGTCTGTCCTCTCGATCTACCGCACGTTAGATATAACGTATGCATCAACGATTGCATAATTTATCGGGGCGAGGACACGGAGAAAACCACATGTCCGGTGTGCGGCGTGAGTCGATACAAGAAAAGGGAAGAAAGCACCTCGAAAAGTGGTATGGTACTTTCCTATCACTCCTCGTCTGCAGCGCTATTTCGCGGACCCTAAGGAAGCGAAGCTCATGTGATGGCATGCGGAAAGGAAGAAGCCAGGAGATGATGATGACCCCGAAAAGGATGAGCTGCTGACGCACCCTTCAGATGCTAGCCAGTGGAAATCATTGGACCTCAAATTCCCAGAATTCGGTGGAGATTCGAGGAACATCAGGCTTGGTGCGAGCACCGATGGACTCAATCCGTTCGGTAGCCAGAGCAGCACGCACAGCACTTGGCCCGTGTTTGTATGGATGTACAACCTTCCTCCATGGTTGTGCATGAAGAAGAAGTACATACAAATGAGTATGCTAATTCAAGGGCCGAAACAACCTGGTACCGACATCAATCTGTATCTCGGGCTGTTGAAAGAGGAGCTAGCCACGTTATGGGAATCTAGAGCTAATACTTACGACGCCGTCGCACAAGATTATTTCACTATGAGAGCCGTGTTGGTCACTATGGTGCAAGACTATCCAGGTTGCGGGTATATCTCGGGGCAGGTTATCCAAGGATTCTGCGCATGCGTTAGGTGCATGGATAACACAAGCTATCTCCAACTAGAGAAAGATCCAGGGTCATCGAAAACCGTGTTCATGGCGCACCGGAGGTGGCTCGGCAAGAATGATCCATGGAGAAAACGTGGAGACCTATTCGATGGGAAATCAGAGACCCGAGGAATTCCAGAGCGTAGGAGCAGCGAAGAAGTGGAAGACTTGCTGAAAAACTGGAAAGATTGTCCTAAGCCTGGAAAGAAGCGAAAGAGGCAGCAACAAGACAAGCCGCTGATGAAGGTATGGAAAACAAGGTTTGTTTTCTGGGAGTTGCCATACTGGAAGTTTCTCCGCACGCCTCATAGCCTCGACATCATGCATATCACGAAAAACGTGTGCGAGAGTCTGGTCGCCACCATAATCAACATGCCAGATAGGACGAAAGATGGTTCGAAAGCAAGGCACGACCTGATATGATTGGGTATCCGGAAGGAGCTTCACGGAGGACGCACTACTCCTGATGATCAGGAAGATGACGATGATCATGAGTCGGAGACGACACAAGGTCGTCGAAAGGGTAAAAAGTTCAAGAAGAACGAATATTACTGCCCTCCTTCTTGCTTCACTCTAATCCAGGATGAGATCAAACAGTTTTTCAAGTGCCTTCTAGGAGTCAAATTTCCTTACGGCTACGCGGGCAAGATAAGCAGATACCTAGACGAGGCGAAGCAGAGGTTCAGTGGCATGAAGTCTCACGACTGTGCCATGCTAATGACGTAGGTACTTCCGGTCGCACTAAGAGGGATAATGGACGAGCACGTCCGTGAAACGTTATTTGGCCTATGCAAGTTTTTCGACGTCATCTCTAGGAAGTCGATTGGCGTGAATCAGCTCGGGAGGCTACAGGAGGAGATCGTGGTGATACTATGTGAGCTTGATGTCTACTTCCCATCCGCATTCTTCGACATTATGGTGCATCTGCTGGTCCATGTCGTGGAGGACATCGTACAACTCGGGCCGATGTTCCTCCGCAGCATGATGGCGTTCAAAAGGATGAACGGACACATCAAAGGATACATTCGCAACAGGTCCCGTCCAGATGGAAGCATAGCCAAGGGCTTTCTGGCCGAAGAGTGCATCTCTTTCTGCATGAATTATCTAGACATCGAGAACCCTGTCGGTCTTCCCATAAACAGGCACCCTGTCGTCGCATACTGCATGCAGACTTCGATTTTCGACGCGTAGACTTTGATAGAGCAAACCTTGTCGCGCTACAACATTTAGAACTGTTCGATCCTTGGTACAGAAGCACAAAAGGTTAATAGAGAAGAAGTACAGTGACCGGGGCATACAGAGGACGCAGGGAGAAATAATCAAAGAGCACAACTCAAATTTCACGCGTTGGTTTAGGCAGACGCTCCTTGATAATCCCCCGCGATTGCATTCTTCTGACACGGAAAAGATCATATTCACCTTGTCGCAGGGACCGATGCAAAACCTGGTGACCTATCAGGCGTATGATATCAACGGCTACACATTCTACACGGAGGAGGAAATTGTTCTGCAATCTAATCGATGATCTAAATGATTCACTGTTACTTCTTCTGCAGGAGGAGGAAATTGTTGCTAGTCATGGATCCCAGGGTTCCTCATCCCAGGGGTCGACGGCGGCCACCCGGTGGGATAACCCTTTTAACAGGGCGATGAACCGGGCCAAGAAAATAGAGCCGGTTACGAAGAAGCCGTCGTCGGCTGGCCGTCTGGCCGGCCTCGGGGGTAAGAATTGGGTGGATCATTTTGGTCCACCGCCGAGGACGCATGTGGCGCCGTCGGGAAGGAGCGAGGAGGAAAACCGCGAGGTTCAAGAACTTAAGGCACAAGTGGCGCGGATCCCGCAGATCGTCCAAGACAACCTGGCAATCACCCTCACGTCCTTCCTGCCTAACTTGCTGGAGTCAATAGCGAACTGGAGTGCGGGTGGTCGAGTAGGGCCGTGCCCGATTCCAAGCATGGTCAGCAGCCACTCGAACAATGTGGCGCCGACGAATCAGGCGAACTACGTGTTCGTGACTCCGCCCGCTAGCACCGCGGCGCCGCAAGTGTTGGTGACTCCCCCTACCATCACCGCGGCGCCGGAGTACATGTTGGTGCCCCCCTGCCATCGTCGCGGCGGCACCGGAGCTCCAAGCACCCGTCGGTAGGGAGAATACACCAGCGGCCAGCACCGCGCCATCAAGCAGCCCTTCCATCTCTTGCACGCCTGTCGCCGTAAGCGGTGCGTCGACATTAGCCGATCTCGACGCCATCACGGTAAACAAATTGCTTTAATTACCGCCTTTCATGCCATCTATTACTCTTATGGCATCTCTGACGACGCCGTACATGTTTTCCGCAGACGGATGTTCCTTGCACTCTCTTATGCTACGTGAACAATGAGCTGAGGGATGTTGCCAAGGGTACCATCGTTCAACCCTTGCAGCGCATGTTCCACTCAAGTCCGATGTCAGATAGCGTGCACAGGGTTAAAATTAGTCGGGTGCTAAGGGGCTGCGACGACCTGGAACCTCCCATTCAACCCCCAGGAGCGGATGAAGAAGAGCCGTCTGTCCTCAGAACTTGCTTCGGCTTATTCTTGCTATGGCCAAAGAGCATGATCCGTTTGGGGACGGCGGGGGCCATCACGCCACAGACAACAGCACTGCCTGTCGTGCCAGCGACAAGCGGTGGCAAGGCCTTTATCGCCGTCACCTCCACGCGGTGGGTCGGATGATCATGTTGATGATATGCACATGGCGCAGATCCGCCGAGGACGGCGAAGACGGAATGATCACTTCTTCAGACTCGGTTTGGCAACAAAGAAGACCTAGCTGGTGGCCCCACAGAAAGCCACTATCACCAAGCGTCTGCTTTGGTTCTCGGAGAAGCCTCCACTGCGCCTTTACAGAGCCACCGATACAACCAACCGCCCTTTATTCTAAGCCGACACACTACATAGGGCGGCGGTCAGATTATGCTGCACCGCTCTCCAAAAGGAAAAAGGGCAGGAAAAGAAAATCTAGCAGCTCGAGCCAGCCGGTGGCGTCAACAACTGCGAATCTGATCAGGTTTCAGGACGGGCCACCAAAACCCGAGGGTGTTATGTGGAGGATTCATGTGGCGGGTGAGCCCATGCTACCTAAGAATATCGAAGCTCGCCGTTCAGAATCGCAGTGTGCATGACGGCATGCTGACGGTAGAGAGACGCCTTCTATCGGAGAAAGATCCCTCGCACCCGGTATTCGTGGTTAAGGTGCCACCAGGCTTGAGCTTCGTTGACAATGCCCCTGCGGATCTGTTCTTCCTGCGGTTCGACGACATCTTCAATATGTTCCACCTATACCCGCTGCACTATACCATGGTCCGTCTGTTTTCTCTCAACCTGGCCATGCAGATCATTAGAGAGAACACACCGGGCATCGCTATAGTGGACCCCTACTACATGCGTGCTGGCTGCTTGGGTTCCCCCGCCGAACGAAGTATCGTGGCCTCGTACCTAAAAAGAATCCTCGTGGCGAACAAGACAAAGGAATACATTCTCGTGCCTTACTTTCCCGAGTAAGTCGTTATTCACTCGCCACCGTCGATTGGCTTTATTAGATCATCATCATTCTTTTTCCAACACATTCCATTTGATTTTTTTGCGCAGAGATGAACACTGCACGCTCATCTCCTTATCGCTGAAGCATTCCCACGCCACGTATTTCGACTCGGGGAGTCTAGAAAAAAAGAAAAACTATGACAAGATCAAGGAAGCTCTGGATGATGCTCTCACTGGCTTTACCTCGACGGAAGGCACCACCTTCGTGCGTACGAAGGTCAAGTTCGGCAGGCACGTCTTCAACCACGTAACGGAGTTCCCCTGCGTGAAGCAGCCGGAAAACAGTAAGAAGGAAGCCTACTACGCACTCCATCACATGAGGGCGTTCCTACTTGACCAGCAGAATTCTATGCTGCCAGATCATCTCAAACAGTGGGCCGAAGCAAAGGCCAAGATCAATGATTCGGATATTAGACAAGAGATGTATCGCATCCGGCGATTTGGGGCAATCATCTTCGTGATGTCATGACTTCGGGGATCTTCACGGAGGAAATATCCCGAATAACCGTGACATAGAAGATCGCCTAGAGATGCAGGGTGACTATAGGAAGTTCATGACGAGACAAGGCGTCCTCCCGTTCCCTAAGCCGAGCCAGAAGGCTTGATGTTGGCCTAGTTGTAGTTACAAACTATAGATGACCTTTATGTGTGTGTGGACAAGTGTACTTATCTTATTAGGTTTATGAATCATCGCCACTTATTTTGCTTATTATTATTATATATCAATCAATGCTTGGTTTTTTTGCTTACTCTTTGGTCCTTTGCTCAATTTGGTCCTTCTTTTTTTCCTTACTCTTTTTTCGAGAATAATGCCGATGATTGAAATGTCGTGGCACACTATGTATGTGAATGTGCTACGATGGGATCAGGGCCTTGTGATATGCACAAGTCCAGGTCTTATGCATCCTACTTGGCTCACGGTTCCATCATAGCATATTCCTGTGTCTAACGACCTATGTATATATATGAGGCATTCTTTTCGAGTTATTTTTGTCTTTTTCGAGAATATGCCGATGATTGAAATGCCGTGGCACAATATATATGTGAATGTGCTATGACGGGATAGTTAGCCTTGTGATATGCACAAGTCCAGGAATTGTGCATCCTAATTGGCTAATGGTTCTGTCATAGCATATTCCTGTGTCCAACGACCTAGCTAGTTATATATGAGGCATTCTTTTCAAGCTACTTTTGTCTTTTTCGAGAATAATGTCGATGATTGAAATGTCGTGGCACACTATATATGTGAATGTGCTACGATGGGATTGTGAGCCTTGTGATATGCACAAGTCCAGGTCTTGTGCATCCTACTTGGCTCACCGTTCCATCGTAGCATATTCCTGTGTCCAACGACCTATGTATATATATGAGGCATTCTTTTCGAGTTATTTTTGTCTTTTTCGAGAATATGCCGATGATTGAAATGTCGTGGCACAATATATATGTGAATGTGCTATGACGGGATAGTTAGCCTTGTGATATGCACAAGTCCAGGAATTGTGCATCCTACTTGGCTAACCGTTCTGTCATAGCATATTCCTGTGTCCAACAACCTAGCTAGTTATATATGAGGCATTCTTTTCGAGCTACTTTGGTCTTCTTCAAGAATAGTGCCGATGATTGAAATGTCGTGGCACACTATATATGTGAATGTGCTACGATGGGATTGTACGCCTTGTGCTATGCACAATTCCAGGTGTTGTGCATCCTACTTGGCGTACGGTTCCATCGTAGCATATTCCTGTGTCCAACGACCTATGTATATATATGAGGCATGCTTTTTGAGTTACTTTGGTCTTTTCGAGAATAATGCCGATGATTGAAATGTCGTGGCACACTATATGTGAATGTGTCACGATGGGATTGTTCGCCTTGTGCTATGCATGGTCCGTGTGTTGTGCATCCTACTTGGCGAACAGTTCCATCGTAGCATATTCCTGTGTCGAACAACCTAGTTATATATGAGGCATGCTTTTTGAGTTTGGTCTTTTTGATTTAGGAGTACTTTCTATAAGTGTATCTTCATATGCGACTTTAATTATATTTTTTTTTTCAATCATCGGTTAATTATTATTTTCAACTTATAGATGACGTGGTACATCGTGTACAAGGGACGGGTTCCCGGAGTCTACGATGATTGGAAAGACTGCCGGAGACAGGTGCACCGTTTCAGCGGCAATAGCTACAAAGGGTACAACACTATGGCGGAGGCGGAAGCTATATACACGCGCTATCTAGCGGGAGTTAGGACAAGGAATCGGATGAAGACCTACACCTTCGTCGCGGCGGTGATCATGCTTATCTTCTTTGGTTATTTATCACGCGTTTGTGTCTAGCTAGTTTAGATGTCTAGGCGAGCTTCCGAGCTCTAACTTGTTCGATCGACACATGTATTCACATGTCACCAACTACTACTTTGTAACATGATCGAAACAATGTAACTTAGACTATGTATTCATGTATGAGACTTATCTATATGTATTTGTTTCAATCTTGTTTTTCATATTGAGTATTTATATATATAATTGTATATCTTGTATCTGTGTGTGTATATCTGCTATAATATTGTATATAATCTGTATTGTATATAATCTGGCTCGGAAATTAAAAAACAAAAAAATACATCTGTGGCGCACATGGTCGACCTTCTGTGGCGCACTACACCTAAAGCGCACTATGGAAGCTTAGTGGCGCACTAGGTAGTGCGCCATAGAAGATCCCAGGGGTAGCGCACCTGCCCAAACATCTGTGGGCGCTAGCGTGCGCGCTATGCTCTCTACACAACCGTGGCGCACTAGGCAGTGCGCCACGGCTGAGAGATAGCCGTAGCGCAAGGCCCGTGGCGCACTGCTAGTGCGCCACGGATGATGTTTCTAGGTGCGCCACTAAAGGCCATTTTCCTAGTAGTGTTTGATGCTTTGTTTGGGTTGACTTGGCACTTTCTCACACCATGTTATGACTATGAACAGGTCACCATAGCCTCTATGGTCATTTAGTCCTTGACTTGTAGTACCACTTTATGCTTTGATTAGTAATGTTTTGTCGCTCTGCATGATTATGGCCATTATTACTCTCTTAGTTGGTCGCTCCTAGTCTTGTGCTAGCCTCCACTTGTATGATTAAGTTCTACTCATGCATCCAACTCCCAAGAAACCAAGTTATTCCAAATAGTCCACTATAAATTCCTATACATGGTGTGTTACACCATTCCAAGTATATACTTGTTTTCATCTATCTTCCAATTAAAAAGTATTTTGTTATGTGAAAACTTAGTGATTAAAGCTCTCACAAACTTGATGGCACACTTTATTTTTATTGTCCCTAATAAACTTGAACCATTGTGTCATATATGTTGTGTATGATTATACTTATACGTTGGAATTAGCATAACCGTGCTGTCACGGGGAACGCTTTCAACATTGCACTTGTACATTGTACACAGTTGATATCATGCTCTTTTGTTTATGGATGTCGTCGGTGTGAAATAAAAGGGGAGCTTGTAAGTCCATGGAGTTATGTATGTGTGTTAGAGAAACGCCTGGGCCGCTAGCCTAAGACATGCCTAATCATGGTGGAAACTTGCAGCATCACCATAATGACATCTATGAAGCTTTCTTCTTATAAAAAAGAGACATATTGAAAATAGGAAAGAGAGAAAACGCACCATTTTCCCATGGTAAATAAGAAGATTGCTGAGATGCTCATTGTCTGCTTGCCTTGTCATTTTGATTATGGGATAGCTCCTGTATCATGTGCAAGGGGTACCCCGTTGGCGGTTCTCTATGATACACATGTACTTACTATGACAAGAACTTACATGTGACTAAATTTGAGTAGCATGAGGTGCGGCCCTCGTATTCAAGGGACATGAGATTGCCAACTTATACTTTGTCAAGCATATACTCCATAGTTTGTTCACTTTAACCTTAATCACTTCAAGATGCTTATGATAGGGCAATGAGGGCTGAAAGCTAATAAGTACCATAATTTTTGGAAGCTCTTTATGAAACTTGAAATCACTGCTTCCCTTTATGAAGGGCCTTTCTTCCACCATTATATTGAGTCACCACCTTATATCCTTAGGCACCAATTATGAGAGCATAGTTGCCATTCTTAGATCTATGTGCATTGTCCCAAAACTTATTGGTTGATGCATATTGTTGATATTGCTTGTTCTTGAACTATTTGTATCTAGTCACCCTTATGAACTTTGAAGGTGTCCTATGCATCTATTTGCTGGGACAAGCTGAATGCCACTATGCTATGTTTTCTATATGTGAAACAAATAAACGTCTTTCAATGCATTTTTATTCATGAATCTTTGTTTGCAACCTTTCATGTTGCATGCATAGTTACTTTGTCTTATTGTTAGAACTCCATCTTTCATGCTCATGTTTAGAGTACTTTGATCCCAGCTTTCAATGCTTGCAAATGGTTTGATCTTGATTTTGATGGTGAATGTCACCTCAAAAATTATTCTTTTTATCACTTAACTACTCGAGGACAAGAAGGAGTTAAGCTTGGGGATGCTTGATACGTCGGAAATGTATCTATAATTTTTGATGTTCCATGCTTGTTTAGTATCTACTTTGCTTTGCTTTGTCTACACTTTGAGGTATTTTTATACACTTTCTGGAACTAACCTATTGACAAGATGCCATAGTGCGAGTTGCCTGTTTTCTGCTGTTTTTGGTTTCAGAAAGCTAAAATATGAATATTCTCGGAATTGGACGGGACAAAAGCCAAAGTTCATATTTTTTCCTGAATGATACGGAAAATCAAAGACTACATGGAGGAGGACACCAGGGTGGCCACACCCTAGGTGGGCGCGGGGCGCACCCTAGACGCGCCCACAAGGGGTGTTGGCCCCCTGGCCCTCCATCGACCTTACCTCCTTCGCCTATAATAAGCCCCCGACTCATAAACCCTAAAGAATCGACCAGAAATCCACGAAAAGTTCCACAGCGCCGCCGCCACCGAAGGGGAGATTCGGTGGACGGAAAGTCTCTGTTCTGGCACCCTCCCGAGACGGGAAAGTGCCCCCGGAGCCATCTCCATCGATCTCCATCGCCATATTCATCACCATTGCTGATTCCCATGATGAGGAGGGAGTAGTTCTTCCTCGAGGCTAAGGGCTCTACCGGTAGCTATGTGTTCATCTCTCTCTCTATGCATGATCTTGTTGTGGTCATGAGCTTTGTAATCAAGTAGATCTACTCTGTTACTCAAGTGCTTTAATAGATCTCTACTCTCCCCATGTGTGTGAAAGTGACAGCGTGCACGCCCTGGTGGCACTTAGGCTAGAGTCTACATAAATACTCATCGTGCTTTAATATATCTATGCTTTTCCCCACGTGTGTGAAAGTGACAGCGTGCACACCGTGTGTGGCACTTAAGCTAGGTTACATATATCTTTATCATGAGTATATTTTGAGTTGGTTGTCTCTATGAAATTGTGCTGTTTGTTGGAACCATCTAGCGCTCAAGGTGACAGTGTGGGGTTATCTAGATGGGGAAGGCGGACTTTGAGGTGTGCTTTTGTAGGCCTACCATGGATTAGAGTGTCCAACCGGAGAGTAGTTCAGGGTAGTATCATGAAGAGAATATATTTATTGAGAGTGTTCACTAGTGAAAGTATGATCCCTAGGCCTTGTTTCTAAACATTGAAACACCGTTTGCTACTAGATCGGTTGCATGTTTGCTTGCTTCCTTCTTGTTTCCTTTAGTCTTTACCTCACCGTCAAACTATTTTCTGGCACCGTTATCACTTGTATTTCACTATCTCTTCGCCGAACTAGTGCACCTATACATCTGAAAAGTGTATTGGGTGTGTTGGGGACACAAGAGACTTCTTGTATCTTGATTGCAGGGTTGCTTGAGAGGGATACCTTTGAACACTTCCTCCCTGACTTCGATAAAACTTGGGTAATCCACTTAAGGATAACTTGTTGTTGTTTGTGGCATCCCGCAAAACCACTACTAGAAAATCGCGTTGTTTTTGTGCATTGCATCATCATGACCGCATGCTCATGTCATCATGCCACATTGCATTTGAGCATCGTCATCATCTTGCATTGCTTGCATAAAATTATTTTCGGAAAAACCGGTTCATGTTTTCTAAACGCCCCGTCTTTTATTCAAACGCCAAACCCGGGTCTCCGGATTATTTTGTTTTGGCCGCTATCGGTTTGCAAACGGCCCGTTTAAAACAAATAAATGTTTAATTATTTTAGTGGGGGCAGTCGAACGGGCCGACCCGACCCGAACGACCACCCCCAGATTAAATCGGTCCACCTAACCCGCCCTTCTAAATCCTACAGCTACCCACCTATCTACCCACACACCCCCTCCACCTCACCCCAACCAACCCCCTCTCGACACCTCACCTCTCCTCTCTCCCCCACCACTCACACGCTGCCACCTAGACAACCCTCCCTCTCAACACACACCACACAACCAACTCACCCAGCCACTTGACACACACAAGCACACACGCCCCCACCCGCACACACGCACGCACGCACACCCCCTGCCCAGATCCCCACGCCCCCCCGGCCCCACCACGACCCCACGCGCCCCACCCGCACCGCGCTGCCCTCTCTCTCCCGCAGCGCGTCCGCTCCTCTCTCCCTCTTCCTGGCTCGCCCTCTGCCGTCCTCACCCCGAGCCGCCCTCTCCCTCTACTCCTCTCGCCGGCGCAGCGCCGCTGATCTCCGCCATGCCGTGCCTCCCGCCTCGCAGCTGCCCGCCTCGCCCTCCACTGCCTCCGCCAGCCCGCGAACCGCCTCCACCCTCCGCTCCGGCCCATCTCGCTTGCCGCCGCCGCTGGTTCCGCCTGCTCTGGCCGCTCTCGCCTCCTCACAACCGCCGCCCGAGCCTGCCTCGCCGCCGCCCTCCTCCTCACTTCGCCGCCATCATGCTGTCGCGCCCAGCGACCCGCCGGAGCTTCGCCGCCGACGCTGCCGGTTGCCATGAGCCTCCCTCCGCCCTCTCGCGCGCTCCTCCTCGAGCCGCCACCGCCCAGACCCTCCGCCGGCCACCCGCCTTAGCCGCCGCCGGCCGGGACGCACGCCACGCCTCTCCGCGTCTCCCCTTCGTTCCTCTTCGTGCGGCCCTCGTCGCCGGCTCACCGCCAGCCTCACCGCCCATCGGCCCCCGCCCCTGCCGCCACCGCCTCCGCCTTCTTGAGCCCCGCAGACCGCCTCCGCCTGTTCCCCGCCGCGTGGCTGCCTCTTCCCGGCCTCTTCCTCAAGCGCGGCCCCCACGAGCACACCGCAGCGAGTTTCTCTGCATCCAACCGTGCACGTTTCTGTGTAGTACCAAGTTGGTAATAGGCTGTTGGGTGTGGAGACGGCAAAACCGCAAAACCTCCGTGGACCGACATCAAGTTGAGCCGAAAAGGGCGTCACTGGAAGACCATCGAGGTTCGAAGATTATCCCGAGGGGCCCTATTGAACTCGGCGTCACCTATTCAAGTACTCCATCGACATCAAGACCGTCCCTGGAGCGGAACGTCGAACCCCGGAGTCCGAGCCCCGAACCCGAAGGTATCCTACATGGAACGACAAGAACTCCTACTGGACCGATGACGCGGGCGCCTCAAGATCTCCCACGCGAACTCGAGTACCCCGGTACCCGATCCACTCAAGTTCGCCATCGACGACAAGAACGATAGCAACCAAGGCGAGTCCGATGCCCCGACGCCAACCCAAGTACTTCCTCCCGGAACGCCAAGATCTCCGCGTGAGACGACAAGGCCGACAACATGACCCGAAGACCCCGGATGCGCCAAGACCTACCTCGTTGCCCGAGAACGAAACCGCCGAGACCGAATCCGTCGAACCCTGGACCCCGAGACCGACCCCGAACCCCGAACCCCGGAACCCCAAGGCCGTCGAGACCCCTAATGTGTGAACCCCTTCCCGAAACCCTATTTTATAACATAATACAACTTGTCGCATATTAATTGTTCATGCATGCATAATTGTCATGTGGTTTGGGGCCTTATGCCGATTCACCTAATAATTAAATATGGGGCCCATATGCGGCCAAATCTAGCCTTATATTGGCCTCATTTAAATTTGTGTAGCGAACCCGGTGCTATCTTCTGCCATGTTAAGACAACATTTAATTGCGGGGTAGCTAAATAACTTGAACCGTTTAATTAATTGTCGGGACCCCGGTTCCACTTAATATTGACCTAATTGCATTGCACCTTTGCCATGCCATGCATCATACATGCATCATGCCGATCTTCTGCCGTTGTATTAAATATTGCATCCGGTGTTTATTCTAGTGTTTTGCTTCTTCGCGGATAAGGCCATTGAGTTGATGTGAGCTTCGCCCCGATCTTCGGATGAACCTTCGACAATGTTTTCAGGCGAGCATCTCCCCCTTTCTACCTATCTTACTTTTATAGTATTTATTCCC
This sequence comes from Avena longiglumis, assembly GCA_030063025.1. Lineage (NCBI taxonomy): Eukaryota > Viridiplantae > Streptophyta > Magnoliopsida > Poales > Poaceae > Avena > Avena longiglumis. The sequence continues at coordinate 435,834,756 of CP125975.1, read as the reverse complement.
TCCTATTGATCTATTGCTATCTGTGTTGCGATGCTTTAGTTTCTGTACCTGTGATATACCGTGCAGCCCTATATTGCCTTGGACACATCCTATGGCATGTTGTTTGGTAGATAGTTGGTCTTGCGCGTCGTAGTCGCTTGCTATATTGCTATTGCGTGTTGTCAAGTGCCACAGCTGTTGGAGAATTGCCGCCTGTTTGATGTTGGAGATGATCATGGCTTAACTTATCGTCCACTTTAAATTCCTGTTTAACAACTAAAATTGAATTAAGCAGAGGCATCGGTGGGTGATAGATAACATTTGGTTTCCGAACGCCCACTTGTGTCCCGTAGGACCCCGAGTACTTGATACCTGTTCCTTTATTTATCGCGCTATCCACATCCGGGAGGTATATGGGACCCCCCTGAGCCAGAGCTTGATTCAGTCTTATTTCTGGGGGCCACAAACTAGTTTGAGGTTTTATTTACGATCCTGTACTTATGCCATGCTACTTCTGTATTTACGATTGTGCGAGGAGCACACTGTACTGTTTAGGTAAGCGGAATGTTTTCGCGGTATCGACAAGCCCAGCCACACTTTCGTTCCCGAGCGTTTTGACCATTGTCGCAAACCTTGAGTCCGTCTCGAGCTTGCTTACTATGGTGTACTCAATGGGGTGGCCCCGAAATATTTCTGAATCCTGTGATTGCTTAGTCGTGAAAGCCTCGTTGGGTTTTGATTTGGTTTTTCCGAGGTTGATCGAGCGTGTGTTGCTATTGGTGCACCCCGGCCGGGAAAAACTTTCTGAAAGCCGTGTCCGCGGTTATGGACGACTTGGAGCACAGTATCTCGACCATAGACAAGCATAACTAAAGTTTATTGCTATAAATTTGACTTTATAATGACTAGTAATCCGCTTCACTATAATGGCATGGCTAATTACTCCTGCCCACAATTGCTTGTTGGAGTGTCGCTTGCGACCATTGTACCTGACTAGTAAGTATTGCAACTACAACGGAATGGCCGGATAAAAGTACCAACAACTGCTGGGTTTAAGGGTTATCTCATGCTAATGGTATCTGATTAGTAAGTGTTGCAACTACAACGGAATGGTTAACTAAAAGTGCCCACTGCTTACTTTATCAGGATGATTAACTAAACCTGACTAGTAATTGCTGCAACGATCACTGAATAAGTAAAACTGCCAACGGTGTGAGTTCCTCGGTTGACTTCCTCGTTTGATCTCGAGGGGAAAACGCCAGGATGGGTGTGTTTGATGGTAGTATCAGGGTTGTTCCGGATAGGTCCTTCTTACCCCTCTCTGATTGCCGCCAGTTGTATCGAGTCTCTATAGGGTGTATAGTGCATGCTGCCGCTGCCGCTTAAGTCCACCATACCTATGTAGGCGAGGACCGCCGAATTCTAGCCTCGCCGTGTACCGCCTCGATCGACGCTCTCTTTTTCCTTTGCCTTTGTCGGCACCCTTTGTTTAAGCAGGTTTTGAGATCGACGCCGTTAGGGTTACCCTTCCGGCTTGGCAGGGTTATGGACGCCATTGGTTATTCTTCGTGGCTCTTAGCCCCATTTGCATCTTGTCCGTAGTCGGACGCCTATCGCTTTTCAAGGTGATTTGGATCTTTGTATATTATATCTCGTATTCTTGACTCTTTGAGTCGTTGTATATATCTGCTCGTGGGTCCTTCGAGGACTGTTGTGTAATGTTATTACTTGCTTTTCCACCCGCACGAAAGTGCTGGTGGGCACCTTTGAATCGTTTCTATGCGGGTTTGGCGGGTTTCGCTAAAACTTGCATAGGGCCGATTCGAGGGTGTTACTGAGTGGTATCGAGCTCGAGTTGCGATACCCCACAAGTCCAGCCTGTAGGATAACCTAGCTAACGGCCGAAGTAGAGTGTCAAAACTATTTTTGGAAAATCGGTTGGGTAGTTCTGATTAGGTCTGATTTTACTCCTTATCCCTCTGCTATTCTCCTCTTACCTCTACGTGTTTTGAATCCGCTCTCGTCTTTTTCTTCGAGTCCAGGAATTCTCGTGGTAGGGTTTCCGTCGTACCTTCAGGGTTTCGTTTTCTCCCTTTTGCAATGGAGGTGCTACGATCATCAATCTGCAACTTGTCTGTTGTATCCTTCATCCAATCTTTTGTTCTTGAGCTCTTTATCCATATGTGTTCCTTGCTGGATATCCGTGTCGTTGAAAAACATATGAGAAGGACGAGCATCGGTGAAGTTGGAGTATACCTTGAGCATGTGTTGTTCATGCCAATGTAACCATCGCGGAACCTAATCATTGTGTCTTTCATACAATTTCTGCTGGCATCATTCCTTTGTTCCGGATACCGTCTATGAAGATCTTCAGTCTAAATCTCGAGAGTTGAGTTGCCTGATTCTCCTACTCATGTATAGAGTTGATAGTTTGGGTACGGGATGGACTGATCACCCTACCCGACTCTTACTGTTCGCTCTGTACATCGAACTGGTGGATCAATGTAACTTTTCCTCTTCTAATGAAAGTTAGAGGTGGCCTTATCGTTTGATACCTCTACCTTCGTCCTTTGTTCTCCGGAGTGTTCTCTCGTCGATCAGGAACAACGAACCTTGTTGGTGGTGTCGCCGATTTCAAGATGGAGGATGAACCCTTGTTAGTGGTGTCGCGAGGACCTACACGGAGAAGATGCATCGCCGACCTTCTTTCCGGTACCATGAGGCGGATCTCGAGGGCGAGATCCATTGTTAGTGGTGTCGAATTGTGGCATCCCGCAAAACCACTACTAGAAAATCGCGTTGTTTTTGTGCATTGCATCATCATGACCGCATGCTCATGTCATCATGCCACATTGCATTTGAGCATCGTCATCATCTTGCATTGCTTGCATAAAATTATTTTCGGAAAAACCGGTTCATGTTTTCTAAACGCCCCGTCTTTTATTCAAACGCCAAACCCGGGTCTCCGGATTATTTTGTTTTGGCCGCTATCGGTTTGCAAACGGCCCGTTTAAAACAAATAAATGTTTAATTATTTTAGTGGGGGCAGTCGAACGGGCCGACCCGACCCGAATGGCCACCCCCAGATTAAATCGGTCCACCTAACCCGCCCTTCTAAATCCTACAGCTACCCACCTATCTACCCACACACACCCTCCACCTCACCCCAACCAACCCCCTCTCGACACCTCACCTCTCCTCTCTCCCCCACCACTCACACGCTGCCACCTAGACAACCCTCCCTCTCAACACACACCACACAACCAACTCACCCAGCCACTTGACACACACAAGCACACACGCCCCCACCCGCACACACGCACGCACGCACACCCCCTGCCCAGATCCCCACGCCCCCTCGGCCCCACCATGACCCCACGCGCCCCACCCGCTCAAGGCTGCTCTCTCTCCCTGCAGCTGGCCGCCTCTCTCTCCTCTTCTGTCTCGCCTCTGCCCTCCTCACCGAGCCGCCTCTCCCTCTGCTCCTCTCGGCCAGCGCGCCTCCTCCACCGATCTCCGGCCACCGTGCCTCCCCGCCCTCAGCTCGCCTCCCGCCACGCCTCCACCGCCTCCAGCCATGAACCGCCTCCACCTCCGCCTGCCCACCCCGCCGCCGGGCTGGTTCCCGCCTCCATCTGGCGTCGCTCCCTCGCCTCCCCGTCAACCTCGCCGCCCGAGCCCGTCCCTCGCCGCTCGCCGCTCCCCTCCTCTCCTCCGCCGCACCTCGCTCGCCACCGTTGTCCGCGCCCCGGCGACCCCGCGTCCAGGAGCTCGCCCGCAGACGCCTGCGGCCGCGCCGCTGAGCCTCCTCCGCCTCTCGCCGCCTCCTCCCCTTTGAGCTCGCCCACCGCCCAGACTCCGCCCGGCCACCCGCTTAGTTGCCGGCCGCCGCGACGCACGCCACGCCTCTCCGCGTCTCCCCTCCGTTCCTCTCCGTGCCGGCCCCTCCTCGTCGCTCGGCTCACCGCCGCCAGGCCTCACCGCCCATCGGCCCCGCGCCCTCTCCCACGGCCCCGGCTGCACCCCCGACGCCACCCCGCCTCCGTCTTCGAGCCCCGCAGCACCGGCCTCCAGCTCTGTTCCCCCCCGCCGCGTGGCTGCCTCTTCCCGGCCTCTTCCTCAAGCGCGGCCCCCACGAGCACACCGTAGCGAGTTTCTCTGCCTCCAACCGTGCACGTTTCTGTGTAGTACCAAGTTGGTAATAGGCTGTTGGGTGTGGAGACGGCAAAACCGCAAAACCTCCGTGGACCGACATCAAGTTGAGCCGAAAAGGGCGTCACTGGAAGACCATCGAGGTTCGAAGATTATCCCGAGGGGCCCTATTGAACTCGGCGTCACCTATTCAAGTACTCCATCGACATCAAGACCGTCGCTGGAGCGGAACGTCGAACCCCGGAGTCCGAGCCCCGAACCCGAAGGTATCCTACATGGAACGACAAGAACTCCTACTGGACCGATGACGCGGGCGCCTCAAGATCTCCCACGCGAACTCGAGTACCCCGGTACCCGATCCACTCAAGTTCGCCATCGACGACAAGAACGATAGCAACCAAGGCGAGTCCGATGCCCCGACGCCAACCCAAGTACTTCCTCCCGGAACGCCAAGATCTCCGCGTGAGACGACAAGGCCGACAACATGACCCGAAGACCCCGGATGCGCCAAGACCTACCTCGTTGCCCGAGAACGAAACCGCCGAGACCGAATCCGTCGAACCCTGGACCCCGAGACCGACCCCGAACCCCGAACCCCGGAACCCCAAGGCCGTCGAGACCCCTAATGTGTGAACCCCTTCCCGAAACCCTATTTTATAACATAATACAACTTGTCGCATATTAATTGTTCATGCATGCATAATTGTCATGTGGTTTGGGGCCTTATGCCGATTCACCTAATAATTAAATATGGGGCCCATATGCGGCCAAATCTAGCCTTATATTGGCCTCATTTAAATTTGTGTAGCGAACCCGGTGCTATCTTCTGCCATGTTAAGACAACATTTAATTGCGGGGTAGCTAAATAACTTGAACCGTTTAATTAATTGTCGGGACCCCGGTTCCACTTAATATTGACCTAATTGCATTGCACCTTTGCCATGCCATGCATCATACATGCATCATGCCGATCTTCTGCCGTTGTATTAAATATTGCATCCGGTGTTTATTCTAGTGTTTTGCTTCTTCGCGGATAAGGCCATTGAGTTGATGTGAGCTTCGCCCCGATCTTCGGATGAACCTTCGACAATGTTTTCAGGCGAGCATCTCCCCCTTTCTACCTATCTTACTTTTATAGTATTTATTCCCTCATGTTGATCTATTGCTATCTGTGTTGCGATGCTTTAGTTTCCGTACCTGTGATATACCGTGCAGCCCTATATTGCCTTGGACATATCCTATGGCCTGTTGTTTGGTAGATAGTTGGTCTTGCGCGTCGTAGTCGCTTGCTATATTGCTGTTGCGTGTTGTCAAGTGCCACAGCTGTTGGAGAATTGCCGCATGTTTGATGTTGGAGATGATCATGGCTTTACTTATCGTCCACTTTAAATTCCTGTTTAACAACTAAAATTGAATTAAGCAGAGGCATCGGTGGGTGATAGATAACATTTGGTTTCCGAACGCCCACTTGTGTCCCGTAGGACCCCGAGTACTTGATACTTGTTCCTTGATTTATCGCGCTATCCACATCCGGGAGGTATATGGGACCCCCTGAGCCAGAGCTTGATTCAGTCTTATTTCTGGGGGCCACAAACTAGTTTGAGGTTTTATTTACGATCCTGTACTTATGCCATGCTACTTCTGTATTTACGATTGTGCGAGGAGCACACTGTACTGTTTAGGTAAGCGAAATGTTTTCGCGGTATCGACAAGCCCAGCCACACTTTCGGGTTCCCAGTCCTTTACAGCCATTGTCGCAAACCTTGAGTCCGTCTCGGAGCTTGCTTACTTCGTTGTGGGTGTACTCAATGGGGTGGCCCCCTGAAATATTTCTGAATCCTGTGATTCCTTAGTCGTGAAAGCCTCGTTGGGTTTTGATTTGGTTTTTCCGAGGTTGATCGAGCGTGTGTTGTTATTGGTGCACCCCGGCCGGGAAAAACTTTCTGAAAGCCGTGTCCGCGGTTATGGACGACTTGGAGCACAGTATCTCGACCATAGACAAGCATAACTAAAGTTTATTGCTATAAATTTGACTTTATAATGACTAGTAATCCGCTTCACTATAATGGAATGGCTAATTAATACTGCCCACAATTGCTTGTTGGAGTGTCGCTTGCGACCATTGTACCTGACTAGTAAGTATTGCAACTACAACGGAATGGCCGGATAAAAGTACCAACAACTGCTGGGTTTAAGGGTTATCTCATGCTAATGGTATCTGATTAGTAAGTGTTGCAACTACAACGGAATGGTTAACTAAAAGTGCCCACTGCTTACTTTATCAGGATGATTAACTAAACCTGACTAGTAATTGCTGCAACGATCACTGAATAAGTAAAACTGCCAACGGTGTGAGTTCCTCGGTTGACTTCCTCGTTTGATCTCGAGGGGGAAACGCCAGGATGGGTGTGTTTGATGGTAGTATCAGGTTGGTTCCGGATAGGTCCTTCTTACCCCTCTCTGATTGCTGCCAGTTGTATCGAGTCTCTATAGGGTGTATAGTGCATGCTGCCACTGCCGCTTAAGTCCACCATGCCTATGTAGGCGAGGACCGCCGAATTCTAGCCTCGCTGCAGTCTTGGCCTCGATCGACGCCTCCTCTCTTTTCCTTTGCCTTTGTCGGCACCCCTTTATTTAAGCAGGTTTTGAGATCGGCCGTTAGCGTGGTTACCCTTCCGGCTTGGCAGGGTTATGGACGCCATTGGTTATTCTTCAGGGCTCTTAGCCCCATTTGCATCTTGTCCGTAGTCGGACGCTCTATCGTTTTCAAGGTGATTTGGATCTTTGTATATTATATCTGTATTCTTGACTCTTTGAGTCGCTGCTGTATATATTTGTTTTGTGGGTCCCTTCGAGGACTGTTGTGTAATGTTACTACTTCGTTTTCCACCCGCACGAAAGTGCCTGGTGGGCACCTTTGAATCGTTTCTATGCGGGTTTGGCGGGTTTCGCTAAAACTTGCATAGGGCCGATTCTGAGGGTGTTACACTGTTCTACAAACCTCTGCACTTGTAGGCCCAACAACTGTCTACAAGAATAGAAGTGCGTAGACATCACCGCTCCTCATGCTACTCAAGTTTAGTTACCGGTAAGTTCTTGTCATAGTAAGTACATATGTATCATAGAGAACCGCCAACAGGGTACCCCTTGCAAATGATACAAGAGCTATCCCATAATAAAAATGACAAGGCAAGCAGACAATGAGCATCTCAGCTTCTTATTTACCATGGGAAAATGGTGTTTTTTTCTCTCTTTCCTCTTTTCAATATGTATTTTTTTTTCTTCTTCTCAATCTCTACCTCTTTTTTATAAGAAGAATGCTTCATAAATTGCTCACTATAGTGATACTGCAAGTTTCCACCATGATTAGGCATGGCTTAGGCTAGCGGCCCAGGCATTTCTCTAACACACATACATAACTCCATGGACTTACAAGCGCCCCTTTCATTTCACACCGACGACATCCATAAACAAAACAGCATGATATCAACTAGGTACAATGTACAAGTGCAATGTTGAAAGTGTTCCCCATGACAGCATGGTTCTGCTAATTCCAACGTATAAGTGCAAACATATACAACATAGATGACACAATGCTTCAAGTTTATTTAGGGGCAAGAAAAATAAAGTGTGCAATCAAGTTTGTGAGAGCTTTAATCACTAAGTTTCACACAATAAAGTGACTTTTTAATTAGAAGGTAGATGAAACAAGAATATACTTGGAATGGTGTAACACACCATGCATAGGAATTTATAGTGGACACTTTGGAATAACTTGGTTTCTTGGGAGTTGTATGCATGAGTAGAGCTTACTCATACAAGTGGAGGCTAGCAAAAGACTAGGAGTGACCAAATAAGAGAGTAATAATGGCCATAATCATGCAAAGCGACAAAACATTACTAATCAAAGCATAAAGTGGTACCACAATTCAGAAAATAAATGATCATAGAGGCTATGGTGACTGGTTCATAGTCATAACATGGTGTGAGCATGTGCCAAGTCAACCCAAACAAAGCATCAAAGGAGAATACCACAATATTTTGCTTTTGTATGTTAAAACAACGTATGATTCTTTTAAGGAACATTAATAAATCCCAATTGTTTGGAACAATTCATGCTACAGCAATAATCACTAAGTATAAGTTCAAAACAACATCTAGCATGACATGATAAAGTTTAAGCCGCAGTCAAAGCAAGCTCCTCTTGTACTACTAAAGCAAGAATTTTCTACTCCTCTCCAACACCAATCAACTTATTTGAAACAACACAGCGAGAAAGGGGGTCCAAACACTTTATTCAAGCAAACTAAGCAACCAAAAACAAAAACTAAGACGCTCCAAGAACAATACAATAGTGCATGAAACAATAAAAATAAAGTGTCTAGAAAGACCTGAGATTTTTATTGATGAAGAAGGGGATGCCTTGGGCATCCCCAAGCTTTGACGCTTTTAACTCTTGAATATTTCTTGAGGTGTCATGGGGTGGCATCCCCAAGCTTGAGTTTTTGTCCATTATTCATCTCACTACATCATTCTTCCTCTACACCTGAAAATTTTCCTTCATACAAAACTTCACACAATCTTCATTAGCAACATTAGTGTATTCAAAAGATAATAGACCTTGGGGTTTAGTTTTAAAACAGAAAAACTTTCACTAAATACACAAGCTACTACAAAAATTCCCTCAAAAAGCTCAATTTCCCAAAAGGAACCCAAAAAGGAATCAATAAGAAGCAAATGCAAATAATGGCAGAAATCTGTCAAAACAGACAAGAATGTAGAAACCTATTTTTTCGAAGACATTATATTGCTCAAATCAAAAAGTGTTGAACTAACGAAAGTTATCTAACAACCTGGGGGATTTATTCAGAAAATTACATCTCAATCCGACTTACAGAGATTTTACACAAATTTTTACAGTGGAGCACAAAAATCTGTGTTAGGACAGCAACTCCCCAAATCTTACTTCCCTCTCATTAGAGGTTATTCTTGGCACAAAAATCAAATAAAAAGGATAATGAGAGGTTATTACAGAATTAATAACTTCCAAGACTCAAGAAAACTATTGAGTTATCTCCCAAGAAGTACTTTTCTTTAACGCCTTTAAGTTAGGCACAAGAAGAAAGAATCAAGTATTTTAAAATGAAGAAGCATTAAGATCAATAATCAAAATATCTTCAACTAGGAAAGGTATCTCATCCAATTGAGTTTTAGAGGATCCTTTCTCATCTCTCTTAGGTTCACTACTTTCATCAAATGGGTTTTCAGGAACAATCCAATCAAAATTCTTTTCTAAGGCTTCATGCATTCCTACAAGTTTAAAGGGTATGGGTATCTTAATTTCCTCTCCATTGGGTTTGGCTTCCGACTTTTCTAAAGTTCCCAACATATGAACCTAGACTCCAACATATGAACTAAAGAAGCTGCAGCAATTTCATAATTAGGAGCAAATTCTGCTAAGGATCTATCCTCAATATCCTCATATTTGCTAACATGATTAAAGAAGTCTTCAATATTTTATTTCCCAATTATGGAGCCACTACCTATTGAAAGGTCTTTCAGGGTGAACTTGGGGATCAACATGGTGAGCTAGAGCAAGGTGACAACTAGGGTAGGAACTAATTTTTTGTGTTTTTTATAAAAGAAAGCAAACCAAATGAAACTATTTTTTTGAGTTTTTGATAAAGAGAGGCAAAAGAACAAGGCAAAAGAAAATAAATAAAACAAAAACAGAGTAAAGAGAAAGGTTGTGAAGGACTCCCCTTGTGAAGCCATCCTTAGCCTCCCCGGCAACGGCGCCAGAAAAAGGCTTGATGCGGCTCAGATCATTGTAGAGCTTTGTTGGAAGACCCCAAGAGGAAGGTATGATGAGTACAGCAGCAAGTTTTTCCCTTAGTAAGAAACCAAGGTTATCGAACCAGTAGGAGGAAGGAAACGACTCAAAGGTGTTGCTAGCAACTGGAAACCTGCACAACACAAACTCAAGACTTTGCCCCAACAAACAGTGAGGTTGTCAATCTCACCGGTTTGCCATAAACAAAGGATTAATTGTATGGTGTGGAAGGTAATGGTGGTTTACAGAAAGTAAACAGTAATAGTGGAAGATGTATCAATGGTAAAGATTGGGCCGGGGTCCATAGTTCACTAGAGGTGTTATCATTAAGATAAACAACATGGCATGCTGGGTAAACAAATTACAGCGGGGCAATTGACAGGAAAGAGCAAGGCATAACAATGCAATACTAGATATTCATGATCCTATGAGATTTGGTTGGGCAATACAAAAAGATACATAGACCGCCATCCAACTGCATCTATGACTAGTAATCCACCTTCAGGTTATCATCCGAACCCCCTTCAGTATTAAGTTGCAAGCAACGGATAATTTCTTTAAGCAAAGTGTGTAAGGTAAACAATCCACTTGTTCTATGAACAAGAGATCGTTGTTTTCTCCCTAGTAGAAATAACACATCTATAATCTTAGAGATTTCTGTCACTTCCCCAGATTAAATAGAGGCATGAACCCACTATCGAGCATAAATACTCCCTCTTGGAGTCACTGGCATCTACTTGGCCAAGATAGCTACTAGAAACTGAGAGCATGCAAGATCACAATCAACACTAGAATCAATAAGATAGAATCATTAACCAATCTGACATAGTAATCTCAACATCCATCGAATCTGTAGCACCCCGGGTAAAACCAGTACTAGAAAATCATGGTTGTTTGTATGTTGCGCATCATCATGCCATCATCATGCATGTGTTTGACTAAACCTATTCCCCAAAAGCCTATATTGTTTTCTAATTATCCCCCTCTCTATTTCAAATATTTTGTTCTGTCTAAAATTATTTATAAAAGGCCTTATAAATAAAATAGGAAAAATATTAAACATAAATATTTTGTTTGGGGAAGGCAGCCCGGCCCGAAAGCCAGGCCACCTACCACCCGGCAGGCCCAGCCCATACCGTCTAGACCAAACCCTAGTTTTTCTCACCTAAACCCTAACCCTAATCTCCCAAACAACCCAACCCTAGCTACCACTCCACACCCCTGTATCCGCCGCCAGACGCAGCACACGCACACCACCACCCAGCGGCGCCACCCCGCGTACCTCTCTGCATCGTGCCCGCATGCCAGCGCCCACCCCTAACCATCATGTTTCATCCTGGCCCCATGTGCAGACGCGTCCACCCACCAACCCCGCCTCCTTCTCGATCCCGCAACCCCCCCACACCCGACGCTCCCTCAATCCCCACCGCCGCTTCTCCCTCTCGCCTGCTCGCTCCCAGCGTCTCTCCCCGACGGCGTCTGCACCCCTTCTTCCTCCGGTCGCCCTCTTCTCGGTCTCCCTCGCGCCTGGCCGTCGTTTGCCTCCGGTTCGGACCGCCCAACGCTCGCCTGAGCGCGACCAAGCTTCGGCGCGGCCCCGCGCCAGACACCTCGTCCCCGACCTTGAGCTCGCCCGTGCGCTGTCGACCCCCTGGACGCCATCGCCTTCCTCTGCTCTCCGTCGCACGTGGCAGCGTCGTGCTCGCGCCCAGGCCCCCTGCGCCGCCTCCCTCGCCGCAACCTATGGAGCTCCACAGGTGAGCCACCGCCACGGCACCTCCTTCGCCATGACCGCCTCTAAGTCCACCGCCACCCGCGCATGGTCGTTCCCTCCTCGTCGAGCTCTGCCGCTGCCAGCGTCTCCTCCTTGTCCGCACCTCCCTCTCACGCGCTTGTACCTGGCCCGGCTCTGCATCGTGCGCCACTCTGCCCCTCTGTCGAGCTGCCGTCGATGCCAGGCACGCCCCTCTGCAACCCGCGTCGGCCCTGTACCCTGTTTCCCCCTGGTGACGACCTGCTCCGGCCCCCATCTCCAGTAAGGCGTGCATCCACACTGGCAGCTGTTTTAACTTCTTACGTCTGCGTGTATGTAGTATGATGTGCTAGAGATTTGAAGAGGATCAGATGGTGTGGTTAGTATGTCTGAGAAGATGGTTTTGTAGTGATGTTGTTATGCTGCTACACAGATACAAGACCATACGAGAGATATCGCCCTCCCCAAGATCGACCGATGTACAGATCCCAGCGGCAAGTAAAAGTGCATCCAAAGACCACGGTGCCGACCCTAGAAGTCATGGCACCAAAGCCGGACCGAAGGTCGCCTTCCCGGAACACCAAGAACTCCATCAGGGATTTCAAGGCCTTCCGAGGACCGATTTTGCCGAAACCTCGGAACCCCAAGATCGCCATTCGATGTGTGACCCCTATCTGAGACCCCTCATATTTTTATAATATATGATACTGATCTTGTTGCATATTAAATGAACATGTTTGCATACATATTGTGGGTGTTTGGGGGTATCTAGATGATTCACCTAAATTAAATATGGAGACCATATGCGGGCGAATCTAGTCTAATATTGGTCCCCTTTAAAAATTTGTAGCGAACCGGTGTTATATTTTGCCATGTTAAGACAACATTTAAATTGCAGGGTATCTAAACAACATGAAATTAAAAATTGCCGGGACCTCGGTTCCGCTTAATATGGCCTAATTGCATCACATCTTTGCCATGTCATACATCATACATGCATCATTCTCAATCTTTTGTCGTAGTATTAAATAGTGCATCTTCTAGTGCTTTGCTTCTTCACGGATTAGGCCGATGAGTTGATGCGAGTGTCGACCCGATCTTCGGATGAACCTTCGGCAATGTTTTCAGGTGAGCATTCTCCCCCTTGCTACGTATTTTACATTTCTAGTCTTTACTCCCTCCTATTGATCTATTGCTATCTGTGTTGCGATGCTATAGATTTCGTACCCCGTTATACTTCCCTGCAGCCCTTATATTGCCATGGACACCTCCTATTACATGTTGTTTGGTAGATAGTCAGCCTTGCGAGTCGTAGTTGCTTGCTCAGGTGTTGTTTCGATGATGTCAAGTATCGCAGTTGTTGGAGAAATGCCTGATGCTTTATGTTGGAGACGATCAAGGCTTTAATTATTGTTTAATAACTAAAATTGAAGTAGGTAAATAATGCAGAGGCACAGGTGGGCAATAGATGTTATTTGGTTTTTAACCGTCCACTTGTGTCCCGTAGGACCCCGAGTACTTGATACCTGTTCTTTGAATATTCGCACTATCCGCATGTGGGACCATGAATCCCCCTAGCCAGAGCTTGAGTCGTATATTATTTCTTGGGGCCACAAAGTAGTTTGGGGCTTTATTACTATTCTGTACTTATGCCATGCTTTACTGCTTTATTTATGATTGCGCGTGGAGTGCCTGTACTGTTTAGGAACAAATGTGGAATGTTTTCGCGGTATCGATAAGCCCAGTCACACTTTCGGGTTCCCAGTCGTTTACAGCCATTGGCACAAACCTCTGGGTCCGTCTCGGAGCCGGCCAACTTCGTCGCGGGTATCTTGGTGGGGTGGCCCCTTGAAATTTATATGAATCTTGCAATTGCTCTGTCGTGATGCCTTGTTGGGTTTCATTTGGTTTTTCTCGAGGTTGATCGTGCGTGTGTTGCTATTTGTGCCCCCCTGCAGGGTAAAACTTTCTGAAAGCCGTGTCCACGGTTATGGACGACTTGGAGCACAGTATCTCGATCATAGACAACTATAACTAAAGTAGTGCTATAAATTTGACTTTATAATGACTAGTAATCAGCTTCACTATGATGGAATGGCTAAATAAAAGTGCCAACAATTGCTGGTTTGGGTTGTCACCTATTACCATTGTATCTGACTAGTAAGTATTGCAACTACAACGGAATGGCTAAATAAAAGTACCAACAACTGCTGGGTTTTGGGATGCCTCATTCTATATGTATCTGACTAGTAAGTACCACAACTACAACAGAATGGTTAACTAAAACTGCCCACTACTTATTATATTAGGATGACTCATGTATCTATATCTGACTAGTAATTGCAACTATAACGGAATGAATAAAACTTCCAACTGTGTGAGTTCCTCGGTTGACTTCCTCGTTTGGTCTCGAGGGGGAAATACCAGGATGGGTATGCTTGGTGATAGTTTCAGGTTGGATCCAAATAGATCTTTCTTATCCCTATATGCTAGCCGCCAGTTGTATTGAGTCTCTATAGGTTGTTTAGTGCATGATAAGCTGTCGCTTCAGTCCACCATACCTATGTATGCGAGGACCGCCGAATTCTAGTCTCGCAGTGTACTGGCCTCAGTACTGACCGCTCTCTTTCTCCTTTGCCCTTTGTCGGCACCCCTTTTGTTTAAGCAGGTTTTGAGATCGACGTCGTTAGCAGGGTTACCCTTCCGTCTTGGCCTAGGCAGGGTTATGGACGCCATTGGTTATTCTTTAGGGCTCTTAGCTCAATTTGCATCTTGTCCGTACTCGGACGCTGTATCGTTTTCAAGGTGATTTGGCTCTTTGTATTGTATATCTGTATTCTTGACTCATGGAGTCGTTGTTGTATATATCTGTTTTGTGGGTTCCATCGTGGAATAATGTGTAATGATATTACTTCGTTTTCCACCCGCACGCAAGTGCCTGGTGGGCACCTTTGAATCGTTTCTATGCGGGTTTGGCGGGAAGCTCTAAAACTTGCATAGGACCGATTCTGAGGGTGTTACAGAGTGGTATAAGAGCTCAGCAGTTACGATACCCCACTGGTCCAGCATGTAGGATAACCTAGCTAACGGACGTTGTAGAGTGTCAAAACTATTTTGAAAAATTGGTTGGATGGATCTGATTAGGTCTGCTTTTACTTCTTACCCCTCTGCTATTCTTCTCTTACCTTTGCGTGTTTTGAACCTATCCCTTATCTTTTCTTTGAGTCCAGGAGGTTGGGATTCTGTCGTACCTTCAGGGTTTTGCTTCCTCTTGTAACGGTGCTTTGACATTCTGTCTTCATGCCATCTGAGGAATCTCCCTTTATGTACCTTCAGTGGACCAAAAATTCACTAAAAAATTCTTTATATCTCCCGGTGTTTTTTTAATACGACGACCTCATCTGCATCATGTATGAGGAAGAACTTACATCATTCTTTTGTTTCTGAACCTCGCTTGTCGAGATCTTCAGTCTGAATTTCGAGAGTTGGTTGCATAATTTCCACATTCATGTGCAGAGTAATGCTTTGGGTGCGCGATGGACTGATCACCATTCGAATACTCTTATCATTCGCTGTTGTTCATTGAATGGTGAATCGATGCAATTTCACTCCTTCCATAGAAGTTAGAGGTGGCCTTATTGTTTGATGCCTCTACCTTCGTCTTTTATTTATCTGCAGTGCTCTCTCGACGAACATGAGCAACACCCCTTGTCGGTGGTGTCGCCATTTTCAAGCTGAAGAAAGAACCCTTATTAGTGGTGTCGCAAGGATCTACACGAAGCGCGAAGGATCAAATAGTCGGCATTCTTCCCCGTACCATGAGGCGGATCTCGAGGGCGAGATCCATTGTTAGTGGTGTCGAATTCTAGCACCCCGGGTAAAACCAGTACTAGAAAATCACGGTTGTTTTGTATGTTGCGCATCATCATGCCATCATCATGCATGTGTTTGACTAAACCTATTCCCCAAAAGCCTATATTGTTTTCTAATTATCCCCCTCTCTATTTCAAATATTTTGTTTTGTCTAAAATTATTTATAAAAGGCCTCATAAATAAAACAGGAAAAATATTAAACATAAATATTTTGTTTGGGGAAGGCAGCCCAGCCGCAAAGCCAGGCCACCTACCACCCGGCAGGCCCAACCCATACCGTCTAGACCAAACCCTAGTTTTTCTCACCTAAACCCTAACCCTAATATCCCAAACCACCCAACCCTAGCTACCACTCCACACCCCTGTAGCCGCCGCCAGACGCAGCACACGCACACCACCACCCAGCGGCGCCACCCCGTGTACCTCTCTCCATCGTGCCCGCATGCCAGTGCCCACCCCTAAGCATCACGGTTCAGCCTGGCCCCACCTGCAGACGCGTCCACCCACCAACCCCGCCTCCTTCTCGATCCCCCAACCCCCCCACACCCGACGCTCCCTCGATCCCCGCCGCCGCTTCTTCCTCTCGCCTGCTCGCTCCCACGGCTCTCCCCGACGGCGGCCTCACCCCATCTTCCTCCGGTCGCCCTCTTCTCGCTCTCCGTCGCGCCTGGCCGCCGTTTGCCTTCGCGGTTCCGGCACCGGCCCAACGTTCCTCGCCCTGAGCCGCGACCAAGCTTCGGTCGCCAGCGCGCGTACCCGGCGCCCAGCACACCTCGTCCCCGACCTAGAGCTCGCCCGTGCGCTGCCGACGCCCTGGACGCCATCGCCTTCCTCTGCTCTCCGTCGCACGTGGCAGCGCCGTGCCCCTCGCGTGCGTCCAGGCCCCCTGCAGCGTCGGCTGCCTCCCCTCGACCCTGCAACCTCTGGAGCTCCCTGGCCGAGCCCTGCCACAGAGCGGCACCTCCTCGCTCGCCAGCGACCGCCTCTACGTCCACCACCGCCCGCGCATGGTCGTTCCCTCCTCGTCGAGCTCTGCCGCTGCCGGCGTCTCCTCCTCGTCCGCACCTCCCTCTCACGAGCTCGCCGCCGTACCCTTCTGCTCCCCAGCCAGAGGCCTCGTCACGCTTGTACCTAGCCCGGCTCTGCATCGTGCGCCACTCTGCCCCTCTACCGAGCTGCCGTCGATGCCAGGCCCGCCCCTCTGCAACCCGCGTCGGCCATGTACCCTGTTTCCCTCCTGGTGACGACCTGCTCCGGCCCCCATCTCCAGTAAGGCGTGCATCCACACTGGCAGCTGTTTTAACTGCTTATGTCTGCGTGTATGTAGTATGTTGCGCTGGGGTTTTTAAGAGGATCAGATGGTGTGGCTAGTATGTCTGAGAATATGGTTTTGTAGTGATGTTTTTATGCTGCTACACAGATACAAGACCATACGAGAGATATCGCCCTCCCCAAGATCGACCGATGTACAGATCCCCGCGGCGAGTAAAAGTGCATCCGAAGACCACGGTGCCGACCCTAGCCATCATGGCACCAAAGCCGGACCGAATGTCTCCTTCACGGAACACCAAGAACTCCATTAGGGATTTCAAGGCCCTCCGAGGACCGATTTCTCCGAAACCTCGGAACCCCAAGATCGCCATTCGATGTGTGACCCCTATCCGAGACCCCTCATATTTTCATAATATATGATATTGATCTTGTTGCATATTAAATGAACATGTTTGCATACATATTGTGGGTGTTTGGGGGTATCTAGATGATTCACCTAAATTAAATATGGAGACCATATGCGGGCGAATCTAGTCTAATATTGGTCCCATTTAAAATTGTGTAGCGAACCGGTGTTATATTTTGCCATGTTAAGACAACATTTAAATTGCGGGGTATCTAAACAACATGAACTTAACAATTGCCGGGACCCCGGTTCCGCTTAATATGGCCTAATTGCATCACATCTTTGCCATGTCATACATCATACATGCATCATGCCCAATATTTTGCCGTAGTATTAAATAGTGCATCCGGTGTTTCTTTTAGTGCTTTGCTTCTTCGCGGATTAGGCCGGTGAGTTGATGCGAGTGTCAACCCGATCTTCGGATGAACCTTCGGCAATGTTTTCAGGCGAGCATTCTCCCTCTTTCTACCTATTTTACATTTCTAGTCTTTACTCCCTCCTATTGATCTATTGCTATATGTGTTGCGATGATATAGATTTCGTACCCCGTTATACTTCCATGCAGCCCTTATATTGCCATGGACACCTCCTATTACATGTTGTTTGGTAGATAGTCGGCCTTGCGAGTCGTAGTTGCTTGCTCAGGTGTTGTTTCGATGATGTCAAGTACCACAGTTGTTGGAGAAATGCCTTATGCTTTATGTTGGAGATGATCAAGGCTTTAATTATTATTTAATAACTAAAATTGAAGTAGGTAAATAATGCAGAGGCACAGGTGGGCAATAGATGTTATTTGGTTTTTAACCGTCCACTTGTGTCCCGTAGGACCCTGAGTACTTGATACCTGTTCTTTGAATATTCGCACTATCCGCATGTGGGACCATGAATCCCCCTAGCCAGAGCTTGAGTCATATATTATTTCTTGGGGCCACAAAGTAGTTTGGGGCTTTATTACTATCCTGTACTTATGACATGCTTTACTGCTTTATTTATGATTGCGCGTGGAGCACCTGTACTATTTAGGAACAAATGTGGAATGTTTTCACGGTATCGACAAGCCCATTCACACTTTCGGGTTCACAGTCGTTTACAGCCATTGGCACAAACCTCTGGGTCCGTCTCGGAGCCGGCCAACTTCGTCGCGGGTAGCTTGGTGGGGTGGCCCCCTGAAATTTATATGAATCTTGCAATTGCTCTGTCGTGATGCCTCGTTGGGTTTCATTTGGTTTTTCTCGAGGTTGCTCGTGCGTGTGTTGCTATTTGTGCCCCCCTGCAGGGTAAAACTTTCTGAAAGCCGTGTCCATGGTTATGGACGACTTGGAGCACAGTATCTCGATCATAGACAACTATAACTAAAGTAGTGCTATAAATTTGACTTTATAATGACTAGTAATCAGCTTCACTATAATGGAATGGCTAAATAAAAGTGCCAACAATTGCTGGTTTGGGTTGTCACCTGTTGCCATTGTATCTGACTAGTAAGTATTGCAACTACAACGGAATGGCTAAATAAAAGTACCAACAACTGCTGGGTTTTCGGATGCCTCATGCTATATGTATCTGACTAGTAAGTACCACAACTACAACAGAATGGTTAACTAAAACTGCCCACTGCTTATTATATCAGGATGACTCATGTATCTATATCTGACTAGTAATTGCCGCAACTATAATGGAATGAATAAAACTGCCAACTGTGTGAGTTCCTCGGTTGACTTCCTCGTTTGGTCTCGAGGGGGAAATACCAGGATGGGTATGCTTGGTGATAGTTTTAGGTTGGATCCAAATAGATCTTTCTTATCCCTATCTGCTAGCCGCCAGTTGTATTGAGTCTCTATAGGTTGTTTAGTGCATGCTGCGCTGCCGCTTCAGTCCACCATACCTATGTATGCGAGGACCGCCGAATTCTAGTCTCGCCGTGTACTGGCCTCAGTACTGACCGCTCTCTTTTTCCTTTGCCCTTTTTCGGCACCCCTTTTGTTTAAGCAGGGTTTGAGATCGACGTCGTTAGCAGGGTTACCCTTCCGTCTTGGCCTGGGCAGGGTTATGGACGCCATTGGTTATTCTTCAGGGTTCTTAGCTCAATTTGCATCTTGTCTGTACTCGAACGCTGTATCGTTTTCAAGGTGATTTGGCTCTTTGTATTGTATATCTGTATTCTTGACTCATGGAGTCATTGTTGTATATATTTGTTTTGTGGGTTCCATCGTGGACTAATGTGTAATGATATTACTTCATTTTCCACCCGCACGCAAGTGCCTGGTGGGCACACCTTTGAATCGTTTCTATGCGGGTTTCGCGGGAAGCGCTAAAACTTGCATAGGACCGATTCTGAGGGTGTTACAGGATCCCCGCAAACACAACATGCATGACTACAAATAGATGATCTTGATCATGAACGGAGCTCACAAGATCTAAACATGGTAGCACAAAGGAGGAGAAACAACCATCTAGCTACTACATGGACCCGTAGTCCAAGGTGCACTACTAGGAAAACAGCTATAGGTAATCAGCACATCCGTGGCTCACATGGTTGAAGTGCCCCACGGCTAAAACAGGCGTGGCTCACCTGTGGGAAGTGCCCTACTAATAACTAGAACAACCGTGGCGCACATGACTATAGTGTGCCACAGATGTGTGTGGGCCAGGGCCCTGTTGGCCACACGCCAAACATATGTAGCGCACTATAGTCATGTGCGCCACGGTTGTTAGGGTCATCTGTGGCGCACGTGTGCCTGGTGCGCTACGCCTAAGCGCATGCCCCCCTCTGCAAGCGTACAAACTTCTATGGCGCACTCGGCCTAGTGCGCCACAGGGAGTAGGAGCATCTGTGGCGCACATGGAGTAGTGCGCCACAGATGTTTGTACTCCCTGTGGCGCACTAGGGCCGTGTGCGCCACGGATGTATCGATTTCTTTAGGACAGCACTTTATGTGCACATGTGTGACCACATCCACCACCCCACACTTCACTTTCCCCTTCTTCTTCCTCCTTATATCTAGTCGGGATCTTCTCCTTTCCACCTCAATTTCTCCACACATTCACCATTTTCGACGTCATCTCTAGGAAGTCGATTGGCTTGAATCAGCTCGGAAGGCTACAGGAGGAGATCGTGGTGATACTATGTGAGCTTGAGGTCTACTTCCCACCCGCATTCTTCGACATTATGGTGCATCTGCTGGTCCATGTCGTGGAGGACATCGTACAACTCGGGCCGATGTTCCTCCGCAGCATGATGGCGTTCGAAAGGATGAACGGACACATCAAAGGATACGTTCGCAACAGGTCCCGTCCAGATGGAAGCATATCCAAGGGCTTCGGCGAAGAGTGCATCTCTTCTCGCACGAATTATCTAGACATTGAGAACCTTGTCGGTCTTCCCGTCAGCAATGACACCTTGGCAAGCTCGACGGATCGTCACCGAGAGGGTCGCCGATATCTTGCATGCATTTCGACCGACGCAGACTTTGATCGAGCAAACCATGTCGCGCTACAGCATTTAGAACTGGTCGATCCTTGGGTATAGAAGCACAAAAGGTTAATCGAGAAGAAGTACAGTGACCGGGGCATACAGAGGACGCAGGGAGAAATAAACAAAGAGCACAACTCAGATTTCACGCGTTGGTTTAGGCAGACGCCTTGATAATCCCAGCGCCGCATTCTTCCGACACGGAAAAGATCATATTCACCTTGTCGCAGGACCGATGCAAAACCTGGTGACCTATCAGCGTATGATATCAACGGCTACACATTCTACACGGAGGAAAAGGACAACAAGTGTGATTATCGAACTCGAGCGTAACGCCGAATTCTACACCGATGACAACGTGAAGGAAAGATTCTACGGAAGAATCGAGGAGATCCGGGAGCTCGACTACGTGGATAAAAGGTGCATGTTCCGTGTCGATGGGCAAAGAGTGTCGAAAGAGAAGACCGGTATTTCACAACCATGGTTATACCCAAGGCTAAATCCAAGGTCACGGCTTGAACGTGGCGCGAAAAAATGAACCGTGGCTACCAAAGTGGACCAATGTTTTTCATTACCGACACAAAGCCTAGCCGTGTTGTCGTGAGGAGAGAAAAAGAAACATCATCGGAATGGATGGAGTCGCCAACGAGCAAGACTTCACCAAGACGGCGATCCAAAGATTGATGACGACGACTACGATGCAGCAACATACATCACAAGAAGAAAAAGGACAACCCTACCCAAAAAAGGTAGCCCGTTCGAAAGAAGAAACATTAAAGTGCCGGGGCTAAATTATTCAACCGTGACAAAGAAGGGAAAAAAGATTGTAAAACGCTAGCTCAAAAATATTGTAAAACGCGTGGTCGAAAAAGATTGTAATATTCATGGACAAAGTATTATGAATTTTAGTTATACTTCGAATCATATTTGTAACACTTTTATGACATATATCACTACTTTTGGGCATGTTTGGAATATTTAAAAGTATTTTAAAAACAAAACAAAACTTGTATGACATATATCACCACTTTTGGACATTTTTGTGAACATTTAAAAGTATTTTTAAAATAAAAATAAAAAAGTGGAGCACCGGATTCGAACACAGGTGCTCGAGTTTGGAATAGAGCTAAGGGGCTAGAACCAGTGGGCTATAGCGTAGTAGTGTTAATGAAGGGTGGCCGCCCTCTTATCTGGTCGTTCAGAGACATAGGCGTGGCGCACCGCCAAGTGCGCTATCCGTAGCGCACTTGGCTGGTGCGCCACGCTCTGTTGGACGCTAGTCAACCGCGGTTCCATCTCTCTGAGACGACACCACGCACCGCTGCATCTCATCTCACAGACAGCTCTCGAGGAGGAGGAAGCCCACCACCGCCACGCTGCCCGTTGTCGTGGAGGAGGAGGAAGCTCTCGTGGAGGAGGAGGTCCCCCTAGCCACCGCCGCACTAGATCCCCCTAGCAGCCACCGAGCCCGATCGATCCCCCTCGCCGCCAAGGCCGACCTCCAGCCGCCGAGGAGGAGGCCGTGGAGGAGGAGCCTGCAGCGTGTCCAAGGAGGAGGAGGAGGCCGCTGTGTCCGAGGAGGAGGAGGCCGCTCGCTGCGTGTTGCGCCCACCAACGTCGTCCTCGTCTTAGAGGTTAGCCCTCCCTCTCCTCTCTCTCTCGGGTTAGCAAGTGAGGTTAGCTAGGGTTAGTGTAGAAAATTTAGTGATGATTCGTAGTAGTGATTGTTAGCAGCAGATTCAGAGTAGTGACAGATTAGTGTAGAAAAATTTAGAAGTGATAGATTCAGAGTAGTGATAGACTGCTAGGGTTAGTGTAGAAAAATTTAGCAGTGAGATTTAACTCTGTTTTAGCAGCAGATTCAGAGTAGTGACAGATTGTTAGCAGCAAATTTAGTGTAGCTTGGTTGGTAGCAAGGGGTTCAGAGTAAACTTGGTTGATATTCGGAGTAAGCTTGGTAGATAGCTTAGGGTTCAGAGTAGCAAGGGTTCAGGGTAAGCTTAGGGTTCAGAGTAGCAAGGTTCAGAGTAAGCTTGATAGAGTAGCAAGGGTTCAGGGTAAGCTTAGGGTTCAGAGTAGCTTAGGGTTCAGAGTATCAAGGTTGATATGATGTCATGCATGGTAACAAAAAATAGCAGTCAGATGAAAATAATCTGTTTAACAAGCATTTCCAACCCAGAAATAAAGAGGATGGCAGAAATCCAGCATGATATCACTATATTCATATTTTGGTGATCAAATAAAAAAATATTTCCCAGCCAATAAAGAAAAGCTTAACACCATATTGTTTATGTTTCAGTCACTGTCCAAGCATTATGTTAGTACCTTATCAAACTGTTTCAAGCACCTCTGACCTTTCAAGACTTTAATAATCAGTTCATTGTAAAATATATATAGCAAGGATACTCATTAGAAGTAGATACACCTGGCCAAAAGGTGACTGTAATTGATGAATCAATCTAAATAGGGTGCTCGCTGTTAACTATTAACTTTTAGCTTTTAGGATGCTCACTGTGTTGTTTTAGTCAGGTTTTACTGTGGTTTTAGTGTTGTTTTAGTCAGGTTAGTCAAGTTAGTCAGGTTTCAGTTCTGTTTTAGTGCTAGTCAGGTTAGTCAGTGGTTTTAGTGTTTTAGTGGTTTTAATGCTATTTTAGTGGTTTTAGTGCTGTTTTAGTCAAGTTAGCCACTGTATACAGTGGTTTTAGTGTTGTTCCAGTTTAGTGTTGTTCCAGTTTAGGCTCTAGCTAGCTTCTGTTCTAGGTGGCAGTGGGTCAAGTTAGTTTGAGTGCCCTGAGTGCCCTGTTCTAGGTTGCTGTAGGTAAGTTGCTGTCAATTTATATGTTGTAGGTAAGTAGTAGGTTAGAAGTAGGCCAATTTAATGTATACTGTTGTACAAAAACTTGTGTGCTTCTATATATGTATTTGCTTGTTGTAATTGCTTGCTGTCATATAATCTGCATGTTGTATTTGCTATAATGACAGGTGCTTGTGCTTGATATAATGACAGGTGCTTGTGCTTGCAATTGTATTTGCTATAATGACAGGTGCTTGTGCTTGATATAATGACAGGTGCTTGTGCTTGATATAATTGTAGCACTTGAAATTATGCTTGTGCTTGTATATGAAGCACTTTATTATGTTGTGTATGCAGGTTCTTGTATCAAACGAGTCCCGATTTTTGCCGGAATGTTGATTAACTTCCGTTTCGGCAGAAATCGGGCACTCCTAGTTTAAGAAAATTAGCAAAGGTCATGCCGGATTTTTCCGTGCATTTAACCAATTATTTGTTTTTTATTAGTGCAAAGATGTGTGACAACGACGAGGCTGGATGTTCTAAGCGCATCAGCGCTGAAGGAGAGCTCAGACCTCCGAATAAACAATTGACATTTTGGGAGGCGGACCAGCGTCTAGAAGACGATGAAGAATACCATCCTTCGGAGAGCGAGGATGATGAGATGGAAGACGCGGAGGAAGAAGCCGAAGGAACGGCGGACGATGAAACCACTGATGGCGGCGAGGGAACAGGGAGTGGTAGCAACCCTCCTAAGAAGAAGAAGCCGAAGGACCGGCGCCCGAACACGGTCGGCACGGTCAGGGAGGAAATTACCGAAGTGAGCCCATCAGGGGTTCCTTTGGAGCCCGCCCTTGTCGTCAAAGGGTACGGTGGGCAAGTGGCGGCGATCACCCGGACAACCATCTCGATCAACACCGAGAATCTCTGGCATAAAGATAATGGCCACTTGCGCACACTCCTCTTCGAGAAGCTGCACGCCAGATACAAGTTCCCCGCGATGTCGTAACACAAATTATCATGGGAACGAAGTAAACAAATCCGCCCTCACAAAGATGAGCACCGCCCTGGCCAGCTGGAGAACCTGGATAAAGAAGATCTATAAAGAAGGCAAAAGTCTCGAGGAGATCCAGAAGATTGACCCGCAGATCAGTTGCGGGAGTTCAAGGAGAGGTGTGAATCCGAAAGAGCCCTGGCCAATAGTAATCGGGGAAAGGCGCTGCAGGCGATGAATATAGGTCATCACCATCTCGGATCTGGTGGATACAGAACCGCGGAGGACAGATGGAATAAGGAGGACGAAGAGTATAGATCCAAGGGGATAGAAAACCCCTTTGCTAAATTCGAACCCGGGAAGGTTCAAAATTTCACCAGGGCCCGTTACCGTGTGGACCCAAAAACCAAACAACTCACCGCGGATCCTGTGGTGAAGGAATTCGAGGAAATTGTGGTAAGTATAATCTAATTACCGCGGATCAACACGATTGCAATCTAATCGATGATCTAAATGATTCACTGTTACTTGCTCTGCAGGAGGAGGAAATTGTTGCTAGTCATGGATCCCAGGGTTCCTCATCCTGTGGGTCGACGGGCGCCACCGGTGGGATAACCCTTTTAATGGCGATGAACCGAGCCAAGAAAATAGAGCCGATTACGAAGAAGTCGTTGCCGTCTGGCCGGCCTCGGGGGTAAGAATTGGGTGGATCATTTTGGTCCACCGCCGAGGACGCATGTGGCGCCGTCGGGAAGGAGCGAGGAAAACTAAGAGGTTCAAGTACTTAAGGCACAAGTGGCGCGGATCCCGCAGATCGTCCAAGACAACCTGGCAATCACCCTCACGTCCTTCCTGCCTACCTTGGTGGAGTCAATAGCGAACTGGAGTGCGGGTGGTCGAGTAGGGCCGTGCCTGATTCCAAGCATGGTCAGCAGCCACTCGAACAACGCGGCGCCGACGAATCAGGAGAACTACGTGTTCGTGACTCACCGCTAGCACCGTGGCGCCGCAAGTGTTGGTGAGTCCCTCGCCATCACCGGGCGCCGAGTACATGTTGGTTCCCCTTGCCATCGTCAGGCGACACCGAGCTCCAAGCACCCGTAGGGAGAATACACCGGCGGCGACCGCGCCATCAAGCCTTACGTCTCTTGCACGCCTGTCAGATGCGTCGACATTAGCCGATCTCGACGCCATCACGGTAAACAAATTGCTTTAATTACCGCCTTTCATGCCATCTATATATTACTCTTGTGGCATCTCGCCCGACGACGCCGTACATGTTTTCGCAGACGGATGTTCCTTGCACTCTCTTATGCTACGTGAACAACGAAGTGAGGATGTTGCCAAGGTACCATCGTTCAACCTTGCAACGCCGTTCCACTCAAAGCCGATGCGATAGCGTGCACGGTGGTTAAAATTAGTCGGTGCTAAGGGGCTGCGACGACTGAACCTCCCATTCAACCCCGAGCGGATGAAGAAGAGCCGTTTGTCCTCGGTTGCTTCAGCTTGTTCTTGCTATGGCCAAAGAGCATGATCCGTTTGGGGACGGGGGCCATCACGCCAGCATAACAACACCACAGTAGTGCGGCCGACAAGCGGTGGCAAAGGCCCTACCGCCGCCACCTCCACGCGTGGGTCGGATGATCATGTTGATGATATGCACATGGCGCAGATCCGCCGAGGATGACGAAGACCGGAATGATCACTTCTTCAGACTCGGTTTAACGAAGAAGACCTAGCTGGTGGCCCCACAGAAAGCCACTATCACCAAGCGTCTGCTTGGTTCTCGGGAGATGCCTCCAGCTTGCGCCTTCTGAGCCACCGATACAACCAACCGCCCTTTATTCTAAGCCCCGACACACTACATAGGCGGCGGTGCTCGATTATGCTGCCCGCTCTCCAAAAGGAAAAAAGGGCAGGAAAAGAAAATCTAGCAGCTCGAGCCAGCCGGTGGCGTCAACAACTGTGAATCCGATCAGGTTTCGGGACGGGCCACCAAGACCCGAGGGTATTATGTGGAGGATTCATGTGGCGGGTGAGCCCATGCTACCTAAGAATTTGCGGAAGCTCGCCAGTTCGGAACTGCAGAGTGTGCATGACGGCGTGCTGACGATAGAGAGACGCCTTCTATCGGAGAAAGATCCCTCGCACCCGGTATTCGTGGTTAAGGTGCCACTAGGCTTGAGCTTCGTCGACACTGCCCCTGTGGATCTGTTCTTCCTGCGGTTCGAGGACATCTTCAATATGTTCCACCTATACCCGCTGCACTATACCATGGTCCGTCTCTTTTCTCTCAGCCTGGCCATGCAGATCATTAGAGAGAACACCGGCATCGCTATAGTGGACCCCTACTACATGCGTGACGGCTGCTTGGGTTCCCCGAACGACGTATCGTGGCCTCGCACTAAAAAAGAATCCTCGTGGCGAACAAAACAAAGAAATACATTCTCGTGCCTTACTTTCCGAGTAAGTCGTTATTCACTCGCCATCGCCGATTGGCTTTATTAGATCATCATCATTCTTTTTCCAACACATTCCATTTGAATTTTTTGCAGAGATGAACACTGACGCTCATCTCCTTATCGCCAAGCATTCCCACGCCACGATTTCGACTGGGAGTCTAGAAAAGAAGAAAACTACGACAAGATCAAGGAAGTTCGGATGATGCTCACCGGCTTTGCCTCGACGAAGGCACCAGCCTTCGTCACGAAGTTCAAGTTCGGCAGCACGCCTTCAACCACGT
The DNA here is from genome assembly GCA_030063025.1 of Avena longiglumis. Taxonomy (NCBI): domain Eukaryota; kingdom Viridiplantae; phylum Streptophyta; class Magnoliopsida; order Poales; family Poaceae; genus Avena; species Avena longiglumis. Next base: position 435,807,491 of record CP125975.1, on the reverse strand, counting down.
AACGGAGTTCCCTGCGTGAAGCAGCGGAAAAAGAAGAAGGAAGCCTACTCGCACTCCATCACATGAGGGCGTTCCTACTTGACCAGCGAATTCTACGCTGCATCATATCAAGCAAGGTCGAAGCAAAGGCCAAGATCAATGATTCGGATATTAGACAAGAGATGTATCGCATCCAGCAGCAGCTTGGGGCAATCATCTTCGTGATGTCATGACTTCGGGGATCTTCTACGGAGGAAATATCCCGAATAACCGTGACATAGAAGATCGCCTAGAGATGCAGGGTGACTATAGGAAGTTCATGACGACAGTATGCGTCCTCCTGCTTCCTAAGCCGAGCCGAAGGCTTGATGTTGGCCTAGTTGTAGTTACAAACTATAGATGACCTTTGTGTGTGTGTGGACGACAAGTGAACTTATTTTCTTATTATTATATATCGATCAATGCTTGGTTTTTGCTTACTCTTTGGTCCTTTGCTCAATTTGGTCCTTCTTTTTTCCTTACTCTTTTTCGAGAATAATGCCGATGATTGAAATGTCGAGCACACTATATATGTGAATGTGCTACGATGGGATTGTACGCTTGTGCTATGCACAAGTACTCCAGTGTTGTGCATCCTACTTGGCGTGACAGTTCGTCAGTAGCATATTCGTGTCCAACGACCTATGTATATATATGAGGCATGATTTTTGAGTTACTTTGGTCTTTTCGAGAATAATGCCGATGATTGAAATGTCGTGGCACACTATATGTGAATGTCTGCGATGGGATTGTTCGCCTTGTGCTATGCACGGTCCGTGTTGTGCATCCTACTTGGCGAACAGTTCCATCGTAGCATATTCTCGTGTCAACAACCTAGTTATATACGAGGCATGCTTTCTGAGTTTGGTCTTTTTGATTTAGGAGTACTTTATATAAGTGTATCTTCATATGCGACTTTAATTATATATGTTTTTTAATAGTCGGTTAATTATTATTGTCAACTTATAGATGACGTGGTACGTCGTGTACAAGGGACGGGTTCCCGAGTCTCGATGATTGGGAAGATCACGGAGACAGTGCACCGTTTCAGCGGCAATAGCTACAAAGGGTACAACACTATGGCGGAGGCGGAAGCTAGATACACGCGCTATCTAGCGGGAGTTAGGACAAGGAACCGGATGAAGACCTACACCTTCGTCGCGGCGGTGATCATGCTTATCTTCTTTGGTTATTTATCCCGCGTTTGTGTCTAGCTAGTTAGTTTAGATGTCTAGGCGAGCTTCCGAGCTCTAACTTGTTCGATCGACACATGTATTAGCATGTCACCAACTACTACTTTGTAACATGATCGAAACAATGTAATTTAGACTATGTATTCATGTATGAGACTTATCTATATGTATTTGTTTCAATCTTGTTTTTCATATTGAGTATTTATATATATAATTGTATATCTTGTATCTGTGTGTGTATATCTGCTATAATATTGTATATAATCTGTATTGCATATAATCTGGCTCGGAAATTAAAAAAAACAAAAAATACATCTGTGGCGCACATGGTCTACCTTCTATGGCGCACTACACCTAAAGCGCACCATGGAAGTTTAGTGGCGCACTAGGTAGTGCGCCACAGAAGATCCCAGGGGTAGCGCACCATGCCAAACTTCTGTGGCGCACTTGGAGGTGCGCTACGCCTATCTCTGCACAACCGTGGCACACTAGGCAGTGCGCCACGGCTGAGAGATAGCCGTAGCGCAAGGCCCGTGGCGCACTGCTAGTGCGCCACGGATGATGTTTCCAGGTGCGCCACTAACGGTCTGTTTCCTAGTAGTGGTGGAACTACTCACGAATCATACCGGAGGCTGGCATGGTGATGAAGAAGGCCTCCGAGATGATCTCTCCTCCGTGGTGCAGAAGAGCTTGATCCCCGATCTAGGGATGATGGTGGCGCCATGATCGCTTTCGTAGAAGATTGATCGGGTACTTAGGGTTTTGGTATCGGGATTCTTATAGGCGAAGAGGAGGCCGAGGGTGCCCGGTGGTGGCACCCAGTGCGGGCTGCTTGGCAGCGGCCAGGGGGTGTGGCCCCTAGAGTCCCTCCTCCGTCTCTTCTTCTGGCTCCGTGTTCCCCACGGTAAAATATAGACTTCGAATTTTGTCCCGTCCAATTCCGAGAATATTAATTTTTGCCTTTTATAGAACCAAAAACAAAATAAAACATGCAACTGGCACTATGGCATCTTGTTAATAGGTTAGTCCCAGAAAACATATAAAAATACCTCAAAGTGTAGACAAAGCAAAGCAAAGTAGATACTAAACAAGCATGGAACATCAAAAATTATAGATACGTTTATGATGTATCAATGCCATGTTTTCTACATGTGAAACAAAAAAATGTCTTTTAATGCATTGTTACTCATGATCTTTTGTTTGTACCTTTTCATGTTACAACTTAGTTGCTTTGTCTTATTGTTAGAACTACATCTTGCATGCTCATGTTTAGAGTATTATGATTCCAGCTATCAATGCTTTACAATACCTTGATCAATTGTGATGGTGCATGTCACCTCAAAAATTATTCTTTTTATCACTTACCTACTCGAGGACGAGCAGGAGTTAAGCTTGGGGATGCTTGATATGTCGTAAATGTATCTATATTTTTTGATGCTCCATGCTTGTTTTGTACCAACTATATTATGTTTTGTCTACACTTTGAGGCATTTTTATACATTTTCTGGAACTAACCTATTGATAAGATGTCGCAATGCCAGTTGCCTGTTTTCTGTTATTTTTGGTTTCAGAAAAGCTAGTAAAGAAATATTCTCGAAATTAGACGAAACAAAAGCCGAAGTTCCTATTTTTCCAGACGCAACATAGAGCCCGAAGGAGAGACAAAGTGGAGCCACGAGGTGGCCACACCTAGGGCTGGTGCGGGTCCACCCTAGGCCGCACCGCCCTATGGTGTGGGCCCCTGGGCATCCATCGACCTTGCCCTTTCGCCTATATATACGTCTCCCTGAGATGAAAACCCTATCGAGATCAGAAATCCACGAAAAGTTCCACAGCGCCACCACCACCGAGGAGGAGATTCGGGGGACAAAAGTCCTTTGTTCTGGCACCCTGCCGGGACGAGGAATTGCCCCTGGAGACATATCCATCGACTCCACCGCCATATCCATCACTGTTGCTGACTCCCATGATGAGGAGGGAGTAGTTCTCCCTCGAGGCTAAGGGATCTACCGGTAGCTATGTGTTCATCTCTCTCTCTCTCTCTCTCTCTCTCTCTCTCTCTCTCTCTCTCTCTATGTGTGATCTTATTGTGATCATCAGCTTTGTAATCTAGTTGAATAAGTAGATCTACTATGCTACTCAAATGCTTTAATTATTGTAATCTCCCCTTATCCTCACGTGTGTGAAGTTGACAGTGTGCACACCGTGTGGCACTTAGGCTAAAGATTACATAAATACTTATCATGAGTTATATTTTGAGTTGGATGTCTCTGTGAAATTGTGGTGTTTGTTGGAACCATCTAGCGCTCAAGGTGATAGTGTGGGGTTACCTAGATGGGAAATGCGAACTTTAAGGAGAGCTTTTGTAGCCCTACCGTGTATTGGAGTTATCCAGCCGGAGAGTAGTTCAGAGTAGCATAATGAAGAGAAGATATTTATATGAGAGTGTCCATTAGTGAAAGTATGATCCCTAGGATTTGTTTCTAAGCATTGAAACACCATTTACAATCAGTCCTGCTACATGTTTGCTTGCTGCCATTTTTACTTCAGATTGCAATTACTACTTATAATCATCCATATTACTTGTATTTCACTATATCTTCATCGAACTAGTGCACCTATACACCTAACAAGTGTATTGGGTGTGTTGGGGGCACAAGATACTTCTTGTATCTTGATTGCGGGGTTGCTTGAGAGGGATACCTTTGACCTCTTCCCCCCTGAGTTCGATAAACCTTGGGTGATCCACTTAAGGGAAATTTGCTGCTGTTCTACAAACATCTGCACTTGGAGGCCCAACACTGTCTATAAGAATAGAAGCATGCATAGACATCAAGGGTCCACTACGGGACCTGACTGAATGCGGCCCCACTTGTAATCATCTAACGGTAAGGCTGACGGACAGCGAGTTTCAAACCATGCGAGAGTTCTATAATAGGAGATGGGCAAAAGTGAGGAAAAGCTAAGCGACTGGGGAAAAGTGAGTACAACTAAGGAACCAAGGGCACGAAAATAGAAATACCTATAAAGAAAGGGGAGACAAATCTGCAACGTTGATCAGAGGCGATGAAGCGCCAAGGCGAAGGAGATGATGACGCGTGACTACAACAGCAAAAAGGAAAAAAATCGTGGGTAGTAAAAACTCCGCGGTAAATACGGTGGCGACCGCAAGACGCTTCGATCTTCATGCAAACGTGGGGCCACATGATAAAATTATCCCTGATGCGCCGCCCATGCGTCAGCATTCAGATTGCAATTACTACTTATAATCATCCATATTACTTGTATTTCACTATATCTTCATCGAACTAGTGCACCTATACACCTAACAAGTGTATTGGGTGTGTTGGGGGCACAATATACTTCTTGTATCTTGATTGCGGGGTTGCTTGAGAGGGATACCTTTGACCTCTTCCCCCCTGAGTTCGATAAACCTTGGGTGATCCACTTAAGAGAAATTTGCTGCTGTTCTACAAACATCTGCACTTGGAGGCCCAACACTGTCTATAAGAATAGAAGCATGCATAGACATCAAGGGTCCACTACGGGACCTGACTGAATGCGGCCCCACTTGTAATCATCTAACGGTAAGGCTGACGGACAGCGAGTTTCAAACCATGCGAGAGTTCTATAATAGGAGATGGGCAAAAGTGAGGAAAAGCTAAGCGACTGGGGAAAAGTGAGTACAACTAAGGAACCAAGGGCACGAAAATAGAAATACCTATAAAGAAAGGGGAGACAAATCTGCACCGTTGATCAGAGGCGATGAAGCGCCAAGGCGAAGGAGATGATGACGCGTGACTACAACAGCAAAAAGGAAAAAAATCGTGGGTAGTAAAAACTCCGCGGTAAATACGGTGGCGACCGCAAGACGCTTCGATCTTCATGCAAACGTGGGGCCACATGATAAAATTATCCCTGATGCGCCGCCCATGCGTCAGCATTCACTATAGAAAATGGCCCACTAGTTTTACATCCCATCGGGTCTCGTTTTTCTCACAAAAACTGCGGCACGCCATCTTTATCAGCAATGGCGTCATGTGTGGTCAAAATTCCAAGACATAAAAGCATCTTTATCCAAAGAATAGACTCTGAATCTATGTCCCGATGCAAACAGTCGAACATAGACTCGGGGGCTACTCGAGCCTATGCTCCCATGAAAGCGCGACAACATAGCCTCAGGGGCTACTCCCATCAGGAGCGCTTGTCGCGTACCCGATAAACAAATAATCCTACGGAGTCGACATATTAGCAAGAACATAACATGATCTTTGAGCCTACACTCGAATTAAAGCATTCATCTATAGGCTCGGGGGCTACTCCCATCGGGAGAGATATCGTGCACTCGATAGAAAACAGTGCAATCCTCTCAACAGAGGCAAATCTATGAGTATTACAAACTTGTATTCTCACACGGTTACTCCCATCGGGAGCGTCTACACTTCACCCGATAAAAATATTGAAGAAGTAGACTACTTCAGCCATTCTAATAGCCAAACAAGGAAGTCGGTAAAATTTCTCAAACTGCGTCCGCAGTGGTAACATGTCTGAATGTCATGTCTACAACATGAATATAAGACCCTAGGATCCGACCAGCGAGGCCTGGTAATCGCACATGAATGCGCTTTGCCAGTATTTAATCTATATCCACGATACGATGAAAAATCTTGACGGACACGTTGGGTACCCGAAATAAAAGCAGTGGAATTCAGTATTCGATAAGACCTCTGCAGCACGAACTGAATTTACGCTAGTAAATATCGAGTTCAAGCCCGGGGACTTGATTTTGATGTAGGTTTATGTTGTTTTCAAGAGCAATTAGCTGATTCCCGATCTGTCGGATGCATCAGACTCGTTATACCAAATCCCTACGATGATAAATTAAAAAATAAAATTATCTGCTAATAGCAAAACTTCAACTTACAGCTAAACAATGTTTTGAGACTCAACACGAATCTATGATTCAGGTGGAGTCTCGGGGGCTACTAACACGGTATGACCTATCGAGTCCCTATGATTAGTTACCCTAGGCGCATAAAGGCTTACGGCCCATAAAGCCCAAAGAAGTCCAAAAAGCATCCGACGAATAGAATCTTGTCTTGCCAAACAAGAAAGGACTATGAACTTACATAGAGTTCGTATTGTAATTGTAAACATGTAATATCTGTGGATACGACTCTAGGACCCAATCTCTCGTATAAAGGCTAGGAGGACCCGACGAAGAGATCACCTTAGTTTGCCAGCAATCCGAGCAATCCGACGTAAGCTAGATCAAAACTAGCAAACCGGTGACTTTGTAACCGAGTTTTTACCATAATCAGACTATATCGACTCCCGTGTTTGTCTGATCAGACGATGAAATCTCTAGCGCTCTCTTTTCCACGAAACCCTAAGTTCATAACAATGGGCATTGCCAAGGTTACCCCTCGTCGGTATCATAATACGGATGATCAGATCTCGAATAAGTCAGGTATCAAAGTAACAAAGGGAATTAGACTCGGCGTTTATGATTCAAATGACATTAAAATCTTGGAATGCATAGGGGCCATTATGGGCATCCCGGCCCCACTAATGATCATTGGTACGAGTGGTCTCTCGATCATGTATGTGATGTTTCCAAACCATAGGGCAACACGCTCAAGGGCTTTATGATGCCTAGAGATCATTTTGGATTTATTAGAATCATGGAAAGAAAGAAATGAGAATACCAAATGCGTTTCGAGAGAGAACCAAAATCGTTCCCGGAGGATCCAAAAGAGTTCAAAATGAACCGAAATATGTTTCGAGTCAAGGAAAATTTAATAATATGTATTTTATATTAATTACTAGAATTAATATTAAAATAATATTTACATTAAATTTAAATGGGTAAACTTCTCTAATGGGCCAAATCCCAGAGGCAAAAAGCCCAAGTGGCAAGCCGCCACAATGGGCAGCCGCCGCGCCGCTAGGGCAAGGCGCTGGTGGGGGCTACCCCGGCTGCAGGGCCCACCTTTCCCGTCCAGCCGGCCGTCCTCCTCGTGGAGCATGTGCCTCCATCTCCCCTTGGTTTAGTCCCACCTCGAGACTTTAAATAAAGGGGTAGCCTATTTTTCTCTCTATATATAGAGGTCTATATGGGAAGAAAAAAGACACCCAATATTCTCTAAGACATGCATTTTTTATTAGGGAAATTTCTCTCTCTCTCTCTTCTATCCTGCAACCGCGGTCCCAAAGTAAGGACTAAGCACGTAAGCGACTTCTTCGCTGTGATACACCGTTGTGCTACAGTGATTCAGACCAGAAGATCTACTTATGCATCCCGGTTGGATCAGGAAGAATGAGAGTCATCATCGAGAAACAGACGTATGCGATACCACGGGGCGATACCACTTGTGGCTCGTGCCAAAACCAAGAGATGACGTGCAAGGAGCTTCGCGACCTTAAGGTCGGTTCGAGTTCGACTACATCATCCATATTCCTGCATGAGCGTTAACTGCTTTCAGTCTACAAGGGTATGTTACCAAAGTCTCTCTTCGTTACAACATTACTTGTAGATAGATCTTGGGGATATGGTGTTACGCTAGTCAGGATTTTTTCTTCTGTTGTTAACCCCTTCAATAAGTATTAGATATTATATCAGCTTAGCAATTTGTGACACGATTTAATTGCTTTGATTAGTTATATATATTAACATCATTATTATTGACTCCTAGTGCCACCATGTCATTATTAATTAACAACTCATGTCCATGGTTAGGAAAATGGAACCATCATTAATCAACGAGCTAGCCTAGTAGAGGCTTGCTAGGGACACATTATGAAACCATGCAAGTATTATGTTTCATGTTAATACAATTCTTATATGGTATATAAACATTTATCCTGAATTGGAAATATGATAATAACATCATTATTATTGACTGCACTATATTCATTTGTTGCCACTAAGTAAATGAAGCTCTATAGCAATCAAGCAAACAACCAGCCAAATAAATTTACATGGATGTACAACATTCTCAGATACATACTCAACTAAACAAATTTGGTATCTATCTTATACCAACTACACTCTCAACTACATCGACCAAACAAGAATGAATGTACTAGTGCCTCTGATTGACCAAACAAGCAAATAGTGCAGAAATTAAAAAAAAATTAGCAAAGCTAACTAACACTTACATTCTCCAGCAAACACACGTAGAATTTGTGACATGTGTTGGTCCCCTCAAATGTGACACACTTGCGGGTGAGCTTGTGCACACGACAGACCTCTGGGCAACCAACTGCTATCCTAAAAAATTTGGGTCATCCACAATACAAGGCGCATAGTCCAGGTCGACCATGTCCCAAATCGACGAGAATTTGAGATTAATTAAACTAAATCGACGAGAAATCCTAAAGTTTACTCTAACCCTATATAAAAAATTAGGGGCACGGTGGAGACCATTGGAGTTTACCCCTAGGTAAGATGCGGTCAACAAAGAACCATCATGCTAGCTCGGCATGACGACAGCGACGATGAACAATGCAGACGATAGGTGACGATGTCTTTGTAGCAGCAGCACCTGCTTCGCTCAAGTGGCGGGTTGGAGTGAGGGCGAGTAGACATGTCCAAGCATCGTCTCAAAGGTACCACTGTCATTATTTGGGTGGAGTCTCCTTCTTAGTAAGCGTGTCAATTCGATATCAATTCTTGTTTAGCCTGATTTTAAAAAATAGACCAAAATATGGCGTTTTTAGTCTCACAAACAAACATAAGATGGTAGTACTATCATATTTAATTTGGGATGTAAAATAGTAACAGATACACGTAACCTAAGCTCCGCCTTCTGAGCACCTGCCCATCCTATAAAGACTACACTCCCACGCAATTTTGAAAAGTTTAACAATGTAATGAAAAACTAGTCTAATAAATAAAATAAATAAAAGTCGTCGTCGCCACCTCTCTCGCCGTCGACGAGTCACGGCGGGGCGTCGGTGACGGCTGGACACGGCGTCTGCGTCCCACCATGCCGGACCCCACCAAACCCCTCTCCCCCCGCCCACGCCGCGGCCGCTGCCGCCTCTGCGGCCTCTGCCTTGGCTCTGCCCTCCTCGCCATCATCGTCTCCGCCCTCGTCCACGTCTTCTCCTCTCCAACGTATCCCGCCCCTCCCCCGCGCTTCTCCGTAATCATAGACGGCGGCAGCACCGGAACGCGGGCCCACGTCTTCGCCGCGGGACCAGACGGCCGCCCGGATCTGGCGCGCTCCGCCGTGATGCGCGTCTCCCCGGGGCTCTCCTCTTTCGCCGCCGACACGGCGCGCGCTGGGGAATCGCTGCGGCCGCTCTTGGAGTTCGCCAGGGAGAAGATAAGGGGCGAGGGAGGCGCTGCGGCAACGGAGGTACGGCTGATGGCCACCGCCGGACTGAGGCTGCTGGAGGATCGCGTCCAGGAGGCGATATTGGCGTCCTGCAGGGACGTGCTCCATGCCTCCGGCTTCCGGTTCGAAGACTCATGGGCCAAGGTGATCCCAGGTGCTGTCAGTTTCTGCCCATTTTTTACTTTATACTGGACCAAAGTTATTTTGTTCAAGTTCCATGGTTGTGTGACTGAAATGAGGCATTACCAGTCTGGTGATGAATCGGAAATGTTGCGTGGTGATATGACTTTGTGCCTGATGCAATGACACCACCAGTTGTTATTTGCTTGTTAACCTGATGGATGTGCTCCGGTGAATTCGGAAATGACCTGTTTAAATTTCTCAGGGATATACAGTTTGATGTGGTACATTTGTTGTCTTTATAGCTGACTTGTGAATAACTTTATTGTTGGGTCTTCTGTTGTGCTATGAAAAAATATCCTTTGGTTCCAAGGCAATTTTTTTTTTGTGGTTTAGTAAGAGCATCTCCAATAAGTTATTTCATAGTAGCTTGTTGCTTAAGAAAAGAGAAAACCAAACTTCGTTTGTTTCTTCGCTTTGTTACTAAGCTAACAAATCATCTTTTCTTGATGATGATTGGACTTCAACGTTTAAAGGGAAACAAGTAAGCATCTAACGGCGTGATCATTTCTTACTCATTGTGGTACTAGCAACATGACCATTTCTTCCCCGAGAAACGAATTTACTCTCCCTCCTCCCATTTTCTCCTGTACATCTCCAAAATGCTGATGTGGTAAAACCCTAAGGGACTTTTTGACTCAAAGGATTTCCAAAGAAGTTGCTGACATTGACTGTTGGAGATGCTCTAAGTTTACATCAGCATACTGAAAAATCGTGGGAAAAGAAAAACAATGATTAACTGATATGTATATAGTGTGGCAGAGTGGAGCTGTAAATCAGTTGGTGATTGGGGGAGGGGGTATGATGGATATAGATGGTTACTGTATCATTACCTGGAATATTTTGAAGTCGGTTCTTACTGTCGCTGCTACCTTTCTTATAGGTTCTGACGAAGGTGTCTATGCTTGGGTTGCGGCAAACTATGCTCTGGGCACGCTTGGAGGGGATCCCCACAAAACAATTGGAATAATTGAACTTGGGGGTGCTTCGGCTCAGGTTCTCTGATGAACACATTCACAGTTTTTGTTCTCCTTTGCCCTCATGTGTTGGACTTGTTTAATTTTGACCTTGATGCATGCTAATACGATAATAATGTTGTAGACTTGTAGTTGCACCTAATATCCAAAAAGATTAACTTTATCACTTGATACGGTGTAAATGGCTTCAGGCCTCTTTGCTAACAGGTTTTCCAAAACACACAAATAGGTAATACTTAGGAATACTGACTATGATATCATGACACGTTGAATCCCACAGGAACTGGAAACACATGAATGTATAATAGTTTTCATGGAAATAAATAATTTTTTTCCTTAGGTTGGACTGAACGGAAAATCTCCTTTGGAATTGCATACAGAGTAGACCATGGGAAAATACCTATAGTTTCTAATTCTACAAATCAAACAAGCTACATAGGAGAAATTTCTGAGGAATATGATCCTACAAAATCCTTATGAAATTCCTTTGAACCATTTGAAAGAGTTCCATAGGAAAAATTTCTAAGGAATAGAATCCTACTAAAAAATTCTTTGGAATAGATTTGCATTCAAAGAGGCCCTTTAGTGATGACCGATGAGGAAGAGCCAAATTCAATTTCTGTACACATAATTGGTTATGTTCTGGTTGTATTCCAGGAAATTGCAGTTTCCTGCTAATGCAATTCCTGCTGTTTTGTTTCAGCTGACGTTTGTTTCCGATGAAGTACTTCCTCCAGAACTATCAACTAATTTTTCTTTTGGTGAAACAGCATACACTCTTTATACCAACAGCTTTCTGAACTTTGGACAAGTGAGTTATTTGTATCCTTTGAATCTTCTTCTTTATGGTTAATGTTGTTAGAGAGGGTATTTAGTTCCCAGGGGTCTAATGTCACCCATATCGCTGTGTGGCTCTGAGGTTCGTGTGAACAGCAACCAAACACAGTTTGTTTCATTAAGAGAAAGCTACAATTTATTATAGGCACCGAATACTACCAGGTCGCCTTTCATATCTGGAGCACAGTTAAATGCTCCCAAACATCATCAAATAGCAGCCCCACAGATGCATTAAATATGCTCATAACACATACTATCTCTGTTCCTATGAATAAGGCGCACGCGCAATTCGAGACAAAGTTTGACCGAAAGAACTGAAAAACAAAATCCCTATTATGTAGTACACCATAGATATTGTTAGATTCGTATTGAAAAATACTTTCTAGTGATAACAATTATATATCAAGTATTTAATATATGCATGGACTGATTCTTGGTCAAACACAAATCTTAAAAAACTTGCACGCCTTATTCATTGGAATAGAGTGAGTACTCCCTCCATGTCAAAATATAGAGCGTATTAATTTTGGTCAAAGTCAAGTTTTGTAAAGTTTGATCAAGTATATAGAAAAAAAATATTAACTTCTACCATATCAACTACAGACAAAATGATAGTATGTTTCATGATGGTGATTTTATGTAATAGATGTTGATATATTTTCTATATACTTGGTCAAACTTTTCGAAGTTTAATATGCACTATATTTTGGCATAGAGGAAGCAAGTAAATACGAGAGGTCATGCTTCATTCCTAAAGTTTCATCCTCCAGAACATGGATATAAAGTTTCAGATTTTCTGTCTCAAGCTTCATGGAAGTGTCAAGTTCTAAAAGCAAGTTTCCAAGTCTCACATTTTGAGGATCTCCATAAAAGTTATAAGTTTTGAAAACCAAAGTTTCAGACAATTCTTAAGTTTGAGTAACATGTTTCAAGTACATTGTTATTAAGCTTGAAGTCTTTATTTTTTATTTTGACAAATACGCATCTTAATGTGTGTCGTTTTGTATTACAAAAATGCCAAGAAGGTGCAACTTACAACACAACAAGCATGGCCGCGAGTTTGTGACCAAAAACCAACATTTGTATAGAGAAGCTATCCTAACAAAATGGCAAGAGAAAACAAAGATGATTAAAAACAAAGAGGGTCAACTACATCAATCGGTTGTCGAATGCCGGGAGGACGAGCATACAATGGGAACTTCCTGAGCTTCTTAGCTCCGGCCATCTGCCAAAGTGCTGCCTCATTGTAGTTTTGAACAAGTTTCCAGAAGTCTCAAATTTTCAAAAGAGTGTCTCTGCAGTGTGGCAAGGTTTTAAAAAATATATCTATGACAATATGCCGATCTTCTTCATGGAAACCTGCTTGATTTAGATCGGGAAAATGCTACAGATTTTATGAAACCATGTGGCTCGAATGCATAATCAATCTTACTTTCCAAAGGACGAGTTGGCAATTGAATCCAATTTTTCCCATGGGAGCTGCATGCTTAATGCTTTTATTTGCACCTCAATTAATTCACCTGCCAAAAATGTTATGAAATAAAGTTTCTTATTTGTTTTTATGCTGAGGGTGAGCATTTACTGTGTACGCAGAACACCTATCCCAGCACTATAATAGAGACCTGCAATAAGGGGATGGCAGGACCCTGGACACTACTGTATTTCTGATCTTAGGATATTGTGCAACAGATTTAGTTCAACAATCTGATTTAATCACTTGTTTTCACAGAATGCAGCACAAGACTTATTCCGTGAAATAGTGAGGTCAAGAGGTACTTGTACTTTCTTTTCCTATCAATGTTAAAAAGCAAATCTTGACATTGTTCACCCCATGTAGTATCTGATGGATATAGGAACAGAAAGTCCCTTGAAATATATCCTGCAGATACGTAATCACAGGATCCTTACTTAGTCCATAGAATGCCAATAACTAATACTTACTGTAGCTAGAGTTTGCTAGCAAGGTACCGATATCCCAGGATTTTAGTTCAAAGAAAAAAAAAAGATGGCGTTCTATCCTTTTTTATCCTATTTTTACTATGAACGAAATCAGAGTGGGTTAACAGATGTTTTTTAATTCCTTTGGTCAGAATTAAAACAAACATAACACAGTACTCTCTCGCAAGTACAAGTACTGAATAGTGTTTCATTATGATTTGTGCGATTGCAGGATCTTCTGAAAATGGTACCCTTGTTGATCCTTGTGCTCCTAAAGGATATTCTCACAAAAGAGAAGTAATGGTAAAGACAAGCGGTGCTTCAGGATCAAATTTAGAGAATCAATATGTTGATAATGGAAGCGGAAACTTTAAAGAATGTAGATCTTCTTCATTGATGATGATGCAGGAAGGAAAGGGTAAGAAAGGCATGTGGACACATTGATCCCTTTTTCTTTATCAGCGTTTATGATTGTTTTGTATATAGATTTCCTTTTCTTCACTATTCCTGTGCTTAAAGTACCATCAACTGAAGATAGAAAAATCGATGCTGTCATGATGAACTGAAAGTTATAATTGATAATAAGAGGATTTCCCTGTATTTGTTTGATGTCAAGGTAGATGGAAGTTCTTGGCTGCATTAAGCTACGTAATATCTTTTGCAAATCCTGGCAATTCTATGAAAGTCAGAATTACCCGGCCGGGTATTTACACTATAACCTTGTATACCCTTAACTTGTGTGTCCTAAATGCAGAAAAGTGCCAGTATCAGCAATGCCTCCTGGGATCTACTTTTGTACCTGAGCTTCGTGGACATTTCCTGGCCACTGAAAATTTCTATTTTACATCAAAGGTTCACAGCAAGTTCTCCTCTTTCTTCCCTTGCAAATACTGTCTTTTTCTTAGGACACCTCTGACTCATCATATACATTCCCTTCCAGTTCTTTGGACTGGAGCAGTCTTCATCACTTTCTGATTTCGTGGTTGCTGGAGAGCAACTTTGCAACGAGGAGATGTCAACACTGAGACAAAAGTATCTGAATCATTCAGATGAAGATTTCTCACGTTATTGCTTCTCGTCAGCATACATTGTAGCCCTACTTCACGATGGTCTTGGCGTACCACTGGATGACAAGAGGCAAGCATAATGAGGACACCATCATTCTTCTTTCAGTGAAATTTACCTTTGGCTAATCTTGCACGCCTGCTACTTGCAATATTCTCTGAGCAGGATCGAGTATTCAAATCAGGTAGGAGACACCCAGGTTGAATGGGCCCTGGGAGCCTTCATTGCAAACACCAAAAATGCAATTAATGGCGGCGCCGCAAGAAGGGTGCATAACCATCGACCCCTGCTCGCCATGCTGGGAGCGGTCTCTGCGTGTGGAGTATTTTTGGTGTTGAGATGGAGGAAGCCCAAGACGAAGATTATATATGATCTAGAGAAAGGTCGATACATTATAACATGCATCAGCTGACGCTGGCTTTTGTGCAGAGGAGCCATAAGTTTAGTACGGAGTAATATTCGATCGACAGGAATAGGTGTTGTTCTGTACCAGAATGTAAAAGTTCCATTCTTTGTATTCTTGCTCTTGCTAGGTAAGAGAGCTGGGTGGTGGGTAGCACTCCTGTATCTAGCATGTACCGGAACACTTGTAGTACTAGAACATTTTGTTATTTATTAATCAATCGTATCTGCTTGATAATTAAGTACTCCGTCCGTTTAAAAATATAAGATGTTTTAGCTTTATAAAACTAATACACTACGTACACCCTTTACTAAAAGGGGTATAGATACATCCGAAAAAAAAGGGTCTAGACATATACTTTCAAGAAGAAAAAACGGAGGGAGCATACATCAATCTTTGCTCACGTTGTTATCGGCCATGAGTAAGAAACAGATTGTAGAGTTCCCGTGCCCCCTCCTATAATCTGTTCGTGACGCCCGGCCGAGGCCCAAGCAACCTGGTCGTGCTCTTTGGCGCATTGGTTGTCTGCCACCGTGATGCTCGGCGTTTGCTGCCGTACTCCTCTAGCAGCTTTGCTCATGTTGATGGGACTTGGGAGAGTGAGACTTTCATCGGCAATCTTGCATCGGAACTAGTACTACACACACGACAATTTCTGTCCAATTCGTGTACGACACGACATCATGTGGTGAGCAGCACTTTGATTCCACCAACTGGGCTGGCTCGCCGGGTTTGTATTGCAGAGTTAACGTAATAAATAAACGAACGTTCCGAACATTGGCATGTGTCAAGATGGCCGAGTTGGTCTAAGGCGCCAGTTTCAGGTACTGGTCCGAAAGGGCGTGGGTTCAAATCCCACTCTTGACAATTATTTTTTGTTAAAGCCACCCAGTTAAGCATACTCAATACCCTACGGTACCCCCATTAGTAAGCAATTTTAGGACGTGGCTTGTAACGTCTCATTTTTCTTCACAACATATGTCATTGCCGGAAAAACAATGGTAGTAAAAACTTTTTAAAAATATAAAATTATTGCTGATAAAACATTTTTTCGAGTGGGGAGCGAAACTTGGCTTTATTACTTGGTTTATAGTTTGATAATTTACATCACAAGCATTAGAGAGGGTTGATTAAAAAATCAACCAACGAAAAGAAGAAAAAATGCTTAATGGTTTAAACATATTGAATCATATTAATAAACCGCCCAGTAGTCGGTAGAAAATATTGTGTGCAACCATCAATAGCCAGTTGCATCTAGTAACCATGCATTCTAGTTGATCCTGATAATTATATTTTGTTAAAGCTACACAGTTAATCATACTCAATACCCTACGTGGTTTCAAATTCCTCTCTTGACAGATTTTTGTTAAAATCACTCAGTTTAGAATCCGCGGTACCCTACCCCCCTTAGTAAGCAATTTAGGACGTGGTTAGTAACGTCTCATTTTACTTCACAACATATGTCATTGCCAGAAAAACAATGGTAGTAAAAACTTTTTTAAAAAATAAAATTATTGCTGATGAAACATTTTTTCGAGTGGGGAGCGAAACTTGGCTTTATTACTTGGTTTATAGTTTGATAATTTACATCACAAGCATTAGAGAGGGTCGATTAAAAAAATCAACCAACGAAAAGAAGAAAAAATGCTTAATGGTTTAAACATCTTGAATCCTATCAATAGACCGCCCAGTAGTCTGCATTCTAGCTGATCCTTCAGGAGCATAAAACGCCATAGCTGAATCTTTTCGGTGTACAATCATATGAATAACCTAAAAAAACAGTAGAGACTTTCCTATTAAAAACAATGATATTTCTACAATTTCATATAGACCAAACTAAAGCTGAAACTCCTACGTGAATGCTAGCTTTAGTTTTCTTATCGATGTCATTCAACCAATTCCCAAGCATATTTACGATATTGGTTGGTGGTGGTATGTTCTCCAAACTAATTTAGCAAAAGGACATGAGAGAAATAAATGTTCTATTGTTTTCTATGCATCACATAAGCAACACTTCTTACTCCCATTCCAACTCCTTTTAGCCAGATTATCTCTAGTTAGCAAGACCTTTATGAACCACATAAACATGTTGATCGTTAGTGGGATTTTCAACTTTCATAGATATTTGCGTAGGAACCTTGTGTGTCCATTAATGGGATCATCATGCATAGTCTTAACAGAAAATTGTCCAGCAGGTGTTAATTTCCAAACAAATTCATTGGGTTCATTATTTAAAGATACCCCATCGATCTTTGGCATAAGTTGTTTACTTACATAGTGTATTCTCTCTTTTCCTCCACAATTAAGTTCTAATTATAGTGTTTCTATGGTTCATCGACTGTGAGTCTTCTAAGTGAGCGAGTGTGTATTTGTGGTCTGACTTTCTCAGGTGAGATCTAGGGTCTAGGATCTAGGCTATTTATAGTGGCACTTGAGCTCTGTTGTACTGACACCTCACACATTCAATTGATGTATGAATGCTTGTTATTCTATGCAACCGTCTCTCTAAGTTGTATCTATGCATAGATGCAATGCATTTCATGTAGAGGTTCGTAGCATGAAAAACAAAAAAAATCTATCGCATGCATACAAACAAGCCAAAATCTATCTACTAGATTGAAGCAACAAGTCGATTAGAGTACTCACCCTCGTAGATTCCAAAGCGGTTAACGAGAGCAGATTCTCGTGGGTGATGTAGTCGTACACTTGCCGATCTCAAGATCGCGTAAACGATCCTTCCGGCGCTGCGTTCCGGCAGAGCTTCCGTAATCGGTCACACGTTCGGTACTCGATGAAGACCTTCATCTTCCTTGTTCCAGCAGGCAGCGGAGGTTGTAGTTCTCCCCTCGCGATTTTGGCAGCACGACGGCGTGGAAGTAGAGGGAAGATCCCGCAGGGCTTCGCCTAAGCTGATGCGAGTTATGGTTGATCTAGGGTTTCCGGCGATCTAGGTTTAGAAGGCCAGAGAGGAGTAGGTGGTATCAGCGGCGGCTAGGGCGACGGCGACGAGCCGGCGGCGGCCAGCGGCGGCGGCGGTGGCGGCGTCTTGACGGCGGCGGCGCCTGGTGGGAGGCTGGTTGTGTGTTCTTTGGGGCAGCCCTCCCCCTCTATTTATGAGAGGGAGGGAGGATTGGGAGAGAGGAGTTTGAATCCATACCCAAACCCAAGTTGGATAGAAGGAAGGACTCTTTCCTTCTTCCACTAGGAAACTATTGTTCCAGTTTGACTTTTCAAACTTTCCTTTTGACTTTCAATTTAGAGCTTTATTTCTCTCTCGCAAATGCCCAACCAAAGTGGCCTAGGATATGATCCAATCATTCCACTTAACCATGACACATTCATGGACCATTTCCCTTCCGGTCTGGTGAACCTTCTAGACCCTTCTAGAACCTCTCCGATGAAAACATCGAAATCATTCCCGAACTCCGGAATCGGACTTTCCTTATATGAATCTTCTTCCCCGGACCATTCCAGATCTCCTCTTGATATCTCGGATCCCATCCGAGACTCCGAACAACATTCGGTTTCCCTACTTATATTCCATATCTACTAAACAACATCGAATCCTTAAGTGTGTCTCCTTACGGTTCGTGAATTATGCGGACATGACCGAGACACTTCTTCGATCAATAACCAATAGAGGAATCTGTAAATTCATATGGCTCCCACATATTTCTACGATTACTTTGCGATCGAATGAACCACTTACATACGATACCAATTTCCCTTTGTCTCGCGATAGTTTACTTATCCGAGGTTTGATCGTCGGTATCTCTGCATACCTAGTTCAACCTCGTTACCGATAAGTACTCTTTTCTCATTCCCATGATATGTGATCCCTTGTGAGCCAGTCACATTCTTGCAAGCTAATTGGATGACATTCCACCGAGAGGGCCCAGAGTATATCTATCTGTCATATGGATGGACAAATCCCACTCTTGATCCATGTGCCTCAACACATACTTTCCGAACACTCAATGCCACCTTTATAGCCACCCAGTTACGGTGTGGTGTTTGATGTCATCAAAGCATCCTTCCGGTGATGGTGATTAGCATGATCTCATGGTCGAATTAATTAGGTTACTATGTATCAGAAAGCTTATAGCAAACGAACTATTGAAATGACTTGATCTTTATGCTACGCTTATCTATAGGAGTATGTCCATCATACCATTATCCTAATGATATGATCTTGTTATTAATAACATCTCAATGTTCATGATCGAGAAACCACGATCATCCATTAACCAACAAGCTAGTATTATATAGAGGCTTTACCAGGGACTCTAATTTAGTTTACAAATCACACAAGTATTAATGCTTCCAGTTAATGCTATTATAGCATGAATGTAAACATTTATCATAAACACAAAGATATAATAATAACCACTTATATTATTGCCTCTAGGGCATATCTCCAACAATCTCCCACTTGCACTAGATTCAACTAATCTAGATTACATGGTAATATACCGAACATCCATGGCGGTTTGGTGCTGGTCATGTTTTGCCCTCGGGAGAGGTTTAGTCAACGGATCCGCCACATTCAGATCTATGTGTACTTTGCAAATTTTTATGTCACCATCTTGGACATGCTCTCGAATAGCGTGAAAACGTAGCTTGATGTGCTTCAACTTCTTATGTGACCTTGGTTCTTGCGCATTGGCTATGGTGCCCATGTTATCACAATAGATAGACATTGGGTCCAGCACACTTGGAACCACACCGAGCTCTGTAATGAACTCCTTCATCCATATCGCCTCTTGTGAAGCCTCCGAAGCAGCTATGTATTCCGATTCTGTTGAAGATCTCGCCACAACGCTTTGCTTTGCACTCGGAAAGCATGGCCATGCACAACTCGGTTAAGTGTTAACCGAGGTGATCGACTAAGAGTTAGTTGGGTGAATCACTTATCTCGGATCGAGAAGAGAGTCGGACTATTTAAGGGATGAGAAATATTCGCCTATAGTCCGACAAGGTATATCGTGAGGCAAAAGGGACTCGGACGCAAGTCGCATTGGAAAGGCAAGTCGTCATGACTCTTTGGTATTTGGGAGTCGGCATGTTCTGCTAGGAGCCACTACCGACTGATCGATTGAGAGTCGGACTCTAATCGTGTCCATGTAGCCATGAGCCTGCGGGGTCACACACTTAAGAGCAGGAGCAAGTTCGAATTGGATCTGAACCGGAAATCTGGTTGGGTTGGACCCAAGACGGATTAGGACTGAGCCAGTGAGTCGAACTTGTAGGGACTAATAATACATGGGCTTTAGTGAATGGTCCACGAGAGTGGAGCCCATGTTCACTCCCTATATGTTGTGGAGCGCAGTAACCCAGAAGGGTTAATCGTTGATCGGTTAGGTCATTCCATGTGTTGGAAACCCTAGCTCCACAGTAGTCCTGCCGTCGTTACGAACCTAGCAGTTCGCCGTCGGTGCTCCTCCTTGTATGTGTGGATACCAGCAAAGGTATTGTACGATCAGCACCAGGACGATCGGATCTCAAAGGACTGCACTGCATCAACTGACGCGCTTCATCGCTAATCTGCAACTGCGCATCTGGTGGTAAACCTCGTCGCCTTCTACCTCAGCTAGATCTTGGGATCACCACGTTAGAGAGAAAATTTTGTTTTATCTCTACGTGTCCCAACAGTGGTATCAGAGCGATAGATTCTGGTTTTAGGCTCGAGATCTCGCATATGTGATATTTTGTTGGCTGTAGATGAGATCTATGTGTTGTTTTGGTGGTCAATCGATGAGATAGATCAGTTTTATACGAGGTTGATTGGATCAACTGTACTCGGGGAATGGTAGATCTGATTTCCGTGATCATACTGCTGAGGTCGTGGAACGACATACCCCTACCGGCTTCCGCCATCGGGGTAGACTGTGACACGTAAATCTAGAGGCGGTGATCGAAGATCAAAAAGTTTGATCGAATCGGAACAATGGTCGGAATCCATGTCCGGATCGTAGATGAGATCTATGGTTTTGGAAAAATCATCGGGCGTTAGACGTTGTTGCGAGTTTCACAACGCCCGTAGATAGTGTATCTATGCATAACTTGTTTTTTGCAGGAAGTTGTGAATGGTATGGTTCATGTGCATGTGATGTATGTGTGTAATCCATACGTGATCTACGAATCACGGTTTTGTCAGCCGGATGGAGCCTAGGTGCTGTCATTTTATTGTATAACGACCTGCGTGTCAGATTCTCCTAGTAATTTACTTTACTAAGCTAGTGTAGCTGTATGGAGAACCCAGAAGGCATGCAAGGCGTTGTACATGTCGGCAACATGGAGTAAGACGGCAAGTGACAAGAGTTGGCACGAGTCGGATTACAGGCTTTGTGGAGATGGAGATTGCCATGAAGGGAGCCATACCATTTCACATTATAATTGATTTGTTTTGTGTTATTGTTATGTCTCTGTTTTACCTCTATTAGATAGTTGGTAAACTTTAATCCCTCAAAGAAGGTCTAGTCGGTTTTCCCGCCAGTGTTTGCACCATCACAAGTCGGACATTTTTGGTAGTGGGCTCATAAAATTGAGGTGCTGCCAATTCTTTCCGACTAGGTGGGTTCGAGTCGGACTCTTACTGCGGAAACACTCGGTAAGCTAGACGGGTCTATCACAACGGTTGTGGGGCTCGGGGAAAAGTCGGATGGGAGCCGGGGCATGTGATACCGCCCGTCCAACATGAGTCGTATGAGATGCGATTGACAAGGAGTTGTCTACCTAGATCACTTGACGGCTAGCGGTGATGCTAAAGCTCACTAGCCGACTTGCTTATTTAGGATCCTGAATCACTAAGTAACCATCGAAGGGGTGTTGGTTCTAGTGGGAGCATAAAATATTAAAGTGTTTAATATGCCTGCTCTTTTATGAATACATGTCTTAAGTGTTCTGCATATTTTCTGTTGTAGATCATGGCACCAAGTAGCAGTCACTCTCAGATATCCGGTTTTGCGTTGAGAACTATCCTTGAGAAAGATAAACTAAATGACACTAAGTTTACCACTGGTATCGAAATCTGAGAATTGTTCTCAAACAAGAAAAGAAGGACCATGTCCTAGACAACCCACTTCGAGATGAGCTGAATGAGAATGCGACTGTCGCTGCTACCAATGCCTACCGTCGGGCTAAGGATGAGTCTACATATATTATCTGTCTTATGATTGCTCACATGGAACCGGACTTGCAAAAGCAATTCGAGAATGTTGAGGCCTACGATATGACCGAAAGCCTCAAAAGTATGTTCGTGCTCGAAGGCGAGAGGTATCAAGTCTCTCAGGCTTTGCTGAGTTGCAAGCTTAAGGATGGTGATCCACTGAGTCCGCATGTGATCAAAATGGTTGGTTACGTGCAGTCTCTGGAGAGGCTTGGCTACCCCATTAGCGAAGAGTTCGCTACAGATATAATTCTGAACTCTCTTCCTAGTTCATATGGGCAGTTCATTTCGAACTACCACATACATGGTATGGATAAGAAGCTCACTGAATTGCATGGGATGCTCAAGCAGGCAGAGGCAGATCTCAAGAAGTGCGCCAGTCAAGTGTTGATGGTGCAGAATAAGGCTCAGTTCAAGAAGAGTTCTTGGACTACGAAGAAGGCTAAGTCAGGAGGAAAGCATTCTCAGGACCCGGTCCCAAGCGCTTCCTCAGGGACTAATCCATCTCCTTCAGCCGGATCCACTTGCTTCTACTGCAAGGCAGATGGCCACTGGAAGAGGAACTGCAGTAAGTATTTGGCCGATAAAGCCAAGAGTGGAGGTATGACTTCTGACTCAGGTACACTTGTTTGCAATGTTATAGACATTTATCTTGCTGATGCACCTAATAGTTCTTGGGTATATGATACTGGATCAGTTATTCACATCTGCAACTCGTTGCAGGGACTGGTAAGAACTAGGAGCGTAGCAAGAGGCGAGGTTGATATTCGAGTCGGCAACAAAGCAAGAGTTGCTGCGTTGGAAGTCGGCATGATGCAGCTTCATTTACCTTCCAGATTCATTATGGAACTGAATAATTGTTATTATGTTCCAGTGCTCAGTCGAAACATTATTTCTGCTTCATGTTTGATGAGGCAAGGCTATGAGTCGAATATCAAGAATAATGGTTGTTCTTTGTATTTGAATGATATGTTTCATGGCATTGCACCCATCCAGGACGGGTTATTTATTTTGAATCTGGATGGTGAGTCAGTTTATAACATAAATGTTAAAAGGTTGAAACCAAATGATCTGAATATGACTTACTTTTGGCACTGTCGACTTGGTCATATAAGTTGGAAACTTCGTGAAGAAGCTCCAAGATGATGGACTCCTAACTTTGTTTGACTTGGAGTCGTTCGAGACATGCGAATCTTGCCTACTCGGCAAAATGACCAAGACACCTTTTGCAAAGAGTTGCGAAAGGGCGTCCGACGTGTTGGGGCTAGTACATAGTGATGTATGTGGACCAATGAGCACGACAACCAGGGGTGGTTATGAGTACTTCATTACCTTCACTGATGATTTGAGTAGGTATGGATATATCTACTTGATGAAACATAAGTCAGAGGCCTTTGAAAAGTTCAAAGAATTCCAGAATGAAGCACAAAATCAACTCGGCAAGAAAATAAAGTTTCTTCGGTCGGACCGAGGAGGCGAGTACATGAGCCATGAGTTTGATGACCATCTGAAAAGTTGTGGAATAGTTCCCCAACTTACTCCGCCAGGAACGCCGCAAAGTAATGGTGTTTCGGAAAGGTGGAATCGGACCTTGTTGGACATGGTACGATCAATGATGAGTCGAACAGATCTGCCTTTATCATTTTGGGGTTATTTTCTAGAAACAACGGCGTTCACACTAAACAGAGTACCATCATAATCGGAACAGAAGACACCGCATGAGATGTGGATAGGCAAAAAACCGAGTTTGTCTTTTCTTAAGATTTGGGGTTGTGAAGCATTTGTCAAGCGACTTCAGTCGGACAAGCTTACGTCTAAGTCAGATAAGTGTATTTTTGTAGGTTATTCGAGGGAAACCTTGGGTTACTACTTCTACAACCGAGAAGAGGGCAAAGTGTTTGTCGCTTGGAACAGTGTCTTCCTTGAGAAAGAGTTTCTTAGTCGGGGAGTTAGTGGGAGCACGGTGCAGCTCGAACAAATTCGACAGCAACCGGCTAGTAGTGAGTCGGCAAAAACCTTGGAGGTTGAGCCGGCCGTGGTAGATGAGCCGGCAGTAGCACCTGTACTACGAAGATCGGCAAGATTACGAAGTGTTCGTGATGTATTACTATTAGACAGTGATGAGCCGGCAAATTATTCGAAAGCGATGGTGGGATCTGATTTTGAGTCATGGCTTGGAGCCATGAGATCCGAGTTAAAGTCCATGGATGAAAATCAAGTTTGGAACTTGGTTGATCTGCCAGACGGTGCAAGACCCGTCGAGTGCAAATGGGTCTTTAAGAAGAAAACTGATATGGATGGAAATGTTTCCGTCTATAAAGCACGTCTTGTCGCGAAGGGGTTCCAACAAGTTCAAGGAGTTGATTACGACTAGACTTTCTCGCCCGTAGCGATGCTTAAATCGATCATAGATGAGAGAGAGAGAGATTATTATTATGATGATGAGATATGGCAGATGGATGTCAAAATGGCTTTCCTTAACGGAAATTTAACCGAGGATGTGTATATGATACAACCTGAGGGTTTTGTCAATCCGACTAATGCTAAAAAAGTATGTAAACTTTAGAAATCCATTTATGGGTTGAAGCAAGCATCTCGGAGTTGGAATATTCGCTTTGATGAGGTATTCAAATTGTTTGGCTTCATCAAGAGTGATCATGATTCTTGTTTATACAAGAAGTTTAGTGGGAGGAAAGTAAACTTTTTAATCTTATATGTGGATGAAATATTATTAATTGGAAATGATGTACAGATGTTGCAAGAAACCAAGGAGTCATTGGAAAAGAGTTTCTCAATGAAAGACTTGGGTGAGGCAACATATATTCTCGAAATACGGATCTATAGAGATAGATCAAGAAGGCTCATTGGATTGAGTCAGAGTACTTATTTGGACAAAGTGTTGAAGAAGTTAAACATGGAATCGTCTAAGAAGGGGTTGTTACCGATGTCCCATGGTGTAAAACTTAGCAAGACTCAGTGTCCTTCGACAACTGATGAGCGAAGTCGGATGAGTGCGATTCCGCATGCTTCTGTAGTCGGATCCATCATGTATGCCATGATTTGTACTAGACTGGATGTTTCATATGCTCTAAGTGTTGTGAGCAGATACCAGGCTAATCCTGGAGAAATCCACTGGACAACGGCTAAAAATATCCTAAAGTACTTGAGAAGGACTAAGGATATGTTCTTGGTTTATGGTGGTGAAGATGAACTCAGTGTAAAAGGTTACACGGATGCGAGTTATCTTACCGACTCTGATGATTCTCGTTTGCAATCCGGATACGTGTTTACTATAAACGGAGATGTTGTGAGCTGGAAGAGTTCCAATCAAGAGACTGTGTCTAACAGAGGCTGAGTATATTGCCGCCTCGGAGGTGCCAAAGGAAGCTGTTTGGATGGGTAATTTGCTCATGGATCTTGGTGTGGTTCAGGGCTCGTCCAATCAGTTAGACGTGTATTGTGAGCAAATCTGGCATGCTCTTGTTGTATACACTCACAGAATCTAACACACCCGATCATCACGTGGTGCTTCGAAGCAACGAGCTTTAGCAACAGTGCTTACTAAGGATGAACACTATATAACTTGAAATTTTGTGCTAGAGGGATCGTCTTATAATGCTATCGTCGCGAACTAAGCAATACAAGATGCATAAAAGGATTAACAACACATGCAATTGTTGGGATTATGCCCTAGAGGCAATCATGTATGATGATATTTCCCATTGTATTCATAAAGTTATTAAGCTGTCCTTGTATCTGATGTATATCATTGAATATGTGATTCAGTTGTGGAACTATACATTCATGTTG
Organism: Avena longiglumis; assembly: GCA_030063025.1. NCBI lineage: Eukaryota > Viridiplantae > Streptophyta > Magnoliopsida > Poales > Poaceae > Avena > Avena longiglumis. Next base: position 435,781,557 of record CP125975.1, on the reverse strand, counting down.
TTTGTACTAAATGTCCTTGGTCATTGAGGTTGTGCTGGACACACAATTTAGACCAATGTGAAAGTCGGCTTGATGACTCGGTTCCACTTGTCATGGGCATGGTGATGCTATTCCGACTTACATAGATTCGGCTAAAGAGTTTAACGAATCAGATTGACCCATATTGAGGTACAACGAACAAGTTGTCATTTGTATATCTCAATCAATGTAATCTTTAGACCTGAGGTTATTGCATAGTCCGAGTTGAGGATCGCCGACTTAGGTTCTGTCAAACGCTGATCCGTAACTGGGCAGTTATAAAGGCAGAGTTCGGGTCGACTGAGAATCAAGCTGCATGATGTGAATAACCAAGATGGGATTTTGCCCCTCCACTTGGAGAGATATTCTCTGGGCCCTCTCGGATGATATGATTCGGAAAGCATGGACATGCACAACTCGGTTAAGTGTTAACCGAGGCGATCAACTAAGAGTTAGTCGGGTGAATCACTTATCTCGAATCGAGAAGAGAGTCGGACTATTTAAGGGATGACAAATATTCGCCTATAGTATGACAAGGTATATCGTGAGGCAAAAGGGACTCGGACGCAAGTCGCATTGGAAAGGCAAGTTAGCATGACTCTTTAGTATTTGGGATTCGGCATGTTCTGCTAGGAGCCACTACCGACTGATCTATTGAGAGTCAGACTCTAATCGTGTCGAAGTAGCCATGAGCCTGCGGTGTCACACACTTAAGAGCGGGAGCAAGTTCGGATTGGATCTGAACCGGAAATATGGTTGGGGTGGACCCAAGCCGGATTAGGACTGAGTCAGTGAGTCGGACTCGCATGGACTAATAATATATGGGCTTTAGTGAATGGGCCACAAGAGTGGAGCCCACGTTCACTCCCTATATGTTGTGAAGCGCAGTAACCCAGAAGGGTTAATCGTTGATCGGTTATTTGGTCATTCCATGTGTTGGAAACCCTAGCTCCACAACAGTCTTGCTGTCGTTACGAACCTAGCAGTTCGCCGCCGGTGCTCCTCCTTGTACATGTGGATACCAACAGAGGTGTTGTATGATCAGCACCAGGACGATCGGGGATCGCAAAGGACTGCACTGCATCAACTGACGCGCTTCATTAGTAATCCACAACTACGGGTCTAGTGGTAAACCTCGTCGCCTTCTATCTCAGGTAGATCTTGGGATCACCACGTTAGAGGGAAAATTTTGTTTTATCTCTACGTGGCCCAACAGCAATTCAAAATATGTGATATGGTATGGCCTTTCTTCTCGTGCTTCCGATCTCCATCTTCAAGTACGAACATGATCTCCATCATCATCGGCATGTCTTCAAGGGAAATGGCACCGCTTCATGGTTGTCGTCCACCAGCATCAACTATTACAACTACTTTGAATAATAGACACACGGGTCTTAACGGAATTAAAAGACAACCATATGGCTCCTGCTGGTTGCGATCTTACAATAAGGAACATTGCATACATCATATATAATCACAATCATGACCATATCACATCACAGCACACCCCTGCAAAACAAATTAGAGGCTCTAATTTTCTTTGCATGTTTTATGTGGTTTTGGGCTTTCAATAAGTGTCGTTCTAACTTACGAACAAGGACCACAACGTTGATACTAGTATTGTCAATTACCCGTTGTAAATGGAATCTTCACTATGTTGGGAGAAACAAGCTGATAGGGTAAAGGTGCCCGATCTTTCGATGAGACGATAACTTTCGATTATGGTGGAGGTCGATGTTGACGATCCGACTACAAACGTACGAGACGTTGCGCCTTAGCAATCGATACACCAACTTCTGAGGCTATTGATCACGCCAGAGCTAGATCAACCTGATCAAGAGGATCAATCCCTGCAATCAATCGAAGAACCAGCAAGAATTATAGATGCAATCAAGATATTGCGAATATAGATGAAAGCTTTATTGAAGAGGTGGGATTCTGCAAGTGCGTAGTACAAAAGGTCGGTTTGACACTTGTGCCTATGGCGAAGAGTAGCTCGTGGCTAAGTCTTTTACTAAACAAAATCCGCGTCTAAACGATGACCTAACGGGGGTATATATATGGAGGAATAGAAGGGAATTTCGGCCATCCTTGGGAAGGAGGTCGAAATCCAACTCTAAGCCAGTTTCCTCCACTATACGGACTCTAAAAATTCAGCCCCTTTATTTGGACGAAAACTACATGGGCCTGGCCCATATTTAAAGCTGACGCAGCACCATCTAATCACATGGACGAAAATTTGAAGTGTGTAGCTCTCTAGTTCGTCCATGTCTTCATCTTTTCATTACAGTGGCTTCAACGCTCTGAAATCATCACTTCCAGCATCATCCTGAATCCTCAAATGATTGTTGCCATCATCTCCATGCTTGATCATACTCCAACGCTTGTCCCTCTCGTCCATGCTAGGCCCATCATTCCTAAGTAACATAAACACATCTGATTTAGGCATCATCATATTCTCATGAATATTAGGAATATTCCTAGAAACGAAAGTACCTAATAATTTAGTTGGCGTGCACGAGCTCTTGTGAGAGGTCCTTGGAATTGTGGAACATGAGGAGGTGTGGTTGTAGGTGCAACGGTTGTATCAACCGTAGGGATGTCCTCATCATCCTGCCCTTCTTGAATTGAAGTCGTTCTCGATGCAATCTCATCTTCTTCTCCAAATTATGGTTTCAAATCTGCAATGTTAAATGAGGGACTTACCATGCCCATCTATGCAGGAAGCTCAAGTTTATATGCATTATCATTCATTTTCTCTAACACTTTAAAAGGACCAGTAGCACGTGACATTAACTTAGACTTGCGCAAATCAGGAAAACGATCTTTGCGCAAATGCAACCAAACTAAATCTCCCACATCAAACAGAATATGCTTGCGTCCTTTATCACCAGCAAGTTTATATTTAACATTCATACGTTCTATATTTTCCTTAGTAATCCTATGCAACGTAAGAATCTATTCAGCATGTTGTGTAGCATCCAAAATATGTTGCACCAAAGATGGAAGAGGTAATAAATCAATAGGTGCACGAGGGACAAAACCATACACAACCTCAAAAGGGCATAACTTAGTTATAGAATGCATGGAACGATTGTAAGAAAATTCAATATGAGGTAAACAATCTTCCCACATTTTTAAGTTCGTCTTTAAAACAACCTGTAACATGGTAGACAAAGTCCTATTAATACTTCAGTTTGTCCATCAGTTTGGGGATGACATGTAGTACTAAACAACAACTTAGTCCCCAACTTAGCCCATAAACATTTCCAAAAATGGCTAAGAAATTTAGTATCACGATCTGAAACAATAGTATTAGGCACACCATGCAAGCGAACAACATCGCGAAAGAATAATTCAGCAACATGAGCCGCATCATCACTCTTATGACCAGGAATAAAGTGTGCCATCTTAGAAAATCTATCCACAACCACAAAACTAATATCCCTCTCCTTCTGTGTTCTAGGTAAGCCTAACACAAAGTCCATAGAAATATCCTCCCAAGGTACACTAGGAACAGGAAGAGGCATATATAAACCATGTGGATTAAGGCGTGACTTAGCTTTTTGACATGTTGTGCAGTGAGCAATAAACCTCTCAACATTCCTTCGCATGCGTGGCCAAAAGAAGTGTGTACCAAGTACGTCTTTTGTCTTCTTTACTCCAAAGTGACCCATCAATCCTACTCCATGCGCCTCCTGCAACAACAAAAGACAAACGAAACCTTATGGAATGCATAGTTTGTTAGCACAGAACACAAAACCATCATTGAGAACGAATTTGTTCCAAGTTCTACCCTCTAGACAATGCTGCAAAACATCTTTAAAATTGGCATCTTTTACATATTGTTCTTTAATAGTTTCCAATCTAAAGATTTTCAAGTCAAGTTGAGATAACATGGTATAACGACGTGACAAAGCATGAGCAATAATATTATCTTTACCCTTTTTGTGTTTAATAACATAAGGAAAAGATTCAATGAATTCAACCCACTTTGCATGACGTTTATTCAACTTAGCTTGACTACGAATATGCTTCAAAGATTCATGATCAGAATGTATAAAAAATTCTTTAGTCCATAAATAATATTGCCAAGTTTCTAATGTCCGAACAAGAGCATATAATTCCTTATCATAAGTAGAATAATTCAAACTAGCTCCACTCAGTTTCTCACTTAAATATGCAATAGGTTTTCCCTCTTGTAACAACACTCCTCCCAAACCAATGCCACTAGCATCACATTCCAACTCAAAGCTCTTATTAAAATCAGGTAGTTGGAGTAAAGGGGCATGTGTAAGCTTATCTTTGAGTAGCATGAAGGCTTCTTGTTGTGCATCGCCCCAAACAAAGGGCACATCTTTCTTAGTAAGCTCGTCCAGCGGCGCTGCAATGGACCCAAAATCTTTGATAAAGCGCCTATAAAATCCAGCGAGGCCAAGGAAGCTCCTCACTTGTGTAACTGTTTTGGGTTGTGGCCAACTCAAAAGTGCTTCAATCTTGGCGGGATCATTGTGTAACTGTTTTGGGTTGTGGCCAACTCAAAAGTGCTTCAATCTTGGCGGGATCAACTTCAATACCCTGTGTTGTAACAACATAGCCAAGAAAAGCAACTCTATCCGTGCAAAAGGTGCACTTCGCAATGTTACCAAACAAACGTGCAGCACGTAAAGCATCAAAAACAGCATGTAAATGCTCCAAATGTTCTTCTACAGATTTGCTATATATCAATATATCATCAAAATATACCACCACAAAATGTCCAAGAAAAGCACGTAAAACTTCATTCATTAATCTCATGAAAGTGCTTGGAGCATTAGTTAAACCAGAGGGCATCACTAACCACTCATATAGGCGAAATTTAGTTTTAAATGCAGTTTTCCATTCATCTCCTAACTTCATACGAATCTGGTGGTAACCACTACGCAAATCAACCTTAGAGAATATGGTAGAGCCACTCAATTCATCAAGCATGTCATCTAAACGAGGAATAGGATGACGATATCGAATGGTAATATTATTGATTGCTCTACAATCAGTACACATGCGCGAAGAACCATTTTTCTTTGGTACCAAAATAATAGGAACAACACATGGACTAAGAGACTCACGAATATGATCCTTGTCAAGAAGCTCTTGAATTTGTCGCTAAATTTCTTTCGTCTCCTCTGGATTGGTACGATATGGTGCACAGTTGGGCAAAGATGCTCCAGGAATCAAATGAATTTGGTGCTCAATTCCACGAATAGGTAGCAGTCCTGGAGTTAAATCTTGTGGGAAAACGTCCTCATACTCCTGCAAAATGTTAGCAACAGCAGGTGGCAAAGAAGGAGGGAGCTCATCAGCCAAAAACAACACGTCTTTGCAAATGATAGCATAACATGCAGTAGTACTCACATCAATTTCAGAAACATCAGATTTGCTAGCTAACAAACAAGTACTTGTCAAACGAATTTCTTTAGCATGTTTTGGATCATATTTAGAAGTACTTGTAGAAGGCAAAAGTTCTTTAGAACCAATCTTATTTTCGCTCAGCTTTTTCCCTCATTATGTGCTCTATTAGCTCTAGCAAGACCATCTTTCAAAATACTTTCAGGAGACATGGGAAGTAACACAATTTTCTTATCATTATGAACAAGAGAATACTGATTTTTGCTACCATAGTGTATAGAATTTGTATCAAATTGCCATGGTCTACCAAGTAAAAGAGCACATTCTTGCATAGGAACAACATCACACTCAACATAATCATCATATGCAGCAATAGTAAAGTGCACACGAACTGTACATGTTACCTTAACCTTGCCGCTGTTATTAAACCATTGAATGTGATATGGACGAGGATGTGGTCGTGTCATAAGAGAAAGATTTTCAACCATCTCCATGCTCGCCAAGTTGTTGCATCTCCCTCCATCAATAATAATACGAATACAGCGATCTTTAACCACGCCCTTGGTATGGAATAGATTATGGCGCTGGTCAGGCTCGGCCTTGGTAATTTGTGCACTCAAGACTCGCTGTGAAACTAAACTCGGGTATTTCTCTGCATGTTCTGCAGCCATATATTCAGAATCTTGCTCTGTGGGTGCTGCAGCACATTGCTCATCATATGCAATAAGAGCCAAAGTATCTTCATCATAATCACTGGCGGAATCGTATCCACCATCCTCAAGAGCATTCATCACACAGGAGGAGGCACAATCACGTGAAAAGTGACCAAGTCCACCACATTTGCGGCACTGAATGTTGCTGGACTTTCCCGTAGATGCCATGGAGGACGCAAAACTCGGGGATGGTCCCGTAGTCGTCTTCCGTGCAGCAAACGGAGGTGGTGTAGAGGTTGCAGATCGCGTGTATGTGGTCGCTGGAGGTGTAAGTGCAGCAGCCCGTGACGCCGAATTCGGTGATCGCCAAGTAGAACGCCCTGTAGAATAATTAGTCTGTATCGCCTCGCGTCGATCCTGCACTTCACATTCAGCATTGCAAGCAAGATGGTAATAGTGTGATAAGATTTATATCGAAGAATGGTCTGAATGTCCTTATTTAACCCACCTACGAATCGTGACATTAATGATTCATTGTCCTCCTCTATACCACAATGCAGCATGCCAGTTTGCAACTCCTGATAGTAATTCTCTACTGAATTTTTGCCTTGATCTAGACGTGCTAATTTGGTGAGCATGGAACGATGATAATACGTTGGAACAAAACGAATACGCATAACATGTTTTAAAGCATCCCACGTAGTGATTGGATTAGCATGATTAGCACGACAATATTCAGACCACCATATGGAAGCAAAACTAGTAAACTCACAAGTAACAGCACTAACACGTCTATCCTTGGGATAATTTAAGCATGCAAAACGCTGGTCTAATTCTAATTCCCAAGAAAGGTATGCATCAGGATTATAGCAACCATCAAAAGTAGGAACATGTAATTTTAGTTTAGCAACATGGTCATCATCACGTACCAACGGCAAAGGAGGTAGGCGGCGAATGTGGGGATTGTATTGCTTAGGACGACCAGCTGGCTGATCAACTGTGAAGTCGTCCGCGTACTCGCCATCGTACTCATCTCCCCCTTAATAATCATCCAACTATGCATCACGAGCCTATTTGACACCCGGAGCTCCTGCAACGCCCGCAGCAGCAGCAGTCCCCACAGCAGCAGCACTCGCATCACCCACAGCCGAAGTCTGCGCTGGATGTTTGAGAATGCGTTGTGCACGTCCCAACAAGTTTGGTGTAGGATCCCCGCGCGTCGGCTGTGGAGGAGGCGCGCGAGCCATCGATGGTAGTGGTAAGCATGCTAGCACCCCCTGGAATTTAGCGTCGAGTTTGGCGGTGAAGGCGGTCTCGAGTCCCTCGAGGTGCTCCATCGTGTCAGTAAAACGCTTGTCCACATCCTGAATATGGTCAGCCAAAAGTGTGGTGACGTGAGCCTGCAAGGCTTCACCCTCCAGTGGATGTGTCTCGGTGTTTTCTGGTGGCATGATTAGTACACAAAACAAACACAGGAATATAATGGAGGTACAACGGGAACATGGGTGGAAAACACTTAATTTGTCAAGCAAACCAACACCCTTACCCGTTCTTACCCTGCAGTAGGTGGTGAGTAGCAACCGTCGTGATCAAGCTTCAGGAAGATTGAATATAGCGATTGTTAGGTGGTGTCAACGTACGGTGTAGGAATATGTGGAATTCTGGGTGGCTGCAATATCTGTAGACACAATTTGAAAACATCAATGCAAGGTTGAATAGCAGCTCAATGACGGTACTGTGCTGGTCCTAGACTATCCCACGCTAGAGACGCGAGCCTAGAACACTACGAGTCACGCCGCGACACCGAAACACAACGTGCATTAACTGAGCAGTATGATGAATGAAAATCACTGGGATGGAAAGTGTCTCAAAACGATCAGCCAGGTAGAATATCAGGATAGGCTTAGGATTTTTTTTTTGAAATTTCTGAAAACTACATGAAACTGCTCTGGATAGCGTGTAGACGCCAATTTTTTTAATATAATGGCGTATAGCTCAAAACGATCCTAGAAGTCTAAAAACAGGATAGGCCGAAAAAAATTCGGAGGAGTTTCCAGACCAGGGATGCAGAAGTGGGACATTTGGGACAAGTGGGATATCACTTTTAGACTACTAGACTAACTCTAATTTAGGTGGGATAAGTAGGATAAGCGGGATATATCAAATCTAGCTTATCCCACTTGTCCCACTTAGTTTTGAGTTAGTCTAGTAGTCTAAAAGTGGTATCCCACTTGTCCCAATTGTCCCACTTATGCATCCCTATTCTAGACTTTTTTTTGCTCTCCTCCCCGCTTTCCTTCTGGCCGAAACTTTCTAGGACTTGGATCAAGTTGCAACTCGGATCGGATATGTAATATTGGCAAGAAAGAGTAGGAAAAACAAAAACAAACCTAACTGGAGTGGAACGAGGATGTCGTGGTATTGCACGGCAGATGCTACTGGGGGTAGCTTACGTAGAGGGAGCAAGGCGACGTAGGAGAATCCGGGAGCGAGATTGGCACACGATGTACCCAGTTTCACGTCCCCTCGGTGGAGGATCGCTACGTCCTGCTATCAATCCAGTATATGATCATGTATTGGTTTACATGGGAGCCGCCGTAGGCGGAGGGAGCGACTAGATCTAATCTAATGTAGGAGAAGATGCCCCGTGGGGGTGCCCCTGGTGGCTTTATATATGCAGCCAGTTAGGGTTTACAAGTATTTGGTGGGCTTTGTATTGGAGTCGCCGTCTTGGGCCTCCAGTCGGCACCACTTTCCTGGGTCCAGTATGCGCCAGTCGCCGTATTCGGCGAGTCGACCCACTCTGGGCTTGGCTTCAGTCGACTCGATCCAGCTAGCGACTCCGCTTCGTGGGTATACCCCGATTGGTATTCCTCCATCAGTAGTCCCCGAGCGCGTTGTCGATTCGACGCGGGCTTGAGGCAAGTCGCGGAGAGTCTTGACGATGGGTCGTGGCGAATCGGCGACGAGCTCCTGAATAGAGAAAAGAACCGTGAAGCGGGAGGCGGTCGAGGTGAGCCAGTCGGTGATGGCTAGTTGGTGAAAGACGCAGGGAGTCGGTGAAGCCGCCAGTTGGGGCGGGTCCCCGAACGCGGAGCGCGCCGAGTCCCCGAGCGTGTTGAGTACGCGAGGGTGAGTCCGCGGTGGCGAGTCCCCGAGCGTGTTGAGTACGCGAGGGCGAGTCCGCGGTGGCGAGTCCCCGAGCGTGTTGAATACGCGAGGGCTAGTGTCCACGGTGGCGAGTCCCCGAGCGTGGAGAGTACGCGAGTGGAGAGTCCGCGGTGGCAAGTCGACGAGCGTGTTGAGTACGCGAGGGCGAGTCCGCGGTGGCGAGTCCCCGAGCGTGTTGAATACGCGAGTGGAGAGTCCGCGGTGGCGAGTCGACGAGCGTGTTGAGTACGCGAGGGCGAGTCCGTGGTGGCGAGTCCCCGAGCGTGTTGAATACGCGAGGGCTAGTGTCCACGGTGGCGAGTCGACGATCGTGTTGAGTACGCGAGGGCGAGTCCGCGGTGGCGAGTCCCCGAGCGTGGAGAGTACGCGAGTGGAGAGTCCGCGGTGGCGAGTCGACGAGGGTGATCCGCGGTCGTGGAACCACGCGTACACGCAACATGCCTAGGAGTAGTCCCCGAGGCTCGAGTTGGCTTGTAGAGGCGACTTGAGGCTCTTTAGAGATGCATATTCTGAAAAATAGTAGTGGTTGTTGCCGAGCATGGCGAGTGACGAGGTCGAACGACCGGCGAGCGCCGAGTCCCCAAGCGCGGCGAGCGGCGAGGTCGAGCGCCCGGCGAGCGCCGAGTCCCGAAGCGCGAGCGGTCGAAAGCGCGGCGAGCGGTGAGGCCGATCAACCGACGAGGGCGCCGAATCCCCGAGTGCAGCGAGTGGCGAGGTCGAGCGCCGAGTCCCCGAGCGTGGCGAGCGGCGAGGCCGAGCGAGGGCCGAAGTCCCGAGGCGAGGTCGGCGACCGGGCGAGTCGAGCACGGCGAGTGGCGAGGTCGGCGACCGAGCCCTCGAAAGGCGAGGTCGAGTGACCGGCGAGCGCCGAGCCATCGAGTGCGGCGAGTGGCGAGGTCGAGCGACCGGCGAGTGCCGTGTCCCCGAGCGCGGCGAGCGGCGAGGTCGAGCAACCGGCGAGAGCCGACCCCCCGAACACGGAGAGTGGCGAGGTCGAGCGCCGTGCCCCCGAGCGCAGCGAGTGGCGAGGCCGAGCGACCGGCGAGCGCCGTGTCCCCGAGCGCGGCGAGCGGCGAGGTCGAGTGACCGGCGAGCGCCGATCCCCCGAGCACGGCGAGTGGCGCTGTCTGTAGCGTGCCGAGTGGCGCTGTCTATAGCGTGCCGAGTGGCGAGTCCCCGAGCGTGTTGAGTCCGCGAGGGCCAATGTGGCGAGTCCGCGAGGGGAGAGTCCCGAGTGTGGCGATTCCGCGATGATAGCGAGTCCGCGAGGGGAGAGTCCCCGAATGTGGCGAGTCCGCGATGATTGCGAGTCTGCGAGGGGAGAGTCCCCGAGTGTGGCGAGTCTGTGATGATTGCGCTGTTTTTGTTAGCGAGTCTCTCGTCTTGGCCCGGAGGGCCAGTCGCATGGCGACTCCAAAGATGGCTCTCGACTTGACGTTCTTCCTGGACGATCCGAGGCTCGGATTGCGAGTCCTCGTCCGCAGTACTTGGCCGTGCGAGTCGCGTTATCTAAGGTTGAGGAGGACATGGTGCTGTTTATGTAGCACTGCCATTTGTCTTGGCCCAGAAGGCCAGTCGAGCAAGGCGACTCCAATGATAGCTCTCGGTTAGCGTTTTTCGTGGACGAACCAAGGCTCGGTTTGTGAGTCCTCGTCCGCACTACTTGGCCATTGCGAGTCGCTCTTTCAAAGGTTGACAAAGGCGAATTGATTCTTCCCGAGGGGAAGAGACGCCCAGTGGTGAGTCCATGCAGCGTGGCAAGCGACCCTCTCTGGCGACTCAGACGATGAAGGTCCCTTAGCTGGCACGGCGTACACATTTGTCGTATCGGACAGGGTCGCACGGCGTCTAGCCGGAAAAAGTCGACGCGGCAGACACGAAGTCGACGCGGCGGACGGAGGTCGCGCTATGGCGAAGTCGACGCAGCGGACACGGGTCGACGCGGAGGACGGAGGTCGCGCTATGGCAATGTCGAGGCGGCGGACACGGGGTCTACGCGGCGGACGGAGGCTGCGCTATGATGAAGTCAACGCGGCAGGCGAGTCCGCAACGGGCTAGTTTCCGAGCCTAGCGAGTCCGCGTTTGAGCGTGTCCGCGTGTAGGCGAGTTCTGCAGCATGGCGAGTCCGTGCTGAGCGAGTCCGCAACACGGAAGTAGCCGAAAGCGGCAGACGAGTCCACGAGGGGCTAGTCCCTCGCGGACGAGCCCATGGTGGCGAGTTCGCGGTAGGTGAGGCGAGTCACTGATTAACGGATGCGCCATGATTCGTAAACCAACTAACCTGTGTACATATACAAGTCTGAAAGTACAAAAATCTTCATGTAAATATATTATGATAGAAAAATAGTTGAATAGATATCACCAGATGTTTTTGTGTATCTATTTGGTGATCTCCTCATGGCTGGCGTCGGCAAATGGCCTGAATTTTACTATCCGTCTACCTTGAAGTCTTAGACTCACCGATTGCTCGAGACATGCATAGCAAATAAATACACACATGCGTGGTGAGTCAGTCCAAATAAGATAATCAATAAGAGGGGGCAAGCGATTGCATCTAAAGGAATATAAATAGAAGAAACCCATCAGCCCTTTGCTGTTTTGGTTGAATGAAGTCTGATCTTTTTCTCGGACGCGCTGGTGCGGTAGTGCGCGTGAGGAGCGGCACTGATATCGAGATCGAAATCCTTTCTAGACGGAGCTATTCCTTACGCATGTGGGAGGACGGAGTCGGCATCATGCGTAGAGAACGCGAGTCGACCGCACTCACGTCGGCGGCTGCAATTCCATCGATCCCAGACGCCAACTTGGTCCTTCTCGTACTTGCACACACAAAGCGATAGGTAGTAAATAGGAAAAATAAAATAAAATAAACAGGAGAAGGTTCTATGAAGAATTATTATTCTATCCTTGTATGGATCACATAGTTCCACAAGCCTCTTGTTCCTTCGACCCAAAATTTTGATCGCTGCCGGCCTGACGGGCTGTGCTGGCCTTGCCCGGCACTGATCAAATCGATCGCACCAATACGTATGTATAGATATGAATAAAATAATCAAATAGCATGGCGATCAGTGAGAGAAGGGATTTAAAACTTAGCTCTCGTAAAAAACCGGAAGACCATGCGTGATCGGATGACTGAGCTTCATCAGGGCTAGTGTTGGACGGCAATCGGTCAGAACGGATCTGGTCGGCGTCAATACTGATGCGGATGAAAGCCCCTCTCGGCCAATACTTCTGGCCATGACCGAAGCTTGGCACCTATCTTCGTAGGGTCGCGACTCAATCATGTTTGGTCGTTTGTGTGGAGGACCGATCAGTGCATGTGTGACCAATCTTTGCATCCATCAAAGAGAATTCACTTGCATGCATCCAGCTAATCCTCTTGGGTGCCTGCCGCCTGACTTCCCGCGAGCTGCAAGCTGTGTGTTGGCAGGGAGTGCGCCGAGCTATGCCTGATTGCCAAACGGGCTCCCGCCGCGCTGTATAGTTTCCATGCAAGATTTATCAAGAGGACATCGCGTTGGCCGGCGATTTTCTAGACTCAGCTTGATGTGATCTGGTAGAAGATCTGGTGAGGGATCCCGCCTGGATTATCACCCTCCAAGCACCGCTTGCCCCACGGTGGGCGCCAACTGTCGTGGTATTGCACAGCAGATGCTACTGGGGGTAGCTTACGTAGAGGGAGCAAGGCTACGTAGGAGAATCCGGGAGCGAGATTGGCACACGATGTACCCAGGTTCACGTCCCCTCGGTGGAGGATCGCTACGTCCTGCTATCAATCCAGTATATGATCATAGATTGGTTTACATGGGAGCCGCCGTAGGCGGAGGGAGAGACTAGATCTAATCTAATGTAGGAGAAGATGCCCCGTGGGGGTGCCCCTGGTGGCTTTATATATGCAGCCAGTTAGGGTTTACAAGTATTTGGTGGGATTTGTATTGGAGTCGCCGTCTTGGGCCTCCAGTCGGCACCACTACTTTGGTCCAAGATGTCGCCCGTCAGATTCAAGAGTCGACCTACTCTGGGCTTGGCTTCAGTCGGCTCGATCCAGCTAGCGACTCCGCTTCGTGGGTATACCCCGATTGGTATTCCCCCATCAGAGGATATGTGGTGGCGGAGGCGGTATGTGGGCGTAGGCTTGTAGTAAGTGTATGGCGGTGGTGATAGCGGAATCGGTGGTGGCGGTGGTGATGATTGTGACCAGAACTCGAAACTCTAAAGATCTAGATCTAAGACCAGCACTGGACACGACGATGCAGACTAGAACTCAACAAAGCAAATACTGAAAAGAAGCGATGCAAAAGTCCCGAAAGTGTTTCTAGGATACAGATCTAACCCTAATTTGTTGGCTTTTTTATGGTTTATAGGAAGAAGAACATATGTAATCTAAACTACGAAAACTGTAAGATCTCACCGAGAAACCCGAAATCTGATACACTTGATAGGGTAAAGGTGTCCGATCTTTCGATGAGACGATAACTTTCGATTATGGTGGAGGTCGACGTTGACGATCCGACTACAAACGTACGAGACGTTGCGCCTTAGCAATCGATACACCAACTTCCGAGGCTATTGATCACGTCGGAGCTAGATCAACCTGATCACGAGAATCAATCCCTGCAAGCAATCGAAGAACCAGCAAGAATTACAGATGCAATCAAGATATTGCGAATACAGATAAAAGCTTTATTGAAGAGGTGGGATTCTGCAAGTGCGTAGTACAAAAGTTCTGTTTGACACTTGTGCCTATGGCGAAGAGTAGCTCGTGGCTAAGTCTTTTACTAAACAAAATCCGCGCCTAAACGATGACCTAACGGGGGTATATATGGAGGAATGGAAGGGAATTTCGGACAGCCTTGGGAAGGAGGTCGAAATCAAACTCTAAGCCAGTTTCCTCCACTATACGAACTCTAAAAATTCAGCCCCTTTATTTGGATGAAAATTACATGGGCATGGCCCATATTTAAAGGTGATGTAGCACCATCTAATCACATGGACGAAAATTTGAAGTGTGTAGCTCTCTAGCTCGTCCATGTCTTTATCTTTTCATTACGGTGGCTTCAACGCTCTGAAATCATCACTTCCAACATCATCCTGAATACTCACACGATTGTTGCCATCATCTCCATGCTTGATCATACTCCAACGCTTGTCCCTCTCGTCCATTCTAGGCTCATCATTCCTAAGTAACATAAACACATATGATTTAGGCAGCATCATATTCTCATGAATATTAGGAATAGTTCCTAGAAATGAAAGTACCTGATAATTTAGTTGGCGCGCACGAGCTCTTTTGAGAGGTCCTTGGAATTGTGGAACATGAGGAGGTGTGGCTGTAGGTGCAACGGTTGTATCAACCGTAGGGATGTCCTCATCACAATCACCCGCAAAGCCACTTATGCAATACAAGTTGCATGTCAAGCGTGGAGAAAGTCTCACGAATGATGTCATGTAAGGTTAGCCCAGGCCGCTTCATCCCACCGTCCCGCAAGATGCAAAGTACACAAGAAGCAATCGACAACAAAAGCATCAACGCCCATAATGACCATTGTGTTCTACTCGTGCAACAGATCTACATATAGACACGGTGAAAGAACATGTGGGCCCCCATGTGTGGTTTTGGTAATTAATGACAATCGTTATGGACTAATGTGTGTATTAAGTTGTACTCGTAGGAATTGTCCATTGGCATTGCTTGGAGCATGTGTTGACTTCAAGATAGATGAAATGAGAAGAAGATGTGTTGTGCAAGCTCAAAATGCGCCATCTATAGAAGATCTCATGTTTGATGCTTGCCATCCTCGGTGATCATGGATCGATGATGAGGAATCAAGAAAGGTGTCCATCTTGAGAAGGACAAGATCGTCTACATCGAGCTCAAATGGATTGCTCAAGGCAAAGGTATAATATTGATAGGTTTTCCCTTTTGCCGGTCTCATGTTTGTTGGGAGACCGGGTTCAGGATAGATAACCATACTATCAAGAGGGGCTCTCGAATGAGTAACTCGGTCACATCGTTCAGAGAGAGATCAAACATTTGCATACTTGCATCATCATATTTGGTTGTTATTTGGTCTTATCCATGTGAGGATATAGAGCTTGTGGTAATCTCCATAACAAGCTCTAGTTCATCAAAAACAGATTTTCCTTTTATATCTTATTGCATTTTGATCTTGGATGTTTTACCGGTTTGTATTTTAGAGATAGGTAAAACCTTCCATTATTTGGTTCTTACTCATGTGAGGATTTAGATCTTGTGTTAATCTCCATGACAAGCTCTAGTTCATCGAAAACGGATTTCATATGCATTTTCTATTACGTTTTTTATGTTGGAGGTTTTATCGGTTCATCTTTTTGATAGAGGTTAAACCTTTCGTCATTTGGATCTATCCTCCCTTTATGGACTATAATGTTTATTTGCATGATCTTTTAGATCTTTTTGTCCTCTTCGAAACGAGCCCAAGATCATCAAAATCAGAGTCCGGATGCAAAAGTTATGGCTGTTTTTGTTCAGGGATGACCGGTAGTACCGGACCAGGGTCCTGTAGTACCGGAGGTCCGGTAGTACCGCCCCTTAGTACCGGTCGGTACCGAATAAGGTGTGTTTGGCGACCTGGGATTCCCAGGGAATGTCCAGTAGTACCGGGAATGTCCGGTAGTACTGGGAAAAAGTCCGGTAGTACAGGGATTCGCATTTTTGGGCTTCAACGGTTGGATTTTGGGGGGGCCTATTTAAGAGGCCTTCTTCCCCAATAGTTCCACAACCATTCTTGCAAGTTTTCCCCTCCATTGTTGACCTTCTTGAGCTTGCTTTCTCTCAATCCCTCCGATGATTCTTGCATATTCTTGAGGGATTTGAAAGAGGAGATCTAGATCTACAATCCCACCAATCAATCTCTCCTCTAAGTGAGGGAACATATTGGGATCTAGATCTTGGAGTCTTTTGTGGATTTCCTTCATTGTTCTTCCTCTCTTATTCCCCCATAAGCTTTTGTAGCTTTGGTGGAATTTGGGAGAGAAGGATTTGAACACCTTTGTGGTGTTCTTGCCATTTGCATTTGGTGCATCGGTTTGTGTTCTCCTCGGAGGATTTGGTTTGAGTGACTCATTGGAGCTTGTCCCTCTTGGGTTCTTGGAACCCTAGACAGTTTTGTGGCCTTGGTGGCATTGTGGCCTTTTGTGGCATTTGTTGGGAGCCTCCAATTAAGTTGTGGAGAAGTGCCCCAACCTTGTGAGAGGTTCTGGTTGCCACCGACAAGTGCACCGATAGTGGAAGCATGGATCGATCCCATTGGGGTGAGATTCACCGGAGAATAAGGGAGGACTTTTTTGGCGTTGGTGGTTTGATACCACCCCCTCTCCAAACCAGACGTACTCCATGTTGGGAGGAACTCGGTAAAATATCGGTGTCCCCGCGTGCCTCGGTTATCTCTATACCCGAGCTCTTTACTTATGCACTTTACATTGTGATAGTCTTCATGCTTGAAGTAATATTTATCTTGCTATCACTTTGTTGCTTGTATTGCTTAGCATAAGTTGTTGGTGCACATAGGTGAACCTTAGTTGTTCTAGGTTGTGCTTAATAAATTAAACACTAGTTTTATTCCGCCTTTGTTGAGCCACTCTAGGAAAAGTTTTAATCGCCTATTCACCCCCCTCTAGGCGACATCTGTATCCTTTCACACGGCGCTGATACCACTGTAGGGGTTCGTACCATGGAAAACAAAAAATTTCTACCGCATGCATACAAACAAGCCAAGATCTATCTACTAGATTGAAGCAACAAGTCAATTAGAGTACTCATCCTCGTAGATTCCAAAGAGGTTAACGAGAGCAGATTCTCGTGGGTGATGTAGTCGTACACTTGCCGATCTCAAGATCGCGTAGACGATCCTTCCGGCGCTGCATTCCGGCAGCGCTTCCGCAATAGGTCACACGTTCGGCACTCGATGAAGACCTTCCTCTCCCTTGTTCCAGCAGGAAGCGGAGGTTGTATTTCTCCTCTCGCGATTCTAGCAGCACGACGGTGTGGTGTCGGAAGTAGAGGGAAGATCCCGCAGGGCTTCGCCTAAGCCGATGCGAGGTATGGTGGATCTAGGGTTTCCAGCGATCTAGGTTTAGAAGGCCGGAGAGGAGTAGGTGGTGTCGGCGGCAGCTAGGGCAACGGCGACGAGGCGTCGGTGGCGGCAGCTGGCGGCAGCAGCGGCGTGCGGTGGTGGCGCACATGGTGGGGAGGGCTAGTTGTGTGTTTTTTGGGGCAGCCCTCCCCCTCTATTTATGAGAGGGAGGAAGTCTTGGGAGAGGGGAGTTTGAATCCATACCCAAACCCAAGTTGGATAGAAGGAAGGACTCTTTCCTTCTTCCACTAGAAAACTATTGTTCCAGTTTGACTTTTCAAACTTCCCTTTTGACTTTCAATTTAGAGATTTATTTATCTCTCGCAAATGCCCAACCAAAGTAACCTAGGACATGGTCCAATCATTCCACTTAACCATGACACATTCATGGACCATTCCCCTTCCGGTCCGGTGAACCTTCTAGACCCTTCTAGAACCTCTCCTATGAAAAAATCGAAATCATTCCCGAACTCCGGAATCAGACTTTCCTTATATGAATCTTATTCCCCGGACCCGGATCTCCTCGTGATATCCTGTATCCCATCCGAGACTTCGAACAACATTCGGTTTCCCTACTTACATTCCATATCTACTAAACAACATCGAATCCTTAAGTGTGTCTCCCTACGGTTCGTGAATTATGCGGACATGACCGAGACACTTCTCCGATCAATAACCAATAGAGAAATCTGGAAATTCATATGGCTCCCACATATTTCTACGATCACTTTGCGATCGAATAAACCACTTGCATATGATACCAATTTCCCTTTGTCTCATGATAGTTTACTTATCCGAGGTTTGATCGTCGATATCTCTGCATACCTAGTTCAACCTCGTTACCGATAAGTACTCTTTTCTCGTTCCCGTGATATGTGATCCCTTGTGAGCCAGTCACATGCTTGCAAGCTAATTGGATGACATTCCACCGATAGGGCCCAGAGTATATCTATCTGTCATATGGATGGACAAATCCCACTCTTGATCCATGTGCCTCAACACATACTTTCTGAACACTCAATGCCACCTTTATAGCCACCCAGTTATGGTGTGGTGTTTGATGTCATCAAAGCATCCTTCCTGTGATGGTGATTAGCATGATCTCATGGTCGAAGGAATTAGGTTACTATGTATCAGAAAGCTTATAGCAAACAAACTATTGAAATGACTTGATCTTTATGCTACACTAATCTATAGGAGTATGTCCATCATACCAGTTCTCCTAATGATATGATATTGTTATTAATAACATCTCAATGTTCATGATCAAGAAACCACGATCATCCATTAACCAACAAGCTAGTATTATATAGAGGCTTTACCAGGGACTCTAATTTAGTTTACAAATCACACAAGTATTAATGTTTCCGGTTAATGCTATTATAGCATGAATGTAAACATTTATCATAACACAAAGATATAATAATAACCACTTTTATTATTGCCTCTAGGGCATATCTCCAACATTTCCATATGTCAAAAGTGCCAGGTCCGTTCGGTTGGTAATTTGTATCTTATCCCTATTTTGGATAGTGAAAATTGGCATCCATTTTGTTTTTAGTGATTTTTTTACTTTGTTTTACTTTATGATGTGAAACTTCTTGTAGTACTAGGTTATAATTATTTGGTGACTTGTTTAAATTAAGGAGATGAACTATTAGTGTTCATCCTTCAATAATTTGAGTTTTCTAAGAAATCCAAAGCTTGGGGTAGTTTCATTTGTTAAAGAGTTGACTTTGCTTATATTTTGCTAAGCATGATTCCTATTTCCTAGTTTCACATGTTTCTTACTGCATTTGTTACTGACGGGGTTTTATACTACTGCTAGCTCCTATTGTACCTATCTATTTCTATTGGTACTTGTAATTATTGTTAGCATGGTTTTTGTATATGAAAACTACTGCTATTGTTGGATCTTGTAACTCCGCCACTATGTTTACCTAGTCAATATGGTTTACTTGGTCATACTAGACTATGTACCTGTTTACTAGTTCCTCTGTTACTACTGATGATCTCTACTATTGGCTTAGGTTCCTCCTACTAGTTAGTTCGTTTGGACATGATATAACCTTGTTTCTACTCTGTGTTGTTTCTATTTTCTTGACTCCTTAGGCATTTTGGTTTCAGGACAAGTTACTTGAACTCTACTTTGGATTCCACAGTAATGGTTTTACCTTAGGGTGAAACCAAAATTTTCTCCATTAATTTGGTTTCCTTTTGTTCTGTTTGTTTGTAGATGCAAGAAAATATAATAAGATGAAATGGATTGAAGATGATAAGAAGATAGAGAGAGGAAATGTAGATAGGTTTAGTTTAGGTCATTTTATGTTTTAGTTTGTAATAGGATTTTCTTCTCAGTTGTTGTAATTTTGATCTTCTAGTTGACTTGTAATAGATCTTGTATCCACTTTGATATGAATAAAGATTTAATTTAGATCCTTGTCAAATTATATTTTTATTATTATGAATTACTTTAATTTTACTATCAATTTCTAAATTCAAACTCAAGTTTGACTAAGACAAACCTCCCACTTGAATTCAAATATTGATATTTAATTCTAGGTTCCTTAGAGTTTATTTTTTATGTGTACATGAGTTATTAATCCTCAATATGTAAATTTAGGTTTAAATAACTCAATTCATTCAATTAAAGATCATATTTTAACTTTGAATTCTAAATCCTAGTTTTAAACTGAGTCACAATCAACACTATATTCAAATTTCCATCACTTGTCACTCAAACAACACTTTTTTAATTTCCCCCACATTTTTCAAATGCAAATGCACAATTCCAACATCTACCATTTTCCCTCCCCATTATTCGGGTTGTTACACCAGTTTCCCTTGATCTTTTGGTTGACAAATCATATACCACTTAGTTAACTAGTACTTACGTTTACCATCTCACTTTGCCAGAAAAAACATGATTGATATGTTGGAAACGTATCTATAATTTTTTATGCTTCATGCTTGTTTAGTATCTACTTTTCTTTACCTGTCTACACTTTGAGGTGCTTTTTACATGTTTTCTGGTACTAACCTATTAACAAGTTGCAATAGTGCCAGATGCCTGTTTTCTGCTGTTTTTTGTTTCAGAAAAGTTAGTAAAAAAATATTCTCGAAATTGGACGAGACAAACGTCAAAGTCAATTACTTTATGTCGTGGTGGTATCATGGCATATGCCATGGGTAGGCTAAATTTGGGGCCGATGGACATGGAGGAATTCGGGGAGGTATGATGCAGTGAAGACCGCACTCGTATGAACAAAGAGAAATACAATGTATATAGGATTGAGGCTCTCATGTGGAGAGAACACCTCTTTCTCTACATCTAATCTCTTATAATCTTCCCATACTTGTGGCTACAATCACGCTCCTTGAGCTGTATCTCCTATGACTCTATCTAGATCTCTCTGTGAGAGTGGAGGAGAAAGAAGAAGAAGAGCTCCTATTGAGCAGAGAGGGGAAGAGCCCTTCGGGGCCTCTCTGAGAACGATCCCCCTGGTGCTCCTTATAAAGGGGAGCCCAGGGGACAAGACTTGTTCCCCACGCTTGGCATCTGTGCAGCATATTCCTGGGATCTTCATTGATGCTCAGCATATGCCTTGGCATCTTTGGAGATGCCAGGGCATATTCTCTAGCATATTCTCTAGAATATTCTTGATGCCAATGGCATATTCCCTGTGCCCATGTGCCAGTCTGAGATGGTGGGCTCCCAAGACTGGCACCATACTTGTGAAGCTTGTCTTGGTTCGATGGTGTGCTCTTGTGGAGGTCGGGGATGCTTCTGGAGATGAATAAGAGGGCGTTCAGGATGAAATACCTCGGCCCAGACACCCCTGAATATGTGCTAATTCGGCATGTCTATTAGTTAATTCGGCATGGTCCTGATTGCTAGAGGTAAAGGCCCAGCCGAATTATTCCTGGCCTCAGCCAAATTAAATAACAAAGGGCCCATTCGAATCTTGCCTGGCTCGGCCCATGGGAGAAGCAGCATCCTCGGCTTGGCTGCTGACTGGGTCGGTGCCAGCATTTCCATGGTGGGCCGAGTTAGCTAGCGTCGGCCCACCCGGATTAACCAGGGAAAGCTGGTACTAGGTGGATGCTGGAGAAGACCCCGCGATGGGCCATTCTCCTCCTGCTGGCCCACCCGAGGAAAAGCTCTTGGATGCTCGGGGCAACATTCCTTGATGGGCCGCTGTAGTCGATGTTGGCCCACTTGGGATTCCTCCAATCGACGTGACGTGACATGGGGGCGAGGTGGAGTAAGCGATTGTGGATCCAGCGCGGGAACTCGGCGGGGGGCAGGTGCGTCCTGGCGGGAATGGAGCACGTGAGTGTTATGAGATGGTTCGGTGAGGTGGTGTCGGATTCGGACGTTGGACCCAGTGGGCCGACGTATATTGGCTCGGCCCGACTAGTATTTTTCTTAATTCTCCCAGGAAAAGGTGAATCCGGCCAGGGAAGTATTTTGCTGGGCCAAGATATCTATGATTCAGCCCAGTTTAGCTTTTTCCTTTATCTTTTTCTATTTATCTTTTGTACTCATATTGAATGTCATTTTCTCATATATGTATCTTATTGACTCACTTAATTCATCAACTCTGGGGTACCCGGGGGTACACCCCCGACATTAGTCCCCGAGGCTATGTGGGACTCGTAGAGTCCTGCATAGGCTTTATACAAAGTATCTCCAGAGTTGTTTATTCGGCCTATAGTCTTTTCATATATCATTGACTCCTGGCCCTCTAAGGTACTGGTTCATAACCCTTTTGGGTAAGTTTTTTGACTTATGGCCTGCTTTGGCTCTGGTCTTAACCCTTTTGGGTAAGTTTTTTGACTTCTGGCCTGCTTTGGCTCTGGTCTTCTTATCCTTTCAATAAGTTATGACTTCTGGCCATTTTGAGCACTAGTCTTATAACCCCTTTGGGTAAGTTATGACTCCTGGCCATTTTTGGCACTGGTCTTTTAACCCCTTTGGGTAAGTTATGACTTCTGGCCATTTTTGGCACTGGTCTTTTAAACCCTTCGGGTAAGTTATGACTTCTGGCCATTTTTGGCGCTAGTATTTTAACCCCTTCGGATAAGTTATGACTTCTGGCCATTTTTGGAACTGGTCTTTTAACCCCTTCGGGTAAGTTATAACTTCTGGCAATTTTTGTTACTGGTCTTTTAACCCCTTCAGGTAAGTTATGACTTCTGGCCATTTTTGTCACTGGTCTTTTAACCCCTTGGGTAAGTTATGACTTCTGGCCATTTTTGGCGCTGGTCTTATAACCCCTTTGGGAATGTCTCCATCTGAGTTACCTTTTATGAGTTATATTACTCAATCCTGACTTACGTTCCAAATCTGATTCGTTTGACTCGAAGTCCGAGTTATATGAATCAAATCTGAGTTATCTGAGTTATCTGATTCTCAATCTGAGTTATTTTACTCAAATTTGACTTATGTCTCAAATCCGAGTCATCTAACTCAAATCTGAGGTATATGACTCAAATCCGAGTCATCTGATTCCAGATCTGAGTTGTTTTACTCAATTTTGACTTATCTCTCAAATCTGAGTCATATGACTCAAAATCTAAGTTATATGACTCAAATCCGAGTCATCTGACTCCAAATCCGAGTTATCTTACTCAATTTTGACATATGTCTTAAATCTGAGTCATCTGACTCAAAATCCGAGTTATATGACTCAAATCCGAGTCATCTGTTTCTAAATCCGAGTTATTTTACTCAAATTTGACTTATGTCGCAAATCTGACTCATCTGACTCAAATCCGAGTTATATGACTCAAATCCGAGTCATCTGATTACTGAGACATAACTTGATCTGATGAGAAAATGGCAACTTGCCTTTGATATGGATCCGAGATATAGATCAAAGATAAAGTTTTGGGGTATGATAATAGGGCTAGTCGCCGAGAGATGTGATTCGAGAGATAGATCTGAGATATAGATCCGAGATATGATATGCTGGCAAATATTCATCCGAGATATGTGATAACCTGGCAAGATAGTCAAATATCGATCCGAGTCATAACATAACCTCGCAATCTGGCGAGCTGAATCAAACTTTAGTCTGAATCAGAGATAATCTAGTAAGCTGAACCTGAATACAAATCCGAGTCATAATATACCCTGGCAAGCTGAATCAAATGTTAGTCCGAATCATAGATAAGCTACTAAGCTGAGTTAAAGGTTAATCCGTAGCATAAATAAACTGACTCAAATTCTATCTGAATCATCAATAAGATGGTGATCCGAGTTAAAGGTTAATCTGAAGCATAAATAAACTGACTCATATCCGAATTATAAATAAGTTGACTCAAATTCTATCTGAATCATAAATAAGCTGACTCAAATTATATCTGAATCATAAATAAGCTGGTGAGCTAAGTTAAGGGCTAATCCGAAGCATAAATAAACTGACTCAAATTCTATCTGAATCATCAATAAGATGGTAAGCTGAGTTAAAGGTTAATCCGAAGCATGAATAAACTGACTCAAATTCTATCTGAATCATCAATAAGCTTGTGATCTGAGTTAAAGGTTAATCCAAAGCATAAATAAACTGACTCAAATTCTATCCGAATCATCAATAAGTTGGTAAGCTGAGTTAAAGGTCAATCCAAAGCATAAATAAAATGACTCAAATTATATCCGAATCATCAATAAGCTGGTAAGCTGAGTTAAAGGTTAATCCAAAGCATAAATAAACTGACTCAAATTCTATCCGAATCATCAATAAGCTGGTGAGCTGAGTTGAAGGTTAATCCAAAGCATAAATAAACTGACTCAAATTCTATCCGAATCATCAATAAGCTGGTAAGCTGAGTTAAAGGTCAATCCAAAGCATAAATAAACTGACTCAAATTATATCTGAATCATCAATAAGCTGGTAAGCTGAGTTAAAGGTTAATCCAAAGCATAAATAAACTGACTCAAATTCTATCCGAATCATCAATAAGTTGGTGAGCTGAGTTAAAGGTTAATCCAAAGCATAAATAAACTGACTCAAATTCTATCTGAATCATCAATAAGCTGGTGAGATACATACCCAAATCAAAATAAGTTTTTCTCCATCTAAAGGTGATTCTATGGATACATTGGCTAGTCCCCGGGTTGAGTTATTTTCTCCCCGGGGTGAAGGGTCGAATGTTGATGGATGAGTTATCTGTTACTTACAGTATAATTGGAGAAGAGTTTGAGTCATTCTTGCTGAGTCTTACCTGCTTCGCTGAGTCAGACTTAGAGACCCCTGCGCTTACCTCTCTGTTCTCTGTTCACTTGGAGGAGCTAAAGGAGCTCTATGAAGACGAGGTTGATGAAGATTCTCCCGTCTGGATGGAAACCCAACCAACGCCACTAAAAGGCCCCACGGTGGGCACCAAATGTCGTGGTGGTATCACGGCATATGCCATGGGTAGGCTAAAGTTGGGGCCGATGGACGTGGAGGAATCCGGGGAGGGATGATGCAGTGAAGACCACACTCGTATGAACAAAGAGAAATACAATGTATATAGGATTGAGGCTCTCATGTGGATATAACATCTCTTTCTCTACATCTAATCTCTTATAATCTTGCCATACTTGTGGCTACAATCACGCTCCTTGATCTGTATCTCCTATGCCTCTATCTAGATCTCTCTGTGAGAGTGGAGGAGGAAGAAGAAGAAGAGCTCCTATTGAGCAGAGAGGGGAAGAGCCCTTCGGGGCCTCTCTGAGAACGATCCCCCTGGTGCTCCTTATAAAGGGGAGCCCAGGGGACAAGACTTGTTCCCCACGCTTGGCATCTGTGCAGCATATTCCTGGGATCGTCCTTGATGCTCAGCATATGCCTTGGCATCTTTGGAGATGCCAGGGCATATTCTCTAGCATGTTCTTGATGCCAATGGCATATTCCCTATGCCCATGTGCCAGTCTGAGTTGGTGGGCTCCCAAGACTGGCACCATACTTGTGAAGCTTGTCTTGGTTCGATGGTGTGCTCCTGTGGAGGTCGGGGATGCTTCTGTAGATGAATAAGAGGGCGTTCAGGGTGAAATACCTCGGCCCAGACGCCCCTGAAGATGTGCTAATTCGGCCTGTCTATTAGTTAATTCGGCATGTCTATTAGTTAATTCGGCCTGGTCCTGATTGCTAGAGGTAAAGTCCCATCCGAATTATTCCTGGCCTCAGCCGAATTAAATAACAAAGGGCCCATTCGAATCTTGCCTGGCTCGGCCCATGGGCGAAGCAGCATCCTCGGCTTGGCTGCTGACTGGGTCGGTGCCAGCATTTCCGTGGTGGGCCGAGTTAGCTAGCGTCGGCCCACCCGGATTAACCAGGTAAAGCTGGTACTAGGTGGATGCTGGAGAAGACCCCGCGATGGTCCGTTCTCCTCCTGCCGGCACACCCAGGGAAAATCTCTTGGATGCTCGGGGAAACATTCCTTGATGGGCCGGTGTAGTCGATGATGGACCACTCGGGATTCCTCTAATCGACGTGACGCGACACGGGGGCGAGGTGGAGTAAGCGACGGTGGATCCAGCACGGGAACTCGGCGGGGGGCAGGTGCGTCCTGGCAGGAATGGAGCACGGGAGTGTTATGAGATGGTTCGGTGAGGTGGTGCCGGATTCGGCCGTTGGACCCAGTGGGACGACGTATATTGACTCGACCCGACTAGTATTTTCCTTAATTCGCCCAGGAAAAGGTGAATCCGGCCAGGGAAGTATTTTGCTGGGCCGAGATATCTATGATTCGGCCTAGTTTAGCTTTTTCCTTTATCTTTTTTATTTTTCTTTTGTACTCATATTGAATATCATTTTCTCATATATGTATCTTATTGACTCACTTAATTCATCAACTCTGGGGTACCCGGGGGTACACCACCGACACTTTCCGTGGGGAACAAGAAGTCCAGAGGGGAGCCGAAGGGGACCAGTGGCCAGACCCAGCCCCACGCCTGGCTAGGGTTTGCCAACCCTGGCCGCCTCCTGGGTCTCCCCTTCGCCTATAAGAATCCCTCGATGCAGAAACCCTAAGCAACCTAATCAAATATCCACAAAACCGTCTGTAGCCGCCGCCACCATCGTCCCTAGATCAGAGGGGATCTAAAGTTCTTCCTGGCACCCTGTCGGAGGGGAGATCATCCCGAAGGCCTTCTCTCCGGTATGATGCGTGAGTAGTTCCACCTTGGAATATGGGTCCATGTAGTAGCTAGATGGTTGTATCTCCTCCTTTGTGCTTTCATGTATAGATCTTATGAGCTCCATTCATGATCAAGATCTAATCTATTTGTAATCATGCATGTTGTGTTTGCGGGGATCTGATGGATATTGTGATTATTATGTTGGTTTTATTAATGGTTTTGTCTTTATGATTCTATCATGTCTGTGTTGTTTTTAATCTTGCATGCTCTCTGTTGTTAGTATCTATCTTGGCCAAGTAGTTGCTAGTGACTCCAAGAGGGGGTATTTATGCTCTATAGTGGGTCCATGCCTCTAGTTTCCAAGGAAAGTGACAGAAAACTCTTCGGTTGTAGATGTGTTGTTGCTACTATGGAGAAAACAACAGTCTCTTGTTCATGAAACATGTGGACTGTTTACCTTACACACTTTGCTTAAAGAAGTTGTCTGTTGCTTGCAACTTCATACTGGAGGGGGTTCGGATGATAACCTGAAGGTGGACTTCTAGTCATAGATGCAGTTGGATGGAGGTCTATGTATCTTGTTGTATTACCCAATCGAATCTCATAGGATCTTTCTAACTAGTAATTGCATTGTTATGCCTTGCTTAGTTCTTGTCAATTGCCCCGCTGTAATTTGTTTACCCTTCATGCCATGTTGTTTATCTAAGGAGAGCACCTCTAGTGAACTATGGACCCCGGTCCAATCGTTATCATTGATACATCTTCCACTGTTACATGTTTACTTGCTACAAACCATTACCTTCCGCACCATATGTTTAATCCTTTGTTATAGTAAACCGGTGAGCTTGACAATCTCATTGTTCGTTGGGGCAAAGACTTGAGTTTGTGTTGTGCAGGTCTCCGCGTTGCTTGCAACACCTGTGTGACGTTTCCTTCCTCCTTCTGGTTCGATAACCTCGGTCTCAACTGAGGGAAAAACTTGCTACTTGCTGCTTCACACCTTGCTCTTAGGGTTCCCAACAGGCTGTGCGTAGACAGTCGTCAGTGATCTATAAAATTCAAGACGCTTTCATACCCCCTTTAGGTACTTTCAAGAAATACAACATAAATATCGGTAAACTAGTCAAAACTGAATTAATAAGGACAAGACAATCTCCATATGACACCATCTTGTCTGCCAACAACCAAGCTTTCCTTCTAATCGGCTTTCAACAGGATACCTTTTAGAGTTCTTGATGAGTTTTCTGTAATGGATAGGTACTCCCAGGTATCTAAAGGGAAGAGACAAAGACTCAAAACTAAATAGTTGCTTGTATTGTTCCTCCTCTTCCTTAGCCTTTCGAGAACATAAACTCTGGTTTTGTGGAAGTTGACCTTAAGATCATATAGTTGTTCAAAAATGCATAAAATTGGCTTCATATTGATAGTCTTATCTAGATCATGTTCCATAAACAAAATTGTATCGGCAACATGAATCGAAATCCCTCCCTCAACAAGATGAGGGATAAGTCCTCCAACTTGTCCATTTTGTTTAGCTCTAGCTATTAAAATGGCTAACATGCCCACAATAATATTAAAAAGCATTGGTGACAACGGGTCACCTTGTCATAAACTCTTTTGAGTTTGGAAATAGTCGTCATTATCATTATTGACATTTATTCCTACACTAGCTCCCAAAATAAACTGCTCAACCAACTTACACCACTTTTGTGCAAATCCTTTCATGGTTAGTGTCTATTGCAAGAAGGGCCATTTAACTTTATTATAAGTCTTCTCAAAATTAATTTTCAATGTACACCATCCATTTTTTCCTATGAAGTTCATGGATAGTTGTATGCAACACAACAACCCATGCTAGTGCTATTGTTGCTGCAAGCCTCTGATTATTTGGGTGGTGCTTTGTTTTTTGTTTTTTGGGGCTAAGTGCATCCTAAATATCTAGACTTGCTCTTAATATATTGTTGCAGCGGCTGAATGCAATTGATTTTGGCTGGTATTAATATATTCCCTTTATCTAAAAAAGGAGGCCTTAAAGGTAGCTACTGCCGGATGGTGAGGGCCTCTAGGAGGCGACTGACCCTGGCGCCTGGGGCGTTGTCGCCGTAGTCGGCGGCTGGTTCGTCCGGTTCGAGGTTCCATTGCCTCAGATCTGCTCCGAGGTTGGAGCGGATGATTCGACAACGCGTGAGGCCCTTGAGGCACTGGAAGATGACTCGGGCGAGCTTGGCTGGACGACGGTGGCGCACCGTCGAAGGAAGACCGATGATGAACTCAAGCAGGATTTCTGGGAGGAGATTGGATTCCCCACCCCAGCGTTGCATTTTTGGGAGAGAAGATCGTCTTCGCCGCCGGCGCAGACCGATGATGCACCATCGCCGAAGGCTGCAGTTCTGCGGCGTAGGTCGTCTTTGCTAGGGAGCCATGGCGGGATCGTTTCTTCGTCAGGAATGAGTTTGGCCAGGAGTAAGGTCAAGCCTTGGCGAGGTCCTTTGCCCCCTCGACGATGCTCGACACCACCGGTCTTCGCTGAGTTCGCGGCGGCAGCGTTTGTTCGAGAGCAGTCCGATCGGGCGTCTGATCCGCTTTCCGCGCCTGGGTCCCGAGATTGCGCGTGCGTGGGTGGACTGCAGGCTGACGTGGCAAGTGGGGTGGGTACTGGACCGATCGGGCCTGGACTTTTTTTCTCGTGGACAGCGATCGGGAGAAGGCTCGGTTCCTGGATACGTTCGACGAGACCTCCCGAGAACCTCGTCAAGCCGCCGCCACAACAGTCTTCGCCATCTACGCCTATTCTACCCCATCAGTCTTCGCCGTCTGCGCCCCAAAAGTTTTCTTCGTCGCCGGCCTCTGCCCCGCGGCGTCCGCCCGGTCGTACGTTTGCTTCGGTTCTTTCGTCTCCTGCGATGGCGGGACGGGGCCATGATGCAAACTCTATGGGGACGACCTCTGCGCTGTTGCTGCACATCAGACTGCCACGCGCTCTCCTCTGTACCGAGGCCTCCGACACCGGCGCTACTTGGCCAAGACGCATCACTGGGCAAGGACCTGTACATGCATCTGCCTCGACGCATACGTACCAGCCAGCGCCAGGTCATCCTTAGTTCCCGTAGGGAGTTCAATTCCGGCCTCCTGCGACGTACTTCACTGCTCTTCAAGCTATTCCGCAACAGCCTTTGCAGCTCCTATATCGCGGGACGTCGACCCCGTTCGTCGGTCAGCCGACCGCGACTTTTATGCAGGGCGCACCTTCTGCTCCTTTGTTCAATGGTGGCTACAATGGCCATCAGGCGGCTGTGGTTCCGTCGCAACCCCCGCAGCAGTTTTCTGTAGGTGCGGGCGCTGCGCCATCTGTTGTTCCTAAGAGAAAGAAGAATAAGAAGCAGACACAGCAACCACAAGTTAGTGGGTTTCAGCCACAGGTTAGTCATGTTCAGTCGGATAGGCAGTTTCATCCTCAGCAGCAAGGTTTCCAGCAGTATGGGGTTCCACAGATGCAGGTGCCTGGTTTTGTACCTCCCTTCTCACAACAGTATATTCCGCAGGAGAGTCTGCTGCCGGTTGTCACTGCACCAGTTTCTGAGGTTACGGCTGTGGCTGATGTCGGTAAGAAGAATAAAAAATTCGTTCGTTGTTGGAAGTGTGCGGTTAATACTCATGTGACCAAGGATTGTAAGGCGGTTCATTATTGCTATATTTGTGATTCCGTTGCACATCCCACTTTGAGGTGTCCTGTGCTGAAGCAGCCACGCTTGACTCCGTATATGGCTGGTATTGGCAGTGACCAGACTCTGTTCACCCAGATTCCAGATGCAGTGACTAGGGATCATCTGGAGCGCAGTCAGACCCCTATTGCTCTGGTACGAGTTTCTGGCCTGATGGTTTCAGCAGAGGTTGTTTAGAGGCAGATTGCCAGACGATGCCAGGTTCATGTTCAGTGGAAGTGGGAGGCGGTGCCTCATGGAGATTCTGCTTTCTTAGTGAGCTTCCCGACGTTTAAAGATTTGGACAGGGTGTATGGAATCCTGATGACCGTTCCGCTCAGTACCGCTCAGCTGACCTTCTCGGTTTACAAGATGGAGGAGGTGCCACATAAGCTTGAGCTGCAGCAGGTTTGGCTACATGTGGAGGGGGTACCCCATATTCTGCGATCCTTTCAGGGCTTGTGGGTTGTTGGAGGACTCATGGGGAACACTCTTGATGTGGATTTATTCAGTCTGCGGAAGCGGGGGGGTCATCTGTATTCTCGTGGAGGTGTTTGATACGAAGATCTTTATCAAGGAGAAGGACTCCCTTGGTCATTTTATTGTGTGATGCCGTGGTAAAGCACAAGGTATTTGAGTTTCGTTTCCGGAATGAACCTGAGGGTTATATTTCGGAGCCAGAGTTTGTTCCTTTCCTGTGGAGAAAAGGAGATGATGACGCGGATGATGATGCCAATGGGAAGCAATTTGAGGATGCTATGGATACTTCTGAGGCTGCTGCTGCCACTCAGGGGGGGGGAGGTTCTGGACCTTCCTCGGCTGTGCAGGGTACTTCTGCGTCTACATCTTCCAGTCAGGGAGTGCAGAGGGTGTTTGCTGTCACCCCATTTAATGCTAATCCGGTTACTCCTCGGGGACGAAAACTGCTGGATGCTCTTCCTTTGGATTCCCCTCTTCGCGGGAAGGGTTCTACTTCGGCGTCCCGCGTTTCTCCAGCTCAGTTACAGGAGGCTCTTCGTTCCGTTTCCAGTCCGGTGCTGAGAGCTTGCTCGGCGCCAGCGAGATCCAGAACGCATATTTTGGGTAGATCTATTCCTGTTTCCACTCCTGTACTTGAGGAGGTCGTTCCTTCAGTGTGCTTGCGGAAGCTGGCCCAGGAGGGGTCGGCTGACTGCGACGTTCGTGACCAGCTTCAGGATGTTGCTATGCTTGGTCCGACCCAGGCGGGGTTGGACAACCTTGTCATGGGTGGATCTGCGCCTCCTGGCCAGGAGGACCTGGGACCTTCGACGCCTCGCCACGTGGGCAGGAGACTTCGGTGGTCGATGGGGGCGACCGGACCTAGGACGGGTCTGGGTTGCCTCAGTCTCTAGCACGGGCTTCTTCTCCAGGTGATGCGCCGCTAGTCACTGTGCAGGGGTGTGGTACTCCATTCAGGCGGAGCACGCGTCATGGAGTCGATGCCTCTGGGGCGTCCGTGGCTGATGAGGATTCCATGCTCAAGGCCATGCGGCGTAAGGCGGAGAGGAACTTGGATTCGCCAGGTATAATGAATACTTCAAAATCTTTTTTGTTGTTTTCTACTCCTATTATTTCTTCTAAACTAGCCAATGTTGGCATTAGTTTGGGTAGCTCTGTACAGGAAATATCCTTTTCTTCTAATGTTTTGCGACACATGGAGGTTGACCATCTAACGGTTACTCCTAAGGTCGGTGTCTTTCCTGATGCTTCATTGACTGAGGAGGAGGAGGAGTTGCATGCCACAGTAGATGGTAAACTCATTTCTCACTTAGTCGGTGAAGTGTCGGAAGTGGACTTTGATGAGACTGGGCTTGCCTCTATGTATGAGCTAAAAGCCTCTGGTCGAAAATCAAAGAGCCAGCGGTCGCGTAAGAGATCCCGTTTATCCAAATCTCCTATAGTTTCTCAATGAATGGAATGTTTTCAAATAGCAGAGGTCTTCGGGACTTGGCTAAACATTTATTCTTTGCTGATTGTGTGAGAGACCATAATTTGGATTTTCTGGATATTTCTGAGACTGGTAGACGGGATTTTTCACAAGCTCTACTCAACCGCCTTTCTGGTGGAGTGGACTTTACGTGGATATCACGTCCGCCGCGTGGTCGATCTGGGGGATCCTGTTAGGCGTTCGAGATGAGACTATGGAAGTTTTAGCTAGTTCGGTGGGAGATTTCTTTATAAAACTCCATATCCGTAACAAGGCTGACAATTTCACATGTGAAAGAACATTTCTTAATCCCTAGTGTTTTGTGTGTTAGATAACAATACCAAGGATCATTTAATGTGTGTTGAAGTGTTGCAACTCTATTTGAGAATAAAGGGAAAAGAACTCTGCCTTTGGGGGCGGATAATCCGGCCCCACTAGGGGCGGATAATCCGCCCCTCCCTTTGCCCAAGAAGGCGCAAGCCCCAGAAGGGGGGCGGAATTTTGGCCGGATTTTCCGGCCCCGCCGGATAATCCGCCCCTCGGGGGGCCGGATAATCCGCCCCCTGCTCATCGCCAAGGCGCAAGCCCCAGAGAGGGGGCGGAGTTTTGGCCGGACTTTCCGGCTTGGCCGGATAATCTGCCCCTCGGGGGGGCCGGATTATCCGCCCCCCAAGATCTTCACCAAGCTTCACCAAGGCGCAAGCCCCAGAGAGGGGGCGGAGTTTGCCCCGGAGAATCCGCCCTTGGGGCGGAGTTTTCCCAGGGGGCGGATAATCTGCCCAAAGTTGTAATGGCTGATCCGGGAGGGGGTATTTAAGCCAGCCATCCCCCTCCTGCCAGAACTCTTGATTCATCTCGAAGAAGACCAGATCAGATCTAAAAGCTTCATCCAAGAGTGCTCCACCTAGATCCACCCAAAGGCCCCATCCCTTGGGGAATCGAAGGAGGAGAACTCGATCTTCATCATCAGCAATCAAGCGCTTCATCTCCTCTCCATTCATTTGGAGAACCCCCGATCTAGTATTTCTTGCAAATATCTAGATCCTTGTTTTTGTTTATATTGATAAACCTTGTTCTTGTGGCAGCTTGTTGTCATCTCGGGAGCCCCCAATTCGGTTGTGGGTGTGTGCCCCGATAGTGTTGTAAAAGGCACTGGTTCCCGCCTCGAAGGGATCCAATAGTGGAGAAGGTGGATCAGGCCTCTCGTGGCGAGATCCATCGGAGAATAGGGTGAGGCCTATTGTGGCGTGGTGGTCTTAGAACCGCCCACCCCTCCAACGCAGATGTACTTCCCTTAACAAGGAAGGAACTGCGGTAAAACAAATCCCTGTGTCTCCGCGTGCTCCACTACGATTTCCTCGCTCCTCTTTTACGTGCTTAGTAGTTAGGGTTACATATAGGGAAATTCTCGTAGTTGCATATCTAGAGGATTTACTTTGTGTCAATCCTAAAATTGAAAAAGTATTAAAAATTGGTTAGCACCTATTCACCCCCCTGTAGGTGCCCATACGATCCATTTCAATTGGTATCAGAGCCTCGGCTCTTATTTCGGGCTTAACCGCCTAAGAGAAGTATGGGTTCCAAGGGAGATGGGAGTGATGCTCCGGAGGTAGTCACCATGAACGATCTCAAGATGTTGGAAACAACCTTGGTGAGTTCAATGGAGGCTAAGATGGAAGAGATGCGTCAATTGATAATGCGTCTCTCCACATCCGCAACATCACCTCCATCTAACTCTTAGGATACCACTTCGCAATCCAAGGAAACGGGTAAAACTGTTTCCAAATATAACGAAGTGGTAGGTGATGATACTAGCAAGAGCTCCTCCTCGAAAAAGGATAGCGGTAAGGATGGATACAATGAGGTTTCTCATGTGTATTCCCATGATCCGCCTATCCCTCACCCACATATACATAATAGGGGTGATCCACCCAAACTTTTAGCATCTACTTTCTCTCAATGGCAATTTTTGATGAAATATCATGTGTGCAGTTCCTCCATAGAGTTGTGGAAGATCATCGAAAATGGTCTTCATGTTGGAAACCCCAACAATCTCACAAGAAGAGAAGTGGTCGATAGCCAACTCAATGCTACAACTCTACACATGATACAGCTTGGTGTGGGTGACAAAGACATGCCACATATTCAGCATCTTAGCACAGCTAAAGAAGCTTGGGATGCCCTCACCGAGCTATTCATCGGAAATGAAAGTATGAGAAGGAATAGATATGATGCCTTGAGCAATGAAGCTGAAGGATTTTATATGATGGATGGAGAAGACCACGAGGACATGTATAGGAGGCTCAATGCAATAGCTACAACCTTCAGAAACCACGGTGCAGCTCATGTTGATGATGCTTGGATCAAGCACAAGTATGTTAGTGCTCTTATGCCATTTGAGCCCACAGATTTGAAAAGTCTCCAAGGTAGGCATAACTATCACCTCATGTCATCCAATGAGGTAATGCAAGAAATGGCCGCTTTCAAAGTGGTTGCCAAGAATGCCGAAGATGCTCGTGCTCGAGCTATGGGGATGCAAAAGGGGGTCAACATGGCCTTGAAGACTAGTGTGATTGATCATGATGAATATGCGGTAGAAGGTCTGGACTGTCCCGAGGATATAAAAAGGATCCACGGACAATACTTGGCTCTTTATGCAAGAAACTTTTGGAAAGATCCAGCCAAGGCTAAAGCTGAACTAGATCGCAAGAGTGAAGCCTATGGAAGAAAAGAAAATGGTCCCAAGCTGAGAACATGCTTCAATTATGGTGACCGGCTGCACTTCGTAGATGAGTGTCCATATCAAAGTAGGGAGGATAATGGAGGAAGACTCATTTT
This sequence comes from Avena longiglumis, assembly GCA_030063025.1. Classification (NCBI taxonomy): domain Eukaryota; kingdom Viridiplantae; phylum Streptophyta; class Magnoliopsida; order Poales; family Poaceae; genus Avena; species Avena longiglumis. Next base: position 435,746,593 of record CP125975.1, on the reverse strand, counting down.
CAAGTACAAATCAAAAGCTCCACGTAAGAAACAGTTTGTAAAGAAGAATGCTCCTTTCAAGAAGCAACCAAAGATTGTTCTAGTGGCTCAAGAAGAATATTCATCGGGGAGTGAAGATGAGGACGAGGACGATAGCTCTCCATAGGTGGCTGCTATAGCCACCACATCTACATCAACATCTCTCTTCGACTCTCCGAACGAAAACATCATCAACAAGAATGCTACTTGCCTCATGGCAAGAAGCTCCGAGGTAATTTCTTCTAACTCTTCTTTTCCCAAGGCTATGATAGACATGGATGACCCTTCTAGTCTTAAGGTTAAAGAAGAGATTATTGCTTTGGATTATTTCTATACTAACTTGCAAGGTGATCACAAAGTTCGTTTTGAGGCTCTTATGGATCAGCTGGCCCAAAACGAAGCACTCCTCGAAGAAAAGGGCAGAATTGAAAGGGAGGATGCAATGGAAATTGCATCCCTAAAAAATGCTCTTGAAGAAGAAGAAGCTCGGGTCTCACTTGAAGAGAGGCTTGAGTCTATGGAAGAGTCACATGAAGAAATTGTGAATAAACTCGTTAAGGAACGTGACAATGCTGTCACCAAGGCAAAGAAGTGAAAGAAGGAAAGGATTGACTTTGGGGCTGCTCATGATAGACTCTCCGAGGAATTGGAGAAACTTGACAATGCTCACAAGGCATTGAAAAACGAGTTCTCTATTCTCAATGAGTCACATGATCAGCTTCAAAGTCGACACAAATATGATACTCCTAGCTCGTCCAACTCAACATATAGTAACAAGAAAAATGCTAGTGTGGAAAAAGAAGTGATCAAGGATATCACTACAAAGGACAAAGGTGTGCTTGATGAAGTCCTTGGCAAGCAAAGGTCAAATCATGGTAAAGAGGGACTTGGGTATGTCACCAAGTCCAAGAAGAAGAAAACCAAGAAGAACAAGACCAAGAATGTGCAATTAAAGACAAGCACTGCTGAGAAGGTTGTCCCAAAAGACAAGACTAATAATATTGGTTTTGCAGGGTCTCACAGTCCGAATTATGAACTCTTTTGTGATGACTATGGCGATGTTTATGCTTATTATGTTGGTCCTTTTGATGAATATATTGCTTGTTCCATTTGGTTCCCAAAGACCCATGTTACTAACATGAAAGGACCCATTGAAAAATGGGTACCTAAAACCAAGAAGTAATTTTCTTGCAGGGCTATGCTTCCGGTGTAGGGTTTCGTAGCATGGAAAACAAAAAATTTCTATCACATACAAACAAACAAGCCAAGATCTATCTACTAGATTGTAGCAACGAGTCGATGGAATAACTTACCCTCGAAGATTCCAAAGTGTTTAACGAGAGCGGATTCTCGTGGGTGATGTAGTCGTACTCTTCCCGATCTCAAGATCGCGTAGACGATCCTTCCTGCGCCCGTTCCCAAGTCCCGTAGTCGGTCACACGCTTGGTACTGACGAAGACCTTCCTCTCCCTTGTTCCAGCAGAAATGGAGGTTGTAGCACTCTCGCGATTCCTAGACAACTGGCGTGGTACCTAAGTAGAGGGAGATCTCATGAGCCGCCTTAAGAGCGGGGCAGTATGGGAGTATGAGAGAGCTCCTCGGCGATCTAGGGTTTAGACACACCAAGGATGAAGTGCTAGAGCCGGCGGCTAGGGTTCCGGGGACCCCAAGTCGGCGGCTAGGGCAAAACCCTAGGGGGCGACGGCGGCTATGGTGGGCTGCAGCTTCTAGGGTTTGAGGTTAGGGTCCCTGCCCCTCCTTATATAGGTGGAGGGGGGGCGGCGGCCAAGGTGAGGGAGAGGAGTCCCTCCCCAACTCGGCTTGGAGGGTTGCCGCCGGTTGGAGGAGGGAACTCCTCCCCAACTCGGATTCCCCCTTCCTCCTCTTTTCCACTTTCCAATTTTAGCTATTTGACTTTTCAATTTAGCTATTTGACTTTTTCAAACTAGGATTCAATTTAATCCTTTATTTGGAACAGCGAGGACACTTAGTACATGATGCAATCATACCAACTAGATACAACAAATTCATGTACCCTTCCCCTCCGGAGTGCCGGACATTTCGGAACCTTCTAGAACATTCCCGATGAAAACACCGGAAACATATCCCAACTCCGAAACGGGACTTTCCTTATATGAATCTTATTATCCGGACCATTCCGGATCACCTCGTGATATCTCGGATCCCATCTGGGACTCCGAACAACATTCGGTCTCTTTCTCATAATACCATAACTACTCAAACAACGTTGAATCCTTAAGTGTGTCTCCCTACGGTTCGTGAACTATGCAGACATGATCGAGACACTTCTCCGAACAATAACCAATAGAGGAATCTGGAAATTCATATGGCTCCCACATATTTCTACGATTACTTTGCGATCGAATGAACCACTTACATATGATACCAATTTCCCTTTGTCTCACGATAGTTTACTTATCCGAGGTTTTGATCGTCGGTATCTCTGCATACCTAGTTCAACCTCGTTACCGATAAGTACTCTTTTCTCGTTCCCGTGATATGTGATCCCTTGTGAGCCAGTCACATGCTTGCAAGATAATTGGATGACATTCCACCGAGAGGGCCCAGAGTATATCTATCCGTCATATGGATGGACAAATCCCACTCTTGATCCATGTGTCTCAACCAATACTTTCCGAACACTCAATGCCACCTTTATAGCCACCCGATTCGGTGTCGTATTTGATGTCATCAAAGCATCCATCCGGTAAAGGTGATATGCATGATCTCATGGTCGAAGGAATTAGGTTACTATGTATCAGAAAGCATATAGCAATTGAACTATTGAAATGACTTGATCTTTATGCTACGCTTATCTATAGGAGTATGTCCATCATATCATTCTCCTAACGATATGATCTTGTTGTTGATAACATCTCAATGTTCATGATAGGGAAACCACAATCATTTATCAACCAACAAGCTAGTGATATATAGAGGCTATACTAGGGACTACAAATTAAGTTTACAAATCACACAAGTATCAATGTTTCCTTGTTAATACTATTATAGCATGAATGTAAACATTTATCATAAACACAAAGATATAATAATAACTACATTTATTATTGCCTCTAGGGCATATCTCCAACAATCTCCCACTTGCACTAGAGTCATCTAATCTAGATTACATGGTAATATATCGAACACCCATGGCAGTTTGGTGCTGGTCATGTTTTGCCCTCGGGAGAGGTTTAGTCAATGGATCCTCCACATTCAGATCTGTGTGTACTTTGCAAATCTTTATATCCCCATCTTGGATATGTTCTCGAATTGCGTGAAAACGTAGCTTGATGTGCTTCAGCTTCTTGTGTGACCTTGGTTCTTGCGCATTGGCTATGGCGCCCATGTTATCACAGTAGATAGACATTGGGTCCAAAGCACTAGGAACCACACCCAGTTCTGTAATGAACTCTTTCATCCATATCGCTTCTTGTGAAGCCTCCGAAGCAGCCATGTATTCCGATTCAGTTGAAGATCTCGCCACAACGCTTTGCTTTGCACTCCTCCAGCTAACTGCTGCACCATTCAAAATAAATACGTATCCAGATTGTGATTTAGAATCATCCGGATCGGTGTTCCAACTAGCATCGGTGTAACCATTAACAACGAGTTGTTCATCACCTCCATAAGAAAGAACCATACCCTTAGTTCTTCTCAAGTACTTAAGGATGTTTTTGACATTGTCCAATGATCCACTCTGGATCACTTTGATATCTGCTAGTTAAACTAACGGATATGCAATGTCGGGTCTAGTACATAGCATGGCATACATTAGAGATCCTATGGCTGAGGCATAGGGAGTCTTACTCATCCTTTCTCTATCTTCTGCCGATGTCGGACTTTGAGTTTTACTCAAGGTCGTATTGGGCAACATGGGCAAGAACCCTTTCTTGCTATCTTCCATTCCAAATCTCTTTAGAACTTTGTCCAAATATGTACTCTGTGACAATGATATTTGGCGTTTTGATCTATCTCTATAAATCTTTATGCCTAATATGTAAGCTGCTTCGCCAAGATCCTTCATTGAAAAACTATTATTCAAATATTCCTTGACACTATTAAGAAGGTCTACATCATTCCCAATCAACAATATGTCATCCACATATAGTATTAAGAATGCTACAGAGCTCCCACTCACTTTCTTGTAAATACAAGCTTCTCCATAAGTTTGTATAAAACCAAAACTTTTGATCACCTTATCAAAACGTTGATTCCAACTTCGGGATGCTTGCTTCAATCCATAGATGGATCGTTGAAGTTTGCATACCTTGTTAGCATCTTTAGGATCGACAAAACCTTTGGGTTGCATCATATACAACTCTTCATCAATGTCTCCATTGAGGAATGCTGTTTTGACATCCATCTGCCATATCTCATAATCATAATATGCAGCGATTGCTAACATAATCCTCACAGACTTTAGCTTCGCTACTGGTGAGAAAGTCTCATCGTAGTCAACTCCTTGAATTTGTCGAAACCCTTTTGCGACAAGTCGAGCTTTATAGATGATAACATTACCATCAAGATTCGCTTTCTTCTTGAAAATCCATTTGTTCTCGATACCTTTCGGCCATCCCAAGTCCACCAAAGTCCATACTTGGTTTTCGTACATGGATCCAAACTCATTTCATGGCTTCTTGCCATTTATTGGAATCTGGGCTCATCATCGCTTCCTCATATGTCTCGGGGTCATCGGTGTTGTCTACCAACATGACACTCATAACGGATCATACCAATGGAGTGGTACGAGTTCTCGTTGACCTCCGAGGCTCAGAGCAACTTCAACCGAAGTTTCATGATCATCATCATTAGCTTCCTCTCTAATTGGTGCAAGCATCACGGTAACTTCTTACGGTGCCGCTTTGCCATAATTCGAGAGAAGGTTCGACAACCTCGTCGAGTTCTACTTTCCTTCCAGTCACTTATTTCAAGAGAAATTCCTTCTCTAGAAAGGATCCATTCTTGGCAACAAAGATTTTGCCTTCGGATCTATGATAGAAGGTATACCCAATAGTTTCCTTCGGGTATCCTATGAAGACGCATTTTTCCGCTTTGGGTTCAAGCTTGTCCGGCTGTAACTTCTTTACATAGGCTTCGCAACCCCAAACTTTAAGGAATGACAATTTAGGTTTCTTCCCAAACCATAATTCATACGGTGTCGTTTCAACGGATTTAGACGGTGCCCTATTTAAAGTGAATGCGGATGTTTCTAATGCATAACCCCAAAATGATAGCGGTAAATATGTAAGTGACATCATAGAACGAACCATATCTAAGAAAGTTTGATTACGACGTTCGGACACACCATTACGCTGTGGTGTTCCCGGCGGTGTCAATTGTGAAAGTATTCCGCATTTCTTCAAATGCTCGCCAAACTCGTAACTTAGATATTCACCTCCACGATCAGAACGTAGAAATTTAATCCTTTTGTTACGTTGATTCTCTACCTCACTTTGAAACTCCTTAAACTTCTCGAAAGTTTCGGACTTATGTTTCATGAAATAGATATACACATATCTACTCAAATCATCCGTGAAGGTAAGAACATAACGATAACCACCGCGCGATGCTACACTCATTGGACCACACACATCGGTATGTATGATTTCCAATAAGTCCGTAGCTCGCTCCATCATACCAGAAAATGGAGTCTTAGTCATTTTACCCATCAGACATGCTTCGCATCTATCAAGTGATTCGAAATCAAGTGATTCAAGAAGTCCATCGGAATGGAGTTTCTTCATACGCTTCACTCCAATGTGACCAAGACAACAGTGCCACATATAGGTCGAATTATCGCTTGATTTCAAACGTTTAGCCTCAATGTTATTAATATGTGTATTTACACTATCGAGATTCAACAAGAATAGACCATCTATCAAAGTTGCATGTGCATAAAACATATTAATCATATAAATCGAACAACCATTATTCTCAGACTTAAACAAGTAACCGTCTCGCAATAAACAAGATCCCGATATAATGTTCATGCTCAACGCAGGCACCAAATAACAATTATTTAAGTATAAAACTAATCCCGATGGTAGATGAAGGGGTAGCGTGCCGAGCGCGATCACATCAACCTTTGATCCGTTTCCCACGCGCATCGTCACCTCGTTCTTCGCTAGCTTCCGTTTATTCTGCAAAGACCGCTTCGAAGTTACAAATATGAGCAACCGAACCAAAGATCAAATACCGTGCACTACTACGAGTACTAGTGAGATACACATCAATAACATGTATATCGGATATACCTTTCTTCTTGATGTTGCCGTTCTTCAAATCCAAGTACTTTGGGAAATTCCTTCGGGACCTTCTCCCTTGCAGTAAAAGCACTCAGTATCAGGCTTAGGTCCAGCCATGGTCTTCTTCGCCGGTGTGGTAACTTTCTTACCACCCTTCTTGAAGTGTCCCTTCTGCTTAGACTTGCCTTTCTTGAATTTGGTGGTCTTATTGACCAACAACACTTGGTGCTCTTTCTTGATCTCCACTTCTGCAGACTTCAACATAGCAAACAGTTTTGGCAAGTGCTTGTTCATGTTCTGCATGTTGTAGTTCATCACAAAGTTCTTGTAACTTGGTGGTAGTGATTGGAGGACACGGTAAATCCCCAAAGCATTAGGAATCACTATACCCAAGCTTTGAAGTTTGTTTGCGTGCCCAGACATCTTAAGCACATGCTCACTGACGGAGCTGCCCTCTTCCATCTTGCAGTTAAATAACCTTTCAGAAGCCTCATAACTTTCAATTGCCGCATGAGTCTCAAAGATCAATTTGAGATCCTCGACAATATCATATGGGTCTGAATTCTCAAACCTTTCAAGCTCGATTCCAAACCATACAAGATAGCACACTGAACTATGGAGTCTTGATTCTTCCGAGCGAGGTAAACATTCTTTACTTCATCGGAAGCATCACCGCAGTGGGTCACCAATGTGCATCCAGCACATAGGTCAAATTACCAGCTGTGAGGACAATCCTCAAATTGCGGAACCAATCCGCGAAGTTGCTTCCATTGTTTTTCAACTTTTCTTTCTCTAGGAACGCATTAAAATTGATGGTAGGGGCTGCCATTGATCTACAACATATTTGCAATAGTTTAGACTAAGTTTATGACAAATTGAGTTCAAATTAATAATAAAATTAATCTAGGTGAACTCCCACTCAAAACAACATCCCTCACATTGTTTTAGTGATCACACGAACCAAATCTACTACATCAACACCGATCATCACGAGAGTTGATATGGTTTCAATGGCGAACAATCGCCATGTTCATCATATCTACTATATGATTCATGCTTTACCTTTTGGTGATCCGTGTTCCGAGACCATGTCCGTACATGCTAGGCTCATCAAGATCAAACCTTAGTTTCCGCATGAGCAAATCTGGCTTGCTCACGTTGTATACACTTGCAGAATCTAACACACCCGATCATCACGTGGTGCTTCGAAACAACAAGCTTTAGCAACGGTGCTAACTAAGGGTGAACACTTTATGACTTGAAATTCATGTGCATGAGGGATAATCTTATAATGCTACCGTCGTCTACTAAGCAATACAAGATGCATAAAGGATTAACATCACATGAAATTCATAATATGTGATATGATATGGCCTTTCTTCTTTGTGCTTCCGATCTCCATCTTCTAGCACGAACATGATCTCCATCATCACCGGCATTGCATCAAGGTCAATGACGCCTCTCCATGGTTGTCGTCCACCGGCTTCAACTATTACAACTACTTTGAATAGACACGCGGGTCTTAACATAAATTAAAGACAACCATATGGCTCCTGCCGGTTGCCTACTTACAATAAGGAACATTGCATACATCATATATAATCACAATCATGGCCATATCACATCACAGCACACCCCTGCAAAACAAAGTTAGACGCCTCTACTTTCTTTGCATATTTTACGTGGTTTGGGGCTTTCAATAAGTGTCGTTCTAACTTACGAACAAGAACCACAACATTGATACTAGTATTGTCAATCACCCATTGTAAATTGGATCTTAACTATGCTAGGAGAAAGCAGCACCCATAAAGCCACTTATGCAATACAAGTTGCATGTCAAGCGTGGAGCAAGTCTCATGAACGATGTCATGTAAGGTTAGCCGGGCCTTCATCCCAACATACCGCAAGATACAAAGTACACAAGAAGCAATCGACAATAAAAGCATCAACGCCACAATGACCATTGTGTTCTACTCGTGCAACAGATCTACATATAGACGGCTCGATACCCTTTGTAGGGGTTCGTAGCATGGAAAACAAAAATTTCTATCGCATACAAACAAACAAGCCAAGATCTATCTACTAGATTGTAGCAACGAGTCGATGGAATAACTTACCCTCAAGATTCCAAAGTGTTTAACGAGGCGGATTCTCGTGGGTGATGTAGTCGTACTCTTCCGATCTCAAGATCGTGAGCGATCCTTCCCAAGGCTCGTTCGGCAGCGCTCCTTGATCGGTCACACGTTCGGTGACCGAAGACCTTCCTCTCCTTGTTCCACCTGGCGGAGGTTGTAGCACTCTCCTCGCGATTCCTAAGAGCGTGGCGTACCTAAGTAGAGGGAGATCTCGCAGGCTTCGCCTTAAGCCGGAGCGAGTATGGTGGAGTATGAGAGAGCTCCTCGGCGATCTAGGGTTTAGACACACCAAGGAGGAAGTGCTAGAGCCGGCGGCTAGGGTTCCGGGGACCCCAAGTCGGCGGCTAGGGCAAAACCCTAGGGGGGCGGCGGCGGCTATGGTGGGCTGCAGCTTCTAGGGTTTGAGGTGAGGGACTTGTGTGTACTAGGAGTGGTCCCTGCCCCTCCTTATATAGGTGGAGGGGGGCCGGTGGCCAAGGGGAGGGAGAGGAGTCCCTCCCCAACTCGGCTTGGAGGGTTGCCGCCGGTTGGAGGAGGGAACTCCTCCCCAACTCGGATTCCCCCTTCCTCCTCTTTTCACTTTCCAATTTTAGCTATTTGACTTTTCAATTTAGCTATTTGACTTTTTCAAACTAGGATTCAATTTAATCCTTTATTTGGAACAGCGAGGACACTTAGTACATGATGCAATCATACCAACTAGATACAACACATTCATGTACCCTTCCCCTCCGGAGTGCCGGACATTCCGGAACCTTCTAGAACATTCCCGATGAAAACACCGGATACATATCCCAACTCCGAAACGGGACTTTCCTTATATGAATCTTATTATCCGGACCATTCCGGATCACCTCGTGATATCCCGGATCCCATCCGAGACTCCGAACAACATTCGGTCTCTTTCTCATAATACCATAACTACTCAAACAACGTCGAATCCTTAAGTGTGTCTCCCTACGGTTCGTGAATTATGCAGACATGATCGAGACACTTCTCCGAACAATAACCAATAGAGGAATCTGGAGATTCATATGGCTCCCACATATTTCTACAATTACTTTGCGATCGAATGAACCACTTACATATGATACCAATTTCCCTTTGTCTCATGATAGTTTACTTATCCAAGGTTTTGATCGTCGGTATCTCTGCATACCTAGTTCAACCTCGTTACCGATAAGTACTCTTTTCTCGTTCCCGTGATATGTGATCCCTTGTGAGTCAGTCACATGCTTGCAAGCTAATTGGATGACATTCCACCGAGAGGGCCCAGAGTATATCTATCCGTCATATGGATGGACAAATCCCACTCTTGATCCATGTGTCTCAACCGATACTTTCCGAACACTCAATGCCACCTTTATAGCCACCCAGTTACGGTGTGGTGTTTGATGTCATCAAAGAATCCATCCGGTAAAGGTGATATGCATGATCTCATGGTCGAAGGAATTAGGTTACTATGTATCAGAAAGCATATAGCAATTGAACTATTGAAATGACTTGATCTTTATGCTACGCTTATCTATAGGAGTATGTCCATCATATCATTCTCCTAACGATATGATCTTGTTTTTGATAACATCTCAATGTTCATGATAGGGAAACCACAATCATTTATCAACCAACAAGCTAGTGATATATAGAGGCTATACTAGGGACTACAAATTAAGTTTACAAATCACACAAGTATCAATGTTTCCTTGTTAATACTATTATAGCATGAATGTAAACATTTATAATAAACACAAAGATATAATAATAACTACATTTATTATTGCCTCTAGGGCATATCTCCAACATCCGGTGGGTCGAAATGGGTGTTGGATAGTGGCTGCACTAGTCATATGACCGGAAGCAAGGAGATCATCACGGAGATACGTCCAAATCATGATAATATCACAGTCTCCTATGGTGATAAGTCAAAATCTCAGGTATTGGGTCTTGGCAAGGTTGTGGTTGCCCACGATATCTCTCTCGTGGACGTCATGCTTGTTGAGACCCTCGGTTACAACCTTCTTTCTGTTCGTGCCCTTGGCAAGATGGGATTTGATTGTTTTATCGATGATGATTTGGTGGTACTCTTGTGGAGCAAGTCTCTAAAGGTTGCTTTCGTTGGATACGAAAATGACCTGTATGTGGTGGACTTCTCGGGAAAACCACTTGGTCCGATGTGTCTATTCGGAAGAAAGGCGTGGGGCTGGCTATGGCATCGCCGTTTAGCCCATGTCAACATGGGAACTTTGCAAAGTCTCTAGAAGGGTGGCCACATCCTTGGACTAAAAGACAATGTCTCTTTTGCCAAAGATCGTGTTTGTAGGGCTTGTGTAGAAGGAAAAATGCATGACTCTCCCCACAAGAGGAAGACTATTGTGTCATCAAAGAGGATCTTGGAATTACTTCATGTGGATTTATTTGGTCCTCCTTCTCATGCAAGTCTTGGTGGGAAGAAATATTGCTTGGTCATTGTCGATGATTACTCAAGATATACATGGGTATATTTCTTCAAGCTGAAAAGTGAGACTCAACAAACTGTCATCGACTTTGCCAATGAAGTTCAACGTCAACACAATGTTCCCATCTTGGCAATTAGAAGTGACAACGGCTCAGAATTCAAGAACTACACTTTAAACGAGTTTCTTAGCGAAGAGGGGATTAGACACCAATATTCCGCTGCGTACAACCCTCAACAAAATGGTGTAGCCGAGAGGAAGAACCGGACTTTGATGGATATGGCAAGATATATGCTAGCTGAATTCAGGTCTCCTTATAATTTTTGGGTTGAAGCCATATCCACTGCTTGTCACTCATCAAACAGGCTCTACCTTCGGAAGATCTTGGACAAGACCCCATATGAAATACTTATCGGTAACAAACCCAACATCTCATACTTCAGGGTATTCGGGTGTAAGTGTTTCTTTCTTATTAAAGGTGTCCGTTTGTCAAAATTTGAATCCAAGGCTTTAGAAGGTATTTTTGTTGGTTACGGTCAATCCCACATATAGAGTCTACAACAAGCTCCTTTGGGATTGTTGTAGAATCTTGTAGTGTGGAGTTCGATGAAAATAACGGCTCCTTTGTAGGGCAAGTTGATGTTTGTGATGCAGATGTTGAAATACCCCAAGATGCCATAAGAAGAATGGGCGTGGGATTTTTCCGCCCCATTGAGGAACCCCTTGTGGCGGATCGGGAAGGACAATGCTCCACACATGTGGAGCCCTCATCTACACAAGATCAACAAGCTCCTACTGTTGGAGATAATCCTGCACCAACACCACAATCTGCTGAAGACCATATGTCCCCTGGACAAGTTGGTAGTCCCAGGCCGGACTATCCGCCCCCCTCCAAGGGGCGGACAATCCGCCCCTGGCACTCCAACTCGTTCCAGAGGATCCGAAGGAGAAGTCAACAACTCTGAAGCTCCCAGGACGGATTCTCCGGCCCCCAGGGGGGAGTATCCGGCCCTGGGTCTCCAACTCCCGTCAGGCATTCTTAGGAAGATGGTTCTGGTACTTCACCTCCCAGGCCGGATAGTCCGGCCCCTCCAAGGGGCGGATTATCCGGGCCTGAAGAAAATATTTAGCAACAATCTTCTGGCGTTAACGAAGACCAAGGTCAAGGGCAGGGCAGTAATCAAGACAAGGATACAGCTATTGTATCAACTCCTCCTAGAAACAATAAGGACATTGAGGCTCGTCGCAAGGCTCGTGCTGATCGGAACCTTGAACTAAGAGGTCACACTCTTGAAAAGGTTGTTGGTGATCTACGACGAAGGGTATCCACTAGAAGAGAACTTGCTAGCTTCTGTGATCATCAAGCTCACATTTCCATGGTTGAATCGAAGAAGGTTTTTGATGCTCTTGAAGACCCCGATTGGGTTGTTGCAATGCATGAAGAATTAAATAACTTCGAACGCAACAAAGTTTGGAAGCTCGTAGAAAAACCAAAGGATTGCCGCAATGTTATCGGCACTAAGTGGATCTTCAAGAACAAACATGATGAAAATGGCATTGTTGTGAGGAATAAAGCACGACTCGTGGCTCAAGGATTCTCTCAAGTGGAAGGAATTGATTTTGGCGAGACCTACGCTCCTGTGGCTCGCCTTGAGTCCATCCGTATCCTTCTTGCATATGCAGCCCATCATAATTTTAAATTACAACAAATGGATGTTAAGAGCGCTTTCCTTAATGGTCCTCTACATGAGTTAGTATCGTCAGCCCGGGTTTGAGGACCCCAAATTTCGAACCATGTCTACAAACTCGATAAGGCGCTCTATGGTAAACAAGCCCCACGTCGTGGTATGAGCACCTTAAAGAGCTTTGCTAGACCGTGGATTCAAGTTGGGCAAATCGATCCCACTCTTTTTACTAAGAAGGTTAATGGGGAGCTTTTTTATGCCAACTTTATGTAGATGACATTATTTTTGGCTCTACTAACCAAGCTTTTAACGATGAATTTTCGAAGCTTATGACTGACAGGTTTGAGATGTCCATGATGGGTGAGCTCAGGTTCTTTCTTGGATTTGAGATCAAACAACTTAGAGAGGGAACCTTTATTAATCAAGCTAAGTACATCCAAGACATGCTCAAAAGGTTCAAGATGACGGATCTTAATGGCGTTGCTACCCCAATGCAAACAAAGTGTCATCTTGAGCTCAATCCCAAGGGTAAAGACGTGGATCGAAAGGTATACCGATCCATGATCGGCTCTCTCCTTTACCTTTGCGCATCTAGGCCCGATATTGTGTTAAGTGTAGGAGTGTGTGCAAGGTACCAAGCCGCTCCTAAAGAAAGCCACTTAGTGGCAGTCAAGCGAATCTTCCGATATTTGGTTCATTCCCAAAATTTTGGGCTATGGTATCCCAAGGGTTCAAGTTTCTCTCTATGTGGTTACACTGATTCAGATTGGGCTGGTGACAAATATGATAGGAAATCAACCTCTGGTGCATGCCAATTCTTGGGCAGGTCTCTAGTGTGTTGGTCATCAAAGAAACAGAATTGTATTTCACTCTCAACCGCTGAATATATGTTGTGCTGCAAGTGCTTGTACTCAATTGTTATGTATGAGGCAAACTTTAAAGGAATATGGTGTCAATTGTGACAAAGTGCCTCTTTATGCGACAATGAAAGTGCTATCAAAATTGCTTACAATCCGTGCGAGATACAAGAACAAAACATATAGAGATTCGCAACCACTTTATTCGGGATCATGTTTCTCGTGGAGATATTGCTCTATCCTTTGTGAGCACGAAGAACCAACTTGCTGATATTTTCACGAAGCCTCTTGATGAATCAAGATTTTGTTATTTGAGGAATGAGCTAAATATCATAGATTCAAGGAGCTTGGCTTGACTACCCTTGCACACTCACTTGCTCTTATTCATGTATTTGGTTTAGATGCGGGCATAGACATAGGGGGAGTGTGGTCCTAATTGATTGGGCCAACCTCCCCATAATGCCGAAAGCAAGTAAAATCATTTCCCTTAATATCATTTTGTGATATGTGGGTCATCGATGAGCATTGGTTTTGAACTCAAGATACATCTTCGCGGTGTCATGCCATGCGCTCCAACATGGTGGCTTCGGCCACCGCCCTCTTCCTTGAGAAGAGTTGGTTTTTTCATGGGTCCCGTTGGATTTTCTTGCATGTCTCTTGTTCTTATGGAAAACACACTCAAATTTGGCTTTTGATTGATTTGATTCTTGCAAATTTGGGTGTGTAGTACCATCTCAGTTTGATGCTCTCAACCCAAGCCTTTCTCTCCCTCCTTGAACCATCTATTCTTTCACACAAGTCCTCTCAAACACCATCGAGAGGTTTGCTAGGTTTCTCTGGCTTGATTCTGCATTTTACAGAATTTCTGGGGGGGGAGGATTATCCGCCTTAAGTGGGGGGCGGATTATCCGCCCGGTAATCAGCCCTTATAGGTGGGTCGGGAGGCAGGCTCAAACAGGCAGCAGTCCTCCCCAACCCTACCTCACCCACCACGGAGCATCCGCCTCTCCCGGAGTCGATTCGACCACCGGATTCTCCGGGCTCTCCCCGGATCTTCTTCACCACGCCTTCGGGTATCTTTTCCTCCGCGATTTTCCTCCAATGAGTGAGGGTAACTCCCTCATCTCTCCCCTTTTGTATGGGATGTATTTTATTTGGTGGAAATCTCGTTGTAGAAGGTCCTTGGTGTTGTTCCTTACATGCTAGAATCAGTAGACTTGCAACCCTAGTACCCGATCTGCTTTGCAATGGTAGATCTGAGCCAATCCAGAAATTTTCTGCGGGGGGCGGATTATCCGCCCCTGCCAGGGCCGGATAATCCGGCCTGGAGAGCAAAATTCTGGTCTGTTTTGGTTCTGCTTCTGCCAATGCACTTCATTGGTTATGGGGTTGCACTGCTACTATTTCTTCGTGTTTTTATCCTAGACTTGTGTGTATACTTATCTCCATGCTATCCCTCTAATGCTTTTCACAGGTGGTTTCAAGCCGACCAAGACCTTCACCCGTCATCCCCATCCCCGTTATCTCAAGCCCACTGCAGACGGGAAATTCATTGACGAGACCGAGGTCAGCAGAGCAGCAAGAGAGGCTGAACGGATGGAAGAGGCAAGTAAGAAAACTAAGAGGACCGCATCTCACAAGGGCAAACAGTCTCAGCCCAATTACAAGGCTATGAACAGTCTTCAGTACGCCACCATTCGTTAGACTGATTATTATGATGAGGCTGGCAGCGATGGTCCCCCCGAGGACGAAATGTTTTGGAATGCTCACTTTCGGGCTATTCATGATGATGTCTATGCTACTCTCAAGATTCGGCCCATGCGTCCCATCAATTTGACTGAGACTCAATCCAAGACAAGGCTCATTGAGGCACTAGATGTGACCAACAAGATGGGGCTGCACCACCTCATGACTATCCAATGCAACTATGATTCCTCTGTGGTGCGACAGTTCTTCTCAACTCTGGTGATTTGCGGTGATGAGCGCCGCACTATGAAGTGGATGACAGGGACAACCATGATTCAGTCGGACTTTCGCACCTTTGGGCAGGTTCTTGGTTATGCTTTCCATGGCTGCGACACTCCTTCGGGCCACCGTATCATTTCTCCCCTAAAGCCCTCCAAGGATACTGCACTTGCTCCTTGCCTTTCCTCTGATGGAGTCGCTGGTACTTTCGCTGGTCTCTCTCCCATGTATGCAGCCCTTGTTGGCATTTTAGGGACCCATCGCTCCTAGTGGTGGCAACAATGACAGGATCCGTGGTCACCTGGTTCCACTTCTTGCGTTTTCTCACGAGTGTGCCACTAACTCTGGATCAGCCACAGGTTACAAACTGGATGTCATGGACTATATTTATCATGAGATGACGGATGCTATGATCAACAGGCTCTCTATTTCTTATGCTCCGTTCATAATGATGCTCGTCAAGCATATGTTGCCCCATGAGGATTTTGGCACTGCTCTGGATGGACTTCACAAGCCCAAGAAAATCTACAACAAGGCTCAGAAGACCCATCACCCTTCCACTGCCCCGGAGTCCTTCATGCGTGATGCTCGGGCTAGTGGTCGTCGTTCCACGGTGTCCCCAATGGCACGCGAGGTCAAGCAACTTACTTGGTTCTAGCGGAACATTCTTTGCATGGGTATTGACATTCACAAGGGCCAATATGAGGCGTACCGTAGGGATCATGAGAGGGATCACACGCATCAGCTTATCCTCCACCATGTCTCAGGTGCCACTGGCCACCCACCTCCTCCCACTGCTCCGGATCCGTATGCTCAGTGGAACACCTCAGGGATCAACTATGGCGAGCTCGAGAGTTGTCTCTTTCCTCCTCCACCGAGGGCACCCACTCCTCCAGCTGATGACGATGATGATGAGTATGATGAAGAGGAAGGGGATGGGAATGACTATGACGAGGATGAGGAGGAGTGATCTCCAGGGGCGTTAGCATCGCTCTTCTTCCTTTTTGGCGTTTCGATGCCAAAGGGGGAGAAGTAGTTCTATTAGGTCTCTTGGATTTGCAAGGGTTGGGCACAAGCTTTTCAATTTTAGTCGTTTTTATTTGCTTGCTTGTGCCTTTTTCTAGCGTGAACTCAGTTGCTATTTGTGTTTGTTTTTGTAAGACTATGTCGTACTCCACAGTTTGGTACTATGTTTGGTATTCATGGAATTCTGGATTTATCTATCATGGACCCCATGGAATTCTGGAATTATGGAGCATATTTGATGGCATATGGATTCATGGGATTATCTATGTATGCTTTGGCTATATTCTCATTCCGGTGGTATGACCTTATTTCCCATAAAGTAGTTTTCTCCCTAGTGTGTGTATTTGTATTCAAATGCAAATCTTAAATATGCACACATCTAGGGGGAGCGTCTTTCATTATTTAAGGTGGCATTTGCCGGTTTTATTGCAAATCCTAGTATTGTCATCTAACACCAAAAAGGGGGAGATTGAAAGAACATTTCTTAATCCCTAGTGTTTTGTGTGTTAGATAACAATACCAAGGATCATTTAATGTGTGTTGAAGTGTTGCAGCTCTATTTGAGAATAAAGGGAAAAGAACTCTGCCTTTGGGGGCGGATAATCCGGCCCCACCAGCGGATAATCCGCCTCCCTTGCCTAAGCAGCGCAAGCCCCGAAGGCGGAATTTTGGCGGATTTTCCGGCCCGGAATAATCCGCCCCCCATCGCCATGGCGCAAGCCCGGAGAAGGCAGTTTGGACGGACTTTCCGGCTTGGCCGGATAATCCGCCCCTCAGGGGGGCCGGATTATCCGCCCCCCAAGATCTTCACCAAGCTTCACCAAGGCGCAATCCCCAGAGAGGGGGCGGAGTTTCCGTCGGAGAATCCGCCCTTGGGACGGAGTTTTCCCAGGGGGCGGATAATCCGCCCCCAAATTTGTGCAACAGCCAGATCTGGGGAGGGGGTATTTGAGCCAGCCATCCCCCTCCTGCCAGAACTCTTGATTCATCTCGAAAAAGACCAGATCAGATCTGAAAGCTTCATCCAAGAGTGCTCCACCTAGATCCACCCAAAGGCTCCATCCCTTGGGGAATCGAAGGAGGAGAACTCGATCTTCATCATCAGCAATCAAGCGCTTCATCTCCTCTCCATTCATTTGGAGAACCCCCGATCTAGTATTTCTTGCAAATATCTAGATCCTTGTTTTTGTTTATATTGATAAAACTTGTTCTTGTGGCAGCTTGTTGTCATCTCGGGAGCCCCCAATTCGGTTGTGGGTGTGTGCCCCGATAGTGTTGTAAAAGGCACCGGTTCCCGCCTCGAAGGGATCCAATAGTGGAGAAGGTGGATCAGGCCTCTCATGGTGAGATCCATCGGAGAATAGGGTGAGGCCTATTGTGGGGTGGTGGTCTTAGAACCGCCCACCCCTCCAACGCAGATGTACTTCCCTTAACAAGGAATGAACTGCGGTAAAACAAATCCATGTGTCTCCGCGTGCTCCACTACGGTTTCCTCGCTCCTCTTTTACGTGCTTAGTAGTTAGGGTTACATATAGGGAAATTCTCGTAGTTGCATATATAGAGAATTTACTTTGTGTCAAGCCTAAAATTGAAAAAGTATTAAAAATTGGTTAGCACCTATTCACCCCCCCCCCCCTCTAGGTGCCCATACGATCCATTTCAACATGGTCTTTAGTCGCCGTATATGGGGCCGCCCAGGATGTTTTTAAGGATGAATTTTTACGCGAGCTTGTGAATTTGGCAAAGGACAATCCATATCCTATTCTTATAGGAGGGTACTTTAAATTGCTCAGATTCCCTCACGAGAAAAGTCGAGGCTGGTTCGATGAACATTGGCCTTTTCTGTTCAATGCTGTGATAGACAGTCTGGACTTGAGAGAGGTTACAATGTTAGGAAGGCAATTTACATGGGCTAATAGTCTTCCGGAGCCAACATACGAAAAACTAGATAGAGTGCTTATGGATACTGACTGGGAACAAAAGTTTCCTATGGTAACTGTTCGCGCCCTAGAGCGTATTGAGGCTTTGTCGGATCATGCACCTTTACTTCTATCTTTTGGATCACCGCCACGGAAGTCTATGAATGAGTTTAAATTTAAACTCGGTTGGATGATCCGTGATGGTTTTTACGAGATGGTTAAGGCTATTTGGGAGAAATCGGTAGGTGGCCAAACGCCTATCCAACGATGGAATAACAAAATGCGTACTTTACGCAAGTTCCTTCGGGGATGGGCCAGGCACACAGCGGGTATTCTTAAAAACAAAAAATACGCCTTATATCTATAATTGATGACTTAGAGGCTTCCGCGGAGGTAAGGCCATTAACTGCACAAGAAATTGAGATGAAAAGCCAATCGAATGCAGAGATAGCCCGGCTTCTGCGCGGGGAGGAACTCAAATGGTACCAACGCTCTAAAGCAAAATTCATACTGGAAGGAGATGCGAATACTAGGTACTTCCATGCATTTGCCAATGGCAAACATAAGAAGAAACTTATTCACTCTCTGATTCAGGATGAAGGTATGATTGAGGGACAAGAGCATCTGAAGTCATATATTACTACGTATTATAAATCCTTGTTTGGGGCCCCAGTAGAAAATTCTATATCTATGGATGAGTCTCAAACGTCCGATATCCCCCAGGTTTCTGATGAAGAAAATAGCTTTCTAACTGCCTCATATACCGAGGAAGAGGTCAAGGAAGCGGTTTTTCAAATGGAACATAATAAAGCACCAGGACCTGATGGCTTTCCAGCGGAATTTTACCAAAAATTCTGGGACGTTATCAAGGAGGACCTGATGAATTTGTTTGGGTTTTTACAGGTCGGACAATTGGATCTCTTTAGACTCAACTTTGGCAATATAATTTTACTGCCTAAGGTTAATAATGCAGAACGTATACAACAGTATCGTCCAATCTGCTTGCTTAATATTAGTTTTAAAATTTTCACGAAAGTTGCTACAATTAGACTAAACCCAGTTGCTGACAATGTTGTTAGTCCGTCTCAAACTGCGTTCATGCAAGGAAGAAATATCCTAGATGGTGTTGTAATTCTGCATGAAACAATCCATGAACTACACTCAAAAAAATTAAATGGTGTACTGTTCAAGATTGACTTTGAGAAGGCATACGACAAAGTTAATTGGTCTTTCATTCAGCAAACACTCCGTATGAAAGGTTTTTCTGAGGAGTGGTGCGCTCTTATTCAGTCGTTTGTGTCTGGGGGCAGTGTTGCCATTAAAGTAAATGAAGATACTGGCAATTACTTCCAGACCAAGAAAGGACTGAGACAAGGGGATCCACTATCGCCTCTATTATTTAATATAGTGGCTGATATGTTGGCTATCCTTATCGAGAGAGCAAAGGCTGATGGTCAAGTTGAAGGAGTAGTTCCACATCTTATTGATGGTGGACTTTCTATTCTTCAATACGCCGATGACACAATTCTTTTTATGGAACATGATCTGGAGAAGGCTAAGAATCTGAAATTAATACTATCAGCATTCGAGCAGCTATCTGGGCTTAAAATAAACTTCCATAAGAGTGATTTGTATTGTTTTGGCGAGGCCCAAAACGAGGCTCACCTATATGCTGAACTTTTCGGCTGTGGAGTGGCCGTTTCAATCAATTATTTGGGAATACCGGTTCATTATCGGCGTCTCACAATTGCTGAATGGAAACTTGTTGAGGAAAGGCTGCAAAAACGTCTTAATAGTTGGAAAGGAAAGTTGTTATCCCTTGGGGGAAGACTAGTACTCATTAATTCAGTGCTTACTAATATGGTACTTTATATGATCTCGTTTTTCCAAATGCCAAAAGGGGTCTTGAACAAAGTGGATTATTTCCGTTCAAGATTCTTTTGGCAAGGGGATAGTGAGAAAAAGAAATATCGACTGGCCAAATGGAATGTGGTTTGCCGCCCGAAGGAGTTTGGTGGACTGGGCATACACGATTTGCAAGTCAAAAACACCACGCTTCTGGGCAAATGGCTTTTTAAACTACTTACTGTTGATGGTTTTTTGCAAACCATGTTATGGAGGAAATATGTAGGGTCCAAAGCTGTGTCTCAAGTGGTCTGGAAGCCCGGAGATTCACATTTTTGGGCAGGCCTTATGGCCACCAAGAAACATTTCTTTCGTTTTGGTGCTTTTGAGATTAAGGATGGATCACAAATTAGATTTTGGGAAGATAAGTGGCTTGGCCAAACTACTCTTCACGAACAATATCCAGCTCTATATTCGATTGTTAGACACAAAGGGGATACAATTGCCACAGTGTTGGAAGACTATCCTCCTAATGTGTCTTTCAGAAGAAGTCTCATCGGACCTAGACTTTTATCTTGGAACAATCTATTATTACGGTTATCCATGATACAATTGTCGGACGGTGTTGACGTGTTCAAATGGAAATTACTGGAAAGTGGTAAATTTTCTGTTGGCTCACTATATAAAGCTTTGGTCCAACCTGTTTTTCCGGTCGATGATAATAGTAAATTTTGGAAAATGAAAATCCCCCTTAAAACGAAGATATTTGCATGGTATCTATGGAAAGGCGTAATTCTAACAAAAGATAATCTTGTAAAGAGGAATTGGCATGGAAGTACTCAATGTGTTTTTTGTCATCAAGGAGACAATTCGCCATTTATTCTTTCATTGCAAATTTGCTCGCTCTATATGGTCATTCATCCAAATAGCTTCTGGTTTATCTCCTCCACGTTCAGTAACCAATGTTTTTGGTAATTGGTTGCATGGAATTGTTGATAAATACAGAACTTTGTTTAGGGTGGGAGCGCTTGCCATTATATGGTCGCTATGGCTTTGTAGAAATGACAAGATTTTTAATAACATTGTGTCTTCTTCTCTATAGGTTGTTTATCGAGCAACGGCTATTCTTCGATCATGGAATATTCTACAACGCATGGAGTTTCGCGACTTATTTATGGAGGGATGTACGCGCTTGGAGGACACGGCGAGAGATATTTTTTCCCGACATGGATGGCCGCGTGATCAGAGGATTGACCTATCTTAGATTCTAGAATTTTATTTTGTACTGCATTTTTGTAATGCTGGTCTACTTTTTGACTTAGTCGGTCGTTCGAGTGGTTGTGTGCATCTTGGTTATACAGAGGCCGGGTGTAAACATTAAACAATTTGGTTAATAAATGCGCCCATTTCCAAAGAAAAAAATCTAAAAAAGGAGCGCCAAGTTGAACAACTATGTATCACGAAAACCCAAGCCACCCTGTATTTTGGTTTTGTCATCTCCTCCCAGGAAACCCAAATAGTTTTTCTCCTCCCGTATATACTCCCCCACAAGAACTTTCTTATAAGTGAGTCAATATGTCAACATATTGGACGATTTGGAAAGAGAGAAATGCGAGAGTCTTCCGAAAGAAGTATGCACCACCTACAATGCTACTCCAAACAATCAAAGAAGAAGCAAAACTTTGGGTCACCGTGGGTGCCAAATTTTTGAGTGTTGTAATTTTGGGAGAGTAATCCCTTTTGTTTTTGGGCACTCTTTTTCCTTTTGTCATGTCATGACTCTCCTTATTTAATATATGAGGCAAATCTTTTGCCTCCGTTCAAGAAAAAATATCGGCATAAACCCCAGGGTAATTTGAAGCACACCATAAAAAATATTGGAATAGCATGCGGCATAGCTTTGATCAAAACCTCCTTACCCTCTGCAGATAAATTCTCTCCATCCAACCTTGCACCTTTCTAGCCTCCTCTGTACTAATTCTTCCGTCTCATTTTCCTATGTAGATATTGTTTGACTGCATCCAGAGAAGCAATATCCGTACCTATCCACATGAGAAATGACGAGAGAGGCAGAGCAATGTATTTGGTCTCAAGGCGCAGTCAGCAAAGGCTGGCACACACACTTGCAACATTTAACAAGCCAGCAATGCATCATCATCAGGTTCACCGCCCCTTTCTCCAACTAAATCCAATTCGGAACGAGTACTATTGTTTCTTTGTGCAAAATTTAATTTCTTGCACTTATAAATTCAAGACGGACATGTAAAGTGCAAGTAGATTGCTACTTTGTCGTTGTTATTTAGGGTATCTTTGGTCAGGGCTGGACCTAGGTTCCTTTATTGGAGGGCACGTGGGACCTAACCAGAACTCGTATTCAAATGATATGCATTTTCTAGACATGGAAATAGAGTCAGTCTCACAATTTATCTTTTTCTGCAAAGAAGGCCACGGTAATAAATTGCAAGTAAGCGGATACTTTTGTGTTGTTTAGGGTGTCACCCAAGCATTTTTGTCTAAGCGGTAGTTTTCTTTTAACAATACTATTCTCTCGGTCTATAAATAAGTGACTTTGATTTGTCTATATTCGTATGCACAAATACAAGTCACTTATTTCTAGAGGAAGAGAGCAGTTATTACCAAGAAGAAAAACCATAATGAACCACTGTCACCAGTCCAGGTGCATGGAACCCTTGAGGCTCAAGAATGCCCATGACGACACGACTTTGTCTTTATAACCAAAAGTGTATTCCATGGAATTTAATGGCTGGGAGATCAAGATGTCAATATCATGGAAGGAATTGAGAAATTACATGCACATGTAAAAAAGGATGAACCTAGATTTTCTATGTAATCCCCAAATGGGTTGCTCCCCAAAAAGGAGAATGTTGTGGTTTTACAGTATTTAGCACAGACAGCCATGCTGCTTTAGCACAAACAACCACTTGCATTTTGCATGGATAAACCAGCACCAAATTTGGACGTTTGGCAATGATGTCTAGCCACGGGCTATTCACATTTGATTACTGATGTTTAAGTGATTATACTGTTTATTGGAGAAGATCTTGCATAAGATAATCTGAAACCTAAGACTTATTCATAGCGTGCCTATGTTTTTCTCTTCTAATCTTCCTTTCTAGAAGAAAGAGACTGAAGAAGTCATCATCAACACTAGTCTTTGCCTGCTTACGATCTCGTTTGTACTTCTTCTTTTCAACAAGATAGGAAGTCAGCATCAATAGTAATAGTGCCTACCTTTTTGCATTCATTGAACTCAACCCATCCGTATCAAAAGTGCCGCCACCAAATCAACCACAGCCTCAATCTACTCAAGTTCATGAACCTGAGCTATCACAAGCTGACTGCCTTGAATGATTTGCCTCACAAATGATCAAAAATCTACTAGAGGGTTTACAAATGAATAGGCCTAAAAATCTAACTTTTTGATCTCTTCAAAATTTCCCACCTCCTTTTACCAAAGGAACCAAGCAGCAAAAAGGCAGGCTGTTTTCACCTTCCTGTACATTTCCTTTTGTGCACATGTTTTGTGATCTGTATGGACCTAACCTGGCATAATAACCTAGCAGCCAAGTGACTATCAATCGAGCTACAGAACATCGACAGAAACTAGAACTGTCAGGCTCTTTCAGTTGTGCTGAAGGACTCTATACAGTTCGTCGCCCAGAGCCGCTAGCGTGACGGGTTTCTGGAGCAGACCGTTGATTCCCGACCGCTGGCACCTATCCCGGACATTGTCGTCGGCGCTCGCTGCAAGTGCGACGATCAGCGGCGGCCAGCTGTTGCTCCTGAACTTGCGGACCGCGAGGGCTACCTCGAACCCATCCATGGTGTGCATTGTGAGGTCAAGAATCAGCAGCTGGAAGGACGACTCGCCGCCGGCGAAGGAGGTCATGCACTGTATGCCAGAACTGACCGAGAAGACCCGGCAACCAAGCTTCTCAAGGAGCTTGTGGGTGACGGCCCGATTGGTGTCATCGCCATCCACTAGAAGAACGTGGAGCCCATTAAAGTTGGGGATTGCTGATGATCGGTAGAGGTCCGAGGATGCTCCAGAAATAGGGGTCACATGTTGCACCTGGAACTGGAGAGCGAGCATCACAGTTTCTCTGAGGCCTTCTGGATCTGACACTGACCAAATATTACCATTCATCATCTGTGGCAGAACAAAAATGCTCGTGTCAGAAAAAAAGAATTATTTAGATTACACATGAAGCAAAGAACAGAACTGTGACTTGCACGATTGATTGAACTTATTGTTGACAGAATCCTAAGTGTGACCTTTATATTTGTTTCAGAATTCAATTCACAAGTATAATAGAATATATTTATGGAGAACATGCATCACAAGTCTTCACAGCCAATTACATAATGCTCAACTAAGAGTTCAAACAGCAAGAAGAAGTAGCACAAGATGATAGTTTTATTAAAGTGTCACTGCTGCAAAAGGATGCAAGAAAATAATCTCAGTTCAACAATAGTGAGGTGTTGATGATTTCATAACATTGCAAAGAAAATGAGAACGTAGAAAAATCCCAAACGATTCGAAGTTTGAGAATGATGTAGTGTAACTATGCACACTAGCTTATATAATGCCCAGCTAAGAGTTCAAATAGCACGAAACTAGCAGCATAAGATGATTCTTTTTTCAACAAAGCATAATTCCAAGGAAATTCTGCACACACAAAAAAAACTCGCAGTTCGAACCATGATGAAGTGCTGAAGCGTTCATAGCATCACGCATAAAGTATGCTGGCAGAAAATCCCAAGTGATTCCACAGTTTGAGAATGATGCAGTGTAACTATACATGCTAGCTTGAATGCTTAATAACTGCGTGAAACAAGATAAACAGCAAGAGCGATGAATCAAGAAACTTATGGAACACATGAGGATCAATATATATTTCCCTGGAATGTAATCTACAATAAACGTGCGACACAATACAACTTCATCGGTAACATGGGAGAAACAAGAAGCATTAGTGTAAAGAATGGTGTAAATCAGGTTTGCTTCCTATCAGATAAAGAACGATGAGGAGTTTTTCTACATACCTGCACAATCTTTTTGCACATGTTGAAGCTAAGGCCCATCTCCGAACTATTAGCATTTGTCCCTTGACTTATTTGGCTGGAGGATGAACCCAAAAGATTGTCTCTGGATTTTCTAATCCTAATCTCAAACTTCACACATACATAGCCGGCAGATAAGTTTGCCCTTCGCAGGATCCAATCCTGATTATGCCTATCTTCCATCTCACTGTAACTGTTCACATATAAGGAGAGGCAGCCTGCACTACACTGGTGTATTAGAGTACCTACCATGTGCAAGACAATATGGAAAACCCTCTTCTCGTCACCAACGACCCTTTCGGGCAAAGAATTCTCCACTTGAAATTCAAAATCAACTCCCTTGGAACCAGATAGACATCTTACAACACTGACTGCTTCTTTAATCAAGGAATGCAGGCTGAATGGCCTCCTAACCA
Organism: Avena longiglumis; assembly: GCA_030063025.1. NCBI lineage: Eukaryota > Viridiplantae > Streptophyta > Magnoliopsida > Poales > Poaceae > Avena > Avena longiglumis. Next base: position 435,720,920 of record CP125975.1, on the reverse strand, counting down.
AAGATAAATGCTCGCGGTCCATCGTCGATGTTTGCATAACATCATTCATCAATGTTGAGGCAACACTAGTCGTCTTGACGATGGCATCCGTCACAAGCCTTTGCTCCGGATTCATACTTTCCTGCTGCATCATTGAGACAAGCCCAAGGACAGAGTGCATCGGTCTACGCATCCCGTCGTACATTGCACTCTGAAAGGAATTCCTAGCTTCAGTTGCCATCACCGCTTCATGCTTTGCCCGCAGTAAGTCTCTATGCTGCTGAGCAAGCTTCTCCCGCATCAACTGAGACTCCTCTAGAACTGCAGCATGCGACAGTGCAACAGCCACCTGATCAGCAATCACTTCAACGATTTCCAGTTCCTGCTCACCCCACCCTAGGGAACCATCCTCAGGTAAAACCAAAACTAGAATAGCATAGCTTGTTTCCATCATTTCTGGAGTGCCTCCTTTGAAATTCGACACCCTCAACATCGGCATCCGTATTGCAGCAACAGCAGCCTCGGCTTGAGGATTGCACCTGCTTGCGAACCCAAGTACTGACTCCATCCCGAGAACCTTCGCGCCCCTTGTCGCCTTAATTTCAACCACGTCAGGGTCACTGATCGGAATGGCGCCACTGTGCGACTCGGTGATCTCCCTTTCTCTTAAATGATGTGTCAAGATCATCTCGGTCCTGCCCTCGTTCGGCATCCACACGGCACAGTTCTGCAGCTGGAGCGTCTTGGCGAGCTCGACCATGGTGGTGTGCAGGATGGTGTGCCTGTCAAGCGACTTGCGGATCTCCTGCGTGAGCATCCGCACGTGCCAGCCGGCCTCCTCCTGCCTCTTCATCTTTCCCACCTCCTGGTCCAGCTCCCGGGCCTTGATCCTCAAAAAGTTTTCCCTGACCTTCACCCGCAGCAGCTGTGGGATGAGCGTGAGCAGCGTGATGGCCGTGGCAAAGGAAACAAGCGCGGTGAGGAACTTGCCGACGGTGAGGGCGAGGACGACATGGAAGGAGTGTGGACCATAGGTGAAGACGGCGATGAGGTGGGTGAGGCCGCAGAGCACGATGAAGGCACCGAACTGTAGCAGGATCCACTTGAGTGGGAAGAGGTCGGAGCAGGTGGTGAAGTAGAGCAGCTCCAGCGGGATGGAGAAATAAGCTGTCGCGATGAGGAAGTCGCTGACTTTTTGGCATTGCAGGATGTTCTCCGTGCTCCAGAGGCCACTGTCACCGTCATCACAGCCGCCACAGTGGCTGAAATCGGCAGCAGACGCCGCCGACAGTAGCAGTGGCAGCAGCGAGAAGAGGAACAGGAGGACCCACAAGGAGGGGATCCTCAGCTGCACTGCTCCTACCATCGGCTCTACCAGGGTTCATTCATTTCTTGCAGCAACTCAGTTCTTGATTCCTCACTGAACACATCGATTTACCTTGCCTGCAAACCAAATGCTAAAAGCAGATAGTATCATCACAATTCTTCTCACAAAAAACAAAAAAATCAAGAAAATAACCAAATAGCAGCCAGCGCTCGTCAGCCATACCCATACATGATCCAACGAATGCTATGTAGTCATCATCACTCAGCACGCAATAAAATGATAGAGAAATAACAGAGGATAACAACAACACACACGGTTGGTTACCATACTTACAGTTCAGAGCCAAACATAAACTCAAAGCCAAACTATCTACCATGTCAAAACTGAAAACACAACAGATGCATTTCTTTTGTGGGGAGAAAATGACTGATGTATGACTTTCATCCCATTAAGACCCATACAGCCGGTACATGTTTAGTTGTATTGTTATTTCCATCTTAGCTTTGGTCTCTATGTGGTAAATAATTTTGTGTATAACAACACAAGGCAGGGATAGCTGTTCCTTCACTCCATGTCAGTCCGTCGAGCTATATTTCCTAAAGAGACAGGAAAATAAGCTATGCAAACTCATTTGATATATTTGCTGCAGACAATGTATACTATATATATCTCCTCGATTTGATCTCCTATTTTGCAAACACCTATTCGCAGTGACAGATCTAGGATTTGACTATCGAGGGTGCCAAACTTTATGTGCACAACAAGAATGATATGAACACCACAAATACAATGAGCTAATAAAAATCCAATAATTTACAATATGAATAGTTTAGTATTTCTTTTGGCACACAAAATAATCTTCGCTGTCACCAAAATGATGTTTTTTTTAACTTCTTTGTAATTTCAAGCAAAATTTGATGGATTTTGACTAAGATTTCAAGTTAGTTTGATTTATATACATATATTTCAGTACAACCTAGAATCACATGAAGTTTGACAAAATTTTGATGAAACTCTAAGTGCAGCCATAGCCGTTGAGCTGCCAAGGAATCAGGAGCACATGAGGCACGAGGAACTGATTGACTCGGAGACAAGGTCATACCTAGTGGGATTGTTCAGCTTGTTTTGATAAGCTTTTGTTCTTGACATAGAATAGATAATAGCATATGATGCATATAAGTTTGCAATTTTGGAGGAGGTGCCATGGGCACCTCCACTGGATACACCACTGCCTATTTGTTTCCTCTGGGCACCTCTCTTCTGTAGAGTGTACAGTTGACGCACCGCACAACCTATATTTGTGTCATACCAAATACTTTTCTTATGTAAACCATGTAGCAGTGCACACATATGTGTAGTTTGGTTACTTCTATTCCCAATTTCTCTCTCATAGCCTCCAACAATACATTATATTGTAATGCTTTTTTTTTTTGCGAAGAATATTGTAATACTTGTCTAAGGTCTATTAGACATCTACACATGTTTTACACAAACAAATGACTGGTTTATATCATCTCGATATTCAGGAAGGCCAACCCATCGAAATACCTTCTAAGAAACAGTTGGCACACTATCCGACTATCGACGAAAAAAAACTGGCAAACATATGGTCTATTTACATTGCAAGTCGTCCCTGGCATTTCAACTAAATTTTCATACAGTGCTGCTCCAGACAAACTGCGATCAAAGTTCAGCTCCAGCATATAAGAGACTAAAAGGAAACTATATTTGGATCATTTGTTCTCCACAAATGGATCTACTGCAGTTACATTCGTAGATTAATTCAAGGAAGTATTTTATCCATTGCAATCTAGCTCCAATCTACAGCCAGCAGCCCAGCACACACGAAACTCATACTAACAATCCGATCAGAAACATGGATACGAATTCCTTCAAAAAAAAAACATGGATACGAAATGCTAAAAGCAGTTAGTACCATTGCAATTCTTATCTCAAGAAACAAAATTAAATAAGATCTGTGTGCACAGCTACAAACTCACTTCTTCTCTCAAAGAAGGGATGAAACATTTTTACAAAAAGTGATCCAGTGTGTAATCAGAAAACAAATATTACCATGATATCACGAAATTTCATCAAAGGACAGACAGCAGAGCGAGAAAGTGTTCCCACCTGTGCCGTCCTACCACCGGTAGCATCCTGCAGCGGCGACCATCAAGAACAGTACGAGGCCTCACAGGGCCATTCGAACAGAGGAATCTCCGGCCTCTACGACAGGACGCCGGAGCCGCCACGCCGCACGCTCGCACGGTGCTCGCGGATCCAATCGGGGCAGCTGGCTTGCATTACTAGGAGCCCAGAACCACCCCGATCCATACGGGTGAGAAGAAAAGAGAAAAGGGGGTTCCTTTCCTCTCCATCTCCTCTCCTCCTTTCCCGGCGGTGGGGAGGGGGCTGCCTGTGTGTGGGTGGGGATGTCCTCTGGTTGGTGAACTATACGAGCAGCAGGAGCTGAGTTGCAAGTGCGAGGTGAGGAGGAAGGTGGGAGATGAGAGATGGTTTGGAGGAGCAGAGCAAGACAGAGCAATTGGTCTGGTTAAGCTCATCTGCTTGAGCCGCCGGCCGGAATTCCAACAAAACCACTGCCGGATTCGTGGTTTGGTTTCTCAACAGTGGAACTGACTGCATACTCTCTCACCTAGCGTCTTCCGATTTTCTTTTTCACTAAAAAGGTGCCTAGGGGCGAATGTGGTGTTTGGCGTTAAAATGTACCCTCTTCGTCTTATAGATATTTTATTTTTATAAAGCAAATATATTTAGACAATTTTTAATGTGTAGGTTTGTTTTAAACCCAGTGAACCTATGCACTAAAAAAAGTCTAGATACATTTGTTTCACAAAGTTAAAACATCTTATATTTTAAAACGAAAGGAGTATTTTAGAATGTCAAAAGAATTGAATATTTTTCCGTGCGTACATCCACAAATTCCATGTTCCATGTAAAAGTTTTTTTTTTTAAATATAGGGCTTGTGTAAAAAGACAGAAAAAACGTCTACACGTATGAGTCAAAGTGGATATACGTGCCTAGAGTCTTCTATCGTCCTTGATATCAAAATTCACATAAATTAGTACTCCTACATATAACTCATAACTATAGGCGTAGGACGCAACACCCCTTAGGTTCAAAGTGGCACTTGATCCCCTCAACTATTCTTTCAAATTCAAAAAACCGTTTTTTATAGTAATAAAAATTTATTTACCAAGGGGTACAACCAAAAATATTTAACCCGGCCTCTGCATAGAAGATGCATATTACCAATGAAAATAACAATGTACAAGGTAAAAATATATGTAAGTATATAAATTGACAATTTATAAATTAGATGACCCCATGGTGGTGGGCAACTCTTGGACCACTTGCTGCCAAATCCCGATCCTCCAACTTGAGAAGCATAGACAAAATACGGAGACGGCGTGTATATCGTTTCATAACCTACAATGGTGAAGACATTTTCTTTGTTAAAAAACATATTATTCCAGTAACTATCACATTGTTGGACAAGGATCTAAGGATGCCAAAAGTGGAAAGCCCTATGGGCATCCCTAAGCAACAAGAAGCCATGAACGGTGGTGCTCCAACAATGAATCTCGTGTAAACAAATCGCCAAGAAGCCATGAATGATGATGCTCCAACAAAGAGTCGTGCAACGATGGCGCACCAAGCTTCCAAACAAGCCATGTGGATGAAGAAGAGGAGCCTCAAGCGGAAATCCACTTTGGCACCCAGGTATTTTTTTTAAATGTTAAAAAAAAATATCTAGCTGTATATGTTGACATTCTATGTTCGTACACAAAATTTTATGAAAAAAAAAACATTTTATATGGATTGTGTAAAAAAGACAATTTTTAATGTTACAAACTAGTTTTTTACAAGACATTTTTTGCCTTTTTTGTAAAGACCTTGAAAAATGTCTTTCCACTATAAAACTTTGTATGAGGACATAGCATGTTCGGATGCATACATGGCATTTTGTTTCGGATTTTTTAACATTTTGAAATTTATATAAAATGCATTTTCCATAATAGATGCATCTAGACCTGAAAGCCAAATCGCCATGTCCAGACTCAAGCAGTTAAGAAAAAGGGAAGGAAGTACTCGAAAGAGGCTGCAATCGTCATGGCGTCATCAACCTCATAGCCACAATCCTTCATTGAAGTGATGAGCATAAAGGAGGTGCCGAGTGGGAAGATATGGTAGATAAAGGAACAAAATAAAGATAAAAATTTCATGAGCTTCATGGTGTTGCAGGCCAAGAAGGTATCAATTGAGAGAAATAAGGTGACCTATAAGGCGAATAAGGTTGCAAGAGACAATATCAAATAGAAAACCGGAGGAAAACCAAATAGGTCTTCAATTGTTGACCGAGTAGGCTTATATCTTGTCACGTCTTGAGGCACCGCTACATAGAGTAGCTAGAGCCTGGGCGGAAGAATTGCCGTCTGTGCTGTGGAGTTTACGAAATACACCCAATAGATCGACCGGCTGCACCCCTTACTTCATGGTATATGGAGAAGAATCCATTCTACCCTCTGACATACTTCACGATGCACCAATGGTTGCCGCCTATGACGAGGATGACCCCGAAGAATCCATACGCCTATATGTGGACCTTCTCGAGGAGGAGCGCGTTTTGGCATGCCAAAGATCCGCCATCTACCAACAGAAGCTACGCAGCTACCATAGTCGCCGTGTTAGGCATCGCTCGTTTAAAGAGGGGGATCTGGTGCTCTGACTTAAGCAGAAGAAGTCACACAAATTATCCCTGCCATGGGAAGGACCGTTCATCATAAGCAAGGCGCTGCTCAATGGGTCTTACTACCTCGTTGACAATCGTGAACTGACGGATAGACCCAACGAGGATCATAAGTGTAAGCGACGTGACCCGGATGATGACTACCCGGAGCTTGATCGGCCATGAAACATAGCACATCTATGTCCTTTCTACACTTAGCATTTTTTATCTATTGTGTACCTCTTATATGATCAATGAAACAAAGCTCTCTGATTCACTCATATTTCTGAGTCTTTTACCTCCTTTAGTGTTCATTTTTGGATCATATAAAACCTTTATGCACAAGCTTTGCATTTGCACTTGTGAAAATTCCGCCTACGGGCATTAGCTTAAGTTTTTTGGTCTACACGTTCTTTGTTGTTTTTATGTGGATTCTAGAGTAGTGACTTTTGGCACTTATTATTGGTGATTTTGTGCTTAGGTTATTGACGGTGCCATTGGGCATCATCACCTGAGCGCATGGTTCCGACAATGAGTCTTCCGACTCATGAAAGGTCAAGCATAAAAACCGAAGTAATGGATAAACCGGCACTTGCTTAAAAATATATACATGCTGGAACTATTTCTTGAGTAGCAGGACATACATCATTGTTTTCCGCCTTAAGTTAATACATAGTTTTTTCCGCATAACACATTGCATAGGAAACAAATAATACAAGTTGTTTTTATTCCTCTAGCGCAGGCGAATTGGAAGCAACATTGTCGGCAGCTGGAGAGTCACCTTCCTCGAAGTTGGAAGTGTTGAGGGACTCGGAGGAGCTTTGGCCTTTGTCTTCAATGGTTTTCATGGGCACAAAGACGTTAACGTCGATCAACTCGGCGACTCTGGTGTCATAACCCGCGAGAGACGCCAGGATAGATTCATGATCTATCTTTTGGCCTTTGTCGTCTACGTCGGGGATACCGGAGGTTATCGTGTCGATGTCGGCATTCTCGTAGTGTGCCTTCACCATTGACAATGACATCCTGGCGCCGGCCCATGCACAAGAAGCTTTCCATCTTGAGATACGCTCGGCGGCTCGACGCGGGATCTCCGAGAACTTCGTCACAGAGTCCACTGCCTTGATGTTAATCTGGAGGGGCTTGGCAATCTCTTTGGTCTGCACAATGGAGGTGTTGATAAAGTTGCCGGCAAGGATCATACATTCCTTTGGCGAAGGAGGCGACTGGGTTAAACCCATAGGAGCTGCAAATTTCCGACAAAGGAACGCATGAGTTCAGTAATACAACAAAGTCAGAGTATCCAGCTTATAGAAATCCAAGACGGAGAATCACTTACTGAAGATGCTGATCTTAGCCTGCCGGAGAGTCTCCACCATGGAATCCCGTTCTTGTTGGCGGAGCTTATACGCTCCATGATGTCGTTGATTTTTCTCATCAGCAGCTTTCTTCTGCACTTTCAAGATCACGATCTCCTCCTTCAAACGGTTCATCTCCTTGTTGGCGGAGTCCTGCATAGCTTTCATTGAGTCTTCATGCATCTTCAGCATGTCCTTTCTCTCCTGCTTAAGGATCTTGTTTTCGCTATCCAGATGTTGAATATGTCTTGATTTCTCAACAATATCCTTTGTCTTGGCAATAGTTTCTGCAAGTCGGAGAAATAACAGTACACAAGTGAGTACTCGGAGAATATTGACACAAGACCAATTCGAAATGCGAAAAACAAAGGAAAACAGACGCTTGCTCTTGGTGATCTATTCCTTCAAGAAGGCAGTTTTACCCTTTTCAGCTTGCAAGTCCGCGCGCATATTCTGGTACTTTTCGTTTGCCATGCCCCTCTGAGCATTCTCATTCTGTGGAAAGAAGAAAGTTACACGTTGTTTGGTCTGCTTGGAGCATCTAGCCGGAAAATTTCCACCTAGACTCTCGGGGGCTACAGCGAAAGTTTTTAACTCAGACATATGCTTAGATTCTTTTTAAGCATCTAGTCGGAACTAATTTAGTTACAACTAGAAGCTTGGGGGCTATAGTATCGAAATTTATAAACACTATGTATGCTACTCTTAAAGCATCCAGTTGGAATAATTCATTCAGACTACATGCTTGGGGGCTACAGTAGAGTTTTCTTACTTAGTCACTCTTAGAGCATTTAGATGCAAAGACCTATGGTTTTCCGTCTAAATCCTCGGGGGCTACAGTGGCATACTCATATTAAATGCAAAAGGCAAATAAAAATTACAAGTGCAATGATATTGAGGTTGTTAGCACTCTCAGCCAGCAACTTGCCAAAGGATACACTGTTTCCTTGCAAGATTTCTGCTTGCCAGAGAAGCTCCTCGAGACCGCACGTCGGAGATATCGGCACCGCACCAGGAACCAGAGAAGTGCTACCCGGCGTAAGTGCCAGATAGACTATCTTAGGGAACTCTATGGTCTTCCTGGGGGCGAGGACGCCGCCTTCGGCAGACGTACCACCCTCCACCACCGCCTTACCGCTACCGATGACATCCTTAGCCGAAGCTTCAGCCATTTGGTTTGCGGCACTCTCTTGCGTCTCCTGTTCACCGATAACAGCGAGCTCTGTGGAGGCACATGAGTCCACTTCCATGGCGGAAGGGCCAGATGCTTCCCTAGCTTGAGAGCTTGTCGGAGCATAAGAAGGATGGACGATGGGAGTGACGGGGGCGATGGCGGGAGATGCGTCGCGATGCAGCATATCCTTTATGGTTCTAGAAGCCCCCAAAGTTTTGGAGGTCTTCTTCAAGCTGGTTGTGGCTTTCTTCCTGAAACGTGCAAAATGCATAAGTACGGGAATAAGACCCACAATGGACAATGTCGGAGAGAAAGAGGCTTACACAAGAGGGGGTGCTTTGGCAAAGGGGATCCCAGTAACCTTTGTTTTATCCGCCTCCAGGGCGGTGGTAGTCTTCTTGGAGGCTCCACCCTCCGTCTTCTTTTTCTTGCCTCCATCGGCAGCGTCAGAGGTGGAGCTCTTCCGCTTTCGTGCCAACGGATCATCGTCGTCAGACACGACGGTGACTTACTTCATCTTTGGATCATAGATTTGAGGAGCCATGTTGTCCTCATCTATGTCGCTAAGCTGTTAAGTGAAAAATCACCGTGTTAGATGGGATGGTAATGGCTAGACGGAAGAACTAGAGTATATGTCAAACACGGAAAATAAATAGGTACCTTTGGGCACTTGCTCTCTACGAACATGTCGTAGGTGATGGTGAAGCCACGCTTCCTATCCTTCACCTTGACGATGTCCTTGAGATGGAGCTTGATAGAGTCGCTCGAGAAGTTATCCACGGAGATGCGGAGGCTATCCCTTCTATCGTTGGAATACTCGTGCATCAGCTTCGAGCGGTGCCGCAGAGGCTGGATCTGCCTGATGAGCCAGCACATGGCTAGGTCCAATCCGGTCAAACCCGTATCTACGAACCACTCTATCCGCCTTATAGCGCGGGAAGCGTCGATGTCGGAGGGAATGGAGGCCTGGGATCTCCATGTCGGGGCTTCGGCGGCAGCTCCATCGAAAAAGTCCGGGTACGTTATTTCTCGGCCGAACAGAGGGTTATCTGGGCCGTAGAAGTAAGTAAGCTGCCAGTTCTTGCAGGACTCGTGGCCGACGATGTCGGGGAACCGCCGGCCTGGTCGGATCTTGAAGCTAATGGTGCCATAGTTTCTAAGTTCGTCCTTGCTGGCTCCGGCCACGTGCTTGACGGTGAAGAAATATATGAAGAGATCTAGCCTAGGACTAATACCTAGATAACCCTCGCAAAGCGCTACGTAGTTGCTAAGCGCTAGGATGCTATTGGGTGAGAGGTTCTGGGGCTGTACTCGGTAATGATTGAGGACAACAAGGAAGAAGTTGGAGATGGGCAGGGAGACGCCGCGTACCAGTTGTGCTTTGAGGTACACCTTTTCTCCGACTTGGGGAGAAGGTGTGACCTCGCCGGCCGGTGCCGCCCGCCAGGCGAGCCCCTCCGTCGCGGGGAGGTAGCCCTCATTGACCAGTTCCTTGATATCACGTTCAGTGATATCTGAACCGCGCCAATCGCCTTTATGTGAGTAGTATTCCTCCTCCAGCAGCTCCAGCGCCGCTGGGTTATGGTCGCCACAGATGGTTTCCACCACCGCGGACTTGGGGATGACCAGCCCCTCTGAAGGCACGATGGCGGCGCTCGCTGGCTTCGCCGCGACATCGCCTGACGCCGCCATGGAATGGGAGGAACTGCTACTGGCCATTGGGTGCGTTTGGTGGTGACTGGTGATATTGAGAGCTGGGGTTTTTCGTGCGAGGCGTAGAGAGCTCGAGGAGACGCTTGCCTGAGGAAGAAGAAGATGCAGAGAGGAATGAGGTGAACAAGTAAATTTTCCACCGTAGTTACTATTTATGCTCTCCGGCATCAAGATTCGTCCAGCATGATCGAACGGTTGCCGCATAGACGACGTGTGCGGGGGTGTGCGCAGAAATTTCGCCACCTACCAACCGTCGCCGCCAACGGTTCGTATTTCTCGTGCGGAAAAAAGGACGTGATTGCGTTCTCTACATGTGTAAGTTACGAGGCATCGCTGACCTATGTATACGTCACCCTAGCTGTCATAGGCAGATGAACCATCACATCGGAAGATTCCGGCATGGATGGATCCAGTCCGGCTACGGAAGAGTACGATAGAAGATTCAGCAATTCTCCGATTTACAAGTTGAAGATGGAGAAAACCTTGCAGGGTTCTTTGGGAGGACTACAAGATATTGCTTGACGATTTGCCAACATCCATCTAGACGGAGCATTCATCGTGGAGAGGCAAGACGACGCAAGATCTCGGAGTTCTCCGGGGGCTACTGTTGGGGATATGCTATATGGGTATCCTCATAGCATGTCTCTTATCCGGATAACCAGGGTGGCCCACAGTTGGTAGCATGGCCCATGGCCTGCTGGACGGCCCAGTTAGATGGATCCAGAAGGGAGGCCCATGCTGGATAAAGGAAGGCTACGGTGGAGTCACCAGCGTACCCGGAGCCTTGGAGTACAAGACAAGCTAGACTAGTCATAGTCAGTGTAGGACTCTGTAACCTGTCTGGCTAGGACTTTTCCCTGTAACCCTAGGACCTGGCGACTATATAAGTCGGGCCTATGGGAGCCTTTAGGCAAGTGAGAGCGATTATCACACACCTCGCACTGCGAACCTATCTCTGTAACTCGGCGTATTGCCATTATAGTGATTTATAGCAGGAGTAGGATTCCGCCACCGTTGTGGGATCTGAACCTTGGTAAGCTGTGTTACTTCGTACCCGTCAACCGTCCGCCTTCCCCCACGTCTCTAAACACGCACTATGAGGACCCCTCCATGGCGTACTCGTCGGCAATACCATGACACACACCCAAAGCATTACTCCGTTCATGAATAGGAGAATTAGGCAATTAATTCTCGTAATTTAGACTAAAAATCTTGACAAGCGATGTTTAGAAACAAAGGAATGATGCAGGCTCTTCATCGGATCTGATGTAGATTTCATCGTGTTGGAAAACACCGGAAGATACTGAGATTTTTTTTAGTGAATTTTAGGTCCACTAAAAAGGTACAACGGAGGAAAATTCCTCAGATAGTATGAAGACCGTTATAAGAGGATGGAAGCGAAACCCTAAAGGTACGACGGAAACCCAAACATGAGAATTCCTAGACTCGAAGAAAAGATAAGAAGGAAGATTCAAAATGCGTAGAGGGAAGAAAAGAATAGGACATGGGCAAGGAGTAAAAGCAGACCTAATCAGATCTATCCAACCGATTTTCAAAATAGTTTTGACACTCTACATTGTCCGTTAGCTAGGTTATCCTACATGCTGGACCAGTGTGGTATCGTAACTGCTGAGCTCTGGTACCACTTTGTAACACTCTTGAATCGGTCATATGCAAGTTTTAGCGATTCCCGCCAAACCCGCATAGAAACGATCCAAATATGCCTACCAGGCACTTTTGTGCGGGTTGAAAATGAAGTAATACCATTACACATTAGTCCATGATGGAACCCTCAGAACAAATATATACAACACGACTCCATGAGTCAAGAATACATATGTACAATATAAAAATCCAAATCCCCTTGAAAACAATACAATATCTGAGTACGGATAAGATGCAAATTAGGCTAATAGCCCTAAAGAATAACCAATGACGTCCATAACCCTGCCTAGGCCAAGTCAGAAGGGTAACCCTGCTAACGACATCGATCTCAAACCTTCTAAAACAAAAGGGGCGCCAACAAAGGGCAAAGGAAAAAAAGAGCAGTCAGTACTGAGGCCAGTACACGACGAGACTTAGAATTTGGCGGATCTCGTCTACATAGCTATGATAGACCGAAGCGGCAGCGCAACATGCAATAAACAACCTATAGAAAGTCGATACAACTAAGGTAGGCTATTAGAGAGAGATAAGAAAGACCTATTTGGAACCAACCTGATACTACCACCAAACATACCCATCCTGGTATTTCCCTCTTTAAGACCAAACGGGAAGGTCTTGCCGAGGAAACTCACACGGTTGGAAATTTTATTCATTCTTTTCATGGTAATTATCCAACTTACTAGTCATATCAGACACAAGTCCAATTATCATAGTAAAGTTTAGTTTATAGTTGTCTATGATCGAGAAAAACTGTGCTTCAAGTCTTCCATAACCGCGGACATGGCTTTTTAAAAATATTTTTGGCAAACATATGCATGATGTCATGACGATGCTCAAATGCAATGTGGCATGGTGACATGAGCATGTGATCATGATGATGCATAAAAACAAAACAACACGCGATTTGCTAGTAGGTGCTACACACGACCATTTTCGTATGCCAAGATTCACTACGGCAAACTTTGGCTGGATCAGATGAGAGAGGGTCAAGGACGACAACTTGCCTTTCGGTTCGCTCCAATACTTGTAGATTTGTAGCCATTACTAGGTGGGTCCAAGAACATGTATGTAATTATTTTCACTTTTATAGAATTTTGGCTCGGTTGTTGATGATTACTAATAAATAGGTGGACCTTTTTGTAAATAAAAAATTTGTTGCTTTTCATGATCATTTTGGTACTTTGATGGATGCTCGAACTAGTTAAAATTTAATTCCCGAAATTAAATTATACTTTTTGCATGTATATGTGCTTTTATTTGTTTATAGTTACGTGATAGAATATTTATTTTATAAATAGTTGAGATCAAAACAAGCAAATTGTTGGGAAATGGCCAAATTTAACAAAGTCCAGCCCGTTTCGGGTTCCCATGGGCGTAGGGATATAAAGGAATAGAGTAACTTTTCCGTAATCCGGTTTGAATCGTTTTAAGATATCCATATCTAATTTTAAAGAGTCCAAAGAGTCCTTTAGATAAGGATATTCGGTTCCAAAGGGCACCCCGGATAAAAAGTAGGGTATGGCATAGCAAATAACATGTATATATTAATTATCTGAAAATAATTAGAATTTTATTAGAATGTTTCAAATCAGGTAATCCTATTCTCGAGAAAAAATTCAATTCATTTGAGAGAGTTAGTGGTTATTGAGTTACCAAGTTCAATTATCGAAGATGTCGGAAAAGCCTTTCAGGAGGCGTCTGTACATGCAGGGGTCTCATCCATCGTCCATTTCTGCTTTGAGATTGGTGTATCTGTTTAGCCATTTTTTAGTACACACATGGATGATGTCATGCTAACATCACTAATTGACACAGAACTGAGACCGACTAAAACATTTGAAATAGTCCGTAAGCATGTTTTATAAGTTTTACATTTTCTTAGTTTTCTGGATAACATGTGACCGACGTCATGCTGACGTTATGATGACATTAACACTCCACTACATAGGTGCGCCTTTAGAAAATCCTTGTTCTCGAACATGTCTTGCTCCCAAATTTAGCATCAATAGACTAATGATTTAACTGTCAGTTTATATTTATACCATCTCATCAACACTTGGATTTTAGCTTAATTCGTGTTTCTATTTTTTTAACTATCCTCAAGGTTGAAGGGTTAATTCCTCTCAAGTTTTGATAGAAATATAAATCATCTGTTTATGAGCTCTTATTTCCGGTCAAGTTTGCTCTATTTTCTTTTTAAATCCGTGGAATCCGCAACCAGTTGTTATCTAATCCACTACAAATTCAAGGAAAAAATATCACATGGGATATGTACAGACATATTCGCTCGGTCCGAACACCTTGTTCGTATGTCCCGAACAGACATAAGGGTTGTTGGATATATGCCCTAGAGGCACATGATAAATGGCGTTTATTATCATATCTCAATTATTTTATAATAGTTTTATGCCATACTATAATTGTATCAATCAGAAATATTGGTACACTCGTGATATATAAACAAACCAGGTCTCTAATAGCCTCTTTCAACTAGTTCATTGGTCAACTGGTGATCAAAGTTTCCTGATCATGGACATTTATATCAATTGACAATAAGGTCATCTCATTACTTGCATGATGTGATGGACACTGTATTCAATATAAGTATTGTAACACGATCAAGTTATAAAGTTTATCGTTGCGATATTTAGAAGCGTAGTAACCTACTTCTTAGATCATAAAATCATATTTAATCACTATCACCTAAGACTTCTTGATTTATTCTCCCGCATGACGGGAAGATACACCGGGACAATTCGGTGAGATAACATCCATAAGCGCTGCAGTGTATGACTAGGTCATGGGGATGTAATATCACAAGAACGAGTTAAGTAGTACTTGTCGGTAACCAGATTGAACAAATTATAGTGATACTGATGATCATATCTCGTACAAGTCAAGTATCTAAGTAACAAAGGGAATTGGACTTGACATTGATGGTTCAAACGACATTGATATCATGGAATGCACATGGATCATTATGGGTATTCAGATCCTGCTGATGATCATTGATCCAAGAAGCGTCTCGATCATGTCTTTGATGTTCTCGAACCGTAGGGTAACACACTTAAGGATTCTACGATGCATGGAGATTGTTTTGGAATTATCGGAAGAAAGACAAAAGAAAGCCAGAAGTGTTACGCGAGAGAACCAGAATCGTTCCAGGAGGATCGCAAATTGTTCGAATTAATCTAAAAGGTGTTTCAGATCAAAGGGAATTAAATAATATGTATTCAATATTAATTAAATGAATTAATATTAAATAAATATTTAAAGTTAATTTTAATGGAGCAGCCCACCTTAATGGGTCAAACCCTGGAGAGAAGGCCCAATAGGGCAAGCCGCCCCAAATGGGCAAGGCCGCCGCCTAGGGAAGGGTGTGCGGGATGGGTCACCCCTGCCATCGTCCGGTCATGGGCCTGGCAGATCGACCCCACCCGACCGCCTCCTTGGTGCGCCTCCTCCTCCCTCTCTTTAGTCCCACCCCAGGACTTGGCAAGGTAGAGTCCCTTCCCTTTCCCTAAAGAGGGGCATATGGGAGGGAAAATACACACAACCAACTCAATATTTCTCTAAGGAAATTTTCTTAGGGAATATCTCCCTCTCTCATTGGCTCTCGTGTGCGTGGTTCCAAGAAGAACTGTGCGCATGGAAGACAACGTATCTTTGGCACACCATAGCGCCGCTGGATCCCTGTTTGAAAATATCTACTTCCGCCATCATGGCTAGATCCGGGAGACTGGGAGTCGTTGTTAGTCACCATACGTGTGCGAAACCATGGGGGTCCTGCTAGTTGTGGCACCTGGATTGTCATGAGAGGAGCAACGCGATCTTGAGTTCGGCTATGCGTATGACTACATCATCCATGTTTCTCGTGAAACGTTAAACACTTTCATTCTACAAGAGTATGCCACCAAAACCTTCTCCGTTACAACATTACTTATAGATAGATTTGGGCAATTGGTGTTGCACTAGTCATGAATTTTTTGTGTTTTCTTCTATGAACCTCTTGAAGGAAAACTCCAACGCCACCCCCCGGCATCCCGGACGACCCTTTTGACAGTTTCGGTCTCTTTGCGGGGTAGGGAGGACAGGAGCCCAACCCAAGTCCGTGTTGGTCATGTCACTGTCCCCAACAGTGTCTGCATCGGTCCAGCCTCGTGCCTGTGGCCATCTCAAGTCGCACACAACACAAAAATTATCACACATGTGCATAATGCCGGCGACATCTTTCTTCAAGGATAAATAGGCGACGTAGTCCTTGAAGCCGAAAAGAAGGTGCATAAATATCTTCCTTGACATCTGAAAACGTCGTCGGAAAAGAACGGGCCATACAGCGGATTCGTCCGGTAGAAGTAGTCCTGGTACAGTTGCTCGTGCTCAGCCACTCGATTGTAGTCTAGTGCATCGACATGCCCAGGCACCAAGCCACGGTACTCGGGGAGCGCGGCCTCATCAAAAGCATGGAGGAGAGCAGCTGCGGCCATGAAAAACTCACTATCATCGTCACTCTCGTCAGATGATGGCTCGATGAAATTCTTGTAGTAATACTCTTACGAGTTGTACATGGCCTGCATGATTGAGCGGATCAAATCAATGACACAAACACGACCATCAAATGAGTACCAAAATCAAGAAAGGAGGATGGAAATTCAGTAAATGTCCCTACCGAGCAATTGGTCGAACAGGTGGTCCGCAGCGTAGATCAAGGCCCAATTTTGGGAGATGGCGAGCAAGAACTTCCAGTCTTGGCCGCAGCGAGTATCAGTAGTGGCCGTTCAAGGTTCCAAATCGACGAGGCTATGCGGGCTAGCCCGCAACTGGGTGAGAAATCTGGCGGACAACAATGTGGGCACCTATTGGCCTGCTCCAGCTGTGGAAAGAAGTCCTAGGGTCGCCGACAAGAGGCCTGGAAGCCGACGACAAGGGGACGGAAAAAGAGGTGCATCGACGGCCCTTTTCAAGGACCGGTCGAGCGACAGCGACGCCGGGGGATGGGAAAAGGTGGTGGGAGGAGGAGCTGCGTAGGAGGAGGGGGAAGATTGTGTGCCTGACTAAAGGGCCCGTGTGGTAAGTGGGAGGACATCAATCAGACATGCTAGCCATCCTCCTCCTCCTCCCGCAAACGCGGCCCAAGTTTGTGCCACGGATGTGCCAAAACGGAGCGCTCTGCTGGTCCAGCTCCGTTTGCGGGTGGCCATTGCATTGTGGTATCGGTCTGTTTGGACTAGTTCAGACCCGTCTGGTCCATTTGTGGGAGCATTTAAAGTTGCCCTAACTTTGGGGTGTTCAAACATTCAACCGAGGTGGTGGCTTGTTTGGAGATGCCCTAAGAGCATCTCTAGGAGATACTGCAAATGTGCGTACCACAAACATGGTTTGCGGTAAACTACACATCGCAATTGCGGTATGAAATTTTCCGCGGTGGAACATATACACTAAAATGAACTACATATTTAAAAATAAAATGTTGGCGCCGGTTCATACATAGGGCGGAGTTTCGATCATCGAAGATCAACATATTGACAGCAAAAAATTGCATGTCGCGCCCTACATCCAATCTACCCTAGAAGCCGCCGGCGGTACCTACTCACCGGAGCGTCAAGGCATCGTTGTCGTCCGTCGCCAACTCAAACTCGGAGTCAGAGCTATCATCGGAGTAGTCAATGATGAAGACCCCAAGCCGGGCCTTGTGCTCGCGGGCGGAGCGGCGGCATATGCGGCGGAGCTCGGCCTCACGCTCGTCGCGACGGCATTTCGTGCGGTCCCACTGAAGGGAATATGCCCTGAGAGGCAATAATAAAGTGTTTATTATGTGTATTCCAAGTATATGATAGATGTTTATTTTGCATGCTATAATTGTATTAATACGGAAACGTTAATACATGTGTGTTTAATAAACAAACAGAAAGTTCCTAGTTATGCCTCTCTCATAAACTAGCTCGTTGATTAACAAGATGATCAAGGTTTCCTGATCATGGACATTGGATGTTGTTAATAACGGGATCACAACATTAGTGTAATGGTGTGATGAACATTCATCCGAAGTATAGCATTACGATCAAAGTCATTGAGTTTATATTGATATAACAACTTACGAAGTGATCCTAATCCTTAGACCATGAGATCATGTCAATCACTAACACCGGAAGAGTTTCTTGATAACATCAAACGTCACACCGTAACAGGGTGATTATAAAGATGGATTCAGAACTAATAAAGTGTTATGTTGAGGCTCATGGATCGAGAGTGGAATTTGTTTAACCCGATGACGGATAGATATACTCTGGGCCCTCTCGGTGATATCACATTGATTAGCTTGCAAGCAAGTGATTTGATCACTAGAATGTTATATCACAGGAACGAGAAAAGAGTGCATGTCGGTAACGAGATCAAACTAGGTATGGAGATACCGATGATCGAATCTCGGACATGTAATATATCTGAAGGGTTTCGCGGCATAGTAAATCAAAAAATTTCTACGGAGCGAACAGAGGGAAAGCCAAGATCTAATCTAGGAGATGCAAACAACGAGAGAGATTGGATTAGATATTCATACCCTTGAAGATTCGCACAGCGGAACGTTCGTCGGAACGTGGGTGATGTAGTCGCTTTCGCTTTCTCCTCGCGATCCGATCCGATCTAGCACCACAAGTGGCGGTGCCTCCGTGAGATGCACACGTGCAGCACCTCGATGTCTCCTCCTTCCTCGGACCAGCGAGTATGGTGGAGAGATAGATTGGATCTACAACACGACGGCGTGGTGTATATGGTGGAGAATTTCACACTGAGGCTTCGCCTACAAACAATGGGAGGGAGAGAGGAAGGTAGCAAGGCTGCTAGGGCTTGGAGGAAGGTGTGTAGTGGGCGGAGGGCACCACCCCTCTATATATAGAGGGGCGCCAGCCCTGCCCCTCCTCCAAGCCTATCTCTAGTTTAAACAATTTAAACTCTCCTTATCTAGAAATCCTATCTCTAGTTTAAACGATTTAAACTCTCCCTTATCTAGAAATTCTATCCCGAGATTTAAACGAGTCAAATCTCTCTAGAATCGGCTGGGCCCTATGGGGCCTTGTGCCCTGGCCCAATGCGTCAGGACACTCCCTCATAGGCCCATGCCCTCCCTAAGGTGGGTCCACATTGGTCCCCTTCCGAAGGTTCTAGAAGCTTCCGACAATACCGATTAACCCGAACAATTCAACTCCAAAATCTGCCTTTATATGAATCTTATTCTCGGACCATTCCGGAACCTCTCGTGATATCCCGGATCCCATCCGAGACTCGAACAAAAATTCATAAACCAATTATCCAATCTATCCTAGCGTGAGATACGTTAAGTGTGTGACCACTGTGGGTTCGAGAATATCTGAACATGATCTTCTATCAATAATCAACATGGGTGCAGGCACCCATATTGACTCCACACATTCATCGATGATCATATCGGATGAACCACGATTCCAGGATTCAATCAATCCCATATATATATTCCTTCGTCTCGCGATATTTTACTTGCCCGAGATTTGATCGTCGCATGGCCATACCTAGTTCAATCTCGTTCACAGCAAGTACTTTACTTGTTCCGTAATCCGATATCATTTTGTGATTAACTCCTTAACCACATGCTTGCAAGCGGTGTTGATATCGATTACCGAGTGGGCCCGAAGTATATCTCTCCGACTTGGGAGGGACAAATTCCATCTCGATACATACAACCCAATGATACTTTCCGATCACACGAGAAACACCTTTATGATCACCCTCTCATAGGATGACGTTTGATGACCTCAAAGCTTTCTTCCAGGGAGTTGCATTATCTCATGGTCTAAGGAATACAATATTTGACATAGGAAAAGCTTCGCAAAGATGAACACGATGAAACGATCTAATTGCTTCGCTTAGTTTGGGTCTCACATCATATCATTCTCCCAATGATATGATCTCATTATCAATTGACAACTCATGTCTATGGTTAGGAAACCTTAACCATCATTGATCAATGAGATAGTCCTTAGAGGCGCATCAGGACACGGTGTTGTTCACAAACCACACAAGTATTAATGTTTCCGCTTAATACAATTCTAGCATGGAATATAAACTTTATCATGAACAAGAATTATAATAATAACATCTTTATTATTGCCTCTAGGGCATAATTCCAACATCTCCCACTTGCACTAGAGTCAATAATCTAGTTTACATTTGGCAACAATCTCACACCCATGGCAATCGAGGTGTCGATCATGTTTTACACGTGGAAGAGGTTTAGTCAATTGATCTGCGACATTCGATCCGTATGTACTTTGCTAATCTTCGATCTCCATCCGCTATATAATCTCGGATTATATGAAACTTGCGTTGATATGCTTGGTCTTTGGATGATATCTTGGTTCCTTAGCGAGTGCTATGGCGCGGTGTTGTCACACAATATCTCCGATGGGTCCAATGCACTTGGAACCACGCCAAGCTCGATGATGAAGTTTCGATCCAAACTCCTTCACTTTACGCTGCGGCAGACCATGTATTCCGCTTCTCATGTAGATCCATAATCACGCTTTGCTTGCAGCTTCTCCACTCACAGCCTCCATTCAAAATATAAACGTATCTTGTCTGAGATTTAGAATCATCCTTGTCGAAACTAGCATCGACGTAACCTTTACGACAAGTGTTCATCACCCCATAGACTAAGAACATTTCTTTAGTTCTATTTAGGTACTTTAGGATGTTCTTCACGGTGTCCGATGTTCCACTCTGGATCACTTTGATATCTGATCGTCAAACTAAGAGCATTGGACACATCCGGTCTAGTACACAGCATGGCATACATGATCGAACCTATGGCCGAGGCATAAGGCACTTTGCTCATAGCTTCCCTATCATTTACCGTAGTGGACACCGAGCCTTGCTCAATATCTTACTGACAACATAGGCACCTTGAACCTTTCTTTGCCTTATCCATTACGAACCTTTCGTAACTTGTCTAGGTATGTACTATGGCTTAAAGCTATCAGGCGTCTTTGTCTATCTCTATAGATTTTTATTCCCAATATATAAGTAGCTTCACCTAGGTCTTTCATTGAAAAACACTTGTTCAAATAACTCTTCACATCGTTAAGCATGTTAATGTCATTTCCACTAATCAATATGTCATCCACACACAGTACGGAAATGTCACCGAGCTCCCACTCACTTTCTTGTAGATACAAGCTTCAGAGCAATTTGGAACAAATCCAAAGCTCTTGATCACTTGATCAAAACGAAGGTTCCAACTCCGAGATGCTTGCTTCACCATAAATGGAACGAAGTTTGCATACTTTACTAGCATCCTTAGGATCGACAAAACCTTCGGGTTGCATCATATACAACTCTTCATCAATGTTGCCATTGAGGAAAGCGATCTTGACATCCATTTGCCATATTTCATAATCATGAAACGCAGCAATTGCTAATAAAATCCGAATGGACTTAAACATCGCTACGGAGAGAAAGTCTCATCGTAGTCAACACCTTGAACTTGTCGAAAACCTTTTGCGACAAGCCGTGCTTATAGACGGTAACATTACCATCGCGTCCGCTTTCTTCTTGAATATCCATTTGCACTCAACGGCCTTTCGTCGCTAGGAGGATCCACCAAAGTCCATACTTGGTTTTCGCTCATGGATCCCAATTGGATTTCATGGCTTCCACCATTTCTCGAGTCTGGGCTCATCATCGCTTCCTCATAGTTCGAGGTTCACTATCTTCTACCAACAAGACATTCAAGACAGGTTGCCGTACCACTCAGAGGGCACGCGACCTTGTCGACCTCTGACGTTCGAGCGAGATCGTCCAAGCTTCATGATCCTTGTCATTAGCTTCCTCTATTGTTGGTGTAGGCGCCATGGAACAATTTCGTGTCGCGCTACTCTCCAATTCAAGAGAAGGTTCAATAACCTCGTCTAGCTCTACTTTCCTCCCACTCACTTCTTTCGAGAGAAACTCCTTCTCAAGAAAGGAACCGCGTTCTTCACAAACACTTTGCCTTCGGTTACGTGATAGAAGGTATACCCAATAGTTTCCTTAGGGTATCCTATGAAGACGCATTTCTCCGCTTTGGGTTCGAGCTTGTCCGGCATCAACTTCTTGACGTAAGCTTCGCATCCCCAAACTTTAAGAAACGACAACTTAGGTTTAGCACCAAACCACATTTCATACGGTGTCGTCTCAACGGATTTAGATGGAGCCCTATTTAAAGTGAATGCAGCGGTTTCTAATGCATAACCCCAAAATGATAACGGCAAATCAGTAAGAGACATCATTGATCGGACCATATCTAATAGGGTTCGATTCCGGTGTTCAGACACACCATTGCGCTGTGGTATTCCGGGTGACGTGAGTTGCGAAACAATTCCGCTTGCTTTAAGATGCGTGAGAAAATCATAACTCAAATATTCGCCCCCACGATCGGATCGTAGAAACTTAATCTTTCTGTTACGATGGTTCTCCACTTCATTCTGAAATTCCTTGAACTTTTCAAATGTTTCAGATTTATGTTTCATTAAATAGATATACCCATATCTACTTAAGTCATCGGTAAAAGTGAGAAAATAGCGATATCCACCGTGCGTCGAAAACACTCATCGGTCCGCATACATCGGTATGTATGATTTCCAACAAGTCCGTTGCTCGCTCCATCATACCGGAGAACGGGGTTTTGATCATCTTGCCCATGAGGCATGGTTCGCATGTGTCAAATGATTCAAAATCAAGAGACTCCAAAAGTCCATCAGAATGGAGTTTCTTCATGCACTTTACACTAATATGACCTAGACGACAGTGCCACAAATAAGTAGTATTATCACTATCTACTTTGCATCTCTTAGCCTCAATGTTATGGATGTGTGTTTCATCCCTTTCGAGATTTAGAAGAAATAAACCATTCACAAGAGGTGCATGACCATAAAAGATGTTACTCATATAAATAGAACAACCATTATTCTTCGATTTAAATGAATAACCGTCTTGCAATAAACACGATCCAGAAATAATGTTCATGCTCAACGCAGGCACATAATAACATTTATTAAGGTTTAAAACTAATCCCGAAGGTAAAACTAAGGAGAGCGTGCCGACGGCCATCACATCAACTCTTGATCCATTTCCAACGCGCATCGTCACCTCATCCTCGTAAGCCGCCGTCTATTCCGTAGCTCTGTTTGAGTTACAAATATTAGCAATCGAACCGTATCAAATACCGAGCAATACAACGAGGGCTAGTAAGGAAAACATCAATAACATGTATATCAAATATACCTTTGATGGTGCCACCTTCTTGTCCGCTAAGTACTTGGACAGTTATGCTTCCAGGACCCCTGTAATAGAAGCACTCAAAGGTCGGCTTAGGACCGGACTGAGCTTCTTCTCGTGAGGGCATTGGCTTGTGCCGCCTTCTTGAAGGGCTTCTTTGATCCCTTACCTTTCTTAAAGGAGGGCTTGTTGACCATCAACACATGATTATCCTTCTTGATGTCCACTTCGCAGCCTTGACTTTGCAAAGAGCTCGGTGATCGTATCGATGGAACCAATCGATTATGAGTCACTACAAAACTTTTGTAGCCGGGAGGAGTGATTGCAGAACCCTCAATCTTGAGCTCCTCCGAATCGTGCATTCCAGTTGCTCAAAGCTGAGTGTAGCCCGACATCTTTATGGCGTGCTCACTAACTAACTCCTTCCTCCATCTTGCGGTTAAAGAACTTCTCGGAGATCTCATATCTCTCGAACGGGCTTGAGTCTCAAACATGGTTTTCAGCCTTGAGAATCTCAAAGGGCCCGGATAGGTTTCAAAACGATTTTGAAGCTGCCCATAGCAAACAACATGGTGCTCTTAATCACACCATAATCATCTTTGCTTTGATAGACAGCTTTCTCATCACCGTAGCGATTGCAAGGGGGGTCACCTAACGCTTTACCAAGGACATAGTCCTTTTGTCCGCCAGATGTAATGATTCTTAGATTGCGGAACAGTTGGTGAAGTTAGACCCATTGTTTCTAAGCTTTTCTTTCAAAGAAAACGTTGAAGTTGAAGTTGGACTTGGCCATTGGATCTACAAGATTTGCAAGTACAATTTAGACTATGTTCATGATAAATAGTTCAACTTAATCAAATTACTAGATGAACTCCCACTAAATTCAACATCCCTCAAGTTGTTTAGTGAACACGATCCAAATTCACCACACCTAATCCGATCATCACGAGAAGAGATGTGGTTTCAATGGTGGACAACGAAGTGTCGATCATATCATTCATATGACTCATGCTTAACCTTTCGGTTCTTGTGTTCCGAGGCCATGTCCGTACATGCTAGGCTCGTCAAGTTAGACCCAAGTATTTCCGTGTGCAAAACTGGCTTGCACCCGTTGTATGTGAGCGAGAGTCTATAGCACCCGATCATCACGTGATGCTTGGACACGGCGAACTTTAACGGTGCATACTTGGGGAGAACACAGTTTTATCTTGATCTTTAAGTGAGGAATCACCTTATAATGCTACCGTCATGATATAAGCATAATAAGATACATAAAGGGATAAACATCACATGCATATAACTTTATGTGACATGGTATAGCCAATCCTCGCAATGATCTCCATCTTGTGCTCCAAGATGATCTCCATCACTCCACCATGATTGCCTCCACCACGAATAGCAACTACAACTATTTCTAACTACTTAGCGATAAAGTAAAGCTATTACATGGCGTATAAGAAGTCGACTGCAGGTCATACAAAATTATAAAGACAACCATATGGCTCACCGGTTGTGTACTCATCGACATGCAAGTCGTGAAACATTACAAAACATGATCATCGCATACAATATACACATCACATCTTGGGCCATACCATATCACGAAAACACTCCTGCAAAAACAAGTTAGACGCCTCTACTTTGTTGTTGCATGTTTTACGTGGCTTATGGGAGTAGATGCTAAGAACGATACTTACCTCTAAAGCGACAACGGTGATATTATGGTTGCCAAACTCCGTGTTAATCCCATGACAACTATAGGGAGAGAAACGGCATCCACCACCACATGTGTGGAACAAGCCACACGTCAAGTGCGGAGCGGTCTCATGACGACGTCGCGTAAGGTTGGCCTGGACCGCTTCAATCTCACTATCCCGTCATAAGAAGAACACAAACAAGAGGCTTGCAACAGAAAACATCAACGCGCAATAACCATGTTGCGTTCTACTCGTGAAACACATCTACGCATAGATCTAGCTCGATACCATGAAGGGTTTCGCGGCATAGTAAATCAAAAATTTCTACGAGCGAGCAGAGGAAAGCCAAGATCTAATCTAGGAGATGCAAACAACGAGAGAGATTGGATTAGATCTTCATACCCTTGAAGATTCGACAATGAACGTTCATCGGAACGTGGGTGATGTAGTCGTGCTCGCTTCTCCTCCTCGCGATCCGATCCGATCTAGCACCACAAGTGGCGGTGCCTCCGTGAGATGCACACGCAGCACTGACGCGTCTCCTCCTTCCTCGGACCAGCGAGTATGGTGGAGAGATAGATTGGATCTACAACACGACGGCGTGGTGTATATGGTGGAGAATTTCTGCTGCAGGGCTTCGCCTACAAACAGTCGGGAGGGAGAGAGGAAGGTAGCAAGGCTGCTAGGGCTTGGAGGAAGGTGTGTAGTAGTGGGCGGGAGGGGGCGCACCACCCCTCTATATATAGAGGGGGGGGGCGGCCAGCCCTTGCCCCTCCTCCAAGCCTATCTCTAGTTTAAACAATTTAAACTCTCCCTTATCTAGAAATCCTATCTCTAGTTTAAACGATTTAAACTCTCCCTTATCTAGAAATTCTATCCCGAGATTTAAACGAGTCAAATCTCTCTAGAATCGGCTGGTCCCTATGGGGCCTTGTGCCCCTGGCCCAATGCGGCCAGGACACTCCCTCATAGGCCCATGCCCCCTCCCGGAAGGTGGGGCCACGTTGGTCCCCTTCCGGAAGGTTCTAGAAGCTTCTCAATACCGATTAACCCTGGAACAATTCAACTCCAAAACTGCATTGCCATATATGAATTTTATTCTCCGGACCATTCCGAACCTCTCGTGATATCCCGGATCCCATCCGAGACTCGAACAAAAATTCATAAACCAGTTATCCAATCTATCCTAGCGTCGAGATCGTTAACGTTATGTGTGACCTGCGGGTTCGAGAATATGCGACATGATCTTCTATCAATAATCAATGGGTGCAGGCACCCATATTGACTCCCACACATTCATCGATGATCATATCGGATGAACCACGATGCCAGGATTCAATCAATCCCATATATATATTCCCTTCGTCTCGCGATATTTTACTTGCCCGAGATTCGATCGTCGGTACCGTCATACCTAGTTCAATCTCGTTCACAGCAAGTACTTTACTCGTTCCGTAATCCGATATCACTTTGTGATTAACTCCTTAACCACATGCTTGCAAGCGGTGTTGATATCGATTACCAAGTGGGCCCGAAGTATATCTCTCCGACTTGGGAGGGACAAATTCCATCTCGATACATACAACCCAACAGATACTTTCCGATCACCTGAGAGACACCTTTATGATCACCCTCTCATAGGATGACGTTTGATGACCTCAAAGCTTTCTTCCGGTACTAGGGAGTTGCATTATCTCATGGTCTAAGGAATACAATATTTGACATAGGAAAAGCTTCGCAAAGATGAACACGATGAACGATCTAATTGCTTCGCTTAGTTTGTCTCATCAATCATATCATTCTCCCAATGATATGATCTCATTATCAATTGACAACTCATGTATATGGTTAGGAAACCTTAACCATCATTGATCAATGAGCTAGTCCTTAGAGGCGTACCAGGGACACGGTGTTGTTCACAAACCACACAAGTATTAATGTTTCCGCTTAATACAATTCTAGCATGGAATATAAACTTTATCATGAACAAGAATTATAATAATAACATCTTTATTATGCCTCTAGGGCATAATTCCAACAATATCGTGAAACAAAGGGATTAAGATACTAGCGTAAAAGGTTCCGACGATCACAAGAAAGTCATCGTTGAATGTGTGGGAGTCAGTATGGTTCTCCAGATCCCGCTTCTGATTATTGATCCGAGAGGGGTCTCGATCATGTCCGCATTATTCACGAACCATAGGGTGACACACTTAAGAGACACCGACATCCAATTGGAGCAAATGTTTCATGCCGAAAGAATGAACAAGCGCAGGAATTTATTTCACTAGATAACGAAAGAGGTTTTCGGGTGAAATTGCATAAAGTGGTTATGCATATGAAATAGAATTCTAGCAAGGGGTTATTTGTGAATGTTTGTCATTAAAGTAATTGACAAAATTCTGAATAAAATAAAAGAGTTTTATTTAATGAGAGTTTGCATTAAATTTGGTGGAAATTTAATGGGAATTTGAGTGGACTTTTGAGTGGAGGGATTTTAAAGGGAATTTTGTGAGTGGAGTGT
This sequence comes from Avena longiglumis, assembly GCA_030063025.1. Taxonomy (NCBI): domain Eukaryota; kingdom Viridiplantae; phylum Streptophyta; class Magnoliopsida; order Poales; family Poaceae; genus Avena; species Avena longiglumis. The sequence goes on along the minus strand of CP125975.1, from coordinate 435,693,446 downwards.
CCACCCACATGAATGAAGGAGGGGAGGGGGCAGCCCCCATGGCCGGCGGCCACCCCCTTGGGTGCCCCCCTCCTCATATAAAAGGAGCCCCCCTCCTCACTTGTCTCTCACACCTCCTCGTGAAGGATCTCTCTCCCCCTCTAGAATTTATCCCCCATGGTCTCGGACTAGCGAGATACATGTTCCCGGTGGCTATTCGGCAAGAAAGAGTTGTGCTTCCGCTGCATCGCTGGAGCGAGGAGGCGGAGGTTGCTCGGTGCCTCGAACGTGTGTGCGAGCACGGATGCGGAGCTGATTTGCGGCGCTAGGACTTCCTCTCGATCTTGAGATCGGCAAGAGATCTACATCAACCACAAGTTGAACTCGTTAAGCTCAAATCGATCTTCAAGGGTATGTTCTCTACGGATATACATCTGCCTGTTTGTATCTAGTAGATAGATCTTGGTATATAGTTCACATCGTAGGAAAATTTTTGTTTTCTATGTCGAACCCTACAATGGTATCGAGCCGATCTATGCGTAGATACTTTACAGGTAGTACATATGAGTATGTGGGCGATGATGATCATGTTGTTGCTCCTTTGTTGTAATTTTGGATATTGGTGGCATAGTGGGATGAAGCGGCCCGGACAAACTTTACATGTCCTCGCACATGAGACCTGTTCCACGCTTGACATGCAACTAGTTTGCATAAGTGGCTAGCGGGTGTCTGTCTCTCCTACTATAGTCAATATCTATTTTGCAAGCGAGTTGTCAACAATTTGATTATCCTCGTTGTGGTTCATGTTCGTAGGTAAGAACGGTTCTATCTCGAAAGCCCTAAGCCACGTAAAACTTGCAAAGGATAAATTAGAGGCGTCTAGTTTAGATTTTTGCTGGGCTAGTGTTATGATATGGTAGTGTTGTAAGTATAAGTATGAGATGATACTCTTACAACACACATAGCGTGTAAAATCCATAGACCTTGGATTTACACATATAGGTATGATAGTGATCATACCACGATGCACATGATAGAGATCATCTGCGGGAACCATATCATTTCACTAATAAACATATGATGTTTGATAGCATCTTATATTGCTTGTTTAGCGCTTTGTAAGCATAATAAGATGATCCCTCATTTAAATATCAAGATAAGAATGTGTTCTTCCTTTAGTATGCACCGATTATGTTTTCGTCGCTCCAAGACATCACGTGATGATCGGGTGTTCTTGGATCCACGACCATATTTCGGGTGTAAAACAGTTACACACGCGAATACTAAGGTTCTAACTTGGAGAGCCTAGCATGTACATACATGGCCTCGGAACACGGACCTAAAGGTTAAGCATGAGTAATATAGTTGATATGATGCCCATTTGATGCTCGCCTTTGAAGCTATACCGACTCACGTGATGATCGGACTTGGTGTAGTGGATTTGGTTCATGTAATCACCAAAAAGGCACGAGGGATGTTGTTTTTGAGTGGGAGTTCATTCGTAATATAGATTAGTTGAACTCAATCTATCATACACTTAGTCTAAACTTTACAAATTCTGTTGTAGATGGCACCACCTGCTTTTAATTTCAATGTGTTCATGGAGAAAGAGAAACTAACGAATCGGTAGCAACTTTACCGAATGGGCCATGAATTTGAGGATTCTCCTCTGCTGCACAAAAGCAATATGTGCTAGAAGCGCCTTAGTCCCCCACCTTTTATGATGCCCCCGACGAGGAGAAGAATGTCTATCGACTCGTCAGAGGACCACAACTTAGTTCATTGCGGCATATTGTATGGGCTAGAGCCGAACTTGAAGCGTTTCAAAACGGCAATGCATTTGATACAATGGGTGAGTTGAAAATGATTTTCGACACACATGTCTTAGAGAGCTACAACGCTCTTAAAAGTTCTTTAGTCTGCATGATGGAAGAGCACAGCCCGTTAGTGAGCATGTACTCAAGATGTCGTTACGCCGATAAGCTTGTGTCCTTGGGAATATCGATTCCCATTGACTTAGGCATCCATCGTGTTCTCAGTCTCGCCACCTAGCTATAAGAGCTTCGTGATGAACTATAATATGCAAGGCATGAAGAAGTCTCCCGAGCTTACCAATGCTTAAAACTGAAGTGGAGATCAAAAGGAACATCGGTGTTGATGATCAATAGGAACACTGGTTTCAAGAAAGACAAGAAGGGAAGGGAAGTAAGGGCGGCAAGCCTGTTTCCGCTAAAAAGAAACCCCGAGTTGGACCTAAGTCGATTCGAGTGCTACTATTGTAAGGACCGTCAGAAGCGCAATCGCCTCAAGTATCTGGCGTACAAGAAGGCCGGAAGGCAAACAAAGGTATATATGATATACATGTTATTGATGTGTACTTGACTAGTGCTCGCAGTAGCACACAGGTATTTGATACCGATTCAATTGCTAATATTTGTAAATCAAATCGGGGGTTGGAACAAGCGACCGCTAGCAAGGGTGAGGTCAAGATGCGTGTCGGCAATGGATCAAGCGTTGATGTGATCGCCGCTTTAACGCCTCTCCACTTACCGTCGGGATTAGTTATAAACTTTAATAAATGTTATCTGGTGCCTGCACTGAGCATGAACATTGTATCTGGATCGTGTTTGATGCGAAGTGGTTATTCATTTAAATCCGAGAACAATGGTTGTTCCATTTATATGAATGAAATCTTTTATGGTCATGCACCGATGATGAATGGTTTATTTCTATTAGATCTCGATGATAATGTTACACATATTCATAATGTTGATGCTAAAAGGATTAAACTTAATGATGATATATCCGCATATATGTGGCACTGCCGTCTAGGTCATATTGGCGTTAAACGCATGAAGAAGCTCCATTCGGATGGACTTTTGGAATCACTTGATTATGAATCATTTGATACATGTGAGCCATGCCTTATGGGCAAGATGACTAGAACGCCGTTTTCCGGTTAAATGGAACGGGCGATAGATTTATTGGAAATCATACATTCTGATGTATGTGGTCCAATGAGTGTGTCGGCGCGAGGTGGATATCGTTATTTTTGTTACTTTCACGGATGATTTGAGTAGATACGGTTATATATACTTGATGAAACACAAGTCCGAAACCTTTGAAAAGTCCAAGGAATTTCAGAATGTAGTGGAAAATCATCGTAATAGAAAGATCAAATTTCTACGGTCCGACCGTGGAGGTGAGTATCTAAGTTACGAGTTTAGCACTCACATGAAAGATTGTGGAATTGTTTCACAACTCACACCGCCGAACACCACAAATGAAATGGTGTCGGAACGTCGTAATCGTACTTTATTAGATATGGTTCGACTATGATGTCTCTGACGGACTTGCCGTTGTCATTTTGGGGTTATGCACTAGAAACTGCTGCATTCACTTTAAATCGGGCACCATCTAAATCCGTTGAAAAGACACCGTATGAATTGTGGTTTGGAAACAAACCTAAGTCATTCTTAAAGTTTGGGGATGCGATGTTTATGTGAAGAAATTTCAACCGGATAAACTCGAACCCAAAGCGGAAAAATGCGTCTTCATAGGATACCCTAAAGAAACTATTGGGTATTCCTTCTATCACAGATCCGAGGGCAAGGTTTTTGTTGCCAAGAATGGATCCTTTCTAGAGAAAGAGTTTCGCGAAGGTGTGAGTAGTCGGAAGGTAGAACTCGAAGAGGTTGTGGAACCTTCTCTTCAAAGTATGGCGAGTAGCGCAGGAAGTTGTTCCGAGTTGGCTCCACATTGAAGAGGGAACTAATGATAATGATCATGAAACTCGAAGAGAGTACTCTAGAACCTCGCAGTCAAACAGATGCGTCAGCTCCCGAGTCAGACGAAATCCTGTCATGAATTTCATGGTTGATGAAAATGATGACCCTGCGACGTATGAAGAAGCGATGATGAGCCCGGATTCCAACAAATGGTTAGAAGCCATGAAATCCGAGATGGAATCCATGTATGAAAAACAAGTTTGGAACTTGGTGGAATTACCTCACGACCGAAAGGCCGTGGAGAACAAATGGATTTTCAAAAGGAAAACTGATGCTGATGGTAATGTGACCGTCTATAAAGCTCGACTTGTCGCAAAGGGGTTTCGACAAATTCAAGGAGTTGACTACGATGAGACTTTCTCTCCCGTAGAGATGCTAAAGTCAGTTAGGATTATGTTAGCAATTTCTGCATATTTCGATTATGAGATATGGCAGATGGATGTCAAAACCGCGTTTCTCAAAGGTAATATTGAAGAAGAGTTGTATATGATACAACCAAAGGGTTTTGTCAATCCTAAGGATGCTAACAAGGTGTGCAAGCTTCAGCAATCCATCTATGGATTGAAGCAAGCATCACGAAGTTGGAATCTCCGCTTTGATGAGGTGATCAAAGAGTTTGGATTTGTCCAAACTTATGGAGAAGCTTGTATTTACAAGAAAGTGAGTGGGAGCAATGTGGCATTTCTGATATTATATGTGGATGACATATTATTGATCGGAAACGATATAGATCTTTTAAACAGTGTTAAAAGTTATCTAAACAGCAAATTTTCAATGAAGGACCTAGGTGAAGCGTCATACATATTAGGCATAAAGATCTATAGAGATAGATCTAGGCGCCTAATAGGGCTATCATAAAGTACATACCTTGATAAGATTTTAAAGAAGTTTAAAATGGACGGAAGTAAGAAGGGTTCTTACCTATGTTGCAAGGCAAGACATTGAGTAAGACTCAAAGTCCGGCTTCAGGAAGAAAGAGAGATAATGGACAAAGTCCCTATGCTTCACCATAGGCTCTATAATGTACGCCATGCTATGTACAAGACCGGATGTGGCACATGCTATTAGTTTGACTAGGTACCAATCGGATCCGTGTTCGAACATGGATAGCGGTCAAGAATATCCTTAAGTACTTACGAAGAACTAAGGATATGTTTCTTGTATACGGAGGTGAAGAAGAGCTCGTCGCTAAGTGTTATGTCGACGGCTTTGACACCGATCCGATGACTCTAAGTCTCAATCCAATACGTATTTCTCATGAATGGCGGAGTGGTTAGTTGGAGGAGCTCCAATCAACCTGTGGTAGCGGGATCAACAACGGAGGCCGAATATGTTGTCGCTTGAGCGGCTCGGGAAGGTTTGGATGAAGGAGTTCATATCCGAACTAGGAGTGGTGGCAAACGTTGGACCCAATGGTGATCTATTGTGAAAACAATGCCATTGCCAATGCCAAAGAGCCAAGGTCTCACAAGCATTCCAAGCATATTAAGTCGGTTTCACTCCATCCATGAGCATGTCAAGGATGGAGATATAAAGATTTGTAAAGTACATACGGATCTCAATGTAGCAGATCCATTGACTAAAACTCTCCCTAGAGCAAAACATGATCAACACCGAACTCAATGGGTGTTAGATTTATCACTATGTAACTAGATTATTGTCTCTAGTGCAAGTGGGAGATCAAGGAATATGCCCCGAGAGGCAATAATAAAGTGTTTATTATGTGTATTCCAAGTATATGATAGATGTTTATTTTGCATGCTATAATTGTATTAATACGGATACGTTAATACATGTGTGTTTAATAAACAAATGAAAGTTCCTAGTTATGCCTCTCTCATAAACTAGCTCGTTGATTAACAAGATGATCAAGGTTTCGATCATGGACATTGGATGTTGTTAATAACGGATCACAACATTAGTGTAATGGTGTGATGAACATTCATCCAAGTATAGCATTAAGATCAAAGTCATTGAGTTTATATTGCTATAACAACTTACGAAGTGATCCTAATCCTTAGACCATGAGATCATGTCAATCACTAACACCTAAGAGTTTCTTGATAACATCAAACGTCACACCGTAACATGGTGATTATAAAGATGGATTCGTAACTAATAAAGTGTTATGTTGAGGCTCATGGATCGAGAGTGGAATTTGTTCATCCCGATGACGGATAGATATACTCACGGCCCTCTCGGTGATATCACATTGATTAGCTTGCAAGCAAGTGATTTGATCACTAGAATGTTATATCACAGAATGAGAAAAGAGTGCATGTCGAATTGAGATCAAACTAGGTATGGAGATACCGATGATCGAATCTCGGACATGTAATATATCGTGAAACAAAGGGATTAAGATACTAGCATAAAAGGTTCTAACGATCACAAGAAAGTCATCGTTGAATGTGGGAGTCAAGATGGGTCTCCAGATCCCGCTCGATTATTGATCCGAGAGGGTCTCGATCATGTTCGCATTATTCACGAACCGTAGGGTGACACACTTAAGAGACACCGACATCCAATTGGAGAAAATGTTTCATGCCGAAAGAATGAACAAGCGCGGAATTTATTTCACTAGATACCAAAGGTTTTCGGTGAAATTGCATAAAGTGGTTATGCATGTGAAATAGAATTCTAGCAAGGGTTATTTGTGAATGTTTGTCATTAAAGTAATTGACAAAATTCTGAATAAAATAAAAGAGTTTTATTTAATGAGAGTTTGCATTAAATTTGGTGGAAATTTAATGGGAATTTGAGTGGACTTTTGAGTGGAGGGATTTTAAAGGGCATTTTGTGAGTGGAGTGTCCACCCACATGAATGAAGGAGGAGGGCAGCCCCATGGCGTGCCACCCCTTGGGTGCCCCTCCTCCTATAAAAGGAGCCCCCTCCTCACTTGTCTCTCACACCTCCTCGTGAAGGATCTCTCTCCCCCTCTAGAATTTATCCCCCATGGTCTCGGACTAGCGAGATACATGTTCCCGGTGGCTATTTGGCAAGAAAGAGTTGTGATTCCGCTGCATCGCTGGAGCGAGGAGGCGGAGGTTGCTCGGTGCCTCGAACGTGTGTGCGAGCACGGATGCGCTGCTGATTTGCGGCGCTAGGACTTCCTCTCGATCTTGAGATCGGCAAGAGATCGTCTATATCAACCACGAGTTGAACTCGTTAAGCTCTGTCGGTCTTCAAGGGTATGTTCTCTACGGATATACATCTGCCCGTTGTTTGTATCTAGTAGATAGATCTTGGTATATAGTTCACATCGTAGGAAATTTTTTGTTTTCTATGCTGCGAACCCTACACCCACACGTCCGAGACGAGTGTCCCGAGCGAATTGAACTTCGCTCTGTGGACCGCGTCGTCTTCCTCCGAGCCGGAGTATGTTTCCTTATCGTCACTCTCCACGTCGAAGATGTGACCCCACCATGCGGGAGCGGGCGCAGGAGCTGGAGGCAACACGTGCACCACCGGCGACGGCGCATGGAGGCGCGGGCCCATTCTCATGGAAGCCTGAGAGTTACCCGCCTCGGCATCGTGTGTAGAGGCTCAAAGCCGAACCCGGCCCACGTCGGGAAGGTCATGTGGGAGCGCGCGAGGGCGCAACGCACGCGGGCCTGCTCGGAGCGGCGCCGGCGGACCTCCTCGTCGCTCGGCGGAGGCGCTGGAGATCCCTCCGCGCTGTGTTGAACGGCCACCTTGTCCGGCCAAATTCCGGCACGATTGGCCGGCCATGGAACAGAGGGGTGGCTGGGAGGTGGTGGGTGGCGGCGATTAGATTTCTGGCGAAAGACGCATCCGGAATCTGAGCGGGCGACAGCGGCGATGGTTTCTATGTGGGGGAGAAGGGGAAGAATGGTTACTGCATCCGACCCTCCAGTCCTGAATATATGCGGGACGAATGGTTTTGCGGAAAACGGCAAAATTACGGTACGACACAGTTTGCAATATCTACAAAAGCCAGTTTTTAGGCTCGATACCACACATCGGCCTAAAATTTTGTGGTATGGTCGATATGCGAATCTGCTAGAGATTCTTTAATGGCATCTCCACCGGACCGACCCAAATGGTCACCCCAAATGGTCCGTGTGTGTTCGTTTTGGTCGGTCGTCAAGTATGGGTAGAGGTCCGTCATCCGCCAACCAAAGAATATGACCATTTGTCCGCCATGGCCGTGGCTGGACAGGGATTCATATGTTTGCAAATTTTGTCACAAAATTAATTTTTGGATGCAAATAAACTAGATTATATAATCAAATTGAAATAGTGCTTACATATAAATAATTTAGGCCCACATGGTTCGATATAAAATAACCAAACCGTCATTCACATTACACAAAACAAATAAATGATTAAATATTAAGATTTTTCGCACGAGCCCATATATGCTCAACCAAATCCAGTTGAAGTCGTTCATGGGTTTGCATGTAACGCAATGCACTCGCGTGAAATCTTCCCAAGAACCTAGACCTGGCTTTGGCTCAACCAACTGACCCTGAAAGTCTCAGCCTTGGTCCAAGATGCTGTCATCACGCTCGTCCTCGACGATTATGTTATGCATGATGATACAAGCAATCATCACATCCCACATACTTTCTGTGCTCCAGGTTCTAGAAGGATACCGAACACTAGCCCACCTTATCTGAAGCACACCAAATGCTCGATCCACATCCTTCCTAGGAGCCTCTTGCTCTTTCGCAAACCTCTTGCACTTCTCATCTCTAGGATTGTGGATTGTCTTCACAAAGGTGGCTCGGGAGGGGTAGATACCGTCAGCAAGATAGTAACCCATATCATATGGATTGCCATTGATCTGATAAGAAACCTGTGGGACATTGCCTTCTGCCAGCCTAGCAAACACAGGAGAGCGCTGCAGCACATTGATGTCATTGTTTGCCAAAAAAGGAGTGCCACATCCAGAGATCCTGTGATGCAACGGCCTCTAGTATGACAGTGCACCCATCTGCATGTCCTTTGAACTGCCATTGCCAACCAAATGGGCAGTTCTCCCCTGCCAATACATGCAGTCGATACTGCCAAGCATACCAGGAAACCCCCTTCTCTCGTTGATGAAAAAAAGACGAGCAGTGTCTTTGGTGTCTGGCTCTCTTAGGTAAACTTTGCCAAACACTGCAATAACCGTGCTACAAAACCGGTACATAGCCTCATGGAATGTGGAATCGCTCATGCGCATGTAGTCGCCGAGGAGGTCACCGAAACTCCATATGCAAGCTGCCGAATGGCAGCAAAACATTTTTGGTAAGAGGAGAATCCAATCTTATCGGTGCAATCGTACTTGGCCTCTAAGTAGCTATCGTACTCTGTCACCCCATTGAGAATTTGCAAGAACAGGTCCCTCGACATCCGATAGCGGCGACGAAATGCCTTTTCTTTAAAAACTGGATTAGTTGGATGGAAGTAAAGATGTATGTGGCCACCTTCTCGGTCGCGCTCCTGGTTGGCTTGGTGCCGCTTGGACGAGCCATCTTTGCGTGGCGGCAGGAGGTAGTGGTCATGCACCATTTGTGCAGCCGCCATCACAATCTCGGTCTCATCGTCGGACTCCTCCTCGGAAGATAACTCCACAAAATTCTTGTAGAAAAACTCCATTTTCCTTTGGCTACTGCCCATCTGCAAAGTATGCGGCCGTTAATGGCGATGGCAACTCCCGAAGCGGGCTAGACAAAACCTAGAAAGGACCGATGAACGTACCTCAGGAAATTGATCGAGCAGGTTATACGCACGCAGAGGATGTCGCATGCCCAGTCCAATGGCGGAGACCAAGGGCGACGAGACTGCCTGTGGAGCGGCCAGACAACTCCGACAACGCGCGTGGCCTGCGATGGTGCTCGATATCGCGGGAGGCGTCGGCGGCAACAAGCTGTGACGGTGGCTTTGGCGGCGGCAAAGACTGCTCCTACTCTAGACCGAGCGATATGAAGTGCGCGAGGGTTTGGGGAAGGAGAGCGTCTGCTGTGCCACTGACGGGAGGCGAATTATTGGGAGGACACCCCGCGCTGTCCGCGCTGTCCGGACCGACGCAACCGAACCCCAGATTAGATGCATGGATGGATCAGACCGGACACGTTTTGCTTAATGGGTCGGCCTGCTGGAATGCCGCGCTTGTCCACACGGACAGTTTCGGACACACACAAACCGTTTAGGTCGTCTCGATGAAGATGCCCTAACGCCCCATCCATATCGTCTTGCTTGCAAAACACCCGCACGAGAAACACACGAACTTTAGGAGACTCAATTAATTGGACATCAGTCTCGATCCGATCTGGGGGTTACAAAAATCAGGGCATGCCATAACATACATGGCCTTGTGGTCGTCGCTGACGGCCGGCCTACTCTGTCTGAGCCCGGCCAGCCGACACATAACATGCCATGCATGCACGAGACGAGACAGTCTGCTCAGATCTCTGCATATACATGCATGTTTCACCTTGGGATTAAAGATCAGAGTGAAAACATGGCATGGAACCAAAGCTACTGTGCGTGAGAGATCGTGGAAAAAGGCCGGAAAGTCCTTTTGGCCTGTGAGATCCGGTGCTCCCTGCATATTAAAGAAAATTAAAACTATATTTACTAGTTTTAAAAAATATGAAAAAAAATCTTAAAAATAAGTAATGATGCACCCACAAGCGTGTAAAATCTTAATTTGAAATATTCTGTATTCTGAACTACACAAAAATGACAAAGTTTGGATTTTTTAGATTTGAAATCACTATACTTAGATCTATATGTTTGTTATTTTTGTGTAGCTTAAAATACAGATTATTTCCAATTGATATTTAACACATTTTTTATATACATCACCGGCTATATCTCGATTTATTTTCAAAAAGTTTTGGAACTCCAAAATATGATTCTTTTTCATTTTTTAAAAAAACTAGATCAGTGGTGTCCATATGTACCAAATTTCCACTTGAAAAAGGCAAGTTTCTCACTCACATCACTTGCATGTCTAGCTATTGTTGGATTATTTGGCATAATTTTTATAATTAATTTTAAAATATAAATCATGACAGCAATAACTATACTCACGTGAACCTCTAACATACTAGATGTATTGATCCATATGAACAGTAGCAGAATATATGCTGTAACAGCCATAATAAAACAACAGATGAGATGACAGTATACGTACCGATCGGTTGCCGATGAAGTCGTCGTTGATGCAACGTTTGCTGTAGTCTGTCGAAAAATTCGGTGTTGAAGACGAGTTGCCCGTGGACCAAGCGATCATCCAGGAAGACGCATCATGATGACGGATTTGAGCAGTCACGCGGAGCGCTTCCGAAAAACCTTATTCGCCCTCTCCCGTACATGATCACAAATGCGAGTGGTTTCGCAGACTTGCTCTCCCGTTCGCCGGTGCACGCCGGCAAGCGTGATAGAGTAAACTACGGTGACGGCGCAAACTGAGAGGCTGACAAAACCCTAGATTGGTTCAGTGTTGTGCGTTATGGAAGCCGCATGTCTAACCACATATATTTTCCTGAGCACCAAAATAAAGCTCGACTCGGCTCGATTTCCACAACACGTGATGTGACGAGACGAGCGGGCGGGCGGGCGAGCGGCGTCATCGTCGTCGGAGGAGCGCGCGTGTGGCTCTCTTATCGTCACTCACTTACAAAGTGGTGCAACACTCCACCTTATAAGGTGGTGCAACTCTCCTTCAATTTCCCATGTGAGACTAAACTTTAGCTCACACTACTCTTGCCATACACATGTGAGCTGCCACCAACTTGGGCCAAATCACATATGGGCTTCCACACACATGGGCTTTGAGATTTAGGGAAAATCTAAAATCACACATGAGTGTAATGATTTAGCCCATTATTTTTAACAATCTCCCACCAGATCTCAAATGCCTTTTTGAAGATTTGCCAATCCTGGCTACTTATTCATATACCAGTGTTTCAGTAGAGACTGTTAAGTTAATCTTCTGCCTAGAATCTTGAGCTACGTCTATCAACAACTTGAAAAATGGACGAACCTTAATTACAAGTTTGGTGCCAATAGATTTCACTCAAAATTATAACTGGTACCTGGCTACCAGTAGCCTACCCTGTGGGTTGGAGCATATGTGTCATACTCCCCGGTCTCTTCATGAGTTTATTAGAGATCACCCAAATCTCATAGACCGCAACGTTTATAGTTGAACTCATATAGATGTGTCCTTTCAAGAATGCCCTGTAGAACGACGTCCTTGATAGTTATATCCAACAAAAACACATTAAGGCATGTTGTCAACTTGCCTTAAAAATTATGAGAGTTATGTATCTTCACATAGAGAGGGTTACAAAATACTCTCCTCAGTCAAACCACTAGCTTGTTCTTCCCAGGTCCTAATTCACGAGATCCCCGATCGCATAGGTTGGGTTACCACTAAGGTGTGACATCCATGGGTCTCAACCCCATCTCACTCGATGCACTTTCTATCATATTTCTTGATAGTCCCTTTGTAAAGGGATCTGTCAGGTTTTTGTCTGTTTGAATATACGTAACAGTAATTACTCCGAAGTTTCTCAATTTCCTGACAGATTTCAAACGTTTCTTCACGTGTCTTGATGACTTCGCGTTATCCTTAGAATTGTTCACCTTGACAATAACAGTTTGGTTGTCACAATTCAAAAGGATTGCCGGCAAGGGTTTTTCAACCACAGGCAAGTCCATCAAGAGCTCACGCAACCATTCCGACTCAACAGTGGCTATGTCTAAAGCAGTAAGTTCTGCTTCTATAGTTGACCTCATCAATATGGTCTGTCTACAAGACCTCCATGACACTACGCTACCTCCAAGGGTAAACACATACCTGCTCGTGGCGTAGAGTTCATCAATGTAAGAGATCCAGTTTGAATCACTATATCCTTCAAGCACAGTAGGGTGACCTGAATAGTGAATGCCATAGCTCATTGTACCACATAGATAGCGCATGACCCTTTCAAGTGCATGCCAATGATCATACCCGGGTTAGACATGAACCTACTCAAGTTGCTCATAGCAAAAGAGATATTGGGTCTTGTAGCGCTTGCTAAGTATATGAGAGAACCAACAATTTGTGAATATTTCAATTGATCTGTTGTTTCCTTCTTATTCTTTCTTAATGTCAAACTGGGATCATAAGGTGTTGGAGAAGTCTTGCCATCAATAAAGCCAAATCGGCTCGAGACCTTTTAAACATAATGAGATTGCGCTAAAGTAATCACATTCTCGTTCTTAATAAGCTTGATGTTCAGAATCACATTAGCCTCTCCCAGATCTTTCATATCAAAACTCTTTGACAAGAAAGACTTGACTTCATTTATCACTTTCATGTTTGTACTAAAGATCAGAATGTCATCCATGTACAAACATAATATAACACTATCACCCCCACCATGGCGGTAGTAAACACACCTATCAGCCTCATTAATAACAAAGCCAGCAGAAAGTAGAGTTTTGTCAAACTTCTCATGACATTGCTTAGGTGCTTGTTTTAAGCCATATAAAGACTTTAATAACTTGCACACCTTTGTCTCTTCACCTTTTACCACAAACCCATCCGACTGATCCATATAGATCTCCACTTCCAACTTTCCATTAAGGAAAGTTGTCTTCATGTCCATTTGATGAACGAGAAAACCATAAGAGGCAGCCAGGGACAGTAGTACTCGAATGGTGGTCAGTCTAGCGATAGGTGAATAGATTTCAAAGTAATATTCACATTCTTTCTATGTGTAGCCCTTAGCTACAAGATGTGCCTTGTACTTCTCAATAGTATCATCAGGCCTTAGCTTCTTCTTGAACACCTACTTACAGCCCACATGTTTACAACCATAGGGTCGGTCTGATAATTCCTAAGTTCCATTAGAAAGAATCGAGTCCATCTCATTTTGGACAGCTTCTTTCCAATCATCTATATCAGGAGATGCATATGCCTCAGCAATGGATCTAGGAGTATCGTCCACAAGGTTCATGATGAAATCATTACCAAAGGATGTTGCAATCCTCTCTCTTACTCCTCGTGAGAGGTTCATCGTCATCCTTCTCAAGGACTTTCTCATGTGGTTGTTCAAAATTCTCAATAGATGCACTAGATTTAGGAAGTATTTCAAAAGAAATTCTACCAATCTATGCATATGTTTCATAGGAAACACATTCTCAAAGAATGTTGCATCATGAGATTCCATTATAGTATCAACATGCATATCAGGTACCTCAGATTTAACCACAAAAAATTTATAGCCTACACTCCGTGGAGCATATCCTAGAAAGATGCAATCCACTGTCTTAGGTACAAGCTTGCGTTTCCTGGGTATTGGTATGTTGACCTTCGCCAAACACCCCCAAGTGCACAAGTACGAAAGTGATGGTTTTATCCCAGCCCACTCCTCATAAGGGGTCTTTTCTTTATTCTTGTTAGGAACTATATTTAGGACATGACATGAAGTCAACAAAGCCTTCCTCCACCATGCCTTTGATAAACCAGCAGTGGCTAACATGGAATTCACCTAGTCAGTCAGCGTGCGGTTTTTGCTCTCGGCAACCTTGTTTGATTGGGGCGAGTAGGGAGGCATCCTCTCATGAATAATTCCATGTTCCTCACAGAATTCATCAAATATTTTTGGAAAATACTCACCACCACGATCCAACCTAAGACGCTTGATCTTTCTCTCTAGTTTATTTTCAACTTAGGCCTTATAAATTTTAAAGTAGTCTAAAGCCTCATCTTTAGTTTGAAACAAGTAAACATTGCAGAATTTAGTAGCATCATCTATCAATGTCATGAAATATCTATTTTCACCTTTTGTCAACACACCATTCATATCGCATAGATAAAAAATGTATGAATTCTAGAGGTGCCAAGTATCTCTCCTCGGCAGCCTTGTGAGGCTTTCGAGGTTGTTTTGATTGCGCACAACTATGGCACCTAGAACCTTTGGCAATAGTGAAATTCAGAATTAAACTCATAATGGACATCAAACCAAAATTAATGTGACATAAATGAGAATGCCAAACACTAGTATCATAAATTAACACCACCACAAATATGATACACGGATTTATTACAAAACTCTAAAAGTGAAAATCGGAACAAGCCTTTGTACTCATAACCTTTACCAATAAATTTTCCATGTTTCGAAACAATGGCTTTATTAGATTATAACACAACCTTAAACCCATCTCCGCATAGAAGGGAGCCTCTAACGAGATTCTTGTTCATAGTAGGGACATGTGGCACGTTCCTCAGCTCCACGATCTTTCCAGAAGTAAACTTCAGATCCACCATGCCAACACCATGAACAGAAGCACGTGATCTATTCCCCATTAGGACGAATGAATCCTGAGCGACCTAATAAGAAGTGAACATAGATATGTTAGCACACACATGAACATTAGAACCTGTATCAATCCACCAACATGGTGATTGAAATACTGAAAGAACATTAAATAAATTACCATACCCATTAGTGTTGCTAGCGGTCACGACATTGACAGTCTTCCCACTTTTCCCTCTGCGATCTGCACGTTCTTGGCAGTCCTTGGAAAAGTGTCCGAGCTCTCCACATGAATAGCAACATATCTCGGCCTTGTTCAGCTTCTTCTTGAAGGTTGTAGTCTTTTCAGGCTTGTTGAAGGGGGGTTTATAGTTCCCTTTGTTCTTGCCGAAGGTCTTCTTCTACACCATGCATGTTGGTGCTAGACTGACCCTCACCTCCTCTCTCAGCAGTGTTCTTAGCCCGAGACTTATCCTCAACATCAAGAGATGCTATCAGGTTTTCAACCGATATCTCATGTCTCTTATGTTTGAGAGTTGTGGCGAAGTTCATCCATGAAAAAGGCAAATTTGCAATAATGCACCCAACCACAAACTTGTCGGGTAAGATACACTTAAGGATTTCAAGCTCCTTGGCAAAGCACTGTATCTCATGAGCTTGCTCGACTATAGAACACTTGTTAACCATCCCGTAATCATAAAATTTCTCCATGATATACAGATCATTGCCAGCATATGCTATACCAAATTAGTGTTCAGTGCCTCACAGAGCTCTTTTTCCATCTATGATGTGCATGTACACATCAAACAACTTGTTATCAAGAACACTCAGAACGCATCCCACAAAGGCAAGATTGATTTCCTTGAACTTGTTCTGAACCTCGTCAGATGTAGTTCCTTTAGGTAAACCCTCACTAGCCTCGAATACTTTTAGAGCTTGCAACCACATCGTGGTCTTATACTGCCACCTCTTAAAATGAACACCGATAAACTTTTACGGTTTCATTGCATCGGCCAAGTGCCCCATGTTTAACTCAGGAAATTGCCTATAATAAGGTTTTTGTATTGTAGGATTATTAGGAATAATTTTCACAATTAATTCTAGAGTATAAATCATGACAGCAACAACTACAATCACGTGAACCTCTAACATACTAGATATATTGATCAATATGAACAGTAGCAGAGTATATGCTCTAATAGCCATAGTAAAGCAACAGATCAGATCACATTATATGTACTGATCGGTTGCCGATGAAGTTGCCGTTGGTGCAGAATTTGCTGTAGCATGTCGAAGAAGTCGGTGTTGAATACGAGTCACCCGTGGACCAGGGGATCGCCCATGAAGACGCGCCCGTGATGACGAACTTGAGTAGTCACGCGGAGCGCTTCCCAAAAACCTTATTCGCCCTCTCCCATAGATGATCACAAAAGCGAGTGGTTCCACAGACCTGCACTCCCGTTTGCCGGTGCACACCGGCAAGCGGGATGGAGTAGACTACGGTGACAGTGCAAATAGAGAGGCTGGAAAAACCCTAGATTGGTTCGGTGTCATGCATTATGGAAGCCGCATGTCTAACTACACACATTTTCCTGAGCAGCAAAATAAAGCTCGACTCGGCTCGATTCCCGCAACCCGCGGCAAACGTGCACGCATCGTGATGTGACGAGACGAGCGGGTGGGCGGGCGTGAGAGTGATGTCGTCATCGTCGGAGGAGCGCGTGTGTAGCTCTCTTATTGTCACTCATTTACAAAGTGGTGCAACACTCCACCTTATAATAAGATGGTGCAACTCTCCTTAAACTTCATATGTGGGACTAAACTTTAGCTCCCACTACTCTTGCCACACACATGTGAGCTACCACCAACTTGGGCCAAATCACATATGGGCTTCCACACACATAGGCTTTGAGATTTAGGAAAAATCTGAAATCGCACATGGGTATAATGATTTTGCACATTATTTCTAATAGCTATTTCAGCGGTGCCACCGGATAAGACTAGATAAGATTAGTCAACCATTCTATTTTCATTACCTCCTTTTCACAGAATGCGCCTAAGACAACGATCAAAGCGCTATTACCCACACTCAATTTCAGATTTAAATTGCACCACCAAGTTAGTCAATTTTACATATAGGTTCACAAAGAAACAAACATATCCGATAATATGTTCATCTTTAAACATGCTTTCGTATCGTTTTATAACTAAAGCTGAACCACTTAAACCGATTGATAGTGGTGTAGAAACCCCCATATAAGCAAGTTAAAAGATAAAAGAGACAAAGAGAGAGGGAGAGGTGAGAACACTGATACGTCGAAAACGTATCTATAATTTTTGATGATCCATGCTTGTTTAGTATCTACTTTGCTTTGCTTGTCTACACTTTGAGGTGCTTTTTACATGTTTTCTGGTACTAACATACTAACAAGTTGCAACAGCGATGCGGATGCTTTTCGCTGTTTTTGGTTTGGAAAAGTTATTAAAGAAATATTCTCGAATTGGACGGACAAACGCGTCAAAGTCAATTACTTTCCATGGGGAACAATAAGTCCAGAGGGGAGACGAGGCAGGCAGCCAGACCCCAGTGCCTGTGGGTGGGCCGTGCACAGCTAGGGTTTGGCCCCCCTGGTCGCCTCCTCGGCCTCCCCTTCGCCTATAAGAATCCCCCGATGCAGAAACCCTGAGTACCTGATCAAATCTCCACAAAATCGTCTGTAGCCGCCGCCACCATCGTCCCTAGATCTGGGGGGGGGGGGGATCTGAAGTTCTTCCCGGCACCCTGCTGGAGGGGAGATCATCCTGGAGGTATTCTCTCCGGTATGATGTGTGAGTAGTTCCACCTTGGACTATGGGTCCATGTAGTAGCTAGATGGTTGTATCTCCTCCTTTGTGCTTTCATGTATAGATCTTGTGAGCTCCATTCATGATCAAGATCTAATCTATTTGTAATCATGCATGTTGTGTTTGTGGGGATCCGATGGATATTGAGATTATTAAGCTGGTTTGATTAACGGTTTTGTCTTTATTATTCTTTCATGTCTGTGTTGTTTGTGATCTTGCATGCTCTCTGTTGTTAGTAGCTATCTTGGCCAAGTAGTTGCTAGTGACTCCAAGAGGGGGTATTTATGCTCGATAGTGGGTTCATGCCTCTAGTTTCCAAGGGAAGTGATAGAAATCTCTTGGGTTGTAGATGTGCTGTTGCCACTAGGGAGAAAATAACGGTCTCTTGTTCATGGAACATGTGGACTGTTTACCTTACACACTTTGCTTAAAGCAGGTGTCTGTTGCTTGCAACTTAATACTGGAGGGGATTCAGATGATAACCTGAAGGTGGAATTCTAGTCATAGATGCAGTTGGATGGCGGTCTATGTATCTTGTTGTATTTTCCAATCGAATCTCATAGGATCTTTCTGACTAGTAATTGCATTGTTATGCCTTGCTCAGTTCCTATCAATTGCCCTCCTATAATTTGTTTACCCTTCATGCCATGATGTTTATCTAAGGAGAGCACATCTAGTGAACTATGGACCCCGGTCCAATATTTACCATTGATACATCTTCCACCGTTACTTGTTTACTTGCTGCAAACCATTACCTTCCACACAGTACGTTTAATCCTTTGTTACAGCAAACCGGTGAGCTTCACAACCTCACTGATTCATTGGGACAAAGTCTTGAGTTTGTGTTGTGCAGGTCTCCGCGTTGCTTGCAACACCTGTGTGACGTTTCCTTCCTCCTTCTGGTTCGATAATCTTGGTCTCTACTGAGGGAAGACTTGCCGCTGTGCTCATCACAGCTTGCTCTTGGGGTTTCCAACGAAGTGCTAACCGGCACCATCAACAAGTTTTCTGGCGCCGTTGCCGGGGAGGCTAAGGACGTCTTTACTAGGGGAGTCCTTCACTTCCTTTCTCTTTACTTTGTTTTTAGTTTGCTTTGTTTCTTTCGCTTGGTTTTGTTTGCCTCTTTTCAAAAAACCCAAAAAAAATTAGTCTAGTTTGGTTTTCTTTCTTTATTCAAAAGACACAAAAAAATTAGTTCCTGCTCTAGTTGCCACCTTGCTCTAGCTCACCATGTTGCTCCCCAAGTTCTCCCTGAAAGATCTTGCAATAGGTAGTGGCTCCATAATTGGGAAAGATAATATTGAAAAATTCTTCAACTATGTTAGCAAGCATGAGGATATTGAGGATAAATCTATAGCAGAGCTTGCTCCTAATTATGAGATTGCTGCAGCTTCTTTAGTTCATATGTTGGAGGCTAGGTTTGTTAGCCTTAACCCCTTCATACAATTCTTGTTCCTAAAACTAAAAGAAGAAAAGAATGCTGAAAAGAGAGAATTCATCCTTGAAACCTTACCAAAAGAATTTCATGATGTTGCTAGGGAGGCCAAAAAGGTCTTTGAGCGTTTCAATATGCTAGGATCAAGTGTAGATGTTGTGGGTATTTCTGATAAAACTAAGTCTAGAGAAGAATTCAAGATACCCATACCCTTTAAGCTTGTTGGAATGCATGAAGCCTTTGAAAAGAATATTGATTGGATTGCTCCTGAAAATCTCTTTGATGAAAGTAGTAGACCAAAGAGAGATGAGAAGGGATCCTCCAAAACCCATTTGGATGAGATATCTTTCATAGTTGAAGACTTTGCAAGAATGGATGTTAATGCTTCTTCATTTGAAAATACTTGATTCTTCTTGCTTCTTGTGCCTAACTTAATGGCATTAAAGAAAAGTTCTTGTTGGGAGATAACCCAAGAGTTTCCTTGAGTCATGGAAGTTATTACTTCAGTAATGACCAATGCTTATCCTTTTGTTTGCCTATTGTGCCAAGAATGACCTCTAATGAGAGGGAAGTAAGATTTGGGGAGTTGCTGTCCCGAATCAGATTTCTGTCCTCCACCAAACAAAATCATGAGGAGTCTCTGTAACTCGGATTGAGGTAAAAATTTACGAATAAATCCCCTAGTATGTTAGCTAAGTTTCGTTAGTTCAACACTTTTTTATTTGAGCAACAGAAGATGTTCAAAAAATCGGTTTCTATCTGTTGGTCTATTTTGACAGATTTCTGCCATTATTTGTATTTTCTTCTTATTGATTCCTTTTTGAGTTCTCTTTAGGTGAATTGAGATTTTTAAAGGAGTTACTACAGTATCTTGTGTTTTTAGTGAAAATCCTTGCTATTCCAAAGCTTTTCCAGGGGTCTAATATCTTTTGAATAAACTATTGTTGCTAATGAAGATTGTGTGAAGTTTTGTATGAAAGAAAAAATTTAGGTGTAAAGAGAGAATGGTGCAATGAGATGAAGAATGGACAAAAGCTCAAGCTTGGGGATTCCACCATGGTGTCACCCCAAGAAATATCCAAGAGGTACAAGCGTCAAAGCTTGGGGATGCCCAAGGCATCCCCTTCTTCATTAATAAAAAGCTCAGGTCTGTCTAGACACTTCGTTTTTATTGTTTCATGCATAGTTCTGTTGTTCTTGGATTGTCTTAGTTTTCGTTTAATTTGCTTAGGTTGTTTAGTTTGCTTGAACAAAGTAGTTTGGACCCCTGTTCTCGTTGTGTTGTTTTACAAATAAGTTGCTTGGTGTTTGGAAAGGAGTAGTAAGTTCTTGCTTGAAGTGCAAGAGGAGCTTGCATTGACTGTGACTTATACTTTAGCATGACATGCTAGATGTTGTTTTGACCTTATGCTTAGTGATTATTGTTGTAGCATGTCTTGTTCCAAACAGTTAGGATTGCTTAGTGTGCCTTAAAGAAATTATGCGTTGTTTTAGCATGCAAAAGCATAGTATTGTGGTATTCTCCTTTGATGCTTTGCTTCGGTTGACTTGGCACATGCTCACACCATGTTATTAATATGACAAGTCACCATTAGCCTCTATGATCATTTAGTACTTGACTTGTAATACCACTATTTGCTTTGATTAGTATGCTTTGTTGCTCTGCATGATTATGGCCATTATGCTCTCTTAGTTGGTTGCTCCCAGTCTTTTGCTAGCCTACACTTGTATGAGTAAGTTATACTCATGCCTCCAACTCCCAAGAAACCAAGTTATTCCAAAGTGTCCACTATAAACTCCTATGCATGGTGTGTTACACTATTCCAAGTATATTCTTGTTTTCAACTATCTTCCAGTTTAAAACTATTTTGTTATGTGAAAACTTAGTGATTAAAGCCCTCACGAACTTGATGGCACACTTTATATTCTTCGCCCCTAATAAACTTGAACCATTGTGACAACTTTGTTGTATATGCTTTCACTTATAAGTTGGAATTAGCAGAACCGTGCTGTCATGGGGAACGTTTTCAACATTGCACTTGTACCTTGTTGTAATCAGTTGATATCATGTTATTTTGTCTATGGATGTCACTGGTGTGAAATAAATAGGGAACTTGTAAGTCCGTGGAGTTTGTATTCTGTGTTAGAGAAACGCCTGGGCCACTAGCCTAAGCCATGCCTAATCATGGTGGAAACTTGCAGCATAACCATAGTGAGCTATCTATGAAGCATCCTCAATAAAAATCTATGCATATGGTAAATAAAAAGATTACTGAGATGCTCATTGTCTGCTTGCCTTGTCATTTTGGTTATGGGAAAGCTCTTGTACCATGTGCAAGGGGTACCCCATTGGCGGTTCTCTATGATATGCATGTACTTACAATGACAAGAACTTACCTGGACCCAAAGTTGAGTATGCATGAGGTGTGGCCCTTGTATTCAAGGGGCATGAGATTGCAAACTTATACTTCGTCAAGCATATACTGTAGCTTTGCCACTTTAATCTTAACCACTTCAAGATGCTTATGATAGGGGCAATGAGGGCTGAAAGCTAACAAGTACCATAATTTTTGGAAGCTCTTTTTGAAACTTGTAATCCCTGCTTCCTTTACAAAAAGGCCTTTCTTCCATCATTATTGAGTCTCCACGTTCTACCTTTAGGCACCATTAAGAGAGCATAGTTGTCATTTTGTGTGCAATGTTCCAAAGCTTATTAATTGATGCATATTGTGATATTACTTGTTCTTGTGCTATTTGTTTCTATTCATCCTTGTGAACTTTGAAGGTGTCCTATGCATCTATTTGCTACTCTATGAGGGACAAGCTGATTGCCACTATGCTATGTTTTCTGCATGTGAAACAAAAAATGTTTTTCAATGCATATTATTCATGATCTTTGTTTGTAGCTTGCCATGTTGCATGCATAGTTACTATGTCCTATTGTTAGAACTCCATCTTTCATGCACATGTTTAGAGTTCTTTGATCCTAGCTTTCAATGCTTGCAAATGGTTGGATCTTTATTGTGAGGGTGCATGTCACCTCAAAAATTATTCTTTTATCACTTACCTACTCGAGGACGAGCAGGAGTTAAGCTTGGGGATGTTGATACGTCGGAAACGTATCTATAATTTTTGATGCTCCATGCTTGTTTAGTATCTAATTTGCTTTGCTTGTCTACACTTTGAGGTGCTTTTTACATATTTTCTGGTACTAACCTACTAACAAGTTGCAACAGTGCCATATGCCTGTTTTCTGCTGTTTTTGGTTTCAGAAAAGTTAGTAAAGAAATATTCTCAGAATTGGACGGGACAAACTTCAAAGTCAATTACTTTCCATGGGGAACAATAAGTCCAGAGGGAAGACGAGGAAGCGGGCCAAGGCAGCCAGACCCCCCCAGGCGCAGCCAGGGGTGGCCCGTTCCTGGATAGGGTTTGTCCCCCCTAGTCGCCTCCTTGGCCTCCCCCTTCGCCTATAAGAAGCCCCCGATGCAGAAACCCTGAGTACCCGAACAAATCTCCACGAAACCTTCTGTAGCCGCCGCCACCATCGTCCCTAGATCGGGAGGGATCTGAAGTTCTTCCCGGCACCCTGCCAGAGGGGAGATCATCCCGGAGGCATTCTCTCCTGTATGATGAGTGAGTAGTTCCACCTTGGACTATGGGTCCATGTAGTAGCTACATGGTTGTATCTCCTCCTTTGTGCTTTCATGTATAGATCTTGTGAGCTCCGTTCATGATCAATATCTAATCTATTTGTAATCATGCATGTTGTGTTTGCGGGGATCCGATGGATATTGAGATTATTATGTTGGTTTGATTAATGGTTTTCTCTTTATGATTCTATCATGTCTGTGTTGTTTGTGATCTTGCATGCTCTCCGTTGTTAGTAGCTATCTTGTCCAAGTAGTTGCTAGTGAGTTGAACCATGGACGGCGGTGGAGGAAGGTTGGAAGATTCACCCTCATTTGCATCACCTCGTGCATGAGCACGAGTACGGGCACAAGAAGTGTCACCCATCCTGAAAGAACAAAAAGAAGGTTAGACAAAGGATTCAAAGAAACAAGACATAAAGATGAACAAAGAGTACTTGATATAAATGTATCATCTTATCAAGCATGGTAGTATCAAAGAATATATACTAATGTATACACTAACCAGATGACTTACAAACCATGACAATGGAATGCTAAGATGTTACATACCAAGCAAAACTGAGATCTCTTAGAACTCTGAGAAAAATATTATTAGCCCTCTTCCTTGGAAGGATAGCAGTGGGTGGTTGACCACGACCTTTACCTTGCTTTCGCTGAGACCATGAGTCACGCAATAAGTATGGTTCCGCCGTACGGGTCAAATCCCGAAGCCGGTATATGTGAGGCGAGGTTGGTTTACCAGGGGCGCTATCTACCCCAAGCAACCCGGTCCACGCTTCCCTACCTGTTATGATGCACCTCCATCACCTCATCTTTCGAAAACGTTTTCAATGCGTATGCCAAATGGAAAGCCCAAACTATGTGACTCATGGAATCTACTAGGCAAGTTAGTCATTCAAGGGGTTCCTAAGCCCCGTGTGGCTGTATGCTCATCTCGGTTCCAAAGGCAAGAACTCAGTTCCTAGTTGTGGCAAGTACGGGATTACAAATACCACACCCAACGTGGCCTACCATACAAGCCTTAGCATATTTAGTTAAAATCCTTCGAGGATGTCACCATCTCCTACCTTTCTAGATACTCCGGCATCTCTGATTCATCATTCGGATAGATCAGACGTTATTACTATGCATGGCTAAGCTGTCGATCTCAGAAGCTCTAGCAACGCTCAGATGCCAGACCTAGGTATGCTAGGAGCAGTGGATCAGGAGTAATAGGCTACAACAGGGAAACTATGCAGCAGATAGGTAACACTAACTACTGACAAAAGACTGTATTTGGAATCATGTGCATCATAGCGAGAAAGTAATATACTTTAAAAAACATAGGTTCAGAATGAGAGGCTACGCTTGCCTTGTCCGTCAGTAGACAGATATGGATCTTCGGTGTTGTTGACTTCAGCTTCGGGTTCGGATCCTATCGCGAAGAACCAATACCGGAAACAAAGGCGACAATCAAGACATGGCATCAATGCAATGCTCAAACAAGGATGATGATATGACAAGTTGAATTGCATTGAAATGAAACCCTAAAACATGCTCCACAACTTAATCGGGGTTCCGAGGGTTGAAAACCCTAACTCGGAAAAACTCCGGAGACACATGAGAGGGGTTGATTTTGTTCTGTATTTAAACTTATCATTAAAGTTGTTGATCAATGTATGATTACAGCTTAAATAGGTAGAACTCATTTTTCTGAACATTTTGATATATTATTTGTATTTTCTGACTTATAAATAATAAGTTATTGAATTTTCAATATTTAAATCATTTTCTGAAATATTTAAACCTTTATTGCATCAGGCTGACGTCATAATACAACCTAGGGATTTTGTTACCACATCTGAACATACCCACAATGACTGACTGGTGGGGCCGAAGCCACATCAGCAGCCACACGCGCAAAACAGGTTCAAGCATTTCTCACCGGGGCTGGTCTAGGCACTGTGATTGCCAGGTGGGGCCAGGGCCAGGCTGGCTGCCATGGTGGAGGCACACAGGCCTCGCCAGAGAGCGGCCAGACGGCGATGACTGGTGGTGCTAGGAGGCGAACGGGGACGCGCAGATAGGCCTAATCGAACCAGGGCATCACCACGAACCTAAACAGGGCGGCACCGCTAGGTAGAGATCGCCGAAGAAGGCAGCACGACGATGGCCGACGGCGGTGCGTGCAGATGATTGCGACAGATATGATTCATGGAGGGAGAGGGGAAACGAAGAGGGTCACGGGGACCATGAGCTCACCGGGAAGCTCGCAGAGGGGGTCATTGGCGCGAGATGAGCACAGAGGACGCCGGAATCGATGACGGACACGGCGGCAGCCGGCGGTGGAAACCTGCTTGGGTGGCTTGATTCCGAGCGCGCGCAGATGATTCGGTTGGCGAAGAAGCTCCAGGAGGCGAGGTGGACCTCGTGGCGTGCTCGGCTAGCCTCGTGGCGGCGCGGAGAGACGGCGAGGGGCGGAGCCTGGGGATAGGGTTTTGGGGCCTCACGCGGGAGAGAGGAGGGAGGTCGTTGGAGAGGGGGAAAGTAGATGAGGATGGCCAGGGCAACATCGCGAAGACCTTATCCCTCTCCACGCGGCGGCGGACGGTCGGATGCAGGCAGCGACGATCGACGGCGCCGGTGACGACAGGAAGCTCCCTGCCTGTCTGAAGGAAGACGACGACATGCATCGGCGAAGGGGTACGGGCCTTCTCCTGGGCCCCTGGTGGGCTGACCTGGGCTGCTGCTGGGCTGCAGGAAAGGTTGCAGGGGGAGAGGAAGAGGATCTGGGCCGGCCTGAGGGTGCTTTGGCTATATTTTTTCTAAACAAATCCTTTTCCTTTTTCTGTTTTCAAAATCTGTGTTGTATTTTCAATTTCAAACATGTTTTGGGTATTTCAAAAATACCAATGGCTTTTCTGAAATATGTAAAACATTGTGGGGCCCTTTTATTCCTTTTGGGCTCCATTTGTTTTGTACTTTTCAAAATTTAAACACCCTTTGAAGGTGGTTTCAAAGAGAAAAGGGGGGGGGGAGGACTAGGGTTTAGGTTTTGCACTTAATTCAACACACCTGATCTCATGCAGTACTTGGATGATTTAAATAGATGCATGCCATGCTTAAGTACTGGGTACATATATTACAAACATGGGCTGTTACAGCTCTACCCCCCTTACAAGAATCTCGACCCGAGATTCCTAAGTTTTAGAAAAGAAGGCAGGGTACTCAGATCTAAGACGATCTTCTTGTTCCCAGGTTGCTTCATCCTCAGATTGATGAGACCACTGAATTTTCAGGAACTTGATGTTTTGACGACGAGTTTTTCGCTCGGTTTCATCAAGGATACGAACAGGATACTCACGATAAGTCAGATCCTTTTGGAGATCAAGAGTTTGGTGATCAACACCACGGACAGGATCTTTGAAGCAACGCTTGAGTTGTGACACATGGAAAACGTCATACACCTCAGGGAAGTTTGCAGGAAGCTCCAATTTGTATGCGAGGTTACCTTGCTTGGAAAGAACATGAAAAAGACCAACATAGCGAGGAGCTAGTTTGCCTTTGATACCAAAACGACGGACACCGTTTAAAGGAGTGACCCGGAGATAAGCTTGATCACCAACTTCATATTCAACATGTTGATGGTGACGATCATGATAGATTTTCTGACGAGACTGAGAAACTTTCAAACGATCTCGAATGATACGAACTTGATCTTCTGCTTCCTGGATCATATCTGGTCCAAAGAACTTTCTTTCACCTGTTTCTGACCAGTTCAAAGGAGTACGACAGGTTCTTCCATATAAGAATTGGAAAGGTGCCATACCAATACTGGACTGGAAACTGTTGTTGTAGGAGAATTCAGCAAAATGAATGCATTTCTCCCAGTTCTTGCCAAAAGATATGACACATGCTCTAAGCATGTCTTCAAGGATTTGATTCACTCTTTCGGTCTGGCCACCGGTGCTAAGATGATAAGCTGTACTAAAATACAGACGAGTTCCCATAGCTTGTTAGAAACTTGCCCAGAACCTTGAGGTGAACAAACTTCCACGGTCAGAGACGATTTTCTTTAGTACCCCATGAAGGACAACTATTCGTGAGATATACAGATCAGCCAATTGATTAGCAGTAATGCTCTCGCGAACAGGTAGGAAGTGAGCAACCTTGGACAGATAGTCAATGATTATCCAGATGGCATCATTTCCTTTCTGAGTCTTAGGAAGACTAATAATGAAATCCATACCAACTTCATCCCATTTCCACTCAGGTATTTTATGTGGTTGCAGGAGACCAGCGGATCTTTGGTGCTCAGCCTTGACGCGACGACAAACGTCACATTCAGCAACAAAACGAGCGATATCCTTCTTCATACCAGACCACCCGAATCTTTGACGAAGATCCCGATACATCTTGGTACCTCCAGGGTGGATAGAAAGAAGTGATTCATGAGCTTCGGTAAGAATTATCTTCTTCAAATCCTTTCCATTTGGTACTACCAACCGTGTACCAAAATATAGGACACCTTCCTCGCTAACAGAGAAACATTTAGCAACTCCGCTAGCAATGTTCTCCTTAATTGTATCCATCTCAGGATCTTGCCTTTGAGCATATTTGATCTGATCCTCTAGAGAAGACTTCACTTCAAGAGTATAAAGGAATCCACGAGGAACTACTTCAAGATTTAATCGAGCAAATTCCTCCTTAAGAGAAGGTTGTGCTTGTTTGATCATTAGTGTGTTTCAATAAGATTTACAGCTCAGCGCATCAGCAACGACATTGGCCTTGCCAGGTTGATAGTTGATACCCAAATCATAGTCCTTGATGAGTTCCAACCATCTTCTTTGCCTGAGATTCAGTTCAGGTTGTGTGAAAAGATACTTCAGACTCTGATGATCCGAGTATAACTCGCAATGACTACCGAGAAGGTAATGTCGCCATTGCTTAAGAGCATGAACAACAGCTGCAAGCTCAAGATCATGAGTTGGGTAGTTGTTCTCATGTGGTTTCAGCTGGCGGGAAGCATAAGCCACCACATGCCCATATTGCATCAACACACATCCGAGTCCTTGGTGGGAAGCATCGCAGAAGACAACAAAGTCTTTGCTAGTGTGTGGGAGAACTAACACGGGTGTCGTGGTTAACTTGGTTTTCAACAACTGGAAGCTTTCCTCAGCCTTATCAGACCATTCAAACTTCTTATCCTTCTTAAGAAGATCAGTCATCGGCTTTGCAATCCTGGAGAAGTTCACAATGAATCGACGGTAATAACCAGCCATCCCAAGAAAACTTCGAACATCCTTCACGGATTTAGGAGACTCCCAGTCGAGGATAGTTTGGACCTTATCGGGGATAACAGCAACCCCTTTGGCGGAAACAACATGACCAAGGAATACGAGCTCTTGTAACCAGAACTCACATTTGGAAAACTTGGCATAGAGACGATGTTCTCGGAGTTTGGTTAACACCAAACGAAGATGTTCATCGTGCTCTTCTTCAGTCTTGGAATAGACCAGAATATCATCGATATAGACCACGAAGAACTTGTCAAGATACTCCATGAAGACAGAGTTCATAAGCCGCATGAAAGTGGCTGGAGCATTGGTAAGACCAAAGGACATGACTGTATACTCGTAAAGACCATAACGAGTGGTGAAAGCAGCCTTTGGAATATCTTCCTTACGGATCTTTATCTGGTGATTCCCTGACCTTAAATCCATTTTGGAAAAGACAGTGGCACCACTTAACTGATCGAATAGATCGTTGATCCTAGGGAGAGGAACTTGTTCTTGATAGTCACAACATTGAGTGGGCGATAATCCACAACCAGACGCGGTATATTGGTATCCCGCTTCTTGACAAAGATGGTAGGACATCCCCAAGAAGATGTGTTGGGCTGAATGTATTCTTTTCCTTCTAACTCCTCTAATTGCTTCTTCAACTCCACAAGCTCATGAGGAGGCATACGATAGGGTCTTTTAGAGACAGGAGCAGTTCCAGGAACTAACTCTATGACAAACTCCACACTTCGATCAGGTGGCATGCCATGCAACTCCTCAGGAAAGACATCCGGGAATTCACAGACCATAGAAACATCTTGAATCTCTAACGGAGGTAAAAATTCAAGAGCATACAACTCCGCTTCAGGAATAGAAATAGCTGAAGGAGATAGTGACCCTACGGTCCAATACTTGACTATTATGCCAGCAGGACTAGTCAAGGTCACAGACTTGGTTGTACAATCGAGAATAGCTTGATAACGGGTCAACCAGTCCATGCCCAGAATGATGTCAATATCAGTTGACTTGAGGGCTATAAGGGAGGTGGGGAAAATTTGAAATGCAACTTCAATTAGATTCCCATGACTAACCATGGTGGAACACCACCTAGAACCAGGAGATTGAACTAGCAGAGGAACAGATAACCCCTCAAAACTTATCCCATGCATTTGAGCAAAAGCTTGTGACAGGAATGAATGCGATGATCCAGAATCAAACAAAACTTTAGCTGGAATTTGATTGATACGAAGCGTACCCATAATGACGCTTGGATCTTCCTGAGCCTTCTCAGTAGAGATATGGTTCAGGCGTCCTTTTCTAGCACCTTGGTACTTATCATTCTTCTTTGCTGGTTGTGCCTTCTCAGCAGCACCCTTTTGAGGACAATCTCTTGCATAGTGGCCAGGTTGGCGACAGTTGAAACATATAAGGCCTGATCCAGTACCAGCAGCAGGATAATTTGATCCACACCAACATTGTTTGAAGTAGCATTCGGACGAGGAGCATATCCAGAAGTCCTTGGAGTATAAGGAGCACGTGGCACAACACTGTAAGGCACGAAGACACGACGCTTCTTATTACTAGAACAAGCCTTGTTGTACCCCTCCTGAGGACGATTACGAGTTTCTTCATACTCCAATTTTCCACTCTCGGCCTTCATAGCCTTGTTGACAAGACCTTGGAAGTTACCAAAGTCCATGAGGTGGATATCATGACGAACCTCAGGATCAAGTCCCTTGCGGAACAGAGCTTGCTTATTAACACCAGTGGAGACCTCTTCAGTAGCATAGCAGGCAAGACGATTGAAGTTGCGCTGGTAATAACACACAGAACCAGTGCCCTGCTTCAGCTTGAGGAACTCCTCCCTCTTCTGATCCATCAGACCCTCCGGAATATGATAAGCTCGAAAGGATTCAGTGAACTCTTGCCATGTAACAACATGTTGAGCTTCTTGCATAGCCAAGAAATTTTCCCACCAAGAGTTAGCTGCTCCCTCCAGATGATAGGCAGTAAAAGTCACCCAATCAGCTTGAGCAACATGACCAACCTGAAGTTTGTGCTCCATGGTGTGAAGCCAGTAGTCCGCATCAAGTGGCTCAGTGGAATAGCTGAAAACTGGCGGAGTGAGACGTGTGAAGTCCTTGATACCAACTTGGTTGTTCTGGCGTTGAGCCGTGTTGCGCTCAATCCTTTCAAGGAGCCTCATATTTTCAGCACGGTTGGTTTCGTACATGGCCATGAGTTGAACCATGGACGGCGGTGGAGGAAGGTTGGAATATTCACCCTCATTTGCAGCACCTCGTGCATGAGCACGGGTACGGGCACGAGAAGTGTCACCCATCTTGAAAGAACAAAAATAAGGTTAGACAAAGGATTTAAAGAAACAAGACGGAAAGATGAACAAAGAGTACTTGATATAAATGTATCATCTTATCAAGCATGGTAGTATCAAATCATACTAATGTATACACTAACCAGCTGACTTACAAACCATGACAATGGAATGCTAAGATGTTACATACCAAGCAAAACTGAGATCTCTTAGAACTCTGAGAAAAACAACCAAGTACGGATTACTTTTAGAGAAACAACCCCAAAACCACGATCCTAAAAGTTTTGAGGTATAAGGTAAGGAATGAAAACCTTTTCAAACCAAATAAGGTAAGCGAAACTCCAGCATCAGAAACACACCAGAGAAGGATTAAAAAAAATCCTAGTCAGAGTTTTTGCAAATAGTTTGAACTTTCAAATAGTTTTGTCAACTTCTAGATGCAACATCGACCAATAAAAAGGTTTCCTACAGGCAGTCCTGCTCTGATACCAAAACCTTTAGCATCCCTCGGGGTTAGGGTTAAACTAAGCTCAGATCACCATCTAAGATAATTTCAACTCCCAAACGCGTAAGATCACAGTATGATTCGGTAACATTACAGAACACAGGGATTCAACAGCATAAGTTTAAACTCTTAACAGAGTAAGATATTAGAGTTATTACAAACCAGAGGTCAAAGACCCAACATTACATCACACAGCGAAAGCAAATTATGTTGTTCTACACAACAACTTAGCAAAAGGCCTAAGAGGCCATTAACAAAAGCGATGTCCATCCCATAGTCCTCAGGCTGCTACCTGGGACCCCCAACTACACGTCGATGTCAACGTAGAAGCCACCTTCAGTTGCAACCAAGTCCTCTGTAGAAAAACAACAATCGCGCAAGGCTGAGTACGAGAATGTACTCCGCAAGACTTAGTTAACCTAGTATCTATATGCTCTGGCTAGAAAGGATTTCTCCGGATTTTCTTTTGCGGGAAGCAATCTTTATTTATAAACAAGATAGGGAAGAGGCGCGTATACTCAGAATCTTTTAAAAGGGATAAGATAGCGACTTCCTCATCTTGTTCATCACATCTCGATAACCACCATCTTCATCAGAACCTCCTATCTAGGATCACCCCCTCGACCCAGAGGAAGCATCCTTAAGCACACGTGGATGAACAAGTTTTATAATGGTTAACATTATCTATGATCTTAGAATCTGGTCACCAAGTGTTCATAACCGTGAACACGGCTTTTCTAAAAGATTAATACCCTATAGGGGTGTACAACTTTACCCACACGTATCAACCGACTCTTAATGCCAAATATTATTAGCCCTCTTCCTTGGAAGGCCGGCAGAGGGTGGTTGACCACGACCTACACCTTGCTTTCGCCGAGACCATGAGTCACACAATAAGTATGGTTCCGCCGAAACGGGTCAAATCCCGAAGCCGGTACTTACAGATGTGAGGAGAGGTTGGTTTACCAGGGGCGCTATCTACCCCAAGCAACCCGGTCCACGCTTCCCTACCTATTATGATGCACCTCCATCACTTCCTCTTTCGAAAACGTTTTCAACGCGTATGCCAAATGGAAAGCCCAAACTATGTGACTCATGGAATCTACGAGGCAAGTTAGTCAGTCGAGGGGTTCCCAAGCCCCGTGTGGCTGTACGCTCATCTCGGTTCCAAAGGCAAGAACTCAGTTCCTAGTTGTGGCGAGTATGGGACTACAAATACCACACCCAACATGGCCTCCCATACAATCCTTATCATATTTAGTTAAACTCCTTCGAGGATGTCACCATCTCCTACCTTTCTAGATACTTCGGCATCTCTGATTCATCATTCGGATAGATCAGACATTATTACTATGCATGGCTAAGCTGTCAATCTCAGAAGCTCTAGCAACGCTCAGATGCTAGACCTAGGTATGCTAGGAGCAGTGGATCAGGAGTAATAGGCTACAACAGGGAAACTATGCAGCAGATAGGTAACACTAACTACTGACAAAAGACCGTATTTGGAATCATGTGCATCATAGCGAGAAAGTAATATACTTTAAAAAACATAGGTTCAGAATGAGAGGCTATGCTTGCCTTGTCCGTCAGTAGACATATACGGATCTTCGGTGTTGTTGACTTCAGCTTCGGGTTCGGATCCTATCGCGAAGAACCAATACCGGAAACAAAGGCGACAATCAAGGCATGGAATCGATGCAATGCTCAAACAAGGATGATGATATGACAAGTTGAATTGCATTGAAATGAAACCCTAAAACATGCTCCACAACTTCATCGGGGTTCCGAGGGTTGAAAACCCTAACTCGGAAAAACTCCGGAGACACATGAGAGGGGTTGATTTTGTTCTCTATTTAAACTTGTCATTAATGTTGTTGATCAATGTATGATTACAGCTTAAATAGGTAGAACTCATTTTTCTGAACATTTTGATATATTATTTGTATTTTTCTGACTTATAAATAATAAGTTATTGAATTTTCAATATTTAAATCATTTTCTAAAATATTTAAACCTTTATTGCATCAGGATGACGTCATAATACAACCTAGGGCTTTTGTTACCACATCTGAACATACCCACAGTGACTGACTGGTGGGGATGAAGCCATATCAGCAGCCACACACGCAAAACAGGTTCAGGCATTTCTCACCGGGGCTGGTCTAGCCACTGTGACTGCCAGGTGGGGCCTGGGCCAGGCTGGCTGCCATCATGGTGCCACGTAGGCCTCGCTGGAGAGCGGCCAGACGGCGGTGACTGGCGACGCTTGGAGGCGAACGGGGGCGCGCAGATAGGCCTAATCGAACCAGGGCATCACCACGAACCTAAACAGGGCGGCGCCGCTAGGTAGAGATCACCGGAGAAGGCAACACGACGATGGCCGACGACGGCGCGTGCATATGATTGCGACGAAGACGATTCAGAGAGGGAGAGGGGAAACAAAGAGGGTCACGGGGACCGTGAGCTCACCGGGAAGCTCGCAGAGGGGGTCGTTGGCGCGAGAGGAGCACAGAGGACGCTGGAATCGATGACGGACACGACGGCGGCCGACGGTGGAAACCTGCTTGGGTGGCTCGATTTCGAGTGCGTGCGTACGATTCGGTTGGCGGAGAATCTCCAGGAGGTGAGGCGGACCTTATGGCGTGCTCAGCTAGCCTCGGGGCGGTGCGGAGCATCAACGAGGGGCGGAGCCCGGGGCTAGGGATTCGGGGCCTCGCGCGGGACAGAGGACGGAGGTCGCTGGAGAGGGGGAAAGTGGATGAGGATGGCCAGGGCGACGTCGCAAGGACCTTATCCATCTCCACGCGGCGGCGGACGATCGGATGCAGGCGGCGGAGATCGATGGCGCCGGTGACGACAGGCAGCTCCCTGCCTGTCTGAAGGAAGACGACGACAGGCATCGGCGAAGGGGTACGGGCCTTCTCCTGGGCCCCGGGTGGGCTGACCTGGGCCGCTACTGGGCTACAGGAAAGGTTGCAGGGGGAGAGGAAGAGGATCTGGGCCGGCTTGGGGGTGCTCTGGATATTTTTTTTAAACAAATCCTTCTCCTTTTTCTGTTTTCAAAATCTATGTTGTATTTTCAATTTCAAACATGTTTTGGGTATTTCAAAAATACCAATGGCTTTTCTGAAATATGTAAAACATTGTGGGTCCCTTTTATTCCTTTTGGGCTCCATTTGTTTTGTACTTTTAAAAATTTAAACACCCTTTGAAGGTGGTTTCAAAGAGAAGGGGGGAGGACTAGGGTTTAGGTTTTGCACTTAATTCAACACACTTGTTCTCATGTAGTACTTGGATGATTTAAATAGATGCATGCCATGCTTAAGTACTGGGTACATATATTACAAACATGCGCTATTACAGGTATTTATGCTCGATAGTGGGTTCATGCCTCTAGTTTCCAAGGGAAGTGACAAAAATCTCTTCGGTTGTAGATGTGCTGTTGCCACTAGGGAGAAAACAACGGTCTCTTGTTCATGGAACATGTGGACTGTTTACCTTACACACTTTGCTTAAAGTAGTTGTCTGTTGCTTGCAACTTAATACCGGAGGCGGTTCGGATGATAACCTGAAGGTGTACTTATAGTCATAGATGCAGTTGGATGGTGGTCTATGTATCTTGTTGTATTGCCCAATCAAATCTCATAGGATCTTTCTGACTAGTAATTGCATTGTTATGCCTTGCTCAGTTCCTGTCAATTGCCCTGCTGTAATTTGTTTACCCTTCATGCCATGTTGTTTATCTAAGGAGAGCACCTCTAGTGAACTATGGACCCCGGTCCAATCTTTACCATTGATACATCTTCCACTATTACTTGTTTACTTGATGCAAACCATTACGTTCCACACGGTACGTTTAATCCTTTGTTACAGCAAACCGGTGAGCTTGACAACCTCACTAATTCGCTAGGACAAAGTCTTGAGTTTGTGTTGTGCAGGTATCAGCGTTGCTTGCAACACCTGTGTGACATTTCCTTCCTCCTTCTGGTTCGATAACCTCGGTCTCTACTGAGGGAAGACTTTCTGTTGTGCTCATCACACCTTGCTCTTGGGGTTTGCAACGAAGTGCTAACCAGCACCATCAAACACCACCAACTTGAAGCAGAACATGAAAAACAGGAGTTGCTGACACCTAACAATAGGCGACCTAGACTACCGATAGGAAGTGAATGTGCCACCTTACAAGACCATCGAGCCCCAATGCACTTCCCACACCAACCTCTCATCAGAGAGGTCCGCTTGCCCTCTTGCTCTAGGTTGTGGAGCGCTGATCCTGCCAACAGATAGCGGGTACCAAGAACGGTGACATCGAGGGAACTAGTATTAGATAGGATGTGGCAACCCAAAATTTACGGTCCAAGAATCCCCGTTGTGCCTGCAATTTACGTTCCAATGATCAGTGAGCCATGAGCATAACCCACGAGTATCATTACAACATCCAGAAAGTAACGAGTACAAAACTTACATTGTTGCCATTATGGTGTTTACAATTATCAATAGCGAAAGTTTTCAAGCGCAGAGCCCATGTCATGCCTTAACCTACAGGCAACTGACTGGGAAGACGACGTAGCTTGCATAGACATCAGCAATCTCCATTGTTCCTCTTGCTTCTGAAAGTCTAGCCAAGTAAATAGCCAGGGACAACACCGGTGAGTAATTTGAATGTACTCGCAAACCACCTTAAGAGAACAATAATAACGGATATGCAATATGGTTGTAGTAGGATGGCTCCATAAGAGGTTCTTTTATAAATTAGTTTCTCTTGTAGATATAGCATATCTCTATATCTTTGTTGTAAAACATTTGGAAACCTTTTTGAATATTTTTTAGAAAACACTAGGATTGGGTCACCCATTTGTTTCTTTCTCCGGGTCATCCCATGACCAAAATTCTTTTCTTACTTTCCGACCATCCCATGGTTAAAACATATATCCTTTTTGACCATCCCATGGTCAAAACATTTCCAAAGCCATTGCTTTTCCAAAAATCCTTTTTGAAATCAAAACCAACACCGCTCTACAGCAACCTTTCTAACCATCCATGACCGAGGACTCGGCTATTCGAATAGATTTACACTCTGCAGAGGTTGTACACTTTAGCCACACCATCCTAGTACCCTTCCCTAATCTACACTGGTCGTGGGTCGAGTAACCGGTCAAGACCTTCGGAATACCCAGTCCAATATAAGATCCTACCCTATGAGTCATTCCCCTCAACACCGGGACGTCGGGTACCGTGGACCAACCGGAGCGCATTTTACACTACACAATGTGGGCGCTTTCAATGAGGGGCTCATAGTAACGTCTGGCCGTCCTTAGACAGTTTGTACTTCTCCAGGCCGATGTCCATCATGGGCCTTTACAGGTGAAGGCCCAGCCTCTGGAGATTGACATCCCCCGTAGTAGTTGTGAGACACCTATACCATAATAGACAAACTTCTAGCCCAGCCCCGTCCCATTCCAGAGTAATGTGGTTCCACAGGTTAATTGTTCTGGCAAAACTGCACAGCCTAGTGTGTTTTCGTAAATATTTTTCCTCTATATTTCATCCAAACTTTTTGTAAAACAAAAATCTTTTTCCTTTTCAAACTCACTTGGCAGGCCAAACCTCCCCAAGGTTTTCTCATAAAATATTCTTGTAAGCTTTTTCGAGGTCTTCCCATCCCATAGTTTTGCTTTGGCTAAAACAGGGTTTCCAAAGGGTCATGGTGTTATACACCATCTACCATACTAGGGGAAAGTAGGTGTCATCCAAGGGGGTTGTAATTAATAGTACAAATGGTAATTAGCTGGAGGATCCAAGCCACTTTCAGGTATAAAGCATTTCACCATAAACCAGTGCACCTTGTATAAAAGTAGATAAAACATGCATAGTAAAATAGTAGGAAAAAGGCTTATGAGCAAGAAGGTGGCTTGCCTATGACCAGCGATATGTCCCTTGACTTCCCTAGAAAACCAGAATACCAAATACAATAATAATAAGAATAACCCACTGCTTCCTTCTTCTCAGCATCACACAATCGCAACTATCGTCGTTATCGATCATACATTCAAAAAAAAACAACACCACCATCAATACAATACATACAAGCATCAAACCATACAACAAGCAAAGTATAAACACATGATATACATCATTAGGGTGTTGTATGATTGGTTTGATTAGATTGGTGGAAGATTTGGATGCATTGGGAAAAGACCCTTTTGGATTCATAGTCTAGGAACTACCTAAGAGAGGGGTTTTTGGCCAAGGACAAGTTCTGTATGATACAATTATATAAAAATTATATCATCAGATATATATTGATAAAACGAAACCAAAAAAATTGGTTTCATTATTTTATCAATTTCCCTTGATTTATAAAGTATTTTCTAGTGATTAAAACTCTAGTTTAAGGAAATAATTTACCAGAAAAGTTCTGGAGCTTCAAAAATTATTTACTTGGGTGATTAGGTAGTATTTGATGGACTTATTCAAGAGGAGTTAGAATCAACTTAAAATAATTACCAAAATTCCCTTAGGAAAATCCCAAAGTCAATACTGGATGGTTTTTTTTGTCTTTTTCACCAGATTAAATCTACAAGAGATTTTGAGGTCATTCCAAAGACATAGGTTAGGTATTTGAAATATATTTCTAAATAAATTGGAATCACCATTTTTGGATTTATATAAATGCTGTAGTGAATTTATTGGTGTACAAACCCTACACAGAAATGTTTAATTCACCTAAATTCAATACAGGCTTAATAAATGTTGGTATCCTGGGGTAAATACTAACCGATAGGTACATGCAATATAATTCAAAGGAAAGTTGAATCATTCCATTTGGGTATGTGTAGCTCCCTGAGGAGATTATTTAGGGAAAATGACACATTTTAGTAGATTTTTCTAGTAAATAATGAAATTTATTTTTGGGATAGGACCAGTTCTACATGTTGCACAAAACATGAGGGAACCAGTAGAAATTTAGATCTGGGAAGCATTAGTCATTTTACATTTTTATTTGTATTTAAACCAAATATGCAGTATCAGATCTGGAATTAAAACAGAAAATGAAAAGGCAACAAGCTGGAATATGCTGGTTACTGGGCCGGCCGGAGGGGTTTCAGCCCACGGTGCGCGAGGCAACGTGCACGAGGGGAGTTTGAACTCCCGCGGGGCGGGGCCTGGCTGTCGGCGACCTGGGGCTAGCGAAGGGGTATTGGGCGATGTCGTCCGTTAGATTAAGCGGGGATCAACTGCTAGCGGCTGTCGTCCACCTCGCGGTGCGCGGCGGCAGGTGGAAACCCTAGGCAGGGCAGGGAAGAGAGGGGAGATCGGGAGGCGATGAGGAGGTGACAAGGCGATGCAGTCGGTAGCGGGGGAGCTCGGGGATGGGCGTCACGAAGATATTCGCTTTCGGGAAACATCTCGTGTGATGCCACCCAAACAGAGCTCGCCGGAGCTCGTCGGAGAGGCTTCTAGGGTTGATGCATGTCGACAACAAGAGTAGGGTTAGACGTAGGGGAGCAAGGGGATTTCAGGAGAGTGACATGCAGAGGGATGGAGGAGCTGTGCTTGCAAGGAGAGAGGAGGCCGAAGCTTCCTTGTTCTTCTTCTCACGGGCAAGGCAGAGCAAGGGGGAGGGAGAGGGATCTCTGGGGTTTGAGTTGGGGTAGTTTGGGACAAATGAGGGCTGAGGGAGGGGCTGCAATAGCCTCTAGCCTAATAAACCAAGAGGGGGAGGTGTATGATGGACATGGTCCATGGGAGAGTTTGTTAGTTCATTTTTTTTTATTTGAGCAACAAAAGGTCTTCGAAAAAATCAATTTCTACCTGCTGGTCTGTTTTGACAGATTTTTTCCATTATTTGCATTTGCTTCTTATTGATTCCTTTTTGGGTTCTTTTTGGGAAATTGAGCTTTTTGAGGGAATTGCTACAGTAGCTTGTGTTTTTAGTGAAAGTTTTGATGTTCAAAATCTAAGCCTAAAGGTCTATTATCTTTTGAATACACTAATGTTGCTAATGGAGATTGTGTGAAGGTAATTTTTCAGGTGTAGAGAGAGAATGATGTAATGAGATGAAGAATGGACAAAAGCTCAAGCTTGGGGATGACACTCGGTGTCACCCCAATAAATATTCAAGAGGTACAAGCATCAAAGCTTGGGGATTCCCAAGGCATCCCCTTCTTCATCAATAAAAAGCTCAGGTCTTTCTAGACACTTTGTTTTTATTATTTCATGCACTATTGTGTTGTTCTTGGAGCGTCTTAGTTTTTGTTTGGTTTGCTTAGTTTGCTTAGTTTGATTGAATAAAGTAGTTTGGACCCCCGTTCTCGCTGTGTTGTTTCAAATAAGTTGATTGGTGTTGGAAAGGAGTAGAAGTTCTTTCTTGAGTAGTACAAGAGGAGCTTGCTTTGACTGTGACTTAGACTTTAACATGTCATGCTAGGTGTTGTTTTGACATTATGCTTAGTGATTATTGATGTAGCATTACTTTTCCCAAACAATTGGGATTGCTTAGTGTGCCTTGAAAGAATCATGCGTTGTTTTAGCATACATAAGCATAGTATTGTGGTATTCTCCTTTGATGCTTTTGTTTGGGTTGACTTGGCACATGATCACACCATGTTATGGCTTTGAACAAGTCACCATAGCCTCTATGATCATTTAGTCCTTGACTTGTAGTACCACTTTGTGCTTTAATTAGTAATGTTTTGCCGCTCTACATGATTATGGCCATTATTGCTCTCTTAGTTGGTCGCTCCAGTCTTTTGCTAGCCTCCACTTGTATGAGTAAGCTCTACTCATGCATCCAACTCCCAAGAAACCAATTTATTCCAAAGTGTCCACTATAAATTCCTATGCATGGTGTGCTACACCATTCCAAGTATATTCTTGTTTTCATCTATCTTCCAATTACAAAATATTTTGTTATGTGAAAAGTTAGTGATTAAAGCTCTCACAAACTTGATGTCACACTTTATATTTCTACCCCCTAATAAACTTGAAACATTGTGTCATCTATGTTGTATATGCTTGCACTTATACGTTGGAATTAGCAGAACCGTGCTGTCACGAGGAACGCTTTCAACATTGCACTTGTACTTTGTACATAGTTGATATCATGCTCTTTTGTCTATGGATGTCACCGATGTGAAATAAAAGGGGAGCTTGTAAGTCTATGGAGTTATGTATGTGTGTGAGAGAAATGCCTGGGCCGCTAGCCTAAGCCATGCCTAATCATGGTGGAAACTTGCAGCATCACCATAATGACATCTATGAAGCTTTCTTCTTATAAAAAAAGAACCATATTCTCATGGTAAATAAGAAGATTGCTGAGATGCTCATTGTCTGCTTGCCATGTCATTTTGATTATGGGATAGCTCCTGTATCATGTGCAAGGAGTACCCCTTTGGCGGTTCTCTATGATACACATGTACTTACTATGACAAGAACTTAAAGGTGACTAACGTTGAGTAGCATGAGGTGCGACCCTCGTATTTAGGGGACATGAGATTGCCAACTTATACTTTGTCAAGCATATACTCCATAAGTTTTCTCACTTTAACCTTAATCACTTCAAGATGCTTATGATAGGGGCAATGAGAGCTGAAAGCTATCAAGTACCATAAAATTTATAAGCTCATTTTGAGACTTGAAATCCCTGATTCCCTTGATGAAGGGCCTTTCTTCCACCATTATATTGAGTCTCCACTTTCTACCTTTAGGCACCAGTTAAGAGAGCATAGTTGCCATTCTTAGTTCTATGTGCATTGTCCCAAAACTTATTGATTGATGCATATTGTTGATATTACTTGTTCTTGTGCCATTTGTATCTAGTGACTCTTATGAACTTTGAAGGTTCCATATGCATCTATTTGCTACTCTATGAGGGACAAGCTGAATGCTACACTATGCCATGTTTTCTGTATGTGAAACAAACAAACGTTTTTCAATGCATGTTATTCATGATCTTTGTTTGTAACCTTTCTTGTTGCATGCATAGTTACTTTCTCTTACTGTTAGAACTCAATCTTTCATGCTCATGTTTAGAGTTCTTTGATCCTAGCTTCCAATGCTTGCAAATGGTTTGATCCTGATTTTGATGGTGCATGTCACCTCAAAAATTATTCTTTTTATCACTTACCTACTCGAGGACGAGCAGGAGTTAAGCTTGGGGATGCTTGATACATCATAAATGTATCTATAATTTTTGATGTTCCATGTTTATTTAGTATCTACTTTGCTTTGATTTGTCTACACTTTGAGGTGTTTTTATATGTTTTCCAGTATTAACATATTAACAAGATGCCACAGTGCCAGTTGCCTGTTTTCTTCTGTTTTTGGTTTCAGAAAGGTAGAAAAACAATATTCTCGGAATTGAACGGGACAAAAGCCAAAGTCAATATTTTACCGTGGGGAACACGAAGCCGGAATACAAGATGGAGGAGAGTCACCAGGAGGACACACCCCCTGTCCACGCGGGTGGGCCCACCCCGCGCCTGGGGGGTGCGGCCGCCCTGGCGACTCCCCTGCCACGCCTCTTTGCCTATAAAGACCCCCTGATGCCTAAACCCTAAGTACCCGATCAATATTCCATGAAACCGCCTGTAGCCGCCGCCACCATCGTCCCTAGATCGGGGGAGGGGGATCTAAAGCTCTTCCCGGCACCCTTCCGGAGGGGAGATCATCTCGGCGGCCTTCTTCTTCATCATTCCAGCCTTCGGTATGAAGCGTGAGTAGTTCCACCTTGGACTATGGGTCCATGTAGTAGCTAGATGGCTTTATCTCATCCTTTGTGCTTTCATGTCTAGATCTTGTGAGCTCCGTTCATGATCAAGATCTCATCTATTTGTAATCATGCATGTTGTGTTTGTGGGGATCCGATGGATATTGAGATTACTATGTCAGATTGGTTAATGGTTTTGTCTTATTGATTCTATCATGTCTGTGTTGTTTGTGATCTTGCATGCTCTCCGTTGTTAGTAGCTATCTTGGCCAAGTAGATGCTAGTGACTCCAAGAGGGGGTATTTATGCTCAGTAGTGGGTTCATGCCTCTATTTAATCTAAGGAAAGTGACAGAAATTTGTAAGGTTGTAGATGTGCTGTTGCCACTAGGGATAAAACAACGGTCTCTTGTTCATGGAACAAGTGGATTGTTTACCTTACACACTTTGCTTAAAGCAGTTATCTGTTGCTTGCAACTTAATACTGGAGGGGGTTCGGATGATAACCTGAAGGTGGATTTCTAGTCATAGATGCAGTTGGATGGAGGTTTATGTATCTTGTTGTATTTCCCAATCAAATATCATAGGATCATGATGATTAGTATTGCATTGTTATGCCTTGCTCAGTTCCTTCAATTGCCCTGCTGTAATTTGTTTACCCAGCATGCCATGTTTGTTTATCTAAGGAGAACACCTCTAGTGAACTATGAACCTCGTTACAATCTTTACCATTGATACATCTTCCACTGTTACTTGTTGCAAACCACCATTACCTTCCACACCATACAGTTAATCCTTTGTTACAACAAACTAGTGAGATTGACAACCTCAATGTTTGTTGTGGAAAAGTCTTGAGTTTGTGTTGTGCGGGTCTCCAAGTTGCTAGAAACACCTTTGAGTCGTTTCCTTCCTCATACTTGTTCGATAGCCTCGGTTTCTTACTGAGGGAAAACTTGCTGATGTGCTCATCACACCTTGCTCTTGGGGTCTCCCAATGAGGCGTTGACAACACTCCATCAGTGCATCATGGGATGGTGGACAATGTTGCAGGAGGAATATTTCCTTTTTGTCGCACCAAAAAGGCATTTTCCATTTTCTGAGCGCAAAAAATGAGGGTTTTGTGAAGCAACCACCAAATGGCTAATTCAAAATTCTACCACCCCATTTAAAAAAATACTAGACCACCTTATATGGACAATATCCCAACAGGGGGATCTCAAACCTTTCCGTCCACCCCGATGAAAAAAACAAATTCTTGCCGAATCGGCAGGAAGTGGGTCAGATATGAACTACAAATTCTTTACAAAAATCATTTTTAGGTTCAAATATGCTATTTTATCAAAGATACAATGCAAGTTTACCGAGGCTTAGCCTCAAGCTAAGAATCTTCATGCCCGCCGTTCGGCAAAGTTTGACCATAGTTTAAAATGGGCATAATTTTTTTTAAATGATCGCAACAATGCGAAACCTTTGCGCGGTGTCATATTATGTGACATAGTTGGAAATCAAAAATCACAAACTTGGTATATTGATTATGTCTCAAAAAACCTTCACAAAATGACCTATCTCATTTGAGGTTTCCTGGCTTTCAGGTCAAATGACTAATGTTATGGCTAGAATCAATGCATAGTTTGTAATAATATGCACATATTGTGCATGCATGTGCATCATGGGATGTCGAATAATGTTGTCGGAGGAAGTTTTCCTTTTCCTCGCACCAAAAAGCTATTTTCCGTTTTCTAAGCGCAAAAAATGGGGGGGGTTTTGTGAAACAACCACCAAATGGCTAATTCAAAATGCTACCACCCCATTTTTAAAAAATACTAGACTACCTTATATGTACAATGTCCAAACAGGGGATCTTAAACCTTTCCATCCACCCCTGGTGAAAAAGACAAATTCCTGCCGAATCGGTAGGAAGTGGGTCAGATATGAACTACAGGTAAATGATCTGATTCTCATGATTTTTTACAAAAATCATTTTTAGGTTCACAATATTCTA
Organism: Avena longiglumis; assembly: GCA_030063025.1. Taxonomy (NCBI): domain Eukaryota; kingdom Viridiplantae; phylum Streptophyta; class Magnoliopsida; order Poales; family Poaceae; genus Avena; species Avena longiglumis. The sequence continues at coordinate 435,649,669 of CP125975.1, read as the reverse complement.
TTTTATCAGAGATCCAATGCAAGTTTAGCGAGGCTCAGCCCCTAGCTAAGAATCTTCATGCTAGACATTTGACAAAGTTTGATGATAGTTTAAAATAGGCAGAAAGAATTTAAAAACGATCAAAGCAATGTGAAACCTTCGCATGGTGTAAAATTATGTGACATAGTTTGAAATAACAATATCAAACTTGGTATATTGATTATGTATCAAAAAACCTTCACAAAATGACCTATCTCATTCAAGGTTTCCCGACTTTCGGACAAATAGCCAATGCTATGGCTAGAATAAGGCATAGTTTGCGATAATGTGCCTATATTGTACATGCATGTGCATCATGGGATGGAAAACAATTTTGCAGGAGGAAATTTTCCCTTTCGTCGCACCAAAAATCCATTTTCCATTTTTCGAGCGGAAAAACGAGGGGCTTTGTGAAGCAACCACCAAATGGCTAATTCAAAATGCTACCACCCTATTTTTTAAAAATACTAGACCAACTTATATGGACAATGTCCTAATAGGGGGATCTCAAACCTTTCCGTCCACCCCTATGGGAAAGACAAATTCTTGCCAAATCGGTAGGAAGTGGGTCAAATATGAACTATAGGTACATGATATGATACTCATGATATTTTACAAAAATCGTTTTTAGGTTCAAAATATGCTATTTTATCAGATATCCCATGCAATTTTAGCGAGTCTTAGCCTCGAGCTTTGAATCTCCATGCCAGTCGTTCGATTAAGTTTGATGATAGTTTAAAACAGGATAAAAATTTAAAAACGATCGAAACAATGCGACACCTTCGTGCGGTGTCATATTATGTGACATAGTTGGAAGTAAAAATATCAAACTTGGTATATTAATTATGTCTCAAAAAAACCTTCTCAAAATGACCTATCTCATTCAAGGTTTCCCGCCTTTCAGGTCAAATGACCAATGTTATGGATAAAATCAATTCATAGTTTGTGATAATATGCCCATATTGTGCATGCATGTGCATCACTGGATGGAGAATAATGTTATAGGGAGGAAGTTTTCCTTTTTGTAGCACGAAAAAGCTATTTTCCATTATCCGAGCGCAAAAAATGAGTTTTTTTGTGAAACAATCACCAAATGGCTAATTCAAAATTCTACCATCCCATTTAAAAAAAATACTAGACCACCTTATATGTAAAATTTCCCAATAGGGGTATCTTAAACCTTTCGTCCACCCCTGGTGAAAAAGACAAATTCTTGCCAAATCGGTAGGAAGTGGGTTAGATATGAACTACATGTACATGATCTGATGTTCATAGTTTTTTGTAAAAATCATTTTAGGTTCACGATATGCTATTTTATCAGAGATCGACTGCAAGTTTAGCGAGGCTCAGCCCTAATCAAAGAATCTTTATGCTACCCATTCGACAAAGTTTTACGATAGTTTAAAATGAGCATAAGAAATTCAAAAACGATCAAAACAATGCAAAACCTTCGCATGGTGTCATATTACGTGGCATAGTTGGAAGTAAAAAATATCAAACTTGGTGTATTGATTATGTCTATTTTTTCACAAAATGACCTATCTCATTCGAGGTTTCTGACTTTTGGGTCAAATGACCAATGTTATGGCTAGAATACAGGAATAGTTTGTGATAAGTTGATATGGATATCATATTTGGATTTCTCTCATTTCTCTGATAAATTTAGACATATTATTTGTTGAATTCAGATTTATAGATTTAAAGATATTAATTATTCCATATTAATGTAAGATCCCACCTTTATAAAGGTAAGGATCCCTGGATCAATGCTAGCATCCACAGTTTAAGATGAAGTACACAGAAACAAAGGTCATTATTACATGTCATTCTAGAGATAACATAGTCTTTTACAACTCCATGGCCATAGGCCTAATACAAGAGTTCAATCATAACAATATAAATAAGTCTTCATCTTCATGTGCCACAGGAAAGCATGTTGAGTGTAGACTCATAACCCCTAATCATCATAAGAGTAACCTGCAACATCACAAGTTACGCCACAGTGGGTCAATACATTGGAATAGTATTGGCAAGTGATACCTTAGTAGAGTATTAACATCTAGTTACTACATGAATTTCGCTAAGTGTAGCTTAGGCTTGCTTTGCTCAAAATAGGTTTTACCTATCAGTTGAAAACACTAAGTTTTTTCTTTGACATAACTTTCCCAAGGAAGCACCAATAGAAATTGGTGAACCTTCACCATTGTTCAACCACAAGTTTTAACTTAGAAAATTGGGATGAGGAGATTCTTGATAGCTTCCATGTCTTGATGCTCAAATTGTCCAATACCAGGGACATGGCTAAGTACTTAGATTCTTCCATCTGCAGTGGTTGTGCACTTTCCCCACAAGACATGATTTTCACCAAGACAGGACCTTTCAGAAGCCTTCCCTTAGACCAAAATGGACGCGCTCCAAACCTATCATTCCCCTACCACCAACTGTCCATTTGGCAAAGTTATTGCAACTTATATGATCCAGGCAGAGCCCATAATGCCATGTGGCTGCACTAGAAGCTTCTTAACATTTGGCATCTCAAATCCCTTTTTTCCTGTGTGGCAATCCACAAGTGAGATACACAATGTAAACCATAGAGATAGGCCTTGTGCAACCACTCAACCAAAATCCACCAAGCAATTACCATTCCACCCGGGTGTTTCATTCACTTAGTTGTTTTATTAAACAAAACCATAAGTCAAAGACTTAACAACAATATTTTCCATAGCATGATTATATTCCACGCTTGGTTGCTATTAGCTAGGCTAAGCATGGCAATAACAAGTATTCTAACTTAAAGGAAATTATAACATTTCTACAACTACTAGGATTTCCCAAGCATAGCATATAGATACTTAGCAAAATAATCATGCAAGTCCTATACAAAATATTTCTAATGCATAGGTAAAATATAGGGATAAAAACATGAAGCACCACTTGCCTTGGTAGTTTGGGGAGTAGAAACAATCTTCACAACCACAATCACTATTAGCACGCAAAATCTACACATAAAATAATGGCACCAAATTCACATATAAAAAATATACAAGCAAAAATGTATAATGGCACCAAATTCACTATTAGCACGCAAATTCACATATTTTTGCTTGTATATTTTTGATATGTGAATTTGGTGCCATTATTTTATGTGTAGATTTTGGTGCTAATAGTGATTGTGGTTGTGAAGATTGTTGCTACTCCCCAAACTACCAAGGCAAGTGGTGCTTCATGTTTTTATCCCTATATTTTACCTATGCATTAGAAATATTTTGTATAGGACTTGCATGATATTTTGCTAAGTATCTAAATGCTATGCTTGGGAAATCCTAGTAGTTGTTGAAATGTTAGAATTTTCTTTAAGTTAGGATACTTGTTATTTCCATTCTTAGCCTAGATAATAGCAACCAAGGGTGGAATATAATCATGCTATGGAAAATATTGTTAAGTCTTTGACTTATGGTTTTGTTTAATAAAACAACTAAGTGAATGAAACACCTGGGTGGAATGGTAATTGCTTGGTGGATTTTGGTTGAGTGGTTACACAAGGCCCATTTCTATGGTTTACCTTGTGTATCTCACTTGTGGATTGCCACCCAGGAACAAAGGGATTTGAGATGCCAAATGTTAAGAAGCTTCTAGTGCAGCCACATGGCATTATGGGCTCTGCCTGGATCATATAGGTTGCAATAACTTAGCCAAATGGACAGTTGGTGGTAGAAGAATGATAGGTTTGGAGCGCGTCCATTTTGGTATAAGGGAAGGCTTCTGAAAGGTCCTGTCTTGGTGAAAATCAAGTCTTGTGGGGAAAGTGCATAACCTATGCAGATGGAAGAATCTAAGTACTTAGCCAAGTCCCTGGTATTGTACAATTTGAGCATCAAGACATGGAAGCTATCAAGAATCTCCTCATCCCAATTTTTCTAAGTTAAAACGTGTGGTTGAACAAGGGTGAAGGTTTACCAATTTATATTGGTGGTTCCTTGGGAAAGTTTTGTCAAAGAAAAACTCAGTGTTTTCAACTGATAGGTAAAACTTATTTTGAGCAAAGCAAGCCTGAGCTACACTTAGCGAAATTCATGTAGTAACTAGATATTAATATTCTACTATGGTATCACTTGCCAATACTATTCCAATGTATTGACCCACTATGGCTGTAACTTGTGATGTTGCAGGTTACTCAAATGATGATTAGGGGTTATGAGTCTACACTCAACATGCTTGCCTGTGGCACATGAAGATGAAGACTTAATTATATTGTTATGAATGAACTCTTGTATTAGGCCTATGGCCATGGAGTTGTAAAAGACTATGTTGTCTCTGGAATGACGTGTAATAATGACCTTTGTTTCTGTGTACTTCATCTTAAACTGTGGATGCTAGCATTGATCCAGGTACTAGCATTTCAATCACATGGATCTTTACCTTTATAAAGGTGGGATCTTACAGATGGTATCAGAGCACTGTGTTTCCTGTAGGATTATGACCCTAGGATTGGATTAGGAACCACTAAGGAAATTTTTTCAACAATTTCCACACTTGTCTTTTTCTTCTCGTGAACTTTTCTAATCTTCTTTCTCATCTCTATTTGTGACGAACTCCATCAATGAAGCCGTAAGGAAGGGACCACTCATGACCATGACTTTGGAATGTGAGACAAAATTTCCAAAAGCCCTCAAGAACCTTATGGTTACCATGGGGATACATGGTGCAGCTGTGTACAAAGGTTTCCCTGTGATGGATGAAGGAGAGGAGTATTGGTGGGTGCAACTTCACTTGTACAAAAACAAGGAAGACAACCACAAAGAATCAGGATTCTGCATGGTCACCAACTCAGTGATGCACACCACATTCTTTGACTCTGCAAGGGATGCAGCTTGGAAGGCCATCAAAGAGCTTGGTGATAGACTGAAGCATACCCAAGAGTTGGAGGCTACCAACCAACAACTAAAGGGAGACATCATAGAGTTGATTTGGGAATCTTGTGAACAAGATAGGCAAATGGCTACTAAGGATGCTTTGATAGCCATTTTGTCTAGTGAGTGAGAGTTGTAACGTATTTCGTTAGTTGGACCACCACACTTATCATTTTATTTCCAAAATTTGGTCTAAGTTATGTTGAACTTTGGATGCTTGTAATGAATTTACATATGCCTTGACTTGTGTGTTTGCTAAAGATATGCATGTGATGCTTTGCCTTATGATTTATCTCTATTGAAGTTAAATCTAATTTTTCTCTATCTTATAAAATAGATGCCTAATGTTACTATCAACACGGCTGAAGAGTTCAAGGGAACTTGTTTTGGCACTCGTCTTATTGAGCTCACTAGTGTGCTCAATCTTCCGCTTCCTAGCATCATGATGCTTCCCCTCACCAAGTTTGAGAGGAAGGACCTTTGGGGCTTCAAAGCTACCACCAGACGCCAGATCGAGCCACGGAGGCCATCACTTTCAAGCTAATGCATGATGACAAAGAGAGAGGCTTAGAGGTAGTCATGCAGGATTTACTTGGGCGTCTATTAGGGAGGCACTCCAGGGAGCTTAGAGGTACTCACTTCCACGCCTTCGGTAGACGTGACAAAGAGGGTGATGCTATTGAGTTCGAGGATGCTGCTAGAGAGACGACAGAGCCGATTCGTCTGTACCTTCAGGACTTAGAGGTTCTTCTTAGGCACCTAGATACTGATAGGACCAACGTCATGCTTAGCAATGACGAGCTCCAGGTATAGCTTCGTGAGAAGGACAAGCTCTTCGTGGAGCAAGACGAGATAGTCAAGGAAATGGAGGCTAAGTTTGAGAGCCAGGACAGGAAGTTCAAGAGCCAAGAGAAAAGAGTCCAAGATAGGAACAAGAGGATTCATGAGATGAATGCAGAATTAGAGGCCAAGGACTTCGAGCTTGAGCATCAGCAGGGTGTGATTGAGAGACTTCGCTCACAGAAGAGGGCTCTCAAATCCAAGATAGAGGCCTTGACTACCAATGTCGAGGAATACAAGACCGCTATGGAGAATGCAGGTCTTACACTTGTTGAAGAGGAGGTTGATGCAGAGGAGTAGTGATGACTACTCATTTATCTTTCATTTACCATGCTTATTGATTATTGAGTCGCAATGACCATCCAACATGTGGATGGCTTGCTATGGTGTGTTTACTTTTCAAACTTGTTGTTGTGTTCTTGAGCCTTATCTTATTTTGTCGTGTTTTGGTGATTTTCTATGTGATGTTTTGTGCATAATAAGCATCTATGGGTATCTCATTCTTATCCTTATGAAAACCACATATGCCTCCTCGACGTGCCAACCCCAACCCGAACAACAATGTCACCCCCGAGATGCAGCAACTGATGATAGCACGGGCACAGCTGATGCAGATGATGACTAATTTCATGCAGAATCAGAACAACAATAACAACAACAACAATAACAACAACAACAACAATCAGAACAATCCACCAGGATTTGACATGTCACCAGATTCCTAAGACTAAGGCCTGCAAAGTTCTCAGGAACCACTAATCCCATGGTGGCCAATGATTGGCTACGTTCAGTGAACAAAGATTTGGTGATTGTCGGCTGTACCAACGAGAAGAAAGTCAGGTTTGCAGCACACCTGTTGGAAGGACCAGTAGCTACTTGGTGGGATAACTTCCAGATCACCACTCCCATTAAGGATGTGACATGGGCTATCTTTGAAGATGGTTTCCGTACAGCTCACATCTCATCCGGAGTGATGAATTTGAAGAAGAAGGAGTTCCATAACCTGAAGCAGCGCCACCGCAGCGTGGCTGAATATATTGAGGAGTTCAACAATCTGGCGCGTTATGCACCGGATGAAGTTGATACCGATGCCAAAAGGAAAGAGAAGTTCCTCGAAGGATTAAACGATGAACTGAACCTGTAGTTATCTGTGGCCTATGTCCCCACCTATCAGTCCCTTTGTGACAAGGCTGCCATTTTAGAGAATAAGATGAAACAAGTTGAAAGTAGAAAGAGGAAGCACAAATCTGACAAGCATAGCTCAGGATCGTCTCACATACGTTCCCATTATGATGATGGTGGGAGTTCTGGATCCCACAAGCATGGAAAATACAACAACCACCACAGTCACAACCGCCATCATGACAACAAGCATCACCGTAGTCATGATAATGACAAATACAAGAACCACAAGGGTGGACATAAGAGTCACCACAGTGGAGGTGGAAGTGGAAGTGGCAGTCAACCTGCAAAGAGATATATCAGTAAGGTGGAATGTTTTAAGTGTAAGAAGCTGGGGCATTATGCAAATGAGTGCCCAGAGAAGAAAGTTGAAGGAGCCACTAAGCCCAATCCTTTCCAGAAGGGACAAGTGAACCACATCAATGTGGAAGAGATTTATGAGGAGTCCGATGCAGTGGCTGGTAAGTTCAAACTCAATTCTATTCCAGCACTTGTTCTTTTTGATACTGGTGCATCACATTCATTCATATCAAAAGCATTTGTTGATAGAAATGGGTTTCCAACGGAAAATATTGGGTGTCCAATAAAAGTAAGTTCTCCCGGTGGAGATATGATAGTAAGTCTTGGGTGTCGTGATCTAGTGATAGAAATTGGAAAGCATAAGTTTCCAGTGAGTCTGATAATCCTAGATTCCCAAGGATTGGATGTAATTTTGGGAATGGATTGGATGACCAAGTATGAAGGAGTATTAGATTGTGCCAATTGTACTGTCGCACTCACAACCCCAGAAAAGAAACGGATAAGATTCAAGTCTAACTTTGAATCAAAAGGGAGTAAGATAAATTCTCTTAAGGGGGTTAGCATAGACAGTGTGCCAATTGTGAGTGAATATTCGAATGTGTTTCCGGAAGAACTGCCGGGAATGCCACTAGATAGAGATGTGGAATTTCTGATTGACTTGCTGCCAGGATTAAGACCAATAGCAAAGAGACCCTACAAAATTTCAGTTGATGAGTTGAAGGAACTCAAGAAGCAACTTGGAGAACAGTTGCAGAAAGGATTTATTCAACCAAGTTCCTCATCTTGGGGAGCACCAGTCTTGTTTGTGGAAAAGAAAGATAGAAGTCAAAGGTTATGCATAGATTATCGTTCACTCAATGAGGTGACTATCAAGAACAAATATCATTTGCCCAGAATCAATGACTTGTTTGATCAGTTAGAAGGAGCCTGTGTATTCTCAAAGATTGATCTTCGGTCATGTTATTTTCAGCTTAAGATAAGGGAACAAGACATACCTAAGACAACTTTCACCACTAGGTATGGGTTGTATGAGTATACAGTGATGCCATTTGGTTTGACCAATGCACCAGCTTACTTTATGAATATGATGAACAAGGTGTTCATGGAGTTCCTTGATAAGTTTGTTGTCATTTTCATCGATGACATTTTGATCTACTCTAAGAGCAAAGAAGAGCATGAAGGACATTTGCGTTTGATACTTGAGAAGCTTAGAGAGCATAAGCTGTATGCCAAATTCAGCAAGTGTGAATTCTGGTTGAATGAAGTTGGATTTCTTGGACACATTGTGTCAGGAGATGGTGTAGCAGTTGATCCAGAAAAAGTGTCAGCTGTAACTGAATGGGAATCTCCTAAGTCAGTGAAGGAAGTTTGTAGTTTCCTTGGCTAGGCAGGATACTACAGAAGATTCATTGAGAATTTCTCCAAGGTAGCTAAGCTAATGATAGAGTTACTAAAGAAAGACAAGAAGTTTGCTTGGTCTGATGGATGTGAGCTCAGTTTCCATGAATTGAAGAAGAGACTAGTGACAACACCAGTCCTATGTCTACCAGATTTGGAGAAAGATTTCCAGGTATATTGTGATGCGTCTCATCATGGATTAGGTGCAGTTCTAATTCAAGAAGGGAAGGTTGTGGCTTATGCCTCGAGACAACTCAAAACTCATGAGGTAAATTACCCTACTCATGATTTAGAGTTAGCCTCTGTTGTCCATGCACTCAAAACATGGAGACATTATCTTTTGGGAAAATGATGTGAAGTGTTCACAGATCACAAAAGTTTGAAATATATCTTCACTCAGAAAGAAATCAACATGAGACAAAGAAGATGGCTAGAACTCATCAAGGACTATGACTTGAGTTTGCAATACCATCCCGGTAAAGCAAATGTTGTAGCTGTTGCACTAAGCCGTAAGGTATTTGTGAATGGCCTTACTAAGGGAGAATTGCCAGATGATCGGTGTGTCCAATTTAGAGACCTCAGATTGGAGATTGTGCATGAAGGACATCTCATGGCATTGGATGTTCAACCCACTCTGTTGGACAAGATCAAGGAAGCCCAAAAGACGGACAAGGAAATTGAAGAGATTAAGGAAAACATTGGCAAATGAAAAGCCAAAGGATTCCATGAAGACGAACAAGGTACTTTATGGTATGGGAAACGTATCTGCGTTCCGCAAGATCCGGAGATTCGGAAACTGATTTTACAAGAAGCATGCAACTCACCATATTCCATTCATCCGGGTAACACCAAAATGTACATGGATATGAAGGAAAGATTTTGGTGGAATAATCTCAAGAAAGACATCGCTGAACATATTGCTTTGTGTGATGTATGTAGTAGAGTGAAAGCGGAACATCAGAAGCCAGCAGGATTGCTACAACCACTACCTATTCCTGATTGGAAGTGGGACAAGATTGGCATGGATTTTATCACTGGATTGCCAAGGACCAGGTCAGGATATGATTCTATTTGGCTAGTAGTGGACCGTCTCACTGAAGTGGCTCATTTCATACCCGTGAAGACAACCTACACAAGTTCTAAGTTGGCCAAGATCTATATGAATAGGATTGTGTGTCTGCATGGAGTACCCAAGAGTATTATGTCTGATAGGGGAACTCAGTTCACTTCTCATTTTTGGAGGCAACTACATGAGTCATTGGGAACGAGATTGGAATTCATCACTGCTTTTCATCCTCAGACCGATGGACAGACAGAAAGGACCAACCAGATTCTCGAAGATATGTTGAGAGAATGTGCTCTAGACTATGGAGCTATTTGGGATGAAAGTCTGCCTTACGTAGAATTCTCTTACAATAACAGCTACCAAGACAGTATTGAGATGGCACCATTTGAGTTTCTCTATGGGAGAAAGTGTACTACCCCATTACTATGGAATGGTGTGGGAGAAAGAAATTTGTTCGGACCAGAACTAATCAAAGAGGCTGAAGAGAAAGTCAAGCTAGTTAAGGACAGATTGAAGATAGCGCAGTCCCGAAAAAAGAGCTACGCAGATCCTAAGAGTAGAGAGGTCACCTATGAAGTGGGTGATAGAGCTTATCTTAGAGTGTCACCACTTCGTGGAGTGAATAGATTTGGAGTCAAAGGAAAATTGGCCCCAAGATATGTTGGACCATTCAAGATTCTGAGTCGTAAAGGAGAAGTAGCTTATGAAATTGAATTGCCAGAATCATTGTCTGCAGTTCACAATGTGTTTCATGTGAGTCAGCTAAAGAAATGCCATCCAGAGATGGAAGATACTTCTTTGAAGGATACTATACCTTTGGAGGAGGTTCAATTGGAAAGTGATCTCACTTATGAGGAAAAACCTATCAAGATTCTTGAGACTGCAGAAATATTTACTCGTACTAAGACTATCAAATTCTGCAAAGTTTAATGGAACCATCATTCTGAAGAAGAAGCAACATGGGAAAGAGAAGATGATCTTCAGAAAGACCAGCCTCACCTATTTTCTATCCAATCCGAATCTCGAGGGCGAGATTCACCTTAAGGGGTTAGATTTGTAACATCCCTAAGATCATGTTTTCAAAGTTTGCATATCATCCATGCATTCATAATCATTTAGGGATCGTTTTCAAAGTCATTACAAAAACAGAAGCATTTGGATGCTTATTATTTTATGTATGCAAAGCATTGATCCAATGCTACTCTCTAATGAGAGATTATTTGTTTTAAACCAAGATTGTTTGTTCATGAGTTTGTTTGGTTGTATTCCAAAGCTTGGACAAAAATTTCAAAACAAAATATGACTTTAAAACCATTTTTATATCTTTATTAAAACTTGGGTAAAAGGCACTGTTTTATTTTAAAACTCCAAAGAACCAAAGCAAGTTTGGTGAAAGAGCATGCTTTTATACCTAAATATTGCAGGTTTCACTTTACAAAAATCCAGAACAAGTTTGAATTCAAACACATTTAAAATCATTTGAATTTGATTCCTAGAAATTCAAACAGAAAAATGAAAAGGTTAAAGAAAAGAAAAAGGGCCGGCGCCACTTATTCGGCCCAACAACGAAAGCAGCCAACCCAGGATTTCCCTACTCCCTCTGTTTCTCACCCAACCCGCGCACACCCCGTCACTGACGCTCTGACCCCACCATCCACCTCAGCATCGTCGTCAATCACGCGCCGGAGGAACTGCTCGACGCTGCCGTTTCCTCCCGAATTCAAAATCCTTTGATTGCGCTTGATTCGCGCAGTAATTCCCCCTCCTCGCTCAGCTAATTAATCCCCACCCCTCGACGACCATTTCCCCTCGCTCCGCCACCAGGCTGCCCCCAATTGCTCTCACACCGCCGCTGTACCAACGAGCTCCGGCAACGAAATTCCGGTGAGCCAGACCACCCCTGCCCTTCTAATTCATACGAGCGTGTTCCTTACAACCTTGTGCATCTCCTGACCCTTTTCGTTTGGCCGCGCTTGACCCAGGCCGCCGTTCCCGTCCACCTCCGCAAGTGACAGAGCCGCTACTCGACTCCGGCGACACCTCCTGGTAGTTCCCGACCACCCCTTCCTATCTTCTGGTTACTCACATGTTCGCCAGGCTTGTGCACATCTAACGACATCATTATTTTGGCTAGGCACGTTCTGTAACCTCGCCAACGTCGACGACAGGCTCCACTCCGATGATGAATCCCCACCATGTCCGTGCGCCCCTTGACAAGCCACTGCCACGTTGAGCTCCAGCACGCCTCTGCGAGTATGGTGAGCCTCTCCAATCTCTTCCTCGCCTCTAGTAGCCGCCGCAACGCCGTAGACCGAGCGCGCCACCGCTCACCGTCGCCGCGCGCCGCCAGTTGTTGGTCATTTGATCGACGGCCGTAGGATCTAGATCCAGTGGCTACGATAGAACATAACTCGAAGGGGTACGTTTTAGATCTGGCCGTGCGTTTTCACTTAGATCGTGCGACCCACGTTGATCGATCCGGCCGAACCGGTATGGGCCAATCAGAACACGCCGCGTGGCCTGAGTTTAATTTTAAAAACAGAAATTAGATCTATTAGTGATTCAAACTTGCAAAATTCATAACTTTTGATCCACACGTTTAAATTTTGCAATTTTTATATTATTGGAATCAGGAGAAAGAATGCTATCCATTTATGCAATGTGTTTAATGTTTTGCTTCTGTAAAATTTGTTATTTTTACAGAGACATTTATAGGCTTATTTTTAGTATAGAAATTATTTGAAAAATGATTTAAAGATCAAATAAAGTTTGTTTAGTGTGTCTTGGTCTTGTTTATGATTTAGTAATGTATACTTGTCTGGTTTGGTGTAGAAAATCATCACATGGCATTTGCATGCATTCATATATTTTTGCTTGTATATTTTTGATATGTGAATTTGGTGCCATTATTTTATGTGTAGATTTTGGTGCCATTATTTTATGTGTAGATTTTGGTGCTAATAGTGATTGTGGTTGTGAAGATTGTTGCTACTCCCCAAACTACCAAGGCAAGTGGTGCTTCATGTATCCCTATATTTTACCTATGCATTAGAAATATTTTGTATAGGACTTGCATGATATTTTGCTAAGTATCTAAATGCTATGTTTGGGAAATCCTAGTAGTTGTTGAAATGTTAGAATTTCCTTTAAGTTAGGATACTTGTTATTGCCATGCTTATCCTAGCTAATAGAAACCAAGGGTGGAATATAATCATGCTATGGAAAATATTGTTAAGTCTTTGACTTATGGTTTTGTTTAATAAAACAACTAAGTGAATGAAACACCTGGGTGGAATGGTAATTGCTTGGTGGATTTTGGTTGAGTGGTTACACAAGGCCCATTTCTATGGTTTACCTTGTGTATCTCACTTGTGGATTTCCACCCAGGAACAAAGGGATTTGAGATGCCAAATGTTAAGAAGCTTCTAGTGCAGCCACATGGCATTATGGGCTCTGCCTGGATCATATAGGTTGTAATAACTTAGCCAAATGGACAGTTGGTGGTAGGGGAATGATAGGTTTGGAGCGCGTCCATTTTGGTCTAAGGGAAGGCTTCTGAAAGGTCCTGTCTTGGTGAAAATCAAGTCTTGTGGGGGAAAGTGCACAACCTCTGCAGATGGAAGAATCTAAGTACTTAGCCAAGTCCCTGGTATTGGAAAATTTGAGCATCAAGACATGGAAGCTATCAAGAATCTCCTCATCCCAATTTTTCTAAGTTAAAACTTGTGGTTGAACAAGGGTGAAGGTTCACCAATTTCTATTGGTGCTTCCTTGGGAAAGTTATGTCAAAGAAAAAACTTAGTGTTTTCAACTGATAGGTAAAACCTATTTTGAGCAAAGCAAGCCTAAGCTACACTTAGCGAAATTCATGTAGTAACTAGATGTTAATACTCTACTAAGGTATCACTTGCCAATACTATTCCAATGTATTGACCCACTGTGGCGTAACTTGTGATGTTGCAGGTTACTCAGATGATGATTAGGGGTTATGAGTCTACACTCAACATGCTTGCCTGTGGCACATGAAGATGAAGACTTATTTATATTGTTATGAATGAACTCTTGTATTAGGCCTATGGCCATGGAGTTGTAAAAGACTATGTTGTCTCTGGAATGATGTGTAATAATAACCTTTGTTTCTGTGTACTTCGTCTTAAACTGTGGATGCTAGCATTGATCTAGGGACTAGCATTCTAATCACAAGGATCTTTACCTTTATAAATGTGGGATCTTACATTCCAATGATATAAAAATTGCAAAATTTGAACGTGTGGATCAAAAATTATGAATTTTGCAAGTTTGAATATCTAATGGATCTAAATTCTATTTTTAAATCGAATAACAGGACACGCGGCAGCTTCTGATTGGACGGTACCGGTTCGAGTTGGATCACACTCGCGAGCCGTTGGATCTAACTAACTGCGCACGACCCAGATTAAATCATACCGCTTCACCCTCCATCTAATCCTAGCCTCTAGATCTGGATCCAACGATCCTCGATGCTCTGACCAAAGATGGGCGGCGCAGATGGCTGCTGGCGGCGGCGGCGCTACTGGCGGCGATGGTCCGGCGAATACAGGAGGGGCTGGGGGATGTGGTGTGGCTTACCAAACTCGCAAGATCACGAGGAAGCTCGAGATGTTGCTGGCGTGGACAGGGGCGAGTTGATGTGGCCGTAGGAACTCGTCAGAGTTGAGCACAGCGTCGGGTGCACGGTGACGAAGACGATGGCGATGCTCTGGGTCACCCTAGCATGAACTAGTTGTATCAGGGGGTGCGCAAGGCTACGGAGAACACTACTGGATCAAGGAGAAGACAAGGGGCGGTCGGATTTTACCTCAATTGCTCGTCGGAGTCGAGCGGTGGTTCTGTCGCTTGTGGGCGTGAACGGGGACGGCGAGCTGGGTCACGAGAAAGCAAACAGAAGGCATGAGGGAACGCGTAAGAACATGTTGGTCACGCTTGTTTGAACCAAAGACAGGGGGCGGTTGGAGCTCACCGGAATCAGTCGCCAGAGGTCGTCGGTGCCACGAGGGTTTGAGCTCGAATGCGCGCAGCCTGGTAGCGGGGTGAGCAAGGAAAGTGGGGGGAAATGACCGCGGGGGCGAGGGGTTTAAGTAGCCAGGAGCGGGGCGAGGATTGCGCGCTGAATCAATGGGAATTAAGCGAGTTTTAATCGCGGCGTCACTGTGCGGTGGTAACGGTGGAGCAGCGTGTGCGCGCGAGAAACTGGGGAAGACGATGCTGACGTGGAGAGGGCCCAGCGTTCAGTGGCTGCGGGGTTGGTTCGTCGCGGGGTGAGAGAAGGAGCAGAGGGGGAATGGCCCGGGTGGGCTTAGTGGGCTGGGTTCGTTGCTGGGCCAAATTGGCAGCGCCGGCCTTTTCTGCTTTCCTTATTCTTTTTCTTTTTCTAATTCGATTTTCAGGAAACAATTTCAAATAATTTCAAATGTGTTTGATTTCAAATTATTTCTGGATTTTTATAAAGTGAAACCTGCACATAATTAAGTGTAAAACCATGTTGTTTCACCAAACCTGCTTGGTCCTTTGGAGTTTTCAAAGAAAACAGTGCCTTTACCAATGTTTAATAAAGATCTAAAAATAGTTTTAAAATCATATTTTGTTTTTGAAATTTTTATCCACGCTTTGGAATACAACAATCAACCATAGTACCAATATATTTGGTTTTAAAACAATGAATCTCATATTAAAGAGTAGCATTGGGCCAATGCTTTGCTTACATAAAATAATAAGCATTCAAATGCTTCTGTTTTTGTAATGACTTTGAAAATGATCCCTAAATGATTATGAATGCATGGATGATATGCAAACTTTGAAAACATGATTTTAGGGATGTTACAATTAAATAGAAAAATACAAAAAATTAAAATCATTATATTTTTATTTGAATTCAATAATAATTTTACTTATTAATTGTTGTTTAATTAAATAATTTTCTGTAATTTTAAAAAATAAAAACATGTGAAATAATGATATAAGATTTAATAGGATTGATATCATAGTATTGAAAACTAGGTACAAATTTTTTCATGGAAACTGATTTGGAAGGAACGAAGAAGTTAGGCGTGCTGGAGGTGAAGTAGTGTGAGGATGGGTGACCGACTAACAAGTTTGACCAAGACTGCAATTCGATTAAATATTAAGTGTAATTAGTGTTAAAAATGTTCCAAGTGAGAGATTAATGATTCAAACAATTCAAAGATTAAAAATGTTGAGAAAAAATAAAAAATGTGAAAACAAAAAATATATATTTTTAATTTTGTTTTGTCTGCCTATTATTCTGTGCCAACGGTCAGCTGTGCATATGACTTTTCCATACGTTGACGACCTCCATGGCTGCATCGAGGGAGGTCTTTGCCGAGGAGGCTATGGCGAGGGCAGCCGTCGACGAAGTCTACACCGAGGGTTATATAGACTACGCCGACGGTTTTTGGCCCTCGGCTAAGCGAGCCATTCCTGTAGTGGTGGTTGGTTGCATGCTAGAAGACTACATGATGCATATACGTCTTTTGTACTCTTCCTTTTTTAGATGGCTTATTCATGTTGCCACTTTATGTGATCCTTGAGATGTAAACTTGAAGATTCAAACTATCCAATAAAATCAAGGATATGTGCATCGTTTAGATGCAGAGGCCGGGGCTATGCTCCTATTTCGAAGAAAACAATCTATGGGTTGAGCCTGAACCCTACAGGATTTGGTAAAACTTTCTCTCCATTATCTAATTAAACAATTTCAAAACAAAATCCAAGGGTAAACAAAAATCAAAGAAAAAGGAAATGCAATTCGGTGGGGGGTGAGGGCGTTACACGATGAATCATCCCCATATAAAGAAACCAAATTAATAATGATGATACCAAAATTAAAAGGAGAAGTAAAAAAGGAAAAAAAATCTAAGACTATAAAAACAGTGGCAGCGAGGCCTACGATAGGGAGGGGGATGAGTAAAACCGGTCTAGGTTTCCTTCCCCTCGCCGGCGACGTTGCCAGTCCGCTCAGTCTCCTGTGGCCTTAGGGCCTTGGAGGCGTGGCGGACAACAGCCTCTCGTTGGTGGGAGGGTTTTCATTTATGTTTAGATTTTTTAGTGTCTTCTTCCGAATATTGAGGTGGCAGCTATGTCCTGAAGACATAATAAGGTCCTCTCTGTCCTATCCTCGCCTGGGTAGTACATCTAGCACTGGCAGAGGGCACGTGAAGTCGTGTGTCCGATAGATATCTTAGGATCTGATCGTTTTTCGTATCCGTCGGTGTCGTTTCATGTCAGTCTCTTCCGATACACGACCGTTGTCTTCAGCGATGGTTGATGCGCTAGTGCGTTCGCTCTTTTGGGCTTTAGCATGACGACTTCCTGTATATCTACTAGAACAAGATCTACTATGACAAATTTTGCCCGGTTCCGGTGATGGAGGGGCGAGAAACAGCGCATCTTCAGCTCGTGCTAGTGTTTGTAGTCGTCGCTGAGCGGTCCAATGACATATTTATATTTTTCTTACTTTTGAGCCTCTTTATAGTGTTGTTAATTGGTTATTAATAGATTGGTGGAATTTCGCAAAAAAACAACAACAACATTATCGGTGTATCGTTGCCACACTGGTATCCAAACCACCATGAAAGGGCTATCATGACGATCACCCTCCTCATCACCTGGGAGATTTAGCTTGACATGAAAATAAGGATCTTCAAAAATCGCTGTATGCCATCCATATGGTCGTCGCCCAAATTGCAGATGCTCTCGTAAACTGGAGATTGGCTGGTACCACGGAGGAGCGGAGCCAGAAATTATCATTGAGGGGGACAATTAGAGTGTATTAGTGTTATAAGTTTGATTAGAGGAATAAATAGATAAAACATCATACAAATAGTACTTGATGGATAGTTTTAGTTACAAAATCTAAATCATAGGGGTGCTGCCCTGCTCGCCCCTCCCTGTCTCCGCCGCTGGTATAACATGTCTTGAGAATTTCATATGGGAGTCCAAAGGAGGGGAGTTAATTGGATAAAACTATCATATTTGGAGCTATCGGGACAAGTCATTACCACATTTGGTAATTTTTATGAGTCAGTATTAGTTTTAAGGTACAAGTGTTGCAAGTCACATTAATTTCCTTCTAATAGCAGTTTAACGTTCTTTCTGACATGTGGGATTCATCTGCAGTCTGACTAGTCCATAAAAATTGCCACGTAGACCATTAACTAGAGCTGACTGGTCAAAAAATGCTACGTGTATACTATGCTCGCCGGCCACGTCCCGTTCTTGTAGCTCGCCGTTGCCATGTGCTTGCCGGTCGCCGCGCGCCTAAAGCTCGTCGCCACCGCTCGTCGTCACACTAGTCGCTCCCGCGCCCGTCCGCAGGTCGCTGCCCTGCGCCCGCAGTTCAGCAACCACCGCTCGCCGCTCCATGCTCGTCGTGCACCCATAGCTCGCCAGCCGCGCCCGCCGACCGTGTCCCGTGCCCGCAGCTCGCCGCCGACACGTGCCTAAAACTCTTTGCCACCGCTCGCCATCGCACTAGTCGCCCCCGCGCCCGTCCGCAGGTCGATGGGCCGGGCTCGCTGCCCCGCGCCCGTAGTTCAACGACCACCTCTCGCCGCTCCATGCTCACCGTGTGCCCACTGCTCGCTAGCCGCTCCTGCCGGCCTTGTCCCATGCCAGCAGCTCGCCGCCGCGCCCTGCAGGTCATCACCGTCACACTATCGCCCTCGCGCCCATCTGCAGTCGCTGGGCCGCGCTCGCCACCCCGGGACCATAGTTCGTCACTCACCGCGCGCCTCCCCATGACTATAGCTCGTCGCTGTGCGCTCCTGTGCGTGCTTGCGGATGTGCTCGTGTACTGCGAAGAGCTCCCGTGCATGCTCGGGTGTGCTCACATCCCGGTTGGCAAAGGACGCCGAAATCAGTGTGGGGGTGGCAGGAATAGGCGCCAGGGTCCAGCCCAGCCATGGCGCGCTGCTCGCTACTAGATGGAGGAAGGCCGATTGGAGGAAGAAGAATGTGGGTAGGAAAAAATTAGGGAGGCTGACGGGTGAAACCCACCGGCGGTAAATAGTAAAATAGGGGAGAACAAAAAAAAATAACATAAGATATGTGTGACAGATGGGCCCACTTTCACCTCAGCTCCTCCTAAACATGTGCCGCCAACTCGGCACTTATAGCTGGGCCTGAGTTGTCAGAAAGCGTGTTAAAATCCTGTTAGACGAAATTTAGTGCAGTTTGTGACTCTATGACTTGGAATTGGTACCGATTCACAAAAAATACCGAAAGTGGTACTAACTCGTCCCGACAGCCCCAATTATGATAGTTTTATCCAATTAACTCAAAGGACGGAGCTTATTACGGTTGCTTGTTGTCAACACCCGGATTTTTAATCCTAGATGTCTATTATGCCATACATCACAATCCCAGGATTACCATTTTTGCGAGACATAATAAATTGGATATCACAGTATATCATCCATTACAAATCATAATAAAGTCTTACAACAAATAAAGAATCTCATGATCCAGTCTTAGTACATTCAAAGCAGCGGAATAATATGATAACGGTAGCGTGAACGAGGCTCCATCTTTATGGTCACAGGCAATGCTGATGATGGAGATGATCCTAGTTGTCGTAACCTTCCTGCGGTCCATCCTCCTGATAGTCCTCTTTATAGTCTCGCCATGGGAATAGCCAGGGACAAAGCCATGATTACTCTTTAAGTACTCGCAAACTATCACTATCAGGTAAATTGGTTTCAAGTAGGAATCCTAAGATCTAGGTTGTTTTACAAAAATCCAGGTTTACCTTAGCTGAGTTCAGAAGCAAAGAAAGCTAGTTTAATATTTTATAACACCTAAGTGGGAACTTAGCTTTCATGTCCACAATCCTGTTATGGTCAAGTCAAAGTCATGATTCATTTCATAAGTCATTTTGAAAAAATCTGACGACGGAAAAATATGGCCACTCCAACTGCCCATAACCGCGGACGCGGCTATTTGAATAGTTTGACACTCTGCTGAGGTGGTACACTTTCACCACAATATTCGATACATCCGTCAGGAACAATCCTAAATTCACCATACTCAGTATGGGGATAACCAATCCTAACCTTTCAATTACACACCCTAGTATAGGAACCTCTCCTATGAGTTTGGCCTCCCAACCATGACCATCTGTCATCTTGGGAACTGCATAAGTGGTCAATATTCACGAGGTAGCCTCAGCTCAAATCTCGGCCACAAGGGAACCCATACTAAGGTATATAAACTTCTAGTCAAGCCCTACCCAATTTCGGGTATTGTGGTTGTACGGTAAAATTGGAATGGTATGGCATCCAGACAACCATCAGTTTTATAAAGGGCTAAGTCTCATGCCTCAACATTTTCATCATCAAAATCATCTGGTGTTCAAGAACACATGTCAAAACATTTCATTAGAATGACTCATCATTCTAAGGTTTTCATAATCATTTTCACCAAGTATTCCCATCTAAAGTGATCAAGTTTTATGCTTAGCACTAGCCACTAAAGTTGGAGGCCCAACAACTGTCTACAAGAATGGAAGCACGTAGACATCACTAACTTAGGCCAAGTTTTATGCTCTTTATGCTACCTATAATATCTTTCCAAAACTTACAAGTCACTAAGTAAAAGTAATAAAGAGCTTTGATAAAGAAATACAAATAATCAAGATTGCAAGTAAAACTAGGATTTGGTGTAATAAAAGGGGGTATAATCACATATGCCTAAGGCATCTAGTTTTCTTAATCCACTTGTAGTGTTAGGCTTGCAAAGTTGCAAGTGTAAGCTTGTCTTGTTCAGAGCAGTGGTTGAGGTTCTCCTCGGCTTCTTCCTCGTAGTAATCTCCTTCCTCTTCGTATCCTTGGTCGGTACTACCGTTTATAAATAAATACGAGGTAGACAATCACCAAACAATACTTAACTACTTCTATTTATCACACGAGGATTTTCACTAGATGATCTAGCATCATCACAAGATTAAGCCACTAGATTTATTATTTTATTTTAGAAAAGTAATTCTACTAATTGAAAAACTACTTAAGATTTAATATTCTCCAATTAAAACATGGGATCATGTTGACATATGCCATCACCACACATTTCAATACTTGGGAATATGATTTAAAGTGGTGTCACAATCTAATAATGTTTAACTTTATTATTTTAATTAATTTAAGTGGCTAGAAATGCCTATGGGGCATTGTTTTATTGCTTGTCCATTATTAATGCAAGTAAACCTAGATATTTTTATATATTTAGAAAGGTCTTATAAAATGTGATTTTTGAGAGCTGGAATCAACTCAAAAGCTTTTATGGTTGAATTTTGAAAAATATTTGAATGCAGAAAAGTCTCTACCTTGTTATTTTTACTATAGGTGATCTATAATTCCAAATGGTTTGAATCCAACGGGCTTGGATTAAGAATTTCAATACCTTTATAAAAACATTAGTTTCATGCAATTTGGTTCAGTGAATCTCTCTGAAATGATTTTTGAATCTACTGCCAAAACTAAGTTTGAAATTAAATAGATAAACCTAATTTTAAACAAACTGGGTCACACGGGAAAGTTAACTAGGCCGGCCCACTGCGCACAGCCTGCGCGCGGGCGGGTTAAGTGGTTGTCCCCACTAGTCAGTGAGACAGGGGGTGCGAAGGGGTACGGGGCTATTACAACCATAGGATTAGATGTAAGATCAACGACTGAGGGTTGTCGTCAACGTCTGAACAGAACGCGACGAGCACGAACCCTAGCACGGACAGTGGGGGCCTGTGGCGGCTCAGCGGGGCTCAGGCGATGGTCAGCGATGGGGGCGAACGACGAAGTCGATGATGGCGGTTCTCGTGGTACCGGCGGCTTCTCCTGGGGTGGCTCCAATTGACGACGCCCTTTCCTCCAGCAGGGGCAGGCTCCGGTGAAATTCTGGCGATGCTGCACTTGCCTTGCTCCGGGAAGAAGTGGGCACGATCAGTGAGAGGTGGGGAGTGGAATGGTGTGAAGAAATCGAACAGGGAAGACCTCTATTTATAATGCGACGAGGGAACCGAAGGGTGCGGGCTGAGCTCGTCGGGGTCGGCTTCACAGTGAGCTATGTGCATGGCCGAAGGTAGGGGACAGTGCGTGGTTTCCTGGCGAAGCTCAACGTCTTGATGGCGCGGCAAGGGCGATGCGAATCAGTCGGAATGCGTCGACGCTCTGGGCGGCACCGACGATAGTTTTGATGGTGCACAGCGGCTATGTGTAGCGCGGCGGCGAACGGGGTTGTCTGGGAGGTTCCTGGGACGGTGGTGATCACGTATGCGAGCGGCGAAGGCGGGGCGCGGTCTGTGTGAGCGTGTCAAGCACGACGCTCTGGCGCGCTCTGGACACAGTCGTAGAGAAATGGGTGCGTGTGTTCTCTGTGGTCAAATGGCTTGCAGGGGTCGAGGGCTGGACAGGGAGTGGCGGTGGATGGTGGCGTGCTTCCTAGGCATGGTGGCTAGGCTCGGCGCTTGCTCTGGCTAGCTAGCCATGGTCGGCTGACAAGGGTGCTCTCGGCATGGTGCACTGGGTAGGGGCTAGGTGTGTTCAAGGCATTGGTTGGCACTAGGGGAGACAAGTGTGATCAATGGTGAACAAGGCTTAGCCAAATTACTGCTCAAAATAGTGAAGTTTGGCCAATTTGATTTGCTATCTCTAAGTGTTTGATGAAATGGCCAAAAAAAATTCAAATTTGAATTTTTGGATGAAACTTGGTGGGTGCAATGGTCACATACTAGGTAGTCTCTGGTTGCTTGGATTTTTCAAGGTGCACTGGTTTGGTTGGTTTTTGAGAAATGGTGATCTTCCCATATGAACTAGATTCAAATTTCAAATGTCATTTGAATAAGGTTCCAAATGTTTCTGTGGGTTTGCAAGGTGGGATTGGGTTCACTTTCACTTGGTCTAGCAAGGGGTGAAAAGAAATGGATTTGTTTCTGTTTGGAATCTTGGACTAGAAACACTCAGAGTGGTCTAGTGATCAAGATTGGCAAAAATGACTTTTGTTTGTTTTTGAATTTCTATTGATTTGATTCTGCTTGGAATTTATTTAGATAATGTTGTTTTCATCTTTAAACCAATCCTTGCCATTCATAACAATCACACAAGTCCATACAAGCATTCATGCATTAATCACATACACACATGCATTCATATGCATTTAATTAACAAAAGTTTTTGTTAACCCTAATTTTGGGTGATTGGAATTTAATAATCTTGTTCAATATTTTTGGGATGTTACAAACCTTCCCTCCTTAAACAAAATCTTATCCCGAGATTTGAGAAAAAGAAAACTAGGATTTAAAGAGATCTAGAAACTCCGTCCTAATGTAATCTTCTCGCTCCCAGGTAGCTTCTTCTTCAGTGTGGTTACTCCACTGGATCTTGAGAAACTTGATACTCCGGGTCCTAGTGGTTCTGAAAGCTTCCTCCAAAATACGGATGGGTACTTCGGGATACGTCAGGACATCGTTGATCTCTATGGTTCGGTGATCAATATTCTTGAATACTTCGGTCTTCTCCAAGACTTCTAGGCATTTGCGAAGTAACGATATATGGAACACATTATGTACGGCTGACATCTCCTCTGGCAGTTCCAGTTGATACGATACTTCTCCTCGACGATTCAGAATCTTGAAGGGTCCGGTATATCTAGGCACTAACTTTCCTTTGAGTTGGAAACGTTTCATTCCTTTCAAAGGTGACACCTTGAGATACACGAAATCTCCGATATTGAAGGCTAGGTCTCGAAGTCTCTTGTCGGCATAACTCTTCTGTCTGGATTGGGCGGTCTTGAGGTTCTCATGGATCTTGTGAACTTTCTCTTCTGCTTCTCGTAGGATGTCGGGTCCAAAAATCTGACTCTCTCCTACTTCCGACTAATTCAAAGGGGAAAGACACTTCCTTCCGTACATGAATTCAAATGGGGCCATTTGCAAACTGGCTTGGTAACTGTTGTGGTATGAAAATTCTGCGAAAGGCAGACAATCTTCCCATTTAGATCCATATTCTAACACACAAGATCTCAACATATCTTCGAGTATTTGATTTACTCGCTCTGTTTGTCCATCGGTCTGAGGGTGATAAGCTATGCTGAAATCTAGTCGGGTTCCTAATCCTTCTTGGACTTTCTTCCAAAATCTCGAGGTAAACTGAGTTCCTCGATCCGATACAATGTTCTTGGGGACTCGATGCAAACTGACTATTCTAGCAATGTACAACTCTACTAGCTTCGAACTCTGGTAGGTGGTCTTGACAGGTAAGAAATGGGCGACTTTGGACATTCGATCTACTATGACCCAAATAGAGTCATTTACCCTACTAGATGTAGGCAAACCGGTGATAAAATACATTCCGACAGAGTCCCATTTCCATTCTGGAATCTATAGTGGTTGCAACAGTCCTGCGGGCCTCTGATGTCCCGCCTTGACTCTCTGACACACTTGGCTATATAGCTTCCGATTTCTCTCTTCATCTTATGCCACCAAAATTGCTCCTTCAAATCCTGATACATCTTCGTTCCTCTGGGGTGGATAAAATAAAGAGTATCACGGGCTTCTTTCAAAATAGCTTGCTTCAACTCTAAATATGCTGGCACACAGATACGTCCTTTGTACCACAAAACTCCTTCTTCATCTTCGGTGAATCCGGGTACTTTGATTGTAACGATGCGACGTTTGATTCCGTCGATACTAGCATGTCCTTTCTGTGCCTCCTTGATCTGACTGATCAAAGTGGGTTGAAGTTCTATGCTAGCCAAAAATCCTTCACTTACTAATTCCATTCTTAAATCTTCCAACTCCTTGTGCAAACTTGGTTGTTCCTTCAGAATCATAGAGTTCAATCGACACGGCAATCTACTAAGGGCATCTGCTACCACATTGGCTTTACCGGGGTGATAGTGGATGTCCAGATCATAGTCCTTGATTAGCTCTATCCATCTCCTTTGCCTCATATTCAGCTCCTTCTGAGTGAAAATATACTTCAGGCTCTTGTGATCAGAATAAATCTCACAACGGTTACCCATAAGGTAATTCCTCCATGTCTTCAAGGCTAAAACTACGGCTGCTAGTTCAAGGTCATGGATAGGATAATTTTGCTCATGCTGCTTCAGTTGTCGGGATAGATATGATATGACCTTGACTTCTTGCATAAGCACACATCCGAGACCGATCTTGGATGAGTCACAATACACATCAAAAGGCTTCGTAATATCCGGCATGATCAAGATTGGGGCTAAGATCAATCTCTTCTTAAGTTCTTGAAAACTTGCTTCACATTTGTCCGTCCATTCAAACTTCTTATATTTCTTCAACAATTGGGTCATGGGTCTTGCAATACTCGAGAATCCTTCTATGAACTTGAGGTAATATCCCGCTAATCCAAGAAATGCACGAACTTGGGTTTGAGTTGTTGGGGCTTGCCATTCTTCAACATCCTTAACCTTGGCAGGGTCAACGGCAATTCCTCCGGCTAACACAATATGTCCGAGGAATCCTACTTCCTGTCACCAGAATTCACATTTGCTAAACTTGGCATACAACTGATGCTCCATAAATGTTCCAAGGATGGTCCTTAGGTGTAGCTCATGTTTTTCTTCTAATTTGGAATAGATCAGAATGTCATCGATGAAAACTACGACAAACTTATCCAGGAAGTCCATAAAGATCTTATTCATGAGGTTTATGAAATAAGCAGGGGAATTGGTTAATCCAAAGGACATGACAGTGTACTCATACAGTCCGTATCTGGTGGTAAAGGCAGTCTTTGGAATATCCTCTGCACGAATCTTGAGTTAATGATAACCAGTTCTAAGATTAATCTTAGAAAACACTTTGGCACCGGTCAACTGGTCAAACAGATCTTCTATCTTTGGAAGTGGGTACTTGTTCTTGATGGTGACATCATTCAGCTTCAGATAATCCATACACAAATGGTTACCTCCATCTTTCTTGTCCACAAACAAGACATGTGATCTCCATGGCGACGCACTTGGTTGAATCAGTCCTATCTCCAGCATAGCATCCAGTTTCTTCTTCAGCTCCACTAATTTAGACAGGTTCATACTATAAGGTCTCTAGGCTATAGGTCCGGTTCTAGGGATTAGTTCAATGATAAACTCGATATCCCGATCTGGGGGCATACCGGGCAAAACATCTGGAAATACGTCGGGGTATTCACAGACTACTCTGACTTGGTCAATGGTTGGTTGGGCTAGACTCTTGTTGCATTTGAATTGACGGGGCAAGGTTTCAGAGACATGCTCTACTGATATTCCGGCTGTACTGGTCATGGTTATGGATTTCTTGGCACAGTCGACTAATCCTTTATGTTTTGACATCCAATCCATTCCTAGTACTACTTCCAAACCTTTAGTTCTGAGTACTATTAGATTAGCATAAAAATCTATGCCATGGATTTTGATAGGTACGGCCTTTCAAATTTGTCTAGCTTTGGTGGTTGAACCAGGTATTTGAACTATCATGACATGCTTCAATTTGGTTGGTTGAATCTTACTAGTGCATGCAAATTCTTCTGTAACAAACGAGTGCGATTCTCCAGAATCAAACAACACTCTTGCAAGTACTGAGTTAATAGAAAACATACCTAGCACGACATCTGGCGCTTCTTGGGCTTCTTCAACATTCATGTGAAACAGACGGTCATTGCGCTTGAGCGAATTCCCTGGGGCAAATCTTCTTCTAGGCTGAACACGACGCTGCTGCTGAGCTAGGGCATTCACATTGGGGGTTGTGATATCTACGTACTTCTATTCTTGTAGACAGTTGTTGGGCCTCCAAGTGCAGAGGTTTGTAGAACAGCAACAAGTTTCCCTTAAGTGGATTACCCAAGGTTTATCGAACTCAGGGAGGAAGTGGTCAAAGGTATCCCTCTCAAGCAACCCTGCAATCAAGATACAAGAAGTATCTTGTGTCCCCAACACAACCAATACACTTGTCAGGTGTATAGGTGCACTAGTTCGGCGAAGAGATAGTGAAATATAAGTGGTAACGGTGCCAGAAAATAGCTTCTAACTTGTTGTTGACGTGGGAGAGACTAAAAGCAAACTAAAATAAAGATGGAAGCAAGCAAACATGCAACATATCTAGTTGTAAACGGTGTTTCAATTCTTAGAAACAAGGCCTAGGGATCATACTTTCACTAGTGAACACTCTCATATAAATATATTCTCTTCATGATACTACTCTTAACTACTCTCTGGTTGGACACTCTAATCCATGGTAGGGCTATAACAGCACACCTCAAAGTCCGCCTTTCCCAATCTAGATAAACCCACATTGACACCTTGAGCGCTAGATGGTTCCAACAAACACCACAATTTCATAGAGACAACCAACTCAAAATATACTCATGATAAATATATATGTAACCTAGCTTAAGTGCCACACACGGTGTGCACGCTGTCACTTTCACACACGTGGGTAAAAGCATGATGAGTATTTATGTAGACTCTAGCCTAAGTGCCACCATGGCGTGCACGCTGTCAGTTTCACACACATGGGGAGAGTAGAGATCTATTGAAGCACTTGAGTAGAAAGGTAGATCTACTTGATTACAAAGCTCATGAGCACAACAAGATCATGCATAGAGAGAGATGAACACATAGCTACTGATAGAGCCCTTATCCTCGAGGAAGAACTACTCCCTCCTCATCATGGGAATCAGCAACGGTGATGGAGATGGTGGTGGAGATCGATGGAGATGGCTCCGGGGGCACTTCCCCGCCCCGGCAGGGTGCCGAGACAGAGACTTTCTGTCCCCGAATCTCCCCTTCGGTGGCGGCGGCTCTACGGAGGTTTTCGTGGATTTCTTCTGGATGATTTAGGGTTTTTGGGTCGGAGGCTTCTTATAGGCGAAGGAGGCAAGGTCGATGGAGGGCCAGGGGCTCACACCCCTAGTGGGCGCCACCAGGGCTAGCCCGTTCCTAGGGGTGCGGCCACCCTGGTGTCCTCCTCCACCTCTGCTTTGTGGTTCCGTGTTGCTCCGGGAAAAATAGGAAGATTGAATTTTGTCCCGTCCAATTATGAGAATATTGATTTTCAGCCTTTTCTAGAACCAAAAAACAGACAACTGGCACTTTGTCATCTTGTCAATAGGTTAGTCCCAGAAAGTGTATAAAAATACCTCAAAGTGTAGACAAAGCATAAGACAAATGATATAAAACAAGCATGGAGCATAAAAAATTATAGATACGTTTTCAACGTATCAAGCATCCCCAATCTTAACTCCTGCTCGTCCTCGAGTAGGTAAGTGATAAAAAGAATAATTTTGGAAGTGGCATGCACCATCACAATCAAGATCAAACCATTTGCAAGCATTGATAGCGGAGATCAAAGTACTCTAAACATGAGCATGAAAGAAGAAGTTCTAACAATAAGACAATGCATTGAAAGACATTTGTTTGGTTCACATATAGAAAACATGGCATATTTGCATTCAGCTTGTCCCTCGTGGAGTAGAAAATAAATGCATAGGACACCTTCAAAGTTTATAAGAGTGACTAGATACAAATAGTTCAAGAACAAGCAATATCAACAATATGAATCAATCAATAAGTTTTGGGAAAATGCACATAGAACTAAGAATGGCAACTATGTTCTCTTAACTGGTGCCTAAGGATAGAAGGTGAAGACTCAATATAATGGTGTAAGAAAGGCCCTTTATAAGGAAGAAGGGATTTCAAGTTTCAAAAATAGCTTCCAAAAATTATTGTACTTGTTAGCTTTCAGCCCTCATTGCCCCTATCATAAGCATCTTGAAGTGATTAAGGTTAAAGTTAACAAACTATGGAGTATATGCTTGAAAAAGTATAAGTTGGCAATCTCATGTCCCTTGAATACGAGGGCCGCACCTCATGCTACTCAATTTTAGTCACCTGTAAGTTCTTGTCATAGTAAGTACATGTGTATCATAGAAAACCGCCAACGGGGCACCCCTTGCACATGATACATGAGCTATCCCATAACCAAAATGAAAAGGCAAGCAAACAATGAGCATCTCAGCGATCTTTTTATTTGCTATTTGCATAGGTTTTTATTGAGGTTGCTTCACAGATTGCTCATTATGGTGATGCTGCAAGTTTCCACCATGATTAGGCATGCCTTAGGCTAGCGGCCCAGGCATTTCTCTAACACAAAATACATCACTCCATGGACTTACAAGCTCCCTTTTTATTTCACACTGGCGACATCCATAGACAAAAGAGCATGATATCAACTGTGTACAGAGTGCAAGTGCAATGTTGAAAGCGTTCCCCGTGACAGCACGGTTCTGCTAATTCCAACGTAAAAGTGCAAGCATATACAACATAGATGACACAATGTTTCAAGTTTAGTAGGTGCAAGAAAAATAAAGTGTGCCTTCAAGTTTGTGAGAGCTTTAATCACTAAGTTTTCACATAACAAAAAGACTTTTTAATTGGAAGATAGATGAAAACAAGAATATACTTGGAATGGTGTAACACACCATGCATAGGAATTTATAGTGGACACTTTGGAATAACTTGGTTTCTTGGGAGTTGGATGCATGAGTAGAGCTTACTCATACAAGTGGAGGCTAGTAAAAGACTGGGAGCGACCAACTAAGAGAGCAATAATAGCCATAATCATGTAGAGCGACAACACATTACTAATAAAAGCATAAAGTGGTACTACAAGTCAAGGACTAAATGATCATAGAGGCTTTGGTGACTTGTTCATAGTCATAACATGGTGTGAGCATGCTCCAAGTCAACCCAAACAAAGCATCAAAGGAGAATACCACAACACTATGCTTTTGTATGCTAAAACAACGCATGATTCTTTCAAGGCACACTAAGCAATCCCAATTGTTTGGAACAAGTCATGCTACATCAATAATCAGTAAGCATAAGGTCAAAACAACACCTAGGAAGACATTCTAAAGTCTAAGTCATAGTCAAAGCAAGCTCCTCTTGCACTATTTCAAGCAAGAACTTCTACTCCTTTCCAACACCAAATGACTTATTTGAAACAACTCACGAAGATAATAATCAATAAAGATCAGTGAGAATGTCTCACAAATCCACAAAGAAGAACTAAAAAGTTCTAAGCACAAAGCACAATAAAACTAAGGTTAAACACAGTGCTAGCAAAAGAGAACACTCACGAGACAATAAGAATGAAGACTAGAGTGTTCTAGGGAATGAAAACATAGTGTGTCTCTCTCCAAAAGAAGTGTGCTATGATCCAACCAACTTAATCAAGCAAACCAAACTAAAGAAAACCAAAAACTAAAACTAAGACGCTCCAAGAACAACACAGCGGTACATGAAACAACAAAAACGAAGTGTCTAGAAAGACCTGAGATTTTTATTGATGAAGAAGGGGATGCCTTGGGCATCCCCAAGATTTGACACTTGTACCTCTTGAATATTTATTGGGGTGACACGGGGTGACATCCCAAGATTGAGCTTTTGTCCATTCTTCATCTCATCACATCATTCTTCCTCTACACCTGAAAATTTGTCTTCATATAAAACTTCATACAATCTTCATTAGCAACATTAGTGTATTCAAAAGATAATAGACCTTTGGTTTTTAGTTTTAGAACAGCAAAACTTTCACTAAAAACACAAGATATGGTAAGGTTCCCAACCTTTAATAAGGTAGAGATCCCTGTGTTTACAATGCTAGTCCCTGGATCAATAGCTAGCATCCACAGTTAAGATGTAATATCAAGAAACAAAGGTCATAATACAACTTTATTACCAGGAATAAAATAATTTATTACATCTTACATAGCTCATTTGGCTATCACATTACAATGCAGCAGAATATAACAATAGCATGGGGTCCTTCATCTTCAAAGTGCCACAGGCAGTCATGTTGGTTGTAGACTTGTAATCCTAATCAATAAACTTCACTAACATCAAACAAACCTGCAACATAATAAGTTACAGCCACAAGGGTCAATACATTTGAATTGTATTGGCAAGTGATACTATGGTAATATAGTGGAGTATATCATCTATATGCATTTGGCTAAGTGGAGCTTAGGCTTGCTTTGCTCAAAATAGATTTTCCTTATCATTTGAAAACACTAAGCTTTTGCTTGACAAAAATCACTCAAGGCATCTCCCAATAGAAATTGGTGATCCTTCAACCCTTGTTCAACCACAAGATTTTAACTTAGAAATTGGGATGAGGAGATTCTTGATAGTTTCCATGTCTTGTTGCTCAAATTGTCCTTTGCCAGGGACATGGCTAAGTACTTATATTTAACACTCTGCAGAGGTGGTGCACTTTCCCCACAAGACTTGGTTTCCCAAGACAAGATCTTTCAGAAGCCTCCCCTTAGACCAGAATGGACGCGTTCCAACCTATCATCCCCTACCACCAACTGTCCATTTGGCTAAGTTATTGCAACCTATATGATCCAGGCAGAGCCCATAATGCCAAGTGGCTGCACTTGAATATTCTCAACATTTGACATCTCAAATCTCTTTGTAAGATCCCTCCTTTATAAAGGAAAAGGATCCCTGTGATTGCAATGCTAGTCCCTGGATCAATGCTAGCATCCACAGTTTAAGATGAAGTACACAGAAACAAAGGTCATTATTACAGTCATTCCAGAGACAACATAGTCTTTACAACTCCATGGCCACAGGCCTATTACAAGAGTTTAAATAAGTAAATAGATAAAAGTCTTCATCTTCATGTGCCACAGGCAAACATGTTGAGTGTAGACTCATGACTCCTAATCCTCATTAGAGTAACCTGCAACATCACAAGTTACAGCCACAGTGGGTCAATACATTGGAATAGTATTGGCAAGTGACCTTAGTATAATTTAGGTGGACTAGATACTATATGCAATTTGGCTAAGTGTAGCTTGGCTTGCTTTGCTCAAAATAGGTTTTGCCTATTAGTTGAAATCACTAAGTTTTTCTTTTTCAAAACTTTTCCCAAGGAACCACCAATAGACATTGGAGTCCTTCACCCTTGTTCACCCATAAGTTTTACTTAGAAATTGGGATGAGGAGATTCTTGATATCTTCCATGTCTTGATGCTCAAGTTGTCCTTTTCCAGGGACATGGCTAAGTACTTAGATTCTTCCATCTGCAGAGGTTGTGCACTTTCCCCACAAGCCTTGATTTTCACCAAGACAGGAACTTTCAGAAGCCTTCCCTTAGACCAAATGGATGCGCTCCAACCTATCATTCCCACTACCACCAACTGTCTAAATGGCTAAGTTCTAGCAACCTATGTGATCCTGGCAGAGCTCATATTGCCAAGTGGCTGCACTAGAAGCTTCTTAACATTTGGCCTCTAAAATCTCTTTGTTCCTGGGTGGCTTTCCACAAGTGAGATACACAAGGTAAACCATAGAAATGGGCCTTGTGTAACCACTCAACATAAACCATTCCTTCCATTCCACCTAGGTGTTTCATTTACTTAGTTGTTTTATTAGGCAAAACACAAGTCCAAAGACTTAGAAGTATTTTATCATAGCATGTATATTTCACCACCCTTGGTTGCTACTAGCTAGGCTAAGCATGGCATAGATAAGCATCTTAACTTAGAAATTTCCTAGCAATTCTACAACTACTAGGATTTCCCAACATGGCATATAAGCAAAATATAACATG
This sequence comes from Avena longiglumis, assembly GCA_030063025.1. Taxonomy (NCBI): domain Eukaryota; kingdom Viridiplantae; phylum Streptophyta; class Magnoliopsida; order Poales; family Poaceae; genus Avena; species Avena longiglumis. The sequence goes on along the minus strand of CP125975.1, from coordinate 435,617,286 downwards.
CAAGTCTAACAAAATATTTCTAATGCTTAGTAGAAAACATAGGGATAAAAATATCATGAAGCACCACTTGCCTTGGTAGTTTGGAGAGTAGCTACACTCCTCACAATCACAATCACTATTGGCACCAAAATCTACACATAAAATCATAACAACAAATCACATACAAAACATATACAAACAAAAATATATGCATGCATGCAATATGATATGTGTTGATTTTTAAAACTCAACAAAGCAAGTGTACAGTACTGGTTCATAAACAAGTTCAAATCTTGCCAAACAACATTTATTTAAACCTTAAAATATTTTTCAAACAATTCATATACTCAAAATAGCCCTACACATGTTTCTGTAAATTTCACGCGCTGGATCCAGATCCAACGGTCCTGCATCAAACGACCACAGATGGGCGGCGCTGGCGGTGGCTACTGGCAGCGGCGAGCTCTGCCTACGGCAGCGCGGCACTACAGGTGGCTCTGGGGTCGTCAGAGATGCTTACCAGAATCATGGAGACACACTGATGCTCAACCTGGCGACAGCTTGGCAAGGGGCGCACGGACACGGCTTCACGGGCTCGTCGGAGTTGCTGGCTGCATCGGGCTCGGGTGGACGACGATGTTGGCGACGCTCCTGGTCTCCGTAGCATGAACAAACGACATCAGGAGACGCACAAGACTATGGCGAACATGATCGTGTGAAGCAGAGGCGAAGGGGAACAAGGGGCTCACCGGATTTTATCGCCGGAGTTGAGGATGTCGTCGGAACCTTGCTGTGCTTGTCGAAGACGACGACGACCTGGGGCGGTATAGGAGGAACCAACGGTGTCAGTAGGTGCGCAAGGAAGTGGCGAAGCTGTCTGCAAGAACCAGAGAAGAAGGGGCGCACGGGGCTCACCGGGATTGGTCGCCGGAGTGAGCTCTGTCTGCGGCGGTGCGAGGATGATTGCGGGCAGCCTGGGGGCGCTTTGTGCTCGGAGTCTGGGGGTAAATGGAGAGGGGGCAGAGGGGGTTTAAGTAGCCAGGAGGGGGCATGATTTACTCCTACAATCAACGTGAATTGACGAGGGAATCAAACCAGGAAACGCACGGCGTGATTTGGGGAAGAACACATCGCGGGGGGTGGAGACGACGACGCCGTGTGGGCCGCGGCTGTCAGCGAGAGAAATAGAGAGGGAGTGGGTCCTGTCTGTTAGTCACCCGGCGGGTGCGGAGGTGAGTGTGGAAAAACGGTTCGCGGGGTGGGGTTGCTGGGCTTAGCTGGGCCAGATTCGACTGAAAGCTTATTTTTTTTCCTTTTAACCTTTTTCTTTTTCTGATTGGTTTTTCTGAAATGAATTTCAACTCCAAATCAAATGAGTTTGAATTCAAATCTTCTCTAGGTTTTTATACTGCAAACCTTGCACTCAAATGTGTGTCAAACACTACTGTTTATTCAAAACACTTTGATCAAATAAAAATAAAACCAAGCCTTTATGATATATATACAATAGGCATAATATTGGTTTTATTTACTCATTTTGTTTTGAAACTTTGTTCAAACTTTTGATGGTGCCTAAGTTTGAATTTCAAACCTTACTGAACCAACAAGTACTCTTCTCATTGGAAGATAGCACTAAGGCTAGAGCAAACTTACATGAAATAATAAGCTTATATGCTTCTGTTTTGAAATGATTTGTTTGAAATGAAACTTATATGATCATGGATGCATGGATGATATGCATGAGTTTGAAACATGATTTTAGGGATGTTACAAATCTAACCCCCTTAAGGTGAATCTCGCCCTCGAGATTCGGATTGGCTAGCAAATAGGTGAGGGTGGTCTTTCCGAAGATCATCTTCTCTTTCCCATGTTGCTTCCTCTTCGGAATGATGGTTCCACTGCACTTTGCAAAACTTGATAGTCTTAGTCTGTGTGACTCTTTCTGCAGTCTCAAGAATCTTGATAGGCTTCTCCTTATAAGTGAGATCACTCTCCAACTGAAACTCTTCCAAAGGTATAGTATCCTTCAAAGAAGTTTCTTCCATTTCTGGATGACATTTCTTAAGCTGACTCACATGAAACACATTATGGACAGCTGACAAAGACTCTGGCAGTTCAATTTCATAAGCAACTTCTCCTTTACGACTCAGAATCTTGAATGGTCCAACATATCTTGGGGCCAACTTTCCTTTGACTCCGAACCTCTTCACTCCACGAAGTGGTGACACTCTAAGATAAGCTCTATCACCAACTTCGTAGGTGAATTCTCTATGCTTAGGATCTGCGTAGCTTTTCTGTCGGGATTGTGCTATCTTCAATCCGTCCTTAACCAACTTGACCTTCTCTTCGGCTTCTTTGATAAGTTCTGGTCCGAACAAACTTCTTTCTCCCACACCATTCCATAACAATGGGGTGGTACATTTTCTCACGTAGAGAAACTCAAATGGTGCCATCCCAATGCTGGCTTGATAGCTGTTGTTCTAAGAAAATTCTGCGTAAGGTAGACTTTCATCCCAACTGGCTCCATAGTCTAGGGCACATGCCCTCAACATGTCTTCAAGAATCTGATTAGTCCTTTCTGTCTGTCCATCAGTTTGAGGGTGAAAAGCAGTGCTGAATTCCAACCTCGTTCCCAATGACTCATGTAGCTGTCTCCAAAAATGGGAAGTGAATTGAGTTCCCCTATCGGACACAATACTCTTGGGCACTCCATGTAGACATACAATTCTACTCATATAGATTTTGGCCAAATTAGCACTTGTATAGGTTGTCTTCACGGGTATGAAATGAGCCACTTTAGTTAGGCGATCCACTACTACCCAAATAGAATCATATCCTGATCGGGTCCTTGGTAATCCGGTAATGAAATCCATACCAATATTGTCCCACTTCCAATCAGGAATAGGTAGTGGTTGAAGCAAACCTGCTGGTTTCTGATGTTCCGCTTTCACTCTACTATACACATCACACAAAGCAATATGTTCGGTCCTTCTTGAGATTATTCCACCAAAATCTTTCCTTCATGCCCATGTACATTTTGGTGTTACCCGGATGAATGGAATACGGAGAGTTGTGTGCTTCTTGCAAAATCAGTTTCCGAAGCTCCGGATCTTGTGGAACACAGATACGTTTCCCATGCCATAAAGTACCCTGTTCATCTTCATGGAATCCTTTGGCTTTTCCCTTGCTAATCTTTTCCTTAATTTCTTCAATTTCTTTATCAATCTTCTGGGCTTCTTTGATCTTGTCCAACAAGGTGGGTTGAACATCCAAAGACATGAGATGTCCTTCAGGCACAATCTCCAATCTGAGATCTCTAAATTGGGCACACAAATCATCGGGCAATTCTCCCTTGGTAAGGCCATTCACAAAAACCTTACGGCTTAAAGCATCCGCTACAACATTTGCTTTACCGGGATGGTATTGCAAACTTAAGTCATAGTCCTTGATGAGTTCTAGCCATCTTCTTTGTCTCATGTTAATTTCTTTCTGGGTGAAGATATACTTCAAACTCTTGTGATCTGTGAACACTTCACAACGCTTTCCCAAAAGATAATGTCTCCATGTTTTGAGTGCATGGACAACAGAGGCTAACTCTAAATCATGAGTAGGATAGTTCACTTCATGAGTTTTGAGTTGTCTCGAGGCATAAGCCACAACATTTCCTTCTTGCATAAGTACTGCACCCAAACCATGATGAGACGCATCACAATATACTTGGAAATATTTTTCCAAATGTGGCAAACACAAGACTGGTGTTGTCACAAGTCTCTTCTTCAATTCCTGAAAGCTGAGTTCACAACCTTCAGACCAAGCAAATTTCTTGTCTTTCTTTAGCAATTCTGTCATAGGCTTAGCTACCTTGGAGAAATTCTCAATGAACCTTCTGTAGTAACCTGCTAAGCCAAGGAAACTACGAACTTCTTTCACTGACTTGGGAATTCCCATTCGATTCTGGTGAAACTTTAGCAGATCAATCACACGCCATCTCCCGACACAACGTGTCCAAGAAATCAACTTCATTTAGCCATAATTCACACTTGCTGAATTTGGCACAATTATGCTCTCTAAGCTTCTCAAGTATCAAACGCAAATGTCCTTCATGCTCTTCTTTGCTCTTGGAGTAGACTAAAATGTCATCAATGAAAACGACAACAAACTTATCAAGGAATTCCATGAACACCTTGTTCATCATATTCATAAAGTATGCTGGAGCATTGGTCAAACCAAATGGCATCACGGTATACTCATACAATCCATACCTTGTGGTGAAAGCTGTCTTAGGTATGTCTTGTTCCCTTATCTTGAGTTGGAAATAACCTGACCGAAGATCAATCTTTGAGAACACACAAGCTCCTTCTAGCTGATCAAACAAGTCATTGATTCTAGGCAAAGGGTATTTGTTCTTAGTAGTCACCTCATTGAGTGAACGGCAATCTATGCATAACCTTTGACTTCTATCTTTCTTCTCCACAAACAAAACTGGGGATCCCCAAGATGAAGAACTTGGTTGAATAAATCCTTTATGCAACTGTTCTCCAAGTTGTTTCTTGAGTTCTTTCAGTTCATCAACTGACATCTTATATGGTCTCTTTGCTATTGGTCCAGATCCTGGCAGCAAATCAATAAGAAACTCCACATCTCTATCTGGTGGCATTCCCGGCAATTCTTCTGGAAACACATCCGGATATTCACTCACAATTGGCACACTGTATATGCAAACCCCCTTAAGAGAATTTAGCTTACTCCCTTTTGATTCAAGGTTAGACTTGAATTTAATCCGTTTTCTTTCCGGGGTTGTGAGTGCAACAGTACGATTAGCACAATCTAGTATTCCTTCATACTTAGCCATCCAATCCATTCCCAAAATTACATCCAGTCCTTGGGAATCTAGGATTATTAGGCTCACTGGAAACTTGTGCTTTCCAAACTCTATTACTAGATCCCGACATCCAAGGCTTACTATCATATCTCCACCTGGAGAACTAACCTTTATTGGACACCCAATGTTTTCAGTTGGAAACCCATTTCTATCAACAAATGCTTTTGATATGAATGAATGCGATGCTCCAGTATCAAAAAGAACAAGTGCTAGAATAGAATTGAGTTTGAACTTACCAGCAACAGCATCAAGCTCCTCATAGATTTCCTCCACATTGATGTGGTTAACTTGCCCTTTCTGAAAAGGGTTGGGCTTGTTGGGTCCTTCAACTTTCTTTTCTAGGCATTCATTTGCATAATTCCCCATCTTCTTTCACTTGAAGCACTCAACCTGACTAATATCCCTCTTGACAGGTTGGCTTCCACTGCCACTTCCACTACCACTGTGGTGGCTCTTATATCCACCCTTGTGGTTCTTGTACTTGTCATTGTCATGACTACGGTGATGCTTGTTGTCATGATGACGGTTGTGGTTGTGGTGTTTGTTGAATTTCCCATGCTTATGGGATCCAGAATTCCCACTATCATCATAATGGGAACGTTTGTGAGACGATCCCGAGCTGTGCTTGTCTTCCTGCTTTCTCTTCCTGCTTTCTCTTCCTGCTTTCAACTTGCTTCATTTTGTTCTCCAAAATAGCAGCCTTATCACAAAGAGACTGATAAGTGGGAACATAGGCCACTGATAGCTGCAAGTTCAGTTCATCATTCAGGCCTTCAAGGAACTTTTCCTTCCTCTTAGCATCGGTGTCAACTTCATCCGGTGCATAACGCGCCAGATTGTTGAACTCCTCAATATATTCAGCCACGCTGCGGTGGCGCTGCTTCAGATTATGGAACTCTTTCTTTTTTAGACTCATCACTCCAGATGAGATATGAGCAGTACGAAAGCCATCCTCAAAGATAGCCCATGTCACATCTTCAATAGGAGTGGTGATTTGGAAGTTATCCCACCAAGTAGCTGCTGGTCCTTCCAATAAATGTGCTGCAAATCTGACTTTTTCTGCATCAGTACAGCCCGCAGTTACCAAGTCCTTGTTCACAGAGCATAGCCAATCATTGGCCACCATGGGATCAGTTGTTCCTGAGAACTTTGCTGGCCTCAATCTCAAGAACCTGGTAAGCATGTCAAAACCCGGTGGGTTGTTGTTGTTGTTATTGTTGTTATTATTGTTGTTGTTGTTTTGGTTATGGATGAACGTCGTCATCATTTGCATCAGCTGAGTCTGACGTGTCATCATTTGATGCATCTCAGGAGTGATGTTGTTGTTGTTGGGGTTGGGATTGGCATGACGGGGAGGCATCTGTGGTTTGTTCAATAGAGATAAGAATGAGATACCCATAGATGCTTTCATGCACAATACATCACATAAACAATCACCAAACATGCATCACAAAAGATTCAACAACAAGATAACAAGTTTGCAAAGTAAACACACCAATAACAAGCCATCCACATGTTGGATGGTCATTGTGACAAAAATAAAGTATGATAAATAAATGATAAATGAGTAGTCAACTCTACTCCTCGGCATCAACCTCCTCCTCAACAAAGGTAAGACCTGCATTCTCCATAGTGGTCTTGTATTCCTCGACATTGGCGGTCAAGGTCTCTACTTTGGCTTTGAGAGCCCTCTTCTGAGAACTAAGCCTCTCAATCACCGTCTGCTGATGCTCGATCTCGAAGTCCTTGGCCTGCAGTTCTTCAGTCATGTCCCGAATCCTCTTGTTCCTATCCTAGACTCGCTTCTCTTGACTCTTGAACTTTCTGTCTTGGCTCTCGAACTTTGCCTCCATCTCCTTGACTATCTCATCTTGCTCCGCGAAGAGCTTGTCCTTCTCATGAAGCTGCACCTCGAGTTCGTCATTGTTGAGCATGACGTTGGTCCTATCAGTGTCCACGTGCCTAATGAGAGCCTCTAAGTCCTAGAGGTATAGACGAATCGGCTCGGCTGTGTCCCTCGAAGCGTCCTCGAAGTCGATGGCCTCTCCATCCTCATCACGTCTACCGAAGACGTGGAAGTGAGTACCTCTAACCTGTCGAGAGTGTCTCCCTAGAAGACGTCCTATCAGATCCTGCATGACTACCTCAAGGCCTCTCTCCTTGTCATCATGCATGAGCTTGAAGATGATGGCCTCCGTGGTAGGCTCTGTCTGGCGTCCGGGCTGATTGACCTTGAAACCCCAAAGGTCTTTCCTCTCAAACTTGGTGAGGGGAAGCACCATGATGGTAGGAAGAGGGAGATTGAGCAAAGTAGTGAGCTCAATAATACGAGGACCAAAGCGAGTTCCCTGGAACTCCTCAACAGTGCTGATGGTAACATTAGGCATCTATTTATGAGATAGAAAAAGTTAGAAACAACACAATTCAAGATAAAACACAAGGCAAAGCATCACATGCATATCTTTGGAAATCAAAACACACAAGTCATGGCATACATGAATCCATTACAACATCCAAGGTTCAAATTATTTTTAGCAACATTTGGAAAATAAGGTGATAAGTGGTGGTCCAACTAACGAAGTACGCTTACAATCCTATCTCACTAGATATGTTGGCTAACACAATATTTCTAGAAGCAATCACTCTATCTTGAGCACATGACTCCATCACTAAGTCTATAATGTCTCCTCTTAAGGTTTGGTTGGTAGCCTCCAACTCTTGGGTATGTTTCTTCTCTTCTTTTAGGATATTTTGGATGTTGAACATTCTACACTTGAATCTTTCACCAAGTTCTTTGATGGTCTTCCAAGATGCATCCCTTGCTGAGTCAAAGAATGTAGGGCGCATCACTGAATTGGTAAACATGCAGAATCCTGATTCCTTGTGGTTGTCTTCCTTGTTTTTATACAAGTGAAGTTGCACCCACAAGTACTCAACTCCTTCATCCATCACAGGAAAGCCTTTGTACACAGCTGCACCATGTATTTCCATTGCAACCATGAGGTCCTTGAGAGCCTTGGGGAATTCTGTCTCACACTCCAAAGTCATTGTCATGAGTGGTCCTTTCCTTACGGCTTTGTTGATGGAGTTCATCTACAATTAGAGATGAGAAAGAAGATTAGAAAAGTTTACGAGAAGAATAGACAAGTGTAGAAGTTGTTGAAAAATTTTCCTTAGTGGTTTCCAATCCTAGGGTCATAATCCTACAGGCAACACAGTGCTCTGATACCATCTGTAAGATCCCTCCTTTATAAAGGAAAAGGATCCCTGTGATTGCAATGCTAGTCCCTGGATCAATACTAGCATCCACAGTTTAAGATGAAGTACACAGAAACAAAGGTCATTATTACAGTCATTCCAGAGACAACATAGTCTTTACAACTCCATGGCCACAGGCCTATTACAAGAGTTTAAATAAGTAAATAGATAAAAGTCTTCATCTTCATGTGCCACAGGCAAACATGTTGAGTGTAGACTCATGACTCCTAATGCTCATCAGAGTAACCTGCAACATCACAAGTTACAGCCACAGTGGGTCAATACCTTGGAATAGTATTGGCAAGTGATGCCTTAGTATAATTTAGGTGGACTAGATACTATATGAAATTTGGCTAAGTGTAGCTTGGCTTGCTTTGCTCAAAATAGGTTTTGCCTATTAATTGAAATCACTAAGTTTTTCTTTGTCAAAACTTTTCCCAAGGAACCACCAATAGACATTGGAGTCCTTCACCCTTGTTCACCCATAAGTTTTACTTAGAAATTGGGATGAGGAGATTCTTGATAGCTTCCATGTCTTGATGCTCAAGTTGTCCTTTTCCAGGGACATGGCTAAGTACTTAGATTCTTCCATCTGCAGAGGTTGTGCACTTTCCCCACAATCCTTGATTTTCACCAAGACAGGACCTTTCAGAAGCCTTCCCTTAGACCAAATGGATGCGCTCCAACCTATCATTCCCACTACCACCAACTGTCCAAATGGCTAAGTTCTAGCAACTTATGTGATCCTGACACAACCCATATTGCCAAGTGGATGCACTAGAAGCTTCTTAACATTTGGCCTCTAAAATCTCTTTGTTCCTGGGTGGCTTTCCACAAGTGAGATACACAAGGTAAACCATAGAAATGGGCCTTGTGTAACCACTCAACATAAACCATTCCTTCCATTCCACCCAGGTGTTTCATTTACTTAGTTGTTTTATTAGGCAAAACACAAGTCCAAAGACTTAGAAATATTTTATCATAGCATGTATATTTCACCACCCTTGGTTGCTACTAGCTAGGCTAAGCATAGCATAGATAAGCATCTTAACTTAGAAATTTCCTAGCAATTCTACAACTACTAGGATTTCCCAACATGGCATATAAGCAAAATATAACATGCAAGTCTAACAAAATATTTCTAATGCTTAGTAGAAAAAATAGGGATAAAAATTTCATGAAGCACCACTTGCCTTGGTAGTTTGGAGAGTAGCTACACTCCTCACAATCACAATCACTATTGGCACCAAAATCTACACATAAAATCATAACAACAAATCACATACAAAACATATAACAACAAAAATATATGCATGCATGCAATATGATATGTGTTGATTTTTAAAACTCAACAAAGCAAGTGTAAAGTACTGGTTCATAAACAAGCTCAAATCTTGCCAAACAACATTTATTTAAACCTTAAAACATTTTTCAAACAATTCGTATACTCAAAATAGCCCTACACATGTTTCTATAAATAAAACCATTTTAACATAAGCAAAACTTTAAACACGTTGCATATTTAGAAAGGGCTTGTTATCCTGATTCCATTGATATAAAGTTTGTCAAATTTGAACGTGGGGATCAAAAGTTATAGCTAAAACAAATTCAAACATCTAATAGATTCAAAATCTGTTTTTAAATCTAATTCCTGGCCACGTGTCACGCTCTGATTGGCGCGTACCGGTTCGCTCAGGATCGCGTCAGTGAGCCGTTAGATATACTTAAGCTGCATGGCCCAGATCTACTCATAACGTTTCGATAAGTGATCTAATTTCACGCGTTGGATCCAGATCCAGCGGTCCTGGATCAAACGACCACAGATGGGCGGCGCTGGCGGTGGCTACTGGCGGCGGCAAGCTCTTCCTATGGCGGCGCGGCGCTACAGGTGGCTCTGGGGTCGTCGAAGATGCTTACCAGAATCGTGGCGACGCACTGACGCTCAACGGCGGCGGCAGCAAGGCGCCGCGGACACGGGCTCGCTCGGAGTTCTTTGGCTGCGTCGGGCTCGGGTGGACGACGACGTTGGTGACGCTCCTGGTCTCCCTAGCATGAACAAACGGCATCAGGAGACGCACAAGACTACGGCTCACACGATCGTGTGAAGCAGAGGCGAAGGGGAACAAGGGGCTCACCGAATTTTATCGCCGGAGTTGAGGATGTCGTCGGAACCTTGTTGTGCTTGTCGAAGACGACGATCTGGGGCGATATAGGAGGAACCAACGGTGTCAGTAGGTGCGCAAGGAAGTGGCGAAGCTGTCTACAAGAACCAGAGAAGAAGGGGCGCACGGGGCTCAACGGGATTGGTCGCCGGAGTGAGCTCTGTCTGCGGCGGTGCGAGGATGATTGCGGGCAGCCTGGGGGCGCTCTGTGCTTGGAGTCTGGGGGGAAATGGAGAGGGGGCAGAGGGGGTTTAAGTAGGCCAGGCGGGGGCGTGATTTACTCCTGCAATCAACGCGAATTGACGAGCGAATTAAATCAGGAAACACACGGCGTGATTTGGGGAAGAACACATCGCGGGGGGTGGAAACGACGACGTAGTGTGGGTCGCGGCTGTCAGCGAGAGAAACAGAGAGGGAGTGGGTCATGTCTGTCAGTCACTCGGCGGGTGCGGGTGTGAGTGTGGAAAAACGGTTCGCAGGGTGGGGTTGCTGGGCTTAGCTGGGCCAGTTGGGCCAGATTCGACTGAAAGCTTTTTTTTTCCTTTTAACCTTTTTCTTTTTCTGTTTGGTTTTTCTGAAATGAATTTCAACTCCAAATCAAATGAGTTTGAATTCAAATCTTCTCTAGGTTTTTATACTGTAAACCTTGCACTCAAATGTGTGTCAAACACTACTGTTTATTCAAAACACTTTGATCAAATAAAAATAAAACCAAGCCTTTATGATATATATACAATAGGCATAATATTGGTTTTATTTACTCATTTTGTTTTGAAACTTTGTTCAAACTTTTGATGGTGCCTAAGTTTGAATTTCAAACCTTACTGAACCAACAAGTACTCTTCTCATTGGAAGATAGCACTAAGGCTAGAGCAAACTTACATGAAATAATAAGCTTATATGCTTCTGTTTTGAAATGATTTGTTTGAAATGAAACTTATATGATCATGGATGCATGGATGATATGCATGAGTGTGAAACATGATTTTAGGGATGTTACACTCTTGGTTCCTGGGTGGCCATCCACAAGTGAGATACACAAGGTAAACCATATAAATGGGCCTTGTGAACCACTCAACACAAACCATAACTTCCATTCCACCCAGGTGATTCATTCACTTAGTTGTTTTATTAAACAAAACACAAGTCCTTGACTTAGAAATATTCCATAGCATGAAGTATAATCCACCCTTGTTTTCTACTAGCTAAGCTAAGCATGATAGTAGTAGGAATCTTAACTTAGGAAATTCTACTAAGGTTTCATCTACTAGGATTTCCCATGGCATAGTTTATACTTAGCAAAAATTCCATGCAAGTCCTACTTAGAAATATCACTAATGCATAGTGAAAATAATGGGACAAAGTATGAAGCATCACTTGCCTTTTTGGTAGAGAATATAAGTTCACTCCTTGTCCTTGCAATACTCACACTCTTCAAATTCCACTACAATTCAATCAAGCAAGGCAAAAATTCAATCTACCATTCAAGCAAAACATCACATAAGATTTAAAAAAAGCAATGCATGCAAGCATGCCAAATATTGTTTTATTTGGAAAAGTGGTTTATAACATGTTATAAACATTCTAAAACACTTAGTGGTCATTTTATAAAGTGGCAAAATCATTTGTAAAAGATTTTACTTCATAAACCAATTTTTTAACCAAATCAATATTTTATGTGGTTGAAAAATGCCTTTAGCAAAGCAACAATATTTATAAGGTTCACCAAATACATTTTTAAGTCATAAAACTTGGTGTTTGGGGTCAGAGAGTTTAAATCAAAACATTTCCCAAAGGTTCTTCTCCAAAAGCATTTTAATAAATAAACTTTATTTTTATTTGACTAGAAATGCTTTAAATCAAAGATTTACTCTTTAGCTTTACCAAATACATTTTCAAATCCATGAGTTGGTTTATAAGGTCAGTAGGTTCAAAACAATCCATTTGCCAAAGATTTTATCTCAAAAATCATTTTATAACAAATTTTATATTCTAAATATGCCTACACAAGTTTCTACAAAAACAATCAATTTAAAAAAAGCAATTTACTAAACAAAGTGCATGGTCAGAAAGTACTTGTATTGCTGATTCCATTGATATAAAATTTGCAAAATTTGGACGTGTGGTTTGAAAGTTATGCAATTTTCAAAATTGAAAATCTAATAGAACAAATCCTGGTTTTTATAAACAGACAGGGCCACGTGGAACATTTCTATTCACCCATACCGGTTCGTCTGGATCAGCAACGTGGACTGCAGGATTTAAAGTGAATCGTGCGGCGCAGGATCGATCTTACCCTTTCGGGTTAAGGTTCTATCGTGTCCTTTGGATCTGTATCTAACGGCTCTAATCATCTGGTCATGGATTGGTGGCGCTATCAACGGCGAGCGGCGGCGGCGCGTTCAGGTGGTGGTGCCCCGGCTAATATAGGAAGCAAGGGAAGGAGCAGAGAAGCTCACCGAGTTCGTCGCGGCGTGGAGATGCTCGAGGTGGTCCTTGCTGGCGAAGGGGCGCTCGGGGTCGACGGGAATTCTTCGCCGGAGTACGCAGCGGCGTCGGGCACGCTCTGATGTTGACGGGGTCGAGGCTACAAAGCGCGCTAGGACACGATACAGGCGGCGTTAGATGCGGACGAGTTCACTGGTCACAGGCGTATCATCGGAAGGACGAGGGGCAGTCAGAAAGTTACCAGGGAAGTCGCCGGAGAGGGAGCAGACGGTGGCGATGCTCTGTTGGAGACATTGTCGACGTTGCAGAGCACGCGCGGGCGAGCTGAGGTCACTAGGAGATGCGCATAGGTCTGGGGAACATGCTTGTGTGGTCCAGGGGGCAGAGGAGTAGCTGGGATCGCCGGAATTCGCCGAGAAACTTGTCGGAGGCAGCGGTGGTCTAAGCAGAAATCAGGGCATCCTGGGGGCTCTCGAGGTGTCGAGTCTGGGGGGAAATGGAGAGGGGAGGGAGGTGTTTAACAGGGCGTGGTCACGGGGAAGATTTACTGCGCCATTACTCGTGAAATCAACGCAGGGAACGTTCGGGACGAACTGGTCGTGGGGAGGACGATGACTACATGGCAGTGGGGTCGCTTGGCAGCGAGAGAGAGAAAAAGGAAGTGGGGTCTAGCGGTCAGTGTCTTTGCGGGTGGCTTCTCTGGTTCGAAACGTTTTCCTGCGGGAGAAGAGAGGGAGTGGGCTGCTGGGCCAGGTGGGCTGGGTTGCTCTGTTTCATTTTTTTTGTTCTGCATGTTTTTCTCTTTTTCCATTTCTAATTTCTGTTTTGATTTTGTTTAATCAATTTAAACATCTTTTGAATTTCAAACTTCAACCTGTAGAGGTTCCAATCTTTAATAAGATAGAGCCCCCTGTGTTTACAATGCTAGTCCCTGGATCAATAGCTAGCATCCACAGTTAAGATGTAATATCAAGATACAAAGGTCATAACATAACTTTATAACCAGGAATAACATAATTTTATTACATCATACATAGCTCATTTGGCTATTACATTACATTGCAGTGGAAATAACTATAGTCATGGGTCCTTCATCTTCAAAGTGCCACAGGCAGATGTTGGTTGTAGACTTTGTAATCCTAATCAATCAATCTTCACTAAAATCAATCAAACCTGCAACATTACAAGTTACAGCCACAAGGGTCAATACATTTGAATTGTATTGGCAAGCTTCACTACTATGTATAATATGAGTGGATCCTATCATTACATGCATATTTGGCTAAGTAGAGTTTAAGGCTCATTTGCATAAAGCAAAATTTATCCTATCTTTTCAAAATGGTTTTGGTCCTTTGTCAAATCTCCTTTTCCAAGTTCCTTGAACTCCTTGGTAGAAACTCAAGTGTTCAAGTCCTTGTCAAAAATCTCTTGAGCTACTTGGTAACCCCAAGTGCAACAAGTTTTATAAAATCTCATGAGTTCCTTGGTAACCCCAAGTGTTCATGTTTTCAACAAAATCTCTTGAGTTCCTTGGTAACCCCAAGTACATCAAGTTTTGTCAAAGTCTCTTGAGCTCCTTGGTAACCCCAAGTGCAACAAGTTTTATAAAATCTCATGAGTTCCTTGGTAACCCCAAGTGTTCATGTTTTCAACAAAATCTCTTGAGTTCCTTGGTAACCCCAAGTACATCAAGTTTTGTCAAAGTCTCTTGAGCTCCTTGGTAACCCCAAGTGCATCAAGTCCTTAAAAGTTTTCTTTTAGAAATTAGAATGTCGAGATCTCCCATGGTTCAAACTTTAGTTGCTCAGTATTGTCCATAACCGGGGACACGGCTAAGTACTTAGATTTTATTATCTTCTGCAGAAGGAGTACACTTTACCCACATGTCACAATCCCATCCTTTTGCCACCAAAGGGCCCTCTTGGATTAGTGCTCACCAAGATGGAGTACTGGCAGATTGAGAATGTGACAAAGTCTTTCCAAAGGGTCCTCCCATACACCATTTCTAGCTTGTCTTCAGCACCCATGAAGCATTCCAGATCCCCATGTCCAGTTAACTGAAGACAGTGCATGGGTCTTCCCAATGTAGTTGACTAAGCCAGAGCCATAATAGCATGTGGTTGCACACGAAAGCCACAATTGGAGAAACATGTTCAATCTCTAAGTTTCCTAGGTGGTTTTCTTTTGGAGCACAACACAAAGTGATACCCATAAACATGGTTCCTTTTGTTGCCACCTTCTCCAAAACTTAAAGTATCCTCCACCTAGGTAGTTCATTGAGTCCTTGTTTTATTATATAAAACACAAGTCCTTTTCTCATCCTTTGTAAAATCTCAACATGTATCTCTTTTCAAAATATAGCATGGCTAAGCATGTAACAACTACAATATTTTCACTAAGGAGTGTATAGGGAATCCTATTAGGATTTTAGCCTAGCATAAGTACAAAATGTATTTTCATGCATGTTTCAAAATCCACTAAGTATAATGAAATTAGTAGGACTTTTGATGATAGTGTCACTTGCCTTTTTGGAAGGGAATGGTGGTTCACTCCTTGATCTTGCTAGTCTCACACTTTGCTAATTTCACTACAATCAATCAAGCAAACACCAAATCAACTAGCATTCCAATAATCAATCAAACATTTCACACACATAAAACATTGGGATCTAAGATCTAAGTCTTGCATGTAAGCATGCAAAAGATGGTTCTATCTGCAAAGGTGGTCTCCACTAGGCTTCTAAGCTTTGTGAGTTCCAAATTGGTCATTTTCCAAAGTGGTTAAGTCATTTTCAAAAGGGATTTGGTCCATAAACCATTTTTAAATCTAATCATCATTTTATGTGGTGAAAAATATTTTTATCAAAGCAAAACTTTATGTTTTTCACCAAATGAGTTGCCATTTGCAAAAACTTGGTGTTTTGAGTCAGTAGGTTTGGTCCTAAACATTTTCCCAAAGTTTTCTTTACAAAAACATTTTCATAATAAAATCAATAATTTTATTTGGCTAGAAATTGGCTAAGTCAAATAATCCAACCTAAATTTTACCAAAATCATTTTTAACACCAAGGGTTGGTTCCTAGGGTCAGTAAGGTCACGACAAACCATTTTGCAAAGGTTTTAACCCTAAAAACATTTTTAAACAAATTTTCTAATCTAAACAAGCACACAAATGAATCTGCAAAAACAAGCAAACTAACAGATACTAATTGCTAAACCAAGGGCATGGTTGGCTAGGTCTTGCTCTCCTGAATACAACGACATAAATTTTTTAATTTTTGGACGTGTGAATCCAAAGTTACAAGGGTTTGAAAATCATATCTCAATCAGATTTCAAATCTGTTTTTAAAACAAAAACATGGCCACGCGTCGTGTTTTAACTGGACAGTACCGGTTCGGGTGGATCGCGGGCTGCAGGCCGTTAGATCAAGTTGCATCGCACGGTACTGGCTGCGTACCCTTTCGAGTTTAAGTGATCTAATCTCGTCTCTCCGATCTAAATTGAACGGTTGCTACTGCCTGGCCAAGAACTGGCGGTGCTCAACGGTGGCGCGCGGCGGCGGTGCTCTGGCTACGGCGTATCAGCGAGAACAGTAAGCGAGAGAGGAAGGAAGTAGGCTCACCGAGGTCGCGAGGATGAGGTGATGCTCGGGGCGTGGTCGGTTGGTCGAGGGGCGCTCAGGGTCTGCAGTAATTTCTCGCCGGAGTAAAGAACGGCGTCAGGCGGCTCTGTCCACGGTCGAAGGCGACGTTGTAGATCGCCCTAAGGAAAGACAGGGGCATGGTTAGGCGCGCAAGACCAAGGCAAGAATGTTTGCGTGATCGAGAAGACGCGGGGCGGTCAGTGTTTACCGGGGGAGGTCGTCGGAGAGGTTGCAGACGTGGCGGCGTTCAGAAGCTTGACGTAGCCGACGCTCTGGGGCGCCCGCGGTCGAACGAAAGGTACTGGGAGATGCTCCAAGAAGTGGTGAGTCTGGGTGCGAGGTCAGGGAGGCAAGGGGTGGTGATACTTGGCCGGAATCGACACCGAACCTCGTCGGAGTAGAGGGTGGTCTCTGGCAAAATTTAGCAGCCTGAGGGTGAGTCGAGGTGTGGTGACAGAGGGGAAAGGAGGAGAAGACGCTGGCATTTTATTGAGCATGGTCAAAGCGAGTGATGGCGGCTGCGTTATGGCGAATTGATCGTCGGCATTAAGGCAGGAAACGGCGAGGAGGAATTAGCGCGGGGTGAGGAGGATGAACAGGAGGAGTGGGGTCCAGTTGTCAGTGAGAAAAGGAGTGAGGGGAGGGTCCACTGGTCAGCCTCTGTCTGAGTTAGATTCTGAGTGCGAATCGTTTTTCTCCGGGGAGGGAAACTGGGCTGGTTGCTGGGCCTTGTTGGGCTGGGTCCTTTGCACTATTTTTTTTTCTGTTTGCAACATTTTTCTTTTTCTAAATCTAATTTCTGTTTTGAATTTCAAACTATCAAACAACATTCAAATTGATTCAAACCATCACCAAACTTCACAACTTTGAACTTGGTTCTGTTTAGTAACATAATCCAAAATTTCAAAATAAAATAATATTTTTTATTCTTTTGAGGATCCAATAAAATGGATCTTTAGTTATTTAATAAAATAGGGTTTGATTTAATTAACAAAATCTCCTTTTGAAATCCAAATATTTTCAAAACCAAATCAGTAGGTTTTATTTGGAAATAAAGAATACTTGGAAACTTGTTTAAAACAAAATAACCTTTTACTTTAGGGTCCATTAATAATTAAATACAATAGACCTTCATTATAAAATCAACTAGGATTTATTTTATTTAAAATATTTATTTTGAAATCTAAAATAAAGTCAAAACACTTCAGTAGGTTTTATTTGAGAATATAAAATATTTGGAAAACTTATTTAAAATAATTTAATAAGTTTTTGATGTTTTAATTAAAATGGTAAAAACTTTTATTTAAATAAAATTGGATATTAAATCCTTATTAATTTATTTAAATAAACCTTTGCTATTTTTATTCAAAACAAAATGTTTTAATTCAAAAGTTTGGCCAAGGTTTAATTGGGCTTTATAAAATAATCTTTATTTATGAATCCACCTTTTCTTTTGAAAACCAAATCTTTTATTAAAAGATCCAAAATAGTAATTCCAAAATATTTTAATTCCTTTATTTAAAATGTTTATCTTTTTAAATCCCTTTAGGATTTTATTTAATTCAAATGGGTTTGAAGTTCCAATTGAATTCAAAAAGTTTCTTCTGGCCCTGAAAATCAAACAAAGTTTTTTTTTATTTTATTCATTTATTTTCACATTACAAGATTTGGAAAATCTTGGGATGTGACACAACCAAACTTTATGTATATTCAAATATTGTTTAATAGTTCATTTTAGAGTCAAATTTAGAATAATTTATTTATTCTTTTTCGGGTATAATAATTATTTAAAACAAGGCCTTTGCTTTGAATTCAATTAATATCAAATATATTTTTAGTGTTTATTTGATTTCAATTTTTCACAAAAACCTTTTCAGTAAGTTTTATTCATTTAATAGGGTGTCAAATAATGCACTTTGAATTAATTGGAATATTTTAATATGATTTGTTAATCATTAAAAATTGGGGATTTATCTTTATTCTAATGAAATTAAATATGGTTTTAAATCCATAATTTTTATTTAGAATATTTCTTTGATCTCATTTGAGTTTATTAAATAAATTTTTATTCCAGTTGGGTAAATTCCAAACATTTTCCCCATGATTTAATTAATCATTTCTTAATAGGGATTTTGTCTTTATTCTATTTGGTTAATGCCATTTATTTTATTTGTAAAATTCTTTATCCATTATTTTATTTGGATTTGGATTTATAACTTATTCCATTTGCTTATGGATAAGGTCAAGATCTAATTGGTCTTTAAATATTCCTCATTTAATATTTCTTTCTTTACCTAATAAAATCCATATCTTTTTATTTAAAGATCCAAACTTGGTGATTCCAATTTGTAAAATCTTATTTAATATTTATTTAACCTTTTAAATATATTTAGGATTATTTGCTAACCATTTGGTATGGATTTATAGATAGCTGCCTTATTAGTTTTGGAAATTCAATTTCCTTATCTTATTAAATTTATAAGATTTTATCTATGGCTCCAATTTAAGTGAAACCAATTTCTATGGTTTTATAATATTTCTATTTTTCATTCTTGACCATTTATAAATGTTTGTTGACAAATTTTTATATGGATCAAATCCATAGGCTTGGAGATAACTTGGAAATGATTTTATTCTATTAGGGTTTAGGGTTTTGGTTTATTCTCCAAGTGTTTAAATTTCAAGATGCATTTTTTTAAGGAATTCATTCCACTTGATTTGAATTTAATTAGATTCAAACATTAACCAATAGTTTGTTCAAGATGGAATTTTAAGTTTCCATTTAAAACAAAAAAGTTTCTTTTCGCCCTAAAATTCAACAATCATTTATTTTGTTTATTTATTTTTCACATAATTTTTTTTTGAAAATCTTGGGATGTGAAAGCTATTGTTGCAATTCCTTGAAAAAGCTCAATTTCCCAAAAAGAACCCCAAAAGTAATCAATAAGAAGCAAATGCAAATAATGGCAGAAATCTGTCAAAACAGACCAACAGGTAGAAACCGATTTATTCGAAGACCTTCTGTTGCTCAAATCAAAAAGTGTTGAACTAACGAAAGTTATCTAACATACTGGGAGATTTATTCGCAAAATATCAGTTGAATCCGACTTACAGAGATTCCTCATGTATTTTTACAGTGGATCACAAAAATCTGTTTCGGGATAGCAACTCCCCAAATATTACTTCCCTCTCATTAGAGGTCACTCTTGGCACAAAAAGCAAACAAAAAGGATAAGGAGAGGCCATTACTGAAGTAATAACTTCCAAGACTGAAGAAAAATCTTGGATTATCTCCCTACAAGTACTTTTCTTTACCGCCTTTAAGTTAGGCTTGATAGTTTGAGAAGATGCTCACACAATAAATATGAATTTTAAGTAAAAGAGAGCATCAAGAAGAAAATTCAAAACACATTTAAGTCTAACCCACTTCCTATGCATAGGAATCTTGTAAAAAAACAAGTCATGAAAGCACAAAGCAACAAGCATATGAAAGCAAAACAAGTGCAACTTCAAGACTTTCAACATAAAGAGGGGAAACTTAATATTGTTGAGATACATAAGACCATGTTTCCCTCTCTCATAATAACTTTCAGTAGCAACATGAATAAAATTAACAATATAACTATCACATTAAACATTCTTACCATGAGCCACATGCATAAAATGATTATTACTCTCCACATAAGCATAGTCATTCTTATTAATTGTAGTGGGAGCAAATTCAACAACATAGCTATCATTATTATTCTCATCACCATAATCATGAAATATAGGAGGCATACCGTAATCACAATTAATTTTCTCCTCAATAGTAGGTGGACTGAAAATATCATATTCATCATTGTAATCATCATATATTGGAGGTTTGGTATCATCATAAGCATTAGAATAGATATCTTTCAAAGCTGGGGAACTAAAAAGATCATTTTTCATAAAAACTAGCTTCCCCAAGCTTAGAAGTTTCCATAGCATTAGCAATAATGGTGTCCGAAGAGTTCATACTAATAACATTGCTATTAGCATGCCATAAAGTTCCATAGGTTTTTTAATTTTCTCTTCAAATACTTCATGTCCTAACTCAAGATAAACACTATAAAGCTCTCTAATTTTTTGTTATTTTCCATTAAGCCTAACTAGTGAAAACAAGAAACAAAAAGACAAAATTGCAGAATCTAAAGGAAATAACTTCGAGCACTCACACACCAGGATGTGAGTATCTTTTACCTTACCTCCCCAGCAATGGCGCCAGAAAATAGCTTTCTGGCTTTCTGTTGCCGTGGGGTAACATGTGTGAGTGCTTTTTACCTTTCCTCCCCGACAATAGTGCCAGAAAATAGCTTGATGTCTACGCACTTCTATTCTTGTAGACAATTGTTGGGCCTCCAAGTGTAGAAGTTTGTAGAACAGCAGCAAGTTTCCTTTAAGTGGATTACCCAAGGTTTATCGAACTCAGGGAGGAAGTGGTCAAAGGTATCCCTCTCAAGCAACCCTGCAATCAAGATACAAGAAGTCTCTTGTGTCCCCAACACACCCAATACACTTGTCAGGTGTATAGGTGCACTAGTTCGGCGAAGAGATAGTGAAATACAAGTGGTAACGGTGCCAGAAAATAGCTTTTGACTTGTTGTTGATGTGGGAGAGACTAAAAGCAAACTGAAATAAAGATGAAAGCAAGCAAACATGTAACAGATCTAGTTGTAAACAGTTTTTCAATGCTTAGAAACAAGGCCTAGGGATCATACTTTCACTAGTGAACACTCTCATATAAATATATTATCTTCATGATACTACTCTTAACTACTCTCTGGTTGGACACTCTAATCCATGGTAGGGCTATAATAGCACACCTCAAAGTCCACCTTTCCCAATCAAGATAACCCCACACTGACACCTTGAGCGCTATATGGTTCTAACAAACACCACAATTTCATAGAGAGACAACCAACTCAAAATATACTCATGATAAATATATATGTAACCTAGCTTAAGTTCCACACATGGTGTGCACGCTATCACTTTCACACACGTGGGGAAAATCATAGATCTATTAAAGCACGATAAGTATTTATGTAGACTCTAGCCTAAGTGCCACCATGGCGTGCACGCTGTCACTTTCACACACATGGGGAGAGTAGAGATCTATTGAAGCACTTGAGTAGCAAGGTAGATCTACTTGATTACAAAGCTCATGACCACAATAAGATCATGCATAGAGAGAGACAGAGAGATGAACACATAGCTACCGGTAGAGCCCTTAGCATCAAGGAAGAACTACTCCCTCCTCATCATGGGAATCAACAACGGTGATGGAGATGGTGGTGGAGATCGATGGAGATGGATCCGAGGGCACTTCCCCGTCCCGGCAGGGTGCCGGAACAGAGAATTTATGTCCCCCGAATCTCCCCTTTGGTGGCGGCGGCGCTACGGAGGTTTTTGTGGATTTCTTCTCGATGATTTAGGGTTTTTTGGTCGGAGGCTTCTTATAGGCGAAGGAGGCAAGGTCAGTGGAGGACCAGGGGGGCCACACCCCCTGTGGGTGTCACGAGGGCTAGCCCGCGCCGGGGGGGGGTGCGGCCACCCTGGTGTCCTCCTCCACCTTTGCTTCGTGGTTCCGTGTTGCTCCGGGAAAAATAGGAAGATTGGCTTTTGTCCCATCCAATTCCAAGGATATTGATTTTCTGCCTTTTCTGGAACCAAAAACAGAAGAAAATAGGCAACTGCACTGTGGCATCTTGTCAATAGGTTAGTTCCAGAAAGTGTATAAAAATACCTCAAAGTGTAGACAAAGCATAAGACAAATGATACAAAACAAGCATGGAGCATAAAAAATTATAGATACGTTTTCAACGTATCAGGATGCTGCAAGCTTCTTGGGGCACTCATTGGAGTAGTGACCCTTGGTTCCGCATTCATAACAAGTCACCTGAGACTTGTCCTTTCCTGCAACAGGAACAACGTTGCTTCCAGTTCTTGGGGCAGTATTCGTGTTGGTGGCGACATTGTTGTTGTTGAACTTGGGCGGTGCACGATTGAAATTGCTGGGGTTGCTAGGGTATTTGTTGTGGTTTCCTCCAGGCCTTGGGTTTCCTCCTCCACGGTTGGGATAGGTTGGACGGTTCATCAGGGGTATATTGTTTCTAGGGGAAAATCTGGTAGACGGGTTAGGGCGATACTTTGGGGTATGGTGGGTTCTTGGTTGATGCATCATTCTATGCTTGCGGTTTTCATTGGATTAATTGATCTTGTCTTACATCTGAATGGCAGAGTCCACTAAGGCTTCAATGTCAACAAAATAGATATTGACTAAGACTGTCTGCATCTCATCATGCAGACCATTCAAGAATCTCTCCTTCTTCTTGGCTTCAATGTCAATCTCATCGGGTGCATACCTAGCTAATGACAGAAATTTGTCGCGGTACTCAACTACTGTCCTCCTTCCTTGCTTCAATTCTCTGAATTCATCTCTCATCCTCTTGATCAAACCCGGTGGCACATGGGTTCTACTAAACTTGAGTTGGAATTTATCCCAAGTCATCATCTGTCCTCCATTCATGGCGCGAACACTATTCCACCAAGCTCTTGCATCTCCTGCTAGATAGTGGGTGGCAAACAGTACTTTATCATTGGCTTCCACTCCTGGGACTTCTAAGTTGTTCTCCATAGTCTGCAGCCAGCCATCTGCATCTAGGGGCTCTTTAGACTTACTAAAGATGGGTGGATTGGTGTTTGAAAGTTCTTGAGCTTGGATCCATGGTTGTCCTGGTTTCAATGGCCTTGATTGTTGTTGGCCATCTGATCTGTGTGTTGAAGGGTGGCTAAGTTGGCTTGATGTTCGTCTCTTTCAGATTCACGGTCTGAAACCAACATTTGCAAGATTAGCAGCATTGGGTCTTGAGATGAGCTGCTTCCCCTGCGAGGCATCTAAAGATTGAGATAGATCCTGACAAAAGAGGGAAATTTCTAAGGTTTGGGGTTTTGTTTTGGAAAAGATTTTTAAGTTTGACTCAGGTTTTTCTAGCAACTTGCTTTTCATTCATAGCACACAATACAAACACACACCACAACAAGTAAACATATGGTTTTAAGAACCATTCTGTGAAACTGCGATACAATGGGACCATATACAACTCCACTAACGCTAGTGCTCAGGTGCCACTACTCATCAGAATCGGTATCATCATCATCATCAATGAAGGCGAAGTCATCCTCATTGGTGAAGAAGTCCATGGCTTGATCCTCCAGAAAGTCATCATCATCACTCAGGTAAGAGTAGGGGTCTCCACGGATATCCTCCCTTGCATTCTCCCTCTCCTCAAGCTGCATGTCCCGCTCGTGGATGGTCTCCTCCAAGTCTGTCATCTTGTGATGAAGGTGAGCAATAATGCGATCCTTCTTGTTAAGCTGACGGCGACGAGACTGGTGATCCTTCACAAGCATGGCAATGGTCTGGTCCTTCTTGACGGTGATGGTGTAGTTGTGGTTGGCGTAGGAGCGGACATTGTCCAACTCCTTCTGCCGGTCATACATCATGAAGCTGAGACGGTCCACTTGATGCTTCAGCTCTGGGTGACATGGAACTTCCAGTGGCTGTCCCATAGCATCACACCTTGGGTAATACTCAAAGTGGGTGCCCTTGATCTGATTGATGCTTTGCCCACACAGACGGGCAAGAGCTTCCTGCATGGCCCTGGCAAGTCCATCTAGCCATTTGTTCTCCCTTAAGGTGAACTGGATTCCCTCTGTGGTGGGGGCTTCAATCTTCCCTCTCAGACTTGCAACAATCAGCCATTGCAATTCTACTCCTTCCTGATCGTTGAGCTGGGCTTCGAAGAACTCGGGGTGTGGGCGCTCTAGAAGTTCCGAGAGTTGGTCCAAATCACGCTCAAATATCTGATCTCCTCCATTTCCCAACTGGTAGAACTTGCCATACTTCACGTTCATCTATAAGAATGTGGGATGAGTAAGTTAGTAGAGTGATCAAGTGTGTCAAATTTTATGTAAGTTTGCAAGAATTTTTTGAGGAACATGAATTTTCATGAAAGCACCTAAGTGATAAGAATGAGAATAGGTTTTCATAAATATTCACTTATTTTGGTTTTGAAACTAAGTTTTTGATTCAACCGTCCATTCTAACTAGGGTCTCCTATGGTCAGCATGGGTCTGTACCAACTTGTCAACACCAGGATTTTTAATCCTAGATGCCTGTTATGCCATACATCGCAATCCCAGGATTACCATTTTTGCGAGACATAACAGATTGGATATCATAGTACATCATCCATTACAAACCATAATAAAGTCTTACAAAAAATAAAGGATCTCATGATCCAGTCTTAGTACATTCAAAGCAGCAGAATAATATAATAATGGTAGCATGGGCGAGGCTCCATCTTCATGGTCACAGGAAATGCTGATGATGGGAGATGATCCTAGTTGTCGTAACCTTCCTGCAGTCCATCCTCCTGATAGTCCTCTTCATAGTCTGGCCACGGGAATAGCCAGGGCCAAAGCCATGAGTACTCTTTAAGTACTCGCAAACTATCACTAACAGGTAAATTGGTTTCAAGTAGGAATCCTAAGCTCTAGGTTATTTTGCAAAAATCCAGGTTTACCTTAACTGATTTCAGAAGCAAAGAAAGCTAGTTTAATATTTTATAACACCTAAGTGGGAACTTAGCTTTCATGTCCACGACCCTGTTGTGGTCAAGTCAAAGTCATGATTCATTTCATAAGTCATTGTGAAAACATCTGACGACGGAACAGTATGACCAATCCAACTATCCATAACCGCGGACACGTCTATTCGAATAGTTTGACACTTTGCAGAGGTGGCACACTTTCACCACAATATTCGATACATCCGTCAGGAACAATCCTGAATTCACCATACTCAGTATGCGGATAATCAATTCTAACCTTTCAATTACACACCCTAGTATAGGCACCTATCCTATGAGTTTGTCCTCCGAACCATGACCATCTGTCATCTTGGAAACTACATAGGTGGTCAATCTTCACGAGGTAGCCTCAGCTCAAACCTTGGCTGCAAGGGAACCCATACTAAGGTATATAAAATTCTAGTCAAGCCCTACCCAATTTCGGGTATTATGGTCTTACGATAAAATTGGAATGGTATCGCATCCATAAAACCATCAGTTTTGTAAAGGGCTAAGCCTCATGCCTCAACATTTTCATCATCAAAATCATCTGGTGTTCAAGAACACATGTCAAAACATTTCATTAGAATGACTCATCATTCTAAGGTTTTCATAATCATTTTCACCAATTATTCCCATCTAAAGTGATCAAGTTTTATGCTTAGCACTAGCCACTAAAGTTGGGGGTAAACACTGATGAGGGGTGATAATCAAGTGTGACTTATCTAAATCCAATATCATGCCTCAGGATGACATTAAGATCTATCTAACTGATATGTCGGAAACGTATATATAATTTTTGATGTTCCATGCTTGTTTAGTATCTACTTTTCTTTGCTTTGTCTACACTTTGAGGTATTCTTATACATTTTCTGGTACTAACCTATTAACAAGAAGCCACAGTGTCAGTTGCCTGTTTTCTTCTGTTTTTGGTTCCAGAAAAGGCAGAAAATCAATATTCTCGGAATTGGATGGGACAAAAGCCAATTTCCTATTTTCTCGGAGCAACACGGAACCATGAAGCAAAGGTGCATGAGGACACGAGGGTGTCCACACCCCCTAGGCGTGGGCCAGCCCTGGTGGCGCCTACAGGGGGTGTGGGCCCCTTGGCCCTCCACCGACCTAGCCTCCTGCGCCTATAAGAATCCCCCGGGGATAAAACCCTAAATCATCTAGAAGAAATCCACGAAAACCTCCATAGCGCCGCCACCACCGAAGGGGAGATTTGGGGGACAGAAAGTCTCTATTCCGACACCCTGCCGGGACAAGGAAGTGCCCCCGGATCCATCTCCATCGATATCCACCACCATCTTCATCATCGTTGTTGATTCCCATGATAAGGAGGGAGTAGTTCTTCCTCGAGGCTTAGGGCTCTACCTATAGCTATCATCTCTCTCTCTATGCATGATCTTGTTGTGGTCATGAGCTTTGTAATCAAGTAGATCTACCTTGCTACTCAAGTGCTTCAATAGATCTCTGCTCTCCCCATGTGTGTGAAAGTGACAGCATGCACGCCATGGTGGCACTTAGGCTAGAGTCTACATAAATACTCATCGTACTTTAAAAGATCTATGCTTTTCCCCACGTGCGTGAAAGTGACAGCGTGCACGCCGTGTGTGGCACTTAAGCTAGATTACATAATTTATCATGTGTTATATTTTGAGTTGGTTGTCTCTATGAAATTGTAGTGTTTGTTGGAACCATCTAGCGCTCAAGGTAACAGTGTGGGGTTATCTAGATTGGGGAAGGCCCTACCGTGGATTAGAGTGTCCAACCGGAGAGTAGTTAAGAGTAGTATCATGAAGAGAGGATATTTATATGAGAGAGTGTTCACTAGTGAAAGTATGATCCCTAGGCCTTGTTTCTAAGCATTGAAACACTGTTTGCATCTAGATCTATTGCATGTTTGCTTGATTCCATCTTTATTTCAGTTTCATACACGTTAACCCACGCCAACAATAAGTCACAAGATATTTTCTGGCACCGTTACCACTTGTATTTCACTATCTCTTCGCCGAACTAGTGCACCTATACACCTGAAAAGTGTATTTGGTGTGTTGGGGACACAAGAGACTTCTTGTATCTTGATTGCAGGGTTGCTTTAGAGGGATACCTTTGACCACTTCCTACCCGAGTTTCATAAACCTTGGGTAATCCACTTAAGGGAAACTTGCTGCTGTTCTACAAACCTCTGCAATTGAGGCCCAACAACTGTCTACAAGAATAGAAGTGCGTAGACATCACCAACTTAGGCCAAGTTTTATGCTCTTTATGCTACCTCTAATATCTTTCCAAAATTTACAAGTCACTAAGTAAAAGTAATAAAGAGCTTTGATAAAGAAATAAAAATAATCAAGCTTGCAAGTAAAACTGGGATTTGGTGTAATAAAAGGGGGTATAATCACATATGCCTAAGGCATCGAGTTTGCGTAATCCACTTGTAGTGTTAGGCTTGCAAAGTTTCAAGTGTAAGATTGCCTTGTGCAGAGAAGTGGTTGAAGTTCTCCTCGGCTTCTTCCTTGTAGTAATCTCCTTCCTCTTCCTATCCTTGGTAGGTACTAGCATCTATAAATTAATACGAGGTACACAATCACCAAACAATTCTTAAGTACTTCTATTTATCACACCAGGGTTTTCACTAGATGATCTAGCATCATCACAATCATCACAAGATTAAGGTACTAGATTTATTATTTTATTTTAGAGAAGTAATTTCTACTCATTGAAAAACTACTTAAGATTAAATATTATCCAATTAAAACATGGGATCATGTTGACACATGTCATCATCACACATTCGAATACTTGGGAATATGATTTAAAGTTGTGTCACAATTTAATAATGTTTAACTTTATTATTTTAATTAATTAAAGTGGCTAGAAATGACTATGGAGCATTCTTTTATTGCTTGTCCATTATTACTACAAGGAAACCTATATATTTTTATATATTGAGAAAGGTCTTATCAAATGTGATTTTTGAGAGTTGGAATCAACTCAAAA
Organism: Avena longiglumis; assembly: GCA_030063025.1. Lineage (NCBI taxonomy): Eukaryota > Viridiplantae > Streptophyta > Magnoliopsida > Poales > Poaceae > Avena > Avena longiglumis. The sequence continues at coordinate 435,589,254 of CP125975.1, read as the reverse complement.
GATTTTATGGTTGAATTTTGAAAAATGTTTGAATGCAGAAAAGACTCTGCCTTGTTATTTTTACTATAGGTGATCTATAATTCCAAATGGTTTGAATCCAACGGGCTTGCATTAAGAATCTCAATACCTTTCTAACAAAATTAGTTTCATGCAATTTGTTTTAGTGAATATATCTGAAATGATTTTTTAATCTACTACCAGAACTAAGTTTGAAATTAAATAGATAAACCTAATTTCAAACGAACTGGGTCACGTGAAAAAGTTAACTGGGCCGGCCCACTGCGCACAGCGCGCGCACGGGCGGGTTAAGTGGTCGTCCCCACTAGTCAGTGAGACAAGGGGTGCGAAGGGGTACGGGGTCATTACAACCGTAGGATTAGATGTAAGATCAACGGCTCAGGGTCGTCGTGAACGTCTGAACAGAACGCGACAAGAACGAACCCTAGCGTGGCCAGTGGGGATCTGTGGCGGCTCACCGGGCCTCAGGCCATGGTCAGCGATGGGGGCGAACGACGAAGTCGACAACGGCGGTTCTCCTGGTACTGACGGCTCCTCCTGGGGTGGCTCCAATCGAGGGCGCCCTTCTCTCCAGCAGCGGCAGGCTCCGGCAAAATTCTGGCGATTCTGCGTTCGCCTTGCTCCGGGAAGAAGTGGGCACGATCAGTGAGAGGTGGGGAGTGGAATGGTGTGAATAAATCGGACGGGTAAGGCCTCTATTTATAGTGCGACGAGGGAACCGAAGGGTGCGGGCTGAGCTCGTCGGGGTCGGCTTCATAGTGAGCTATGGGCATGGCCGAAGGTAGGGGATGGTGCGTGGTCTCCTGGCTAAGCTCAACGTCTTGATGGCATGGAAAGGGGAGGTGCGAATCAGTCGGGACGCGTCGATACTCTGGGCGGTACCAACGGCAGTTTTGATGGCGCACAACGGCTATGGTTCGTGCGGCGGCGAATGGGGTTGTCTGGGAAGTTCCTGGGACGGTGGTGATCACGTACGCGAGCGGCAAAGGCGGGGCGCGATTTGTGTGGGCGTGTCGAGCGCGGCGCTCTGGCGCACTCTAGACATGGTCGTAGAGAAATGGGCGCGTGCGTTCTCTGTGGTCCAGTGGCTGGCAGGGGTCGAGGACTGGACAAGGGGTGGTGGTGGACGGTGGCGTGCTAGCTAGACATGGTGGCTAAGCTCGGCACTTGTTCTGGCTAGCTAGCCATGGTTGGCTGGCAAGGGTGCTCTCGGCATGGCTCGTTATGGTGCACTGGGTAGGGGCTAGGTGTGTTCAAGGCATTGGTTGGCACTGGCGGAGACAAGTGTGATCAATGGTGAACAAGGCTTAGCCAAATTACTGCTCAAAACAGTGAAGTTTGGCCAATTTGATTTGCTGTCTCTAAGTGTTTGATGAAATTGCCAAAGAAAATCAAATTTGAATTTTTGGATGAAACTTGGTGGGTGAAATGGTCACATACTAGGTAGTCTCTGGTTTCTTGGATTTGTCAAGGTGCACTGGATTGGTTGGGTTTTGAGAAATGGTGATCTTCCCATATGAACTAGATTCAAATTTCAAATGTCATTTGACTAATGTTGCCAAATGTTTATGTGGGTTTGCAAGGTGGGCTAGGGTTCACTTTCACTTGGTCTAGCAAGGGGTGAAAAGAAATGGATTTGTTTCTATTTGGAATCTTGGACTATAAACACTCAAAGTGATCTAGTGATCAAGATTGGCAAAAATGACCATTTGCTTATTTTGTTTGTTTTTAAATTTCTATTGATTTGATTCCACTTGGAATTGATTTAGATGATGTTGTTTTCATCTTTAAACCAATCCTTGCCATTCATAACAATCACACAAGTCCGTACAAGCATTCATGCATTCATCACATACACACATGCATTCATACGGATTTAATTAATAAAAGTTTTTGTTAACCCTAATTTTGGGTGATTGGAACTTAATAATCTTTTTCAATATTTTTGGGATGTTACACTTGTTTTGCATTGCAATAGACCGATTATGGCTGCAAGTGAACATATCGGTTGTAGCTAGTTTCGAAATAAAAATATCGATCCCACAGGGATCAGGAGTCTGAAGTCTAAGAATTTTTGAATTAAATACTAAAAAAAGAAATGCCAAATAAAGTTCTAAGTAACAAGATAAAATGCGAGTATTGTGTAAAAATTTGTTTTTGTGTTTTTGGTATAAGAGAACAATGAGTAAAGTAAATAAAACTGAATATAGAAAATAAGTATCGCGTATGTAAAAGAGATTTGAAACTAGTAAACAAAGTTCATTATCAGTTCCATTGAGATTATCCAAGCAACTAGTAAACGAAGTTCCATAGACAAAAAATCATCCACAAATACTTCCATTGTTAGTCCTATAAAATCTGCAAAAATAGCAGTCATGCATCTTTGAAAAGTAGCTGGAGCATTACATAAAACAAAAGACATGCATCAGTAAGCATGTAAACCATAAGGACTAATGAAAGTTGTTTTAAGTTGGTCATCAGGATGAACAGCTATTTGGGAAAAACCAGAGTGTGGTTTGATAACCTCTCTAAAGTTTGATCTATGAATGGTAAAGGATAGTGATCTTTCCTTGTTTTCTTATTCAATTTCCTAAAATATATGCACACCCTATGTCCAAGAATAGTTATAATAGGTATCAATTCATTGTTTTTATTAGGAAGGACAGTAAATCCTCTTTTGTTAGGAACACAATGAACATGACTTACCCATTCACTTTATTTTACGGGATAAATTATACCAACATCAAGTAGGCGTACTATTTATTTTCTTACCACTTCCTTCATTTCAGGCTTAAGCCTTATATTAAATTCTGCAACCGGTTTAGCACCTTCCTCCATGAATATTCGATGGACGGCTATCATGGGACTAATGCCCTTCAAGTCGTCCATTGAGTACCCAAAGGCCTTGCGGTGTTCCATTAGTACCTTCATGAGTTCTCCTTCTTCCCCTGAAAGTTTAGCACTAATTATTACAGAGAATTTATTAGTATCATCTAAGAATCTATACTTAAGATTATTTGGTAGTTTTTAATTCTAGGGGTGGTAATTCTTCATGCCCTCTCTTTTCTGGATCTTCAAAAGCTTCATCAGTTGGAGGTTCTAAAATGAGAAATGAATCAAATTCACTTTCTAATTCTTCTAAAGACCTGTCCTCCATACTTATTTCTTCATAATTTGGGTCTTTATTTATTTCTTCTTCTTGATTACTTAAGAAAAGAGTTATCATCTCCTCAATAGTCTTTTCTTTCTCTTCTTCTTGTATATGTAGAGTTTTGTCTTTAAATTTGGAAAAATGGAATTCTTTTTCCACTTTCCCAAGATTAAGGGATACAACCTCCTTTTTGAAGTTGACTGTGGCACCTATATCACTCAAAAAAAATCTTCCAAATATGATTGGGCAAAGAGTGTCAGCTAGGATATCGACAGCTACAAAATCAATAGGGAAATTTTTATTGACAATTGTGACAGTTGCATCTTCAACTACTCCCATTGGAATTCTAAGATTTTTATTGGCTAACATGATTGTCATATCAGTATTTTCTATTGTAGCCGGTGCTATCTCTTCTTTTATTTCTAAATAAAAATCATAGGATATAACATTAAATTTGGTGTCAAGATCACATAAACCGTAATGCGAGGTTTCTTTAAATATGCAGGGAAGAATACACTTATCCACATCTTTTACCTTAATTTTACCTTCAACCAATATCAAAGTATCTTCATCAAGTTCAACTATGTTACAATGTGCATACATAGCCATGATTGCTTCCTTGGTTACATCTTCATCTCTGGTTTCATCCATATGTTCTTCAATTATTAGCATACTTTCGTCTTCTTTCTCCTCCTATACTGCCTTGACCTATTTATATTCAAAAATATGCTTATGTGCAGTGTTAGGGAAAGGTATCTCATACATTGGTTCTTGGGAGGCTAATGTTGCTTTAGCTTCTCTTTTCTTCTCAGGTTCGGGTGGTGGACCATACTTGGCCAAACCCTCTTTTGGAGCTTTGATGTGTTCTGTAAAAGCTTTAATAACTTGCAACACAAGATCTGAATCTAAATAAAGCTCTTTAAATAATTCATTAATATGCCCCTTTTTATTATAGTCGTGAATACATTCATAATCAATTTCTGTGCCTCCTTCACTTCCTAGACCAAAATTCCATGAAACTCTATGATCGCAAATTCTATTAACTAAAGCCCAAGATTTAGTTATAGGTAAATCCTTAAAAACTCCTCTCATGCAAGAGTCTAGTTCAATTTTATTAGGTTCAATTAAACCGCCATAAAAGATATACAATAAATACCATTCAGAAAAATCATGATGAGGACATTGACTAAGTAAATCTTTAAATCTTATATAACCTCTTACTATTCCTTCATTAGGACGGTTCCTCCAAGTCATTATAAGACGCCTGATTCCACAAGATTTTTATAATGGATAATATTTAGATAAAAATTCGCAAGCTAAATTATCCCAAGTGCTAGTGGCTGCTGAGGGTAGAGATCTATACCATGAGAGAGCTGTACTTGTCAAAGTTTGACTAAGAAGTTTAACCCTTACCTCATCGGCGGTATACCCCATTAATTGGAATGTGTCACATATATCTTTGAAACATGCAATATGCTCAGATGGATCAGGATCTTCTTCGTCTCCGGTAAATTGCTTCTTGTGTAAAATACCAAGTAGTAGAGGATTTATTTCAAACCCCCTTGTCTTCTCGTTGGAGCTATCTATTTTATAAATATCATAGGGCTTCCCAAAGTGGCTGAGTGGGTTAGCACTAGTCATATGCTCAAACTCCGTCATGTTGGTGGAAACCTGTAAACCAAAACAAAACTTAACAAAATTAAAGTAAATAATAAAAAATTAAAATACCTATAATGCTTAGCTCCCTGACAATGGCGTCAAAAAAATAGATTGATGACTGCAAGTGCACAGATCGGTTGTAGCTAGTTTTGAAATAAACATATCGATCCCATAGGGAGCAGGAGTCTAAAGTCTAAGAATTCTTGAAATAAATACTGAAAATAGAAATGCTAAATAAAGTTCTAAGTGATAAGATAAATGAGTATTGTGTAAAAAGATGTTTTTGGGTTTTTGGTATAAGAGAACAATGAGTAAAGTAAGTAAAAATGAATATAGAAAATAAGTATCAGATATGTAAAAGATATTTGAAACTTCAGTGGGAAAAGCGTTCTTAGGGATAAGCGGATACACCACTAGCATTATAAAGGGTTAAGATAAAGATTATTATCATGATCATTCTCAACTATGTATGTGTGGGAGGAACTCCGTATTTGGACAAGGAGGCAGCAACCACTGCTCAAATCATCCTTATAACCACAAGAGATAGCAATCAACATCAATTGAATTACTGCGCTATTAAGGGACATAATCCCGTAGGACGTACCCCATGGCATGGATAGTGTTTCGTGAGTTTCCTCGATTCCTAAGTTGATACGTAAGGGGTGCCAACAGCTTTATAGTCACTGTAAGTGCTAACATCCCTCCTTCTACCAACAAGTAGTTCCCTTCATCACGTCCCCACAAGAGGAAAATATTGAGAGGTCGACTTCTCCCAATATCAAGATGTAGACAATCTAACACATGTTCACAACGATGAATATCATAATAAACTTTATCTTATTTCAATCTCATGCTAGGGTTTCTCTATCTCCCCAAGAACTAATGATATACTCAGACATGGAGGCAATCAACATCATGGCAAAAGTAATGGAATCTATCATAGATGAATAATACTTATATAAATCCATAGCGAGTACGAAAATTACAACAAGATCTAGACAAGATGTAGATGGTGGTGATGCAGCAGTTGACGATGAAGATTGATTCCTTAGCCTCTCGGATCTGCGCAAGGCGAAGATGGATCCCTGGTGGATGAGTTCCCCCTCCAGATGCCTTCGGAGGTTAGGTTTTGGCGATTTTTGGGTGTTATGTATGTCGTCTATCTAATCTAGTTGCACGGGGTGAAATTATGGTGCTGGTTAGCACTTCGTTGGAAACCCCAAGAGCAAGGTGTGATGAGCATAGTAGCAAGTCTTCCCTCAGTAGAGACCGAGGTTATCGAACTAGAAGTAGGAAGGAAATGTCACACAGGTGTTGCAAGCAACGCGGAGACCTGCACAACACAAACTCAAGACTTTGTCCCAACGAATCAGTGAGGTTGTCAAGCTCACCGGTTTGCTGTAACAAAGGATTAAACGTACAGTGTGGAAGGTAATGGTTTGCAGCAAGTAAACAAGTAACAGCGGAAGATGTATCAATGGTAAATATTGGACCGGGGTCCATAGTTCACTAGAGGTGCTCTCCTTAGATAAACAACATGGCATGAAGGGTAAACAAATTACAGCAAGGCAATTGACAAGAACTGAGCAAGGCATAACAATGCAATTACTAGTCAGAAAGATCCTATGAGATTTGATTCGGCAATACAACAAGATACATAGGCCGCCATCCAACTGCATCTATGACTAGAAGTCCACCTTCAGGTTATCATCCTAACACCCTCTAGTATTAAGTTGCAAGCAACAGACAACTGCTTTAAGCAAAGTGTGTAAGGTAAACAGTCCACATGTTCCATGAACAAGAGACCGTTGTTTTCTCCCTAGTGGCAACATCACATCTACAACCAAAGAGATTTCTGTCACTTCCCTTGGAAACTAGAGGCATGAACCCACTATCGAGCATAAATACCCCCTCTTGGAGTCTCTAGCAACTACTTGGCCAAGATAGCTACTAACAACAGAGAGCATGCAAGATCACAAACAACACAGACATGATAGAACCATAAAGACAAAACCATTAATCAAACCAACATAGTAATCTCAATATCCAACGGATCCCCGCAAACACAACATACATGATTACAAATTGATTAGATCTTGATCATGAACAGAGCTCACAAGATTTAGACATGAAAGCACAAAGGATGAGATACAACCATCTAGCTACTACATGGACCCGTAGTCCAAGGTGGAACTACTCATGCATCATACCGGAGGCTGGCATGATGAAGAAGAAGGCCTCCAGGATGATCTCCCCTCCGGTAGGGTGCCGGGAAGAGCTTCATATCCCCTTGATCTAGGGACGATGGTGGCGGCAGCTATAGATAGTTTCATGGAATATTGATGGGGTACTTAGGGTTTAGGCATCGGGAGGTATTTACAGGCAAATATGCGAGGCAGGGGGTCGCCAGGGTGGCCGCACCCCCCAGGCACGGGGTGGGTCCACCCGCGCGGCCAGGAGGTGTGGCCCCCTGGTGACTCTCCTCTGTCTCGTATTCCCGCTTCGTGTTCCCCACGGTAAAATATGACTTTGGATTTTGTCCCATCCAATTCCGAGGATATTGATTTTCTGCCTTTCTGGAACCAAAAACAGAAGAAAACAGGCAACTGGAACTGTGGCATCTTGTTAACAGGTTAGTACCAGAAAACATATAAAAACACCTCAAAGTGTAGAAAAAGCAAAACAAAGTAGATACTAAACAAGCATGGAACATTAAAAATTATAGATACATTTCCGACGTATCAATCATCCCCAAGCTTAACTCCTGCTCGTCCTCGAGTAGGTAAGTAATAAAAAGAATAATTTTTGAGGTGACATGCACCATCAAAATCAAGATCAAACCATTTGCAAGCATTGAGAGCTCGGATCAAAGAACTCTAAACATGAGCATGAAATATGGAGTTCTAATAGTAAGACAAAGTAACTATGGATGCAACATTAAAGGTTACAAACAAAGATCATGAATAACATGCATTTAAAAAGGTTTGTTTTGTTTCACAAACAGAAAACATGGCATAGTGGCATTCAGCTTGTCCCTCATAGAGTACCAAATAGATGCATAGGACACCTTCAAAGTTCATAAGAGTGACTAGATACAAATAGCACAAGAACAATTAATATCAACAATATGCATCAATCAATAAGTTTTGGGACAATGCACATAGAACTAATAATGGCAACTATGGTCTCTCAACTGGTGCCTAAAGGTAGAAGGTGGAGACTCAATATAATGGTGGAAGAAAGGCCCTTCATAAAGAGAAGCAGGGATTTCAAATCTCAAAAAGAGCTTCCAAAAATTATAGTGCTTGTTAGCTTTCAGCTCTCATTGCCCCTATCATAAGCATCTTGAAGTGATTAAGGTTAAAGTTAGCAAACTATGGAGTATATGCTTGACAAAGTATAAGTTGGCAATCTCATGTCCCTTGAATACGAGGGACACACCTCATGCTACTCAGCTTTAGTCACCTGTAAGTTCTTGTCAGAGTAAGTACATGTGTATCATAGAGAACCGCCAACGGGGTACCCATTGCACATGATACAAGAGCTATCCCATAATCAAAATGACAAGGCAAGCAGACAATGAGAATCTCAGCAATCTTCTTATTTACTATGGGAATATGGTGCTTTCTCTCTCTTTCCTCTTTTCAATATGTCTCTTTTTTTATAAGAAGAAAGCTTCATAGATGTCATTATGGTGATGCTGGAAGTTTCCACCATGATTAGGCATGGCTTAGGCTAGCGGGCCAGGCATTTCTCTAACACACATACATAACTCCATGGACTTACAAGCTCCCCTTTTATTTCACATCGACGACATCCATAGACAAAAGAGCATGATATCAACTATGTATAGAGTACAAGTGCAATGTTGAAAGCGTTCCCCGTGACACCACGATTCTGCTAATTCCAACGTATAAGTGCAAGCATATACAACATAGATGACACAATGGTTCAAGTTTAGTAGGGCAAGAAAAATAAAGTGTGCCATCAAGTTTGTGAGAGCTTTAATCACTAAGTTTTCACATAACAAAAAGACTTTTTAATTGGAAGATAGATGAAAACAAGAATATACTTGGAATGGTGTAACACACTATGTATGGGAATTTATAGTGGACACTTTGGAATAACTTGGTTTCTGGGAGTTGGATGCATGAGTAGAGCTTACTTATACAAGTGGAGGCTAGCAAAAGACTGGGAGCGACCAAATAAGAGAGCAATAATGTCCATAATCATGCAGAGCGACAAAACATTACTAATCAAAGCATAAAGTGGTACTACAAATCAATTAATAAATGATCATAGAGGCTATGGTGACTTGTTCAAAGTCATAACATGGTGTGAGCATGTGCCAAGTCAACCCAAACAAAGCATCAAAGGAGAATACCATAATACTATGCTTTTGTATGCTAAAACAACGCATGATTCTTTCAAGGCACGCTAAGCAATCCCAATTGTTTGGAACAAGTCATGCTACATCAATAATGACTAAGAATCAGGTCAAAACAACAACTAACATGACATGTTAAAGTCTAAGTCATAGTCAAAGAAAGCTCCTCTTGTACTACTCAAGCAATAACTTCTACTCCTCTCCAACACCAATCAACTTATTTGAAACAACACAGTGAGAACGGGGGTCCAAGATACTTTATTCAAGCAAACTAAGAAAACTAATCAAACCAAACAAAAACTAAGTCGCTCCAAGAACAACACAACAATGCATGAAACAATAAAAACGAAGTGTCTAGAAAGACCTGAGCTTTTTATTGATGAAGAAGGGGATGCCTTGGGCATACCCAATCTTTGATGCTTGTACCTCTTGAATATTTATTGGGGTAACGCGGGGTGGCATCCTCAAGCTTGAGCTTTTGTCCATTCTTCATCTCATTACATCATTCTCTCTCTATACGTGAAAATTTTCCTCCATGCAAAACTTCACACAATCTTCATTAGCAACATTAGTGTATTCAAAAGATAATAGAACTTTAGGCTTAGCTTTGTAACAGCAAAACTTTCACTAAAAACACAATATACTGTAGCAATTCCCTCAAAAATCTCAATTTCCCAAAAAGAACCCAAAAAGGAATCAATAAGAAGCAAATGCAAATAATGGTAGAAATCTGTCAAAATAGACCAGAAGGTAGAAACCTATTTTTTCGAAGACCTTCTGTTGCTCAAATAAAAAAGTGTTGAACTAACTAAAGTTTTCTAACATACTGAGGGATGTATTCATAAAATATCAGCTAAATCCGACTTACAGATATTCCTCACGAATTTTTACGGTGTAGCACAAAAATATGTTTCGAGACAGCAACTCCTCAAATCTTACTTCCCTCTCATTAGAGGTCATTCTTGGCACAAAATCAAACAAAAAGGATAAGGAGAGGTAATTACTAAAGTAATAACTTACAACAATCAATAAAACTCTTGGATTATCTCCCAACAAGTACTTTTCTTTAACGCCTTTAAGTTAGGCACAAGAAGCAAGAATCAAGTATTTTCAAATGAAGAAGCATTAACATCAAACCTTGCTTTCAAAGGAGGAGAAAAAAGAAACTTCTCTCTCGTCATAGGGAAGTTTTCAATACCTTTCTTGAATGGAAATAGATATTTAATGGTGTCTTCTTTCATATCAATAATGGCACTAACAGTTCTAAGAAAAGGTCTTCCCAAAGTAATAGGACAAGAAGCATTGTATCCAACATCCAAAATATAGAAATCAAAAGGTACATAAGAATTGTTAACCATAATAATAACATAATTAACACTCCCCATGAGTTTTTTTATTATCATTAAGTGGGACATCCAAATAACAATCTTCCAAAGGTGGCAAATCAAGCATTTCATAAATCTTTCTAGGCATAATAGAGACACTAGAACCAAGGTCACATGAAGCTTTGAGATCAAAGTCATTCACTGGCATATTAATATTGGGTTCCCAACTATCTTCTACTTTCCTAGGAATAGAGGCTTTGTGTTTCAACTTATCTTCCTTGATTTTAATAAGAGCATCTGTAATGTGTTTGGTGAAAGCTACATGCCTATCACTAGCATCAGGACTTCTAGCAAGCTTTTGTAGGAACATAATCACTTCAGAAATATTGCAACCATCAAGATCAAAATAAAACTTAGCATCACTAGTAGTAGACTCATTGGGATTATGAGTTGTTGGAGGAGGAATAGGAACTTCTTGTGGTTTAGTGGCATCCATATTGGTGATGGTGATGGTGCACACACTATTGTTTCTAGCAATTTCAGCTTCTCTTTCCCACTTAGCATGAAGTTGGGCTATGAGTCTAACATTTTCATCAATAGTAACTTGTATGGCATGAGTGGCAGCAAAGGTATTTTCCAAAGTTCCAGGTTTAGCAGCCATTTTATTAATCAAAGAGGACTGTGCTTCAGACAAACATGAAATATTTTCCTCAACATTCAAAAGCTTTTCCTCCATAGTCTTGTTGAAAGTGGTTTGTTTACTAATAAAGTCTTTGAGCATGACTTCAAGTTCAAAGGGGGCACTTCTAGTATTGTTGTAGGAGTTTCCATAGGTATTTCCATTATTAGGAGGATAAGGCCTATAATTTTTGTTACTACCAAAATTATTCCTATAGGCATTGTTGTTGAAATTGTTGTTTCTAATGAAGTTCACATCAATTTGCTCTTATTGAGCAACCAAAGATGCTAAGGGAACATTATTTGGATCTAAAGGAGCTTTCCCATTAACAAGCATAGCCATAATAACATCAATCTTATCACTCAAAGAGGAGGTTTCTTCAATAGAATTTACCTTCTTACCATGTGGAGCTCTCTTAGTGTGCCATTCAGAGTAATTAACCATCATATTATCAAGGAGTTTTGTTGCAACACCCAATGTGATGGTCATAATGGTACCTCTAGCACCTGAATCCAATAGGTTTCTTGAGGAGAAGTTCAAACCTGCATAAAAAGTCTAGATAATCATCCAAGCAGTAAGTCCATGAGTGGGACAATTCTTAACCAAAAATTTCATTCTTTCCCAACCTTGAGCAACATGTTCATTATCAATTTTTTTAAATTTCATAGTATCATTTCTCATAGATATAATCTTAGCAGGAGGATAGTACTTTCCAATAAAAGCATCTTTGCACTTAATCCAAGAATCAATACTATTTCTAGGTTTTCCTCTCAAGGAGAAAGGAAACAACTTGAGCTTAATAATATCTCCATCTACATCCTTATACTTTTTCATCTCACAAAGTTCAACAAAGTTATTAAGGTGGGCAGCTGCATCATGAGAACTAGCACCAGAAAATTGTTCTCTCATCACAAGATTCAACAAAGCAAGCTTAATTTCATAAAAGGTAGCATCAGGGCAGGTGGAGCAACATGAGTGCTAAGGAAATCATTGTTGTTTGTGCTAGTGAAGTCACACAACTTGGTGTTCTCAGCGGAGTTCATTTTGGCAAAAGTGGAGCAAACCAACACAGCAGCAACTAGAGAAGGAACTAATTTTTTGTGTGTTTTTTATAAGGGAAAGCAAGCCAAACTAAACTAATTTTTTGTGTGTTTTTTATAAGGGAAAGCAAGCCAAACTAAACTAATTTTTTTGGAGTATTTGATAAAAAGAGGCAAACAAAACCAAGAAAAACAAAAACAAAGTAAAGAGAAAGGTTGTGAAGGACTCCCCTTGTGAAGACGTCCTTAGCCTCCCCGACAACGGCGCCAAAAATAGCTTGATGGTGTGTTGTCTACGCCTCATTGGGATACCCCAAGAGCAAGGTGTGATGAGCACAACAACAAGTTTTCCCTCAGTAATAAACCGAGGTTATCGATCTAGTAGGAGGAAGGAAACGACTCAAAGGTGTTGCTAGCAACTTGGAGACCTGCACAACACAAACTCAAGACTTTGCCCCAACGAACAGTGAGGTTGTCAATCTCACTGGTTTGCTGTAACAAAGGATTAGTTGTATGGTGTGGAAGGTAATGGTGGTTTGCAACAAGTAACAATGGAAGATGTATCAATGGTAAAGATTGGATCAGGGTCCATAGTTCACTAGAGGTGTTCTCCTTAGATAAACAAACATGGCATGCTGGGTAAACAAATTACAGCAGGGCAATTGACAGGACTGAGCCAGGCATAACAATGCAATACTAAACATCATGATCCTATGAGATTCGATTGAGCAATACAGCAAGATACATAGACCTCCATCCAACTACATCTATGACTAGAAATCCACCTTCAGGTTATCATCCGAACCCCCTCCAGTATTAAGTTGCAAGCAACAGATAACTGCTTTAAGCAAAGTGTGTAAGGTAAACAATCCACTTGTTCCATGAACAAGAGACCGTTGTTTTCTCCCTAGTGTCAATACACATCTATAACCTTAGATATTTTTGTCACTTACCTTAGATTAAATAGAGGCATTAACCCACTATCTAGCATAAATACCCCCTCTTGGAGTCACTAGAATCTACTTGGCCAAGATAGCTACTAACAATAGAGAGCATGCAAGATCACAAACAACACATACATGATAGAATCAATAACACAAAACCATTTACCAATTGACATAATAATCTCAATATCCATCGGATCCCCACAAACACAACATGCATGATTACAAATAGATGAGATCTTGATCATGAACGGAGCTCACAAGGTCTAGACATGAAATCACAAAGGAGGAGATACAACCATCTAACTACTACATGGACCCGTAGTCCAAGGTGGAACTACTCACGCTTCATACCAGAGGCTGGCATGATGAAGAAGAAGGCCTCCGGGATGATCTCCCCTCTGGCAGGTTGCCAAGAAGAGCTTCAGATCCCCCCGGTCTAGGGACGATGGTGGCGGCGGCTACAGACAGTTTCGTGGAATATTGTTCGGGTACTTAGGGTTTAGGCATCGGGAGGTCTTTATAGGCGAAGAGGCGAGGCAGGGGGGTCGCCAGGGCGGCCGCACCCCCCCCAGACGCGGGGTGGGCTCACCCGTGTGGCTAGGGGGTGTGGCCCCCTGGTGACTCTCCTCCGTCTCGTATTCCGGCTTCGTGTTCCCCACGGTAAAATATTGACTTTGGCTTCTGTCCCGTCCAATTCTGACAATATTGATTTTCTACCTTTCTGGAACCAAAAATAGAAGAAAACACACAACTGGCACTGTGGCATCTTGTTAATAGGTTAGTACTATAAAACATATAAAAACACCTCAAAGTGTAGACAAAGCAAAGAAAAGTAGATACTAAACAAGCATGGAACATCAAAAATTATAGATACGTTTCCGACGTATCATTAATCCTTTGTTTTTAGCAAACCGGTGAGATTGACAACCTCACTGTTCGTTGGGGCAAAGTCTTGAGTTTGTGTTGTGCAGGTTTCCAAGTTGCTAGCAACACCTTTGAGTCGTTTCCTTCGTTCTACTGGTTCGATAACCTTGGTTTCTTACTGAGGGAAAACTTGCTGCTGTGCTCATCATACCTTCCTCTTGGGTCTCCCAACGAAGATCTACAGTGATCTAAGCTACACATCATCAAGATATTTCTGGCGCCGTTGCCGGGGAGGCTAAGGACGGCTTCACAAGGGGAGTCCTTCACAACCTTTCTCTTTACTTTGTTTTTTTTGCTTAGTTTCTTTTGCCTTGTTTGTTTGCCTATTTTTATCAAAAATCACAAAAAAATAGTTTCGTTTGGTTTGCTTTATTTTATCAAAAACACAAAAAATTTAGTTCCTGCTCTAGTTGCTGCTGCTGTTGGTTTGCTACACCTTTGCAGAAATGAACTCTGCTGAGAACACAAAGTTGTGTGACTTCACTAGCAGAAACAACAATGATTTCCTGATTACACCTATTGCTCCACCTGCTCCTGATGCTACCTTTTATGAAATTAAGCCTGCTTTGTTGAATCTTGTGATGAAAGAGAAATTTTCTGGTGCTAGTTCTAATGATGTTGCTACCCACCCTAATAACTTTGTTGAACTTTGTGAGATGCAAAAAATATAAGGATGTAGACGGAGATATTATTAAGCTCAGGTTGTTTCCTTTCTCCTTGAGAGTAAAAGCTAAATAATGGTTGCTATCCTTGACTAGAAATAGTATTGATTCTTGTATTAAGTGCAAATATGCTTTTATTGGAAAATATTATCCTCCTGCTAAGATTATATCTATGAGAATTAAAATAATGAAATTTAAACAACTTGATAATGAACATGTTGCTCAAGGTTGGGAAAGAATGAAATCTTTGGTAAAGAATTGTCCCACTCATGGACTGACTGCTTGGATGATTATCCAGACTTTTTATGTAGGTTTAAACTTCTCTTCAAGAAACCTGTTGGATTCAGCTACTAGAGGTACCTTTATGACCATTACTTTGGGTGCTGCAACAAAGCTCCTTGATAATATGATGGTCAAATATTCTGAATGGCACACTGAGAGAGCTCCACACAGTATGAATGTAAATTCTGTTGAAGAAACCTCCTCTTTAAGTGATAAGATTGATGTTATCATGGCTATGCTTGTTAATGGAAAAGTTCATATTGATCCAACTAATGTTCCCTTAAACTCTTTGGTTGCTCAACAAGAGCAAGTTTATGTGAACTTCATTAGAAATAATAATTTTGGCAACAATGCTTATGGTAATAACTATAGGCCTTATCCTCCTAATAATGGGAATACTTATCATGGTAGAAGTGGAATGCCTAGTGAAGATAGGATTCTAGAAGTTGAAAGATCCACTAAAAACTTTATGCAAATGCAATATGAGCAGAACAAGATATTCACTAAAAATATGGAAGAACAATCTGCTATCTTGAAAAATATTAGTCATGAACTTGAGAATTTGAATAGAGAAATTCCTAGTTTACAATCAAAGCGTTTGAATGTTGAGAAAAATATTTCCTCTTTGTCTAAAGCATAGTCTTCTTTGATTAATAAAATGGCTGCTAAACCTAAAACCTTGGAAAGTACCTTTGCTGCTACTCATACCATACAAGTTACTATTGATAAAAATGTTAGACTGTTAGCTCAACTACATGCTAAATGGGAAAGAGAAGCTAAAATTGCTAGAAACAATAGTGTGTGCAATTTTACCACCTCCAATATGGATACCACCAAACCACAAGAAGTCCCTATCCCTCCTAACACAGTGCCTAAACCCAATGAACATACTACCAGTGATGCTAAGGTTGATTTTGATATAGATGGTTGCAACATTTCTAAAGTGATTCTATTCTTGCAAAAGCTTGCTAGAAGTCCTGATGCTAGTGATATGCATGTTGCTTTCACCAAACACATTACAAATGCTCTTATTATAATTAAGGAAGAAAAGTTGAAACACAAAGCCTCTATTCCTAGGAAAGTAGAAGATATTTGGGAACCCATCATTAATATGCAAGTGAATGACTTTGATCTCAAAGCTTCATGTGACTTTGGTTTTAGTGTCTCTATTATGCCTAGAAAGATTTATGAAATGCTTGATTTGCCACCTTTGGAAGATTGCTATTTGGATGTCCCACTTGATGATAATGCTAAAAATAAACTCATGGGGAGTGTTAATGATGTTCTTATTATGGTTAATAATGCCTATGTCCATGTTGATTTCTATGTTTTGGATGTTGAATACAATGCTTCTTGTCCTATTACTTTGGAAAGAACTTTTCTTAGAACTGTAGGTGTCATCATTGATATGAAAGAAGGCACCATTAAATATCAATTTCCATTCAAGAAAGGTATTGAACACTTCCCTATGAGGAGAGAGAAGTTGCTTTTTGCTCCACCTTTGAAAGCAAGGTTTGATGTTAATGCTTTTTCATTTGAAAATACTTGATTCTTGCTTCTTGTGCCTAACTTAAAGGCATTAAAGAAAAGTACTTCTTGGGAGATAACCCAATAGTTTTCTTGAGTCTTGGAAGTTATTACTTTTGTAATGACCTCTCATTATCCTTTTTATTTGATTTTTGTGCCAAGAATAACCTCTAATGAGAGGGAAGTAATATTTGGGGAGTTGCTGTCCTGAAACAGATTTTTGTGCTCCACCATAAAAATTGGCATACAATCTCTATAAGTCGGATTGAGCGGTAATTTTCTAAATAAAACCCCCAGGTTGTTATCTAACTTTTGTTAGTTCAACACTTTTTGATTTGAGAAATATAAGGTCTTCGAAAAAATCGATTTCTACCTGTTGGTCTGTTTTGATAAATTTCTGCCATTATTTGCATTTGCTTCTTATTGATTCCTTTTTGGGTTCTTTTTGGGAAATTGAGCTTTTTGAGGGAATTGCTACAGTATCTTGTGTTTTTAGTGAAAGTTTTTCTGCTCCAAAGCTAAGCCTAAAGGTCTATTATCTTTTGAATACACTAATGTTGCTAATGAAGATTGTGTAAAGTTTCAGGTGTAGAGACAGAATGATGTAATGAGATGAAGAATGGATAGAAGCTCAAGATTGGGGATGACACCCCGTGTCACCCCAAGAAATATTCAAGAGTTACACGCGTCAAAGCTTGGGGATGCCCAACGCATCCCCTTCTTCATCAATAAAACTCTCAGGTCTTTCTAGACACTTCGTTTTTATTGTTTCATGCACAGTTGTGTTGTTCTTGGAGCGTCTAGTTTTCGTTTTTGGTTTTTAGTTTGCTTAGTTTGCTTGAATAGAGTAGTTTGGACCCCCGTTCTCTCCGTGTTGTTTCAAATAAGTTGATTGGTGTTGGAAAGGAGTAGGAAGTTCTTGCTTTAGTAGTATAAGAGGAGCTTGCTTTGACTGTGACTTAGACTTTATCATGTCATGCTAGATGTTTTTTTGACCTTATGCTTAGTGATTATTTCTGTAGCATGACTTGTTCCAAACAATTAGGATTTCTTAATGTGCCTTGAAGGAATCATGTGTTGTTTTAGTATACAAAATCATAATATTATGGTATTCCCCTTTGATGCTTTGTTTGGGTTGACTTGGCACATGCTCACACCATGTTTTGACTATGAACCAGTCACCATAGCCTCTATGATCATTTAGTTTTTGACTTGTGGTACCACTTTATGCTTTGATTAGTAATGTTTTCTCGCTCTGCATGATTATGTCCATTATTGCTCTCTTAGTTGGTCGCTCCTAGTCTTTTGATAGCCTCCACTTGTATGAGTAAGCTCTACTCATGCATTCAATTCCCAAGAAACCAAGTTATTCCAAAGTGTCCACAATAAATTCCTATGCATGGTGTGTTACACCATTCCTAGTATATTCTTGTTTTATCTATCTTCCAAATTAAACTTGTTATGCCAAACTTAGTGATTAAAGCTCTCACAAACTTGATGGCACACCTTATTTTTCCTACCCCTAAATAAACTTGAACCATTGTGTCATATATGTTGTATATGCTTACTCTTATATGTTGGTTAGCAGAACCATGCTGTCATGGGGAACACTTTCAACATTACACATGTACATTGTACACACTTGATATCATGCTCTTTTGTTTTCGGATGTCGTCGGTGTGAAATAATAGGGGATCTTGTAAGTCCATGGAGTTATGTATGTGTGTTAGAGAAACGCCTGGGCCGCTAGCCTAAGCCATGCCTAATCATGGTGGAAACTTGTAGCATCACCATAGTGAGCAATCTATGAAACTTTATTCTTATAAAAAAGAGACATATTGAAAAGAGGAAAGAGAGAGAAAAGCACCATTTTCCCATGGTAAATAAGAAGATTGCTGAGATGCTCATTGTCTGCTTGCCTTGTAATTTTGATTATGGATAGCTCCTGTATCATGTGCAAGGGGTACCCCGTTGGTGGTTCTTTATGATACACATGTACTTACTATGACAAGAACTTACATGTGACTAAAGTTGAGTAGAATGAGGAGCGGCCCTCATACTCAAGGGATATAATATTGCCAACTTATACTTTGTCAAGCATATACTCCATAGTTTGTTCACTTTAAATTTAATCAGTTCAAGATGCTTATGATAGGGGCAATGAGAGCTGCAAGCTAACAAGTACCATAATTTTTGGAAGCTCTTTATGAGACTTGAAATCCTTGCTACCCTTTTATAAAGGTCCTTTCTTCCACCATTATATTGAGTCTCCACTTTCTATCCTTAGGCACCAATAAAGAGAGCATAGTTGCCATTCTTAGTTCTATGTTCAATATCCCAAAACTTATTGATTGATGCATATTGTTGATAATACTTTCTCATGAACTATTTGTATCTAGTCACTCTTATGAACTTTGAAGGTGTCCTATGCATTTATTTGCTACTCCATGAGGGACAAGCTGGATGCCACTATGCTATATTTTCTATATATGAAACAAACAAACATCTTTCAATGCATTGTTATTCATGAATCTTTGTTTGTATCCTTTCATGTTCCATGCATAGTTACTTTGTCTTATTGTTAGAACTTCTTCTTTGATGCTCATGTTTAGAGTACTTTGATCCCAACTTTTAATGCTTGTAAATGGTTTGATCTTGATTTTGATGGTGCATGTCTGTCACATCCAAAAAAATTCTAAATTTTGAAATGTGAAAAAATTAAACAAACAAAATAAATAAAGGATGAAATTTAGGGGGAAAAGAAACTTTTTGCTTTTAATTGGAAACATCAAAACCTTACTTAAAACAATTTTGAATGAGGAAGTGACAAAGAAGATTTCAAAAAAAATTCAAATGCATGTCATGCACCATCATCTTTAAGCACTTGCATTTTACCTATGGAAAAAATGATAAAAATAAAACCTAAACACTAATAAGAGAAATCATCATCAAGTTCAATACAGGACTATGGCTATGTTCCATATAAAAATTTAGCAAAATCATTTCTATATAATCTATGATGGTAAACAACAATATTACAAAACCATGGGAATTGTTTTCACTCTATTTGGAGCCATGGATAAATCATTTCTACACGCCATCTAATGCGTTAGATCTTGATATATGGTGGAATGAGAAGATTATGAAGACCGAGCGAAACACGAAGGAGATTTAAATGAGGAGAAGAAGGACTGGACGGAGGAGAAAAAGTCCACGATGGGGAAGTATCGTGGGGCAGTTATTTTTTGTTGGGGATTATTTGATGGAGAAGATGAGGAGGTGTAGAAATTCCATCAATTTATTCACATTGATGCAGAAGCTGGAAAGTAAAAGGAAATCAATAGGCAGGATGTTAATTTTGGAATTACTACGTGGCAGCTCTGCCATCGGAAGGAAGGAGGTGTTGTGGAGAAGATGTGATATGACGCATTAATATCGGACGGGCATCACGGAAAAAATAGCATCAACCGATGATGTGGAACGGTGGAAAAGCTTGATGACTTGGCATGCTAGGATTGATCAATGATGCTTGATGAGGTGGATGACTTGCATGTTGAGAGAAATCAGGTGTAGTGGGGTTCCTATTTAGATATAGAAGATAACTGTTGGGGTGCTTCCTTACTACCTGGCCATTAGATTCAAAGAAATAGACGGTCTTCGTTTATTTGAGGGTACCCTAGACAAGCTCTCTCTTCAAAGAGAACTCCGGGCTTCATCTAATAGCTAAGATAGCCACCATCTTGTAGTATGGAGTATCATTTCAGAAATGAAAGCTAGAGACAACTAACAATTTTTTCACGGTAAAAAGAGATGGATAGACGTATATGCATGCAGCTATCTCTCTAGGTAGGACAAAAAAGTTGAGGGTATAAATATGAGGGTACCCTAGATGGATCACTCGCTCTGATACCAAGTCAAAAAAGTTGTTTGCCATGGTTTTTCCACCGGGCTTTATATATTAAGGATCAACTTGTATAACAAAATTATACCGGTATAAATATCGAACACGTACGTACACAGACGTATATGCAAATATACAACTCTAACAATATCTTCTTGTGACCCTTGTAGTATGGGGTATCATCTCAGAAAAGAAAGCTACAGACAGCTAACATTTTTTCCCACGGTAAAAGAGCTGGAGAGAGTACATGCATGCATGCATATATAGCAAAACCTATTTCACCTTTGTGTTACCATCATGTCTACCAGCGCCCAAACATGTCTCTTGCTGGCCAATGGGGTGCAATGCCTTGAGTGGTGAGAAAGAAAGAACCATGCATTGACGAAAGATAATATTCGGCCTCGCCTGCTTGGATGCACACACACACATATATATCTATTGTGACATGACGTGATTGACGGGATGTGTTGCAGGACATGAATGAATACTTGCATGACACCTAGAACAAAAACAGCCGATTCATCATGTTAGTTGTGTAAATAAAAAGAGGAAGCCAGAAAAAGAAGATGCTATAGTTGCGGTCAAACTCAAAGGGCAGCAAATAGGGGGCAAAGGCCGCGTATGTTTTCGGAGCAATGGCGACGTCTTTTTGCTTCTTTGGCAATGTAGGCATGCATCTCTCTCTCTAGGTAGCTAGCTAGCTAGCTAGCTGGAGTAAGCCAGAAGCAAAACTACATGGTACTACAGTGCCTTGATGCAAATATATGCTACATATAAATACTTGCAAGTATTGCTATATCCTCTTTGAGCCGAGGTGCACAGTATTTATGTCTTGTCGTGAGGAAAAGCAGGCTGCAGACGTTGCAAACACATGTCACATAGTCTTCCCTGAAACGGAGAACATTGTTCTGACGGTATCTCCTCTGCAACATCACCACCATCCTACCAATATACCTTTGACTCCGCGTGCACTTGGTCACTTCTATCTGTCCATCATCATATCTACCCAACAACAATAACTACAACTTCGTACTACATTATTCATGTGCGTGACAGCGTGATACAGTCAGTGTGGGTGTTTGTGTGCGAGGAAAACAAGTGTCCAAGTGTATATGTACATGGCCACTGGACTGGACTAGGGTAGCATATATACTAGCATGGTCACCCCCCAAAGCCACACTCACTACAGCCACATCAGTCACACGACACAACACACAAGTAGCTGATCGATCCATGGAGAGCAGAGGCGCGAGAGGAGACCATGGCCGTCACCACCTCGACCACCAGCAGCTTCTGCTGCGGCCGGCACCAGCGTGGAGCTTCTCCGGCGGCGGCGGCGTGCCGTGGCCGGCGGCCGCGCAGAGGTCGTCCTCGTCCTACACCTGCGGGTACTGCAAGAGGGAGTTCCGCTCCGCGCAGGCGCTAGGGGGCCACATGAACGTCCACCGCAGGGAGAGGGCCAGGCTCCGCTACTACTACTCCCACAGGCTTCCCAACCTCAACTTCTCGCCGCCGCTGTACTGCTGCACCGGTGACACGACGGCCACTCCGCCAGCCGTCTACAGCTTCTTCTCCACGGCAGCGCCGGCGGCGGAGGCGGGGACCAAGGCTGCTGCATTGGAGCTCAACTTGGAGCTTGAGGTCGGAGGAGGTTTCGGTGACGAAGGTTTAGATCTTGAGCTCAGGCTTGGTTGCTCTTGACTCATGCATCTTCACATTGTCATCCATGGATGGGACCATGGCAGAAGGAGTGTATAACCATGCAAGGCGTCTGTGTTGCACTGTTGCTACAGTTAACATCGGATTTCAAGCTAGCTAGTGGTGTAATGTAGTGCTGATCGATGTCAACATTTGTAGTCTTCTCTTTCCATGTTTTAGCTATGTATCCGCCTTAATCAATTCGGAGAAAGATATGTTCAAGCACAAGGACACTTCTAAGTTCTAACTTCTAGTGCTATAGCTAGCTTAGCTACTTAAGTAATTGATTTACTGTCCTAGAGGGCTGGGAATGGATCAGTTACATTACATGTCATGTGCAACGAAAAGTTCCCTTACTAGTGCTTATGTTGGACCAGCTTGTTTAATTCTCATCCTAATACCATCAAGTTTATGCATACCCTGTACATGCATTTACCGGTCACTTTTATTTGCATGTTCGTTAAGTATATGACTTCTCCCAGAAAGGAGGGGATATATATACACACACACACGATAGGACTATTCAGAAACACCCCCTTAAGAGGTTTCTAGATAAGCTTATTCAGGAACCCCCAACCTAACTATCCTCCCCCACCTAACCACTTTCTTCCTCGTCACATCTAACCCCCCACGCCGCCGACCTCATCTGCCCCCAGCACCGTCGGCATCCTCCGCCCCGGGAGCCGCCCGCCGGCCTCCTCTACACCAGTCACCGTCGCGGCCTCCTCTACCACTACTAGGAAAACGGCTATAGGTAATCAGCACATCCGTGGCTCACATGGTTGAAGTGCCCCACGGCTAAAACAGGCGTGGCTCACCTGTGGGCAGTGCCCTACTAATAACTAGAACATCCGTGGCGCACATGACCCTAGTGCGCCACAGATATGTGGCAGGCCCTGTTGGCCTACGCCAAACTTCATGGCGCACCATGCACACGTGCGCCACGGTTGTTAGGGTCATCTGTGGCGCGCGTGTGCATGGTGCGCTCTGACCGCGCATGCCCACCTCTGCTCGAGGCGGCCACTAACCATGGCGCACTCCGTCTAGTGCGCCACAGGGACTAGGCATCTGTGGCGCACTCTGCCTAGTGCGCCACGGTTTGTACTCACGTGGCGCACTTTGTTGCCGTGCGCCACGGATGTCGATTTTTAAGACAGCACTTTATGTGCACATGTGTGACCACATCCACCACCCCACACTTCACTTTGCCCTTCTTCTTCCTCCTTGGATCTAGTCGGGATCTTCTCCTTCCCACCTCAATTTCTCCACACATTCACCATTTTTAGCATGTAAAACTTGCTTTGGATGTTACATAAGTAATAGAGGAGGTCTCCGGTCTCTCATATATCCGTCTCCGGTCGACGCCAGCACTCTCCTTTCCATCTTTCTCGCGATCGGTCTCTCATCTCGTAAGTTGTCCATGTAAGGATGTGTTCATGTGTATATGGATGATGCATGTGCTCATATGTATGTAGATGATCGATGCTCATGTCATGATGTGTGTATGTGTGGAGCTAGGATCGATGGTCATATGTGTGTATATGGAGAGTATCGATGATGCTCATGCATGTGTGTATGGAGAGGATAATGATATGTTCATGTGTGTATGGATCGGTCTCTCTCTCTCTTGTGTTTGTATGTGAACAAGTTGCCATTGTTTTGCCAAAATGTTGATTCATTTCCATTTTGGCAAGACTTTAACATTCATAAGGTCCTAATTTTAGGATAGGTCATGCCGAAAATTTCTATCGACCATTGCATGCATGCATTCATTATGTGGTTCTAATAGACTTCAAAATTGTACCGTGTACATCGTGCAGGCAAAAATGGTCCGCATAATGAGCGAAGGCATTGTGGCTAGATTTTTGAAATGTGCGACGGCCGACATGATACGAAATAACAAGACAGATATAAGATGTCCGTGCAGAAGATGCAAACTCAAGTGGGTGATCGACCCAGTTCGGAATCTGCGCGCTGCTCGCCATGGTTTCATGGATGGATACACTCGTTGGATAAGCGATGGCGTAGATGATGGAGCGGTGATCATCATCACGGCGAGAACGGGCGAGATGATGAAGAGGCTCACGGAGATGGTGAAGGTGCGAGCGGACGGGATGATGATGATCTAGATCTTGGGAGAGTAGACGATGGAACAACGTCGGGCTGGGTGCGGGACCCTTATGTGCAAGAGCTGCTTCTCAAGCGGGCAGTAACGCCAGGCTGCCGCTAGAGAAAGCCAAGCTTGCACAACTTGAGAAAGACGGTTACTCCATTGTATGAAGGATGCAGGCCCGATGATACCGGTTAAATGTAACGCTCAAGGCTATGGAGATGAAGGCAAAGCACAAATTGAGCGACGCAAGCTTCGGCGATATGATGGCATTCTCGCACGATCGTCTCCGGAGAACACATGTCCAACTAGTATCGAGGATGCCAAGAAAATCGTCATCCTCTCGATCTACCGCCCGTTAGATATCACGTATGCATCAACGATTGCATCATTTATCGGGCGAGACGCGGAGAAAACCACATGTCCGGTGTCGGCGTGAGTCGATACAAGAAAGGAAGAAAGCACCTCGAAAAGTGGTATGGTACTTTCCTATCACCCCTCGTCTGCGCTATTTCGCGGACCCTAAGGAAGAATCTCGTCGCGATGGCATGCGGAAAGGAAGAAGCCGGAGATGATGATGACCCGAAAGGATGAGCTCTGGACGCACCCTTCGGATGCTAGCGATGGAAAGCATTGGACCTCGAATTCCTAGAATTCGGTGGATTCGAGGAACATCAGGCTTGGTGCGAGCACCGATGGACTCAATCCGTTCGGTAGCGAGCAGCACGCACAGACTTGGCCTGTGTTTGTATGGATGTACAACCTCCCTCCATGGTTGTGCATGAAGAAGAAGTACATACAAATGAGTATGCTAATTCAAGGGCGAAACAACCTGGTACCGACATCAATCATCTCGGGCTGTTGAAAGAGGAGCTAGCCACGTTATGGGAATCTGGAGCCAATACTTACGGCCGTCGCACAAGATTATTTCACTATGAGAGCCGTTGGTCACTACGGTGCAAGACTATCCAGTTGCGGGTATATCTCGGGCAGGTTATCCAAGGATTCACGCATGCGTTAGGTGCATGGATAACACAAGCTATCTCCAACTAGAGAAAGATCCGGGGTCATCGAAAACCGTGTTCATGGCGCCGGAGGTGGCTCGGCAAGAATGATCCATGGAGAAAGCGTGGAGACCTGTTCGATGGCAAATCGAGACCCGAGGAATCCCGGGCGTAGGAGCAGCGAAGAAGTGGAAGAGTTGCTGAAAAGCGGAAAGATTGTCCTAAGCACGGAAAGAAGCGAAAGAGGCGACAACAAGACAAGCGGCGATGAAGGTATGGAAAACAAGGTCATTTTACGAGTTGCCATCTTGGAAGTTTCTCCGCGCCTCATAGCCTCGACATCATGCATATCACGAAAACGTGTGCGAGTCTGGTCGCCACCATAATCAACATGCCGGATAGGACGAAAGATGGTCCAAAGCAAGGCACGACTGATATGCTTGGGTATCCGGAAGGAGCTTCACGGAGGGCCTTTACTCGATGATCGGAAGATGGCGATGATCATGAGTCGGAGCGACACAAGGTCGTCGGAAGGGTAAAAGTTCAAGAAGAACGAATTACTGCCCTCCTTCTTGCTTCACTCTAAGCCGTGATGAGATCAAACAGTTTTCAAGTGCCTTCTAGGAGTCAAATTTCCTTACTACGCGGGCAAGATAAGCGAGATACCTAGGCGAAGCAGAGGTTCGATGGCATGAAGTCTCACGGTATGCCGTGCTAATGACGCAGTACTTCCGGTCGCACTAAGAGGGATAATGGACGAGCACGTCCGTGAAACGTTATTTGGCCTATGCAAGTTTTTCGGCGTCATCTCTAGGAAGTCGATTGGCTTGAATCAGCTCGGAAGGCTACAGGAGGAGATCGTGGTGATACTATGTGAGCTTGAGGTCTACTTCCACCCGCATTCTTCGACATTATGGTGCATCTGCTGGTCCATGTTGTGGAGGACATCGTCAACTCGGGCCGATGTTTCTCCGCAGCATGATGGCGTTCGAAAGGATGAACGGACACATCAAAGGATACGTTCGCAACAGGTCCGTCGAGATGGAAGCATAGCCAAGGGCTTTTCGGCGAAGTGCATCTCTTCTGCACGAATTATCTGAACATCGAGAACCCTCGGTCTTCCGTCAGCAGACACCTTGGCAAGCTCGACGGATCTGGTCACCGAGAGGGTCGTGACATCGCATGCAGACTTCTTGATTTTCGACCGCCAGACTTTGATCGAGCAAACCTCGTCGCGCTACAGCATTTAGAACTGGTCGATCCTTGGGTGCGAAGCACAAAAGGTTAATCGAGAAGAAATACGTGACGGGGCATACAGAGGGCGCGAGAAATAATCAAAGAGCACAACTCAGATTTCACGCGTTGGTTTAGGCGGGCGCTCTTGATAATCCCGCTCGCATTCTTCCGACACGGAAAAGATCATATTCACCTTGTCGCGAGGACCGATGCAAAACCTGGTGACCTATCAGCGTATGATATCAACGGCTACACATTCTACGGAGGAAAAGGACAACAAGTGTGATTATCGAACTCAGCGTAACGTCGAATTCTACACCGATGACAACGTGAAGGAAAGATTCTACGGAAGAATCGAGGAGATCCGGGAGCTCGACTCATGGAGAAAAGGTGCCGATGTTACGTGTAAGACTAGCAAAGAACGTCGAAAGAGAAGACCGGTATTTCACAACCATGGTTATACCCGAAGCAGCCAAATCCAAGGCCGCCGGTGCAAACGTGGCCGCGAAAAATGAACCGTGGGTACTGGCTACCAAAGTGGACCAATGTTTTTTCATTACCGACCCGACAAAGCCTAGTCGTGTTGTCGTGAGGAGAGGAAAAAGGAACATCATCGGAATGGATGGAGTCGCCAATGAGCAAGACTTCGACCAGTACGGCAATCCAAAGATTGAAGATGACGACGACTACGATGCAGCAACATACATCACAAGAAGAAAAAGGACAACCCTACCCAAAAAAGGTAGCCCGTTCGAAAGAAGAAACATTAAAGTGCCGGGGCTAAATTATTCAACCGCGACAAAGAAGGGAAAAAAGATTGTAAAACGCTAGCTCAAAAAATATTGTAAACGCGTGGTCGAAAAATATTGTAAAGTGCGGGTGGTCGAGTAGGGCCGTGCCCGATTCATATTATTATGGACAAATTATTATAAAATTTAGTTATAATTTAAATCATATTATTTGTACCACTTTTATGACATATATTATCACTTTTGGGAATTTTTGGAACATTTAAAAGTATTTATAAAATAAAAACAAAACAAATATGACATATATTACCACTTTTGGGAATTTTGGAACATTTAAAAGTATTTTAAAATAAAACAAAAAAGGGGCACCAGGATTGAACCTGGGTGCTCAAGTTTAGAATAGAGCGTTAGGCGAGAACCGGTGGGATAGGATAGTGATTCTGTTAGATAGTGGGACGCTCCTTTCTTATACAATTGCTGGGGGAGATAGGCGTAGCGCACTCTGGCATAGTGCGCTACGGATATCTGTAGCGCACTATGCCAGAGTGCGCTACGCGTATCTGTGCCTTATCCACTTTCACGCAGGCACACGTCGATCCCCATTCTCAACCGCGCCCATCCCCATTCTCATCCCCATTCTCAACCGCGCCCACCGCCGCCGTTGTCGATCCCGATCCCAAGCCCCCGCCACCGCTCTCTCCATCCACCGTCTACTTGACCATTCGCTCGAGGAGGAGGCCGTGGGAGGAGGAGGCCGTGGAGCAGGAGGAGGAGGCCGCCGCCGAGGAGGAGGCCCGCCGCCATCGTCCGCCCGCTGCCCGCCATCTTGTCCTCATCTCGAGGTCGGCGTCGCCCCTCCCTCTCTCCTCTCTCCTCTCTCCCTCTCTCCTCTCTCTCTCTCTCTCCCTCTCTCCTCTCTCTCCCTCTCCCTCTCATTGCTGTTCCTGAGTTGCGGATAATAACTCGTGTTTCCTGTCAGAGCAAACAAGCATTAGACATGGTATGATGTAGATTGCGGTGATGACGATAAACCCGACATGATAGGTGGTGCTGTGCTGTAAATTTTGTAAATAGAATGATCACTGTAGCTAATTTTTTCTCTTGAAAACAGTTTTCAGTTTTGTTGGTGAACTCATTGTGTGCTCATTGTGTGCCCATGTAGCTTCTTCTCATTGTTGTGTAAAAGAATATAGGTGGATTGATTGAGTTAAGCAGTGGACTAACGAAACCCAGTTGAATGTACAATGAATTAGAAGTGGTGGAAAATCAGTTTTTTTTGTTGTGTGTGTGTGTGTGTATGTGGGTGTGGTGGCATGAACCGGCTAGTCAAACAGCTTGAGCTGGATTTAGCAGGCTCAGCTTTTTGTGTGTGAGGTGTGAACTCGTCTGTGGATTTAGCAGGCTCAACTTGAGTCAAACGGTGCAAGCAAGAGTACATTCTTGGTTTAGTTGTTCGGTTTGAAATTCCCTCTCCTCTCACAGCCGTTGTGTCCGTGCAAATGCAAGACCACCTTTACAATACTGCTAATGACCGTGTCAGCTGAGTTGAATAGTAACCTTTACAATACTGCTAATGACAGTTGTGTGCAGTCTTCGGCTCTGATTATTGTGTTGTGTGTGAATGTGGCATGATTCTCTATACAAACATTCCTGAAACTAGTTTTGGGCCAGAAAAACAAATGTCTCTGCTGGTGGCAAATGCTATACATTCCTGGTTGATAGCAAATTTAGTGCATATATCAGAAGTTCACAACCATTACTCTGCACTGCACTTCAACTAAGACCATTTCTCTGCACTGCAACTGAAAGCAAGAAATCAATAGCCTGTAGAAATCAATAGTTGTCTTCCTAAAGTAAATAAATCAAGTCCATTTCTTTGCCTTTGCAGCGACGTGTTGTTGGTCAAGTTAGTCAGTTTAGTCAAGTTAGTCAGGTTAGTCAGGTTAGTTAGTGGTTTTAGTGTTGTTTTAGTGTTGTTCTAGATAGTCAGGTTAGTGCTGTTTTAGTGATGTTTTAGTCAAGTTTTAGTGATGTTTTAGTCAGGTTAGTCAAGTTAGTCAGGTTTTAGTGTTGTTTTAGTGTTAGTCAGGTTAGTGGGTCAAGTTAGTTTGAGTGCCCTGAGTGCCATGTTCTAGGTTCTTTGTAGGTAAGTTCTTTGTCGATTTAGATGTTGTAGGTGAGTGTAGGTTAGCGGTTAGTACCTAGCAGAGGCCAATTTAATGTATCTTGTTGTACAAAAACTTGTGTGCTGCTATATATGTATTTGCTTGTTGTATTTGCTTGTCATATAATCGCATGTTGTATTTGCTTGCTTGCTATAATGACAGTACTTGTGCTTGCAATTGTATTTGCTATAATGATGGTGCTTGTGCTTGCTAAAATGATAGGTGCTTGTGCTTGATATAATTGTAGCACTTGAAATTGTGCTTGTGCTTGTATATGAAGCACTTTATTATGTGTGTATGCAGGTTCTTGTATGAACGAGTCCCGATTTTTGCGAATGTTGATTAACTTCCGTTTTGGCGTAAATCGGGCACTAGTTTAAGAAAATTAGCAAAGGTCATGCGGATTTTTCCGTGCATTTAACCAATTATTTGTTTTTATTAGTGCAAAGATGTGTGATAACGAGGCTGGATGTTCTAAGCGCATCAGCTGAAGGAGAACTCGGACCTCCGAATAAACAATTGACATTACGAGGCGGCCCGGCGTCTACAAGGCGATGAAGAATACCATCCTTGAGAGCGAGGATGATGAGATGGAAGACGCGGAGGAAGAAGCCGGAAGGCGGACGATGAAACCACGATGGCGGCGAGGGCACGGGAGTGGTAGCAACCCTCCTAGAAGAAGCCGAAGGACCGGCCGCGAACACGCAGTCGGGGAGAATTACAAGTGAGCCCATCGGGGTTCCTTTGGAGCCCGCCCTTGTCGTCAAAGTGCGGTGGGCAAGTGGCGGCGATCACCGGACAACCATCTCGATCAACACCGAGAATCTCGGCATAAAGATAATGGCCACTTGCACACTCCTCTTCGAGAAGCCGCGCCGGATACAAGTTCCGCTAAGTATCGAACACAAATTATCATGGGAGCGTAAACAAATCAGCCCTCACAAAGATGAGCACCGCCCTGGCCATTTGGAGCCGGATAAAGAAGAAGATCTATAAAGAAGGCAAAAGTCTCGAGGAGATCCGGAAGATTGACCCGCAGATCACGAAGATCAGTTCGGAGTTCAAGGAGGTGTGAATCCGAAAGAGCCCTGGCCAATAGTAATCGGGGAAAGGTCCGCAGCGATGAATATAGGTCATCACCATCTCGGATCTGGTGGATCTGAGAACCGGAGGCCAAATGGAATAAGGAGGACGAAGAGTATAGATCCAAGGGATAGAAAACCCCTTTGCTAAATTCGAACCGGGCAGGTTCGAAACTTCATCGAGGCCCGTTACCATGTGGACCCAAAACCAAACAACTCACCGGATCCTGCGGTGAAGGAATTCGAGAAATTGTGGTAAGTATAATCTAATTACCGGTGATCAACACGATTGCAATCTAATCGATGATCTAAATGATTCAACGTTACTTCTTCCGCAGGAGGAGGAAATTGTTGCTAGTCATGGATCCGTGGTTCCTCATCCTGTGGGTCGGCCACCGGTGGGATAACCCTTTTAACAGGCGATGAACGGGCCAAGAAAATAGAGCGATTCTGAAGAAGCCGTCGTCGGTGGCCGTCTGGCCGCCTCGGGTAAGAATTGGGTGGATCATTTTGGTCCACCGCCGAGGACGCATGTGGCGTCGGGAAGGAGCGAGGAGGAAAAGCAGAGGTTCAAGAACTTAAGGCACAAGTGGCGCGGATCCCGGATCGTCCAAGACAACTGGCAATCACCCTTACGTCCTTCCGCCTACCTTGGTGGAGTCAATAGCGGAGTGCGGGTGGTCGAGTAGGGCCGTGCCGATTCCAAGCATGGTCAGCCACTCGAACAACGCGGGCGCCGACGAATCAGCGAACTACGTGTTCGTGACTCCGCCCTTACCTGGCGCCGCAAGTGTTGGTGACTCCCCTGCCATCACCCGGCGCCGAGTACATGTTGGTGCCCACGCCATCGTCAGCGGCACCGGAGCTCAAGCACCGTCGGTAGGGAGAATACACCGGCCAGACCGCGCCATCAAGCAGCCCTTAGTCTCTTGCACGCCCGTCGCCCGTATGCGGTGCGTCGACATTAGCCGATCTCGACGCCATCACGGTAAACAAATTGCTTTAATTACCGCCTTTCATGCCATCTATATATTACTCTTGTGGCATCTCGCTCACGACGCCGTACATGTTTTCCGCAGACGGATGTTCCTTGCACTCTCTTATGCTACGTGAACAACGGTGAGGGATGTTGCCAAGGTACCATCGTTCAACCCTTGCGCCACGTTCCACTCAAAGCCGATGCGGATAAGCGTGCACGGGGTTAAAATTAGTCGGTGCTAAGGGGCTGCGACGACGGAACCTCCCATTCAACCCCTGTGAGGCGGATGAAGAAGAGTCGTACATCCTCGAAGTTGCTTGGCTTGTTCATGCTATGGCCAAAGAGCATGATCCGTTTGGGGGCGGGGCCATCACGCCCTGAACAACGTACCGCTGTCGTGCGGCGACAAGCGGTGGCAAAACCTACCGCCCTCGCCGTCACCTCCACGCGGTGGGTCGGATGATCATGTTGATGATATGCACATGGCACGGGATCCGGCCGAGGACTTCAAGATGGAATGATCACTTCTTCAAAGACTCGGTTTGCAACGAAGAAGACCTAGCTGGTGGCCCCACAGAGAAAGCCACTATCACCAAGCGTCTGCTTGGTTCTCGTGAGACGCCTCCGACTTGCGCCTTCTGAGCCGGTGATACAACCAACCGCCCTTTATTCTAAGCCCGACACTACATAGGGCAGCGGTGCTCGGATGCTGCCTGCCCGCTCTCCAAAAGGAAAAACGCGAAAAAAGAAAATCTAGCAGCTCGAGCAGCCGGTGGCGTCAACAAGCGCGAATCCGATCAGGTTTGGACGGGCCACCAAGACCGAGGGTATTATGTGGAGGATTCATGTGGCGGGTGAGCCCATGCTACCTAAGAATTTGCGGGCTTCGCCCGATTCGGAGCAGAGTGTGCATGACGGCGTCTTGGCGATAGAGAGACGCCTTCTATCGGAGAAAGATCCCTCGCACCGTATTCGTGGTTAAGGTGCCACCAGCTTGGGCTTCGTCGACACTTCCCATGGATCTGTTCTTCCTGCGGTTCGAGGACATCTTCAATATGTTCCACCTATACCCGCTGCACTATACCATGGTCCGTCTCTTTTCTCTCAGCCTCGCCACGCAAAACATGATAGAGAACACACCGGGCATCGCTATAGTTGACCCCTACTACATGCGTGACGGCTGCTTGGGTTCCCCGCCGACGACGTATCGTGGCCTCGTACCTAAAAGAATCCTCGTGGCGAACAAGACAAAGGAATACATTCTCGTGCCTTACTTTCCGAGTAAGTCGTTATTCATCGCCACCGTCGATTGGCTTTATTAGATCATCATCATTCTTTTTCAACACATTCCATTTGAATTTTTTGAGAGATGAACACTGCACGCTCATCTCCTTATCGCCAAGCATTCCCACGTATTTATTTCGGGAGTCTAGAAAAGAAGAAAAACTACGACAAGATCAAGGAAGTTCTGGATGATGCTCTCACTGGCTTTGCCTCGACGGAAGGCACCAGCTTCGTGCGTAAGAAGGTCAAGTTCGGCAGGCACGTCTTCAACCACGTAACAGAGTTCCCCTGCGTGAAGCAACCGGAAACAAGAAGAAGGAAGCCTACTCGCACTCCATCACATGAGGCGTTCCTACTTGACCGCAGAATTCTCTGCTGCGGATCATCTCAAACAGTGGGCCGAAGCAAAGGCCAAGATCAATGATTCGGATATTAGACAAGAGATGTATCGCATCCAGCAGCAGTTTGGGGCAATCATCTTTCGTGATGTCATGACTTCGGGGGGGATCTTCTACGGAGGAAATATCCCGAATAACCGTGACATAGAAGATCGCCTAGAGATGCAGGGTGACTATAGGAAGTTCATGACGAGGCAGGGCGTCCTCCCGTTCCCTAAGCCGAGCCAGAAGGCTTGATGTTGGCCTAGTTGTAGTTGCAAACTATAGATGACCTTTGTGTGTGTGTGGACGACAAGTGTACTTATCTTATTAGGTTTATGAATCACCGCTTACTTATTTTGCTTATTATTATTATATATCAATCAATGCTTGGTTTTTGCTTACTCTTTGGTTTTTGCTTACTCTTTGGTTCTCGGACGACAAGTGTGAGTTATTTTTGTCTTTTTAGAATATGCCGATGATTGAAATGTCGTGGCACAATATATATGTGAATGTGCTATGACGGGATTATCGACCTTGTGATATGCACAAGTCCGTGAATTGTGCATCCTACTTGGTAGACAGGTCCGTCATAAGCAATTCTGTGTCCAACGACCTAGCTAGTTATATATGAGGCATGCTTTTTGAGTTATTTTGTCTTTTTCGAGAATATGCCGATGATTGAAATGTCGTGGCACAATATATATGTGAATGTGCTATGGCGGGATTGTGAGCCTTGTGATATGCACAAGTTCGGGAATTGTGCATCCTACTTGGCTAACAGTCCGTCATAAGCAATTCCGTGTCCAACGACCTAGCTAGTTATATATGAGGCATGCTTTTCGAGTTATTTTGTCTTTTCGAGAATATGCCGATGATTGAAATGTCGTGGCACAATATATATGTGAATGTGCTATGGCGGGATTGTGAGCCTTGTGATATGCACAAGTCCGTGAATTGTGCATCCTACTTGGCTCACGTCCGTCATAAGCAATCTGTCCAACGACCTAGCTAGTTATATATGAGGCATGCTTTTTGAGTTATTTTGTCTTTTCGAGAATATGCCGATGATTGAAATGTCGTGGCACAATATATATGTGAATGTGCTATGGGGATTGTTAGCCTTGATATGCACAAGTCAAGGTGTGCATCCTACTTGGCTAGCAGTCCGTCATAAGCAATTCCCGTGTCCAACGACCTAGCTAGTTATATATGAGGCATGCTTTTCGAGTTATTTTGTCTTTTAGAATATGTCGATGATTGAAATGTCGTGGCACAATATATATGTGAATGTGCTATGGCGGGATTGTGAGCTTGTGATATGCACAAGTCCGTGAATTGTGCATCCTACTTGGCTCACGTCCGTCATAAGCAATTCTGTGTCCAACGACCTAGCTAGTTATATATGAGGCATGCTTTTGAGTTATTTTGTCTTTTTAGAATATGCCGATGATTGAAATGTCGTGGCACAATATATATGTGAATGTGCTATGGCGGATTGTCGACCTTGTGATATGCACAAGTCCGTGAATTGTGCATCCTACTTGGTGGCAGTCCGTCATAAGCAATTCTGTGTCCAACGACCTAGCTAGTTATATATGAGGCATGCTTTTGAGTTATTTTGTCTTTTCGAGAATATGCCGATGATTGAAATGTCGTGGCACAATATATATGTGAATGTGCTATCGGGATTGTTAGCCTTGTGATATGCACAAGTCCGAGATTGTGCATCCTACTTGGCTAACGGTCCGTCATAAGCAATTCTGTGTCCAACGACCTAGCTAGTTATATATGAGGCATGCTTTTGAGTTTGCTCTTTTGATTTAAGAGTACTTTCTATAAGTGTATCTTCATATGCGACTTTAATTATACATGTTTTTCAATCACCGGTTAGTTATTATTGTCAACTTGTAGATGGCGTGGTACGTCGTGTACAAGGGATGGGTTCCTGAGTCTCGATGATTGGGAAGACTACGGAGACAGTGCACCGTTTCAGCAGCAATAGCTACAAAGGTACAACACTATGGCGGAGGGAAGATAGATACACGCTATCTAGCGGGAGTTAGGACAAGGAACCGGATGAAGACCTACACCTTCGTCATGGCGGTGATCATGCTTATCTTCTTTGGTTATTTATCCAGCGTTTGTGTCTAGCTAGCTAGTTTAGATGTCTAGGCGAGCTTAGAGCTCTAACTTGTTCGATCGACACATGTATTCGCATGTCACCAACTACTACTTTGTAACATGATCAAAACAATGTAACTTGGACTATGTATGCATGTATGAGACTTATCTATATGTATTTGTTTCAATCTTGTTTTTCATATCGGTATTTATATATATAATTGTATATCTTGTATCTGTGTGTGTATATCTGTAATATTGTATATAATCATTGCATATAATCGGCATGGAAATTAAAAAAACAAAAAACATCTGTGGCGCACATGTTTTACCTTCATGGCGCACTACCCTAAAGCGCACCATGGATGTTTAGTGGCGCCTTGGTAGTGCGCACGGAAGATACAAGGGTGGCCAAGCAGCGACCATTTTCCTAGTAGTGTACACCAGTCACCGACGCGGCCTCCTCCGCCTAGTCGTTGCCGCGGCCTCCTCCACACCAGGCATCTGTAACACCCTCAGAATCGGACCTATGCAAGTTTTAGCAAAACTCGCCAAACCCGCATAGAAACGATTCAAAGGTGCCCACCAGGCACTTTCGTGCGGGTGGAAAACGAAGTAATAACATTACACAACAGTCCTCGATGGGACCCCAGAACAGATATATACACAACAGCGACTCAAAGAGTCAAGAATACAAATGTAATGTACAAAGATCCAAATCACCTTGAAAAACGATATAGCGTCCAGCTACGGACAAGATGCAAATGGGGCTAAGAGCCCTGAAGAATAACCAATGGCGTCCATAACCTGCCTGAGCCAAGCGGAAGGGTAACCACCTAACAATGTCGACATCAAAACACCTTAAACAAAAGGGTGCCGACAAAGGGCAAAGGAAAAAGAGGCGTCGATCTTGAGGCGATTACGGCGAGGCTAGAATTCGGCGGTCTCGCCTACATAGGTATGGTGGGTGGCGGCGGCAAAGATGCACTAAACAACCTATAGAGACTCGATACTACTGGCGGCTATCAGAGAGGGGTAAGAAAAGACCTATTCGGATCCAACCTGATACTACCATCAAACAAACCCATCCTGGCGTTTCCCCCTCGAGACCTTCGAGGAAGTCAACCGAGGAACTCACACAGTTGGCAGTTTTACTTATTCAGTTGTAGTTGCGGCACTTTACTAGGCAGTTTTAGATAGTCGTCCCGATAAAGTAAGCAGTGGGCACTTTTAGTTAACCATTCCGTTATAGTGGCAATACTTACTAGTCAGATGCAATTAGCATGAGATAAACCCAAAACCCAGCAGTTGTTGGTACTTTTACTTAGCCATTCCGTTGTAGTGAAGCTGATTACTAATCATATCGGAAACAAGTCAATTTAAAACAATAAACTTTAGTTATAGTTGTCTATGATCAAGCACTGTGCTCCAAGTCGTCCATAACCGCGGACACGGCTTCTCGAAAAGATTTAACCCTGCAGGGGTGCATCAAAGTATCCACAGCACTTGACCCTTTTGCGATTAGTTAACATACACCCATCGGTATGTCGGGGGCCTAAGTCATGACGTTCCTGACCCAAAGCAAGCACGGGGCCACCCCACTAAGTCTACCATAGCGAAGTCGGCCGGTCTCGAGACGGACTTAGGGTTTGTGGGCGTGATGTACGATGCCAGATCCCCAAACGGGGACTGTCGATACCACGTAAACGGGTCACAATTCCTAAACAGTACAGTGTGCTCCTCGCACAATCGTAAATACATAAGTAGCATGGCATAAGTACAGGATAGTAAATAAATCCTCAAACTAGTTGTGGCCCCCAGTACAATACTTTGAAATCAGGTAATAATCAATGGGGGGCCCATATCTCCCCACATGTGGTTAGCGCGCTCGATCTCGGAACAGGTGTCAAGAACTCGGGCCCTACGGGACACAAGTGGGCGGTCGGAAACCAATCTTACCTATCACCCACCGATGCCTCTGCTTAACTCAATTTTAGTTATTAAACAGTAATTAAAGTGAAACAATAATTAAAGACATGATCGTCTCCAACATCAACATACGGCAATCCTCCAACAATGGTGGTACTTGACGACAAGCAAAACACTTGAACAGGCGACTACGACATGCGGGTCCAACTATCTACCAAACAACAGGTAATAGGATGTGTCCAAGGCTATATATGGCTGCAAGGAATATCACGGGTACGAAACTAGAGCATCGCAACACAGATAGCAATAGATCAACAGGAGGGAATAAATACTATAAAAGTAAGATAGGTAGAAAGGGGGAGATGCTCGCCTGAAAACATTGTCGAAGGTTCAACCGAAGATCGGGGCGAAGCTCACATCAACTCAACGGCCTTATCCGCGAAGAACCAAATCACTAGCAGAAAACCGGATGCACTATTCAATACAACGGCAGAAGATCGGCATGATGCATGCATGATGGATGGCATGGCAAAGTGCGATGCAATTAGGTCATATTAAGCGGAACCGGGGTCCCGACAGTTAATTATATGGTTCACGTTATTTATCTACCCCGCAAATTAAATGTTGTTATAACAAGGCAAGATAAGATACCGGTTCGCTACACAAGTTTAAATGAGGCCGATATGAGACTAGATTTGCCCGCATATGGGCCCCATATTTAATTATAAGGTGAATCGGCATAAGGCCCCCAAACCACATGATATGGATGCATGCATGAACAATTTATATGCAACAGTTATATAGGTGACATTTATAAAATAGGGTTCTCGGATAAGGGGTTCACACATTAGGGGTCTCGACGATCTTGGGGTTCCGGGGTTCGGGGTCGGTCTCAGGGTCCAGGGTTCGACGGAACGGTCTCGACGGAAGCGTTCTTGGATTACTGGGGTCTATCTTGTTGTTCGGGATGAAGCACTTGTCGCACCGGGGTCTCGGTGTACGGGATGAAGTACTCGGCGTCTCCGCGTCGGTGGCCTTGGCGGTATCGGGTTCGGACTCCGGATCCGATGCAGTCTTAAGCGCTCGTCTTGATGTCGTTGGCGAACTCGGGCTCGATACCGGGGGTCCTTCGGATCCTTGAGGCGATCTTGGCGTTCCGGGCATCTTCGGTCCTCGGGTCCGAGAGGGGTACTTGTTGTATTCGTGTCGTGGCTCTGGTCGGGGTTCAGCGTTCCGTGTCAAAGGCCTTGGCGCTTCGCCTCCTCGTGATGGTCTCGGGGCGTCGAATCCGGGAAGGAGAGCTTGGTGGTCTTCATGTTCGGACTTCGCCTCCGGGAACGGGCCTTGGCGTTACCGTGAGTTCTCGGCGTCGGCAGATCTTGGTGGGGTCGATGCACTCGTCACGGGGTCGGTCTGCGGTTCAATGGGTCCACGTGGACGAACTTGGCGGGCCCCGGAGTCCGATAACGGGTCTTGGCGGAACTTGGCGTTGATCCGTACTTGGAAGATCTTGGCGAGGCCTAACAACACGGTGCAGATACCGACTCAGCGAGGGACGGGCAGCGGCGAGGTGCTTGGTGGTTGGACAGGCGGCGAGCACGAAGCGCTGGCGGCAGCCGCAGCGGGGGCAGCCTGGGCGGGCGGGGCAGCGGCCAGGCGGGCGAGCTCGAGGCAGCGGCTTCAGCGTTCTTGGGGAAGCTTGAGTCTGGCGACGGGCGGAGGGCGGCAGCGGCCCGGCAGCGAGACGGAGGGCGGTGGCGGGCGAAGGACAGGCGGAGCTTCGGGGAGGAGGCGAGCTGAGAAGAGGAGGCATGAGGAGGAGGAGCGGGCGGAGGCTCGAGCTGGCGAGTGCCCGGGAGGCCTTGGCGCGAGAAGCTCGAGCGGGCGGCAGCCAGGCGGGAGAGAGGGCAGCGGTCTGTGGTGAGCGGGCGAGCCGGCGAGCGAGCTAGGCGGGGAGGGAGGGTGCACGCGGGCAGAGGTGAGAGGAGGACGCGGGAGGTGGGGGACGGTCGGGTGGTGGGCCAGGCGCCAGGGTTGGGCTCGGGGCTGTCTGGGCGTGGATGGTGTGTGCGTGGGACAGAGGATGGGGTGGGCCAGGGTTATGAGGCTGAGTGGGCAGAGTCTGATTGGAGGGGAGAGGGAGAGAGGTGACGTGGCGGCCAACGGTTGGAGGGGGTGAGGTGGCCAGGGGGTGTGGGTAGGTTTCCTGGTAGCCTTAGGATTTAGAGGTTGGACCGATCTGTTTTATACGGGGGTGGTCGTTCGGGTCGGGTTGGCCCGTTCGACTGCCCCCACTAAAAATAATAAATATTTTTATTTGTTTTAAACGTGCCGTGTGCAAACCGATAGCGGCCAAAATAATTAATCCGGAGAACCGGGCTTTGCATTTGAATTAAGATGGGGCGTTTGGAAAACAAAACGGGCTTTGCGAAAATAGTTTTTGACAAACAACATATGATGATGACGATGCAATGCACAAATTCAACGCGATTTTCTAGTAGTGGTTTTGCGGGATACCACAGCATCGCTGCACCCTCCTTCCTGCGTGCCACCGTGGAATCCTCCGACCCGCGCGTAGCCGGCCTCCTCCATGCTCACCTCACCCGCGTGTCGCCGACCTCCTCCGCCCTACTCGCCGCCGGCCTCCTCCGCACCAGGCGCCACCGTGCCCTCCTCCTCGCGCGCCACCGCAGCCACCTCCGACCCGCGCGTATCCAACCTCCTTTGCGCCCTCCTCCCCCGTGTGTGGCCAGCCTCCTTCGCCCAGCGTGCCGTCAGGAAGTTAACTAGTAGAAAAGAGGGAGTTAACTTGTACATACGGGGAAGTTAAGAAGGGTCGCAGAAGTTAACTTGCACATGCGGAAGTTAACATTCGGTCCGCGAAAAAACACACACAAAATCGATTGTCCGTCAGGAAGTTAACTAGCATAGAAAGAGGGGGTTAACTTGTACACACGGGACAGCTAAAATGTTTACGGAAGCTAACTTGCATAGGTGGAAGTTAAGAAAGAGGTAGTTAACTTGCGCACATGAGGAAGTTAAGAATGGTCGCGGAAGTTAACTTACACAGTGAAAGTTAACATTCACTATTACTGTTACATATTGGAAGTTAACTTAGAAAGAAAGGGAAGTTAACTCATGCTCTCCTGAAAGTTAACAGAGGGTTCCTGGTGTTCACGTGAACAGTAACAACGAGTTCTTGAATAACATAGTTTTAGAAAACATGAAAAATCGATGCTCCGCTAGGCAGTTAACTAGCATAGAAGAGGTAGTTAACTTGCGCACATGAGGAAGTTAAGAATGATCGTGGAAGTTAACTTACACAGTGAAAGTTAACATTCACTATT
Organism: Avena longiglumis; assembly: GCA_030063025.1. Taxonomy (NCBI): domain Eukaryota; kingdom Viridiplantae; phylum Streptophyta; class Magnoliopsida; order Poales; family Poaceae; genus Avena; species Avena longiglumis. The sequence continues at coordinate 435,548,668 of CP125975.1, read as the reverse complement.
ACTGTTACATACTGGAAGTTAACTTAGAAAGAAAAAGAAGTTAACTCGTGCTCGCCTAGAAGTTAACAGAGAGTTCCTGATGTTCAAGTAAGCAGTAACAGCGAGTTTCTGAATAGTTATTCAGGAAGTGGTTCTTGAATAGTCACGGCCGTTTACCGTGAGCCAAACGGAAACATATATATATATATATATATATATATATATATATATATATATATATATATATGGACCGTGCGCACGCGCTTATTGTCGTTGGATGTAGCCCCGTGATTCGTGTTTCCGTTTGGCTCAAGTCACGGCCGTTTACCGTGAGCCGTATTTGTTTTTTGCAAAAACTCATTCCATCCATAGACTATTATCCTAGTGCAAATAAAATAACTGTTCTCTTTCAAAAGAAAGAACTAGGAACACCGCCTTATTCTTACTAGGCCATCTACCAGTAACTATAGCTTCTTTTTAGTTAATTGGTTACGGGTGTTGGGTACTTTTTGTTAATTGGTTACGGGTGTTGGATATTTTTTGTTGATGGATTTGTATGTTTTCTTGGGAGTGAACAAATCATGCATGAAACTAAACAACTTTTTCTCTTTTTTGCTAGATAAAGAACCGCAAAGTTCTTTTTTGGTTAATTAGAGATGGACCATGCTACATTTCGTTGATGGATTTGTGTATTTTTGCTTGGTAGTGAACGAGTTGTGCAAGAAACTAAATAATCACTGCTCGTTTTTCGTTGGCAAAAGAATGGTACAACTGTTTTTTCGTTATTTAGGGATGGACAATCCTACTTTTTGTTCATGGAAATAATTACACTAACGTCGTTAATTGAAATGTATGGTTAGAAATACCTTATAGAAAGATCCAATGGCTAAACGGGGGTGCACACCTATCCCCCATGGCACCCCACTATTTTTCATATATATATATATATATATATATATATATATATATATATATATATATATATATATATATACATCGTTTATGAAAATGAACAAGTACATTTTTAAGGAAAGATATGCCATAAAATGTATGATTTTTGTAGGATATGCTATATACTCCCTCCATCCCAAATAACTGACTTAAGTTTTTTATATTCACATGTATATATCTATATACTAAAATGCGTTTAGATACATACGAATCTGGATGTATCCACATTGCTTATTTATGGACGAAGGGAGTAAGTTTTTTAGCATGGATATGCTATATATGATTTTATAGGATGTACTCCCTCCGTCCTAAAAAGTAGTTCTCAGTTTTGTCTAAATTTAAATGTATTTAGGCACTTTATTTTATAGATTCATTCAAATTTTAAGAAAGTTATGACATCCTTTCTACTCCCTTGTTTCGAAATATAAGATGTTTTAGTTTTGTGAAGCAAATGTATCTAGAATACTTTTAGTATATAGGTTCATTCGTGTTTAGAGTGAATCTATACACTAAAAGATATCTAAATACACTTTCTTCGTAAACATAAAACATATTATATTTTAAATTTAAAACAGAAGGAGTAGAACGGAGCGAATTTTTCTTTTCTGTGATCATTTGCGTCTGGACACAGTTTTGGCATTAATTGGGTACGTCTGGGCTGCTATTCTCGGCCGACTCTAATGTACTATACTATTATCTTATGGGCATACGAGCATACATGTGGGCTGCATTGGGCCACCAGCAGATAAACTTATTCGCAAAAGTAGCACGTGATTTCTAAATAAAGAGTAGCCCATACATGTTTTGCCTTGTTCGAACACACTCCAGAAGTCATCTGGCTCCCTCCGTTTAAAATTATATAATACTCTCAACATCCTAAAACATAAGCGCCTAGCCTAAGTATTAGTCAGGAGTAAACTTTTTTTAAGTTTGATCAATTTTATACATAAAAGTATAAAAAATTATAATACTAAATCAATATCAATAGGTTTATTATAAAATATATTTTACTGATATATATATATTTAATATTATAGATATAGATATTTTTTTTATAATATTTGGTCAAAGTTAGTAAGATTTGACTTTTGGCACCTTATATTTTGGAATGGTGGGAGTATGTTAAGCCTTTTTTTCAAAACCATGTATCTGAAGTTCTAAATATCTTTTAGTACGTAGGTTCGTAACAAAAATAAGTGAACCTATACATAAAATACGTTTAAATACATGTGTTTCAAAAAAGACCAAACCATCTTATATTTTAAAACAGAGGGAGTATAATATAAAATGATTGATTGAGTATGTAAACACACAAAGGAGTTCCCTATCAAACAAGTTGCACCAATGCAAGGTGTTATTTCACAAAACTGGTAAAGATGACTTTTTTTTTTGAAATATCTTCTTGCAAAATGATACATGTTGTCTCGTGAAAACTAGGGTGCACGGGTCCATCAGGGGAAGACCACGATCTGTCCGACCCCCGGTCAGGATGAGGCCCCGAAAGAAGGAGAAGTACGGGTCACCGTGAAGCATGCCAACATCGACGAGGGACGAGCCAATCGCCTAGGTTCTAGAGGCGCAAGCAAACCTTTTGACGCCACATGTCAAGCGACCTGAGAAGGACTTGTCAGCATCATTATAGCTGGTCCATTACGAGTGACAACCTGCCTCACCACTTGGCACAAGCTTGACGTCAGGCCAAGTCTTGCCAAGAGGAAAGTAGCTTGAACTAGACAAGGCCTAAGGCACTGTCCTAGCTAAGCGAGCTCCCTAGACCGTGCCTAGGATGGAAGGCTTCCCTTGACACGTTGCAGCTATACACCGAACCCATGGCAAGGTGGTTGTCAGACAAGTGTGGTGTCCACTTGTGTCATTGTAAAAGGATGTCCAAGCCGTGGGAAAGGGGCATGACAACTATGAAGGGGTTCGTTGCAGAAAATAAAAATTTCCTAACTAGCGTACCACCAATAATCCAAGATCTATCTATTTTTAAACTAGGGAACCGCCCCGAAGGGGGCGTAGAAGCTGCTTCATTAATTAGGCGGGTAAAAATTTTCATCAACCCCCCCCCCCCCCCCTCACACACACACATCCACTCTCCTATAGAGCCAAATGAAGAGGGGCTCAGACTTTGCAACAAGAATCCTAGGAACGAAATGGAAAAATAATTCAATTCCTAGAGGTGCTTCTCCGCCGGTCGTCGGTGACCTCAAGGCATCGCCAAGGTCCATGACACTGCTCAAGCGGAGCACTCTCCCGGCGAGGAACGCATGCCACTGGTCGCCAAGTCGCTCGCGAGGACAAACCACTTGGTAGCAAAGCGGCGTCGAGCCCCAGCAACATGTTCTGAAAGAGGCCTCCGCCATGGAGGTTGCAGGGTGCGGCCACTTAGGCCAAGGATAGCTCCGACAAAACAAACCGTCGCTTGGGAGCACCGGATCGTGCAACACTGATTCCCTAGGCTTCTCTGTATCTACCAATCGCTGCAACACTTCAATCCCCTTCCAGGCCACCATGGCTCTCAGGAGTAAGAAGCAGTAGCACCGACCAGCAAATCCAGAAAGAGCCGGCACATCCTTCAACAGCCGCTACAAAAGTTGCTGACCACCATCTTGATCCGAGCTGCTACCATGAGCCGGAAGAGGTGGCCGGAGAAGAGAGATGCCGAAGGTGCAGAGAGCATGGGATTTATTTGAAGGGTGAGTAGTGGTCTTCCCAGCCGCTCTTCGCTCTCCCCATGAGAGCGCCGCCACGAAGGGAAGAGGGAATACATCAAGCAGGGGGAAGGCCTGACTCCACCCGCTCAAAGCACCCATGGCACGCATTATTCAGGGGGATGCTCGTCTTCAACCAGCTTCTTAGAACCACAACCTTCCATCGTCGGGGTGTGTCGGAGCAGGGGAGGAACGTGGCGCGGTGGATCAGGCCGTCGGAGTCCATCGTCCTACCCTTAGTCGCCACAGGGGGACACACCACCAGGAAAATCCTACCACTAATATGGTACAAAGGGGTGGGACCCTCACCCGGTCTCGACGTCGGCCATCGTCGAAGAAGAGATGGGGAGGGGACGGATGATGCGCTCATATCACTATAGAGCTTCCTTGGGAAACCCCAAGAGGAAGGTATGATGAGCACAACAGCAAGTCTTCCCTCAGAAAGAAACCAAGGTTATCGAACCAGTAGGAGGAAGGAAACGACCTAAAGGTGTTGCTAGAAACCTAAAAACTGCACAACACAAACTCAAGACTTTGCCCCAACAAACAGTGAGGTTGTCAATCTCACCGGTTTGCTGAAAACAAAGGATTAACTATATGGTGTGGAAGGTAATGGTGGTTTGCAGAAAGTAAACAGGAACAGTGGAAGATGTATCATTGGTAAAGATTGGACCGGGGTCCATAGTTCACTAGAGGTGCTCTCCTTAAGATAAACAAACATGGCATGCTGGGTAAACAAATTACAGCGAGGCAATTGACAGGACAAAGCAAGATATAGCAATGCAATACTAGACATTCATGATCCTATGTGATTTGATTGGGCAATACAACAAGATACATAGACCACCATCCAACTACATCTATGACTAGTAATCCACCTTCAGGTTATCATCCGAACCCCCTCCAGTATTAAGTTGCAAGCAACAGATAACTGCTTTAAGAAAAGTGTGTAAGGTAAACAATCCACTTGTTCCATGAACAAGAGATCGTTGTTTTCTCCCTAGTAGCAACAACACATCTACAACCTTAGAGATTTTTGTCACTTCCCCAGATTAAATAGAGGCATGAACCCAATACTCGAGCATAATACTCTCTGAGTCACTAGCATCTACTTGGCCAAGATAGCTACAGAGAATGCATCAAGATCACAAACAACACACATGATAAAATCAATAAGATAGAACCATTAATCAATCGACATAGTAATCTCAATATCCATCGGATCCCCATGATTACAAATAGATGATCTTGATGATAGATGATCACACGATCTAAACATGGTAGCACAAAGGAGGAGAAACAACCATCTAGCTACTACATGGACCCGTAGTTCAAGGTGGAACTACTCACGCTTCATACCAGAGGCTGGCATGATGATGAAGAAGGCCTCCGGGATGATCTCCCCTCCAGCAGGGTGCCGAGAAGAGCTTCAGATCCCCCCCCACGATTTAGGGATGATGGTGGCGGTGGCTACAGAATGTTTTGTGGAAGATTGATCGGGTTCTTAGGGTTTTGGTATCGGGGGCTTATTATTGGCGAAGAGGCGAGGGGCACCCTGTGGCGCACCAGCTGAGACAGCCATGACGGCGGTGTGTGGCCTCCTGGTGGCTCTTATTTGTCTCGTCTTCTGGCTCTGTGTTCCCCATGGTAAAATATTGACTTTAGCTTTTGTCCCGTCCAATTCCGAGAATATTGATTTTCTGCCTTTTATGGAACCAAAAAACAGAAGAAAACATGCAACTTGCACTATGGCATCTTGTTAATAGGTTAGTCCCAGAAAACATATAAAAATACCTCAAAGTGAAGACAAAGCAAATTACATACTAAACAAGCATGGAACATCAAAAATTATAGATACGTTTACAACATATCAAGCATCCCCAAGCTTAACTCCTGCTCATCCTCAAGTAGGTAAGTGATAAAAAGAATAAGTTTTGAGGTGACATGCACCATCAAAATTAAGATCAAACCAATTGCAAGCATTGAAAGAAGGGATCAAAGAACTCTAAACATGAGCATGACAGAAGAAGTTCTAACAATAAGACAAAGTAACTATGCATGCAACATGAAAGGTTACAAACAAAGATAATAATGCATTGAAATACGTTTGTTAGTTTCACATAAAGAAAACATAGCATAGTGGCATTCATCTTGTCCCTCATGGAGTAGCAAATAAATTCATAGGACACCTTCAAAGTTCATAAGAGTGACTAGATACAAATAGTTTATGAGAAAGTAATATCAACAATATGAATCAATCAATAAGTTTTGGGACAATGCACATAGAACTAAGAATGACAACTATGCTCTCTTAATTGGTGCCTAAGGATAGAAGGAGGAGATTCAATATAATATTGAAATAAAGACCCTTCATAAAAGGGAAGCAGGGATTTCAAGTCTCAAAAAGAGCTTCCAAAAATTATGGTACTTGTTAGCTTTCAGCTCTCATTGCCCCTATCATAAGCATCTTGATGTGATTAAGGTTAAAGTGAACAAACTATGGAGTATATGCTTGACAAAGTATAAGTTGGAAATCTCATGTCCCTTGAGTACGAAGGCCGCTCCTCATGCTACTCAACTTTAGTCACATGTAAGTTATTGTCATAGTAAGTACATGTGTATCATAGAGAACCGCCAACGGGTTACCCCTTGCACATGATACAGGAGCTATCCCATAATCAAAATGGCAAGGCAAGCAGACAATGAGCATCTCAGCAATCTTCTTATTTACCATGGGAAAATGGTGCTTTTTTCTCTCTTTCCTCTTTTCAATATGTCTCTTTTTTTATAAGAAAAAAGCTTCATAGATTACTCACTATGGTGATGATGCAAGTTTCCACCATGATTAGGCATGGCTTAGGCTAGCGGCCCAGGCATATCTCTAACACATATACATAACTCCATGGACTTACAAGCTCCCTATTTATTTCACACCGATGACATCCGCAAACAAAAGAGCATGATATCAACTGGGTACAATGTGTTGAAGTGTATAAGTAGATGGCACTAGCCCTTTCCATCAGTTCGGACTTTTGGTTGCGTTGGCTAGTGCATGAAGCTTGACATGGTATCAGAGCCTAAGGTCTCGAGTTCGAGTCCTGACTTTCGCAGTTTATCCTAAAATTGTTGTTGACCCCTCTATGTCCACGTATAGGCCTCTGGAGTCATACGTGAGTTTCGCGCGCCGTCGCTCTCTTCTGGTTGCAAGTGCTGACTTCTCTCCGTCAAACGTGAGAGGGGGTGCTGAAGTGTATAAGTAGATTGCACTAGCCCTTTCCATCAGTTCGGACTTTTGGTTTCGTTGGCTAGTGCATGAAGCTTGACACAATGTACAAGTGCAATGTTCAAAGCGTTCCCTATGACAGCATGGTTCTGCTAATTCCAACGTATAAGTGCAAGCATATACAACATATATGACACAATGGTTCAAGTTTATTTAGGGTCAAGAAGAATAAATTGTGCCATCAAGTTTGTGAGAGCTTTAATTGTTGGAGATATGCCCTAGAGGCAATATTAAATGTAGTTATTATTATATCTTTGTGTTTATGATAAATGTTTACATTCATGCTATAATGGTATTAACCAGAAAACATTAATACTTGTATGATTTGTAAACTAAAATTAGAGTCCCTAGTAAAGCCTCTTCATAATACTAGCTTGTTGGTTAATAAATGATTATAGTTTCCCTATCATGAACATTGAGATGTTGTTAACAACAAGATCATATCATTAGGAGAATGGTATGATGGACATACTCCTATAGATAAGCGTAGCATAAAGATCAAGTCATTTTAATAGTTCAATTGCTATAAGCTTTCTGATACGTAGTAACCTAATTCCTTCGACCATGAGATCATGCTTATCACCATCACTGGAAGGATGCTTTGATGACATCAAACACCACACCGTAATTGGGTGGCTATAAAGGTGGCATTGAGTGTTCGGAAAGTATGAATTGAGACACATGGATCAAGAGTGGGATTTGTCCATCCTATGACGGATAGATATACTCTGGGCCCTCTCGGTGGAATGTCATCCAATTAGCTTGCAAGACTGTGACTGGCTCACAAGGGATCACATACCACGGGAACGAGAAAAGAGTACTTATCAGTAATGAGGTTGAACTAGGTATGCATAGATACCGACGATCAAAACCTCGGATAAGTAAACTACCATGAGACAAAGGGAAGTTGGTATCGTATGTAAGTGGTTCATTCGATCGCAAAATTAATCATAGAAATATGTGGGAGCCATATGAATTTCTAGATTCCTCTATTGGTTATTGTTCGGAGAAGTGTCTCGATCATGTCCGCATAATTCACGAACCGTAGGGAGACACACTTAAGGATTCGATGTTGTTGAGTAGTTATGGAAGGATGAGTAAGAGACTGAATGTTGTTCGGAGTCTCGGATAGGATCCGGGATATCACGAGGAGATCAGGAATGGTCCGGATAATAAGATTCATATAAGGAAAGTCCTGTTTCGGAGTTGGGGAATGATTCTTGTGTTTTCATCGGGAATGTTCTAGAAGGTTCCAGAAGGTCCGGCACTCTGGAGGGGAAGGGTACATGAATGTGTCATAACAATGTGGAATGGTTGCATCATGTACTAGGTATCATCGCTGATCAAAATAAAGGGATAAATCAAATCCTAGTTTGAACAGTCAAACACCAACTTGAAAAGTCAAACGACAAGTTTGCTTGGTGGAGGGAGAGTAGGAAACCTACTTGGGGAGGAAGTCATCCTCCCTCCACCGCCAGCCAAGGAGGCCAACTTGGGGGAGGACTCCCTCCCCCTTGGCCGCGCCCTCCCACCTATAAAAGGAGGGGCAAGGGTGCCCCTCTAGACCTACACTTCTCTCCACCAAAACCCTAACCCTAGCCGCCGGCCACCAAGTCACCACCGCCGCCCTAGGGTTTGCCCTAGCCGCCGAGTTGGGGCCCTCCCCAAGCCCTAGCCGCCGGCCTAGCCCTCTATCCTTGGTGCCTCTAAACCCTAGACCGCCAAGGCCTCTCTCATAGTCCACCATACTCGCTCCGGCTTAAGGCAAAGCCCTGCGAGATATCCCCTTTACTTCTGGTACCACGTTGTCGTGCTGCCGAAATCGCGACGAGAGTGCTACAACCTCTGCGGCCTGCTAGAACAAGGGAGAGGAAGGTCTTCATCGAGTACCGAATGTGTGACCGACTGCAAGCTAGGAGCCTTGCAGTGAAGGATCGTCTACACGATCTTGAGATCGGCAAGAGTACGACTACATCACCCACGAGAATCTGCTCTCGTTATGTAACACCCTCAGAATCGGACCTATGCAAGTTTGGGAAAAATTCACCAAACCCGCATAGAAACGATTCAAAGGTGCCCACCAGGCACTTTCGTGCGGGTGGAAAACGAAGTAATAACATTACACAACAGTCCTCGATGGGACCCATGGCAGAGATATAGATACAATGACTCAAAGAGTCAAGAATACGAATATATTATACAAAGATCCAAATCACCTTGAAGGCGGTAGAGCGTCCACTACGGACAAGAAGCAAATGGGGCTAAGAGCCCACGAAGAATAACCAATGGCGTCCATAACCACCTGTGCCAAGCCGGAAGGGTAACCACCTAACGTCGGTCTCAAAACCTGCTTAAACAAAAGGGGTGCCGACAAAGGGCAAAGGAAAAAGAAGGAGCGTCAGTACTGAGGCCAGTACACGGCGAGGCTAGAATTCGGCGGTCCTCGCCTACAAAGGTATGGTGGATGGAGCGGCGTGAAGATGCACTAAACAACCTATAGAGACTACGATCATGGCGGCACTCAGAGAGGGATAAGAATGACCTAACCGGATCCAACCTGAGGCTAACACCAAACAAACCCATCCTGGTGTTTCCCCCTCGATACCAAACGAGGAAGTCAACCGAGGAACTCACACCGTTGGCAGTTTTATTTATTCAGTTATCGTTGCAGCAATTACTAGTCGGGGTTTAGATAATCATCACGATAAAGTAAGCTGGGCACTTTTAGTTAACCATTCCGTGATAGTGGCAACACTTACTAGTCGATACATTTATCATGAGATAACCCAAAACCCAGTGCTTGTTGGTACTTTTATTCAGCCATTCCGTTGTAGTTGCAATACTTACTAGTCAGTACAATGGTCGCGACACTCCAAACAAGCAATGGTGGGCGTATTAATTAACCATTCCATTATAGTGAAGCTGATTACTAGTCATTATAAGTCAAATTTATAACAATAAACTTTAGTTATGCTTGTCTATGATCGAGATCACGTGCTCCAAGTCGTCCATATCCATGGACACGGCTTTCGTAAAGTTTTACCCGCCGAGGTGCACCAATAGCAACACACGCCGATCAACCTCGGAAAAACCAAATCAAAACCCACGAGGCTTTCACGATGAACAATCACAGGATTTAGAAATATTTCAGGCCACCCTTAAGTAGATCCCATAGCGAAGCGGTGACTCGAGACGGGCTCAAGGTTTGGGTGACGGCTGTGAACTCGGGAACCCGAAGTGTGGCTGGGCTTGTCGACACCGCGGAATCGTGTCCCGATCCTAACAGTCTGATGTGCTCCTCGCACAATTTAAATACGAAAGTAGCATGGCATAAGTACAGGATAGTAAAACACCTCAAACTAGTTGTGGCCCCAAGAAATAAGACGGAATCAAGCTCGCTCGGGGATCCCATACTCCCCGAATGTGGATAGCGCGATAAATCAAGGAACAGGTATCAAGTACTCGGGGTCTTACGGGACACAAGTAGGCGTTCGGAAACCAAATATTTTCTATCACCCACCGATGCCTCTGCTTATTTCAATTTTAGTTGTTAAACAGAAATTAAAGTGAACAATAAGTAAAACTAAGATCATCTCCAACATCAACATGCGGCAATACATCAGCAACTGTGGCATATGACGACACACATCAGCACTTGAGCAAGCAACTACGACGCGCAAGCCCAACTATCTACCAAACAACAGGTAATAGGGTGTGTCCAAGGCAATATAGGGCTGCACGGTATATCACGGGTACGATAACTAAAGCATCGCAACACAGATAGCAATAGATCAACAGGAGGGAATAAAGACTATAAAAGTAAGATAGGTAGAAAGAGGGAGATGCTCGCCTGAAAACATTGTCGAAGGTTCAACCGAAGATCGGGGCGAAGCTCACATCCACTCAACGGCCTTATCCGCGAAGAAGCAAAACACTAGAAGAAACACCGGATGCACTATTTAATACTCGGCAGAAGATCGGCATGATGCATGTATGATGTATGGCATGGGAAGGTGCGATGCAATTAGGTCAAATTATGCGGAACCGGGGTCCCGACAATTATATAGATGGTTCTAGTTGTTTAGCTACCCCGCAATTTAAATGTTGTGTTGACATGGCAAGAGATAATACGGTTTCGCTACACAAGTTTAAATGAGGCCAATATAAGGCTAGATTTGCCCGCATATGGGCCCCATATTTAATTATTAGGTGAATCGGCATAAGGCCCCCAAACCACATGATAAGATGCATGCGAGATGACAATTAAACATGCAACAAGTTGTTATGATGTTATAAAATAGGGTTTTCGGGAAGGGGTTCACACATTGAGGGGTCTCGACGATCTTGGGGGTCCGGGGTTCGGGGTCGGTCTCAGGGTTCGTCGGAGTTCGGGGTCGGGGTCCAGGGTTCAGGGTTCGACGGCCTCGGCGGGAGCGTTCTCGGTTGACTAGGGTAGATCTTGGCGTAACGTTCTCGACCATCGGGGTAGGTCTTGGCGTTCCGGGAAGCCGGACTTGGTTCGGTGTCGGGGCGCATCGGATCCTCCGGGTCGGTGTCGCTCTTGTCGGGCCCGCGTATCGGGTCGGCCTTGGCGTTCGGGGCGGCGTACTTGTCGCCACGGGGTTCGGTCTTCGGGTCCGGATCTTGGCGTCCTTCTGATCACCGGGATCGGACTTGGTCTTCGGACTTCGGGATTTTCCGTGAAGAAGATCTTGGCGGTGTACCATGTGGCCGATCTTGTTGTCGATTGTCCGCGATGGAGATCTTGTCGTCGAGGTTGCGGTTTCCACATAGCATCAAAAATGGTCGCGCTAGCCTCCCGCAACTGGAAGCATCGTCTTTATCTCAGCCTCAGATCATCTGGTACTTGGACTTCCCTTAGCATCTTCCAACACAAACACAGGGGCACACACGCGTGAAGCGTCCGAGACGGGCTCGACGCCGGATGCTCCCAGGCGAGGCGGAGATGGCAGCGCGGAGGCGGCGAGGTCCTGCTCGGGCGGCGACGCCTTCGGTGGTCGGTGGCAGCGGCAGGAGGTTCGGCTGGGCGCCAGGTGGCAGGGGCGGCCGAGGCGGAAGCGGCAGGTGCGGGCAGGCTCGGCGGGGCGGTTCGACCGGGCGGTTGGAGGCGCCATGGCGGGCGGGGCGTGGCAGGCGGGCTCGCACTGCGGAGGAGGAGGAAGGCAAGGCGAGCTTGAGCGGCGCGGCGGGGCTCGGGCGGCGCTCAGCGGCAGTTGGGAGCGGCCACGCGGTGAGGAGGAGGCGGCAGTCGGGCGGGTTCCGGTGGAGGGCGCCGGGCGAGGCCGAGGTTGGGCGGCGAGGGAGGACCAAGGAGGAGGGGCTCGCCACGAGGTTGCGCCAGTCGAGGTCTTGGCACCGGGCGGTTGACCGGTGAGGCGCCGCCATGAGGTGGGGCGGTGTCTTTGGAGGGAGGCGACATGATCGCCAGCATGTGAGAGAGGGCTCGGCGCCCGACGGGGACGTCTTGATGGGAGAAGGGCGAAGCGGCTGGTGGAGGCGAGCGGCGGAGGCGAGCGTCTGTGGCGGGGAAGAGGCCAGGAGAAGATGCAGGAGCGGGCTGCTGGTGGGACCGGTGGGGTTGTGGGGCAATGAGGCGGGGAAAGCAGGTGCAGCGTGGTTGCAGTCTTGACGCATGGCGTGGGTTAATGCGTGCTAGTGTGTGGTGTGTGTGGGGCAGGGTCTAGAGGGAGAGAGAGAGGGAGGGTTTGGGTGATGTGGCAGTTTATGGTTGGTGGGGGGAGGAGGAGAGGGTGAGGTGACGGCATGCTAGTGGAGGGGGTGAGGTGGCCAGGTAGGGGTGGGTAGAATATTAGGTAGATGTAGGATTTAGATGGGGCGGCAGGTTGGACCGTTTGTAAAACCTGGGGGTGGTCGTTCGGGTCGAAACGGCCCGTTCGACTGCCCCCGCTAAAATAACTTAAAATTTTATTTAATTTAATCGGACCGTTTGTAACCCGATAGCGACAAAACAAAATAATCCGGAGACCCGGGGTTTGCATTAGAACAAAGGTGGGGCGTTTAGAAAACAAAACGGCTTTGCGAAAATAGTTTTATGCAAACAATGCATGATGATGACGATGCAATGCACAAATTCAACGCGATTTTCTAGTAGTGGTTTTGCGGGATGCCACACGTTAAAAAGTTTGGAATCTTCGAGGGTGAGTTATTCTATCGACTCGTTGCTACAATCTAGTAGATAGATCTTGGCTTGTTTGTTTGTATGCGGTAGAAATTTTTTGTTTTCCATGCTACGAACCCCTACAGTGGTATCAGAGCCGTGTCTATATGTAGATCTGTTGCACGAATAGAACACAATGGTCATTATGGGCGGTGGTGCTTTTATTATCAATTGCTTCTTGTGTACTTTGCATCTTGCGGTATGATGGGATGAAGCGGCCCGGGCTAACCTTACATGACATCGTTCATGAGACTTGCTCCACGCTCAACATGCAACTTGTATTGCATAAGTGGCGTTGCGGGTGTCTGTCTCTCCCATTATAGTACAGACCCAATTTACAACGAGCACATGATAGTTCAAACATCAATGTTGTGGTTCTTGTTCGTAAGTTAGAGCGACACTTATTGAAAGCCCCAAACCACGTAAAATATGCAAAGAAAATTAGAGGCGTCTAACTTTGTTTTGCAGGGGTGTGCTGTGATGTGATATGGCCATGATTGTGATTATATTTGATGTATGCAATGATCCTTACTGTAAGTTGGCAACCGGCAGGAGCCATATGGTTGTGTTTAAATTCTGTTAAGACCCGCGTGTCTATTCAAAGTAGTTGTAATAGTTGGAGCTGGTGGACGACAACCATGAAACGGCGCCATTGACCTTGACGCTATGCCGGTGATGATGGAGATCATGTTCGTGCTTGAAGATGGAGATTAGAAGCACAAGAAGAAAGGCCATATCATATCACATATTATGAATTGCATGTGATGTTAATCCTTTATGCATCTTGTATTGCTTAGTTAACGGCGGTAGCATTATAAGATGATCACTCATGCACATAAATTTCAAGTTTTAAAGTGTTCATCCTTAGTAAGCACCGTTGCTAAAGCTTGTTGTTTCGAAGCACCACGTGATGATCTGGTGTGTTAGATTCTGCAAGTGTATACAACGTGAGCAAGCCAGATTTGCTCATGCGAAAGCTAAAGTTTGATCTTTACGAGCCTAGCATGTACAGACATGGTCTCGGAACATGGATCACCGAAAGATAAAGCATGAGTCATTTAGTACATTTGATGAACATGTTGATTATTCGCCATTGAAGCTACATCAATTATCGTGATGATCGGTTTTGATGTGGTGGATTTGGTTCGTGTGATCACTAAAACAATGTGAGGGATATTGTTTTGAGTGGGAGTTCATCTAGATTAATTTAACTATTAACTAGAACTCAATTTGTCATAAACTTAGTCTAAACTATTGCAAATATGTTGTAGATCAATGTCGGGCCCTACCATCAATTTTAATGCGTTCCTAGAGAAAGAAAAGTTGAAAAACAATGGAAGAAACTTCGCGGATTGGTTCCGCAATTTGAGGATTGTCCTCAATGCTGGTAATTTGACCTATGTGTTGGATGCACCGCTGGGTGACCCGCCTGCAGCTGATGCTACCGATGAAGTAAAGAATGTTTACCTCGCTCGGAAGAATCAGTACTCCATAGTTCAATGTGCTATCTTGTATGGTTTGGAATCGGAGCTTCAGATAAGGTTTGAGAACCATGACCCACATGATATTGTCCGTGAACTCAAATTGATATTTGAGAATCACGCGGCAGTTGAGAGTTATGAGGCTTCTGAAAAGTTCTTTAATTGCAAGATGGAAGAGGGCAGCTCCGTCAGTGAGCATGTGCTTAAGATGTCTGGGCACGCAAACAAACTCCAAAGCTTGGGTATAGTGATTCCTAATGCTTTGGGGATTTACCGTGTCCTCCAATCACTACCACCAAGTTACAAGAACTTTGTGATGAACTACAATATGCAAAGCATGAACAAGCAGTTGCCAGAACTCTTCTCCATGTTGAAATCTGCAGAAGTGGAGATCAAGAAAGAGCACCAAGTGTTGATGGTCAATAATACCACCAAATTCAAGAAAGGCAAGTCTAAGCAAAAGGGTAACTTCAAGAAGGGTGGTAAGAAAGTTGCCGCACCGGCAAAGAAGACCAAGGCTGGACCTAAGCCTGACACTGAGTGCTTTTACTGCAAGGGAGAAGGTCACTGCAAGCGGAATTGCCCAAAGTACTTGGCGGATTTGAAGAACGGCAACATCAAGAAGAAAGGTATATCCGATATACATGTTATTGATGTAACTCAATAGTACTCGTAGTAGTGCCTGGGTATTTGATACTGGTTCGATTGCTCATATTTGTAACTCGAAACAGGTGTTGTAGAATAAACGAAAGCTAGCGAAGAACGAGGTGACGATGCACGTTGGAAATGGATCAAAGGTTGATGTGATCGCGGTCGACACGCTACCTCTTCATCTACCATCGGTATTAGTTTTATACTTAAATAATTGTTATTTGGTGCATGCGTTAAGCATGAGCATTATACCGGGATCTTGTTTATTGCGAGACGGTTACTTGTTTAAGTCCGAGAATAATGGTTGTTCGATTTATATGAGTAATATGTTTTATGCACATGCACCTTTGATAGATGGTCTATTCTTATTGAATCTCGATAGTGGAAATACGCATATTAATAACATTGAAGCTAAACGTTTGAAATTGAGCGATAACTCGACCTATATGTGGCACTGTCGTCTTGATCATATTGGAGTGAAGCGTATGAAGAAACTCCATTCCGATGGACTTCTTGAATCACTTGATTTCGAATCACTTGAAAGATGCGAAGCATGTCTGATGGGTAAAATGACTAAGACTCCATTTTCTGGTATGATGGAGCGAGCTACAGACTTATTGGAAATCATACATACCGATGTGTGTGGTCCAATGAGTGTAGCATTGCGCGGTGGTTATCGTTATGTTCTTACCTTCACGGATGACTTGAGTAGATATGGGTATATCTATTTCGTGAAACATAAGTCCGAAACTTTCGAGAAGATTAAGGAATTTCAAAGTGAGGTAGAGAATCAACGTAACAAGAAGATTAAATTTCTATGTTCTGATCGTGGAGGTGAATATCTAAGTTACGAGTTTGGCGAGCATTTGAAGAAATGTGGAATACTTTCACAATTGACACCGCCGGGAACACCACAGCGTAATGGTGTGTCCGAACGTCGTAATCGAACTCTCTTAGATATGGTTCGTTCTATGATGTCACTTACAGATTTACCGCTATCATTTTGAGGTTATGCATTAGAAACAGCCGCATTCACTTTAAATAGGGCACCATCTAAATCCGTTGAAACGACACCATATGAATTATGGTTTGGGAAGAAACCCAAATTGTCGTTCCTTAAAGTTTGGGGTTGCGAAGCCAATGTAAAGAAGTTACAGCCGGACAAGCTTGAACCCAAAGCGGAAAAATGCGTCTTCATAGGATACCCGAAGGAAACTATTGGGTATACCTTCTATCATAGATCCGAGGGCAAAATCTTCGTTGCCAAGAATGGATCCTTTCTAGAGAAAGAATTTCTCTCGAAGGAAGTGACTGGAAGGAAAGTAGAACTCGACGAGGTTTTTGAACCTTCTCTCGAACTTGCGAGTAGCGCAGCACCGGAAGAACTTCTTGTGGTGCCTGCACCAATAAGAGAGGAAGCTAATGATGATGATCATGAAACTTCGGTTGAAGTTGCTACAGAACCTCACAGGTCAACGAGAACTCGTACCACTCCTGATTGGTATGATCCCGTTATGAGTGTCATGTTGGTGGACAACACCGATGACCCTGCGACATATGAGGAAGCGATGATGAGCCCAGATTCCAATAAATGGCAAGACGCCATGAAATCCGAAATTGGATCCATGTATGAAAACCAAGTATGGACTTTGGTGGACTTACCAGATGGCCGAAAGGCTGTCGAGAACAAATGGATTTTCAAAAAGAAAACAGATGCTGATGGTAATGTTATTGTCTATAAAGCTCGACTTGTCGCAAAAGGGTTTCGACAAATTCAAGGAGTTGACTACGATGAGACTTTCTCACGAGTAGCGAAGCTAAAGTCTGTGAGGATTATGTTAGCAATCTCTGCATATTACGATTATGAGATATGGCAGATGGATGTCAAAACGGCGTTCCTCAATGGAGACATTGATGAAGAGTTGTATATGATGCAACCCAAAGGTTTTGTCGATCCTAACGATGCTAACAAGGTATGCAAACTTCAATGGTTCATATATGGGTTGAAGCAAGCATCCCGAAGTTGGAATAAACATTTTGATAAGGTAATCAAAAGTTTTGGTTTTGTACAAACTTATGGAGAAGCTTGTACTTACAAGAAAGTGAGTGGGAGCTCTGTAGCATTCTTAATACTATATGTAGATGACATATTGTTGATTGGTAATGATGTAGACCTTCTTAATAGTTTCAATGAATATTTGAATAATAGTTTTTCAATGAAAGATCTTGGCGAAGCAGCTTACATATTAGGCATAAAGATTTATAGGGATAGATCGAGACGCCTAATATCATTGTCACAAAGTACATATTTGGACAAAGTTCTAAAGAGGTTTGGAATGGAAGATAGCAAGAAAGGGTTCTTGCCCATGTTGCCCAATACGACCTTGAGTAAAACTCAAAGTCCAGCAACGGCAGAAGATAGAGAAAGGATAGGTAATGTATGCCATGCTATGTAGTAGACCCGACATTGCATATGCTGTTAGTTTAACTAGCAGATATCAAAGTGATCCAGGAGTGGATCATTGGACAACGGTCAAAAACATCCTTAAGTGCTTGAGAAGAACTAAGGATATGGTTCTTTCTTATGGAGGTGATGAACAGCTCGTTGTTAATGGTTACATCGATGCTAGTTGGAACACCGATCCGGATGATTCTAAATCTCAATCTGGTTACGTATTTACTTTGAATGGTGCAGCAGTTAGCTGGAGGAGTGCAAAGCAAAGCTTGTGGCGAGATCTTCAACTGAATCGGAATACATAGCTTCTTCGGAGGCTTCACAAGAAGCGATATGGATGAAGGAGTTCATTACAGAGCTCGGTGTGGTTCCAAGTGCACTGGACCCAATGTCTATCTAATGTGATAACATGGGCGCCATAGACAATGCGCAAGAACCAAGGTCACACAAGAAGCTGAAGCACATCAAGCTACGTTTTCATGCTATTCAAGAACATGTCCAAGATGGTGACATAAAGATTTGCAAAGTACACACAGATCTGAATGTGGCAGATCCGTTGACTAAACCTCTCCCGAGGGCAAAACAAGACCAACACCAAACTGCCATGGGTGTTCGGTATATTACCATGTAATCTAGATTAGTTGACTCTAGTTCAAGTGGGAGACTGTTGGAGATATGCCCTAGAGGCAATAATAAATGCAGTTATTATTATATCTTTGTGTTTATGATAAATGTTTACATTCATGCTATAATGGTATTAACCAGGAAACATTAATACTTGTATGATTTGTAAACTAAATTAGAGTCCCTAGTAAAGCCTCTTCATAATACTAGCTTGTTGGTTAATAAATGATTGTGGTTTCCCTATCATGAACATTGAGATGTTGTTAAAAACAAGATCATATCATTAGGAGAATGGTATGATGGACATACTCCTATAGATAAGCGTAGTATAAAGATCAAGTCATTTTAATAGTTCAATTGCTATAAGCTTTCTGATACATAGTAACCTAATTCCTTCGACCATGAGATCATGCTTATCACCATCACTGGAAGGATGCTTTGATGACATCAAACACCACACCGTAACTGGGTGGCTATAAAGGTGGCATTGAGTGTTCGGAAAGTATGAGTTGAGACACATGGATCAAGAGTGGGATTTGTCCATCCATATGACGGATAGATATACTCTGGGCCCTCTCGGTGGAATGTCATCCAATTAGCTTGCAAGCATGTGACCGCTCTGGGGATCACATACCACGGTAACGGGAAAAGAGTACTTATCAGTAACGAGGTTGAACTAGGTATGCAGAGATACCGACGATCAAAACCTCGGATAAGTAAACTATCGTGAGACAAAGGGAAGTTGGTATCGTATGTAAGTGGTTCATTCGATCGCAAAAGTAATCGTATAAGTATGTGGGAGCCATATGAATTTCCAGATTCCTCTATTGGTTATTGTTCGGAGAAGTGTCTCGATCATGTCCGCATAATTCATGAACCTTAGGGAGACACACTTAAGGATTCGATGTTGTTGAGTAGTTATGGAATGATGAGTAAGAGAACGAATGTTGTTCAGAGTCTCGGATGGGATCCGGGATATCACAAGGAGATCCGGAATGGTCCGAAGAATAAGATTCATATAAGTAAAGTCCTGTTTCGGAGTTGGGGAATGATTCCGGTGTTTTCATCGGGAATGTTCTAGAAGGTTCCGGATGGTCCGGCACTCCGGAGGGGAAGGGTACATTAATGTGTCATAATAACGTGGAATGGTTGCATCATGTACTAGGTATCATCGCTGAGCAAAATAAAGGGATAAATCAAATCCTAGTTTGAAAAGTCAAACGCCAATTTGAAAAGTCAAACGACAAGTTTGCTTGGTGGAGGGAGAGTAGGAAACCTACTTGGGGAGGAAGTCCTCCTCCCTCCACCGCTGGCCAAGGAGGCCGACTTGGGGGAGGACTCCCCCCCTTGGCCGCGCCCTCCCACCTATAAAAGGAGGGGCAAGGGTGCCCCTCTAGACCTACACCTCTCTCCACCAAAACCCTAACCCTAGCCGTCGGCCACCAAGTCATCGCCGCCGCCCTAGGGTTTGCCCTAGCCACCGAGTTGGGGCCCTCCCCAAGCCCTAGCCGCCGTCCTATCCCTCTCTCCTTGGTACCTCTAAACCCTAGACCACCAAGGCCTCTCTCATAGTCCACCATACTCGCTCCGGCTTAAGGCGAAGCCCTGCGAGATCTCCCCTCTACTTTCGGTACCACGTCGTCGTGCTGCCGGAATTGCGAGGAGAGTGCTACAACCTTCGCTGCCTACTGGAACAAGGGAGAGGAAGGTCTTCATCGAGTACCGAACGTGTGACCGACTGCGGAAGCGCTGCCGAAACGCAGCGCCGGAAGGATCGTCTACACGATCTTGAGATCGGCAAGAGTACGACTACATCACCCACGAGAATCTGCTCTCATTAAACACTTTGGAATCTTCGAGGGTGAGTTCTTCTATCGACTCGTTGCTACAATCTAGTAGATAGATCTTGGCTTGTTTGTTTGTATGCGGTAGAAACTTTTTGTTTTCCATGCTACGAACCCCTACATTAATCACTAAGTTTTCACATAACAAAATAACTTTTTAATTGGAAGATAGATAAAACAAGATTACGCTTGGAATGGTGTAACACACCATGCATAGGAATTTATTGTGGTAACTTTGGAATAACTTGGTTTCTTGGGAGTTGGATGAATGAGTAGATCTTACTCATACAAGTGGAGGCTAGAAAAAGACTAGGAGCAACCAACTAAGAGAGCAATAATGGCCATAATCATGCAAAGCGACAAAACATTTCTAATCAAATCATAAAGTGGTACCGCAAGTCAAAAACTAAATGATAAAAGAGGCTAAGATGACTTGTTCATAGTCATAACATGGTGTGAGCATGTGCCAAGTCAACCCAAACAAAGCATCAAAGGAGAATACCACAATACTATGCTTTTGTATGCTAAAACAACGCATGATTCCTTCAAGGCACATTAAGCAATCCTAATTGTTTGGAACAAGTCATGCTACAACAATAATCACTAATAATAAGGTCAAAACAACATCTAGCATGGCATGATAAAGTCTAAGTCACAGTCAAAGCAAGCTCCTCTTGTACTACTCAAGCAAGAACTTTCTACTCCTATCCAACACCAATCAACTTATTTGAAACAACACAGCGAGAACGGGGATCCAACTACTTTATTCAAACAAACTAAGCAAACAAAAACCAAAAACTAAAACTAAGAAGCTCTAAGAACAACACAACTATGCATGAAACAATAAAAACGAAGTGTCTAGAAAGACCTGAGATTTTTATTAATGAAGAGGGGGGGTGCCTTGGGCATCCCCAAGCTTTGACGCTTGTACCTCTTGAATATTTCTTGGGGTTACACGGGGTGGAATCCCCAAGCTTGATCTTTTGTCCATTCATCATCTCATTACACCATTCTCTCCTTACACCTGAAATTTTTCCTTCATATAAAACTTCACACAATCTTCATTAGCAACATTAGTGCATTCAAAAGATAATAGACCATTGGGTTTAGTTTCAAAACAACAAAAATTTCACTAAAGACACAAGCTACTATAGCAATTCTCTCAAAAAGCTCAATTTCCCAAAAAGAATCCAAAAAGGAATCAATAAAAAGCAAATGCAAATAATGGCAGAAATATGTCAAAACAGACCAGAAGGTAGAAACCGATTTTTTAGAAGACCTTCTGTTGCTCAAATAAAAAAGTGTTGAACTAAATAAAGTTAGCTAACAGCTTGGGGGATTTAATCATAAAAGTACAGCTCAATCCAACTTACAGATAGTTTACACGAATTTTTACGGTGGAGCACAAAAATCTATTTCGGGACAACAACTCCCCAAATCTTACTTCCCTCTCATTAGAGGTTACTCTTGGCACAAAAATCAAATAAAAAGGATAAGGAGAGGTCATTACAGAAGTAATAACTTCCAAGACTCAAGAAAACTATTGGGTTATCTCCCAAGAAGTACTTTTCTTTAATGCCTTTAAGTTAGGCATGATAGTTTGAGAAGATGCTCACATAAGAAATATGAATTGAAGTAAAAGAGAGCATCAAGAAGCAAATTCAAAACACATTTAAGTCTAACCCACTTCCTATGCATAGGAATCTTGTAAGAAAATAAATCAAAGAAGCACATAGTAACAAGAATGGGTAGATAAAACAAGAGCAACTTTAAAACTTTTAGCACATAGAGAGGTGTTTCAGTACCATGAAAACTTCTACAACCATATTTTCCACTCTCATAATAGTTTTCAGTAGCCTCATGAATAAACTCAACAATATAACCATCACATAAAGTATGTATTTCATGATCTACAAACTCATAATTTTTATCAAGCTCAAAAATAGTGGGATTAAAACCTTCAAACCAACTTTTAACAATTTTATAACAAGATGACTGATCATTCAATATAGGACTATCATATAGAGCTTTATCATAAACATTTCTAAGCAAAACTCTTTATTACCATGCATTTTGAAGTTAGGCACAAATATAGGATAATCATAGATAACAGGAGCATAACTATTATCACAAGTTTTACCCAAAGCAGATATTTCAAAAGAATCCACAGGAACATAACATCCATCCTCCTTTGGTAAGCATGGGGGACAATCAAATAATGTAAGAGGTAAAGAGTTACTCTCATTAGAAGGTAGGCATGGGTAGATCCATTCTTCCTCATTTTGTTCATCACTCTCCTCCTCATTTTCATCTAATGAGTTTTCAGGTTCAGCAATTTCTTCTTCCATAGGCTCCTGCAAATTGTGGACACACTCTTGTGCATGACAGAGTCTCTCTTTATAATCAATGATATAACAATTATTGCTGAAATTTTCTATGAAATGATCAAGGATAGAAGAGACCATATCTTTAAGGTCTTTAGAAGCAACACAGGTTCACAGTTTTAGACATGAAGGATTCTATTTCAGAAGCTCCCATGAACAAAACAAATTGTTCTAGTTCTTCAAATCCAAGATGAATATAGTTATTCCAATGATAGTTCATAATTACAAATTCTTTACTAAAGCCACATTGGAATTTAAGATGTTTAGTATCATGTTCAGAGCAACAATTTATATCATGGCATTTAAGCAAAATTTTAGCAATTAGATCCAACCTTTTTAACATGGCTCTCATGAATTTACCCTTATAAGATTCTCTATACCTTATAAAATCTTCCATGGAGGTTCTAGCAGGCGGTGGTTCCTCTACTACCTTATAAGTGATAGTAGTTTTGCCAAATAGGAAACTGAGTGGGTTATCCATAATGAAATAGTGCTTGTAGAAGAACTAGACATAAAAACAACTTGAAGTGGGAAATATTTTTTTGTGTTTTTGATAAGATAAAGAAAACCAAACTGAACTAATTTTTTGGAGTTTTTGATAAAAAGAGGCAAACAAAACCAAGCAAAATAAACTAAGCAAAACAAAAACAAAAAAAACAAAGTAAATAGAAAGGTTGTGAAGGACTCCCCTTGTGAAGCCGTCCTTAGCCTCCCCAACAACAGCGCCAGAAAACATCTTGATGCGCTCAGATCATTGTAGAGCTTCGTTGGGAGAACCCAAGAGGAAGGTATGATGAGCACATTAGCAAGTTTTCCCTCAGAAAAGAAACCAAGGTTATCGAACCAGTAGGAGGAAGGAAACGACACAAAGGCGTTTCTAGCAACTTGGAAACCTGCACAACACAAACTCAAGACTTTGCCCCAACGAACAGTGAGGTTGTCAATCTCAACGGTTTGCTGAAAACAAAGGATTAACTATATGGTGTGGAAGCTAATGGTGGTTTGCAGAAAGTAAACATGAACAGTGGAAGGTGTATCAATGGTAAAGATTCGACCGGGGTCCATAGTTCACTAGAGGTGCTCTCCTTAATATAAACAAACATGGCATGCTGGGTAAACAAATTACAGCGGGGCAATTGACAGGACAAAGCAAGACATAACAATGCAATACTAGACATTCATGATCCTATGGGATTTGATTGGGCAATACAACAAGATACATAGACCGCCATCCAACTGCATCTATGACTAGTAATCCACCTTCAGGTTATCATCCGAACCCTCTCCAGTATTAAGTTGCAAGCAACGGATAAATGCTTTAAGCAAAGTATGTAAGGTAAACAATCCACTTGTTCCATGAACAAGAGATCGTTGTTTCTCCCTAGTAGCAACAACACATCTACAACTTTAGAGTTTTCTGTCACTTCCCCACATTAAATAGAGGCATGAACCCACTATCGAGCATAAATAAGCCCTCTTGGAGTCACTAGCATCTACTTGGCCAAGATATCTACTAGAAACGTAGAGCATGCAAGATCACAAACAACACAGACATGATAGAATCAATAAGATAGAACCATTAATCAATCTTACATAGTAATCTCAATATCCATCGGATCCCCTCAAACACAACACACATGATTACAAATAGATGATCTTGATCATTAACGGAGCTCACAAGATCTAAACATGGTAGCACAAAGGAGGAGAAACAGCCATATAGCTACTATATGGACCTGTAGTCCAAGGTGGAACTTCTCACGCTTCATACCGGAGGCTGGCATGATGATGAAGAAGGCCTCCGGGATGATCTCCCCTCTGGTAGGGTGCCGAGAAGAGCTTCAGATACCGTTGATCTAGGGATGATGGTGGTGGGGGCTACAGACTGTTTCGTGGAAGATTGATCGGGTTCTTAGGGTTTTGGTATCGGGGGCTTCTTATAGGCGAAAAGGCAAGGAAGGGGGGCACCCAGGGAGGCCTCACCCCCAAGCACGGGCCAGGCCAGGCCGCGCGGACAGGTGTGTGCCCCCCTGGTGGCTCTTCTCCGTCTCGTCTTCTAGCTCCATGTTCCCCACGGTAAAATATTAACTTTGGCTTTTGTCCCGTCCAATATCGAGAATATTAATTTTCTGCCTTTTTGGAACCAAAAACAGAAGAAAACAGTCAACTGGCTCTGTGGCATCTTGTTAATAGGTTAGTACCAGTAAATATATAAAAATACCTCAAAGTGAAGACAAAGCAAAGCAAAGTAGATAATAAACAAGCATGGAACATAAAAAATTATAGATACGTTTACAACGTATCACCGGACAACCCTTGGAAGGAGGAGGATTTGGATGGTATATGGAGAGGAGAGAGGTATGATCATGTCTTGGTATGATCTTCAAGAACCACCCACACATGGGTCCTCCGGCAGGTCCTCGACGGACGGCAAGGAGAGACGCCCACACCCACATGGAGCGGCGTCAGGAGCGAGATCACCATGAAGAAGTTGAGCTGGCGAGGGCTAGGCGAAGCGCCCCTGCCTTCACGACCAGCTACACCGCCTTCACCACAGAACTATTACAAGTGAACCGTCCTTTGAAATTCAGTATAGATGTTGAGGGTAACAACCATGTGTGTACCAACTCGCTAGGACTCCAAGTGCGGAGTGTTGTAGCAAGCGTATTTTACCCCACAAGGCTGACTCGAGGGTTTATATCGAACTCTTGGGGAATTGGCTAGAGTCTTATCCTCTTTTATTCTTCAAGCAATCATAAAAAAAATATTTTCCTTGTGTCCCCAACTCCACTGTGTGGTTGTCAAGCATACACACATTAATATTACAATACCAAAATATCGGTACCACCAAGTTGTTCGAACTTACAAACCATATACAACTTATTTAATAGTATGTTTTTCCTCAAAACCTTATTTAATATGTTTCAGCGAAAGAATGAAAAATCCAAACTACATAAAATAACATGATCTCAGCAGTTTATTATATAATATTTATGTTGCTCGGCCCAACTCCAGTACTAAGTACTAATATGGCAACTATTCCAACTCGTTGCCTTCAAATCCATAGCGGATCTCATAGTCCACTCCTTCAATACCTCCTAACAGGTATAGATCCTCGTAGAATACGATGTTCTGTCACTCTGTAGCATACATTGGAGTACCATCTGGCTCTTCAGAGTCTAAGCAGGGGATCAAAGGAAAGAGTGAGTAACAACGTTACCCAGCAAGTTCATTATGTGCAAGCTGGGAAGTTTGATGCACTAACTAGCACCTCAGACCATAAGTCTTTGGCACTATGCAGTTTTTATAAAAAAATATTCAAAGATTGATTTTAATGTCAGAAACCATGCCCATCGTCCTTCATAGATTGACCAGAACTTCATGAAGTTCCTTTCCTTCCCTGTTTGTAGCTCCTTCCCAGAACAGGGACTAACATGTCACAATTCTTACACTCTGCGGAGGCGTGTTGCTTTACCCATAAGAGATCAAATCCTTGTTGTACAACCGGGCGTACTTTCCCGTCTATAATTCCTTGATGTGGGGCCCAAAAATTGATTCAAGCCCATCACTGTCCTTCTCCGCGACCCCATATGCCAGCACAACTCCTCAAGCAGACATACCTCTGTTAACCCCTATATAGGCAGATATAACTCTGGTAACCCCTTAAGGACTCTAGCAGCACATCATGTTCCTGGTATCCCCCAACAAAGTGGCAAACCCCGACAACCCATCATAGATAATCTAGATACCAAGATCACGGGGCACTAAGGGGTCCCACCCATGTACTCATTCCCCACAAGGAACCCTAGCGTCACGATATGGTCATCTACTGACAAACCAAAGGAAGAAGATCCAGCTGACTTCTCCGTCCCATTCCAGATCTCATGGCTCGCGTATTATACGGTGCTATAATCACTGATGTCATGGGTTAATAATTCCTATCTGGTGAATTTAATTGCACATGAAATCCTTAGACTCCATTTCTAATCGTAATACTTACCATCACTTAGGATGGTAATAGCATTTTATACTTTTGAGAAAATATTCCTTTCTATCACCTTTTTTATAACATAGGTGATAACACACAAGTTGCAAATACTTTTGGAAAGGACATAAAAGGACATGAGAAAGTGATGAACTTGCCTTGTGACTGCAAGGTAGTAAAGTCAGATGCTTCCACTCGACCCTGAGCTCTTGTTTCTACAAAACACCATTATTGTTGTTGGCGTGTTATTAACGCCTCGTTGGGAGACCCCAAGAGCAAGGTGTGATGAGCATAGAAGCAAGTTTCCCCTCGGTAAGAAACCGAGGTTATCGAACCAGTAGGAGGAACGAAACGACTCAAAGGTGTTTCTAGAACCTTGGAGACCTGCACAACACAAACTCAAGGCTTTGCCCCAACAAGCAGTGAGGTTGTCAATCTCACCGGTTTGCTGAAAACAAAGGATTAACTGTATGGTATGGAAGGTAATAGTGGTTTGCAGCAAGTAAACAGTAACAGTGGAAGATGTATCAATGGTAAAGATTGGACTGGGGTCCATAGTTCACTAGAGGTGTTCTCCTTAGCTAAACAAACATGGCATGCTGGTTAAACAAATTACAGCAGGGCAATTGACAGGACTAAGCAAGGCAAAACAATGCAATACTAGACATTCATGATCCTATGAGATTCGATTGGGCAATACGACAAGATACATAGACCGCCATCCAACTGCATCTATGACTAGAAATACACCTTCAGGTTATCATCCGAACTCCCTCCAGTATTTAGTTGCAAGCAACAGATAACTGCTTTAAGCAAAGTGTGTAAGGTAAACAATCCACTTATTCCATGAACAAGAGACCGTTGTTTTCTCCCTAGTGGCAACAACACACCTACAACCTTAGATATTTCTGTCACTTCCCTTAGATTAAATAGATGCATGAACCCACTATCTAGCATAAATACCCCCTCTTCGAGTCACTAGCATATACTTGGCAAAGATAGCTACTAGAAACGAAGAGCATGGAAGATCACAAACAACAAAGACATGATAGAATCTATAAGAAAAAATCATTAATCAATCTGACATAGTAATCTCAATATCCATCGGATCCCCGCAAACACAACATGCATGATTACAAATAGAGATGATCTTGATCATGAATGGAGCTCACAAGATCTAAACATGGTAGCACAAAGGAGGAGATACAACCATCTAGCTACTACATGGACCCATAGTCCAAGGTGGAGCTACTCACGCTTCATACCGGAGGCTGGCATGATGAAGAAGAAGGCCTCTAGGATGATATCCCCTCTGGCAGGGTGCTGGGAAGAGCTTCAGATCCCCCAATCTAGGGACGATGGTGGCGGCGGCTATAGACGGTTTCGTGGAATATTGATCGGGTAATTAGGGTTTAGGAATCTGGGGGTCTTTATAGGCGAAGAGGCGAGGGGTCGCTGTATGTCAAGACCCCAGCGCGGCCCACCTTGGCCGCGCGTCCAGGGGGTGTGGCCCCCTGGTTGCTCTCCTCCGTCTCGTATCTAGGCTTCATGTTCCCCACGGTAAAATATTGACTTTGGCTTTTGTCCCTTCCAATTCCGAGAATATTGATTTTCTGCCTTTCTGGAACCAAAAATAAAAGAAAACAGGCAACTGGCACTGTGGCATCTTTTTAATAGGTTGGTACCAGAAAAAATATAAAAAACACAAAGTGTAGACAAAGCAAAGCAAAGTGGATACTAAACAAGCATGGAACATCAAAATTTATAGATACGTTTCCGACGTATCAAGCATCCCCAAGCTTAACTCCTGCTCATCCTCGAGTAGGTAAGTGATAAAAATAATAATTTTTGAGGTGACATGTACCATCAAAATCAAGATCAAACCGTTCGCAAGCATTGAAATCTAGGATCAAAGAACTCTAAACCTGAGCATGAAAGATGGAGTTCTAATAGTAAGACAAAGTAACTATGCATGCAACATGAAAGGCTACAAACAAAGATCATGAATAACATGCATTGAAAAACGTTTGTTTGTTTCACATACAGAAAACATGGCATAGTGACATTCAGCTTGTCCCTTATGGAGTAGCAAATAGATGCATAGAACATCTTCAAAGTTCATAATAGTGACTAGATACAAATAGCACAAGAACAAGTAATATCAACAATATGCATCAATCAATAAGTTTTGGGACAATGCATATAGAACTAAGAATGGCAACTATGCTCTCTTAACTGGTGCCTAAAGGATAGAAGGTGGAGACTCAATATAAAAGTGGAAAGGCCCTTCATAAAGGGAAGCAGAGATTTCAAGTTTCAAAAAGAGTTTCCAAAAATTATGGTACTTGTTAGCTTTCAGCCCTCATTTCCCCTATCATAAGCATTTTGAAGTGATTAAGGTTAAAGTGAACAAAATATGGAGTATATGCTTGACAAAATATAAGTTAGCAATCTCATGTCCCTTGAATACCAGGGCCGCTCCTCATGCTACTCAAGTTTAGTTACTTGTAAGTTTTCATTTAAAGTGAACAAACTGTTGTGTTGTTCTTGGAGCGTCTTAGTTTTCATTTAGTTTGATTAGTTTACTTGAATAAAGTAGTTTGTACCCCCGTTCTCGCTATGTTGTTTCAAATAAGTTGATTGGTGTTGGAGAGGAGTAGAAAGTTCTTGCTTGAATAGTACAAGAGGATCTTGCTTTGACTGTGACTTAGAATTTAGCATGTCATGCTAGATGCTGGTTTGACCTTATGCTTAGTGATTATTGTTGTAGCATGACTTTTTCCAAACAATTGGGATTTCTTAGTGTGCCTTGAAGGAATCATGCGTTGTTTGAGCATACAAAAGCATAATATTGTGGTATTCTCCTTTGATGCTTTGTTTGGGTTGAGTTGGCACATGCTCACACCATGTTATGACTATGAACAAGTCACCATAGCCTATATGATCATTTAGTCCTTGACTTGTAGTACCACTTTATGCTTTGATTAGTAATGTTTTGTCGCTCTACATGATTATGGCCATTATTGCTCTCATAGTTGGTCGCTCCCAGTATTTTGCTAACCTCCACTTGTATGAGTAATCTCTACTCATGCATCCAACTCCCAAGAAACCAAGTTATTCCAAATTGTCCACTATAAATTCCTATGCATGGTTTGTTACACCATTCCAAGTATATTCTTGTTTTCATCTATCTTCCAATTAAAAAATATTTTGTTATGAGAAAACTTAGTGATTAAAGATCTCACAAACTTTATAGCACACTTTATTTTTCTTGCCCCTAATAAACTTGAACCATTGTGTCATCTATGTTGTATATGCTTGCACTTATACGTTGGAATTAGCAGAACCATGCTATCACGGGGAACGCTTTCAACATTGCACTTATACTTTATACACATTTGATATCATGCTCTTTTTTCTATGGATGTCGGCGGTGTGAAATAAAAGGCGATCTTGTAAGTCCATTGAGTTATGTATGTGTGTTAGAGAAACTCCTGGGCTGCTAGCCTGAGCCATGCCTAATCATGGTGGAAACTTGCAGCATCACCATAATGACATCTATGAAGCTTTCTTCTTATAAAAAAGAGACATATTGAAAAGCGTAAAGAGAGAAAAAAAAGAACCATATTCCCATGGTAAATAAGAAGATTGCTGAGATGCTCATTGTCTGCTTGCCTTGTCATTTTGATTATGGGATTGCTCCTGTAACATGTGCAAGGGATATCTCGTTGGTGCTATGATACACATGTACTTACTATTACAAGAACTTACAGGTGACTAAAGTTGAGTAGAATGAGGTGCGGCCCTCGTATTCAAGGTACATGAGATTTCCAACTTATACTTTTTCAAGCATATACTCCATAGTTTTTTCACTTTAATGTAAGACCCCACCTTTATAAGGTAAAGGTCCCTGTGATTGCAATGCTAGTCCCTGGATCAAATGCTAGCATCCACAGTTTAAGATGAAGTTCATAGATACAAATGTACTTATTACATCGTCATTCCAGAGAGAAACATAGTCTTTTACAACTCCATAGCCAAAGGCTAGTACAAGAGTTCATAACATAAGTAAATAAAGTAAAGTCTTCATCTTCATGTGCCACAGGCAAGCATGTTGAGTGTAGACTCATAACCCTAATCCTCATCAGAGTAACCTGCAACATCATAAGTTACAGCCACAGTGGGTCAATATATTTGGAATTGTATTGGCAAGTGATACCATAGTAGAATAGTAATATCTAATATCTATATGAATTTGGCTAAGTGTAGCTTAGGATTGCTTTGCTCAAAATAGGTTTTTCCTATCAGTTGAAATCACTAAGTTTTTGTTTGAAAAAAACTCCCAAGGAACCACCAATAGACATTGGTGAACCTTTACCCTTGTTCAACCATGAGATTTTAACTTAGAAATTGGGATGAGGAGATCCTTGATAGCTTCAATGTCTTGATGCTCAAATTGCCCGTTGCCGGGGACACGGCTAAGTACTTAGGTTTTACTCTCTCGAGAGGTGGTGCACTTTCCCCACAAGACTCGACATGCATTGAGACGAGACCTTTCAGAAGCCTTCCCTTAGACCACCATGGACACGTTCCATCCTATCACCCTACCACCAACTGTCCATCTGGCTAAGTTATTGCAACCTATATGATCAAGGCAGAGCCCATATGCCATGTGGTTGCACTGGAAGCTTCTAAACACTAAGTATCTCAAATCCCTTTGTTCCTGGGTGGCTTCCCACAAGTGTGATACACAAGGTAGACCATAGACATGGGCCTTGTGTAACCACTCAACACAAACCATCATACCATTCCACCCAGGTGATTCATTCACTTAGTTGTTTTTATTAAGCAAAAACACAAGTCAAAGACTTAGCAAGATTTCTATAGCATGTAATATAATCCACCCTTGTTTGCTACTAGCTAGGATAAGCATGATAACACAACAAGTATCCTAACTTAGAGAAAATTCTACCAAGACTACAACTACTAGGATTTCCCATGGCATAACATAGTTTAAACTTAGCAAAATTCCATGGAAGTCCTAATCAAAATATTGCTAGTGCATAGTCAAAATACTAGGACAACAATACATGAAGCACCACTTGCCTTGGTAGTTGGGGGAGTAGCAACAATCTTCACAATCACAATCACCACTAGCACCAAAATCTACACATAAAATGATAGCACCAATTTTACATTCAAATAATCAAGAAAAAATATATGAATGCACGCAAATGCAATGGAATGAATTTTCTACACTAAACTATTCAAACCAAAAAATACAGAACACAAAAGTAACTATATATAGCCAAAATAAGCCTATAATTGATTCTGCAAATAAACCCAAATTTACATAAGAAAAATACAAATTCAAGCCCATAGTAGTGTAGAATTTATTTTTCTGAATCCAATGATATTTTATTTGCACTTTTTGGATAAAAGAACAAAATATATGAATTTTACAAGTTTAAATCTCTAATAGATTCAAAAAACAGATTTTGAATCTAAATCTCAGACACGTGGACGCAATATGATTGGCCTGTACCGCTTCGCGTGGATCTGCCAACGTGGGCCGTAGGATTTAATTTAGATCCTATTGCTCATATCTAAGCGTACCCCTTTGTTAAGTGATCTAATCAGATCCACTGGATCTGGATCTAACGGCTACGACGCATGCGACCAAGATCTGGCGGCGCACGTGGCTACCGCGGCGGCGGCGCTACTGGTGGTGCTATTCCGGCGAATACAGAGGGGTCTAGGGGTTGTGTGTTGTCTTACCAGCGTCGCAAGGTCGCGAGGAAGCTCAACGTGGCTTCATCTTGGACAGGGGTGTAACACCCTCAGAATTGGACCTATGCAAGTTTTAGCGAAACCCGCCAAACCCGCATAGAAACAATTCAAAGGTGCCCACTAGGCACTTTCGTGCGGGTGGAAAACGAAGTAATAACATTACACAACAGTCCTCGATGGTATCCACAGAACAGATATATATATACAACACGACTCCATGAGTCAAGAATACAGATATAGGTACAAAGATCCAAATCACCTTGAAATGATAGAGCGTCCGACTACGGACAAGATGCAAATGGGGCTAAGAGCCCTGAAGAATAACCAATGGCGACCATAACCCTGCCCAGGCCAAGCCGGAAGGGTAACCCTGCTAACGACGTCGATCTCAAAACCTGCTTAAACAAAAGGGGTGTCGACAAAGGGCAAAGGAAAAAGAGGAGCGTCAGTACTGAGGCCAGTACACGGCGAGACTAGAATTCGGCGGTCCTCGCCTACAAAGGTATGGTGGACTGAAGCGGCAGCGGCAACATACACTAAACAACCTATAGAGACTCGATACAACTGGCGACTATCAGAGGGGGGTAAGAAAGACCTATTCGGAACCAGACTGATACTAACACCAAACAAACCCATCCTGGTGTTTCCCCCTCGAGACCAATCGAGGAAGTCAACCGAGGAACTCACACAGTTGGCAGTTTTATTTATTCAGTTATCGTTGCAGCAATTACTAGTCAGGTGTAGATAATCATCCTGATAAAATAAGCAGTGGGCAATTTTAGTTAACCATTCCGTTGTAGTTGCAGCAATTACTAATCAGATACAGATAGCATGAGATAACCTAAAAACCCAGCAGTTGTTGGTACTTTTGTTTAGCCATTCCGTTGTAGTTGCAATACTTACTAGTCAGGTACAATGGTCGCAAGCGACACCCAAAACAAGCAATTGTGGGCAGTATTAGTTAGCCATTCCATTATAGTGAAGCTGATTACTAGTCATTATAAAGTCAAATTTATAGCACTACTTTAGTTATGCTTGTCTATGGTCGAGATACTGTGCTCCAAGTCGTCCATAACATGACACGGCTTTCGAAAGTTTTACCCGGGTGCACCAATAGCAACACACGCTCGATCAACCTCGGAAAAACCAAATCAAAACCCAACGAGGCCTTCACGACAAAGCAATCACAGGATTCAGAAATATTTCAGGGGGCCACCCCTTAAAGTAGACCCGCAACGAAGCCGGCCGGCTCCGAGACGGACTTAAGGTTGTGGGGACGTGAACGATCGGGAACCCGAAAGTGTGGCTGGGCTTGTCGACACCGCGGAATCGTGCCACGATCCTAACAAGATAAAGGTGCTCCTCGCACAATCGTAAATACAAGTAGCATGGCATAAGTACAGGATAGTAAATAAAACCTCAAACTAGTTTGTGGCCCCAAGAAATAAGATGAATCAAGCTCGCTCGGGGGTCCCATATACCTCCCGGATGTGGATAGCGCGATAAATCAAGGAACAGGTATCAAGTACTCGGGGTCCTACGGGACACAAGTGGGCGTTCGGAAACCAAATATTACCTATCACCCACCGATGCCTCTGCTTACTTCAATTTTAGTTGTTAAACAGGAATTAAAGTGAACGATAAGTAAAGCCAAGATCATCTCCAACAACAAACATGCGGCAATACACCAACAACTGTGGTACTTGACGACATGCAACAGCACTTGAGCAAGCGACTACGACGCGCAAGTCCAACTATCTACCAAACAACAGGTAATAGGATGTGTCCAAGGCAATATAGGGCTGCACGGTATATCACAGTTACGGAAACTAAAGCATCGCAACACAGATAGCAATAGATCAACAGGAGGGAATAAATACTATAAAAGTAAGATGGGTAGAAAGGGGGAGGTGCTCGCCTGAAAACATTGCCGAAGGTTCAACCGAAGATCGGGGCGAAGCTCACATCAACTCAACGGCCTTATCCACGAAGAAGCAAAACACTAGAATAACACCGGATGCAATATTTAATACAACGGCAGAAGATCGGCATGCTTATGATATGATGCATGGCATGGCAAAGGTTCGATGCAATTAGGTCATATTAAGCGGAACCGGGGTCCCGACAATTAATTAAATGGTTCAAGTGAATTAGCTACCCCGCAATTTAAATGTTGTTTTAACATGGAAAAAATAAGTTACCGGTTCGCTACACAAATTTAAATGAGGCCAATATGAGACTGGATTTGCCCGCATATGGGCCTCATATTTAATTATGAGGTGAATCTGCATAAGGCCCCCAAACCACACAACATGCATGCGAGTATGACAATTCAATATGCAACAAGTTGTTATTATATTATGAAATAGGGTTCTCGGATAAGAGGTCACACATTAGAGGGCCTCGACGAACTTGGGGTTCCGGGGTTCGGGGTCAGTCTCAGGGTTCAGGGTTCGACGAATCCGTTCTCGGCGGAAACGATGTCCGGGAAGGAGAGCTTGTCGTCCAGGGTCTCGGTGTCCGGGGTGAAGTACTCGGCGTCCTCGAGGAAGCACTTGTTGTATCCGTGTAGGGGATCATGTCGGTCCACGGGGTCGGCTTCGGGATTCGACGGTTATCTTGGCTTCCCATGAAGGCATCCTCGGTGCTCCGTGTCGAAAGCATCGGGGTCTCGACAAGGTTCACGATCTTCAGACTCCTGGACGGAGAACTTGGCACGACGCCGGGAACGGGCTTCGGAATCCGGAAGGCGATCGGGGCGATTCCGAGGGTCTTGGTTTGGGCGTCCGAGGGAAGGGCTTGGCGTGCCGAGGGATCGGTCTTCGGATCGGCTCGGATCGTTCTCCGCCCGAAGCGATGTCTTGTCGCCAACCATGGCACGGCATCGAACTGGTGGAGATCTTGTTGAGGGAACTTTGGAGACACAGGTCCTCGGCTAACGGGTACGGTTCTTGGCATCTGCGAGGTAGGTCTTGTCGGTCTCGGCCGACGACCTTGGGGTGGTCTGACCGCTGGCGCGGAGGAGGCCCAGGATATCGGCGTCGGCGGTCTCGAGACGCCAGAATCGCACTTGCATCGCTTCCGTCAGTCCTCCGCGCCTGGGGCCGCCTCCGCCGCCGCCCCGGCCGCTACCTTGGGCGAGTACTGAGCTCAGCGCCTTCTTCAACTTGCTTGCCGCAGGAGGTGAGCGAGCGCGGGAGCGACGAGGTGAAGCTGTTGGCGGAGGACGCCGAGGAGGCGGAGGCGGGGAACGCGGGGCCGCCTGGGGATGGGGTGCTTGACGGCGGAGCTCGACGGCGCAGGCCGGGCGAGAGGTCGGGCGGCTCGGGGCACGCGCGGAGCTCGGGAAGGCCGGGCGGGTCAGCGTGGCGCGCCGGGAGGCAGAGCTTGCGGAGAGGAGAGGGGGCCGGAGCGGGCCGGGACGGCTGGCGCGGGCGCGGCGCCGGGCAGGCGGTGGCCGGAGGAGAGGGAGGAGGAGGAGGATGGGGCGTCAGGCAAAGGAGGATGCGATCAGCGGAGGGAGGCGGCTCAGGCGATGAGGCGGGAGGGTGGCAGGGGAGGCGGGGCGGAGGCCCGGGCAAGGCCACGAAGGAGGAGAGAGGCGGCGGACGCGCCGGCAGAGGAGAGAGGAGCGCGCGGTGGAAGGATGCGAGCGGGGAGGAGGCGCCGACAGGGGTGGGGCCTGGTGGGCCAGGGGGAGAGGGCCCGGGGCGTGCTGCGTGTGGGGGGAAGTGGGGTGGGTTGGTTGGCTGTGGTGTGGCGTGGGTGTTTTGTGGCCAGGGTGTGTGCTGGGGGTGTGGGTGTGTAGGCAGGTGGAGAGAGGAAGGAGAGAGGGAGAGAGGAGGAGAGCCAAGTGGCGGCGTAGGATTGGTAAAGGGGAGGGAGAGGGTGAGGTGGCGGCATAGGATTGGGTGGGGTGATGTGGAGAGGGGTGAGGGTAGATTAGGTTGGGTAGACCAGGGATTTTTGGGTGGGCCGATTAAATTTCTGGGGGTGGTCGTTCGGGTCGAATCGGCCCGTTCGACTGCCCCCACTAAAATAATTAAAATATTTTGTTGGTTTAAAACAACGCTTTTGCAACTCGATAGCAACAAAACAAATTAATCCGGTGACCCGGGGTTTTTTGCGTTTGAATAAAGTCGGGGCGTTTAGGAAACAAAATAGGTTTTTCCGCAATTAGTTTGATGCAAGCAAATGCAAGACGATGACGATGCTCAAATGCAATGTGGCATGATGACATGAGCATGCTGTCATGATGATGCAATGTACAAAAACAACGCGATTTTCTAGTAGTGGTTTTGCGGGATGCCACAATTCGACACCACTAACAATGGATCTCGCCCTCGAGATCCGCCTCATGGTACCGGAAAGAAGGTCGGTGATCTGCGTCTTCTCGCTTCGTGTAGATCCTCGCGACACCACTAACGAGGGTCCCTTCTTCATCTGGAAAACGGCGACACCACCAACAATGGTCGCTGTTCGTGATCGTCGAGAGAACACTCCGGAGAAACAAGGACGAAGGTAGAGGTATCAAACGATAAGGCCACCTCTAACTTCCATTAGAAGAGGAAAAGTTACATTGATCCACCAGTTCGATGTAAAGAGCGAACAGTAAGAGTCGAGTAGGGTGATCAATCCATCCCGTACCCAAACTATCAACTCTATACATGAATAGGGAAAAATCAGGCAACTCAACTCTTGAGATTTTAGAATGAAGATCTTCACAAGCGGTATTCGGAGCAAAGGAATGATGCCAGCTCTGCGTTGGATCTGAGGTAGATGAGGTCATCACATCGGAAAACACCGGAAGATACAACAGAACTCGTATGAAAGACACAATGATTAGGTTCCGCGATGGTTCCATTGGCATGAACAACACATGCTCAAGGTATACTCCAACTTCACCAATGCTCGTCCTTCTCATATGTTTTTCAACGACACGGATATCCAGCAAGGAACACATATGGATAAAGAGATCAAGAACAAAAGATCGGATGAAGGGCACAACAGACCAGTTGCAGATTGATGATCGTAGCACCTACGTTACAAGAGGGAGAAAGCGAAACCCTGAAGGTACGACGAAAACCCAACCACGAGAAATCCTGGACTGAAGAGACAGAAGAGAGAGGATTCAAAACACGTAGAGATAAGAGAGGAATAGCAAAGGGGTAAGGAGTAAAATCAGACCTAATCAGAGCTATCCAACCGATTTTGCAAAAATAGTTTTGACACTCTACTGCGGCCGTTAGCTAGGTTATCCTACAGGCTGGACTTGTGGGGTATCGCAACTGCTGGGCTCTGATACCACTCTGTAACACCCTCAGAATCGGACCTATGCAAGTTTTAGCGAAACCCGCCAAACCCGCATAGAAACGATTCAAAGGTGCCCACCAGGCACTTGCGTGCGGTGGAAAACGAAGTAATAACATTACACAACAGTCCTCGATGGGACCCACAGAACAGATATATATACAACACGACTCCATGAGTCAAGAATACAGATATAGGTACAAAGATCCAAATCACCTTGAAATGATAGAGCGTTCGACTACGGACAAGATGCAAATGGGGATAAGAGCCCTGAAGAATAACCAATGGCGACCATAACCCTGCCAGTGCCGGAAGGGTAACCCCGCTAACGACATCGATCTCAAAACCCGCTTAAACAAAAGGGTGCCGACAAAGGGCAAAGGAAAAAGAGGAGCGTCAAGATCGAGGCCGACACTACGAGACTAGAATTCGGAGGTCCTCGCCTACAAAGGTATGGTGGACTGAAGCGGCAGCGGCAACATACACTAAACAACCTATAGAGACTCGATACAACCGCGACTATCATCGGGGGTAAGAAAGACCTATTCGAACTGACCGATACTAACACCAAACAAACCCATCCGGTGTTTCCTCGAGACCAATCGAGGAAGTCAACCGAGGAACTCACAGTTGGCGTTTTATTTATTCGATTATCGCTGCAGCAATTACTAGTCGTGTAGATAATCATCCCGATAAAATAAGCAATGGGCAATTTTAGTTAACCATTCCGCTAGAAGCAGCAATTACTAATCAGATACAGATAGCATGAGATAACCCAAAAACCCAGCAGTTGTTGGTACTTTTGTTTAGCCATTCCATTGTAGTTGCAATACTTACTAGTCAGGTACAATGGTCGCAAGCGACACCCAAAACAAGCAATTGTGGGCAGTATTAGTTAGCCATTCCATTATAGTGAAGCTGATTACTAGTCATTATAAAGTCAAATTTATAGCACTACTTTAGTTATGCTTGTCTATGGTCGACATATTGTGCTCCAAGTCGTCCATAACCGCGGACACGGCTTTCAGAAAGTTTTACCCGGCCGGGGTGCACCAATAGCAACACACGCTCGATCAACCTCGGAAAAACCAAATCAAAACCCAACGAGGCCTTCACGACAAAGCAATCACAGGATTCAGAAATATTTGGGGCCACCCTTAAAGTAGACCAACGGCCGGCCGGCTCGAGACGGACTTAAGGTTGTGGGACGGCCGTGAACGAGGGAACCCGAAAGTGTGGCTGGGCTTGTCGACACATGAATCGTGCCACGATCCTAAATGCAAAGGTGCTCCTCGCACAATCGTAAATACGAAGTAGCATGGCATAAGTACAGATAGTAAATAAAACCTCAAACTTGTTTGTGGCCCCAAGAAATAAGATGAATCAAGCTCGCTCAGGGGTCCCATATACCTCCGGATGTGGATAGCGCGATAAATCAAGGAACAGTATCAAGTACTGGGTCCCTACGGACACAAGTGGGCGTTCGGAAACCAAATATTACCTATCACCCACCGATGCCTCTGCTTACTTCAATTTTAGTTGTTAAACAGGAATTAAAGTGAACGATAAGTAAAGCCAAGATCATCTCCAACAACAAACATGCGGCAATACACCAACAACTGTGGTACTTGACGACACGCAACAGCACTTGAGCAAGCGACTACGACGCGCAAGTCCAACTATCTACCAAACTGTAACACCCTCAGAATCGGACCTATGCAAGTTTGGGCAAAATTCACCAAACCCGCATAGAAACGATTCAAAGGTGCCCACCAAGCACTTTTTCGGCAAGTATGGTGGAAAACGGTAATAACATCACACAAAGTCCTCGATGGGACCCACGTACAGATATATATATAAGCGACTCCATGAGTCAAGAATACGATATAATATACAAAGATCCAAATCACCTTGAAAACGATAGAGCGCCCATACGGACAAGATGCAAATGGGGCTAAGAGCCCTAAGAATAACCAATGGCGCCCATAACCCCGGGCCAAGCCGGAAGGGTAACCTCGCTAACGGCGCCGATCTCAAAACCGCTTAACAAAAGGTGCCGAAAGGGCAAAGGAAAACAAAGAAGGAGGCGTCGATCGAGGCCAAGACACGGCGAGGCTAGAATTCGCGGTCCTCGCCACATAGGTATGGTGGATCAAGCGTGGCAAAGATGCACGAAACAACCTATAGAGACTCGATACAATCTGGATATCGAGAGGGATGAGAATGACCTAACCGGATCCAACCTAAAGCTAACACCAAACAAACCCATCTCGATATTTCCCTCGAGACCATACGAGGAAGTCAACCAAGAAACTCACACGGTTGGCGCTTTACTTATTCGATTATAGTTATGCGGCACTTTACTAGTCGTGTTTAGATAATCGTCGATAAAGTAAACAAGGGCACTTTTAGTTAACCATTCCGCTAGAAGTTGCAGCAATTACTAATCAGTGCATGTATAGCATGAGATAAACCCAAAACCCAAAGCTTGTTGGTACTTTTATTCAGCCATTTCGCTAGAAGTTGCAAAACTTACTAGTCAGGTACAATTGTCGCAAGCGACAAGCCAAACAAGCAATGGTGGGCAGTATTAATTAGCCATTCCATTATAGTGAAGCTGATTACTAGTCATTATAAGTCAAATTTATAGCAATAAACTTTAGTTATGCTTGTCTATGATCGAGATACTGTTGCTCCTAAGTCGTCCATAACCGCGGACACGGCTTTCGAAAGTTTTAACCGCCGGGTGCACCAATAGCAACACACGCCGATCAACCTCGGAAAACCAAATCAAAACCCAACGAGGCTTTCACGATCGAACAATCACAGATTCGAAATATTTCAGGGGCCACCCTTGAGTATACCCAAGAACGGAGTAAGCAAGCTCGAGACGGACTCAAGGTTTACGCCGATGGTCAGAACGACAGGTCCCCAATCGGGACCGCTGACCGAAAACATCCCGCTTACCTAACGACAAAGGTGTCAAGACTGCACAATCGTAAATAAAGCAAAGAAACATGGCATAAGTACAGATCGTAAATAAAACCTCAAACTAGTTTGTGGCCCCAAGAAATAAGACGGAATCAAGCTCGCTCGGGGGTCCCATATACCCGGATGTGGATAGCGCAAAATCAAGGAACAGTATCAAGTACTCGGGTCTTACGGACACAAGTGGGCTCGAAACCAAATATTATCTATCACCCACCGATGCCTCGCTTATTCAATTTTAGTTGTTAAACAGAATTTAAGGTGACGATAAGTAAAACTAGAATCATCTCCAACATCAACATGCGGCAATACATCAAGAATCGTGGCATATGACGACACACATCGGACTTGAGCAAGCAACTACGGCCATAAGCCCAACTATCTACCAAACAACATGTAATAGGGTGTGTCCAAGGCAATATAAGGCTGCAAGGGATATCACAGTACGGAAACTAAAGCATCGCAACACGGTAGCAATAGATCAACAGAGGGAATAAAGACTATAAAAGTAAGATAGGTAGAAAGGGGAGATGCTCGCCTGAAAACATTGCCGAGAGGTTCAACCGAAGATCGGGGCGAAGCTCACATCAACTCAACGGCCTTATCCGCGAAGAAGCAAAACACTAGAAGAAAACCGGATGCAATATTTAATACTGGGCAGAAGATCGGCATGATGCATGTATGATGCATGGCATGGCAAGGCGCGATGCAATTAGGTCAAGATTAAGCGGAACCGGGGTCCCGACAAATGATTATATGGTTCAAGTTATTTAAACCCCCGCATATTAAATGTTGTTTTAGCATGGCCAAAGATAGCATCGGGTTCGCTACACAAATTTAAATGAGGCCAATATAAGGCTAGATTTGCCCGCATATGGGCCTCATATTTAATTATTAGGTGAATCGGCATAAGGCCCCCAAACCACAGATATGCATGCGAGATGACAATTAAACATGCAACAAGTTGTTATGATGTTATAAAAATAGGGTTTGAGGAAAAGGGGTCACACATCAGAGGGGGCTCGACGATCTTGGGGTTCGGGGGTTCAGCGGAAGCGTTCTCGGACTCCGGGGTCGTCGGGTCATGGCGTCTGTGAGGGAGTACTTGTCGCATCCGTGTCGGCGAACTTGGCGTTCCGGGGGAAGTTCTCGGGTTCCGGTAGATCTTGTCGAGTTCACGCAACGGCCTCATTGTTCGATGACGACCTTGGCGATTATTCGGTTCCGAACGGGTTTTCGATGAAGAACTTGTCGAGGTGAACTTGGGGTTTTCCATGTGGCGGTCTTGACGCCCGTGAAGGAGGCCTTCGCGTCCGTGGTGGTCTATGGAAAACTTAACGGATGCCGGGGTCTTCGGAAGATCTTGGCAGGGGTACGGTTCACGTCGGGGTCGTTCGGGTGGTATCCAGCAATCTCACACGGGCATTACCTCTACACTGTCTCGCCATGTTTTCCCCAACACATGAACACACGTGCGACCATCTTCTAATCACGGCCACATGGACACATAAAGAAACGTGTAGGCAGGAATATGATCAACACCAGGAGAGGCAGAAGAAATATCTAACATCTACCACCACACACCAAAATTGGCAGGCATCAGAGGACACGCTGATGTCGAGGAGGACGACAACAGGGAGACAGCGGCGACGGGCGCCGCTGGCGATGAACGGTGACGGTGCGGGGCGAGACGGAGGGCGTCGGAAGGGGATCCCGCAGCAGCGGCGCACTCTCGAGCGGAGGGGAGGCGGTGTTTGCTGGGGATCGAGGACGGTTACCCGGGGCTCGAGGTAGAGGACGCCGGGGGCGGCTCGGAGGTCAGGTTCGTTGGGGAAGCGCCGGAGGAGGGCCAGCGAGGATCTTGATGGACGGCGCCCCACGGCGGCGACGCACGCTTGAGCCGAGAGGAGGCGACGGGCGATGGAGGGTTGGGCCGACGAGGGTGGCGTGGCCGGGGCGCTGCAGAGCAGCGGTGGCGCAGCTCGCCGGGGAGGTGGCGGCGAGGGACACGGGCGGCGCCGGAGAGAAGGCGGCGCTGGTCCGCGAGAGGCGCTGGGCGTCAAGGCGGGCGGTGAGCTCGAAGCGCAGGCGGCGGCCGGACTTGACGGGCGGCGACAAGCTGCGGCGCGCAAGGAGAGAGCGTGGGAGGAAGAGGGATGGTGGGGAGCGCAGGAGGAGGGAAGCGAGGCGGAGGCGTGAGCCGAGCGGGAAGGCGAAAGGCAGCGCTGGCCGGGCTGGTGAGGCGCCATGGGACTCGGGGAAGAATAGAAAGCGTGGGGGAAGAGGAACAGGGACAGGGAGTGGGCCCGGGAGGAAGGGTGGAACCCAGGGGCGCGGCCAGGGGCGGGTGGAACGCGCCAGGGAGGCCGGGGGTGCGGTGGGTGGCTCGGTGGGGCCGGGCGTCAGAGGTGGGATAGGGCAGGCGTGTAGTGCGTGTGTAGAGCCAGGAAGGTGAGTGGGGGATGGTTGAGTGGCTGTGTGAGAGAGAGGAGAGAGAGGGGGGAGTGATGTGTCAGCGGATGGTTGGTGGGGGAGTTGGGCTGGGCTTATGTGGCGCATGGGGATTGGTGGGTGTGATGTGGAGGGTAGGTTGGGTAGGAATTTGGGTAGGTTTAGAAATTAGAGGGGCAGGTTGGGGTGGACCGATTTAGTTTTCTGGGGCGGTCGTTCGGTCGGTTCGGACCGTTCGACTGCCCCACCAAAATAATTATAATTTTTATTTAATTTAATTGGGCCGTTTGCAACCCGATAGCAACAAACAAAATAACTCCGGAGACCCGGGTTTTGATGTTTGAAAAATAAGAGGGGCGTTTAGAAAACAACACGGCTTTGCAAACATGGTTTTTATGCGAACGATGCATGATGATGACGATGCAATGCACAAATCCAACGCGATTTTCTAGTAGTGGTTTTGCGGGATGCCACAATTCGACACCACTAACAATGGATCTCGCCCTCGAGATCCGCCTCATGGTACCGGAAGGAAGGTCGGCGGTCCGCGTCTTCTCGCTTCGTGTAGATCCTTGCGACACCACTAACGATGAGTTCCTTCTTCATCTGGAGATCGGCGACACCACCAACAAGGTTCGTTGTCCGTGATCGTCGAGGGAACACTCCGGAAACATCGGACGAAGTTAAAGGTAAGGTCACCTCTAACTTCCATGGACGGAGTAAAACTGCTGGATCCACTGATTCGACGTACAAGAGCGAATGATAAGAGCAGTGGTAGGGTAGCTACTCCATCCCACACTCAAACCATTACTCTGCACACGATTAAGCGGATTAAGCATCCAACTCTCGGAATTAGACTGAAGATCTCGACAAGCGAGGTTCGGAAACAAGGGAGTGTTGCCAGCAGAAATCGTATGAAAGACACACTGATTAGGTTTCGCGGTGGTTCCATTGGCATGAACAACACATGCTCAAGGTTAACCCCAACTTCACCAAAGCTCGTCCTTCTCATATGTTTTTCAACGACAACGACATCCAAAGAAGGAACACATAGGGATAAAGATTTCAGAACAAAAGATCAAAGGAAGGGTACAATGTGCAGGTTGCGATTGATGATCGTAGCACTGCTACAAAGGGAGAAAGCGAAACTCAAGGTACGACGAAACCCAACCACGAGAAATCCGGACTCAAGAGAGAGAAGAGAGGATTCAAAACACGAGAGGTAAGAGGAGAACAGCAGAGGGTAAGGAGTAAAATCAGACCTATTCGTAACTATCCAACCGATTTTGCAAAATAGTTTTGACACTCTACTTGGCCGTTAGCTAGGTTATCCTACAGTTGGACTTGTGGGTATCGCAACCGCCGAGCTCGATACCACTCTGTAACACCCTCGATCGGACCTATGCAAGTTTGGGCAAAATTCACCAAACCCGCATAGAAACGATTCAAAGGTGCCACCAAGCACTTTCGCGGGTGGAAAACGGCAATAACATCACACAACAGTCCTCGATGGGACCCACAG
Source organism: Avena longiglumis (assembly GCA_030063025.1). Classification (NCBI taxonomy): domain Eukaryota; kingdom Viridiplantae; phylum Streptophyta; class Magnoliopsida; order Poales; family Poaceae; genus Avena; species Avena longiglumis. The sequence goes on along the minus strand of CP125975.1, from coordinate 435,504,057 downwards.
AGATATATATAAGCGACTCCATGAGTCAAGAATACAGATATAATATACAAAGATCCAAATCACCTTGAAAACGATAGAGTCCATACGGACAAGATGCAAATGGGGCTAAGAGCCCTAAGAATAACCAATGGCGTCCATAACCCTGCCAAAGCCGGAAGGGTAACCTCGCTAACGGCGGATCTCAAAACCTGCTTAACAAAAGGGTGACAAAGGGCAAAGCGTAAAACAAAGAAGGAGCGTCAAGATCGAGGCCAAGACACATGAGGCTAGAATTCCGGTCCTCGCCACATAGGTATGGTGGGATCAAGCGGCGGCAAAGATGCACGAAACAACCTATAGAGACTCGATACAACTGGCGGATATCAGAGAGGGATGAGAATGACCTAACCGGATCCAACCTAAAGCTAACACCAAACAAACCCATCCTGATATTTCCCCCTCGAGACCATACGAGGAAGTCAACCAAGAAACTCACACGGTTGGCAGTTTTACTTATTCAGTTATAGTTGCGGCACTTTACTAGTCAGGTTTAGATAATCGTCCTGATAAAGTAAACAGTGGGCACTTTTAGTTAACCATTCCGTTGTAGTTGCAGCAATTACTAATCGTGCATGATAGCATGAGATAAACCCAAAACCCAAAGCTTGTTGGTACTTTTATTCAGCCATTTCGCTAGAAGGTAATACTTACTAGTCAGTACAATTGTCGCAAGCGACAAGCCAAACAAGCAATGGTGGGCGTATTAATTAGCCATTCCATTATAGTGAAGCTGATTACTAGTCATTATAAGTCAAATTTATAGCATAAACTTTAGTTATGCTTGTCTATGATCGAGATCTTCGCTCCAAGTCGTCCATAACCGCGACACGGCTTTCGAAAGTTTTAACCCGGGTGCACCAATAGCAACACACGCCGATCAACCTCGAAAACCAAATCAAAACCCAACGAGGCTTTCACGAGAACAATCACAGGATTCAGAAATATTTCAGGGGCCACCCTTGAGTATACCCAACGGAGTAAGCAAGCTCGAGACGGACTCAAGGTTTACGTCGATGGTCAGAACGACAAAGTCCCCAATCGGGACTGTCGATACTGAAAACATCCCGCTTACCTAAAGACAAACAAAGGTGCGATACTCGCACAATCGTAAATAAAGCAAAAACATGGCATAAGTACAGATCGTAAATAAAACCTCAAACTAGTTTGTGGCCCCAAGAAATAAGACGGAATCAAGCTCGCTCGGGGGTCCCATATACCTCCGGATGTGGATAGCGCATAAAATCAAGGAAAGTATCAAGTACTGGGTCTTACGGGACACAAGTGGGCTCGAAACCAAATATTATCTATCACCCACCGATGCCTCGCTTATTCAATTTTAGTTGTTAAAGAATTTAAGGTGACGATAAGTAAAACTAGAATCATCTCCAACATCAACATGCGGCAATACATCAAGAATCGGCATATGACGACACACATCGGCACTTGAGCAAGCAACTACGGCGCAAGCCCAACTATCTACCAAACAATGGTAATAGGGTGTGTCCAAGGCAATATAAGGCCAAGGGATATCACAGTACGGAAACTAAAGCATCGCAACACGTAGCAATAGATCAACAGAGGGAATAAAGACTATAAAAGTAAGATAGGTAGAAAGGGAGATGCTCGCTGAAAACATTGCCGAGAGGTTCAACCAAGATCGGGCGGCTCACATCAACTCAACGGCCTTATCCGCGAAGAAGCAAAACACTAGAAGAAAACCGGATGCAATATTTAATCTTTGGCAAGTAAGATCGGCATGATGCATGTATGATGCATGGCATGGCAAGGCGCGATGCAATTAGGTCAAGATTAAGCGGAACCGGGGTCCCGACAAATGATTATATGGTTCAAGTTATTTAAACCCCCGCATATTAAATGTTGTTTTAGCATGGCCAAAGATAGCATCGGGTTCGCTACACAAATTTAAATGAGGCCAATATAAGGCTAGATTTGCCCGCATATGGGCCTCATATTTAATTATTAGGTGAATCGGCATAAGGCCCCCAAACCACAGATATGCATGCGAGATGACAATTAAACATGCAACAAGTTGTTATGATGTTATAAAAATAGGGTTTGAGGAAAAGGGGTCACACATCAGAGGGGGCTCGACGATCTTGGGGTTCGGGGGTTCAGCGGAAGCGTTCTCGGACTCCGGGGTCGTCGGGTCATGGCGTCTGTGAGGGAGTACTTGTCGCATCCGTGTCGGCGAACTTGGCGTTCCGGGGGAAGTTCTCGGGGTTCCGGCGGTAGATCTTGTCGAGTTCACTGCAACGGCCTCATTGTTCCGATGACGACCTTGGCGATTATTCGGTTCCAGCAACGGGGTTTTCGATGAAGAACTTGTCGAGGTGAACTTGGGGTTTTCCATGTGGCGGTCTTGACGTTCCGTGAAGGAGGCCTTCGCGTTCCGTGGTGGTCTATGGAAAACTTAACGGATGCCGGGGTCTTCGGAAGATCTTGGCAGGGGTACGGTTCACGTCGGGGTCGTTCGGGTGGTATCCAGCAATCTCACACGGGCATTACCTCTACACTGTCTCGCCATGTTTTCCCCAACACATGAACACACGTGCGACCATCTTCTAATCACGGCCACATGGACACATAAAGAAACGTGTAGGCAGGAATATGATCAACACCAGGAGAGGCAGAAGAAATATCTAACATCTACCACCACACACCAAAATTGGCAGGCATCAGAGGACACGCTGATGTCGAGGAGGACGACAACAGGGAGACAGCGGCGACGGGCGCCGCTGGCGATGAACGGTGACGGTGCGGGGCGAGACGGAGGGCGTCGGAAGGGGATCCCGCAGCAGCGGCGCACTCTCGAGCGGAGGGGAGGCGGTGTTTGCTGGGGATCGAGGACGGTTACCCGGGGCTCGAGGTAGAGGACGCCGGGGGCGGCTTGGAGGTCAGGTTCGTTGGGGAAGCGCCGGAGGAGGGCCAGCGAGGATCTTGATGGACGGCGCCCCACGGCGGCGACGCACGCTTGAGCCGAGAGGAGGCGACGGGCGATGGAGGGTTGGGCCGACGAGGGTGGCGTGGCCGGGGCGCTGCAGAGCAGCGGTGGCGCAGCTCTGCTCGGAGGGGAGGTGGCGGCAGCGAGGGGACACGGGCGGCGCCCGGGAGAGAAGGCGGCGCTGGTCCGCGAGGAGGCGCTGGGCGGCCAAGGCGCGCGCGGGGTGAAGCTCAGCGGCGCGGCCGGACTTGACGGGCGGGCGACGGCCGGGCGGCGCGCGCGGAGAGAGCGTGGGAGGAAGAGGGATGGTGGGGAGCGGGCGAGGAGGAGGGAAGCGAGGCGGAGGCGTGAGCCGGAGCGGGAGAAGGCGAGCGCGGCGCGATCAGCTGGGGCTGTGAGGCGCCATGGACTCGGGAAGAAGAGAGAGCGGGGGGGAAGAGGAGCAGGGACGGGGGGTGGGCCCGGGAGGAAGGGTGGAACCCAGGGGCGCGGCCAGGGGCGGGTGGAACGCGCCAGGGAGGCCGGGGGTGCGGTGGGTGGCTCGGTGGGGCCAAGGCCGAGGTGGGATAGGGCGGCGTAGTGCGTGTGTAGAGCCGGAAGGTGAGTGGGGATGGTTGAGTGTGAGAGAGAGGAGAGAGAGGGGGAGTGATGTGTCACGATGGTTGGTGGGGAGTTGGGCTGGGCTTATGTGGCGCATGGGGATTGGTGGGTGTGATGTGGAGGGTAGGTTGGGTAGGAATTTGGGTAGGTTTAGAAATTAGAGGGGCAGGTTGGGGTGGACCGATTTAGTTTTCTGGGGCGGTCGTTCGGTCGGTTCGGACCGTTCGACTGCCCCACCAAAATAATTATAATTTTTATTTAATTTAATTGGGCCGTTTGCAACCCGATAGCAACAAACAAAATAACTCCGGAGACCCGGGTTTTGATGTTTGAAAAATAAGAGGGGCGTTTAGAAAACAACACGGCTTTGCAAACATGGTTTTTATGCGAACGATGCATGATGATGACGATGCAATGCACAAATCCAACGCGATTTTCTAGTAGTGGTTTTGCGGGATGCCACACAAACAACAGGTAATAGGATGTGTCCAAGGCAATATAGGGCTGCACGGTATATCACAGTTACGGAAACTAAAGCATCGCAACACAGATAGCAATAGATCAACAGGAGGGAATAAATACTATAAAAGTAAGATGGGTAGAAAGGGGGAGGTGCTCGCCTGAAAACATTGCCGAAGGTTCAACCGAAGATCGGGGCGAAGCTCACATCAACTCAACGGCCTTATCCGCGAAGAAGCAAAACACTAGAATAACACCGGATGCAATATTTAATACAACGGCAGAAGATCGGCATGCTTATGATATGATGCATGGCATGGCAAAGGTTCGATGCAATTAGGTCATATTAAGCGGAACCGGGGTCCCGACAATTAATTAAATGGTTCAAGTGAATTAGCTACCCCGCAATTTAAATGTTGTTTTAACATGGAAAAAATAAGTTACCGGTTCGCTACACAAATTTAAATGAGGCCAATATGAGACTGGATTTGCCCGCATATGGGCCTCACATTTAATTATGAGGTGAATCTGCATAAGGCCCCCAAACCACACAACATGCATGCGAGTATGACAATTCAATATGCAACAAGTTGTTATTATATTATGAAATAGGGTTCTCGGATAAGAGGTCACACATTAGAGGGCCTCGACGAACTTGGGGTTCCGGGGTTCGGGGTCAGTCTCAGGGTTCAGGGTTCGACGAATCCGTTCTCGGCGGAAACGGCGTCCGGGAAGGAGAGCTTGTCATCCAGGGTCTCGGTGTCCGGGGTGAAGTACTCGGCGTCCTCGAGGAAGCACTTGTTGTATCCGTGTAGGGGATCATGTCGGTCCACGGGGTCGGCTTCGGGATTCGACGGTTATCTTGGCTTCCCATGAAGGCATCCTCGGTGCTCCGTGTCGAAAGCATCGGGGTCTCGACAAGGTTCACGATCTTCAGACTCCTGGACGGAGAACTTGGCGCGACGCCGGGAACGGGCTTCGGAATCCGGAAGGCGATCGGGGCGATTCCGAGGGTCTTGGTTTGGGCGTCCGAGGGAAGGGCTTGGCGTGCCGAGGGATCGGTCTTCGGATCGGGCTCCGGGATCGTTCTCCGGCCCGCGAAGGATGTCTTGTCGCCAACCATGGCACGGCATCGAACTGGTGGAGATCTTGTTGGAGGGGAACTTTGGAGACACACAGGTCCTCGGCTAACGGGTACGGTTGTTCTTGGCATTTGCGAGGTAGGTCTTGTCGGTCTCGCCTCGACGACCTTGGGGTGGTCCTGACCGGCCGCGATGCGGAGGAGTACCCAGCAGATACTGGCGTCGGCGGTCTCGGAGACGCGCAACTGCACTTGCATCAGCTTCCCGTCAGTCCTCTGGCGCCTGGGGGCCGTCTTGGCTCCGTCGCCGCCGCTCCCCGGCTGCCTACCTTGGGCGAGGCGGAGTACCTGAGCTCGAGCGCCTTCTTCAACTTGCTGTCGGCAGCGGAGGTGAGCGAGCGCGGGAGCGACGAGGTGTGGCGGAGGACACCGAGGAGGCGGAGGCGGGGAACGCGGGGCCGCCTGGGGATGGGGTGCTTGACGGCGGAGCTCGACGGCGCGGGGGTGGCCCGAGGCCGGCGAGGAGGTTGGCGGGCTCGGGGCACGCGGGCGGAGCTCGGGAAGGCCGGCGGGTCGCGGGCGCTGCCGGAGGCAGAGCTTGGAGAGGAGAGGGGTCGGAGCGGCTGGTCGGCAAGGGCGCCGACGCCGTAGGCGGGCGGGCGGAGCCGGAGGAGAGGGAGGGAGGAGGAGGATGGGGACGTCGGGGCGAGGCAGGTGGAGGATGCGACCGGCGGAGGGGAGGCGGCCTGGGCGGCTCGCGAAGGCGGGGAGGGTGGAGCAGGGGAGGCGGGCCCGGCCGGAGTCGGCGGCGGCGCGCCGGGAAGGAGGAGAGAGGCGGTGGACGCGCCGGCAGAGGGGAGAGGAGCGCGCGGTGGAAGGAGGCGAGCGGGGAGGAGGCGCCGATAGGGGTGGGGCCAGGTGGGCCAGGGGGAGAGGGCCCGGGGCGTGCTGCGTGTGGGGGCAAGTGGGGTGGGTTGGTTGGCTGTGGTGTGGCGTGGGTGTTGTGTGGCCAGGGTGTGTGCTGGGGGTGTGGGTGTGTAGGCAGGTGGAGAGAGGAAGGAGAGAGGGAGAGAGGAGGAGAGCCAAGTGGCGGCGTAGGATTGGTAGAGGGGAGGGAGAGGGTGAGGTGGCGGCATAGGATTGGGTGGGGTGATGTGGAGAGGGGTGAGGGTAGATTAGGTTGGGTAGACCAGGGATTTTTGGGTGGGCCGATTAAATTTCTGGGGGTGGTCGTTCGGGTCGAATCGGCCCGTTCGACTGCCCCCACTAAAATAATTAAAATATTTTGTTGGTTTAAAACAACGCTTTTGCAACTCGATAGCAACAAAACAAATTAATCCGGTGACCCGGGGTTTTTTGCGTTTGAATAAAGTCGGGGCGTTTAGGAAACAAAATAGGTTTTTCCGCAATTAGTTTGATGCAAGCAAATGCAAGACGATGACGATGCTCAAATGCAATGTGGCATGATGACATGAGCATGCTGTCATGATGATGCAATGCACAAAAACAACGCGATTTTCTAGTAGTGGTTTTGCGGGATGCCACAAGGGGCGCGTTGCTGCGGCGGCGGCTGGAGCTCGTCGGAGTTGCGGGCAGCGTCGGGCTCATGTGCGCAGCGACGAAGGGGACGACCAGGGTCGCCCTAGCAAAAACCAAAGGCATCAGCGTGTGTACGAGGGTCAGTCGAACGAGATGGTGTGAACCAGAAGCCAAGGGACGGTCGCATCTTACCATAATTGCTTGTCGGAGACTAGGGCGGTGTCGGGTGCTCGCCGTGTTTGACGAAGCCGACGCTCTGGGTCACGAGCAGATGAAATAAAGGTATGAGAAGAAGCGCACGAGTAAGGGGAGCATGGAAGTAAGAATCAGAGGGCACGTGGCGGACGGAGTTCACCGGATTACCTCGTCGGATTCCGTCGGGCAGCGAGTTTTCGAGCTGAAATACGAGCATCCTGGTGGCGGAAATGGGGTGGCAAGTGAGGGGAAATGCTCACGGTGGGGAGGGGTTTAAGTAGGCAGAGGCACAACGAGAATTACTTGTCGTATCAATGGAAATTAAGCCGTGCCATCAACGACAGTGAACGGCAGCGGCGACGGTGTCTGGCGCGGGATTTGGGGAAGAAGGTGTCGAGCTGGTGCGGGCCACTGTCAGCGGGTGCGGGTGAGAGAGAGGGGAGAGGTGGAAATGGCCGGGTGGGCTTGCTGGGCCTGTTCTGGAGTTGGGCCAAAAGGGCAGCGGCTGCTTTATTTTTTTCCTTTTGCCTTTTCTTTTTCTATTTGATTTTTCAGGAATCATTTTCAAACCCAAATTCAAATGAGTTTGATTTCAAATCTTCTCTAGATTTTTGTCGTGTGAAACTTGCACTTAAATGTGTGTCAAACACCACTGGTTTGTCCACTACACTTTGATCCTTTGAAAATAAAATAAAACCATGCCTCAATGATATATATAGATAATAGGTATAAAAATGGTTTTATTTGGAATTTTGATTTGGAAATTTTTGTGCAAGTCAAGAATGCTATGAATGTATGAATGAAATGCAAGATTTTGTAATTCATGAATTTTGGGATGTTACAAATCTAACCCCCTTAAGATGAATCTCGCCCTCGAGATTCGGATTGGCTAGAAAATAGGTGAGGGTGATCTTTCCAGAGGTCGTCTTCTCTTTCCCAAGTTGCTTCTTCTTCGGAGTGATAGTTCCACTGAACTTTGCAGAATTTGATAGTCTTGGTACGAGTAACTCTTTCTGCAGTCTCAAGAATCTTGATAGGTTTCTCCTCGTAGGTGAGATCACTCTCCAATTGAACCTCTTCCAAAGGTATAGTATCCTTCAAATAAGTTTCTTCCATCCCCGGATGGCATTTCTTCAACTGACTCACATGAAACACATTGTGAACAATAGACAGAGATTTGGGCAATTCAATCTCATAAGACACTTCTCCTTTGCGACTCAAAATCTTGAATGGTCCAACATATCTTGGTACCATTTTTCCTTTGACTCCAAATCTCTTCACACCACAAAGTGGTGAGACTCTAAGATAAGCTCTATCACCTACCTCATAGGTGACTTCTCTATTGTCACATCCCAAAATTTTCCAAATTTTGTAATGTGAAAAATAAATAAACAAAATAAATAATTGTTGAAATTTAGGGTGAAAAGAAACTTTTTGTTTCTAAATGGAAACTTAAAATCCCATCTTGATCAAACTTTGGTTAATGTTTGAATCCAACTAAATTCAAATCAAGTGGAATGCATTCTTCATAAATGCATCTAGAAATTTAAACACTTGGAAATAAACCCAAACCCTAAAAACCCTAATGGAAGGAAAACATTTCCAAGTTATATATAAGCCTATGGATTTTATCCACATAAAAATTGGTCAACAAACTTTTCAAAATGATCAAGAATGACAAATAGAAATATGATAAAACCATATGAATTGGTTTCACTTAACTTGGAGCCATAGATAAAACCTTATGAATTTAATAAGATAAGGAAATTGAATTTCCAAAGCTAATAAAGCACTTATCTAAAATCCATACCAATGGTGAGAAATTAATCCTAAAGATATTTAAAAGGATAAATAAATATCAAATAAGATTTTACAAATTGGAATCACCAAGTTTGGATCTATAAATAAAAAGATATGGATTTTATAAGATAAAGATAGAAATATTAAATGAGGAATATTTAAAGACCAAATTAAATCTTGGCCTAATCCATAAGAAAATGGAATGAATATAATCCAAATCCAAATAAAATAAAAGGATAAAGAGTTTTTCAAATAAAATAAAGTGGCATTAACCAAATTCTATTTCTATTTGAATAAAGATAAATCCCTAATAAGAATGATTAATTAAATCATGGGAAAATAGAATATGGAATTCACCCAAGTGGAATAAAAGTTATTTAAATAACTTAAATGGTATCAAAGAAATCAAATAAAAATTATGGAATTAAAACCCATATTTAATTTCATTAGAATAAAAAACAAATACCCAATTTAAATGATTAATAAATCATATTAAAAATATTCCAAATAATTCAAAGTGAATTATTTTACACACTATTAAATAAATAAACCTACTGAATAGGTTAGGTAAAAATATGGATTTCAAATAAAGTTTTAAAACACATTAAAACCTATTTGAATTAAAGACAAATATCTATTTATAAAACAAATAAAAGACCCTAAAAAGAATAAAATAATTATTCTAAATTTGACTTCAGAATGTATTATTAATCAGTATTTGAATACACACAAAGTTTGGTTGAAGTTTGAAATCAAATTGTGGTTTGAAAAGTTTAAACAAAATCAAAACAGATAAATAGAAAAAGAAAAGGGAAAAACAATGAGTACAAAAAAATGATACAAAGCCAGCCCAGCCCAGCAAAGCCCAACTAGCCCAGGCACTCCCCTCCTCACGCCGAATCGTTTTCACCGTAAACTAGACCACGCATCACCGACTGCACCCCACCCTTTTCTTTCTCTCTCACGCTGACGAAGCGGCCCCACTCGTCAGTCGTCTTCCTCACCCGCCGTTGACCACGCCCGGCCGTTTCTGCCGTTGAAAGCTCGAGTTAATTCGAGTTAACGCTGCAGCGAATCCGCCCCGCGACCGTGCCCTCTTAACTGCCTCGCTTCCCTCTCCATTTTCCCTCAGACCCCATGCCACCGGAGCCACCAGGCTGCCTCGAATCGACTTTGCACCGCCGCGGCCCCGACAACCTTCCGGCGACGATTCCGGCCAGACACCGTTGCCCCTTGCCTTGTAGACCCCACGAGCGTGTTCCCCAGTGTCCCCCGCATCCGCCAGCACCTTCCCCTTGCCCGCTCGCGCCCCAGAAGTTCGACAGCAACGACACCTTCTCGCCACCGCCGTCTGCAACGTCTCCGGTGAGCCCTAGCGTCTGAACCCGCGCTCGCCTTGTACTCTAGTTCAAGCTATCTTGATATCCATCACCTTGTGCATCCCCTGATACTCGCCATCCACTCACGCATGATATGTAGGATCACCTTCGACGACGACAGCAAGCGCCAGACGCCGACGACCACTACGGCGAGGAATCGCCAGTGACCCCGTGCACCCCTATCCCTACAGAGACCACGTTGAGCTTCAGCAACACTCTGCGAACCTGGTGAGCCACCTCATCCTCTCCTCGCTTCAGAAGCGCCGCAGCCGCTTAGCAGAGCTGCCATCACAGAAGCCGCAGCGCCGCCACTTTCTGGTAGAGTCGATTAGGGCCATGCGATTTAAATCGGACAGATGCGATAGAATCTAACACGAAGGGATATAGACAGATTTGTGCCGTGCGATGTTAAGTTGATCCTGCGGTCCATGTTAGCCGATCCACGCGAACCGTTTTCGGCCAATCAAAACATTCCACGTGGCCAGACTCTGGTTTTAAAAACTGAATTTGATCTATTGGATATGTAAACTTGCAAAATTCATAACTTTAATTGTACACGTTCAAAATTTTCAAACTTTATATCAATGGAATCAGCAAGACAAGTACTTTCCAACCATACACTTTGTTTATTGAATTTCTTCTGGTAAAATGGTTGTTTTTGTAGAAACTTGTGTAGGCATAATTTGAATATAAAATTCATTCTAAAATTATTTTTGTGATAAAACCTTTGGCAAATGGATTGTTTTGAACCTACTGACCATATAAACCAACTTCTGGTTTCAAAAACATATTTTGTGAAGCAAATGAATAAAACTTTGATTTAGAACATTTCTAGTCAAATAAAAATAGTGTTTATATGTTAAAAATGCTTTTGGAGGAAACCCTTTGGGAAATGTTTTTATTTAAACTCTCTGGCCCTAAATATAAGGTTTTATGATTTGAAAATATATTTAGTGAACCCTATAGATTATTACTTTGCTAAAAAGCGTTTTCAACCACATAAAATATTGATTTGGTTCAAAAATGGTTTATAGGTAAAATCTTTTGCAAATGGTTTTGACACTTTTATAAAATGACCAATAGGTGTTTTAGAATGTTTATAACCTATTAGAAACCACTTTTTCAAATAAAACAATCTTTAGCATGCTTGCATGCATTGCTTTGTTTTTATTATTTTATGTGATGTTTGCTTGAATGGTAGATTGAAATTGTGCCTTGCTTGATTGAATTGTAGTGGAATTTGAAGAGTGTGATCCTTGCAAGATCAAGGAGTGAACTTATATTCTCTACCAAAAAGGCAAGTGATGCTTCATACTTTTGTCCCATTATTTTCACTATGCTTTAGTGATATTTCTAAGTAGGACTTGCATGGAATTTTTGCTAAGTATAAACTATGCCACGGGTAATCCTAGTAGATGAAACCTTAGTAGAAATTTCCTAAGTTAAGATTCCTACTACTATCATGCTTAGCTTAGCTAGTAGAAAACAAGGGTGGATTATATTCATGCTATGTAATATTTCTAAGTCAAGGACTTGTGTTTTGTTTAATAAAACAATTAAGTGAATGAAACACCTGGGTGGAATGGAAGGAATGGTTTGTGTTGAGTGGTTATACAAGGCCCATTTCTATGGTTTAACTTGTGTATCTCACTTGTGGAATGCCACCCAGGAACAAAGAGATTTGAGATGTCAAATGTTGAGAAGCTTCAAGTGCAGCCACTTGGCATTATGGGCTCTGCCTGGATCATATAGGTTGCAATAACTTAGCCAAATGGACAGTTGGTGGTAGGGGATGATAGGTTGGAACGCGTACATTCTGGTCTAAGGGAAGGCTTCTGAAAGATCTTGTCTTGGTGAAACCAAGTCTTGTGGGGAAAGTGCACCACCTATGCAGAGTGAAAAATCTAAGTACTTAGCCATGTCCCTGGCAAAGGACAATTTGAGCATCAAGACATGGAAGCTATCAAGAATCTCCTCATCCCAATTTCTAAGTTAAAAACTTGTGGATGAACAAGGGTTGAAGGATCACCAATTTCTATTGGGAGATGCCTTGGGTGATTTTTAACAAACAAAAACTTAGTGTTTTTCCAAAGATAAGGAAAATCTATTTTGAGCAAAGCAAGCCTAAGCTCCACTTAGCCAAATGCATATAGATGATAGACTCCACTATACTACCATAGTATCACTTGCCAATACAATTCAAATGTATTGACCCTTGTGGCTGTAACTTATTATGTTGCAGGTTTGTTTGTTGTTAGTGAAGTTTGTTGATTAGGATTATAAGTCTACAACCAACATGATTGCCTGTGGCGCTTTGAAGATGAAGGACCCCATGCTATAGCTATTTCTGCTGCATTGTAAAGAGATAGCCAAATGAGCTATGTAAGATGTAATAAATTATTTTATTCCTGGTTATAAAGTTGTATTATGACCTTTGTTTTTTGATATTACATCTTAACTGTGGATGCTAGCTATTGATCCAGGGACTATCATTATAAACACAGGGATCTCTACCTTATTAAAGGTTGGGACCTCTACATCTATGCTTTGGATCTGCATAGCTCTTATGTCAAGACTGTGCTATCTTTAATTTGTCCCTTACTAATTTGACTTTCTCTTCAGCTTCCTTGATCATTTCTGGTCCGAATAAATTTCTTTCTCCAACACCACTCCATAGAAATGGCGTAGTACACTTTCTTCCATAGAGAAATTCAAACGGTGCCATCTCAATACTGGCTTGATAGTTGTTATTGTAAGAGAATTCTGCGTAAGGCAGACTTTCATCCCAACTAGCACCATAGTCTAGGGCACATGCCCTCAACATATCCTCCAAAATCTGATTGGTCCTTTTTGTCTGTCCATCAGTCTGGGGGTGAAAAGCTGTGCTGAACTCTAACCTTGTTCCCAATGACTCATGCAGTTGTCGCCAAAAATGCGAGGTGAACTGAGTTCCTCTATCAGACACAATACTCTTGGGTACTCAATGCATACATACAATCATGTTCATGTAGATCTTGGCTAACTTAGCACTTGTATAGGTTGTCTTCACAGGTATGAAATGAGCCACTTTAGTTAGGCGATCTACCACAACCCAAATGGAATCATATCCAGATCTAGTTCTTGGCAGTTCGGTGATAAAATCCATACCAATCTTATCCCACTTCCAACCAGGAATAGGAAGTGGTTGTAATACCCTGCTGGTTTCTGATGTCCCGCCTTCACTCGGCTACACACATCACACAAGGCAATATGCTCTGCAATATCTTTCTTGAGGTTGTTCCACCAAAATGTTTCCTTCACATCCATGTACATTTTGTAGGGTTCGTAGCATAGAAAACAAAAAATTTCCTACGATGTGAACTATATACCAAGATCTATCTACTAGATACAAACAACGGGCGGATGTATATCCGTAGAGAACATACCATTGAAGACCGACATAGCTTAACGAGTTCAACTCGTGGTTGATGTAGACGATCTCTTACCGATCTCAAGATCGAGAGGAAGTCCTAGCGCCGCAAATTAGCAGCGCATCCGTGCTCGCACACACGTTCGAGGCACCGAGCAACCTCCGCCTCCTCGCTCTAGCGATGCAGCGGAAGCACAACTCTTTCTTGCCGAATAGCCACCGGGAACAAGTATCTCGCTAGTCCGAGACCATGGGGGATAAATTCTAGAGGGGGAGAGAGATCCTTCACGAGGAGGTGTGAGAGACAAGTGAGGAGGGGGGCTCCTTTTATAGGAGGAGGGGGCACCCAAGGGGTGGATGGGGCTGCCCCCTCCCCTCCTTCATTCATGTGGGTGGACACTCCACTCACAAAATGCCCTTTAAAATCCCTCCACTCAAAAGTCCACTCAAATTCCCATTAAATTTCCACCAAATTTAATGCAAACTCTCATTAAATAAAACTCTTTTATTTTATTCAGAATTTTGTCAATTACTTTAATGACAAACATTCACAAATAACCCCTTGCTAGAATTCTATTTCGCATGCATAACCACTTTATGCAATTTCACCCGAAAACCTGTTTCGGTATCTAGTGAAATAAATTCCCGCGCTTGTTCATTCTTTCGGCATGAAACATTTGCTCCAATTGGATGTCGGTGTCTCTTAAGTGTGTCACCCTACGGTTCGTGAATAATGCGGACATGACCGAGACCCCTCTCGGATCAATAATCGAAGCGGATCCGAGACCCATACGACTCCCACACATTCAACAATGACTTTCTTGTGATCGTCTAACCTTTTACGCTAGTATCTTAATCCTTTGTTTCACGATATATTACATGTCCGAGATTCGATCATCGGTATCTCCATACCTAGTTTGATCTCGACATGCACTCTTTTCTCGTTCGTGATATAACATTCTAGTGATCAAATCACTTGCTTGCAAGCTAATCAATGTGATATCACCGAGAGGGCCCAGAGTATATCTATCCGTCATCGGGATGAACAAATTCCACTCTCGATCCATGAGCCTCAACATAACACTTTATTAGTTCTCAATCCATCTTTATAATCACCTCATTACGGTGTGACGTTTGATGTTATCAAGAAACTCTTCCTGTTAGTGATTGACATGATCTCATGGTCTAAGGATTAGGATCACTTCGTAAGTTGTTATAGCAATATAAACTCAATGACTTTGATCGTAATGCTATACTTCGGATGAATGTTCATCACACCATTACACTAATGTTGTGATCCCGTTATTAACAACATCCAATGTCCATGATCAGGAAACCTTGATCATCTTGTTAATCAACGAGCTAGTTTATGAGAGAGGCATAACTAGGAACTTTCTGTTTGTTTATTAAACACACATGTATTAACGTTTCCGTATTAATACAATTATAGCATGAAAAATAAAAATCTATCATATACTTGGAATAGACATAATAAACACTTTATTATTGCCTCTCAGGGCATATTCCCTTCAGTCTCCCACTTGCCCTAGAGACAACAATCTAGTTACATAGTGATAAATCTAACACCCATTGAGTTCTGGTGTTGATCATGTTTTGCTCTAGGGAGAGTTTTAGTCAACGGATCTGCTACATTGAGATCCGTATGTACTTTACAAATCTTTATATCTCCATCCTTGACATGCTCGCGGATGGAGTGAAACCGGCGCTTAATATGCTTGGAATGCTTGTGAGACCTTGGCTCTTTGGCATTGGCAATGGCACCATTGTTGTCACAATAGATCACCATTGGGTCCAACGCGTTTGCCACCACTCCTAGTTCGGATATGAACTCCTTCATCCAAATCGCTTCGAGCCGCTCAAGCAAAGAACATATTCGGCCTCCGTTGTTGATCCCGCTACCACAAGGTTGTTTGGAGCTCCTCCAACTAACCGCCCGCCATTCATGAGAAATACGATCCGGATTAAGACTTAGAGTCATCCGGATCGGTGTCAAAGCTAGCGTCGACATAACACTTAGCGACGAGCTCTTCTTCACCTCAGATACAAGAAACATATCCTTAGTTCTTCGTAAGTACTTAAGGATATTCTTGACCGCTATCCGATGTTCAACTCGGATCCGATTGGTACCTACTATTCAAACTAATAGCATGTGCCACATCCGTCTTATACATAGCATGGCGTACATTATAGAGCCTATGGTCAAGCATAGGGACTTTGTCCATTATCTCTTTCTTCCGCCAAGCCGGACTTTGAGTCTTACTCAATGTCTTGCCTTGCAACATAGGTAAGAACCCCTTCTTACTTCGTCCATTTTAAACTTCTTTAAAATCTTATCAAGGTATGTACTTTATGATAGCCCTATTAGGCGCCTAGATCTATCTCTATAGATCTTTATGCCTAATATGTATGACGCTCACCTAGGTCCTTCATTGAAAATTTGTTTAGATAACTTTTAACACTGTTTAAAAGATCTATATCATTTCCGATCAATAATATGTCATCCACATATAATATCAGAAATGCCACATTGCTCCCACTCACTTTCTTGTAAATACAAGCTTCTCCATAAGTTTGGACAAATCCAAACTCTTTGATCACCTCATCAAAGCGGAGATTCCAACTTCGTGATGCTTGCTTCAATCCATAGATGGATCGCTGAAGCTTGCACACCTTGTCAGCATCCTTAGGATCGACAAAACCCTTTGGTTGTATCATATACAACTCTTCTTCAATATTACCATTGAGAAACGCGGTTTTGACATCCATCTTCCATATCTCATAAGCAATTGCTAACATAATCCTAACTGACTTTAGCATCGCTACGGGAGAGAAAGTCTCATCGTAGTCAACTCCTTGAATTTGTCAAAACCCCTTTGCGACAAGTCGAGCTTTATAGACGGTCACATTACCATCAAGATCGCTTTTCCTTTTGAAAATCCATTTGTTCTCCACGGCCTTTCGTCGTGAGGTAATTCCACCAAGTTCCAAACTTGATTTTCATACATGGATTCCATCTCGGATTTCATGGCTTCTAACCATTTGTTGAACCGGGATCATCATCGCTTCTTCATACGTCGCAGGTCATCATTTTCATCAACCATGAAATTCATGACAGATTTCCGTGACAGCTCGGAGATGCACGCGTCTGTTTGACCTGCGAGGTTCGGTAGTACTCTCTTCGGAGTTTCATGATCATTATCATTAGTTCCTCTTCAACAGGTGGAGCCAACTCCGAACAACTTCCGGCCAAGGCTACTCGCCATACTTTGAAGAGAAGGTTCCACAACCTCTTCGGGTTCTACCTTCCGACTACTCACACCTTTCGCGAGAAACTCTTTCTCTAGAAAGGATCCATTCTTGGCAACAAAAACCTTGCCCTCGGATTTGTGATAGAAGGAATACTCAATAGTTTCTTTAGGGTATCCTATGAAGACGCATTTTTCCGCTTTGGGTTCGAGTTTATCCGGTTGAAGTTTCTTCACATAAACATTGCATCCCCAAACTTTAAGAAATGACAGCTTAGGTTTGTTTCCAAACCACAATTCATATTGTGTCTTTTCAACGGATTTAGATGGTGCCCGATTTAAAGTGAATGCAGCAGTTTCTAGTGCATAACCCCAAAATGACAACGGCAAGTCCGTCAGAGACATCATAGATCGAACCATATCTAATAAAGTACGATTACGACGTTCCGACACACCATTTTGCTGTGGTGTTCCGGCAGGTGTGAGTTGTTAAACAATTCCACACTCTTTCATGTGAGTGCTAAACTCAGTAACTTAGATACTCACCTCCACTCGGACCGTAGAAATTTGATCTTTCTATTACGATGATTTTCCACTTCATTCAAATTCCTTGAACTTTTCAAAGGTTTCGACTTGTGTTTCATCAAGTAGATATAACCGTATCTACTCAAATCATCCGTGAAAGTAACAAAATAACGATATCCACCTCACATTACACGCATTGGACCACATACATCGAATGTATGATTTCCAATCTGTCGCCCATTCCATTGAACCGAAAACGCGTTTCTAGCCATCTTTCCCATAAGGCATGGCTCACATGTATCAAATGATTCATAATCAAGTGATTCCAAAAGTCCATCCGAATGGAGCTTCTTCATGCTTAACGCCAATATGACCTAGACGGCAAAGGCCACATATATGCGGATATATCATCATTAAGTTTAATCCTTTTATCATCAACATTATGAATATGTGTAACATTATCATCGAGATCTAATATAAATAAACCATTCATCATCGGTGCATGACCATAAAAGATTTCATTCATATAAATGGAACAACCATTGTTCTCGGATTTAAATAAATAACCACTTCGCATCAAACACGATCCAGATACAATGTTCATGCTCAGTGCAGGCACCAGATAACATTTATTCAAGTTTATAACTAATCCCGACGGCAAGTGGAGAGGCAGCGTTCCGACGGCGATCACATCAACGCTTGATCCATTGCCGACACGCATCTTGACCTCACCCCTTACTAGCGGTCGCTTGTTCCACAGCCCCTGATTCGAGTTACAAATATTAGCAACTAAACCGATATCAAATACCGAGGTGCTACTGCGAGCACTAGTCTAGTACACATCAATAACATGTATATCATATATACCTTTGTTTGCCTTGCCGGCCTTCTTGTCTGCCAGATACTTGGGGCAGTTGCGCTTCCGGTGGCGATCCTTACAATAGTAGCACTTTTCGGAATCGGACTTAGGTCCAACTCGGGGTTTCTTTTTTCAGCGGCAACAGGCTTGCCGCCCTTACTTCCCTTCCGTTTTCCCTTCTTGTCTTTCTTGAAACCAGTGTTCCTATTGATCATCAACACTTGATGTTCCTTTTTTATCTCCACTTCTGCAGTTTTAAGCATTGACAGAAGCTCGGGGAGAGACTTCTTCATGCCTTGCATATTATAGTTCATCACGAAGCTCTTATAGCTAGGTGGCAGAGACTGCAGAACACGATGGATGCCTAAGTCAATGGGAATCGTATTCCCAAGGACACAAGCTTATCGGCGTAACCCGACATCTTGAGTACATGCTCACTAACGGAGTTGTGCTCTTCCATCATGCATCTAAAGAACTTTTCTGAAGCGTTGTAGCTCTCTACAGCAGCATGTGTGTCGAAAATCATTTTCAACTCACCCATTGTATCAAATGCATTGCCGTTTTCGAAACGCTTTCGAAGTTCCGGCTCTAGCCCATACAATATGCCGCAATGAACTAAGTTGTGGTCCTCCTGACGAGTCTGATAGACATTCTTCTCCTCGTCAGGGGCATCATCAAAAGGTGGGGGGCCTAATGACGCTTCTAGCACATATTGCTTTTGTGCAGCAGAGAGGAGAATCCTCAAATTCATGGCCCATTCGGTAAAGTTGCTACCGTTCGTTGCTAGTTTATCTTTCTCCATGAACACATTGAAATTAAAAGCAGGTGGTGCCATCTACAACAGAATTTGTAAAGTTTAGACTAAGTGTATGATAGATTGAGTTCAACTAATCGAATGAACTCCCACTCAAAAACGACATCCCTCGTGCCTTTTTGGTGATTACATGAACCAAATCCACTACACCAAGTCCGATCATCACGTGAGTCGGTATAGCTTCAAAGGCGAGCATCAAATGGGCATCATATCAACTATATGACTCATGCTTAACCTTTCGGTCCGTGTTCCGAGGCCATGTCTGTACATGCTAGGCTCGCCAAGTTAGAACCTTAGTATTCGCGTGTGTAACTGTTTTACACCCGAAATATGGTCGTGGATCCAAGAACACCCGATCATCACGTGATGTCTTGGAGCGACGAAAACATAATCGGTGCATACTAAAGGAAGAACACATTCTTATCTTGATATTTAAATGAGGGATCATCTTATTATGCTAACAAAGCGCTAAACTGAAGGGATTCGCAGCATAGTAAATCAAAATTTTCTACGGATGCGAACAGAGGGAAAGCCAAGATCTAATCTAGGAGATGCAATCAACAAGAGCGATTGGATTAGATCTTCATACCCTTGAAGATTCGCACAGCGGAACGTTCGTTGGAACGTGGGTGATGTAGTCGTACTCGCTTCTCCTCCTCCTCGCGGTCCGATCCGATCTAGCACCACAAGTGGCGGTGCCTCCGTGAGATGCACACGTGCAGCACCTCGACGTCTCCTCCTTCCTCGGACCAGCAAGTATGGTGGAGAGAGAGATTGGATCTACAGCACGACGGCGTGGTGTATATGGTGGAGAATTTCCTGCAGGCTTCGCCTACAAACAATCGGGAGGAGAGAGGAAGGCGGCAGGCTACTAGGGTTGGAGGCAAGGTGTGGGGAGGCGCACTGACCTCTATTTATAGAGGGCGGCCAGCCTTGCCCCTCCTCCAAGCCTTGGGCGGCCAAGGGAGGGAGTGGGGCAGGACTCTCCTCCTTCTAGAAATTCTATCCCTAGTTTAAACGATTTAAACCCTATAGAATCGGCTGGGCCCTATGGGGCCTTGTGCCCCTGCCCAATGCGTCCAGGACACTCCCTCATAGGCCCATGCCCCCTCCCGGAAGGTGGGGCCACGTTGGTCCCCTTCCGGAAGGTTCTAGAAGCTTCGGTACAATACCGATTAACCCGGAAAAATTCGAACTCCAAAATCAGATGCCTTATATGAATCTTATTCTCCTGACCTCTGGAACCTCTCGTGATGTCCGGATCCCATCCGAGACTCAACAAAAATTCATAAACCAATTATCCAATCTATCCTAGCGTCGAGACACGTTAAGTGTGTGACCCTGCGGGTTCGAGAATATGCGTACATGATCTTCTATCAATAATCAACAGTGGGTGCAGGCACCCATATTGACTCCCACACATTCATCGATGATCATATCGGATGAACCACGATGCCGATTCAATCAATCCCATATATATTCCCTTCGTCTCGCGATATTTTACTTGCCCGAGATTCGATCGTCGATGCATCATACCTAGTTCAATCTCGCTCACAAGAAGTACTTTACTCGTTCCGTAATCCGATATCACTTTGTGATTAACTCCTTAACCACATGCTTGCAAGCGGTGTTGATATCGATTACCGAGTGGGCCCGAAGTATATCTCTCCGACTTGGGAGGGACAAATTCCATCTCGATACATACAACCCACCAGATACTTTCCGATCACCTGAGAGACACCTTTATGATCACCCTCTCATAGGATGATGTTTGATGACCTCAAAGCTTTATTCCGATACCAGGGAGTTGTATTATCTCATGGTCTAAGGAATACAATATTTGACATAGGAAAAGCTTCGCAAAGATGAACACGATGAAACGATCTAATTGCTTTGCTTAGTTTGGGTCTGTCCATCATATCATTCTCCAATGATATGATCTCATCATCAATTGACAACTCATGTCTATGGTTAGGAAACCTTAACCATCATTGATCAATGAGCCAGTCCATAGAGGCGTACTAGGGACACGGTGTTGTTTACAAACCACACAAGTATTAAAGTTTCCGCTTAATACAATTCTAGCATGGAATATAAACTTTATCATGAACAAGAATTATAATAATAACATCTTTATTATTGCCTCTAGGGCATAATTCCAACAGTCCCCCACTTGCACTAGAGTCAATAATCTAGTTTACATTTGGCAACAATCTCACACCCATGGCACTGACGTGCTGATCATGTTTTACACGTGGAAGAGGTTTAGTCAATGGATCTGCGACATTCAGATCTGTATGTACTTTGCTAATCTTCAGATCTCCATCTGCTATATAATCTCGGATTACATGAAACTTGCGGTTGAAATGCTTGGTCTTTGGATGATATCTTGGTTCCTTAGCAAGTGCTATGGCGCCAGTGTTGTCACACAATATCTCTAGTGGGTCCAATGCACTTGGAACCACGCCAAGCTCAGTGATGAAGTTTCTGATCCAAACTCCTTCACTTGATGCTTCTGAAGTAGCCATGTATTCCGCTTCCACTGTAGATCCCGCGATCACGCTTTGCTTGCAGCTTCTCCAGCTCACAGCTCCTCCATTCAAAATATAAACGTATCCTGTCTGAGATTTGGAATCATCCTTGTCGGTGTCAAAACTAGCATCGACGTAACCTTTTACGACAAGCCGTTCATCACCCCCATAGACTAAGAACATTTCTTTAGTCCTATTCAGGTACTTTAGGATGTTCTTCACGGCTGTCCGAGGTTCCACTCTGGATCACTTTGATATCTGCTCGTCAAACTAAGAGCATTGGACACATCCGGTCTAGTACACAACATGGCATACATGATGGAACCTATGGCGAGGCATAAGGCACTTTGCTCATAGCTTCCCTATCATTTACCGTGGTGGACACCGAGCCTTGCTCAATATCTTACGACAACATAGGCCTTTGAACCTTTCTTTGCCTTATCCATTCTAAACCTTTTCGTAACTTTGTCTAGGTATGTACTCGCTTAAAGCTATCGAGCGTCTTTGTCTATCTCTATAGATTTTGATGCCCAATATATAAGCAGCTTCACCTAGGTCTTTCATTGAAAAACACTTGTTCAAATAACTCTTCACATCGTTAAGCATGTTGATGTCATTTCCAATAATCAATATGTCATCCACATATAGAACCAGAACGCCATCGAGCTCCCACTCACTTTCTTGTAGATGCAAGCTTGTAGCAATTTGGAACAAATCCAAAGCTCTTGATCACTTGATCAAAACGAAGGTTCCAACTCCGAGATGCTTGCTTGATCCATAAATGGAACGTGAAGTTTGCATACTTTATCAACATCCTTAGGATCGACAAAACCTTCGGGTTGCATCATATACAACTCTTCATCAATGTTGCCATTGAGGAAAGCGATCTTGACATCCATCGCCATATTTCATAATCATGAAACGCAACAATTGCTAATAAAATCCGAATGGACTTAAACATCGCTACGGAGAGAAAGTCTCGTAGTCAACACCTTGAACTTGTCAAAACCTTTCGCGACAAGCCGTGCTTTATACGGTAACATTACCATCCGTCCGTTTCTTCTTGAAGATCCATTTGCACTCAACGGCCTTTCGGTCGCTAGGAGGTCCACCAAAGTCCATACTTGGTTTTCGCTCATGGATCCCAATTGGATTTCATGGCTTCTAGCCATTTCTCGTAGTCTGGGCTCATCATCGCTTCCTCATAGTTCGTAGGTTCACCGCCTTCTACTAGCAAGACAGTCAAGACAGGTTCGTACCACTCGGAGGGGCACGACCTTGTCGACTGCGACGCTCAAGATGCTTGACATCGTCCAAGCTTCATGATCCTTATCATTAGCTTCCTCTATTGTTGGTGCAAAGTGACCTGGAACAATTTCAGTGCGCCACTCTCCAATTCAAGAGATGGTTCAATAACCTCGTCAAGCTCTACTTTCCTCCCACTCACTTCTTTCGAGATAAACTCCTTCTCAAGAAAGGAACCGTTCTTTGTGACAAACACTTTGCATTCGGTTCTGTGATAGAAGGTATACCCAATAGTTTCCTTAGGGTATCCTATGAAGACGCATTTCTCCGCTTTGGGTTCGAGCTTGTCCGGCATCAACTTCTTGACGTAAGCTTCGCATCCCCAAACTTTAAGAAACGACAACTTAGGTTTAGCACCAAACCACAGTTCATACGGTGTCGTCTCAACGGATTTAGATGGAGCCCTATTTAAAGTGAATGCAGCGGTTTCTAATGCATAACCCCAAAATGATAACGGCAAATCAGTAAGAGACATCATTGATCGGACCATATCTAATAGGGTTCGATTCCATGCTCGTACACACCATTGCGCTGTGGTGTTCCGGGTGGCGTGAGTTGTGAAACGATTCCACTTGCTTTAAGATGCGTGAGAAAATCATAACTCAAATATTCACCTCCACGATCAGATCGTAGAAACTTAATCTTTCTGTTACGATGGTTCTCCACTTCATTCTGAAATTCCTTGAACTTTTCAAATGTTTTAGATTTATGTTTCATTAAATAGATATACCCATATCTACTTAAGTCATATGTAAAAGTGAGGAAATAGCGATATCCACCGCGCGTCGAAATACTCATCGGTCCGCATACATCGGTATGTATGATTTCCAACAAGTCCGTTGCTCGCTCCATCATACCGGAGAACGGGGTTTTGATCATCTTGCCCATGAGGCATGGTTCGCATGTGTCAAATGATTCAAAATCAAGAGACTCCAAAAGTCCATCAGAATGGAGTTTCTTCATGCGCTTTACACCAATATGACCTAGACGACAGTGCCACAAATAAGTAGTATTATCACTATCTACTTTGCATCTCTTAGCCTCAATGTTATGGATGTGTGTTTCATCCCTTTCGAGATTTAGAAGAAATAAACCATTCACAAGAGGTGCATGACCATAAAAGATGTTACTCATATAAATAGAAAAACCATTATTCTCTGATTTAAATGAATAACCGTCTTGCAATAAACACGATCCAGAAATAATGTTCATGCTCAACGCAGGCACATAATAACATTTATTAAGGTTTAAAACTAATCCCGAAGGTAAAACTAAGGAGAGGCGTCTTGACGGCCATCACATCAACTCTTGATCTGTTGCCAACGCATCGTCACCTCATCCTCGCAAGCCGCCGCCTATTCCGTAGCTCTGTTTGAGTTACAAATATTAGCAACCGAACCGTATCAAATACCCAGCACTACAACAAGGGCTAGTAAGGAAAACATCAATAACATGTATATCTAATATACCTTTGATGGTGCCAGCCTTCTTGTCGCTAAGTACTTCGGACGATTAAGCTTCCAAAGGACCCTTGTCCTTGCAATAGAAGCACTCAGTGTCCGGCTTGGGACCAGACCTGAGCTTCTTCTCAGCAGGGGCATTGCGCTTGCCGCCGCCCTTCTTGAAGGGCTTCTTTCCACCCTTACCTTTCTTAAAGGAGGACTTGTTGACCATCAACACATGATTATCCTTTTTGATGTCCACTTCCGCGGCCTTCAGCTTTGCGAAGAGCTCGGTGATCATATCCGTGGAACCAATCTGATTATGAGTCACTACAAAACTTTTGTAGCTGGGAGGGAGCGATTGCAGAACTCTGTCAATCTTGAGCTCCTCTGGAATCGTGCATTCCAGTTGCTCAAGGCGTTGAGTGTAGCCGACATTTTTATGGCGTGCTCACTAACGGAACTCCCTTCCTCCATCTTGCAGTTAAAGAACTTCTCAGAGATCTCATATCTCTCAGAACGGGCTTGAGTCTGAAACATGGTTTTCAGCTCCTCGAGAATCTCAAAGGGCCCGGGATAGGTTTCAAAACGATTTTGAAGTTCCGGTTCCATAGCAAACAACATGGTGCTCTTAATCACACCATAATCATCTTTGCGCGACTGATAGACAGCTTTCTCATCGGTAGCTTGATTGCGAGGGGTCACCTAACGCTTTCCCAAGGACATAGTCCTTTTGACCGCCAGATAGGATGATTCTTAGATTGCGGAACCAATTGGTGAAGTTAGACCCATTGTTTCTAAGCTTTTCCTTCTCAGCAAAACGTTGAAGTTGAAGTTGTACTTGGCCATGTGATCTACAGTATTTGCAATTACAATTTAGACTATGTTCATGATAAATAGTTCAACTTAATCAAATTACTAGATGAACTCCCACTAAATTCAACATCCCTCAAGTTTTTTAGTGAACACAATCCAAATTCACCACACCTAATCCGATCATCACGAGAAGAGATTTGGTTTCAATGGTGGACAACAAAGTGTCGATCATATTATTCATATGACTCATGCTTAACCTTTCGGTTCTTGTGTTCCGAGGCCATGTCTGTACATGCTAGGCTCGTCAAGCTAGACCCAAGTATTTCCGCGTGTGCAAAAACTGGCTTGCACCCGTTGTATGTGAGCGTAGAGTCTATAGCACCCGATCATCACGTGATGCTTGGACACGACGAACTTTCGCAACGATGCATACTTGGGGAGAACACAGTTTTTATCTTGATCTTTAAGTGAGGAATCATCTTATAATGCCGCGATCTAAGCATAATAAGATACATAAAAGGATAAACATCACATGCATATAACTTTATGTGACATGGTATAGCCAATCTTCGCGCAATGATCTCCATCTTGTGCGTTCCGGCATGATCTCCATCACTCCACCATGATTGCCTCCACCACGAATAGCAATTACAACTATTGCTAACTACTTAGCGATAAAGTGAAACTATTACATGGCGTATAAGAAGTTGACACACAGGTCATACACAATTATAAAGACAACCATATGGCTCCTGCCGGTTGTGTACTCATCGACATGCAAGTCGTGAAACATTACAAAACATGATCATCGCATACAATATACACATCACATCTCGGGCCATACCATATCACAGAAAACACTCCCTGCAAAAACAAGTTAGACGCCTCTACTTTGTTGTTGCATGTTTTACGTGGCTTATGGGAGTAGATGCTAAGAACGATTCTTACCTACGGAAAGACACAACGGTGATATTATGGTTGCCAAACTCCGGTGTTAATCCCATGACAACTATAGTGAGAGAAACTGACATCCACCAGCGCATGTGTGGAACAAGCCACACGTCAAGTGCGGAGCCGGTCTCGCGAACGACGTCGCGTAAGGTTGGCCTGGACCGCTTCAATCTCACTATCCCGCGTCATAAGAAGAACACAAACAAGAGGCTTGCAACAGAAAACATCAACGCCCGCAACAACCATGTTGCGTTCTACTCGTGAAACACATCTACGCATAGATCTAGCTCTGATACCACTGAAGGGATTCGCGGCATAGTAAATCAAAAATTTCTACGGATGAGAGCAGAGGGAAAGCCAAGATCTAATCTAGGAGATGCAATCAACGAGAGAGATTGGATTAGATCTTCATACCCTTGAAGATTCAAGCAGTGAACGTTCGTTGGAACGTGGGTGATGTAGTCGTACTCGCTTCTCCTCCTCGCGATCCGATCCGATCTAGAACCACAAGTGGCGGTGCCTCCGTGAGATGCACACGTGCAGCACCTCGACGTCTCCTCCTTCCTCGGACCAGCAAGTATGGTGGAGAAAGAGAGATTGGATCTACAGCACGACGGCGTGGTGTATATGGTGGAGAATTTCTGCTGCAGGGCTTCGCCTACAAACAGTCGGGAGGGAGAGAGGAAGGCGCCAGGGCTACTAGGGTTGGAGGCAAAGTGTAGGGGGGAGGGGGCGCACCAGCCCTCTATTTATAGAGGGGGGGCGGCCAGCCCTTGCCCCTCCTCCAAGCCTTGGGCCGGCGGCCAAGGGAGGGAGGAGTGGGGGGCAAGGACTCTCCCTCCTTCTAGAAATTCTATCCCTAGTTTAAACGATTTAAACCCTATAGAATCGGCTGGGCCCTATGGGGCCTTGTGCCCCTGGACCAATGCGTCCAGGACACTCCCTCATAGGCCCATGCCCCCTCCCGGAAGGTGGGGCCACGTTGGTCCCCTTCCGGAAGGTTCTAGAAGCTTCCGTACAATACCGATTAACCCGAACAATTCAACTCCAAAAACTGCACGCCTTATATGAATATTATTCTCTGACCTCTCCTAACCTCTCGTGATGTCCGGATCCCATCCGAGACTCAACAAAAATTACTAAACCAATTATCCAATCTATCCTAGCGTCGAGACACGTTAAGTGTGTGACCTGCGGGTTCGAGAATATGCGAGACATGATCTTCTATCAATAATCAACAATGGGTCCGGGCACCCATATTGACTCCCACACATTCATCGATGATCATATCGGATGAACCACGATGCCGATTCAATCAATCCCATATATATATTCCCTTCGTCTCGCGATATTTTACTTGCGAGATTCGATCGTCGGTGCCGTCATACCTAGTTCAATCTCGTTCACGGCAAGTACTTTACTGCCCGTAATCCGATATCACTTTGTGATTAACTCCTTAACCACATGCTTGCAAGCGGTGTTGATATCGATTCGAGTGGGCCCAAGTATATCTCTCCGACTTGGGAGGGACAAATTCCATCTCGATACATACAACCCAACAGATACTTTCCGATCACACGAGACACCTTTATGATCACCCTCTCATAGGATGACGTTTGATGACCTCAAAGCTTTCTTCCGATACCAGGGAGTTGTATTATCTCATGGTCTAAGGAATACAATATTTTACATAGGAAAAGCTTCGCAAAGATGAACACGATGAAACGATCTAATTGCTTTGCTTAGTTTGGGTCTGTCCATCATATCATTCTCCAATGATATGATCTCATCATCAATTGACAACTCATGTCTATGTTTAGGAAACCTTAACCATCATTGATCAATGAGCCAGTCCATAGGGGCGTACTAGGGACACGGTGTTGTTTACAAACCACACAAGTATTAAAGTTTCCGCTTAATACAATTCTAGCATGGAATATAAACTTTATCATGAACAAGAATTATAATAATAACATCTTTATTATTGCCTCTAGGGCATAATTCCAACATAAACAAGCAATATAAGATGTTATCAAACATCATATGTTTATTAGTGAAATTATATGGTTCCCGCAGATGATCTCTATCATGTGCATCGTGGTATGATCACTATCATACCTATATGTGTAAATCCAAGGTCTATGGATTTTACACGCTATGTGTGTTGTAAGAGTATCATCTCATACTTCTACTTACAACACTACCATATCATAACACTAGCCCAGCAACAATCTAAACTAGACGCCTCTAATTTATCCATTGCAAGTTTTACGTGGCTTAGGGCTTTCGAGATAGAACCGTTCTTACCTACGAACATGAACCACAACGAGGATAATCAAATTGTTGACAACTTGCTTGCAAAATAGATATTGACTATAGTAGGAGAGACAGACACCCGCTAGCCACTTATGCAAACTAGTTGCATGTCAAGCGTGGAACAGGTCTCATGTGCGAGGACATGTAAAGTTTGTCTGGGCCGCTTCATCCCACTATGCCACCAATATCCAAAATTACAACAAAGTAGCAACAACATGATCATCATCGCCCACATACTCATATGTGTACTACCCGTGTAAAGTATCTACGCATAGATCCGGCTCGATACCCTTTGTAGGGTTCGCAGCATAGAAAACAAAAATTTTCCTACGATGTGAACTATATACCAAGATCTATATATACTAGATACAAACAACGGGCGGATGTATATCCGTAGAGAACATACCCTTGAAGACCGACAAAGCTTAACGAGTTCAACTCGTGGTTGATGTAGACGATATCTTGCCGATCTCAAGATCGAGAGGAAGTCCTAGCGCCGCAAATTAGCAACGCATTCGTGCTCGCACACACGTTCGAGGCACCGAGCAACCTCCGCCTCCTCGCTCCAGCGATGCAGCGGAAGCACAACTCTTTCTTGCCGAATAGCCACCGGGAACATGTATCTCGCTAGTCCGAGACCATGGGGGATAAATTCTAGAGGGGGAGAGAGATCCTTCACGAGGAGGTGTGAGAGACAAGTGAGGAGGGGGGCTCCTTTTATAGGAGGAGGGGGGCACCCAAGGGGTGTAACACCCTCAGAATCGGCCCTATGCAAGTTTTAGCAAAATTCGCCAAACCCGCATAGAAACGATTCGACGGTGCCCACCAGGCACTTTCGTGCGGGTGGAAAAACAAAGTAATAACATTACACAACAGTCCTCGATGGGACCCACAGAACAGATATATACAACAGCGACTCAAAGAGTCAAGAATACAGATATACGGTACAAAGATCCAAATCACCTTGAAAAGAGGGAGCGTCCGACTACGGACAAGATGCAAATGGGGCTAAGAGCCCTGAAGAATAACCAATGGCGTCCATAACCCTGCCCAGGCCAAGCCGGAAGGGTAACCCTGCTAACGGCGTCGATCTCAAACCTGCTCAAACAAAAGGGGTGCCGACAAAGGGCAAAGGAAAAAGAAGGAGCGTCAGTACTGAGGCCAGTACACGGCGAGGCTAGAATTCGGCGGTCCTCGCCTACATAGGTATGGTGGACTGAGCGGCAGCGGCAGCATGCACTAAACAACCTATAGAGACTCGATACAACTGGCGGTTATCAGAGGGGGTGAGAATGACCTATCCGGATCCAACCTGAAGCTATCACCAAACAAACCCATCCTGGCGTTTCCCCCTCGAGACCAAACGAGGAAGTCAACCGAGGAACGCACACAGTTGGCAGTTTTACTTATTCAGTTATCGTTGCAGCAATTACTAGTCAGGTTTAGATACTCGTCCTGATAAAGTAAGCAGTGGGCACTTTTAGTTAATCATTCCGTTATAGTGGCAACACTTACTAGTCAGATTCAATTATCATGAGATAACCCCAAAACCCAGCAATTGTTGATACTTTTACTTAGCCATTCTGTTGTAGTGGAGCTGATTACTAATCATACCGGAAACAAGTCATTTTAGAACAGTAAACTTTAGTTATAGTTGTCTATGATCGAACATGCTCCAAGTCGTCCATAACCGCGGACACGGCTTCTCGAAAAGATTTAACCTGCGAGGTGCACCAAAGTATCCACAGCACTTGACCCTTTTGCGGATCGGTTAACATACACCCATCGGTATGTCGGCGGGGCCTAGGTCACGACGTTCCCAGACACAAAGCAAGCACGGGGGGCCACCCCACCGAGTCGACACCCGCAACGGAGTCGGCGGTCTCGAGCGGACTCGGGGTTTGGGTGGGCGCGATGGCGACAGCAAATCCCCAAACGGGGACTGTCGACACCGCGAAAACGTGTCCCGATCCTAAACAGTACAGTGTGCAGTACCTCGCACAATCGTAAATAAAGCAGTAAAGCATGGCATAAGTACAGGATAGTAAAAACACCTCAAACTAGTTTGTGGCCCCCAGTACAATACTTTGAAATCAGGTAATTATCAATGGGGGGCCCATATCTCCCCACCTGTGGTTAGCGCGCTCGATCTCGGAACAGGTGTCAAGAACTCGGGTCCTACGGGACACAAGTGGGCGGTCGGAAACCAAATCTTACCTATCACCCACCGATGCCTCTGCTTAATTCAATTTTAGTTGTTAAACAGGAATTAAAGTGAACAATAATTAAAACCATGATCATCTCCAACGTCAACATGCGGCGATTCTCCAACAAGGTGATACTTGACGACAAGCAAAACACTTGAGCAAGCGACTACGCCACGCGGGTCCAACTATCTACCAAACAACAGGTAATAGGATGTGTCCAAGGCTATATATGGCTGCAAGGGATATCACGGGTACGAAATCTAGAGCATCGCAACACAGATAGCAAAAGATCAACAGGAGGGAAGTAAATACTAGCAAAGTAAGATAGGTAGAAAGGGGGAGATGCTCGCCTGAAAACATTGTCGAAAGGTTCATCCGAAGATCGGGGCGAAGCTCACATCAACTCAACGGCCTTATCCGCGAAGAAGCAAAACACTAGAACAAACATCGGATGCAATATTTAATACAACGGCAGAAGATCGGCATGATGAATGTATGATGCATGGCATGGCAAAGAGGCGATGCAATTAGGCCAGTATTAAGCGGAACCGGGGTCCCGACAATTAATTAGATGGTTCAAGTTATTTAAACCCCCGCATATTAAATGTTGTTTTACATGGTAGAAGATAGCAACGGGTTCGCTACACAAATTTAAATGGGGCCAATATAAGGCTAGATTTGCCTGCGTATGGGCCCCATATTTAGTTATTAGGTGAATCGGCATAAGGCCCCCAAACCACAGATATGCATGCGAGTATGACAATTCAATATGCAATCAAGTTGTTATGATGTTATAAAATAGGGTTTCGAGACGGTGTTCACACATTAGGGTTCGGCAGATCTTGGGGTTCCGGGGTCCGGGGTTGGCCTCAGGGTTCGACGGATCTGGGGTTCGGGGTTCGGCGGAAACGTTCTCGGATTCCAGGGTAGTGGATCTTGTCGCATCCGCGGCCTTCGGGTACGAGATCGGCTCCAGGTTCGGGGTCTCGGCGTTCCATGAAGGAGTACTTGGACTGGCGTCGGGGCATCGGTACCGTACTGGTTGCTGTCGTTCTTGTCGCTGCGACGCTCTTGTCGGTTCCGCGCCATCGAGGCGGTCTTGGCTTCGGGGTGGAGTACTAGGCGTCCGGGGTGCGGTACTTGTGGTACATGTGGCGATCTTGGCGTCCTTCCGGTTGGGGTTTGGCGTTCGCGGGAGGTACTTGTCGTTCTCGGGTCCGAGGGGCTGATCTTGACGCGGTACCGGGTTCGGGGTGTCGAGGCTTGGCCTCCGGGGTTCGTGAAGATCTTGGCGTGACTTGGCCGCGTTGTCGTTCTTGTCGAGGGGGAACATCGAGCCATCCTCCATTACTCCCTCTTTGCGGCATCAACACATCTACAAGCGCGCTGCAGGACGGCTGGTACCGCAGCGGAGGGGACGGCACTGGCAGGAGCTCGCGGGACGGACGAGAGGCGCACGGCTGACGAGGCGGGACCGGCAGGGCCTGGCCGGAGTGGGGCTCGGGCGCAACGCCGGAGGTTGCTGGTGTCTGCTGGGGACGCGCAGGGGGGTCGGAGCAGGTGGCTCGGGCGGCGGCGGCAGCTCAGGCAGGCATGGCGGCCATGAGGAGAAGGAAGCCGCAGTGGCGGTTCCATGCTGGCGCTTCGCCGCAGACACGCTGGGCGACGGAGGCGCTGGGCGCTGGGTCGGGCGTCGCCAAGGCGCGGAGGCGAGGTGGCTCGGCTCACAAGGGGAGGAGGGCGTCGGGCGGCGGCGCTCGAGGCGGCCAGCGGCGGCGCGACGGAGCGGGAGGCTGGGGAGAGCTTGGTCGACGGCGGTGGCAGGCGCCTTGGCGGCTCCGGCGAGGGGCGGAGGAGCGGAGGCGGCGGGAAGCTCTGGCGGAGGAGGCTCGCGGAGGCGGGCCGGCCGTCGGCGGAGCAGGCGCCATGGGAGGCTCAAGCGGAGCGAACGCCGGGCGAGGCGGAGAGGCGGAGGCCGGGCCATGGGTCTTGAGGACGGGCTGCATGAGGGGAGAGAGGAGAAGAGAGAGAGGGCGGCAGGTGGGTCCTGAGGCCAGGGGTTGGTGGCTGGGGGGAAAGGTGGGATCCGGTGTGGGGGTTCTCGCGTGCGTTGTGTGCGTGTGTGTTTGGTGTGCTGGGGTGGGGTGTGTGTCGGGGAGAGAGAGGAGAGAGAGGAGGGGGTGAGGGAGGGGGTTGGCCACGTGGCAGGTGGGGATTGGGTGAGGGTTAGGGAGAGGGTGAGGTGGCACAAGCCTATAGGTTGGGGTGAGGTGGCCAGGGTGGGTTGGGTAGTTTTTCTGGTAGGCTTAGAATTAGAGCGGACCGATTTAGTTTTCTGGGGCGGTCGTTCGGTCGGTTTGGACCGTTCGGCTGCCCCACCAAAATTAATTAAACTATTGATTTGTTTTAAACGGGCCGTAAGCAAACCGATAGCGGCCAAAACAAAATACTCCGGAGCCCCGGGTTTTGCGTTTGAATTAGGATGGGGCGTCTTAGAAAATAAAACCGATTTTTGCGAAATAGTTTTAGACAAACAACATGATGATGACGATGCAATGCACAAAATCAACGCGATTTTATAGTAGTGGTTTTGCGGGATGCCACAATTCGACACCACTAACGATGGATCTCGCCCTCGAGATCCGCCTCATGGTACCGGAAGGAAGGTCGGCGATCTGCATCTTCTCGCTTCGTGTAGATCCTCGCGACACCACTAACAAGAGGTCGTTGTCCCTGATCATCAAGAGAACACTCCGGAAAACAACGGACGAAGTTAAAGGTAAAGCCACCTCCAACTTCCATGGAAGGAGTAAAATTGCATCGATCCACCATTCTATATACAAAGCAAATGATAAGAGTAGTGGTATGGTCGCGACTCCATCCCGCACTCAAAGCATTACTATGTACACGAATAGACAGATTATGCAACCAACCCTCAAGATTCAGACTGAAGATCTCGACAAGCGAGGTTCGGATCAAAGGAGTGATGCAGACTCTGCATCGGATCTGGCATAGAGGATAACGTCGCGTCGGAAACACCGGAAGGCGCAAACAAAGAATCAAAGAATGGTACCACAGCAGACGGATTCCTCAGGCAGCTTGAACACCGGGCGGTAGAACACCGTTATCAAGGAGGAAGCGAAACCCTGAAGGTACGACGGAACCCAACCACGAGAAATCCTGGACTCGAAGAAAAGATGAGAGAGCAGATTCAAAACACGTCGAGATAAGAGGAGAATAGCAGAGGGGTACGGAGTAAAATCAGACCTAATCAGAACTATCCAACCGATTTTCGAAAATAGTTTTGACACTCTACTTGACGTTAGCTAGGCTATCCTACAGTTGGACTTGTGGGTATCGTAATCACTGAGCTCGATACCACTGTAACACCCTCGAATCGGCCCTATGCAAGTTTTAGCAAAATTCGCCAAACCCATAGAAAGCGATTCGACGGTGCCCACCAGGCACTTTCGTGCGGGTGGAAAAACAAAGTAATAACATTACACAACAGTCCTCGATGGGACCCACAGAACAGATATACAACAGCGACTCAAAGAGTCCAGAAAACAGATATACGGTACAAAGATCCAAATCACCTTGAAAAGAGGGAGCGTCCGACTACGGACAAGATGCAAATAGGGCTAAGAGCCACGAAGAATAACCAATGGCGTCCATAACCCTTGAGCCAAGCCGGAAGGGTAACCTCGCTAACGGCGTCGATCTCAAACCTGCTCAAACAAAAGGTGCCGACAAAGGGCAAAGGAAAAATAAGGAGCGTCGATCGAGGCCAAGACACGGCGAGGCTAGAATTGGCGGTCCTCGCCTACATAGGTATGGTGGATGGCGGCGTGGCAGATGCACTAAACAACCTATAGAGACTCGATACAATGGCGGTCATCGAGGGGTGAGAATGACCTATCCGGATCCAACCTGAAGCTATCACCAAACAAACCCATCTGGCGTTTCCCCTCGAGACCAAACGAGGAAGTCAACCGAGAACGCATACGTTACGCTTTACTTATTCAGTTATCGTTGCAGCAATTACTAGTCAGGTTTAGATACTCGTCCTGATAAAGTAAGCAGTGGGCACTTTTAGTTAATCATTCCGTTATAGTGGCAACACTTACTAGTCAGATTCAATTATCATGAGATAACCCCAAAACCCAGCAATTGTTGATACTTTTACTTAGCCATTCTGTTGTAGTGGAGCTGATTACTAATCATACCGGAAACAAGTCATTTTAGAACAGTAAACTTTAGTTATAGTTGTCTATGATCAGACACTGTGCTCCAAGTCGTCCATAACCGCGGACACGGCTTCTCGAAAAGATTTAACCCTGCAGGGGTGCACCAAAGTATCCACAGGCACTTCGACCCTTTTTGCCAGATCAGTTAACATACACCCATCGGTATGTCGGCGGGGCCTAGGTCACGACGTTCCCAGACACAAAGCAAGCACGGGGGGCCACCCCACCGAGTCGACACCCGCAACGGAGTCGGCGGTCTCGAGACGGACTCGGTTTGGGTGGGCAGCGATGGCGACAAATCCCAAACGGGACCTGCCGACACCTGAAAACGTGTCCCGATCCTAACATGCGATTAAGCGACTCGCAATCGTAAATAAAGCGAGAAAGCATGGCATAAGTACAGGATAGTAAAAACACCTCAAACTAGTTTGTGGCCCCAGACAATACTTTGAAATCGTAATTATCAATGGGGGCCCATATCTCCCCTTTGTGGTTAGCGCGCTCGATCTCGGAACAGTGTCAAGAACTCGGGTCCCACGGGACACAAGTGGCGATCGAAACCAAATCTTACCTATCACCCACCGATGCCTCGCTTAATTCAATTTTAGTTGTTAAACAGGAATTAAAGTGAACAATAATTAAAACCATGATCATCTCCAACGTCAACATGCGGCGATTCTCCAACAAGGTGATACTTGACGACAAGCAAAACACTTGAGCAAGCGACTCGCCCACGGGTCCAACTATCTACCAAACAACAGGTAATAGGATGTGTCCAAGGCTATATATGGCTGCAAGGGATATCACGGGTACGAAATCTAGAGCATCGCAACACAGATAGCAAAAGATCAACAGGAGGGAAGTAAATACTAGCAAAGTAAGATAGGTAGAAAGGGGGAGATGCTCGCCTGAAAACATTGTCGAAAGGTTCATCCGAAGATCGGGGCGAAGCTCACATCAACTCAACGGCCTTATCCGCGAAGAAGCAAAACACTAGAACAAACATCGGATGCAATATTTAATACAACGGCAGAAGATCGGCATGATGAATGTATGATGCATGGCATGGCAAAGAGGCGATGCAATTAGGCCAGTATTAAGCGGAACCGGGGTCCCGACAATTAATTAGATGGTTCAAGTTATTTAAACCCCCGCATATTAAATGTTGTTTTACATGGTAGAAGATAGCAACGGGTTCGCTACACAAATTTAAATGGGGCCAATATAAGGCTAGATTTGCCCGTATGGGCCCCATATTTAGTTATTAGGTGAATCGGCATAAGGCCCCCAAACCACAGATATGCATGCGAGTATGACAATTCAATATGCAATCAAGTTGTTATGATGTTATAAAATAGGGTTTCGAGACGGTGTTCACACATTAGGGTTCGGCAGATCTTGGGGTTCCGGGGTCCGGGGTTGGCCTCAGGGTTCGACGGATCTGGGGTTCGGGGTTCGGCGGAAACGTTCTCGGATTCCAGGGTAGTGGATCTTGTCGCATCCGCGCCTTCGAATGCAGATCGGCTCGTGTTCGGTTCTCGGCGTTCCATGAAGGAGTACTTGGACTGGCGTCGGGGCATCGGTACCGTCCTGGTTGCTGTCGTTCTTGTCGCTGCGACGCTCTTGTCGGTTCCGCGCCATCGAGGCGGTCTTGGCTTCGGGGTGGAGTACTTGGCGTCCGGGGTGCGGTACTTGTGGTACATGTGGCGATCTTGGCGTCCTTCCGGTTAGGGTTTGGCGTTCGCGGGAGGTACTTGTCGTTCTCGGGTCCGAGGGGCTGATCTTGACGCGGTACCGGGTTCGGGGTGTCGAGGCTTGGCCTCCGGGGTTCGTGAAGATCTTGGCGTGACTTGGCCGCGTTGTCGTTCTTGTCGAGGGGGAACATCGAGCCATCCTCCATTACTCCCTCTTTGCGGCATCAACACATCTACAAGCGCGCTGCAGGACGGCTGGTACCGCAGCGGAGGGGACGGCACTGGCAGGAGCTCGCGGGACGGACGAGAGGCGCACGGCTGACGAGGCGGGACCGGCAGGGCCTGGCCGGAGTGGGGCTCGGCGCCGCCGAGGTTGGTGTCTCGGGGGCGCAGCAGGGGTCGGAGCAGGTGGCTCGGGCGGCGAACGGCGGCTCGGGCGGGCATGGCGGCGGCAGCGGAGAAGGAAGCCGGTGGCGGTTCCAGCGGCGCTTCGCCAGCGCCTGGCGCCGGACATGCGACGGAGGCGCTGGGGCGCTGTCGCGCCAGCGGAGGCGTAGGTGGCTCGGCTCAGCTGGCGAGAGGGCGTCGGGACGGCGGCCTCAGGCGGCAGCCAGCGGACCGGCGTGAGGCTGGGAAACTTGGTCGACGGCGGTGGCAGGACTGGGCGAGGCGCGCCTCAATCTGGCGGAGGGAGCGGAGGCGGACGCGGAAGCTCCCGCGGAGGAGCTCATGAGGCGAGGCCTTGCCAGCGTCGTCGGAGGGCCTTGGCAGCGCCAGCGGGAGGCTCAAGCGGGCGGACGCAGCTGGGCGAGAGCAGGCGGAGAGGCGGAGGCCGTGGCGGGTGTTGGACGGACTGCTGAGGGAGAGAGAGGAGAAGAGAGAGGGACGGGGGCGCGGCAGGGGTGGGTCCATGGGCCAGGGGTTGGTGGCTGGGGGGAAAGGTGGGATCCGGTGTGGGGGTTCTCGCGTGCGTTGTGTGCGTGTGTGTTTGGTGTGCTGGGGTGGGGTGTGTGTCGGGGAGAGAGAGGAGAGAGAGGAGGGGGTGAGGGAGGGGGTTGGTACGTGGCAGGTGGGGATTGGGTGAGGGTTAGGGAGAGGGTGAGGTGGCACAAGCCTATAGGTTGGGGTGAGGTGGCCAGGGTGGGTTGGGTAGTTTTTCTGGTAGGCTTAGAATTAGAGCGGACCGATTTAGTTTTCTGGGGCGGTCGTTCGGTCGGTTTGGACCGTTCGGCTGCCCCACCAAAATTAATTAAACTAT
Source organism: Avena longiglumis (assembly GCA_030063025.1). Classification (NCBI taxonomy): domain Eukaryota; kingdom Viridiplantae; phylum Streptophyta; class Magnoliopsida; order Poales; family Poaceae; genus Avena; species Avena longiglumis. Next base: position 435,466,363 of record CP125975.1, on the reverse strand, counting down.
TGATTTGTTTTAAACGGGCCGTAAGCAAACCGATAGCGGCCAAAACAAAATACTCCGGAGCCCCGGGTTTTGCGTTTGAATTAGGATGGGGCGTCTTAGAAAATAAAACCGATTTTTGCGAAATAGTTTTAGACAAACAACATGATGATGACGATGCAATGCACAAAATCAACGCGATTTTCTAGTAGTGGTTTTGCGGGATGCCACAAGGGGGTGGCCGCCGGCCATGGGGCTGCCCCCTCCCCTCCTTCATTCATGTGGGTGGACACTCCACTCACAAAATGCCCTTTAAAATCCCTCCACTCAAAAGTCCACTCAAATTCCCATTAAATTTCCACCAAATTTAATGCAAACTCTCATTAAATAAAACTCTTTTATTTTATTCAGAATTTTGTCAATTACTTTAATGACAAACATTCACAAATAACCCCTTGCTAGAATTCTATTTCGCATGCATAACCACTTTATGCAATTTCACCCGAAAACCTGTTTCAGTATCTAGTAAAATAAATTCCCGCGCTTGTTCATTCTTTCGGCATGAAACATTTGCTCCAATTGGATGTCGGTCTCTCTTAAGTGTGTCACCCTACGGTTCGTGAATAATGCGGACATGACCGAGACCCCTCTCGGATCAATAATCAGAAGCGGGATCTGGAGACCCATACTGACTCCCACACATTCAACAATGACTTTCTTGTGATCGTCGGAACCTTTTACGCTAGTATCTTAATCCCTTTGTTTCACGATATATTACATGTCCGAGATTCGATCATCGGTATCTCCATACCTAGTTTGATCTATCGACATGCACTCTTTTCGTTCTGTGATATAACATTCTAGTGATCAAATTACTTGCTTGCAAGCTAATCAATGTGATATCACCGAGAGGGCCCAGAGTATATCTATCCATCATCGGGATGAACAAATTCCACTCTCGATCCATGAGCCTCAACATAACACTTTATTAGTTCGAATCCATCTTTATAATCACCTATTACGGTGTGACGTTTGATGTTATCAAGAAACTCTTCCGTGTTAGTGATTGACATGATCTCATGGTCTAAGGATTAGGATCACTTCGTAAGTTGTTATAGCAATATAAACTCAATGACTTTGATCGTAATGCTATACTTCGGATGAATGTTCATCACACCATTACACTAATGTTGTGATCCCGTTATTAACAACATCCAATGTCCATGATCAGGAAACCTTGATCATCTTGTTAATCAACGAGCTAGTTTATGAGAGAGGCATAACTAGGAACTTTCTGTTTGTTTATTAAACACACATGTATTAACGTTTCCGGATTAATAAAATTATAGCATGCAAAATAAACATCTATCATATACTTGGAATACACATAATAAACACTTTATTATTGCCTCTCAGGGCATATTCCCTTCACATTTTGGTGTTACCTGGATGAATGGAATAAGGTGAGTTGTGTGCTTCTTGCAGAATTAGTTTCCGAAGCTCCGGATCTTGCGGAATGCAGATATGTTTTCCATACCATAAAGTACGATGTTCGTCTTCATGTAATCCTTTAGCTTTCCCTTTGCTAATTTTCCCTTTTATCTCTTCAATTTCCTTGTCCAACTTCTATGCTTCTTTGATTTTGTCCAACAATGTGGGTTGAACATCCAATGACATGAGATGTCCTTCAGGTACTATCTCCAATCTAAGATATTTGAATTGGGCACACAGATCATCTATAAATTCTCCCTTAGTAAGGCCATTCACATAAACCTTATGGCTTAAAGCATCCGCTACAACATTTGCTTTACCGGGGTGGTATTGCAAACTCAAGTCATAGTCCTTGATGAGCTCAATCCATCTTCTTTGTCTCATATTGATTTCTTTCTGAGTGAAGATATACTTCAAACTTTTGTGATCTATGAACACTTCACAATGCTTTCCCAAAAGATAATGTCTCCATGTTTTGAGTGCATGGACAACAGAGGCTAACTCTAAGTCATGAGTAGGATAATTCACTTTATGAGTTTTGAGTTGTCTCGAGTCATAAGCCACAACTTTCACTTCTTGCATCAAAACTCCACCCAATCCTTGGTGAGATGCATCACAATAAACTTGGAAATCCTTCTCCAAATATGGCAGGCATAAGACTGGGCTGACACTAGTCTCTTCTTCAATTCCTGGAAACTGACTTCACAACCTTCAGTCCAGTCAAACTTCTTATCTTTCTTAAGTAACTCCGTCATTGGCTTTGCTACCTTTGAGAAATTCTCAATGAACCTTCTATAATATCCTACCAAGCCTAGGAAACTGCAAACTTCTTTACTGACTTGGGAGATTCTCATCAGTTATAGCTAACACCTTTGCGGGATCGATAGCTATACCATCTTCCGACACAATTTTTCCGAGAAATCCAACTTCATTCAGCCAGAATTCACACTTACTGAACTTGCCATATAGTTTGTGCTCCCTGAGTTTCTCAAGTATCAGTCGCAAATGCTCTTCATGTTCTTCTTACTCTTGGAATAGATCAAAATGTCGTTGATGAATACAACAACAAACTTGTCAAGAAAATCCATGAACACTTTGTTCATCATGTTCATGAAATAAGCTGGTGCATTTGTCAAACCAAATGGCATCACGGTGTACTCATACAAACCATACCTAGTGGTGAAAGTAGTCTTAGGTATGTCTTGCTCTCTAATCTTTAACTGAAAGTAGCCTGATCGGAGATCAATCTTTGAGAACACACGGGCTCCTTCTAGCTGATCAAAGAGATTGTTGACTCTAGGCAAAGGATACTTGTTCTTTATAGTCACCTCATTGAGTGAACGGTAATCTATGCATAACCTTTGACTTTTATCCTTCTTCTCAACAAACAAAATTGGTGCACCCCAAGATGAAGAACTTGGTTGAATAAATCCTTTCTACAACTGTTCTCCAAGTTGTTTCTTGAGTTCTTTCAACTCATCAACTGACATCTTGTAGGGTCTCTTTGCTATTGGTCCTGATCCTGGCAGTAAGTCAATCAGGAACTCCACATCTCTGTCTGGTGGCATTCCTGGCAACTCTTCCAAAAACACATCCGGATATTCTTTCACAACTGGTACATCATCTATGCTAACCCCCTTAAGAGAATTTAGCTTACTCCCTTTTGATTCAAAGTTAGAATTGAATCTAATCCTTTTCTTATCCGAGATCGTGAGTGTAACAGTACGATTGGCACAATCTAGTACTCCCTCATACTTAGTCATCCAATCCATGCCCAAAATAACATCCAATCCTTGGGAATCTAGGATTATCAAACTAACTAGAAACTTATACTTTCAAATTCTATCAGTAGATCATGACAACCAAAGTTCACTATCATCTATCCTTCGGGAGAGCTTAATTTTATAGGACAACCAATAGTTTCAGTTGGAAGTACATTTTTATCAACAAATTCTCTTGATATGAATGAATGTGGTGCGCCGATATAAAAAAAGAACAAGTGATGGAAAAGAATTAAGCTTGAACTTACCAGCCACAGCATCAGACTCTTCATATATTTCTTCCACATTGATGTGGTTCACTTGTCCCTTCTGAAAAGGGTTGGGCTTGCTGGCTCCTTCAATTTATTTTCTGGGCATTCATTTGCATAGTGCCCAATTTTCTTGCATTTGAAGCACTCAACCTGACTGATATCTCTTTTAGCAGGCTGACTCCCATTACCATTTCCACTGTGGTGGCTCTTGTGTCCACTCTTGTGGTTCTTATACTTGTCATTGTCATGACTGCGATGATGCTTGTTGTCATGGTGACGGTTATGGTTGTGATGGCTGTTATACTTCCCATGTTTGTGGAATCCAGAACTTCCACCCTCATTATTATGGGAACGCTTATGAGACGATCCCGAGCTGTGCTTATCAAAGTTATGCTTCATTTTCCTGCCCTCAACCTATTTCAACTTGTTTTCCAAGATGGTGGCCTTGTCACAAAGTGATTGCTATGTTGGGACATAGGCAACATATAGCTGCAGGTTCAATTCATCATTCGATCCTTAGAGGAACTTCTCCTTCCTCTTGGCATCAGTATCAACCTCATTCAGTGCATAGCGCGCCAGATTGCTGAACTCCTCAACGTACTCAGCCACACTACGGTGATGCTGTTTCAGATTATGAAACTCTTTCTTCTTCAAGTTCATCACCCCTTATGAGATGTGTGAAGTGCGGAAACCATCCTCAAAGATAGCCCATGTCACATCCTCAAGGGGAGTGGTGATCTGAAAGTTATCCCACCAGGTTGATGCTGGTCCTTCGAGCAGATGTGCTGCGAATCTGACCTTTTCTTCATCAGTGCAGCCAAAAGTGACTAGGTCCTTGTTCACGGAACGTAGCCAGTCATTGGATATCATTGGATCAGTTGTTCCCGATAACTTGGCTGGCCTCAACCTCAAAAATCTCGTAAGCATGTCAAACGCTGGTGGATTGTTGTTGTTGTTGTTGTTGTTGTTGTTGTTATTGTTGTTGTTGTTGCTGCTGTTGTTGTTGTTGTTGTTGTTGTTGTTGTTGCTGTTGTTGTTGTTGTTGTTGCTGTTGTTGTTGTTGTTGTTGTTGTTTTGATGTTGTTGCTGTTGCTATTGTTGTTGTTGTTGTTGTTATTGTTGTTGTTGTTGTTGTTGTTGTTGTTGTTGTTGTTGTTGTTGTTGTTGTTATTGTTGTTGTTGTTGTCTATGAACTCGGTCATCATCTGCATTAGTTGAGCTTGAGCTGTCATCAACTGCTGCATCTCGGGGTTGACGTTATTGTTGTTGTTGTTGTTTGGGTTGGGGTTGGCACGACGGGGAGACATATGTGGTTTAAATAAGGATAAGTAATGAGATATAACCCATAGATGTCATGCACAATACATCACATAACAACAAACACAATAAACAATCACAAGATATCAAAGAGTTTAAACAATGTAAACAACAAGTTTTGGAAAAGGTAAACACACCATAGCAAGCCATCCACATGTTAGATGGTCATTGCGACTCAATAATCAAGTATGATAGATAAAAGATAGTCGAGTAGTCTACACTACTCCATGTCGACCTCCACGTCAACAAGGGCAAGGCCTGCCGTCTCCATGGCGGCCTTGTACTCCTCTACACTAGTGGCGTTTGTGTTAATCGTTTAGCCCGATTAATCTGTCTGACACTCCGATTACTAGGTATGTTCCCGATTAACCACTACACTTGGTCTAAAAAGTTGCAAACTTATCAACACATATCGCCCATCCATCCGCTAGCCCGCCCTAATGAAGTAGGTTTTGCAAAGCTCCCGCTCGATCTCTGCCTCCAGGAGCTTGATTTCCGCCATCACCAACCATTTTCTTGTCATTGTTGACCAGTTCCTCGTAGTTGCCGACGAGACCTCAGATACAAGAGCTCGAGCGCTTTAGGATCTCATCCGGTGGCTTAAGGTTGCCTTTAATAGGGTAAATGATTGAGGTACAAGTTCATACGTGTTCTAGGTGCTAATTTTTGTAGGTGGCGCCGATTAATATCCGACCGATTAAATCAGTTAATCATCTGAATTCCGATTAGTCGCTACTCCCAAGCCAATCGAAAAGTTAATGATTACTGATTTCCTTATCATTGAAATATATATATATTTTAAAGTATATTTTAAAACAATTGTAATAATATTAATCTGGTATCGTATAAATTTATAGTTTTATCAAGCTAATTGATCAAACATTGTATAGACTGACTCGATAAGATCTTATATGCAATCTAAATTGAAACGATATAACTTGGACTAATAAATAATATATGTATGTTGTTAATCTAATTTACTCCCCCGTTATGCCGACGACCCACCGATTTTGATTCCCTTCCCCTGAGCCATAACACGTGTCAACGCCTAGCCACGTCGCACCCCACATGGACCCAGTTCCGTCTTCCCATCCCCACGCGACGCAGCACACCAAACACAAACTCGGTTCCTCCTCTTCCGTTTCTTTTCTTTCTCTTCCGTTCCTTCCTAGCTTGGTTTCTCTCTCTAGTTCCGCCTTTCTCTCTCTAGCTCCAGTCTGCAGGGCTGCAGCCTGCATGGGCGCTGCTGCTACTCTGCTGCTTCGAGATCGCCGCCCCTCCTCCTACACTTCCTGCTGGTCCTGCACCCGCTCGTGATCGATGGTGATGGCCAGCGCCGGCGTCAACAACATGCCCCCCGGTCCCGGCGCCGGCCCTGAGGGGGCAGACCCCGCCGCTGAATGCCGCCTGCGCAGGCGCCGACGTCTTGCCTCGCTCCGCCACGTAGCCAGTACCTCCGCCGGCTCCGACGAAAGCGCGGCCGCCGGCGCCGGCGGCGAGGAGAAGGCGCAGACCACTCTGCCCTCCTCGGAATCCTCCTCGGAGGAGTCGGATGGCTCTGCCGCCGCCATCAACGTCGCTTCTGCGGTGGCGGGGCTGCCTGCGGCGACTGATGCTGGGGCAGCGGCGGTCTGGCCGGTGGCGTTCGGTTCCGTGGCGCTTGCGGGGCGGCTGCGGGAGATGGAGGACACGGTGTCGCTGCACCCGAGCTTCTGCGTCTGGGCCGACGGCTCCCCCATGCACTTCTTCGCCGTCTTCGACGGCCACGGCGGCCCCCACGTACGTCACCTAGCTTGCCTCGTGTTCACCATTGAGTAGTAGTATTCTATGTGAAGGAAATTGCCGAAAAAAATATCTGCTTCATTTTGTACCGCCATACAATATCTCTACAAGTTAAATCCTAGTACTGTAGTATTTGCGACATAGTTTGGAGGTAGAGTGCAGCAACATTGAATGGAATAATTGATTTGAGAAAGAAAAAGGCTGTCGAGGTCGTACCACACCACATTCCAATCGCTGTTTTGTTCCACCTGGCCACATTCTAGCGCCTTCCCTCCCAACTCCAACTCGACACGTTTCCATTCCCTTTTAGCTAATTTATACACGATCGATCGCAGGTGGCGGCGCTGTGCCGGGAGCAGATGCACGGCATCCTCGCAACGGAGCTCGCCGCCGCCGCGGAGCACTACCTGGCGCACCGTGACGAGGAGAGGTCGTGGCGGACGGCGCTGTCGCGGAGCTTCGCGCGCGTAGACGCGCTGGCGCCTGGGGCGTGCGCGTGCGGAAGGGCGACCGCGGCAGAGTGCGCGTGCCCGCTGTCGTCGGGGCAGAGGGGCGCTATCGTGGGGTCGACGGCCGTGGTGGCGCTCCTGGTGCGCGACCGCCTCGTCGTCGCCAACTGTGGCGACTCGCGGGCCGTGCTCTGCCGGGGCGCCCACGCCGTGCCGCTCTCCGAAGACCAGAAGGTACGCGCACGCGTGCTCCTATCCTATAGCTAGCTTTCCTGTCACGTCCGTCCGTACGTACCATGTTGTGCAGTAGTATAACAAAATGTTGTATGTACGCATCTGGCTTGGGGGGAGTTTGACCCCTGCGCGACGATACTGTGGACGCCGACGAGAGCCTGCCAGAGTTGACTGTACGTTGACCCCAGGCCACCAAATGAGGTCGCAGCAGGTGTCGATCCTGGGGAAGCTTTGGGTACGTGTGGCCGTGGTTGGTCGCCGGAAAAAGGAAGACATCGCCCTCCATGGAGTTCACCTTGCTGGTCGCCGACACGTACCGCGCTGTAGGAGTATTATACTTCTACCAAGGAATGAAGTAACCGTACACATCGTTGTCTAAAAATAAACTTCAGATAACTAAATATATAAGCACTGGTGGAGAGCAAGAGCAGAGTAGAAATAATTGATACGCGCACGAGTATTAAAGCAGGCCATGCAGTGGCTGTGATGTAAATAACCCTCAACTTGACGGGCGCCTCGGGTTGACCGGTCGTTGTCGTGCGCCCTGTCCCCGGCGCGGCGCCACGTGGTGGGTTGCTGGCGAGAGAGATTCCTATACGACGAGGTCGCTTTCGCGGGGGGATGTGGGGGGACACGTGGTGCTTCTGGTACAGGCACGTGGGGATACGCCAGTGGCCGGCGGCGGGGTGTGGGATTCAAAGCGCAGACGCTCCTGGGGCCCGCGCCAGGATGGGCCCGCTGAGTACGGGTGGTGTGGTGGGCAGTGGCGCCACCTGTGATCACCTCCTCAGGAGAGAGAGAGAGAGAGAGTGCCTATAGAATTTGTATGGTTTAGATTTCGGAGAGGGACTTTGGTGACAGATGTATGGGCATGGCTCTGATCTCATCTCTCTCTTGCTTTTTTTTCTTACCTTTCTCTCTGATGGGAGTGCGGGGTCCTACTTAGGCAGCTCGAGAACTAGGAATTTTCTAGTGATAGAGAGAGGACTGCAAACGCGGTTTGGTAACTTTGCTTGGTTAGGCTATGCTGTGGCCTGGGTGTGGTTAGCAAGTGCGCCAAAATTCGTGCTCACTAATTGGAGTGTACTCCTACTTGCTTTGCTTCTTCTAACCTTGCTTAATCTGTTAACCTTCCTAACCTACTACCACTTCATGATTTACTCACAAGTAATGCAATACTGTGTTCACTACCATCAGGTAGCTGCAAGTGCCCTCCCTTTCTTTCATATTGACTGATGTTTTTTAGTGTTTATGGTGTAGTAGTATTGTTTTCTTCTTCATTAATGAATTTCTGAGAATTAATGATCGAAATGTACAGCCTGACCGGCCGGACGAGAGGGCAAGGATCGAGGCGGTGGGCGGCCGGGTGATGTTCATCAACGGGGCACGTGTCAGAGGGATCCTCGCCATGTCCCGTGCACTAGGTATGTATTTACGCACCTTGTTTTTTTCCCGCTATGCATTTATATATTCTTTGGCATTATTTGTGTGTTGTTGATCTATTTTATTTGCGAGAGAAAAGCATTCTTGTGTGTGCAGCCGGTAATTATACTAGTTTTGCAAGTTTTAAATGAAAGTTGATGATCTTTGCTCGATGTATGTTTGTTATTTGCCTCTTGTCTTCCACCCTAGGCTAAACTAAAGCTCCTTTCTCAAGTAATTTCATAAGGCGCACGACTTTTAAAATTTTGTTTTTATGCAAGTGTTTTGTTCCCACCAACGGCCGGTGAGTTGAAGAAAACAAAAGTTCCAAAAGGAAATATGTTATTGAAATGTGATTTGATTTGTCGTGAACATTGCATCTTCTTAAGGAAATATAAGAATAACAGTTTTCTTGCAATATGCCAACTACGAACTTCTATCTGATAGAATACTATTACTAGTGGTTAAGCTAACCTACTAACTAAGAACCTTCCAAGTTTTGCAAGCATATACTAAAATAATGTTCCATATGTTTCGTGTCAGCAAGCTTACAAATACGACAATGACATGATCCTTAAGCTTTATGATAAAATTATATTTATGCATATAGCCAATTCGTTCAGCGAAGTTGTGGATAAATATAATAGATGCATGCAGTTCGGTGAAACTAAGATTTTTTTCCATTCACCAACATTGTGTGTATTAGATTATGGATGGCGGAGATGGAACACATAAGACCATCTTATAATCACCTTCTGGTGCATGCTAATTACTTGACAGTTGTTGAGTAGCTAGCTAGATAGCCAGTCACATCACTGCTTGATGAGTTGCGCCATACCATTTGACTTAACTATCAAGAAAGTTAATCTCTGTTGTTGTGTTGTCTATCCCGCCCTAGCTTAGCCACTCAAAGTCTAACACTCCGGTGTGCGTCGATAGTGTTGTTTCAGTTAGTTACATTATCTGGTATGAAAAAGAAGAAACATAAAGTGGACACGGAAGCCACACATGTTCATGTCCGATTCATCGATATGAAAGTGTTGTCTCACAAGTTTCTCTTGTAGCAATCATGCTAAATATGTAGGATAGGTGACTTCGGCTATTAGACTATCCATGTTATCTTCTGCTCTATGCTGACTGCTGAGCTACCTATAAGGATGTTACGCTATTCTAATTTGTGCCACCTTGTATAGCTTGAGGAAATAGCAATAGAGTCAACATCAAATCGATTTACTAAGAAACTGTGCATTGCGTCCTAACTGCATCCAGATTCTTTTGGGAAATCCAGGCTAAAATTTTGACTGGCTTTGGCATGTAAACCTAGTTAGAGCATGCAATGTATCAAACACAAAAATAAATGTAGTACTTTGATTATTTTACAGACTACCTTTTGAGGTTAGTACATATGTATTGTTGCTAGTATTTCAAAATAGTGAGTGTAACTATAGATATGTACTTCCTCCGTTTCAAAATATAAGATGTTTTAGCTTTATGAACAAAATGTATTTAAACTTGTTTTAGTGTGTAGGTTCATTAAAGTTTGGAGTGAATCTACACACTAAAACAAGTCTAGATGCATTTGCTTCATAAAGCTAAAACATCTTATATTTTAAAACAGAGGGAGTATATATTATTTTTGTTGGTAGGTGTTAATATTTGCTTCGTATCTATTTTTGGTACGTCTATATTGGAAGTGACTTCTGTGACAAGCAGGAGGCACGTCAGAATGTAATGTGCTTCGATAGAACCAGCCCCTTGTCATGTGCCCTAGTGCTTCTTCCTCGCCGCGCCTCTCTCTCTTCCTCCCCTCTCCCTCTCATGAATACAATTATCTAGCATGCTGACCTCCGGTTGCGTTGCATTGAGTTTTTGGTCACCCTTTTCAAGTGCATGGAGGACTTGTCGGTAGCCCTCGCCATACTCCGGTCCAGGCTGCTTTGGGTCCAAAAAAGACCGACGCGCAGAATCCAAGCCCAAGCAGGGCATGAATAGACAAAAAGACAAGTTTTGGTCATGACATCATAATTTCAGCATGATCCTTTGTGTCATGTCTTTTTTTCCATTTCTTCGGTTGTGTGTATCTGTGATGTCTTGACTAGCTCTTAACATTGTGTTGTTGCATAGATCCGGGTGCATTTGATATCACTTTGATATTAATATGTTACCCTTTATTGGAAAAAGAGAGACTAGTTTTGGGATGGACTATCCTTTGCACAAAGAGAGAATTCCTTATTTGACACTAGTTTTCAATATGATTCCTTATTTGACACTAAATTTTTTTACTTCCCTATTTGACTCATAGTGTAAATATTTTGCCTTATATGACATTCTAGTGCATTTTTAGGCTAACGGTGTTAACCGAGGACCTATAAAAACGCTTTTGCCCTCGATGCATAATGTGACAAAAAAATCACAAAACAAATATTGTTGTACTATGATATATGTAATCATTAATTTACCAGATGAGACCCAAAACAATTTAGTTATGGAGTTGATTTTTGCACGGTAAAAAAAGCAACGTCGTGCTAAAACATAAGTAACCTTAGATCAATAAAATAATTGGTCATTAGTGTTAGCAGCACGAGTTCAGGGCGCTGCCATCCTTGCCTTGAGCTCCGGCTCCACACGCACTACCAGCTCCGGCCCACGCATGCACCTGCACCAAGTCCACTATAAAGGGCACGTTGTGTGTAGCTATTTCTCTTCCTAAGCTTTTAACTGTCATGGATGGAGCTCGCGTTAGCCAAAAATGATGCGGAGTTTGGCCGACTTGGTTGCGTCCGGATCAATCCGTCAATATGCAGGCAGAAGAGCACCGGCTGGATCCGTCTTGCTTGGTTTGACCCTGCTAGTAAGCAACATCGTGTGTATATCCAGCTCAATCAAATCATCACAACAACACGAAAAAAGTTGACAGAACCCAGGGGTTTGGCCTTTGACTAACTCAGGAGTATTATGGTCCAGTTAGAAAAAAGTTGACAGAATGATGTAACGGAATTGACGGTAGTGTCATCTAAGGCAAAAAAAATTTACACTAGGTATCAAATAGGGAAGTAAAAATATTTCAGTATCAAATAAGGAATCATATTGAAAACTAGTGTCAAATAAGAAATTCTCTCTTGCACAAACCTCTCAAACACGAAGCCAGAGACACACCCGACTGAATTACTGGGCCCTAGCTCGACTGATGGCATGGCCTAGGATTTTCGGGATGGTCCTGGGCCATCCTGCCCATGGGAAAGCTTAGAACATCTCCATTAGCATTCTCAAGAGGGCGTTTTCAGGCCGTTTTTTATCCGGACGGCGAAAAATTGTCCGGTCGCATTCTCGGGCATCTAGTTTTTACTGTCCCATTTAACATCTGGGGTTCCCAGGCCAAATCCAGAGCGTCGGGAACCACCTGGGAACGCTAGATGAAGCAAAAAAGGGATGGGCCAACCTTTCGGTGACACAACCCATTCCCCACCGCAATTCGGCTCTCCCGGGACATAGAGCTTTCTCCCAGATGCCCCCTCGACGCCATGTCTTCGCACGAATCCCCGCCAAGCCCAGCCGAACCCACACCTATAGAAAGGTTCGTCGCCGCCACCGCATCCTTTCCCCTTGGCATAGGCCTTGTTTCGCCTTCTCCAGCCTTTGCCACAGCTCGGCTTCGTCTCGAGCTCCCGCCCACCTCGCCCGCAAAGTGTTAGGCATTTTGCCGGTTCGGCTATGGACTCCGACGACAAGGAGATGTTCACCCTGTTGCTGGAGGAAGAGACCGCCGCAGCCGCCCAAGATAGCCGTCCAAGATGAAGAGCACATGCAGATCCTCGGCTCCCTGGCCCGGCTATACACACAGACTGCAATGCCGAAGCGTGGAGACTCGGCGAAGGGTCGCCGGAAGTGCAAAGCAAGGCAGCGGATGGAGGGCTACTACATGTTGTACGTCGACTACTTCGCTGACGAGCCGCTGCACGAAGAAGCCGTGTTCCGGCGCCATTTCAGGATGAGTCTAAAACTCTTTCTTGATATCGTGCATGCCATTCAAGAGTTCGACCCCTATTCTGTATGCAAGAAGGACTGCACCAGCATGGTAGGGTTTTCCTCCGTGCAGAAGTGCACGGTGGTGATGAGGTTGCTTGGATACGCAAGGAAAACACATAGCAGCTATGCCGAACATGATCTGGGCAAACTAGGTCAAACTAGGACAAACTATGTTGGGTTTTAATTTATGGCGAACTATATATGCTGAACTTTGTTTGTTTAATTTCATGCTGAACTATGCTGAATGGTGCTCTGTATTGATATTTATATCGAACTGTGTGAATTTGAGTCAGACGAAATGTCGCCGGGAACGTGTGAGTGGAAAGCTGATCGTTTTCAAACCAAAATTTACATTCATCCGACACTATTTAACACCGGATTTCGGTCTGAAAATGCCGAACAAGTGGAGATGCTCTTACTTGCCGGTTCTCCCTAACCGGTATATTTTTCTCACCTCCACTTTCCGTTCCGACAAAGCACACTGATGTCAGGAATGTCGTGGGTTTTGTCTTCAATTTTGGGGAGCTCGCTATTGTCACTCGGTCTAAATACAATGGATTTATGTGTCCTGCTTGGCTATTTTTCCTTCAGTTCCTATTCGGGATTTCCCCTATTGAAAAGTGACACCCGTCTCTATTTTCCAACTCTAGATCGGTGGTTCATTGCGCTACTTTCTACTCTCTTTATGTGTTCTAGCCATTTCATAGTAGACTATTTGGAGTGGAGAACCAGATTGGTGGCTGCTTGAAACGTGTCTCCGACACTGGTAGGAGTTTGTGCACCGGTTAAAACTCTTGCTGTCTATACATGTTGTTTGTCTGGTGGAGAAACTCTCACTCAACTCAAGAGCAGACAAGAGTTGGTTAAGTGACGGTCTCCTGTTCACTATAGCCACTCATGATGGCTTTCGCTAATCTCTTTTTCATAATGCTTTTGATGTGAGGGCTGTTTGAACCCAAATTTCTTCGTGCGCCATGCTTTGCTAAACATCACCGATGGAGCTTTTTTTGGCAACATGTGACAAGGCAGTAGGACGAGAAGGGTTTTGGCCCATGAGAAAGCAAATATAAATTGTGGTTTATCGGGGTTTGTAATGCCATGGGTTGTATGCAAGACCGTGAATGCATGTGTTCGTGGGTTTGGAAGGAGTTCTACGGAAGGACGGGGACGACTAGAGGCGGGACATAGAGAAAACATGACAACGGAGAGGGATAAAAGAGACGGGGGCAATCTATTGGGTGCGTATGAATAGTCGGTCCATCCATATCAAGATAAAGTGAGTCCGTGAGTGTGCAACTTGGATTGGAATGAAATTGTTGAAGTTTATATGTGGTAACTTCCCATTCTACTTTTTTTTCTGCCACTAAGAAACTAGTAAAGGGTTAATAAAAACATATGGAGGGATTGGAGGCAATGCAGAGGTATCCTAGCGTGAAACGGTAAACCTAATGAGGGAAAGAGATGCCAAAAGATGGCTTCCTTAAATTCGAGGGAAGGATTCTTCAAGGGAACTAAGCTTCGTCTGGGCTACTCGATGGGCAATATAGGCTATGACGGCCGGAGGACAAGATGCAATCATGCAAACGGCTATGAGTGATCCTCTCTCGGCCATTTCACACGCTGCCTAGCAGAGACATAGTTATGATGCCGAACCTGCTGCTCAGTGGGCGGGCACATCAGCTACATGGACCCTGTTTTTATGTTGTTGCCAGCACTTTCCCGGGCTGAGCTGGAATCTTTATTAGAACGTCCCCAAGCAAAGCTCGAAGGAAGGCTGCTATCCCCTTGGCCTTCTTCCTTTTCGATGAAAAAAAAATCGGCATCTCAATCTCTGAAAGCTTTTTCCTTACCTAGCTAATATCCCCCCTTCGTCGAGCCTTTCCTTTAGTGGTAAGGGGGGGGGGGTGGAATTTATATCTCGATAGTGGATGTTGGTTAATCGATGATGTAGTAGTTAAGATTGGCCATGTAATATTTTTTTCGAACTTTGTGTCGATGGACACGATGTTTATGACTTATGTAAACTTGTGTGGGTCCGTGCATTTGCTCGATGCAGAGGTAGGAAGCAATAATCCAGGTAGTGGAGAGGTTATTATCAACGTAGAATACTACCCATGGTATGGAGGAAATGAGACTTTGCCTATATCTCTAGAGCATATTCAACTTAGAGTTGTCACTTGGTATTTTGGATGCCCATAGTTGTGCCCCTCGATTTGGTTGACTAATGGGCCACCTCCATCTTCGTCAGCACTTTAGCTGTCATAAAGTAATCTTGACATACAGCCTATTGGTTTAGGCAAGTTGTGCCGACAAATGTCAACACATGTCCAATGCATGGCCAACACATAATGTGTTTGTCGACCAAGAAACATTGACATTTTTTTGTCAGAACTATTGCTTATCGATAAAGTCAGACTAATGTGAGCTTTGCACATTGTTGTGGTATCATTGTGTAGTTTCTTCTTTACTGAACCCAAGCTGAAGTTAGACCCGCCGCCGCTACATGATTTATCACATATATTGTATTGCTACGCTAAACCCAATGAGTATTACATAATCACAAGGTACACATGGAATTTTCTAGGCTCCAACAATTTACATCACGTAATTAACCGACCCCACCGAGAGTCGAGCCAAGGCCAGTGCATACTACGGCCCACTTAAAAATCCACCACTAGTCTATCCCAGGGGCATAGTATTTCTTAATCAAATTTACCCCATATAATGACTTTGATGTACTTCAACTTTGAAAGTATTTCGTTAAGAATACGTATTACTACCTCCGTTTCATAATATAAGCCTTTTTAGCAAACTAAAATTGCTTGTTAAAAGGCCTTATATTGTGGAACGGAGGGACTAGTTACAGAGAAGATAGTGCCTCACATCTCACGCTCACTAATGAAAAGCAAACCCGTCAACTCTTATCGCATCCAATTTATTTTGCCAAATCAGGCAACCTAAATCCATGATGGATTCAAAAACTTGTCGGGTTCATGTGCTATTATTTCTATGTATATCTTGCTAAATTGTAAACTCGAATTTGAATTCTTCCTCCAGTGTCAAAATAGTATTCTTAGCCCAAGTTATATATTTTTCCTTCTATGTCATTGAGGATTCGCAATGACAAGGACTACTGGACTACAACAAATCATCTTCATAGGCAGTTAGAGAAAGGGATAATCAGTCAAAGCAACACGTGCCTCTAGGCTAAGCCACCAGGAATGTCCATATGGTGCAATCGAATGGTAGGAATGTCCATATGGTGCAATGAGCGATTGCGGTGAAAAAGCTCTCCGCTTGGAAAAAAGATGACTTTAGTTTTGATATTGAAGTTGTTGTAAGAATGAATATCGCCTACCTAAGGGGGCCCTATGCGACAATACTTTTATGTGGATAAAAGTCAAGCAAAGACTAGTCAAGGAAAGTCCATGGTCGGAATGATCAACACGTCAAAGATCAAGACAAGAGATAAAAGACAAGGTCAAAGATGAAGCCCATTAGGTGTAGCCCTAGTTAGGCTATTAACCATGGCCCATCCCCTCTCTCATCCACATCCCTCCTAGACTAGTGGACCAAGCTTTAGAGCATCTCCACTCGCCTACCCAGGAGGCCGATCCAGACGACGAAAATCGGCCCAATCGCGTACCCAGGGACCTGTTTTCGGCCGGATTTAACTTTGGTCCGGACTACCTAGGCCGAACCCAGGATCTCGGGTACGCCCTGGGGACGCTGGACGACGAGAATTCGGCGAGTGGACCAGCCTGTTAGCGACAGAAGCCGACTCGCCACCATCCTTCCCGCCGTTTTCCTTTTCCCGCCCTCGCCGGTACACCCCTCCCGCCATTCTTCCGGCCTATAAAAGCCGTACATCTCGCCGTCTCTCTTCACAGTTCCTCACACCACCACAACTCCGGCGAACTTCAGACGTTCGCACCTTGCTTCCTCCCCAACTCCGCCGAGAAGCCATGGCCGGCCGACGCACGCTGTCGCCGTGGGAAGCCCGGCTCCTCCGCGAGGCGCGCTATACGGCCCCGCCGGACACTCGCCTCCCCCTAGGCTGGAAACTCAGCGCCGGCGGGATCCCCGTTCCGCCGGTGCCTGACGGGCAGGACCTCGCCGGAGAGATCCAGGCGACTATCGCCGCCATGGAAGACCCATAACTCGCCGGAGAGATCCAGGCCGCTATTGCTGCCATGCAAGACCCGGATCTCGCCGAGGATCAGGGCAACTTGGTCTTCTGGAGGCAGTTTTTCGCCGACAGGCGCCTCGAGAAACTCGCCCGACACGACGGACCGCCGGGCTCACCGCCGCCGCCGCGTAACAATATGGCTTACTGCCTCCGCTGGTGGAGCATTCCAGGGCGGACTCTCGCCGGAGTCATGGCGCACATCGAGGCCGGCAACAACCCCCGCCTCGGCCTGTAGTTGCGGCGTCCGGCGTCGATCACGGCGGTGTCCTTTCCTAGTTAAAACCGATGTACTATGTGCCCCCTCGCCTAATTTAATGAAATTCCGCCTATATTCATCCATATTTCGCCGAATTTAAGTGAATTCAGCGGAACCTGGGAACGCGGCCTGGGTACGCGAGTGGGCGACTGGGCGTACCCAGGCCGAAAACGCGATTCGTCCGGCCAAAAATTGGTCCGATTTTCGGCCTGGGTACGCCCAACGAGTGGAGATGCTCTTAGCAATGTATCCCTCCTACCACCATGAAGGGTAGCCTTGGTCATTTGTCAAGGACCCTTTCTCTCTATAAATCTCCCAAGGGGGTGGGAGGTCATTCACTCCACATTCAATACAAAAGGGAGAGGGTTAGAGCTTCAAGGAAGCTCTAGTTTCAGACATTGTGTGGGACTTTGACTTCACCCCGGGAAGCCTTGTTTGGTCCGGGTTTGCGGGGTCCATACTCAAAGTAGAGATGCAAGTGGGTCACCCTTAGGGTACTATTTACCCTCTTTAGTTCAAAAAAATAAACTAACTTTCCCAAATGATGATGTTATTGGAAAACTTAGTTCATCACTTGCATATCTAGCTCAAACCTTTGGGCGCTGTCCTAACGTAGGGTGAAGCCGCGCTCCAAGCCCAACCTACTAAAAAGACATTGTCGTGTCAACTCTCGCATAGTGTATGGCAATCTTCGTACAGACCCCTACTAACCACTATTTAACCACTTCACACAGAGACATCCCCTAATCACATGTCCGATTTCGACCGCAGGTATCTGATATATAACTTTGACCGTTCTGTTAGTACATATCTAACCAACCCAAATATTGCAGCTTTCTAGGAAGCGATGTATATAGAAACGGTATTTCTTAAGGGGCAATCTGACTATCTATTTCATCACTAGGTTTAAGCTTTGGCTTTCCTATGTGTATAAGCAGCCTGATATTTTTATTCGCAACAAAAAAAGAGCAGTCTGATATTTTTCGCAGTCAGTTATGAAACCAGCTGTAGCATTTGTGTTTCTGCATGTTCAGAATTATCTTTTAATGTGTAAAATATTTTAGGCATGTGATATTGATCATTTAATTTATGGCAAGATTGGAAATCATGAAACAAGAAACATTGATTTTGCTGGCTGCCAATCCAGATGTTTTCGCTTTTCAAATCACGTATTGTAGGGCTTTACAATATTGTTTTAATCTGTATTTATGATTGGTGTTCCATTTAAATTCGGTATTTTCTTGATTTCTGTTGGTTTGATGAGGTATTTATCCAGATCTTAGGTACACTGAGGTTAGCTAGATTTAACTGTACTCTAATCTCTTACCATTTCACCCAAAATAGCAAATTCTGTACTTGATACTGAAAATAAGTTACAGCAGCCCAGGCTTTGTAAAATAGTGTATACGTCATGCAGTACCTGGATCTGGATGTACCCAAGGGTATCAAATATTTATAACTTAAGCATGCTTCCATATGTTCTTTGAATCATCTTATATTTTACCTCAACAATGAAGCAACTTGGATAGTCATTGTTTTCTATCAGACCTGTTTACTTGGTATAGGTGTTAGTTTCTCTGTAGCAGCCAGGATACAGATGGGGGCAACTCATGATAACTGGTAGCAACACGGTGAATCAGTATATCTGATCCAATTCTGTATGAAACTATTTAGTTCGGGCTTTAGCGCGTGCTGGTGCCAGTTGCAGCTCTCTGGTTGGTAGTTACCAATTCCATCTTTGTTGAAGGTATTAATAGCAGTATGTCTGAAGATACTATTTATAAGACACTGAATATTTAGTTTGGCAACTATACTTATGAAGATTTAGTAATGTCCCCAGGTCCTACTTATGTGACAGCTCTAATAGCCATACGAAATTATTTCAATTGGTCAACCGAGAAGGTGAATCCTTTAACAAATTTACCTTTAGCAATGATGTGACTATGTACTGTTGCATCATCTTCTACATCACATTGATAGTTCATACATTACCTAAGCAGTAGTAAATGATAGTTCATAGATGCGCATAGGACATGGTTGTTTGCTTCTGAAACCTACCGTGTGCAGGATACTCGCTTGGTTTCAATCAATATGTCAGAGCTATTTATCTGAATAATTTTGGAAGAGAAGGAAAACTCATGTATCTGATGCTCTGCTTTCTAACAACAAATACCAGCTCTTATTTTTGAGAAGTTTCTTCATATCTACAAGAAGTTTATTTATTTTTATAATATAGCTTTATTCTGACACTTAGGTAAGGTTTTATTTATATTTAGAACTACTATATAGTCTTCTTCTTATTATGCTTAAAGTACTCGATCTCATTTGACATTAAACTATACTTGCAGGGCACAAGCTCCTGAAGCCTGAAGTGATATGTGAGCCAGAGATTACCATAACCACAAGGTCAGATGACGACGAGTGCCTGATCCTCGCGAGTGACGGGCTGTGGGACGTGATCTCTAACAAGGTGGCCTGCGACGTATCGC
This sequence comes from Avena longiglumis, assembly GCA_030063025.1. Lineage (NCBI taxonomy): Eukaryota > Viridiplantae > Streptophyta > Magnoliopsida > Poales > Poaceae > Avena > Avena longiglumis. The sequence goes on along the minus strand of CP125975.1, from coordinate 435,446,700 downwards.
GGCAATGCCTGGAAGATGGAAGCCCTACAAGAGCTCGCACAGCTGGGAGCGGCGAAGCCGGTCCCAGCAGCAGCGGTGGCGCACCGGTAGCACAACAGCCAGAGCCTCAGTGCTACCGTGCGGCTGCTCTCCTCGCGAGGCTCGCCCTCGGCAGGGAGAGCTCCGATAACATCAGCGTGGTTGTGATAGATCTGAAAGCGAGGAGTTAGGCAGATGACACAAGATCAGCTTAGACTTTACAGGCAAAAAGCAGCTTAAACTCTGAGATTTTCTTTGTTCTTTGGATATTTAGCTCCTGGTTCTTTGGTGGCTGGTTGGTTATATTCAGTGAAAAGAGTCCGGGAAACAAACTAGTAAGTAGAGTGGATGAAACATTGCCATGGATAGAGAAAAAGAAAGGGAAAATGATAGTTTATAAATGGATGCATGATTGCAAATGTACAAAATATGATGCTGACATTTATGTTCAAAATACAGTCCCCATTTTTCTCATGGTGGTTCTGGCATTTTGCACTCTGCTGTAGTTGGGGCTTGCCCATTAATAAGAACCTATGTTTGCAAGCTGTACTTGGCAAAATCCTAGACCCAGATTCCAGAATTACAGAGCTCTTGGTTTGGAAAAGTTGAGACGCAGGTCAGGAAGCGATTCTTTCAAAGAGCATTGGGTTTTAGATTGCATTCGGATGTCATCTGACGATGCAGGACGGCTCACATGGTCATGTTCACTCACATCAGATTCAAGTCCTGAACTGAACCTGCAAAACTTTCACTGACTCTGTATGTGGTACGTCTCAAGTTATCATGTCTCGGAGTTACTGCAAAGTTTTCATTTCACAAGTTTTTGAAGAAGCACTGCAAAACATTCGCACGTGTATATGTAGGATTACACCACACGCTGTAACAAGCAATATATTCATTCCTGAACTGCACAAGGAGAACAGAATGTGTTGGTCTGCAGCGGCAAATGGTTAAATCTTAAATGTATGTTTGCTCTTTGATCACCATATTTGTCCCTTTCAACATAGTTACATTTTCGTGAAATTTTGCAGACTGACTGTGTGCTTTAATACTATGTAAGTTTAGGATTACTTTGGGAAAATTTATTATTGACTTTATTTTATCTAGGTTCACCATATTTGATCCAGGACTTCAATGTTTTTTTTTTGTGAATGACCAGGACTTCAATGTTAGGGCGCTATGTGCACAATTTAATTTCCGTGTATGACAGATCCACAAACGCTTAAGAATAAAAAAATATGAATATTTTTGGTCCTCATCGGGACAAGCAATTTTTTTAATAGGATTGACATCACTTGGGGCAATTTTTTATGAGTTTGACCAAACGTTTGAATTTAATTAGAAATCTGGGTTGCAAATTTTGTGGCACCACCAAAATCACAAAAAATGGTGAAATTTTGACGAAATTCTAAGATTGTCCACCAGTCGAGTTGCCCGAGCTGCCAATCATAAGACTGTGCACCTGTCTCCGTTTCCTTTGGTGATGAAATACTAACAAAAACATGTTGAACACATGGATCTGGTAGAAACTGATATTTTGTACTCTATGACACCGATGACCTCCCCTTAAGATTAAAATCTTCGTTTGGCAGTTACTGCGAGACCGACTTCTCTCAGGTGTGGAGGTGGCCAAGCGGCATGGCCCTGGAGATGGTATGTGCCCGCTATGTGCGGTCTAGGAATCCGGCACCTACACTTTGTTTACCTGTCCCGTGGCTCGGTTTCTATGGAACTTCACCCATGAGGCCCTAGGACCTGAGTGGCAGGACTTAGAGCTTGAGGAATTCCTGAAAACAATTGCAAACCATACCGATAAGAGGAGACACCTCTTCTGGTTAGTGTTTGTCGCAATGATTTAGACCTTATGAAATATCCGCAATAAGAGCGTGCCTTCCTGCGTCGTGCCTCTGATTCGATCTTTAAATTTTTGGCTTTTTTGCAGCAGTGATAACCGTGACTACCTGTTGTGTAGGCAGTGAGACGGAGAGCGGCTGGACGTCATGATGGACCACTTGATAGTGGCGGCTCGCCAATTAGCTACATCGTCTCATCGCTAAGTGGTACTTTTGGAAGGAGTTGTATTGTTGCTCTTGTTGTTCTTTCTACTTGTGTGGACGTGGGCATGTGTGTTCTGTTGACCCAGCTCTTGGTCTCTGTCATTTTTCTTCAGTTTTTCGTTCGTGTGTACTGGACATTGTGTTGCTTTATTTATAAAACTGCGCGGAAACCTGTTTTGAGGAGGACACCAGATGAAAACGGGTTTTTCAGCTTAATTTTTGTACTGTTGTAGCATATTTAAGATTGCAATTTTGTAGAGCATTTTCAATGCAACTTTGTTTCTAGAACATTTTCAATGCAACTGGATATAGTAAGGTTGAACTGGAAAGTCTGCACGGGCTCACGGCCCACTGCACTAACGTTGCACTAGGGAAATTGTTGGGCTTTCTCATGCCTAAGACCATCTCTAATGGAGCCTTTAAAAGGGCCAATCCCGTAAAATAACCACTTTTTTACGAATTTGCGGGTTAAAACGACGCAGATCGGAGCCTTTAAAACTGGCGGCCCGTGAATTTTTTTAAAGACCGGCCCAGTTTTCTCTCGTCGACCCCTACAAACGAGGGCTGGGAGGCCGACCCGCACTACACCGGTAGTTTGCGCGTGAGGGACTTTTAGCTCGCCTCCACTCCCGCTCATGCTCACCCACGCCGCCGCCGATCTCCATTCCCCCACCTTCTCCTACGACGAAGCGGGCAGATCTCGGCGTCATGGACCCCGAATCAGACGCTGGAGCCATCCCCGCCACCCCACCTTCTCCGTGGTCACCATAGCTCCCGGGACGGCCGGAGGTATTCCGACGAACGCCGATATCACCGAGATGGTCGTGGCCACGAGCGTCAAGAAGAGGAAGCGCGCGGGTACGCACGTTGTCCCGCAAGCAGGTGATGCCCCGGCATCGCCCGCGGCTGCGTCGACCCCCTCATCTGCGATGTCCCCCTCATCTGCGCCGGCTCCAAAGCCGACGAAGACGCGTCATAAAACGCAGTCGGCGGGTCCGAAGGGGGCGAATGGTGCAAAGGTGACCAAGAAGAAGCAGACGGCTCACCGCAGCAGGCTCCCGCCGCCGGTCGCCGCCTCTCCGGCCTCGCACGTCGACAATGGCAGCGACGCCTCGCGCGTGCTCGACGATTTGTCTGCAAGATATGAAGATAAAACTTTCCATTTTCGATTTGTATCACACCGAATAGTATCTCATTTAGCGATGATTTTAGTAACACGAGCCATACATCTTTCTTGGAGATGTTGAATGAGACGGAGGTGCATATTTCCAAGCCTCCACTTGGTCCATACGGAGACATGGAGGTGACCGAGGTTGACGAGGAGGAACACGAGGAGGACGAGGAGGTGATCGAGGTCGATGCGTCCAAAGCTACGAAAATAAGGAATAAGAGGGTCATGAACTACACCGACATGAAGGACACCACATTGTGTCATGCTTGGGCCACGGTTGGCCTAGATGCGGTGTCGGGCACGAATCAAACAGGGAATGCTATTGGCAGCGCATCGAGGATCGGTTCTTGAATATATGCCGTGGATGAAACCACTGGTGTATCGCTCCTTCTGATCCCTTCAAGGTCGTTGGGAGGTGATCAAACCGGCATGTAGCCGGCGGACAGCTGCAATGGATCAAACCGTCCAGAATCCTCCTAGTGGCACAACTATCGACCAATATGTGAGTGTATTTCCCTCATCACATTTGCCAATTAATGTTTAGTGTTCATAGCTTGGTGATTTCATCATTGTTTTTCCGGTGTAGGAACACATTGCTGATGCAAGGTATAGAGACATGAAGGGCAACAACATCAAGAGCTTCGCGTTTAAACATTGCCATGATGTCCTCAAACATATTCCCAAGTGGACGTTGATGGACCAAGAAATCCTAGAAAAAAAGGTGCAATGAGTCAAATGGATGATAGTAAATATGAGGAAGGGAGAAACAACAGGCCGAAGGGAAACGAGAAGGCGAAGGAGAGGATCAAGATGGATGTCGAGGGTGCAATGTTGAGGGACAAGTTTGGTCAAATGATGAAGTCCAAGGAGGCTATGGCAGCCAAGACATTGGAGGTCAAGCTTACCATGATCGAGAAGAAGAAAGAGGTGAAGCTTGTAAAGGTGGAAGCCTCGCGAGAAGAAGCAAGGCTCAAGGCCGCGGTGGAGGAGAAGAAGATCAAGCTAAAGCAAACCAAGGCAATGAAGGAGCTATTGGCTCAAGAGAGGGATATCATGATGATATCCACAAAAGACATGAATGATCAGCAGTTGGAGTCGTGAAATGATGCCACCGCAGAGATCATGAAGATAAGAAGGCTAGCTCGTGGATATGGAAATGGAGGCCACGGTGAGCAAGAAGACACCTCCATTGCTTGAACTATTTCATTAATTGCGTGCAAGGTGATGAACATTGCCCAACATCCTTTTGGGTTGAACTATTCACGGTGATTTGATATAAAACTATGAACATGTTGTATTTGCATATGTAAAATTGTCTAAAAACCTGATATATGGGTTAGGAGGCTGCTTGCGTGGAATAGAGCCCTCAAACGCAACTTGTAAAACAAAATATTCTTTTTTACAGATTGCATTTATAGGCTCCATTCTGCGCCATCGTTTTTCTAACCCGAAAACACTTTTTCCGTGGACTGTACCTGCGATTTACGGGTCGAATTTTTATGGGATCTATTAGGGCATCTCCACCGGGCCGACCCAAACGTTCTGTGCGTGTCCGTTCGCGTCGGACGTGTGGGGTGTGCGCGGCGCCCCAGCGAGGCGACCCATCCGGCGAAACGCGTCTGGCTCGACCCATCCATGCATCTAATCTGGGGATCGGTTGCGTCGGCCCGGAGGCGCGCGGACGTCGTTCCCGCGCATGCTACTAGCCCACCCGACAACCACCTTGACCTGCGGTTGATTTCAGACGCATGCATCGGCACCGATTTAGACGCAACTGCGACACCGATTCAGAGGCGCTGGCGGAAGGCTGACCTGCGGCAGCCTGCGCCATCAATGGCGACGCGACGGCACGTTGACTGACTGGATGACACACTCTCTACCACCGCTGCAGGCGCCGCCGACGCCTGCCCTACTGGTTGGACACTTCAATTCCCCTCTTCGGACTCCGTGCCGTCATCCGATGCCGACCCTTTTTAACCGGCCACCCGCGGCCATCTTTTCCCGCACAGAACACCATCCTCCTCCTTCTCCACTGCTTGTATCTAGCCATGTCCGGCGATGCTGGGTCGAGGAGAGGTTGTGGCGGCCGTAGACACCAAGGGAGGCGTGGAGGACGCGGCGCACTCACTGTGCCACCACGCTCTCCCTCAACGCCGTCGTCGCCCGAAGATTTCGACCAAGGCATCCAGTTCGCCGTGGCCATCCACCTTGGCATGCCGCGTGACAGGCTGCTCCTACCCTGCGGGTTCGTGACGCTGATTGGCGACGAGCCGCCCCCGCTCACCATCTTTGCAAGCGGCTTCAGATCGGCAGGTATCCGATCGACTGCATCCGACCACCTCGGCCAGATGTACCAGGCAGCGGTGGGGCGCTTCGCTTTCGCACCATATAAAAGCACGCAACATCGTCGTCTTTAAGTACGACGGCGAAGGAAAGTTCGGCGTTAGCGTCTTCGACCACACCATGTGTCGCCGCTTCTACCATTCCGACTCCTCCTCCGTCTCCAACAAGTAGGTTAGGTTGTGCACGCTCCATGTATGATTTATGAATGTAGGAATTGGCCATTTGCAATGAAAATATTTATTCAAGTCATAGAACATTCGTTACACTCATGCCACACAACCTAAGACTACGCGCGGCCGCCGACGCTGGGGGCGGCGGCTGCGGCGGGTCAGATACACCATTTGTCATTGAGAGAATTGATGATCGCTCGTTGTGCCAGCACCACGCAGGGAAGCATCTTCAGGATTGGCCCGCACCGCTTCCCGGAGGTCGCCACGCACCAATCCGAGCTGGTACAATCACCGGCATTCCGACAGAAAGACGCATTCCGCCATCGCCATCATGAAAGGCTCGCCGATGGTCACGTGAGGACTGTAGAAAGGGCGACGCGGCGGTGTGCCCATCTTGTAAATCTGCAGGCGCCCTAGAATTGGAGAAGACAGCACGTCCGGTAACTCTGGCGGATTCGGCCACCACGATGGCAGCGACTGCTCGGGCGCCTCTTGCGCTGACCCAGCATACTACTGCATGTTGTAGTATACTATAATCGTGGACATAACACTCACGGAGTACCATTCCGCAAATATTACATCCTCAGAGTGGTACAACAGAAACAAAGCGGGTCCACATCATACATTATCATTATTACAACCAGAAATTACATGACGACTTTGAGATCCTCCTAGGTCCATAGAGGTATCCCGATGACTTGGGCTGAACTATAATAACTCAAAGAAAAGAATAAAGAAGCAACTAAGGTTTATACGAGATTTAATATAGATAGAGGATAGAGATCTATGCTACTGGACTAGATCACTATATATGCTACATCTACACTTCAGATACGTCGGTCTCCATTCCATAGATGTTTTCGTAATTGTTCCCTTCGACGCTTCCGGATACTTCTGGTTCTTCATAGAGGAATTCTTCTTGGTCTTCAATTGGATATAGTATTTCCTCTTCCTGACCATTATTGTCTTCCGAATCTAGAAAGGGTTAAGAAGATACGTTGAGTACGAGCGTACTCAACAAGTTCACTAAAAAAGGAGTGTTGGATGCACTATAACTACAGCCACAGACCATAGGTCGTAGGCAATGCAAGTTTTCATAAACATTTCTTCAAAGGTTGCTTTTATTCTAAAAAGCTATGTCCGTCAGCCTTCACGGGTTTACCAGAACTTTCATAGAGTTCCTTTCCCGCCGCGTTCGCAGCTCCTTCCCGGAACAGGGAGTAACAAGTTACATTTATTATACTCTGCAGAGGTGCATCACTTTACCCATGAGAGATCAAATCCTTGATGCACAACCGGGCGAATCTTTCCCGTCCACACTTCCTATGGTGTGGGGCCCAGTAGATGATCCAAGCAAATCACTGTCCTTCTCCGCGACCCCGCATACACCACAATTGTTGCATGCCCAAACTCAAGGTAGACCTTTCCCCGTATAAAACGGCTATACCTTAGTTGGTTACACACAACAACCATTAACACTAGTAATCTGTCTTTTATAAGCCCAGATCCACGGTAGACCTTTCCCCGTATAAAACGGCTATACCCACGATCTGCAACTCACAAATGCCCAGAACAGGGTCCAATGCATGCGAAAGGGAGCCGATCCAGCTGACTTCTTCGTACCATTCCAAATCTCATGGTTAACACGTAATATACGGCGCAAGAATCACTGGAGACATTGATTGTTAAGTCCTAGATGATATACTCCTGAGTAGTGGTATTCCAACTACCAGGTTTAATAGATTAGCTGATCACCCTGGATCAGTAACCAATAGTTCACTTTAATTATGAAAATAGGGTTTTCGACCTTTTTGAAATGCAGGTGATGACAATACTGGACTGGGAAAATACTTTACAGAAAATAATCAAAGGACATGAGCAAGTGTGAACTTGTCTTGATATAACAGAGTATTGTAGTCGAATGTCTCGACTTGACCCTGGACCTCGGGTTCTACAAAAATATCATCATTGCCCGGTAAGGACAATGTTTAAAGAAGCAATATGCTGTTATACATAAGTAATGAGATGCATACTGCAAAATCCCAAGTAATTCTTCAATTATTACCAAAGCGATATATTTAAATGATTTATTTGAGATTTTCTTTAGTTTGAGTTTACTTCATAAGAAGGATAAACACATAGATATGAAGAGTAAAGTACAATCATAATATAATTGTAAGGTTTCATGATATTATGTAATTATTATTAAGTTCATGTTTTAAGTTGTGATGGTTTTAAAGAAATGGTATAGTGTTTCTTTTGAAGTGGCAAAAAGAATAACATTTGAAGAAAATATTAATCATGTTAAGTTATTCAACTTTGAAGATAAATAGGATTAAAGCTATGGTGTTGTAGTAAGGTTTAATTGATTTGAGTTATTATATATCTAGCTTAAGATATCTTAGACCAAAGTAAACTATAAAAATGTAATTAGACTTGAGATATAGCATTTGTAGCATTATTAATTAGAGTTTTTCATAAGTATAATTAAAGATGAAATATTATGGTTATGGAACTTTGTTTTAAAGATTTAAATTTAGCATGTGTAATATTTATAGACCATACTTTGAGATTTTTCTTTATAAATAAAAATAGATGGATTTTATTATAATTTACTTAGTGAACTTCAAGTTTGATAAATATGATTATTTATGAATTGTTAATGATTTGTAAAGAATAACTTTGTAAATCCTTGACTTATAGTTAGTTAAGGATTTTAAAAGAATATTATAAAGTTAATTGTTTACACCTAGATTTTATATTAAATTACAATCATGGCTTAGAATACTTAGAGTCAAAAGATTATGTTTTGAATAAGATCGTTTCTTACTTAGGAAATAATATTAAACATTAACAAAACAATTATCTTATTTTAATAACTTAGATAATTCAATTTATATGATATAAGAACTTTAAAATATTTTTATAATAATATACTTAGTACCTTTCTAATAAATATACTTGCTTAAATTCTTAAAAATGAATTTTATTTATTTTTAAGCATTATCTTTATTATTATTATTTATTATATATTTTTAATGTCTTTAATCTTTGTTTTAAATTTTATTAGTAAAATTTTAAGTTAGTATTTTTGTGAGATAAGAGATTTATTTTTATTTATTTTTAGGAATTTTCCTAAATTTATTAAATTTCATGTAGATATTTAAGGGTGTTAATATTTATTTGTATTTTATTAAACTTAAATAAATATGATTATATTTTTCTTAGGTGGATATTATTTTAATAAACACTAGGATATATTAAATATATTTTTAGGATTTTTCTACATTTTCTAGAGCTTAAAATGTGTAGAGGGTATTTTAGTAATTTCCATTTTTTTGTTATTATATAAATTGGGCCTAGTTCTTGGGCCCATATAGCCCAAAACCTAACCCAGTCCACCTGGTTGGACCAAATGACAGAGCCCCACCGACTGAGTCGGTCAATCGGCCCATACGCTCTCTTCTCTCTCACCTCGACCCCTCTTCCCCACGATGTTGCGGCGCTGCCGCCGTCGCTGCTCGGCTCCGACGCGCTCCGGTCCCCCGTTGGCCTCCGCCGCCGTGTTGGGTGGCTCCACCACCCCTCCTCTGCTCTATCCTCACCAGTGCCCGCTCTCGCTGCCCCCAAACGCGGTGTCATGGCTAACCCTAGCCTGGCTCATCTTGGTCACCGGCGCTGAGGACGGGGTGACCCGGATTTCCCTTGGTCCTGGCCGCCGCCTACGCGCGCCTCCAGATCGAGGACTGCCTCCAGTGCCCTCCCAGGCCACCTTCAGGTCGCCTCTTCTCAGAGGTGGACCCCGTGCCTCCTCCTGAATCCTAGGATTCATCAGCAGGCTCGGCGTCGATGGCGATGCAGCTCAGCTCTCCTGGTTTCTCCCGAACTACTACCCCTTCTCGGACTCCTGCTCCTTCATGCCCTCCTCGAGTCGATGTTGACGGGACGGCAGCGTGGCTGCAACCCCGACGTTCATGGCCTGCTACCTATGTGGCCATGATGTGGTGTTGATGCGATTCTTTGGTGATGCTACTAATCTTCTTCTTATTTCTTCAGCTTAAATCACGCCTACGCTACAGGTGCATGGCACCCACGGTGAGCTTTGGTTTGTTATGACCAGCCTTCGTGTTGATAGCCTTAATCCATGGGTCTGCTGTAATTGCTTGTTGCTGATCTATTGCTAGTTAAAAATTTCAACCTAGATGAGAAAGTGCTCTAGTGGTACTGATTTGGGCTGGTGATTCTGTTGCTAACAGTTGTGAGTGTATTTATAACTTCTATTGATCCATATTGACCAAGTGCTGTGAGATTGGGGTTAAGTTATTAAGGATGTTTTTCTAGTTTTGATGCTTCAATCAAAATGATTGAATTAGCCCTGGCCCTTGTCCTAAATTTGTATAATGAAACTGTGATGCTTTGAGCTCAGTAATACTGAACCTAATGCTCTAGAACCTTTGTGGTAGTTTAACTGCTAGAAAATATATGATTTCTAGTTGATTAATTAGAAAAGTGATTTTAAAGAGTTTCCCACTTCTTATAGACAAAGAAATGGTGTACTGTTGTTGTGTTTGCCTTAATCTGGACTAGTTCCTTAAGATTGGTTGCAGTGGAGGGTATTCCATATCTTGGTTTATTGGTCTTTCCCTTTGATAAAATGATTTGATTAGTTTCTGTCAATCTTGATAACAGAAAACTGGTAAGGTATGTTTCCTGGATTCTTTTCTAGGAAGATGGTTCAAAAATCACTCTCTAATTATTTGTAGGAGAGTTTATGAATACAACAATGATTAGTGATCTTCTAGAGATTGCTATTACTGCTCTCCATGAGTTCATATACGATGAACTAGAGGTTTGAAAGCATAGAATTTTCCATGTACACTCAAGTAGTGATTTAATTCATGGACACTTGATTACACTAGACTGATGACTTACACTAGATCAAGATAGTGGTGATTCACAGCTTAACTCATGTACCACTAATTAGAATTAAGATAAACTATGTGGTACTTCTTTGGAGGATGCACAGATTTATACTTATCTAACTAGCTTGTGTGCTAAAGTGGATTAGGCTGTTTTAAGCCGCTAGATATTTGTAAAGCTAAATGATGGTCACAGGTTTTAAACAATTCTTGGTGGAAGCTTATGAGTATAACTGGTGTACTTGATTTCTTGATTAGCCGATGATGCATCGGCTGAGGCCTTATTGATAACAGAAATATATATATATGGATGTGGCACAGTGCTTTACTCATATGATGATTTTATACTCCACTTGAGTATAAATCTGAGGAGATGACCATTTAACACTAAATCATGCTTGGAAACTGGTAGGAACAAAGATTTTGCATGATTGATAATAGAACAACCTGGTGTTGTTGAATCTGTATTGTGACTTATGGTTCCTGATGGATCTTGTTCCTAGATGCTACTTGATCTTCTTCTCCTTGTTCTGTTGGCTTGATTCTTGTGCTTTTGGCCTACTCCTTATGCTCCTGACCTCCTCCTGGTGTCCTTGGATGGCTTCCTCGAGCAACCAGGATGCTAGTGATGTGGTTTGATCTATGTGTTATTCGGAAAATCTAATAAGAACATGTGATGTTCTTTGTGGTGCTCTAGAGCTAGTGTATGAACTATGGCTGGTGGTTTGTGTGGGATGAATATGCTAGTAGCCCTGCTACTGCTGGTGCCTTTTTGCTTATCTACTTCCTGTGTTAGCTGTGGTGTTGACAACACAGCTAATAAGAACATGGTTATACTCTTGGACTTTTACCTTTTACTAAATTGGTGAAATTTGCCCCTATTTGCCTATGTCAATGATGCTGTGCTGAGACAGATTTGAAATAAGAACAGATATTATTTCATTTGGTGAAACTTGCCCCATTTTAATAGGCTCAATTATGTGACAAAACAGTGCATCACACTGTTACTACTGAGAGCAATATTATTAACACTAACTCCTTTATGTTTTTATCTCTTTTTCTTTGTTTGTGTTTTTCTTTTGCAGGAACAAAAACACTAAGAAGATGGAGATCAAGATTTAGATTAGGATTTGATTTATTCTTTTGTAATTTGCTTTTCTTTCAAACACTTGTAAAAACAGAGTGATACTCTGTATACCATAAATATTGCTACAACATCCAAATATTGTAACTTATTTCTTATTACTTATTTCTTTATTGTATTATTATATTTCCATTTGAATATTTGTAAAGAAACAATGTAATAATAATATTATTGTAATATTCCTTCTTTTCTTTTATTTGATTAGTTGTTACTGGATAGAGAAAAGAATAAGAAGTATCTTATGTTTATTATATGAAGGACAGTATAATATTTATATTTCTTTTGTATTATATTATTGTGAATAATTATTTATAATTCGAATTTCTTCCCTCATAACTCCAGAAAACAATAGAGGCCATGTCAAAATTCATCTCACTCCCCTACTAATGACACTAAACCTAATTCATCGGAGTGAGAATTCTGATCATTCTAGTATTTTAATTTGGCGAAAAATTTACCCGGATTTTAAGATGCATGCATGCAAATGCACAAAATCCTAAATTTACCCTTCGTTTAGTCCAAAATGCTGGGATGTTACACCTCTTCTTTGACGGCATCGGGGTTGCCACGGAGCTCGCCATGTCAACGCCGGTGGCCAGGCATTGTGGTTTTTGTGTTGTGGGTGGCGTCGGTATGGTCGAAGATAGCTCCGCGATCTCCTCTTTTTATGGCTGCGCCTGGACGCGGCGGAAAACACCGAGAACTCGCGGGAAGCGGCAGGAAAGAAAGGCGAGAGATATCGTGCCAGCGGGAAGACACTGGAAATACGCCGGCGATGGTGATGACCAAGCACAGACAAATGGGTCGGGCCGCTGTACGCGGTCGGCCAGACAGGACGGACCCTCCCCAATCATCTGCGAGCTAACACAAACGGACAGAAATGAACAGTTTAGGATAACAGTATGGGTCGCCCGGTGGAGATGCCAAACATGCTCTAAGAGCATCTCCACTCGCCAACCCAGGATGCCGATCCGGACGCCGAATTTAGGTCCGAACGCCAAAAATCGGCCCATTCGCGTACCCAGGAACCTGTTTTTGTCCGGATTTGGGCCAACTTTGGTCCGGACTCCCCAGGCCATTTGTCAACACCCGGATTTTTAATCCCAGATGCCTGTTATGCCATACATTGCAATCCCATGATTACCATTTTTGCGAGACATAACAGATTGCATATCACAGTACATCATCCATTATAAACCATACATAAGGTCTTACACAAATAGAGATCACATGATCCAGTTCTTAATACAATTCAAGCAGCGGAATAACGTAATAATAACGGTAGCGTAGGTGAGACTCCATCTTCATGGTCACAGGTAATGCTGACGATGGGAGATGATCCTAGTTGTCGTAACCTTCCTGCGGTATGTCCTCCTGATAGTCCTCTTCATAGTCTGGCCACGGGAATAGCCAGGCACAAAGCCATGAGTACTCTTTAAGTACTCGCAAACTAATACTAACAAGTGAAGTGGTTTTTGAGTAGGATATACTAAACTCTAGGGTTGTTTTGCAAAAAGCCAAATTTATCTCTACTGAGTTCAAAAGCAAAGGAAGATAGTTGAAAGTTTTATAACACCTAAGTGGGAACTTGAATTTTATATCACAACTCTGTTGTGGTCAAGTCAAAGTCATAAATCATTTCATAAGTCCTTTTGAAAACATCTGACGACGGAACAGTATGACCACTCCAACTTTCCATAACCGCGGACGCGGATATTCGAATAGTTTGACACTCTGGAGAGGTGGTATACTTTCACCACAACATTCGATACATCTGTCAGGAACAATCCTGATTTCACCATACTTAGTATGCTGATAATCAATACTAACCTTTCAATTACACGCCCTATTATAGGCACCTCTCCTGTGAGTTTGGCCTCCCAACCATGACCAACTGTCATCTTGGGTACTGCACAGGTGGACAATCTTCACAAGGTAGCCTCAGCTCAAACCTTGGCCGCAAGGGAACCCATACTAAGGTATAAATTTCCAGTCAAGCCCTACCCAAACTTCGGGTATTGTGGTTGTATGGTAAAATTGGAATGGTATCATATTCAGACAACCATCAGTTTTATAAAGGGCTAAGGCTCATGCCTCAACATTTTCATCATCAAAATCATCTGGTGTTCAAGAACACATGTCAAAACATTTCAGTAGAATTACTCATCATTCTAAGGTTTTCATCATTAGTTTCACCAAGTATTCCCATCTAAAGTGATCAAGTTTTATGCTTAGCACTAGCATCTACAAGTGGGGGTAACACTAATGATGGTTGAGAATCAAGTGTATCCTATCTTAAGTTCAATTCATGCCTCAGGATGACATCAAGATTATCTAACTTAGGCCAAGTTTTATGCTCTTTGTGCTACCTTTAAATATCTTTCTAGAATCTACAAGTCATTAAGTAACCTTTAATAGAAAGCTTTGGAAAAGAAAATAAAATACTAAGCTTGCAAGTAAAATAGGATTGGGTATCAATCAAGGTAAGCTTGCAAGGATTAGCTTGCTAAGTCAATTTATATAGTGAGGCTTGCAAGTTTGCAAGTATAGGCTTTCTTAGATAGCTTGCCTTGTGCAGAGCAATGGTTGAAGTTCTCCTCGGCTTCTTCCTCGTAGTAATCTCCTTCCTCCTCGTATCCTTGGTCGGTACTAGCGTCTATAAATAAATGCGAGGTACACAATCACCAAACAATACTTAACTAGTTCAATTTATCACACCAAAGTTTTCACTAGATGATCTAGGATCATCACAAACATCACAAAGATTAAAGCAATAGTTTTATTTCTTTTATTTGAGAAAAGTAATTTCTATTCATTGAAAAACTACTTAAGATTTAATATTCTCCAACTAAAACATGGGATCATGTTGACACATGTCATCACCATATATTTCAGTACATGGGAATGTGATTTAAAGTGGTGTCACAATTTAATAAGGTTTAACCCTTTTATTTTAATTAATAAAAGTGACTAGAATGGACTATGAGGATTCTTTTATTGCTTGTTCATTATTTCTGCAAGTAATCCCTTATGTTTTTGTATATTCTGAAAGGTCTAGTTAAATGTGATTTTTGAGAGTTGGAATCAACTCAAAAGCTTTTGTGGTTGAATTTTGAAAATTGTTTGAATGGAGAAAAGCTTCTGCCTTGTTATTTTTACTATAGGTGATCTACAATTCCAAATGCATTGAATCAAACTGGCTTGGATCAAGCATTCCAGTACCTTTATAACAAATTGGTTTCATGCATTTTGGTTCAGTAAATCGAGTTGGGTTGATTTTTGAATCTAGGTACAGAACTAGGTTTGAACTAAATTGGAAAATACGAATTCAAACTAACTGGGTTGCGGGGGATGCTAACTGGGCCGGCCCACTGCGCACAGCATGCGCGGTCTGATCAAGTGGTTGTCCCCACTCGTCAGTGAGACAAAGAGTGGTGAAGAGGTACGGGGTGATTAGGGTCGTAGGATTAGAAGCTAGATCTACGGTTGAGGTTCATCGTCCAAGCCTGAACAGGACGTGGCGAGGTCAAACCCTAGCGCGGCCAGTGGGGGTCTACGGGGGCTCACCGGGGCTCCGGTGATGGTCAGATATGGGGGCGAATGATGGAGTCGACGACGGCGATCCTCCTGGTACCGGTGGATCCTCCTGGGGCGACTCCAATCAATGGCGCACTTCTCCTCCAGCAGCAGCAAGATCCGGCAAAATTCTGGCCACCTGGTGCTCGCCTTGCTCCGGGGATGAGTGGGTACGATTAGTGAGAGGTGGGGAGTGAGATGGTGTGGAGAATTCGTGCTGGGAAGGCCTCTATTTATAGTGCAAGAAGGGGACCGAAGGGCGCGGGCTGAGCTCGCCGTGGTCGTCGGCACAACGAGCTAAAGGCATGGGCAAAGGTAGGGGGTGGTGCTGTGCTCCCTGGCAAATCTCAACAGCGTGGTCATGCGGCGTGGGGCGGTGCAGACGGTGAAAACATCACGGCGCTCTGGGCGGGTCCGACGGGTTCTCCTGGTCGCCCTTGATGTGTCTGGGTGTGGCGATCCACCTTGCATGCGGCGAGGCGGGCGCGATGTGGGCTTGTGTCGAGGTGGCGCTCAAGGCGCTCTCGCACGCCAGCAGAGGCTGGGCATGCTTGAGCTGTGTGGTCCAGGGGCTGGCAGTGCTCGAGGCTTGGACAGGGGGTGGCGATGGACGGTGGTGAGTGTCCCAGACATGGTGGCTAGGCTTGGGGCTTCTCCTAGCTTGCTGTCAACCATGGGGTGGCAAGTTAGGCTCAGCATGCTCACCATTGATGGATATGGCAAGCTCATAGTGGTGCTAGAGCTTTTTCATTGGGCTAGATGATCTACTAATAGCTTGCTGTGAACCAGAGAGAGAACAAGGTTGGCGAAAATCACTGCTCCTAATAGTGTTTGATGTTTGTTGGTTTGGTGATTGCAAGGTGTTTGATGAAATGGCCGAAAGAGATTCAAATTTGAATTTTTGATTCAAACTTGGTGGATGTGTTACTTACATACTAGGGAGTATCTGTTTAGTGGGAAAGGTCAAGGGGTACTGGTTTGGTTGGGTTTTGAAAATGGGTGATCTTCACATGTGTTAAAGATTCAATTTTTAAATGTCATTTGAATCAAGTTGCCAAATGTTTTTGCAAGTTTGAAAGGTGGGCTTGGGTTAACTTTTACTTGGTCTAGCAAGGGGTGAAAAGAAATGGAAATGTTTTTGTTTGAAATCTTGGACTAGAAACACTCGAAGTGGGCTAGTGAGCAAGATTGGCAAAAATGACCATTTGCTTTATTTGTTTTGTTTTTTATTTTCTCTTGTTTTGTTTCTGCTTGGAAATGTTTTAGATGATGTTGTTTTAATCTCTAAACCATTCCTTGCTATTTAGATTAATCACACAAGTCCATTCATGCATTCATTTGATTTTTATTTAATAAAAGTTTTTGTTAACCCTAATTTTGGTGATTAGAATATGATAATAATGATCAATATTTTTGGGATGTTACAAACCTTCCCTCCTTAAACAAAATCTCGTCCCAAGATTTGAGAAAGAAGAAAAAGTATTACCTAGGGTTTAAAGAGATCGGGAAACTCTGTCTTGATGTGATCTTCTCGTTCCCATGTAGCTTCTTCTTTAGTGTGGTTGCTCCACTGGATCTTGAGAAACTTGATGCTCCGGGTTCTGGTGGTTCTGAAAACTTCCTCCAAAATACGGATGGGTACTTCGGGATACGTCAGGTCATCGTTAATCTCTATGGTGTGGTGATCAATGTTCTTTAAAACTTCAGTCTTCTCCAGGACTTCAAGGCATTTGCTAAGTAACGATATATGGAACACATTGTGTACTGCTGACATCTCCTCTGGCAGTTCCAGTTGATACGATACTTTCCTCGACAGTTCAGAATCTTGAAGGGTCCGATATCTGGGGGGTAACTTTCCTTTGAGCTGGAAACATTGCATTCCTTTCAAAGGCGACACTTTCAGATATACGAAATCTCCGATATTGAAAGCAAGGTCTCGACGTTTCTTGTCGGCATAACTCTTCTGTCTTGACTGAGCAGTCTTGAAGTGCTCACAGATCTTGTGAACTTTCTCTTCTGCTTCTCGTAGGATGTTGGGTCCAAAAATCTAACTATCTCATACTTCCGACCAATTCAAAGGGGTACGACACTTCCTTCCATACATGAATTCAAATGGGGCCATTTGCAAACTAGCTTGGTAACTGTTGTTGTAAGAAAATTCTGCGAATGGTAGACAGTATTCCCATTTAGATCCATACTCTAGCACACAGGCTCTCAACATATCTTCAAGTATTTGATTTACTCGCTCCGTTTGTCCATCAGACTGAGGATGATACACTGTGCTAAAATCCAGTCGGGTTCCTAATCCATCTTGGACTTTCTTCCAAAATCTCGAGGTAAACTGAGTTCCTCGATCTGACACTATGTTCTTAGGGACTCCGTGCAAACTGATGATTCTAGCGATGTACAACTCCGCTAGCTTCGAACTCTGGTAAGTAGTCTTGACCGGTAAGAAATGGGCTACCTTGGACAATCTATCAACTATGACCCAAATAGAGTCATTTACCCTACTAGAAGTAGGCAAACCGGTGATAAAGTCCATTCCAGCTGAATACCATTTCCATTCCGGAATCTGTAATGGTTGCAACAGTCCTGCGGGTCTCTGATGTCCCACCTTGACTCTCTGACAAATGTCACACTTGGCGATATAACTTTCGATTTCTCTCTACATCTTATGCCACCAAAATTGCCCCTTCAATTCCTGATACATCTTCGTTCCTCCGGGGTGGATAGAATAAAGAGTATCATGGGCCTCTTTCAAAATGTTCTGCTTCAATTCTGAATCTGCTGGTACACAGAGACGTCCTTTGTACCACAACACTCCTTCTTCATCTTCGGTGAATCTGGGTACTTTGCCTGAACCTATACGATGTTTGATTCCGTCGATACTAGCATTTACTTTCTGGGCCTCCTTTATCTAACTGATCAAAGTGGGTTGAAGTTCTATGCTATCCAAAAATCCCTCAATTACTAATTCCATTCTAAAATCTTCCATCTCCTTGTGCAAACTTGGTTGCTCCTTCAAAATCATGGAGTTCAAGCGGCACAACAATCTGCTAAGGGCATCGGCTACCACATTGGCTTTACCAGGGTGATAGTGAATGTCTAGATCATAGTCCTTGATTAGCTCGATCCATCTTCTTTGCCTCATATTCAGCTCCTTCTGAGTGAATATATATTTCAGGCTCTTATGATCCGAATAAATATCACAACGGTTTCCCATCATATAATGCCTCCATGTCTTCAGGGCTAGAACTACGGCTACTAGTTCAAGATCATGGGTAGGATAATTCTGTTCATGCTGCTTCAGTTGTCAGGATTGATAAGATATAACTTTTCCTTCTTGCTTTAGCACACATTCGAGAACAATCTTGGATGCGTCACAATACACATCAAAGGGCTTCGTGATATCCGGCATGATCAGGATTGGGGCTGAAATCAATCTCCTCTAGAGTTCTTGAAAACTCGCTTCACATTTGTTTGTCCATTCGAACTTCTTATCCTTCTTCAGCAATTGGGTCATGGGTCTAGCGATACTCGAGAATCCTTCTACGACCTTGCGGTAGTATCCCGCGAATCTGAGAAATGCACGAACTTGGGTTTGAGTGGTTGGGGCTTGCCAATCTTCAACATCCTTCACCTTTGCAGGGTCAACATCAATTCCTCTAACTGATACGATATGTCCGAGAAATCCTTCTTCCTGTAACCAGAATTCACATTTGCTAAACTTGGCATACAACTGATGCTCCCTAAGGGTTCCAAGGATGGTCCTTAGGTGTAGCTCATGTTCTTCTTCTGATTTGGAATAGATCAGAATGTCATCGATGAAAACAACGACAAACTTATCCAGGAAGTCCATGAAAATCTTATTCATGAGGTTCATGAAATAAGAGGGGGCATTAGTTAATCCAAAAGACATGACAGTATACTCATACAATCCATATCTGGTGGTAAAGGCAGTCTTTGGAATATCCTCTGCGCGAATCTTGAGTTGATGATAGCCAGTTCTAAGATCAATTTTAAAAAACACTTTGGCACCAGTCAACTGGTCAAACAGGTCTTCTATCTTGGGCAGCGGGTACTTGTTCTTGATGGTGACATCCTTCAACTTTCAATAATCCGTACACAAACGGTTACCTCCATCTTTCTTGTCCACAAACAGGACTGGTGATCTCCATGGCGACGCACTTGGTTGGATCAATCCTATCTCTATCATAGTATCTAGTTGCTTCTTCAGCTCCACTAATTCAGACGGGTTCATACTATACGGTCACTGAGCTATGGGTCCGGTTCCAGGGATTAGTTCAATGATAAACTCGATATCCCGATCTGGGGGCATATCGGGCAAAACATCTGGAAATACATCGGGGTATTCACAGACTATCCGAAATTGATCAATGGTGGGTTGGGATAGACTCTTGTTGCACTTGAATTGACGGGGCAAGGTTTCCCATACATGCTCTACTGATATTCCGGCTGTACTGGTCATTGTTATGGCTTTCTTGGCACAGTCGATTAATCCTTTATGTTCCGACATCCAATCCATTCCTAGTACTACTTCCAAACCTTTAGTTCTAAGTACTATTAGATTAGCATAACAATCTATTCCATGGATTCAGATAGGCACGGCCTTGCAAATCTGTCTAGCTTTGGTGGTTGAACCAGGTATTTGAACTATCATAACATGCTTCAATTTGGTGGGTTAAATCTTACTGGTGCATGCAAATTCTTCAGTAACAAATGAGTGTGATGCACCAGAATCAAACAACCCTTTTGCAAGTACTGAGTTAACAGAAAACATGCCCAGCACGACGTCTTGCGCTTCTTGGGCTTCTTCAGCATGCATGAGAAAGAGACGGCTGTTGCGGTTGAGCGAGTACCCTGGGGCAAACCTTCTTACGGGCTGAACACGATGCTGCTGCTGAGCTGGGGAATTTGCATTGGGAGCTGCTGCAATCTTCTTGGGACACTCATTGGAATAATGACCTTTGGTTCCACATTCATAACAAGTCACCTGAGACTTGTCCTTTGCTGCAACAGGCACATCATTGCTTACAGTCCTTGGGGCAGTGTTGGTGTTGGTGGCGACATTGTTGTTGTTGAACTTAGGCAGTGCACGGTTGAAATTGCTGGGGTTCCCGGTGTTGTTGTGATTTCCTATGGGCCTTGGGTTTCCATGGTTGGGATAGGTTGGACGGTTCATCGGGAGTCTGTTGTTTCTCGGGGCAAATCCTGGAGATGGGTTGGGTCGATACTTGGGTGTATGATGGGTTCCTGGTTGATGCATCATGCGATTCTTGCGGTTCTCATTAGCTTGGTTGATCTTGCCTTCCATCTGAATGGCGGAATCCACTAAGGATTCAATATCAGCAAATGGGATATTAACCAACACTATCTGCATCTCATCATGTAGACCATTCAGGAATCTCTCCTTCTTGTTGGCCTCAGTGCTGATCTCATCAGGGGCATACCTTGACAGAGATAGGAATCTGTCATGGTACTCTACCACAGTCATTCTTCCTTGCTTAAGCTCCTTGAATTCATCTCTCATCCGCAGAAGCAAACCGGGTGGCACATGGGTTCGGCTGAACTTGAGTTTGAATTCATCCCAATCCATCATTTGTCCTCCATTCATGGTGCGAACGCTGTTCCACCATGATCTTGCATCTCCGGCCAGATAGTGGGTGGCAAACAGAACTTTCTCATTAGCCTCTACTCTGGCAACTTCCAAGTTGTTATCTATGGTTTGCAGCCAATCATCGGCATCTAGGGGCTCTTCAGACTTACTAAAGATGGGTGGGTTGGTGTTCTGGAAATTCTTGAGCTTGGATCCATGGTTGTCCTGATTTCCATGGCCCTGATTGTTGTTGTTGGCCATCTGAGCTATGTGTCGAAGGGTGGCTAAGTTGGCTTGACGTTCTGCTCTTTCAGCTTCGCGGTCCGAAACCAACATTTGCAAGATCTTCAACATCGGGTGCGGGGATGAACTGCTTCCTCCGCGAGGCATCTGAAGATTGAGATAGATCATGAGAAAAGAGGGAAATTTCTAAGGTTCGGGGTTTTGGAAAAGTTTTCAAAGTTTGACTCAGATTTTTCTAGCAACTTGCTTTTCATTCATTCATCACACATCATACAACACACACCACAACAAAGGAAACAAATGGTTTTAAGAACCATTATGGGAAACTACGATACAGTGGGACCGAATACAACTCACTAATGCTAGTGCTCAAGTGATACTACTCCTCGGATTCGGTGTCATCCTCATCATCATCATCAATGAAGGCAAAATCATCCTCATCGGTGAAGAAGTCCATGGCCTGATCCTCCAGAAATTCATCATTATTACTGAGATAGGAGTAGGGGTCTCCACGAAGGTATTCCCCGGCATTCTCCCTCTCCTCTAGCTGCATATTCCTCTCGTGGATGGTCTCCTCCAAGTCTGTGATCCTGTGGCGGAGACGGGCAATGATGCGCTCCTTCTTGTCGAGCTGACGGCGACGAGACTGGCGATCCTTCACCAGCATGGCGATGGTCTGATCCTTTTGGGCAGCGATGGCGTACTTGTGGTTGGCGTAGGAACATGCATTGTCCAACTCCTTTTGTCGGTCATACATCATGAAGCTGAGGTGATCCACCTGGTTCTTCAGCTCAGGGTGATATGGTGCCTCCAGTGGTTGTCCCATAGAATCACGCCTTGGGCAGAACTCAAAGCGGGTACCCTTGATCTGATTGATACTCTACCCACACAGACAGGCAAGAGCTTCCTGCATGGCCCTGGCAAGTCCATCTAGCCAGTTGTTCTCTCTGATGGTGAACTAAATTCCTTCGGTGGTGGGGACTTCAATCTTTCCTTAGAGACTTGCAACAATAAGCCATTGCAATTCCTCGCCTTCGTGATCGTTGAGCTGAGCTCTGAAGAACTCGGGGTGCGGACGCTCCAGCATCTCCGACAGCTGGTCCAAGTCACGCTCAAAGATGAGGTCTCCTCCATTCCCCAACTGATAAAACTTGCTATACTTCACGTCCATCTATAAGAATGTAGGATGAGTAAGTTAGTAGAGTGATCAAGTGTGTCAAATTTTAGGTAGGTTTGCAAGAATTTTTGAGGAACATGAATTTTCATGAAAGAGTCTAAGTGATAAGAATGAGAATAAGTTTTCATAAATACTCACTTCCTTGGTTTTGAAAGTAAGTTTTTTATTCAAACGTCCATTCTAACTAGGGTCTCCTATGGTCAGGATGGATCTAATACCAACTTTTCAATAGCCGGATTTTTAATCCTAGATGCCTATTATGCCATACATCGCAATCCTAGGATTACCATTTTTGCGAGACATAACAGATTGGATATCACAGTACATCATCCATTACAAACCTTACATAAGGTCTTACACAATTAGGGATCACATGATCCAGTTCTTAATACAATTCAAGCAGCGGAATAACGTAATAATAACGATAGCGTAGGCGAGACTCCATCTTCATGGTCACAGGCAATGCTGACGATGGGTGACGAGGATCGATCTCGTCAATGCCCATTGCTACGAGCTTGGGTTTTGGAGAAGATGGGGATGCTAGAGATCGCGGAACGGTTAGCAAACAAGCAACACGGGGACACGAGGTTTACCCAGGTTCAGGCCCCCGGAGGGAAAACCCTACTACTGCTTGTCTGCTCTTGATTACGGCGGAACTGAAAAGTACAGGTTTGCGCAGATGCAATCTGGCGTGGAGGTGTGTATGCGGTGGTATGAAGTGCCCTCCTCGACGTGCCCTGCTAGCCTTTATATAGAGGTAGGCAGGTCCTGGGCACAGATCGAGTCGGTTACAGGTTTTAGGGTTTGCCCCTATGAATATTCTATCTACTCTAATCTTGTTCTCCAAGGATCCAAAGGCGTCATGGGCCCTGGCCACCCGAAAGTCTTCATGGGCTGGCGCATATTCTCGTGGGCCTTCCTTGGGATGGACTAGGTATGCTAAGATCGTGTACCCGTAGGGTATAACCATGTCAAGAGTCTCGAGTGTCAAATAATCAGATTCCGAGGACTCTTCAATCTTCGGATGCTATCTCTGCTCATTAGAGAACGATTTGAGTGTGTAGGGATTGTTGATGTGTGTGCCTGACTCTCCCGACGGATCAAGGTCAGTTAACTGTCTTAGGACAAAACAACACGATCTTCTTCAGATTTGAGTCCCTCGACTCGAACTCGGGACATATGCTGGCGTAATTTGACTCAGGCCGCGAAGGACTTACAGGAGTGGAATTCCAGTAAATTTTAAATGATGTACCCAACGTGTCCGTCGGGATTTCTCATCGCGCCTGCTGGCACGGATTCTCACTAGCAGAGTGCAGTCGTGTGCGTTGCCAGGCCATCAGATGATATCTGTAGGTCTTATCTTTGTGTGGCAGACACAACATCCGAATGTTTATCACCGTGGAGGTGTTTCGGGTGGCCAAGGAGGATGTTACTCACTTAGCATTTAATTGGGGAAGAGTTGTCGAAAAGTTTTTGCATGCTGATCCGAAGGATGGCAGACGAAGAATTCATAGGGTGCGCGACCAGCGCTCCCTATGGGAGTAGCCTCCGAGTGTCTGTTCGAGTCGTAGACTCAAGCAGAGACTTTAATTCAGTCTGTATTGACTTTTAGGTCCGTAGGACACAAATTTTTCGGATGCTTGAATCCATCCTCCCTATGGGAGTAGCCCCCGAGTCCGTAGTGGAGTCGTAGACTCGATGTAGGACTCGAAGAATAGTTTAATGGTGTAGTACTTTGATCTTTTTCGGGTGCACGGCCAGCGCTCCTAATAGGAG
Organism: Avena longiglumis; assembly: GCA_030063025.1. NCBI lineage: Eukaryota > Viridiplantae > Streptophyta > Magnoliopsida > Poales > Poaceae > Avena > Avena longiglumis. The sequence goes on along the minus strand of CP125975.1, from coordinate 435,422,489 downwards.
TAGCCCCCGAGTAGTTACTCGAATAGTAGATTCGGGCGAATAATTTAGCTTTGTAGCCGAAGATTTGTAGCTATTGCTAGTATAGCTTTGATGACGTCAGTGCTGACGATCGATGATCTCAAGCGTCTGCGGCGCTAGAGATGACATGATTGGATGAACATGGGTCCCACCTTCTGACTTTGAGTTGACCGGTCATGTGCGGCGTGGAGATAATTACGGCGTCGCCACGGTTTCCGTGCGTAGTGGACAACGTGTGAGTGATGGTTCGCTGCTGCGCCGACACGTGGACAGTTGGATTTGGATGTTGGCTTTAGGTCTTCCCGATGAACGGTCGTCGTGCATCGTCCTCGTCCTTATAATCACTGGGGAAAAGTTAGTTTGTTTTTCACCGTAGCCATTCTCATTTCACTGCTCCCATATTCTTTGAGCTTTTCTTGCTGCGCGCTAGAATTTCTTCGAACCTTTCCATCTTTGTTTCTGCGTTCACGTCGTCGTCATCGTCGCACTGCGATGGGGAAGTCCAAGAAGGCCTCCACCGCAGTTGGTACTAGTGCTGACGCCGGCGGCAAGAAGGGTTCCGCCGCTACTCGCGTCACCGATGGTGGCTGGCGACGATCGGAGACGCGCGAGGGCGATCTCCGCAATCTCCGTGAGCGGGGACTGATCCCGCAGGATAGCGACGGCCGTCAGGATTCCCGGTGATGAGGTAATTCCCCGTCCTCCCGCTGGGTTTCGGGTCATGTTCATCTCTTTTGTCCTTCAGGGCTTTTCCATCACCATCCACGATTTTCTCCGTGGATTGCTTTTCTTTTATGGCATCCAGCTACATCATCTTTCACCGAACTCTCTTCTTCATATCGCCTGCTTCATCACCTTCTGCGAGTGCTGGCTTGGTGTCGAGCCGCACTTTGGCCTCTTCCGAAAGATCTATTCCGTGAAGAGGCAATCTGGTTGTGATGGCGTTTATCCCATCGGCGGCTGCATCATTTCCCTTAAATCCAACTTCCTCTTCTTCTCTTTTTCTATGTCTGAATATATCCAGTACTGGCGGAGGCAATGGTTTTACATCCGTGACTCCACAGTGGCCGGGCAGAACTTTGGCCTTGCTCCTTTCGACCCCTCCCAGAAAATCCAGCCGAAGAGGTCCTGGAAGAACCACATCTTGGATGGTGAGGTGGTGGAGATAGAGGGGCTCTATCATCGGGTGAAGGATCTCTAGTTGATTCCGGATTAAGAGGTGAACGGTGTGGATATCATCCGCACCTTCCTCAAACATCGGGTGCAGCCGCTCTAGGCTAGGGAACACCCGATGCTCCTTTATTCTGGTCGCCATGATCCGACTAGGGTTTCGACTGAGGAGCTCTACAGGGGGGGATCTCGACAGGATTCTTCGGTCGCTGCTGAAGTACAAAGCTGAAGAAGATCTCCTGGGGAAGTCGCCGACTCCTCAGTTCGCCGCCTCTCGTCTGGTTCCGCAGGTGTAGATCTGGGGCGTGCGCGTAGCACTTTTTTCGACTGTGTTTTTCTTGCACTTGCTTGTGTTCTGAAATTTTGTTTCTTTTGTGCAGGAGTTCAAGGTACCGGGCATGTTGCCTCCACTACCCGAACTATTTCCGGATGCACCGGACAATGAGGTAGTGGATTCCATGTCTGAGCTTCCCTCGGCGCGATCACCAGCGGAAGAAACTTTTGAGTCTAGCGAGGAGCAGACTTGAAAGTGGACACGGAGCTCGAGCGAAGCGTCGGATGCTTCGACTCCGCCGACCCCTAGGAACCCGTCATGCCTTGAGCATCACAGTAGGGGTCATGGTGGCTCTTCCTCCTATTCCGGTCGTGCCCATGCGGGTTGTGGCATCGCAGCCGCCGGCGAAGCGGAAGAAGGAAGAGAAGAAGGGCGGGAGGGCCCCGCCTGTCTTCGACTTGAGCGATTTCGACTCGTAAGTATCTGCCATTGCTTTTTCTCTCTTTCGTCTTCTTGCTTGTACTTGTATGCTTTTTTCTTTTGTAGCCACTCCTCTGACGGCTCCTTCAGCGATGGCGCTCGGGAGGTGGTGGGGGAGTCGACAGTTGCTCCTCCTCCTCAGACGGTGGCCACCTCTGAGGGCGCTGCTCCGAACCCTTCTCCACAGGAGGCTCGGGTGGTTGTCCCCCAGAAGACTACAGCTGGACCTTCGGAGTCGCCGTTTGACCACGTAAGTGTTTTCGTTCTTGCCGCGGGAGGAGCCCCCGAGCATTTTTCGGATGATCTGCTGATCATTTTTGTTTTGTGTCTTGGGGGGAGCCCCCGAGCATCTGTCGGATGATCTGCTGATCATGCCATTTTTTTGTACGTATCTCGGGGGGAGCCCCCGAGCGTTTTCATATGCGTGATTTGCTTTGCTCATTCTCTTGGGCGTAGCCCCCGAGCCTTTTTCCTGACAAGTTGCGTCTTCTTGCAGTCTTTTGTTCAAGGTGCCAACCAGCTGGTGAAGCAGCATCTGGCATTGGAGGCCAGCCTTCAGCGGTTCCAAGGTTCGTGTGGTTTTATCAATCTTCTCCTTCTTTGGCTGCTTGCTTACTCACGAATCTCATGCTTGTTCTTTGTTGTAGAGGAGAACAACACTGCCCTCCGCGAGCTTGATGCTCTCAAAAAGAGCCTCGGGCGAGCGGATAAAAAAGCTGAAGATGTCGTTGGCGCTAAGGAGCTCCTTGAGCAGGAGTTAGCCGACGCGGCTTCGGCCAAGGAGCGCCTACAGCAGGAGGCCACGGATCGCGAGGAGCAACTCGCCACCGCTGCGGCCTCGCGCGAGAAGGAGGTAGCCGGCAAGATGATGTCCGCCGCGAAGGCTATTTCGGGTGAGTAGTTTCGTATATTCCTTTTTGGCCTCCTTGTCTTTCTAGCTTCGTTTTGGTTTTCACCTTGCTTTTTCCGTTTATCTAGATGCCGCGGGCATCGAGTTTGACCGTGGTGCCCTGGAGCACGGAAGTGCTCTGGATGACGCCACTGCGGCGGTCGAAGACTACTGAAGTACCGTGGTCGGCTCGCTTGCCAAGGCCAAGGTGGTTCTCGGACGCTTCTAAAAGGAGCTCGTCCCCAAGGGCATCGACCTCGAGGATGTCGAATTGTTGGCGGACGCACTGTCATCCGAGGCTCCCACGGCGTACAAGCGCAAGCAGAAGGGTATCGGCGTGTCCATGGGGCTGGCGATGGCCATGGCGTCTGGAGCAAAGCTGGATCTTCACCAGGTCACCTCCCAGATGCCGAAAGCTGCCGATGGATCCGAGGTAGCCTTCGCACTCTACGTTGCCCGTTGTAAATGCTATGGGGCGAAGCTGATTGACTTTTTAGCGGAGTACGCGGTGAGGCAGCAGGAAGAGGCCAAGAGCAGGCAGTCCGGCTCCGAAGCTACTCAGGATGCAGCTTCTTAGGCCTTGTAGTTGTAGGATAGCTTTTGTTTCTTTTGTTGTAATGTATCTATGAACACTCCTTGTGCCACGCAGTGGCTTTTGCTGTGTATAATGAATCTCCGAGTTGTTTGCTTATTCGTGCGTTTGTTCATATCCTTACCTTCTTTTCCTCTAGGGACCTTCGGGTGATGATCCCGTTGATACTTCGCCTGCGCCGCAGCTGCGACCATCCTTGGATGATGCGTCACAGCTTGTGTATCTTCGTGACCACATCCGTAGTCTTGAGAAAGAGTTGCTTGGCATTCGAGGCCACGCGGATGTTTGGAAGTCGAAAGCGGAGCGGGGCGCCGCCAGGGAGGAGTATCTGATGGGGGAGTTGCGGCGTTTGGCCGAATAGCTTCAATGTGAGTTTCCTCGAGCTGCTGCTCATTTTTCGGATGCGCCTATTGGCTTATCATCGTACGTTGCAGTGTGTTGCAAGTGCTAACCTTTTTCCCAGGGAGGAAAAAGAGCGTGTTGCTGTTCGGATCAATTGTATGACCCAGCAGGACATGGAGGCCGATGGCTTTTTCTGGATGGACCGTGATCGTGCTATGGTTATTGCGACTGTGCAGGATCGTATTCACCAGGTGTCCCGGGTGCTGCGGCAAGCGAAGACTTCCTTGGCGTCAATTCTGCACGTGATGTTTCCCCTGGATGAGGCACCATCAACTCTATGGGGCCTGCTGGCGAAGTTCCGGGATGTGCATCATGTCAGGGAGCTGGTGTGGCATCAGCTGGTTGTAGGGGTGAAGGCTGCGTTTTCCCTCATGCGATTGCATCGCCCTGGTGTAGATCTTGCTGCTGTGGCGGCTGGGCCACCTCTTCGGCCGGATGGTGGCATGTGGGACATGCGTCCACATTATGCGGCTGTAAGGCAGTATGCCGAACAAATTGTAGATCTCTTTGAGCAGCGTGCGCAGGTGATTCTTTAGAATAGGTAGGACCTGTAAAAAGATAGATGTAAAATTTGTATGTATTCGATTGGGCGTGTTATGCCCTTTTTGTAAAGGTTGATTGTTGTTAGCACGTGGTTCTTTGTTTGTATGCGTGCGCTTTTCGTTAGCCTGACGTAATCAGCTACTCAGGTGTACACGCGTTATCCTCATTCGACGAAGTCATGAGGTGAGGGGAGCCCCCGAGTGTGTTGTAACATGAAGAAAATGCGAATAATAGACAAATTTTTGGGGTGAGACACTTAGCTTTATTCATATAGTAAGGAGGAGGTACATTGTTCGGCTAAGTAGCCTTGGCTGAATAGCCTTATTGAAAGTAAAAGGAGGGGGTAGCTAGGGGTAGAAGCGTCGCATTTGTGCGACGTTCCATGGGTTGGAGTATGCTACTCCAGACTCCACGTGCTTGAGGCGATAGGCGCCACCTGGGATGACTTCGGTGACGACGTAGGGTCCTTACCAGGGCGACTCGAGCTTCTTTGGTCGCTCTTGCTTGAGTCGTAAGACTAGGTCTCCTTCGACGAAGGACCTTGCGTGCAGCCGACGGCTGTGATAGTTGCGGAGGCTCTATTGATAGACCGCTGATCGTGCTGTGGCTATGTCGCGTGCCTCGTCGAGTGTGTCGATGGCGTCTTCGAGTGCGGACGTCGATTCGGCTTCGCTGTAGGCGACGACCCGTGGGGCCTTGTGGCGTACCTCTGTAGGCAGCACGGCTTCGGCTCCGTGCACCATGAAGAAGGGCGTGTAGCCAGTTGAACTGTTTGGCATCGTGCGCAAGCTCCAGAGGACGGAGGGTATCTCTTGTGTCCAGGCTCCTGCTAGTCGCTAGAGTGGGCTCATTAGGCGCTTCTTGATGCCGCCACCGACGAGGTTGTTGGCCTTTTCGACCTGCCCGTTTGTTTGCGGGTGCGCCATGGAGGCGTATGTGATGTTGATTCCGAGGTCTTCGTAGAAGTCCTGGAATTCCTTGGAGATGAAGTTTGACCCATTGTCAGTGATGATGCTGTGCGGCACGCCGAACCTTTAAACAATGGATTCGAAGAACTTGGCGGCCGTTTTGCCCCTTTGGTTAGTAACGGGCATGGCCTCGATCCACGGTGAATTTGTCGACTGCGACCAGGAGGTAGACGTGGCCTCCTTTCGAGGACTTGGGCAGTTTGCCGATCATGTCGAGGCCACATTGGGTGAAGGGCCAGGCCAGGGCTATGGGCCTGAGCTCCAATCCTGGTGCGTGTGGTTTATTTGCGAACCTCTGGCACCCGTTGCACCTTCGGACGATGTCCTTGGAGTCGTTCATGGCCGTTGGCCAGTAGAACCCAGCTCGTAGAGCTTTGGTGACAAGGGCGCGGCTGCCCGCGTGATGGCCGCAGATACCCTCGTGGATGTCTTGGAGGATGGTTTTGCCGTCACCGATGGTGATGCACCTTTGGAGTACACCCGAAATTCTGCGCTTGTACAGCTCGCCATTGATGTGTCCATGTTTCTTCGACTATCATGACCTGCATCAGGTTGACCACTGCGACCTCTGTGTCGAGTTTTTCTGGTCCTTCGGGTAGCGCAGCCCCAGAGTGCTCTGTTTCTTCAGTGATCCCTTTGGGAATTTCCTTTTGATGGATGGCACGCAGATCTGTTCGAGGAACACACCTGGTGGCACCCGTGCGCAGGTAGAGCCGATGTTGGCGAGTCTGTCGGCCTCTTCGTTGCTTTCTCTGCCAACGTGCTGAAGTTCGCAGCCGTCAAAGTCTCCTTCGAGTGCGTTGTAGAGTGTGCGGTACGCAATCATGTTGGCCGCGTGTGCGTCGCACTCGTTCATTGTTTGCTGGACGACGAGGTTCGAGTCGCTGTAGATGACCAGGCGCTTCGTGCCGCAGATCTTGGCCATCCTCATGCCGTGGATGAGGGCCTCATACTCGGCCTCGTTGTTGGAAGCTCGAAATTTCATCCGGGGGACGTACTTCATCTTGTCGCCTGCTGGAGGTCGATGACCGCTCCTGCTCCGGCCTCGCGCTTGGGGCCATCAAAGTGCATCGTCCATGACTGTGTCATGTCCGGGGTGTCTGGCAGCTACAGTTCCATCCAGTGGATGAACAAGTCCAGAAGGACCTGAGACTTGATCGCGTGGCGCTTCTCATAGACGATGTCTAGAGGTGACAGCTCGATGCCCCACAGGGCCACACGTCTTGTGGACTCCAGATTGTTCAGGATGTTGTTCAGGGGTGCTTCGTTGACGACCATCACCTGATGCTCCTGGAAGTAGTGGCTCAGCCGATGAGCCGTCATGAATACGCCGTAGGCGAGTTTCTGGTAGTGAGGGTACCTCTGCTTTGTCGGCGTAAATACCTCGCTAAGGTAGTAGATTGGGCGTTGGACCCCATGGGTCTTGCCATATTCGGGTCTTTCGACCACAAGCATGGTGCTTACCACCTGGTGTGTAGCTGCTATATATAGCAGTAGAGGCTCGCACTCTTTTGGCGTGACCAAGACGGGCGAGGTAGAGAGCCGCCGCTTTAGATCTTCGAACGCATCGTCCGTTTCGGGCGTCCACTCAAATTTGTTTGCCTTGCGTAGCAGCTGATAGAAAGGCAGGGCTTTCTCGCCCATGCGGCTGATGAACCTGCTCAATGCCGCGATTCGCCCAGCAAGCTGCAGGACGCTCTTGAGGTTCTTCGGCTTCTCCATGGTTGTTATGGCCCGGATTTTCTTCGGGTTTGCTTCTATCCCTCGCTGGGAGATGAAATAGCCTAGCAGCTGACCAGATGGGATGCCGAAGGCGCACTTTTCTGGGTTTAGCTTGATCTTGTATCGATCAAGGTTGTCGAACTTCTCGCGGAGATCATCGATCAGTGTCTTGGACTCCCTTGTTTTGATTACTATGTCGTCGACATAGACTTGGATGTTGTGGCCGATCTGGTCCTTCAGGCATGCCTGCATGCACCGTTGGTACGTGGCGCCTGCGTTCTTCAGCCCGAAGGGCATTGTGTTGTAGCAGAACACCCCGAACGGCGTGATGAACGTCGTTTTATCCTGATCTTCGATCTTCAGTCGAATCTGATTGTAGCCTGAGTAGGTGTCGAGGAAGGAGAGCTTCTCGCATCCTGCAGTCGAATCGATAATCTGATCGATCCGAGGGATAGGGAAGTGATCCTTCGGCCAGTGCTTGTTCAGCGATGTGAAGTCCACGCACATCTGTAGGATGTCCGTGTCCTTTATGGGGACCATCACGGTGTTGGTGAGCCACTCGCTTTCCTTGATCTCCCTAATGAAGTTTGCGTCGAGTAGTCTGTTGAATTCGACTCCGATGGCTTCAGCCCGTGGTTCGGACAGTCATCGGATGGACTATTTGACGGGCTTGGCGTCTGGAAAGACGTTGAGTGCGTGCTGAGCGAATTCCCTGGGAACTCCTGGCATGTCCGCAGGACACCAGGCAAAGATTTCCCAGCGCTCATGGAGGAATTCGACGAGCGTGTTTTCCTATGCGGGGTTGAGGTCGTTGGCGATCAGCGCCGTCTTGGAGGTGTCCGTCGGGTGGACGTGCACCTTCTTTGTGTTGACGGTGGAGTCGAAAGACATGTCGGGTGCGTTTTGTCTTGCAACTAGGGGTGCCCCGTTGTCTGTCACCTCTCGGAGCCTTATGAGCTCCTCCTGCATGCTGAATGACTGGGAGATTCTGTTGAAGTCCCTATCGCAGTGGTCCGATCGGGTGAAGCTCCCGTGGACCGTGATGATGCCCTTCGGCCCTGGCATCTTTAGTAGCAAGTACGCGTAGTGCGGTACTGCCAGGAACCGTGCGAATGCCACACGCCCGAGGATGGCGTGGTATTGTGATGGCCAGTCCACCACTTCGAACTCGAGACGCTCGCACCAAAAGTTGTCGGGCTTGCCTAAAATGACATCGAGCCATATCATTCCCTGGGGAATATGCCCTTCCCTGGGACGATGCCGTGGAATGTTGTATCGGATTGTTCCAGGCTGCACAACGGGATCCGCATTGCTGCTAAGGTACTGGAAAACATCGGATTGATGCCGCTGCCGCCGTCTATGAAGACGCGGCTCATGTCGAACCCTCCGATCTGCGCCTCAAGCACTTGGGAGAGGGACCTGGCAAGGGTGATCCGAACGGCTGAACGTGATGCAAGACTCCGATTCGCTGAGGTACTCCGGGATGGCGGGTGGAGCGGTCACACCCAGATTGATCTGACGGGTAATTTTCTTTTGCAACCTGTTCGATGGGCGTCCTTTTTGGATCATCAGTGATCCTTTTTGCACGGGGTACCCTTTTCCGCCGTTGTTCTGCGCGGGTGCGATTGGATGATTCGAAGGTCGTGGTGGAGGAGCTCCGTGGGCGATGTCGTCTGGTGCGGGCGCATTCTCGTACCCGGGGTTCAGAGCTTGTTGCCTCATCTGGGACATGCTCTCGCTGAGTTTCTGGAACTCGCGACAATCCTTGAGCATGTGGCTTGTTTTCTTTTTACCATCCTGCTTGTCGATGTAGAAGTGGATGGTGCATGGACCTGACAGTTTGTCGTATGCTGAGGGTCCATCGTCGCGGCCGCGACGTTGCCATGACTGCGCTGGGCGTCCTCCGTCGCGGAAGTTGTTTCCGCGGTATCCGCCGCTATTGCGGTTGCCGTCGCTGCGGCGGTCGGCGTAGCCAGCCGCGACCATGTCGGGTCCGTCGCGATCGTCGTAGACACGCGATCTTCTCTTGCTACGGCGTTCACGTCGACGGCCGTAGTCATCTCCTCCTCCGAGTGCGCTCGGTGGACGGAGTCCTCGCCGTCTACGCACCTGTTGGCGATGTCCATGAGGTGGTCCAGTGTCTTGGGCTTGACGCGCCCAAGTTCTTCCTTGAAGTCCTGGCGCTTGACGCCATCTTTGAAGGCGTCGATCGCTCTCTCCTCAGAAATGTGCGCCGCCGAGTTCTTGTTGTTGGACCAGCGTAATATGTACGAGCGAATGGGTTCGCCCGTTCGTTGGGTGCAGGACCGTAGCTCCTCGATCGAGGCTGGCCTCTTGCTTGTGCCTTTGAAGTTTCGGATGAAACTGTACGCCAGTTCCTCCCAGCTTCGGATGGATCCCGAGGATAGGCTGCTGAGCCAGATCCGTCATACTCACACCAAGTCATTCATTGCAGGGCGGTGTCCTTGTTTCCACCGTGTAGTTTGACGGATGATAGGTGGTCGCTGAGCCACGCCTTGGGGTCCTATGTACCATCAAACTTTGGAGTGTCCGAAGGAAGATTGAAGTTCCACGACATCCGTGTCCGTCAGACGGATCTGCTGAAGCATCGGGCTCCCCAGAGTTCTCCTTCGTCATCGTCCTCCTCGGATTCGGACGAACATACGCGCTTGGCGCGCGCTTTGTCGATCTTGCGTTGGGTGAGCTCGCTTCGAGCGTCGTAATCGCGGCTGCGATGGCGCGAGCTCTTGTGCCTTCGAGGTAGGTCGTGCTCTTCCTCGTCGGATGAAGGCGTGGGGCTGCGGTTGAACCTGACTGCAACCTTCTTATTTGGCTCCGCAGGAGCTTCTCTGTGGAGCGCAGCTCCAATGAGTCCGAGTCCGATAAGTGCGTACTTGTGCATGGACCTTTTCGGGTACCCCACCGGAGGTGGATGGGACACGAGGTATGTGGTGACTGCCATGATCGCAGCTTGCGTTGTCTTCGGGATGACGTTGTCGTCGGCATCCATCTCCATGAAGGACGTGTTGAGGGTCCGAGTCACCTCGCGACATGCCTTGGGGTCCATGTTCTCCGTGCGAGAACGGTTCTTGTTGCCATGGTTGCCGTGCGAGCTAGAGCCGCCCATGGCGGAGAGCGTAGCTCTCCGCACACTGGACTCCGAGGCCGCTTGCTTGCACTTGTCAAGCACTTCTTGCATCTTCACCTGCTTCTTGTGCTCTTCGACTAGGAGCAGGTGGTACGCCATCAGTAGGTCCCGTGAGGCACCCACAGGCAGGATCTTGTTGCCTGCCACGGCTTCGCATGCTTGAGCCCATCCTTCCTCACTGAGGTGGATGATCCGATTGGGATCGGTGTCCTCCTCGTTGGGCGGGGGGGACTGGTTTCTCCTGTTCTCGTCGTTTCTACCCTACGGGTTGGGTGGCGGGTTGTGCTCCTGATCCACATCGCTCTGGATGACTGTGGCACATTGGTAGCGTTCGTAGATTGGATCGCTGCTGCTGCAGCTTTCGGATCCGGAACCGTAGGTCCCTTCCTCCGATGGTGCATCACACAGATCTGAGTTGCAGTTGTTGCTGTCATAGGACTCATCTGTTGATGGCGATGTGCATAGCACGGGGTGTGGAGCCCACGAAGCGGGCCTGATCGATGGCAGGGGCACCCGCTCTGGGAGACGGAGAGTGCCGGTCAGCCCCACCTGGAAGCAGAAGCTTCCGAACAGGATCTCGAGCCCATCGCCAACAGGCTCGAAGTCCTTCAGGGTGGCTGGCGAGTGGGCGGTGAAGTCGAAAGCGCCAAAGAGGAGATGACTCTCCATCACCGCGGAGTTGTAGATCGCTTTGGTTGGGACCATCACGATCGCACAATCAGCATCCCCAGTTCCCACAGACGGCGCCAATTGACGAGGATCGATCTCGTCAATGCCCATTGTTATGAGCTTGGGTTTTGGAGAAGATGGGGATGCTGGAGATCGCGGAACGGTTAGCAAACAAGCAACACGGGGACACGAGGTTTACCCAGGTTCAGGCCCCCAGAGGGAAAACCCTACTCCTGCTTGTCTGCTCTTGATTACGGCAGAACCGAAAAGTACAGGGGTGCGCAGATGCAATCTGCCGTGGAGGTGTGTATGTGGTGGTATGAAGTTCCCTCCTCGACGTGCCCACCTAGACTTTCTATAGAGATAGGCAGGTACCGGGCACAGATCGAGTCGGTTACAGGTTTTAGGGTTTGCCCCTTTGAATATTCTATCTACTCTAATCTTGTTCTTCAAGGATCTGAAGGCGTCATGGGCCCTGTCCACCCGAAAGTCTTCATGGGCCGGCGCATATTCTCGTGGGCCTTCCTTGGGCTGGACTAGGTATGCTAAGATCGTGTACCCGTAGGGTATAACCATGTCAATGGGAGATGATCCTAGTTGTCATAACCTTCCTGCGGTCTGTCCTCCTAATAGTCCTCTTCATAGTCTGTCCACAGGAATAGCCAGGGACAAAGCCATGAGTACTCTTTAAGTACTCGCAAACTAATACTAACAAGTGAAGTGGTTTTTGAGTAGGATATACTAAGCTCTAGGGTTGTTTTTCAAAAATCCAGATTTATCTCTACTGAGTTCAAAAGAAAAGGAAGATAGTTGAAAGTTTTATAACACCTAAGTGGGAACTTGAATTTCATATCACAACTCTGTTGTGGTCAAGTCAAAGTCATAAATCATTTCATAAGTCCTTTTGAAAACATCTGACAACGGAACAGTATGTCCACTCCAACTGTCCATAACCGTGGATGCGGCTATTCGAATAGTTTGACACTCTACAGAGGTGGTACACTTTCACCACAACATTCGATACATCTGTCAGGAACAATCCTGATTTCACCATACTTAGTATGCTGATAATCAATCCTAACCTTTCAATTACACGCCCTAGTATAGGCACCTCTCCTGTGAGTTTGGCCTCCCAACCATGACCAACTGTCATCTTGGGTACTGCACAGGTGGACAATCTTCACAAGGTAGCCTCAGCTCAAACCTTGGCCGCAAGGGAACCCATACTAAGGTATATAAATTTCCAGTCAAGCCCTACCCAAACTTCGGGTATTGTGGTTGTACGGTAAAATTGGAATGGTATCACATTCAAACAACCATCAGTTTTATAAAGGGCTAAGGCTCATGCCTCAACATTTTCATCATCAAAATCATCTGGTGTCAAGAACACATGTCAAAACATTTCAGTAGAATGACTCATCATTCTAAGGTTTTCATCATTAGTTTCACCAAGTATTCCCATCTAAAGTGATCAAGTTTTATGCTTAGCACTAGCATCTACAAGTGGGGGTAACACTAATGATGGGTGAGAATCAAGTGTATCCTATCTAAGTTCAATCGCATGCCTCATGATGACATCAAGATTATCTAACTTAGGCCAAGTTTTATGCTCTTTATGCTACCTTTAAATATCTTTCTAGAATCTACAAGTCACTAAGTAACCTTTAATAGAAATCTTTGGTAAAGAAAATAAAATACTAAGCTTGCAAGTAAAACTAGGATTGGGTATCAAGTAAGGTAAGCTTGCAAGGATTAGCTTGCTAAGTCAATTTATATAGTGAGGCTTGCAAGTATAGGCTTGCTTAGATAGATTTCCTTGTGTAGAGCAGTGGTTAAAGTTCTCCTCGGCTTCTTCCTCGTAGTAATATCCTTCCTCCTCGTATCCTTGGTCGGTACTAGCGTCTATAAATAAATACGAGGCACACAATCACCAAACAATACTTAACTAGTTCTATTTATCACACCAAGGTTTTCACTAGATGATCTAGGATCATCACAAACATCACAAAGATTAAAGTAATAGTTTTATTTCTTTTATTTGAGAAAATTAATTTCTACTCATTGAAAAACTACTTAAGGTTTAATATTCTCCAATTAAAACATGGGATCATATTGACACATGTCATCACCACATATTTCAGTACATGGGAATGTGATTTAAAGTGGTGTCACAATTTAATAAGGTTTAACCTTTTTATTTTAATTAATAAAAGTGACTAGAATGGCCTATGAGGCATTCTTTTATAGCTTGTTCATTATTTCTGCAAGTAATCCTATATATTTTTATATATTCTGAAAGGTCTAGTTAAATGTGATTTTTGAGAGTTGGAATCAACTCAAAGCTTTTGTGGTTGAATTTTGAAAAATGTTTGAATGTAGAAAAGCTTATGCCTTGTTATTTCTACTATAGGCGATCTACAACTCCAAATGCATTGGATCAAACAGGCTTGGGTTAAGCATTCCAGTACCTTTGTAACAAAATTAGTTTCATGCATTTTGGTTTAGTAAATCGAGCTGGGTTGATTTTTGAATCTAGGTACAGAACTGGGTTTGAACTAAATTGGAAAATACAAATTCAAACTAACTGGGTTACGCGGGATGCTAACTGGACCGGCCCACTGCGCACACAGCGCGCGGGGCCTGATCAAGTGGTTGTCCCCACTCGTTAGTGAGACAGAGAGTGGCGAAGCGGTACAAGGTGATTAGGGTCGTAGGATTAGAAGCTAGATCTACGGCTGAGGTTCATCGTCCATGCCTAAACAGGACGTGGCGAGGTTAAACCCTATCGCGACCAGTGGGGGTCTACGAGGGCTCACCGGGGCTCCAGCGATGGTCGGCGATGGGGCCGAACGACGGAGTCGACGACGACGATCCTCCTTGTACCGGTGGCTCCTCCTGGGACGGCTCCAATCAACGGCGCACTACTCCTCTAGCAGCGGCAAGCTCCGGCGAAATTCTGGCCACCTGGTGCTCGCCTTGCTCCGGGGATGAGTGGGTACGATCAGTGAGAGATGGGGAGTGAGATTGTGAGACCCTGGCGCATGGCTCAATAGGATTGATAGGAAACTCATACCAACAAGTTGCAACTTCTTTTCCGGAAGCTCATTCGAAAAGAAATCTAAGGTTAATCGTGCTTGGCCTAGAGCAATTCTAGGATGGGTGACCGACCGGGAAGTGGGTAACCGGGTGCACACGAGTGAGGACAAAGTGCGCAGAAAAGACTAGTGTTGGTTTGTGGGCTTAGTCTAGATATCCTATTGAGCTGCCAGAAGTGACAGCCGTCGGTCCGGAGTGATCGGGGGTGTTACAAAATGGTATCAGAGCCGACCCTCGCGGTTAAACGGGTGTGTGCGGGTCAGTGGCGGACATGTGGCGCATGGCTCGTGTGGCCCGGAGTGGACACGGCATGGCACATGTGCCGACACTGGACGCACAGACGTGTTCCAAGAGGGGACGTTCCTGGTTTGTGGTTGATCGACGAGGACGTCGATCTTCTAAGGGTGGGTGTATGTGAGACCCTGGCGCATGGCTCAATAGGATTGATAGGAAACTCATACCAACAAGTTGCAACTTCTTTTTCGGAATCTCATTCGAAAAGAACTCTAAGGTTAATCGTGCTTGGCCTAGAGCAATTCTAGGATGGGTGATCGACCGGGAAGTGGGTAACCGGGTGCACACGAGTGAGGACAAAGTGCGCATAAAAGACTAGTGTTGGTTTGTGGGGTTAGTCTAGAGATCCTATTGAGCTGCCAGAAGTGACAGCCGTCGGTCAGGAGTGACCGGGGGTGTTACAGAGATGGTGTGGAGAACTCGTGTTGTGAAGGCCTCTATTTATAGTGCAAGAAGGGGACCGAAGGGCGCAGGCTGAGCTCGTCGTGGTCGTCGGTACAACAAGCTAAAGGCATGGGCAAAGGTAGGGGCGGTGCTGTGCTCCCTGGCGAAGCTCAATGGCATGGTCACGCGGCGTGGGGCGGTGCGAGATGGTCGGAACATCACGACGCTCTGGGCGGGTCTGATGGTTGTTTTAATGGCACGTGGGTTCTCCTGGTCGCACGGCGACGAACGGGCGTGTCTGGGGTGTTCCTGGGGTGGTGGCGATACTGCTTGCACACGACGAGGGCGGCGTGCTATCTGTGGGCTTGTGTCGCAGGTGGCGCTCTGGCGCGCTCTCAGCACGCTCGGGCTGTGTGGTCCAGGGGATGGCAGAGCTCGAGGCTTGGACAGGGGGTGGCGGTGTACGGTGGTGAGTGTCCCAGACATGGTGTCTAGGCTTGGGGCTGCTCCTAGCTTGCTATCAACCATGGGGTGGCAAGTTAGGCTCGGCATGCTCACCATTGATGGCAATGGCAAGCTCACAGTGGTGCTAGAGATTGTTAATTGGGCTAGATGATCTATTAATAGCTTGTTGTGCACCAGAGAGGGAACAAGGTTGGCCAAAATCACTGCTCCTAATAGTGTTTGATGTTTGTTGGTTTGGTGATTGCAAGGTGTTTAATGAAATGGCCAAACAAGATTCAAATTTGAATTTTTGATTCAAACTTGGTGGGTGTGTTAGTTACATACTAGGGAGTCATTGGTTAGTGGGAAAGGTCAAGGGGTACTGGTTTGGTTGGGTCTTGAAAATGGGTGATCTTCACATGTGTTAAAGATTCAATTTTTAAATGTCATTTGAATCAAGTTGCCAAATGTTTCTGCAAGTTTGAAAGGTGGGCTTGGGTTAACTTTTACTTGGTCTATCAAGGGGTGAAAAGAAATGGAAATGTTTTTGTTTGAAATCTTGGACTAGAAACACTCAAAGTGGCCTAGTGAGCAAGATTGGCAAAATGACCATTTGCTTTATTTGTTTTGTTTTTTATTTTCTCTTGTTTTGTTTCTTCTTGGAAATGTTTTAGATGATGTTGTTTTCATCTTTAAACCATTCCTTGCTATTTAGATTAATCACACAAGTCCATTCATGCATTCATTTGATTTTTATTTAATAAAAGTTTTTGTTAACCCTAATTTTGGTGATTAGAATATGATAATCATGATCAAGTTTTTTGGGATGTTACACCATTCCCAGGATCCCGGTGAAAGAACATGTGGGCCCCCATGTTTGGTTTTGGTAATTAATGACATTCTATATGTATTAATGCTTGTATCAAGTTGTACTTGTAGGAATTGTCCATAGGCAATGCTTGAACCATATGTTGGCTTCAAGGTTTGGAGAAGAAGAAAGTGAAGAGGATCAAGTGGTGACCAAGGTGTTCAAAGAGTTATCTACAGATTGGTCATGTTTGGAGAAGAAGAAAGTGAAGAGGATCAAGTGGTGACCAAGGTGTTCAAAGAGTGATCCATAGATTGGTCATGTGAGAGTTAAACCTATGGTAAGTATGTCTTGAAGAATAAGATGGATTAATATCTCTGGTGCACCTTCAAGGCATCAACATAATGAAGAAAAGAAGAAATGATGTGCAATATCTAGAAGATATCATGCTTGAAGCTTGCCATCCTCGGTGATCATGGATCGATGAAGACAAGGTCAAAGTAAAGGTTTCCCCATGTTGCATGGGGGAGCAACTTGCAAGTCTTCATTAAGCGAGTGCGTGCAAGAGCAATCAAGAAAGGTGTTCGATCTTGAGCAGGATAAGATCGTATACATCAAAATCAAGTGGGATATGTGCAAGGCAAAGGTATGATCTTGATAGGTTTTCTTTCTTACCGGTCTCGTGGTGTTAGTTGGGGAGACCGGTTTATAGGATAGACAACCGTACTATCAAGAGGGGCTCTCAAGTGAGTAACTCGATCATATCTTTCAGAGAGAGCTCAAACCTTTGCATACTTTGCATCATCCTCCCTTGGTTGTTATTCGGATCTTATCCATGTTAGGTTCTAGAGCTTGTGGTAATATTCATAAAAAGCTCTAGTTCATCAAAAAGGATTCCCCTTTTATGTCATATTGCGTTTTTGATCTTTGAGGTTTTTCCGGATTCTCACCAAGAGAGATATCTCACATTATAATACATAAAATGTTCTCACTTCATGGTATCCAATATTTTCACCTTTTTTGGGTACCTCTTGTTGTCCTCTTTCCAACAAAATTGGTTTCGTTTCAATCAGAGTTTCCAAACTCTAGATATCGCCATTTGAAGTTTGCCTCTTATTTGGTCCAGACCGGAGTCTCCGGTCTGCGTGGACCGGGGTCTCCGATGTGGTCCGGAGTATCCCCTGGAGTCCCCGGAGGGGGCTCCAGAATTCAGCCGGGGCAGTCTGATAGGTGGTCCGGAGGCTAGTCCGGTGTAGACCAGAGTCTCTGGTGTAGACCGGAGTCTCTGGTCTGACTTTTCCCCAATGGGCAGAAAACGGTCAGAAATCTATGGGCCTATAAAAAGGGGACCTTCTTCCCCAATGTCCCCGCTCGAGTTTTACATGCTTTCTCCTCCATTCTTGACCCTCTTGAGCTTGCTCTCCCTTCAATCCCTCCCTTGATTCTTGCATATACTTTAGGGATTTGAAAGAGGAGATCTAGATCTATAATCCCACCAATCCATCTCTCCTCTAAGTGAGGGGAACATCTTGGGATCTAGATCTTGGAGCCTTTTGTGTATTTCCTCCATTGTTCTTCCTCTCTTATTCCCCTACAAGCTTTTGTAGCTTTGGTGGAATTTAGGAGAGAAGGATTTGAGCACTTCTTGTGTTGTTGCCATTGCATTTGGTGCCATCGGCTTGAGTTCTCGGTGAGAATTCGTTTGAGTGAAAGGTGAGAAGCTTTTTACTCTTGGGTTCTTGAAACCCTAGATGGTTTGGTGGTTTTGTAGGTTCTTGGACTTCTTGGGGCCTCCAATTAAGTTGTGGAGCATTCCCCAAGCTTGTTTGTTGGGAGCCTCCAATTGAGTTGTGGAGAAGTGCACCAACCTTGTGAGAGGTTCCGGATTGCCACCGACAAGTGCACCGATACTGGAAGCGTGGATCGATCTCGTTGGGGTGAGATTCACAGGAGAATAAGGGAGGCCTATTGTGGCGTTGGTGGTTTGATACCACCCCCTCTCCAAACGAGACGTACTCCATGTTGGGAGGAACTCGGTAAAATATCATCGTCCCCGCGTGCCTCGGTTATCTCTATACCCGAGCTCTTTACTTATGCACGTGACATTGTGATAGCCTTCGTGCTTGAAGTAATCTATATCTTGCTATCACATTGTTGCTTGTATTGCTTAGCATAAGTTGTTGGTGAACATAGGTGAACCCTAGTTGTTCTAGGTTGTGCCTGACAAAGTAAATGCCAGTTTATTTCCGCCTTTGTCAAGCCACTCTCCGAAAAGTTTTTAATCGCCTATTCACCCCCCCTCTAGGCGACATATGTATCCTTTCACCCGAGTACGCCCTGGGAACGTAGGACGAAGCAATTTGGCCGAGTGGACCAGCCTGCCAACGATAGAAGCCGAGTCGTCGTCATCCTTCCCGCCGTTTCCATTTTCCCGCCCTCGCCGCTACACCCCTCCCGCCCTCGCCGCCGACCTCGGCCTATAAAAGGCGTACATATCGCCGTCTCCCTTCACACACTCTCTCACACCGTCCCAACTCCGGCGAACTCCAGATGCTCGCACCTTTCTACCTCCACAACTCCGCTGAAAAGCCATGGCCGAGAGATTTCCAGGCGACATCGCGTCGGCGAGCGGCCAACGCACGCTGCAGACGTGGGAAGCCCGGCTGCTCCACGACGCGGGATATACGTCGCCGTCGGGCCTTCGTCTCCCCTTCGGCTAGCAACTCAGCGCCGATGGGATCCCTATTCCGTCGGTCCCCGCCGACGAGGACATCGCCGGAGAGATCCAGGCGGCAATCGTCGCCATGCAAGACCCGGATCTAGCCGAGGATCCTGGCAACCTGGTCTTCTGGAGGCAGTTCTTTGCCGATAGGCGCCTCTAGGATCTCGCCCGACATGAGGGGCCGCTGGGCTCGCTGCCGCCGCATCACAATGCGAATTTTCACCGCCGCTGGTGGAGTGTTCCAGGGCGAGCTCTCGCCGCTGTCATGGACCACATCCAGGCCGGCAACCACCCCTGCCTCGGCCTATAGAAGCGGCGTCCGTCGTCGACCACGGTGGCGGCGGACTTTTCCTAGTTTCAATTTAATATTTTCCTAGTTAAATTCGATGTAATATGTGCGTCCTTGCCCTAATTAATGAAATCCGCCTATATTCGCCCAAATTTTGCCGTGTTTAACTGAATTTCGCCGAGCGTGGGAACTCGTCCTGGGAACGCGAGTGCGGCCGAAAACGAGTTTCGTCCGGCTAAAAAAAAGTCCGGATTTCGGGGGTTCGCTCAACGAGTAGGATTCTCTAAGAGCATCTCCACTCGCCTACCCAGGGCGCCGATCCGGACGCCGAAATTAGGTTCGGAGGCCGAAAATCGGCCTAGTCGCATACCCAGGGACCTGTTTTCGTCCGGATTTGGGCGTATTTTGGTCTGGCCTACCCAGGCCGAACCCAGGTTCCCGGATACGCCCTAGGGACGCCGAACGCCGCGAAAACGGGTGTGGGCCAGCTCTATCATTGAGACAGTCCCATTCCCACCCACTCCACTCGCCCAGACTGCGTCGAAGAGCTCCCAGCGCCCCCTGTCGCCATGACTTCGCCGGCGGAGCTCCCCCACGCCAAGACATGCCCACGCCTCTAGATACGCTCGCCATAGTTGACGCCCACCTCCACGCCCTCTCCGCCGCCGCTTTCGCCGACCGAACTTTGTCGTAGCTCTGCTTCACTCCGTGCTCCCACCACCACGCCCGCCAAGTGTTCGGCATTTGACCGGATTCGGCCATGGACTCCGACGATGACGAGATACTCGCCATGGACTCCAACGAGGAAGAGATACTCGCCATGGACTCCGACAACAAGGAGATGCTCGCGGTACTCCTGGTGATGAGGTTTGATCTCATCAATGCCCATTGTTATGGACTTGGGTTTTGGAGAAGATGGGGATGCTGGAGATCGTGGAACGGTTAGCAAACAAGCAACACGGGGACACAAGGTTTACCAGTTCAGCCCGAGGGAAAACCCTACTCCTTGTTTGCTCTTGATTACGGTGGAAGAAGGTTCTGGTCTTGAGATGCAATCTGGCGTGGAGGTGTGTATGCGAAAGTATGAGAGAGAGAGATCTAGGTCGTGCCCTACTAGCCTTTATATAGACTCAGCCAGGTCCCGGGCATAGACCTAGTCGGTTACAAGTTCTAGGGTTTTACCCCTTTGAATTTCCTATCTACGCTAGTCTTGCTCTCCAAGGATCCGAAGGCGTCATGGGCCTTGGCCACCCGAAAATCTTCATGGGCCGGCGTACATCTGCCATGGGCCTTCCTTGGGATGGACCAGGTATGCTAAGATCACGTACCCGTAGGGTATAACCATGCCAGTAGCCCCCGAGTGATCAGTCGAATCGTAGATTCGGCTGAGGACTCTTCAATCCTTCGGGTGCAACTATGTATTAACAGTATGTGTGTAGGGATTATTGATGTGTGTGCCTGACTCACGACGGATCGAGTCGGTAAGCATCTTAGACGAAACAACACAATCTTCCTCAGGTTCGAGTCCCTCGACTCGAACCTGGAACATATGCTGGCATAATTCGACTCAGGCCGCGGAGGACTTACAGGAGTGGAATTCCAGTGAATTTAAATGATGTACCCAACGCGTCCGTCGGGATTTTTCATCGCACCTGTTGGCATGGATTCTTACTAGCAGAGCGCAGTCATGTGTGTTACCAGGCCATCAGATGATATCTGCAGGTCTTATCTTTGTGTCGCAGACACATCATCCGAATGTTTATCACCACGGAGGCGCTTCGGGTGGCCAAGGAGGATGTTGCTCACTTAGCGTTAATTAGGGCAAAGTTGCCGAAAAGTTTTGCATGCTGATCCGAAGGATCGCAGTCGAAGAATTCATAGGGTGCGCGACCAGCGCTCCCTATGGGAGTAGCCCCCGAGTGTCTGTTCGAGTCGTAGACTCGAGCAGAGACTTTAATTCAGCCATTGTTCGGTTTCAGGTCCGTAGGACACAAAATTTTCGGATGCTTGAATCCATCCTCCCTATGAGAGTAGCCCCCGAGTCCGTAGTGGAGTCGTAGACTCGACGTAGGACTCGAAGAATAGTTCAGTGGTGTAGTACCTTGGTCATACTTCGGGTGCGCGGCCAGCGCTCCTGATAGGAGTAGCCCCCGAGTGTCTGGCGGAGTCGTAGACTCGGGCAGAGACTCGAGTCTTGTATCATGTAGTTGTAGCCAAATATCTCGTGGGCGTACCGCTGACCCGGAAGTACATCGGGTGTGCGACCAGCGCTCCTGATAGGAGTAGCCCCCGAGTGTCTAGTCGAGTCACAGACTCGAGTGGAGACTCATGCGAGGAAAAACCACTGACCCGGAAGTGCATCGAGTCAGCGTCACACCTGTGTAGCATCAAGTGATGCAACCATCCGAGGAGGGTTTCGACTCGGACCTTAAGTTTATGGCGTAGCTAGTTGTTTTGTCGACTCCTATTGGAGGACCCGATAGAATAGCTCGGCGCAATCGACGTTTTTGTAAGCTACGGAAAACATGAATAATTGTGAAGTACTTGTATCTTGTAAAGAATATTTTCCTGTTAGCTTGTATAGTAAGATTCTGGTGCCGATCGGGTCGACACTTTTGCACTGTATGCTAGGCCTTTTCGTTAGCCTGATTACCCTTAGTCTCAATACCTTGCCGAGGCACTCGGAGTTCAAGGATTCGATGATCAGGCAGAATCAGCTACTCGGGCTATCGCGTTCGAGGTGCTCGAGTGCGTGGAGCCGATGGCACATTAGGTTACTCGAAGAGGGCGCAACCCCCGAGTGTTTCGAGTGCGAGTTTAAAAAAGGAAATCAGCTCTAAGTAGAGAGAACCTTAGCTTTGTTGGTTGTCGTGGCAAAGTTGACGCGGTAGCGGGTCACGCGGCAGACGTAGTCGACTCAGCGGACCACGGTCATAGCAGCAATGGGTTTCTGGGATCGATGGCGGCAGAGAGCTCCGTATCCGAAGATTGTCGCAATCGAAGATCACACTGGGTCATCTCGTCCGAAGAATGCAACGGGTCACCACATTCGAAGAATGCAGCGGGTCACCGCAGCCGAAGGCCACACATCGGAGCCGAAGACCGAGCCCCCGAGTCGTTGGAGCCGAAGATCATAGAGGATGACCGGAGTCGAAGGCGATGGCGGGTCACCACAACCGAAGATTGTGGAAGGTCACTCGGTGGAGTCGGCGCAGCCCCCGAGTGTACCGCACGGTTGATGGAGACGATGCGGCAGACGTGTCGACGCAGCCCGAGTGGAGAGTCGACACGGTGGCGAGTGGCGGACGAATCGTGCAGCGTTTAGCCGAAGGAGTCGACACGGCGGCGAGTTGGTGGTCTCCATGCTTCTGCATCCGGTTGTACTGATTTTTTAGATGTCCATGAGCTTTGTGTTGTATGTCTTCGTCGAGGTCACGGTGTCATCAGGATGTACGTACGTCTTCTGGTGAACTGCACATACACACGCCTATGATGTGATTGAAGTATTGCTTTATGGTCGTGAAATCTTTGTAATTGTATTGTCCTTATCCAATTAGAATATAGCTTTTGTAGACGATGCACATGAATTGATGTGCCTGGTTGCAAATCCTTGCTATGTAGCTTGCTTGTCTATGTTTATTTATTCTTCTCTTCTCTGTTGAGCTTGACCAATTGACAAGATCTGACAAAGACCTTTTCCTTTTGCCTTGAATCCATTGGAAATCTCTTGGTCACTAGTGTATTCGAGTAGCAGCAGGTAGATCTTGGACTTTCTTTTTTTACGGGAATTGAATCGCCAATTGATTTTCCTGACTGTGAACGACGTGTGGCTCCGATGATAGATTCCGGCGGAAATTGATCTGGCTAGTTCCAGAGTTAAATACTGGCAGCCGCAAGATGGCTCTCGATCCCGACCTTGCAGATCGGAGCAGCCTAGCGAGACGGCAGAGATGTCCAATCCAACCCCCGTACGTACACTAGAATTTCTCCATGATCTTGACCGAAGTTGAAGTAGATTTGCTCTCCAAAAGTTGACGAAGCGTAGATCGCGGTAGATGAGACCGTCGCGACCGCACAATCAGCATCCCCAGTTCCCACAGACGGCGCCAATTGACGAGGTTTGATCTCATCAATGCCCATTGTTATGGCCTTGGGTTTTGGAGAAGATGGGGATACTGGAGATCGTGGAACGGTTAGCAAACAAGCAACACGGGGACACAAGGTTTACCCAGGTTCAGGCTCCCGGAGGAAAAACCCTACTCCTGCTTGTTTGCTCTTGATTACGGCGGAACCGAAGGTTACAGGGGTGCGCAGATGCAATCTGGCATGGAGGTGTGTATGCGAAAGTATGAGAGAGAGAGATTTAGGTCGTGCCCTCCTAGTCTTTATATAGACTCAGCCAGGTCCCGGGCATAGACCTAGTCGGTTACAAGTTCTAGGGTTTTACCCCTTTGAATTTCCTATCTACGCTAGTCTTGCTCTCCAAGGATCCGAAGGCGTCATGGGCCTTGGCCACCCGAAAATCTTCATGGCCGGCGTACATCTGCCATGGGCCTTCCTTGGGCTGGACCAGGTATGCTAAGATCACGTACCCGTAGGGTATAACCATGTCACCTAGAGAAGGAGAGCGCCGAGGTCACTGAAGGTGAAGAGCACTTGCAGATCCTCGCATCGCTCGCCTAGATGTACATGCAGATGACGAAGTCGAAGCGCGGTGGTTCGGCGCCAGGTCGCCGGAAGTGCTAGGCGAGACAAAGGATAGAGGGCTACTGCATGTTGTACGCCGACTACTTCGCCGGCCAGCCACTCTATGGAGAGGACGTGTTTCGCCGCCGTTTTAGGATGAGCCAAAAGCTCTTACTCAAGATCGTGCAAGCCACCCGGGAGTTCGACCCCTATTTCCTTTGCAAGAAGGACTGCACCGGCTTGGTTGGGTTTTTCTCGCTTAAGAGGGCACCACTACAACAAGGGATACTATCTAGCAGATGGCATCTATCCAAGATGGCCAACATTTGTGAAGACTATCTCAAACCCAATGCTCTCCAAGCATTCTCACTCTGCCAAGGAACATGAAGCTTGCAGGAAGGACGTGGAGCGGGCATTTGGTGTGCTCCAGCAGAGGTTTGCAGTTGTTCGGTTCCCTGCTATGACCTGGTCGAAAGATCAGATGTGGGTGGTAATGAACTGTTGTGTGGTCTTGCACAACATGAACATCGAGGATGAGAGGAATGATCCAGTGAGTTAGCTCGAGGAGGACGAGCTATACTACAGACAGGGTCCTCTTGCCGAGCCTGATCATCAGGTGCTTCCAACCTGGCCTGCATTCATCGCCATGCGTCAGGAGATCCGAGACCCGGCGGTGCATCAACAACTGTAGGATGATCTTGTTGAGCACCTATAGATATGCAGGGGCAACATGCCGTAGATGCCGAGCATGAACCTGAACTTGGCCGAAATATGTTGTATTTTCACTCCAGGCCGAACTATGTTTACATTTACGCCCAACTATATTTAAAATTTCACCGATCTTTAGCCATAAATTGTTCTGTATTCATTGTATGCCAAACTATGCCAAAATCTGGACAAACTTGGCCGAATTTGAGCGAAAACGGACGACCCAGAAACTTGCGCCGGATACGCGAGCGGGAAACTGAACGTATCCAAGCCGAAAACTTGATTCGTCTTGCCAAAGTTTGGTCTGAATTTCGGACTTGCCCAACCAGTGATGCTCTAACCCCTTTCCCACTCTCCCACAGCCTCCGCAGCGGTCCTGCCTGTGGCTGTCTCCCACGCCCGGCGAGCCTGCCACCACTCTAGGCCGCCTACTTCCTCTCGGCCGCGCCGCTCGGTCCTACCTGCGCCCGAATCATCAATAGTCTCCGCCGCCGCTGAAGAAGAAGCAAGCGACGGCGCGCGGCAACGGAACCGTCTCTCGGAGTCAACAATGGAGGGTCTCCTCGACAAGCCCCTGAACCCGAACAAGCTCCTCAAGGAGCAGTGAGTCCAAAGTCCAAACCCAGCCACCGCTCTCGCTCGTCTGTCGTTTTCCACTTAGTATTCCCCCGCTTCATCACGCAGATTCGTCAGCAATCTGAAGGGGTCGTCCCTGCTGGAGATCGCGGCTCTCTCCACTATCGTGCCGGTGACTAATTAGCTCTCTCCTTTAGATTTCCCAGTATTTCTGTGTGTATGTACGTGTCCGCAGGATTGTGATCTGATTCGGGTTTTTTCTGGTGCGCAGGCAGTGGTGGTTTTAAGGAAATGGAGCAGCAGAGGTTAGTTGGTTAGAGACACTTTTGATTTCCTTTTCCTTAACCCCTTCCTACATTTTAGTGTAAAGTGTAGATTCTGTTTGTGAAATTCTGAACATTTAATGTATTGATCATGAATGTGTCCCAGCATCTATATAGATGCATTTTACTTGATCATTGGAAATTAGCATGTCATCTAAATTCATATTATGCTGGCCAGTCTGATGCTAGGAATGCCATGACATCCTCTTCAGGTCTTCAATGTTTTCTGTGATCTGATGGAATTCTGAATTTATTCATCATAACACAAGCTTCTTTATTTTTCATGCATGGACTAGGTCTGACAGAGCTTGCTGC
Source organism: Avena longiglumis (assembly GCA_030063025.1). NCBI lineage: Eukaryota > Viridiplantae > Streptophyta > Magnoliopsida > Poales > Poaceae > Avena > Avena longiglumis. The sequence continues at coordinate 435,396,969 of CP125975.1, read as the reverse complement.
ATCCTTATTTTTATCTTTTTTTTTTAGATAATGTTAGGAGGGATTCAGTGAAGAAAAATGATGATGCTCTTCGTAGTCATAAAGATTGGGTGTATTACTTTTCATCGCTGGTTATAGACTACCTCACTGTTGTATTGCCAATACTTCTGATTTTCACGGCAAGTACCCTCTTCACTGCATTTTGATATGTTTACATGATGAAAGTGTAAACAACAGAAATCAGGGAACCCAAACTATTCAGTTGTCCTTTACAAATCTTGGGGGGAACTTTAACAATTTTGACCCAAAGTAAAGTGAACCAATGGTTATTCCTTTGGTTTGTTGCAGGTCTTAGCAGAATGGGCCTATATGTGTGCAGTTTCTCTTGTAATTGTGATATCTATATGCATCTTGTTTAAAAGGTATTGGTATTAGTTATTACTCCTGTTCAGTTGGTGATTTCCTTTTGGTAACACACAACCCACGCTGACCTGGAGTTATGTGATCTGCACTTTCAGATCCCAGTTTCATCTCAAGGCTCGACAACATAACATGCCTTCACTCAGGACAGACATATCTTCTTATCGAGTATCAGTGGTATGTAAAAGTTCATTAATTATAACAAATTACTAGAGATGTAGCATATTATTGCGGCATTAAGAGTGACTGCTCTTTGTAGATTCTAGTGACATGCTTGTCCATATTGGCAGTGGACTTCAAAATCTTCCCTAGACGGTATGCCAAGGCTGAAACATATGGTAGTGGCATTGTAAGTTCTATCGTCCAGAAATTTTCTTGGTTAATTCTTAGTTTTATAATCATCATCATCACCATCATCATCAAGTATTGCACATAATCATGAAATGGTTGTGCAAAATTTGGGAGCAGCTGCAAAATGTGCATTTAGATGTTATCTTATTTGGATTGCTAATGATTGACGGCTTCGTTCAATTGTTTAAATGAATCCATGGTCAGTCATGGATATATAGTCATCTGCTGCCATCTTTACTGATTGTCCAGTCAGTTTTCAATGCCTTTCCGCTGTATGTTTAGGTCCTCGACTGCTACTCATCATTGCTTATTCTTGTTCTTCTGGTATTAAGACAAACCTCTTTCTTAAATATAGTACTTCCTTTCTTCAGTCAGCAATCTTTTATGTATTACCTATTAATTTTAAGCTGTCAAACTGTGTTTCCCTTTTTGTAATTTGAGATGTGTTTGCCATTTATACTGACAAACCATATGCATTATTTTTTAAAGCTTAGAAATCTGATGCGCCTCTCTTCCCTATTTTAATGATTAAGATATTGACTCATGGCCTAACAGATGGATCTTGGAGTAGGTTCTTTTGTAGTGGCTAATGCACTGGTATCTAGACAAGCACGGAACACAACTGCAATGTAAGTCCTTAAATGATATCATTTGACTTACCAACAAACTATTTATGGCTCAGAAAATAGATCTTTGGATTCAACATAATGCACTGACATCTGGTTCATCTGCCAACTAATATCAAATAGTTGCTTTATCACTGCTTCCAGTTTCCAGTTGTTTTGGTTTCTATGAGAGTAACTCACATGAGTACTGAAGCTAAAGGGCAAACCCAGTGTTAGAAAGTAGATTCCATGTTCTGTAAAAGTGAACCTCATATTTTTATGGTAAACATTATTCATAGGGTTAGATACTATCGTCCGTAGGGGCTTTATGTCAAAACTAATATTGTCACCATGTAAGCTGTGTTCTATAGTAGATAATGTAATGAACTAGTAATGTTTTTTTACTTTGACTGTCCACTCGATGTAGAGGCTTGTAGGAAACTAGAAGCTCTGGTCAAACTAAATCAACTTTTCTACTTTAGAGTTATCCATTTCCCTAAATAATGTCATTTGAACCTTTACCATTAGTTCGAAGCCTAGCTCAGCTTCTTCCATCATTTATTTCCATATCAGCACTGTGGCATATCAGTAACATCGAAAAAGTAACGGCAAAAGCTGAATTAGGCTTTGGATTAATGGAAAGTGTGTAAATTTCCCAATTTAGTATGGTATGCTGAGTCTTTTCTTATTCAAACTGAGATTAAGTATTACAATTCCGCATGCAAAATCTGCTTTCTTAGTTCATTGATAAATGAAGAAAATCAATAGCATTCGAGATAACATGACTGTGTCATCTCCCATTTCCCTTTGTTAAGCTCTCCTTGTTAGGTTGTTCTTTCTCCAAATATAATTCGTATTTAAGACTTACTCTAATATAGATGAAACTTACTTATCAACATACTAACAAATTATCCATTGTTTGTCAAATATTATCACCAGAAAGTACAATTACAACAGACACCACTGTTTGATTTTTTTTTACTTTTCGTTGGAACATAGTAGTTTCTGATTGTCAGATCTGGCAATAGACAATATTCTACCACGTAAGTAATCCTTACCTTACGGCAGACCTTCTATTTCTTAGGAGATGGAAGGCATCACTGAGGTCCATAAGTCCTCTAGTATTTCTTGGCTTTGCTCGTCTTATCTCCACATCAGGTGTTGACTATCAGGTACTTATTTTTTCTGTGCCAGTTACCTGAATTACACATTTGTCATAATTTGCACCTGCAGTGTAATGAAACATTGTCATGTGATGCCATTTTTGTGAAGTTCTTGACCTTTTGTTGTCTTCTCAAGCCCTGTCAAATATCATATCCTCATTTCCTTGTTTTCCAGATAGGCAGATACTAACACAGCAGTTACCCATAGCATGTTTATCCTTGTGTGATATGGAAGTGGGGTGATTGGATTTCAATTTGTAGGGCATAATCTGAATTTAATAATGGGAGTGTAGTGAATGGATTTCAGTTTGCAGCGCTTAATCTAAACTCTAAAGTATCAAAGTTATCTAGTCAGCCTTTCCATATTACAATGATGTCTTCCTGAAGATGCATGTTCTTTTTGTTACCTTGTAGGTCCATGTAGGAGAATATGGTGTCCACTGGAACTTCTTTTTTACCCTTGCAGCAATTTCTATCCTTACATCCATTGTCAGGATTCATCCCAAATATTGTGGGATTGTTGGTATGCTTGTTCTTGCAGGTAGTAACAGTTCTAATTTGATAGTCTGGTTACAAGGGCTTAAAATTGTTATGATCCTCCTTTTCAAGAGTTAATTGCTCTCAATTGTTCTTACAGGATACCAAGTATGGCTGAGTTTTGGGTTGAATGAGTACCTCATTTCCAATGAGAGAAGCGCTGGTGTCATCAGCCAGAATAAGGAAGGCGTGTGTAGCATATTTGGTAAAAATATTTTTATGTGATGAGTTCTTAGTAATTCTTTGCTCAAGCTTGAGAAATATAGATCCTTCCAATCTTGTTTCTTGTTTGTCGGAGAAAAGAAAATTGCTGATACAGCTGATATGCTGGCTTTACCAGCTCATGATTGCAACTAAACTAATCACCTCATGAGTGAGAAGCCACAAACAAAATTATACATGGTTTAAATGACCAACTTTGAACCAGGATAAAAGAGCAATACAGAACACTGCCACTAAGTAACAAAGCATACATCTATAAAAGATATACCAATCAGCTCACGCCTGTACTTCTTGCAATATCCAGATTATCAAATGGTAGTGCACAGCACTTCCAGTTCTCCTCTGTTGTCCCATATTATCAAATATTTCCAGTGCTGAACACATGATATAAATTTGAAGCATGAGCAAGAGAGCATCTTAGCTTATTTTTTGAAATTCAGTCATTGCGGTTAAGCTACACACCCCAACAAGTAGTGCTATTAATCTGATCCGACCTCTTCAACGGAGAAAACCTCAAAAGTCAAAACTGCTGGAATCTTTGCTCCATTGTCTCCAAGCTTGTTGGCATGGACATACAGACATATGTCAATATTTTTCTTACATGTCCTATTTGGAAATCTTTATGCCTCAATAGACTTAACAGGCTTCTGTCCATAGCCATCGATCAGCGCTTTTTTCTCCCATCACCATCACCTTCTTCTGTGTTTCTCTTCACTGCTTCTCCAAAGTATTCTTCCCGGCAACGACAGCAGTTAGGGGTTCTAGGGTTGCGGATTGCTTTACCTTTCCCACCATCCTGGTTGTAGAGGGCGATCCAGGCACTGGCCTGTCTGGCATAGGATAACACGAGGACTAGAGAGTTTTAGATTTAGAGGAGTTGCAGCAGAAGGTAGAGTTTAAGGTGAGTGGTGCGGCAAGGCACCACAGGAGGCGGTGCCGGAGGTCATGGCAAAAGCGGTGGCTGCAGAGTACAGCGTGCACGCGTGCTTGAGAAGAAGCACCTGGGCACATGATACGTCTGTTCCATTATATGTGGATTGGCCACCTTCTTTCCATCAGTTCGGGTTTTTGGTTCTACTGGTTGGTGCATGAAACTTACATGGTATCAGAGCAGAGATCTTGGGTCCAAGTCTCAGCTAATTTAATAAAAAGTGCTCTTGCCCTCTTTCTGTCCAGGTATAGGCCTTATCGAGTCATACCTGAGATTCTACTCACGTGTAGGCCTCATTGACTCACACGTGAAACGGATGTTAAAATATATGTGGATTGCCGGCCTTCTTTCCATCAGTTTGGATTTTGGTTCTACTGTTTGGTGCATCAAATTTAGTTGCGGCCTTCATCGATCCCACGTCTCAAGGTCTGGAGGAACCTAGACGTGAGATCGATGAATGCCGCAATTATTTATTATTCGATAATGCATTGGCCAGGTCTTGAACTTGAGACCACTTGACTCTCATACCATATTGAAGTCATGCACTAGCCAACACAACCAAAAGTCCGTACTTATGGAAAGGCCTGGATAACAAAGCCTAATGCACCCAGTTGGGCAATCATTCAATCCTATATTTTTTGCTTTGCTGATAACCTGTGCTATTTAGTCATTTTATATTTGAATTCTCAATATCACAGATTTGCATGCACCACATTGTACAATCTAAGTTTCCTCCTTTGACAGGATACTGGGGTATGTACTTGATTGGTGTTTCTCTAGGTTACTATATGTTCTTTGACACTAGTTTAAAATGCAAGAGTACTCAAGTTGTAAAAGTATGGATTCTTGCGGCATCTTGTTGGTAGGAAGCAACAATCTCGGAAACACTTCTGATTAAAGGAGTTCTAATATCTCCTGGTTGTTAACATTTTGTCCCATGGCATGTTCTTAGGATTTTGGCGATCATTCTTGACAGCTACGTTGAAAGAGTTTCTCGGCGAATGGTAGGGCACTAATTAGCAATGCACTTGGATTTATATTTTATTCTGGTATAAAAAATGTTAATCCATCTTTGGAGAAATGTTATGGCACTTATGCGACATAGTAGCAGATTACTTATGTTATATGCAACCCATTAATGTGCTCGCAATATCTGAATGGACATGTTATGCTGGTTAAGGAACATGTTAAATGATTAAATGAAGGAGTATGTCATAAAAATAACATTTCGGTTCAGAGTAGGTAAATCCGAGGTAAGAAGTTTGTTGCATGCTGAGATGTAAATGTTCCAGAGATGTAATGTGATTCTTCCTACATGAACGAAATGCAAACAGTTACCTTTCCAGAATGACAGGACAAAGATATAATGTGTGCAAACAACTTAGCTTCCCTGTTATGCTTGAGAAGTTTAGGATTTTCTTTGTGTTCTTGTGCTGCAACAGGTACTTCCATGTCCCATGTTGCCAAATGAAACACACAATTCAGTTAGATGTCTAGTGTAGCTTCTTGAATATGTACATAGATTAATGCATTTTTTTCAAAGTTAAAGGGTAGAATGCTGACAGTCTAAACTCATGTGTAATTGGGACAAATCCAAGGACTTATTTCCCTCTTCTACTTTCTGGAGTAACACTGATTTGTGCATTTCATTTTTCAGTGCAATTTTGCTTATGTTATGCTTGTATTTGGCCAGAATTTTCAGGTATTGTTGTTCTCTTTCTCTATGTTCTGAACTTATAATGTGCATTCAGTGTCAGATTAGAAATATTAATAGTCAAATTACCTTGTCTATTCCATTTGTTTGATACCTATTTGTATGTTCAGCGGTGATTAATATTTAAGCCATTGTTGGATGTTGGATAACTGTTGGAGATACCTGTTGGATGCCTACTGGGCCTTCTTTAAGTTTTATGTGGCCCATCTAGGCCAGCCCAGTGTCTGACCTATATAAGGTCCCTTTTCTCAGTGCTCTTTGACCTAACTAGTAGTGGAGTTCCTCCCAGCCGCCACAGCCTTTGTAGGTCAGTTCCCTTCTATGTCTTCATGGTATCAGAGCAAGGGACAATGAGAGGGGCTGCAGCAAGAGTGGTGGATCTGGAAGTCTAAGCTGCTGTGGCAGCTAGGAGGAGGGTGGCGATCTGCTGCGGCAAGGAGTCGGAGGCTGTATCAAGCAAGGAGAAGAAGGGCATTGCAGTGAGTCCTTGGTGCTCTCGGAGGTAGTTTTGGTGCCAATTTGGATGGAGGTACAAAAGGCGACAGGAAGTGAAGAAAGGCATGGGGGACTGAGAACTTGGCCAAAGCTCTAGAAGTTGGCGAACTTCTCACTAGCAAAAGTGATGGAGGAGCATCTGGGAGGAGCTATTGTTCCTCATACCAAGCGAATCGAACTGGGCGATGCCAAATGACATCAAATTGGAAGGAGTGACCAACTATCTTGGTGGTCAAGGAGGATCGAGGATTACGAATCTGAAAATTTGGATGACCGTGTGTGTGATGAAGCTGAGACGTAACCAAGAGACAAGAACGATTGAGTGGAAAAAGTGGAGTGCCACAAATTCTCGATCGTGGCATGGATCTTTGAACTCCTTGGTCCCCGACATTCTTTGCTTGATGAGGCACTCACAAAGGCTTCAGAGGTATGGGATACTCTCTCAAGTCTCTACTGGAAAGGGAACATTATGTTGATTCTTGAGATTGAGGATAAGGTACATGATTTGCAACAAGGAGATAAAAGCTGTGATGGCGTCGTGGGTGCAACATCTATGGGAGATTTGGACCATGTTGATCCTCTTGAACTTGTCCATAGTGAATGTGTGATCTGCCGCAAAACTGGATTGAGCGCCGGCGTGTCATAAAGTTTCAAAGGTCTTAATCGAGAGTTTGAGGGTAGGCTGCACTACTTCATCGCACCACTACCCGTCACTCAAAGAGGCCATTGTTGCTATGTCTAGAGAAGAAATGCGGTTGAAGATGACAAAAGGCGTTGATTACATCCCTCGTCCTGCCTTCTACACAAGTGAGAGAAGGGAGATGAGAGACTGCTACACATGTGGAGTGAAGGGACACTTGAAGCATCAGTGTACCTCCTTTGTGACACCCGGCAGGGGGAGAGGAGGATGCTCACAAGGAAGAGGCAGCTATAGAGGAAGAGGTGATGGTAGAGGTGGTGGACATCAGTATGGGCAGCAATATGGTAGAGGTGGTGGACATCAATATGGGCAACAATATGGTAGAGGTGGTGGACATCAGTATGGACACCAATACGAATGACACACTACATCTTCCAAAGCACATATGGCGGAACTCATCGAGACCAAGGCTAGTCCCTCACAGGGACAGTCAAAGGAAGAAGAACAAAAGGAGGCAACATTTGGAAACTTTGCTCACTACGTCCATGCAAATGAAGGTAATATTGAACGAGTGTCTATAGCCACTCATAATGTTGATTCAGAATGGATTCTAGATTCTGGAGCATCCAAACATGTCACTGGGAGTATTAGTGAGTTTGATTCTTATAGTCCATATCCTCCCACACATAGAGGCACCATCCAAACAGCTGATGGCACATCTCAACCTATAAGAGGGTGAATGGTTCGGTGTACACCCAATATAAAATTGTCATCAAGATCGCATGTTCACCTTTTCCAAAGAATCTGGTGTCTCTGAGTGCCCTAATTGATCAGCAAGATTGTAATATAATGGTTAATAAATATATGTGTTTAATTCAGGAGAGGACAACGGGCAGGAAGATTGGGACTAGAACCAGGCATAGAGGCCTTTGGCGCATGGATCGTGACAAGATGGGACAAGAGGCAGGTTCTATGTTGGCTGCGATTGTAGGAGAAAAGGAGAGTATGGCACTAGTGCATCATTGTCGGATGGGCCACATAGCTTTTGATAAAATGTTTAAAGCTTTCCCTGATGTAATGAAGGGAGTGGACCGAACCAAATTAAGCTGTGATGCATGTGAGTATGCCAAGCATACAAGAACCTCTTTTGTTAGTAGAGGGATGAGAAGTGTATCCCCATTTATGCTAGTGCACTCTGATGTATGGACATGTCCTGTTGTGTCAGTCAGTGGCATGAAGTACTTTGTGACTTTTATTGATTGCTATTCCAGAATGACTTGGATTTACCTTATGCGTCATAAAGATGAAGTGTTCACATGCTTTCAGAATTTTTGTGCCTATGTGAAAAACCAGTTTGATGTGAAGGTGCAAGTGATTCGCACTGATAATGGCACTGAATATGTCAACAAACCATTTGCTAGTTTCTTATCTTCACAAGGTATTCTACATCAGACATCATGTCCTGATACACCTCCTCAGAATGGAGTGGCTGAAAGAAAGAATAGGCACATTCTTGAAGTTGCTAGATCTCTCATGTTTACCATGAATGTACCCAAGTTCCTCGGGTGAGGTCGTTCTTCACTACTTATTTGATCAACCGATGCCTTCAAAGATATTGGGTATGAAATCTCCGTACAACTCGTTCTAAATAAAAATGGGTTCATTGTTCCACCCAAACTCTTTGGTTGTACATGCTTTGTTAGGGATCACGGGCCATCTGTGGGGAAATTAGATCCCGTGCTATCAAATGCATTTTATTGGTTATTCCTCCGGACGTAAGGTACAAATGTTGGAGCCCTACAGAGAAGGACATTTGTGAGCATGGATGTCACATTTCGAATCGAACTATTTTATGGTGACACAAGTGATCTCGTGACTTGTTCGGGTTCTTGACCAACCACAACTTGTTAATGCTCAAGAGGGAGAGAATGTAAATGGGAACACTCGGAAGGTGACCAAAGCAACAACAACAAATTCCCATTGTTGCGGAGATCCCTCTGAGTTCTTGATAGGCCATTTCTCAAGAGCATGTTGAGAGACCTACACCACCACAAAGATGGCAAAATCCTCTTGTTTACTCTAGGAGAAAAGGGCCAGGGAACAACAAGATCTCGAGTCGGGGAGCAAGACAATGAGCATGAACAACAAGATTTGGGTCGGGAGGCGACCTATCAAGTACAACACGAACAACAAAAGAGCACAAGTGTGGATTAATCTGAAGGGGGCCAATCTCAGACCGCATCAAACAATACGCTGGACTTGCCAATTGCAATCAGAAAGGAGTACGAAAAGTTAACCCAATAAAAATACATGGTTACGATGACCATAACATAGTGAATTCTATTTCCTACGAGGCTTTGTCTTCCTCGTTTCGAGCGTTTGTTGCCTCGGCGCAAGTGTACATGTTCCTAAAGACTGGAAGGCGGCTAAGCTGGAACCAAGATGGTGAAACGTAATGATGGAAGAACTAGAGGCGTTGAAGAAAAACAAAACATGGGAGTTGGCACATCTCCCAGTAGGAAAGAAGACAGTGGGTTGTAAGTGGATTTATGCAAGAAACAAAACCCGTAAGGAAAGTTGAGAGATATAAGGCAAGACTAGTGGCAAGAGGATATAGTCAAACATATGGCATTGATTATGATGAGACATTTGCACCGTGGCAAAAATGAATACCTTGTTCGAATATTAATATCTTGTGCAAAGAAATCTTGGATGGACACTACATCAACTTGATGTAAAAATGCCTTCTTGCATGGTGATTTACAGAAGAAGTGTATATGGAGTTACCACCGAGATTTGTCACAAATTGAAGCTGAGAAGGTATGCAGGTTGAAGAAATCCCTATATGGTCTAAAACAATCCCCGCGGGCCTGGTTTGATAGGTTTAGGAAAGTTGTGTGTGGCATGGGATATGGTCAATGCAATGGAGACCATACTTTATTTTACAAACATTCGAATGTAAAATCACCATTCGGCGGTGTATGTTGATGATATTATCATCACAGAGAGGCGATGAGGAGAAACTACAAGATTGAAGAAATGCCTAAGTCAAGCCTTTGAGGTGAAAGATCTAGGAAATTAAAATATTTCCTAGGAATTGAAGTTGCTAGATCTTCAAAAGGAATAGCACTATCTCAAAGAAAGTATACCTTGGATCTCTTAAATGATATGGGTATGATGGGATGCCGAGCAGCCTCAACTCCTATTGATCAAAACAATAAAATGTAATGCAGTCTGGGGACTCGTGGACAAGGAGAAATATCAAAGACTTGTTGGAAGACTAATCTACTTATGCCACACCGACCGGATATATCATGCAAGTGGGTAGTGAGTCGCTATATGCATGACCCCAGGGATGGACACTTGGAAGCAGCTCAAAGAATCTTGAGGTACTTAAAGGGCACTCTAGGAAAAGGACTATGGTTCAAAAGTAATGGACATCTAAATGTAGATGGCTATTGTGATGCAGATTGGGCTAGTTGCTTGGATGATAGAAGATCCACCTCAGGATATTGTGTTTTTGTTGGAGGGAACTTGGTGTCATGGAGAAGCAAGAAACAATCTGTTGTCTCAAAATCCACAGCTGAAGCAGAGTATAGGGCTTTGTCACAAGGCTTGAGTGAAATGTTGTGGGTAAGGAACCTCTTAAGTGAGCTAAAAGTGTTAAGGCAGGAAAGCTTAAAGGTGTGGTGTGATAATATGTCTGCAATAAACATAGCGAATAATCCTGTCCAACATGACCGAACCAAACATGTGGAGATAGACAGGTTCTTTATTAAAGAGAAGATTGATGCAGCATTGTATCTCGGCTTATGTGAGATCAGACAACAAGTGGTATTTGTTTGACAAAAGGGTTGGGTACAAAAGAGTGTAATCTTGCTTGTGCCAAGATGAGAATGATTGACATTTATCACCCATCTTGAGGGGGAGTGTTGGATGTTGGATAACTGTTGGAGATACCTGTTGGATGCCTACTGGGCCTTCTTTAAGTTTTATGTGGCCCATCTAGCCCAGCCCAGTGTCTGACCTATATAAGGTCCCTTTTCTCAGTGCTCTTTGACCTAACTAGTAGTGGAGTTCCTCCCAGCCGCCACAGCCTTTGTAGGTCAGTTCCCTTCTATGTCTTCAGCCATCATATCATGAGTCAAGAACACAAGAACAATATTTAATGTAAATGATAGTACCTTCAAATTATTTAATAGAGGCCCCAAAAGGGCAAGGATAGTGTTTGTTTTATACAAATTCTAACTTAAAATAATGTGCACAACCAAGTTCAAAATTTTAGTTTTACCCTTTGGATCCTGCACCTAGTTTTAATCTTTTGATGATGATTGGAATCTGATACCAGAACCAGGAGAATTGTCTATATGCACAAATTTCACAACTCAAATGCACATTACTCGATTACACTCAGACTAAATTGATCTGTTTTCTTAAGGGTTTAAGGACAATGCCTAACCTTTATGATTGTATTGTTACTAGGTGTAGCGTTTTTCTTTTGTTGGTTCAGGCTCCACACTGATGATGAATGTTATTAATGATCAGGTTATATCTATTCTCACACTAGCGGGGTCTGTCTCATATGACAAGAACTTAATTCTTGAGGATGCGTTCAGTCAAAATATGCTTGGCTCATTCCTTCTGGTAAGATCATTTCGTGTTTTATTTAGTGATGCAACAATGAAAATGTCCATCTAGGGGAACCGATATTTGAATATCTGGCAGCAATATGGTTTGTTTAAACAGTCAGTAGAAAGGAACTGACTTTTACTTCTCTTACAGGCAAATATCCTAACTGGTCTAGTAAATCTATCAGTTGACACACTTTCCGCCTCTTCCCTGACCGCCTTCATGATTTTGTCAGTATATACCTTGATGTTGTGCGTGGTTGTTGGTCTTGCTCAGTTTTGTGGTGTTAGGATGAAATTTTGGTGAATTGTGAATTTACTGGGTAGTTTGTATGTACTAGTATTTCCTGACTGCTGTAAATTTCCATAATTAGTTCTTCAGCCATGCATGTTGCTTGCCTAATTTGTTTTCCCTGACTGCTGTAAACTCTGTGAATATTCTGGATCTGATTCCTAACATTTTGACTACATGAATGCACTTCCAAAGAGCTGTGCTGAAGTTTCCTTCAGCCCCATTTGAAACCTACATATCTCCAGGCTGGCGGTCTCTGAGGTGGTCATTTCTTATTCACATGGGAATCTTTACACATTTGTATGGCCATTCAGTAAAGTTATTCCAGATGTTTACAGTGTTTTTGTTTTTGCAAATGAATGTTTACAGTGTCCTGCTATATTTTTCTCAAACAAAAAGAAGATTTTGATGTGGTTTAGTCCGAGTTTCCTTTTGTCTTTCAGTTCCTTGATCTTGACTCTCGGTGGCTCGAAAAATTGATCCAAAACATGTAAGTACACACAGTCCCCTCACGAATCCGCGACCTATCAACTCATCCGCGACTTGGCAGGACTCTCCCATCAGTATCGCTATCACACATGTGGAAAAAAGCAGGAAATCTATCGGTACCTAGCGGAATTGCACAAGATGGTACACTGTCTAGCTAGGCTCTTTACTACATCTTCCAGAAGATGGTCCCGGTAAGGTACTTGCGGAAGATATCATGAGCATTTAGTGATCGATGGGGATTACTGACTGTTTAAGGGAGGGGCCGTGTACGTACATGTAATCAAGTTATGAAGCCGGCAACGGTACGGCTTGGCCTGCTCCGGCCGGCCGCCGGTACATATACATCCATCGATCGGTTTCGAATGAGAACGAGCGAGGCTGAGATGGATGGATATAATTGGCCTCTTATTGCTTGCCGTTTCGGCACTCAATTCATGTCTGGCAATTCATAACTTGTCAAGGCCCGGTTTCCTTGACACCACATGGCTTTGTTTCAGTATCGTAGACTCTGTTAGTGCTATGCATTGGGGTGACTTTTCAACAGTACTCACTTTTACGCTTCCTTACTTATTCAGGCCGTGCAGTGATTTTGCGCAATCTTCAGTTCATCAGTTGTGGTTCATGGTTTCTTTGGTATGCAAAGATTCTAATGCGCAAGAACATGAAGAATGTAGATGATTAGGATGCCACTTTTTTTTCTGAATACTATAAATGTGCAGGCATAGCTATTTCATTTAGATGATGCACATGGAGTTTGCATGAATTTATAGTGAGATAATACAAAGAGGTCCCTTCCACAATTGCTTCGTTCCAGAAAGACCTCTTTCCATTTGATCCAAATGGCTTCTATTCTGGAAAAAAGGGGGTATCCTATATCGATTTAATCCTACGAGATGTCCGTTCAAAAGGGCCTTTACTGGGAGCATGGATATCTGGGTACAGTTTGTTACTACGATGTCAAGGTAGGGAGAGTACAGAACCCTAAATTTTCTCTGGGTTTAGTAGAAGTACAAGCAGGCAGGGCCATTACTGCGGAACCATATGCACAATGCCTTAACTAGAGGAAACGAGTATGAAATTTCGCCGAAACAGCTGCTCTGATGGGCACCCTTTTTCTGTTTGTGTTGATATGAGAGATCACAGCGCAACTGGCCAAGTTGATGGATGATCAACAGGGGGCGCTGTGCAGCGTAGGTACGCGCCACATTGAATTGTGTCGACCGCGAGAGCACATCGGCTCGGTTGACCAGGTCGTCTTCCTCCTCGGCTTGATTTGGTTTCTTGGTTGGTAGGAGCAGCTTCCTTCTACTCTCTCTTCACCAATGTCGATCCAATTCGCTCAGCTTCTTATTTAAAATTTGTCCAAGACGTGATGCAGCTCGACTTTGCTACTAGCTAGTTGTTGACCCCTGTTGTGTGGATCCAGAGTGCTGACTCTTTTGTCACAGTATCATTTATTTCTAAGGTTGACTTTCTGGGCCTAGGCGTGCTCCTTCCCAATTGTTTTGGTTTGGTTTAGGTGGGGGTACTGGGTAATGTAGGTGTTGCGTTGCGTGAACATTAAGTGTACTTATACACTGGTAGTCCTACTCGTATGGATATCAATAAGTACTCGTATATTTACTGCTATGGAATTAATAGCTACGTATTCAGGCCCATAAAGGTCATAACTGCATTTGACCTGCTGGCTATACTTCATTTGTGACTGTGAGTGTGAGGTCGGGAACTCAGAATATATTTCTGGTGATTTGTCCACTAGGATATCATATCAACACCGATTCGGAGTGTAATGGAATGTGAAACAGTGTGACGAGACGGTGAAAGCCCGTGATATTCCGACGTGTGCCACGCTACTACTCCCTCGGTTTAGAGATAATAAGTTATTTTAGCTATGTGAAATGAATGTATCTAGATGACCTTTAGTGTATAAGTTTATTTTAAAATCCATCTAGATACATTCGATTCACAAACCTAAAATATCTTATATTTTTAAATAGAGAAAGTACTTGCTAGGTGTGTTTTTTAGATAAAAAAAGACCGGACTGACTATGGGACATCATCCGAACTAGACTAAGTACTAGTGTGTTTTGTACATCGTGCACAAACAAAACAAAAATGGCGACACGGGATCCCTAACCTACACTGCCGACGGCTCCTTCTCCGCCCTCCCTTACCCCTGCCATCATCGGAAGAGGCCGTATGATGGCGGATGACGGCGACGGGGAGTCCCCCTTCTGTTTTCCCTTTATCCTAGCATCTAGTCTTCTACCACATCTCACCGAGATTCAATTCATCTGTCGGGTGCGAGCTTTCTCTAGCCAAGATCTGGTTGCTAGTGTTCCCGGTGCGGGATATTGTTACTCGCCAAGGTCGTCTAAGATCCGTGCCCAAGTGAATGGTGCGAGCATGGTAGGCAGTTCAGGCGCCCGCTAGTTTAGCTTTGGGATTTGACCATGGCTTTAGAACGAGTGGTTGCCCATGCACTGATTCCAGGGGCCTCGGGGTGGCGCCATCATTGCGGTGGATGGCAGAGGGCCATTGGCGGCTCCAAGATCCACTTGCGCCGGCTCCTTAAGGTATACCAATTACGGCTATTTAACCGCAACTACCATGGTCTGGTGGAGGTGGGCATGTCAAGATTGGTCGATGGCCAGAGGTTCTCCATGATCATGTTGAGTGAGCCCACTAGCTAGGTGCTGGCGGAGACAAGGATTAATAATGATGGGGTGAAGACCTATGTGAAGGGGTTCCGTGGTAGAAAACACAAAATTTTCCTATGACAAGAAAGCCATAGCCAAGATCTATCTATGTGGATGTATAGTAACGAGAGGATTCGATGTTCATACATTTGAAGACCGGAAGCGGGATTACGTTCCCGCACAAACGTTGCTAATGTAGCCAAAGTGTAGCCGACTTAGAGGTCAAGAAGGCTTCAAGTGACCAGCACCACAAGGGTGGTGCCTCTCAAGTACTACACATGCCCGGTGTAGAGACGTCCCCGGGCTCAAGTCCAGATAAGCAACGGAAGAAGACCCGGACCGACTCCAATTGCATGATAGCGTGCGTATGGTGGAGAAACCTCTATCGCCGAATGCAGTTCCAAACCTAGGAACCACACGTGAGGGATAGAGAATAGGAAAAAGCCAATGGGGGTGAGATTTGGAGGAGGGATCCCCCCTTTATATAGGGAAAAGGTAGGCACACCCTTCCTCCAAGTCCTGGGTTGGGACTAAACAAGGAGGAGAGGTGGTGATGGCAGCTGGCGGTGGGGAGTGGGCCCCACTACATGTGCCTAGGCCTCCTTGGCCCAACCAATGGCGGATGGGAGCCCTTCCACCCCGTGCGCACATGCCCCTTAGGGCTGGCGGCCCTCATGGGCCCTTTCCCCGGGAAAGGCCCATGTAGTTGGTTGCCTCTTTTATTTTATCATTAAATAATTGTATTTAATAATTAATTCAGTTAATTAATATTAAATACTCATTATTTAATTCCTTTCATTCGAAACACCTTTCAAACAACTTTGGTATCTCCCCGAAATGATTTTGGTTCTCTATTTCTTCTTTTATCTTTCGGTCATGGATCAACCCTAAGTGTCTTTACCCTTAAGTGTGACACCCTTACTGTCCGGGAATGCCCAGACATGATCAAGACTCTCGGATCAATGACCAACAACGGTGTCTGAAAACTCATGATGGCCAGAGATCAATGACAACAACTACTTAAGGTTTGGAACTGCATACGGTGACAGAGGTTTCTCCACCATACACACGCTATCGTTCCTGCGATATTATATCCTCGTGACCTAGTCAAATGCTCGTAAGCTTATTAATGTAATCTCACCAAGTGGGCCTAGAGTATCTATCCGTCACTCGGATAGGCAAATCCCGATCTTGATGCATATGCCTCTGCATATCCCTTTGGAATATCCAATATATACATTTATGGCCACCATGTTATGGTGTGACGGTTGATACAATCTAAGCAGCCGCGTGGATAGTGATTAAACATGATCTCACGATCAAGGGATTGAGTTACAACACTTTAGTAGTTATTGCAATGTAGAACTTTGTGACGAGATCACATTGCAAAACCATGGTTGGGTGTGTGTCCATCACATCATTCATCCAATGATGTGACCCCATTGTCAGTTGACATAAATATCTATGATCGGGAAACCTCAATCACCAGCTTCCCAACAAGCTAGTCTTCTCGAAGATACGAGGGACTCTGTTTCGAGATGCTTGCTTCAATCCATAAATGGAACGCTGAAGTTTTCATACTTTTATAACATCCTTTGGATCAACAAAACTTTCTGGTTGCATCATATAAAACTCGTCCTCAATGTTACCTATCAGAAATGCGGTTTTCACATCCATCTTTCATATTTCGTAATCAAAATGTGCAGCAACTGCTAGTAAAACCCGAATAGAGTTAAGCTTCGCTACGGAAGAGAATGTCTCATCGTAGTCAACTCCTTAAATTTTTCGGAATCCTTTTGCGACAAGTTGTTTGTATATAGCGACGTTTTAGTTAGCATCAGTCTTTTTCTTGAAGATCCATTTATTTTCGACAACCTTGCAGCCTTCAGGAATATCAACCAAAGTCCACACTTGGTTGTCATACATGGATCCCATTTCGGATCTCATGGCTTCAAGCCATTTTTCGGACTCAGGGCCTTCCATTGCTTCCTTGTAGGTCGCAGATTTGTCATATTCAATTAACATGACGACATTGGCAAGATTGTCATACCACTCATGAGCAGTACGCCCTCTTGTTAATCTGGGAGGCTCAGTAGGTGCCTCGACGTGATTGTCGTGATCACCATCACTAGCTTCCACTCCAATTGATGAGGATGGCTCTGGAACAATTTTAGTTGCGCTGCTCGGTATTTTGAGATCAGGATCAACAATCTCATCGAGTTCTATTTTCCTTCAACTCACACCTTTCTCGAGGAACTCTTTCTCAAGGAAGGTACCGTTCTTAGCAACACCCGTTTTGCCCTCGATCTGATTGTAGAAGGTGTATCCAATAATTTCCTTTGGATACAACTACAAAGATACACTTTTCCACTTTAGGTTTGAGTTTGTTAGGTTGTAGTTTCTTAACATAAGTCTTACATCCTTGAACTTTCAGGAATGACAACTTTGGCTTAGAGCCATGCCATATCTCATACGGCGTTGTCTCCACGGACTTGGATGTCGTCCTATTCAAAACGAATGCGGCGGTTTCCATGAGATTGGACCTTATGAAAACTCTAAAAACTTTGTGAAACAAAAATAAAACTTGTGAAACATGTGTGAAACTTATGAAACATAGTCTATTGTTCAATAATGTTTCACAACTTCAGTTATGTTTTAAATGTAGGTTCATATATATTAAGAAAAATGGTAAAGAGCGGCACCAATTTCAAATCAAACTGGACGGTGGATGGAACACCGGCACTTACCGTTGCCGGGACAGTAAGAAGAGCACGTTCTGTTCACGAGCTTGCCGTAAGGATCTCCTGCATCATCAACACGAGCGAGCCATATATCTACTACTAGTTGAAGGTTATTAGAAACAGTTGGGTCAAGAAATTAGCCAAGCTTAGTCCAGACGACAGCAGTATTTATTTTGCATGGCAAGATTTATGGAAATAAAGTAAATGTTACGTTGACATAGTGACTCTATTTAGTGCGCTAGCTGTCTTTACAGGCTAGCTTGGTCTCGCATACAGTGGACTCATGGTCTCTCCTAAATAAAGGCCAGTCAGCGCTACCTAGTAGTTACTACTCCGTGTATATAAGTATACACCTTGGACCCTAGCTCATCATATCATCCATCCTTACTTCCTTAGCCATCACCAGCTCACACCGGCAGAAATCGATACGCAACGCTGCAAATCGCCGGCCCCTAGCTAGCTACCCGCCGCTCTCGATGGGGCGCCCGCCGTGCTGCGACAAGGAGGGCGTGAAGAAGGGCCCGTGGACGCCGGAGGAGGACATCATCCTCGTCTCCTACGTCCAGGACCACGGCCCCGGCAACTGGCGCGCCGTCCCGGCCAAGACAGGTAACCTTTGCTTCAGCCTAAGTTCTGCTCATCGATTGAGCTATCGGTCCGCGCGCGAGAGTGACTGTTTGACCGACTATCCGTTTGGCGCAGGCCTGATACGGTGCAGCAAGAGCTGCCGTCTGCGATGGACAAACTACCTCCGCCCGGGGATCAGGCGCGGCAACTTCTCCGACCGGGAGGAGAAGCTCATCGTCCACCTGCAGGCCCTCCTCGGCAACCGCTGGGCCGCCATAGCCTCCTACCTGCCGGAACGGACCGACAACGACATCAAGAACTACTGGAACACGCACCTCAAGAAGAAGCTGGAGCGCGCCACCTGCACCGCCGCGCCGCCGCCGCCCAAGAAGGAGTCCGCCTACAAGGGGCAGTGGGAGAGGAGGCTGCAGACGGACATCAACCTCGCCAGGCGCGCTCTGCGCGAGGCACTCACGGTCGACGGCACCATGTCCACGAGCCCGGCGGCGTACAGCAATCCCGCGGACTACGCGCTCAGCGCGCACAACATCTCCAGGATGCTCGACGGATGGGCGCTCGGGAAGCCTGCCGGCGCCGGCGTCAGCAACCCGAGTGCGGCCGACAGCGCGTCCGCGTCCTCGTCGGAACTCACCGACTGCTCCAGCTCCAGCGCGTCCAACTGCGCAGCGCCGGCGCTCTGGTCGTCTCTGCTCGGGTGCCAGAGTAACGCCGCCGCGGCGGATGAGGAGATGCCGCTGTCGGCGCTCGAGTCGTGGTTGCTGCTGGACGACAGTACCGACCAGTCCGCGGCGGCGCGGGAGGGCCTGCTCCGTAATTACCCTTTCTGAAGTTCTCATCATGTATCCAGTAACTTAGCTTTTTTACTTGCGGTATTACTAGAACTTTTGAGCCGTATGAAAATGGGGAGATGAATGATGAGTATACCTGCAAGAGCAAAGTTGTCATGGAAGTGAAGAAGAAATGTACTAGTACATGGGACTAATTGATTAGCACATGTGAGTGTGTGACTGCTAATTTTGAGTACCAAACGCATATGCGAATGGTTATTATCTCCTATTTATTTATTTAGTTTTTGCGAAAAGAATGGTTATCTCTTAGACTTTATCTATTTTTATGTAAGTTGTTTTTTAGTCTCACTCACCATACTAATCCTTAATTTATGTAAGTTGTTCGGGCTTAGCAATTGTGGTGTTATGTACTGGATTGCTACATGAACCAAAATTAAAGGAAACTTCAAGGCCTCTTGGGCTCGTAGGAGACACGAAGGACGTAGGAATATGAAATATTCCATTGATGAGACTATTCATCCGCTTGATTTTGAAAAATTGTTGTATAGCCATTTCACATAAGAAGAGAGGCCAAGATGAATGGTACAACGCCAATCATGTCTACCGTGATCCAAACACACACCACCCGACTTACAACGCAACCTACAACAATCAAACAATCAAGGTTCCCCTAATCCCCTTGCACCGACACCCACCATGAAGGCGAAGAGGCGATACACCAAGCCCCCGAACCGCATAATGACCGGTGAAGGAAGCTCCGGTAGCCCGACTCTAACTCCAACTTGGCATAAATCAATGCACCGCCCGCCCTTGAATGCCTAAGAGATGACAAGTGCACGGCGGGACCAGAACCAAACCGGAGATGGTGTCTGTAGGGTTCGCAGCATAGGAAACAAAAAATTTCCTACGATGTGAACTATATACCAAGATCTATCTACTAGATACAAACAACGGGCGGATGTATATCCGTAGAGAACATACCCTTGAAGACCGACAAAGCTTAACGAGTTCAACTCGTGGTTGATGTAGACGATCTCTTGCCGATCTCAAGATCGAGAGGAAGTCCTAGTGCCGCAAATAAGCAGCGCATCCGTGCTCGCACACACGTTCGAGGCACCGAGCAACCTCCGCCTCCTCGCTCCAGCGATGCAGCGGAAGCACAACTCTTTCTTGCCGAATAGCCACAGGGAACATGTATCTCGCTAGTCCGAGACCATGGGGGATAAATTTTAGAGGGGAGAGAGATCCTTCACGAGGAGGTGTGAGAGACAAGTGAGGAGGGGGGCTCCTTTTATAGGAGGAGGGGGACCCCAAGGGGTGGCGGCGCATGGGGCTGCCCTTGCCTCCCTCTTCATGTGGGTGGACACTCCACTCACAAATCTCCTTTAAATTCCCTCCACTCAAAAGTCCACTCAAATTCCCATTAAATTTCCACCAAATTTAATGCAAACTCTCATTAAATAAAACTCTTTTATTTTATTCAGAATTTTGTCAATTACTTTAATGACAAACATTCACAAATAACCCTTGCTAGAATTCTATTTCACATGCATAACCACTTTATGCAATTTCACCCGAAAACTGTTTTGTATCTAGTGAAATAAATTCTGCGCTTGTTCATTCTTCTTCGGCATGAAATATTTTCTCCAATTGGATGTCGGTGTCTCTTAAGTGTGTCACCCTACGGTTCGTGAATAATGCGGACATGATCGAGACCCCTCGGATCAATAATCGAGCGGGATCTGGAGACCCATACTGACTCCCACACATTCAACGATGACTTTCTTGCGATCGTCGGAACCTTTTACGCTAGTATCTTAATCCCTTTGTTTCACGATATATTACATGTCCGAGATTCGATCGTCGGTATCTCCATACCTAGTTTGATCTCGTTACCGACATGCACTCTTTTCTCGTTCCTGTGATATAACATTCTAGTGATCAAATCACTTGCTTGCAAGCTAATCAATGTGATATCACCGAGAGGACCCAGAGTATATCTATCCGTCATCGGGATGAACAAATTCCACTCTCGATCCATGAGCCTCAACATAACAATTTATTAGTTCTGAATCCATCTTTATAATCACCCTGTTACGGTGTGATGTTTGATGTTATCAAGAAACTCTTCCGGTGTTAGTGATTGACATGATCTCATGGTCTAAGGATTAGGATCACTTCGTAAGTTGTTATAGCAATATAAACTCAATGACTTTGATCGTAATGCTATACTTCGGATGAATGTTCATCACACCATTACAATAATGTTGTGATCCCATTATTAACAACATCCAATGTCCATGATCAGGAAACCTTGATCATCTTGTTAATCAACGAGCTAGTTTATGAGAGAGGCATAACTAGGAACTTTCTGTTTGTTTATTAAACACACATGTATTAACGTTTCCGTATTAATACAATTATAGCATGCAAAATAAACATCTATCATATACTTGGAATACACATAATAAACACTTTATTATTGCCTCTCGGGCATATTCCCTTGATCTCCCACTTGCACTAGAGACAATAATCTAGTTACATAGTGATAAATCTAACACCCATTGAGTTACGGTGTTGATCATGTTTTGCTCTAGGGAGAGTTTTAGTCACGGATCTGCTACATTGAGATCCGTATGTACTTCTACAAATCTTTATATCTCCATCCTTGACATGCTCGCGGATGGAGTGAAACCGCGCTTAATATGCTTGGAATGCTTGTGAGACCTTGGCTCTTTGGCATTGGCAATGGCACCATTGTTGTCACAATAGATCACCATTGGGTCCAACGCGTTTGCCACCACTCCTAGTTCGGATATGAACTCCTTCATCCAAAGCGCTTCTGAGCCGCAAAGCGGCAACATATTCGCCTCCGTTGTTGATCCGCTACCACAGGTTGTTTGGAGCTCCTCCAACTAACGCTCCGCCATTCATGAGAAATACGTATTCGATTGAGACTTAGAGTCATCCGGATCGGTGTCAAAGCCAGTCGACATAACACTTAGCGACGAGCTCTTCTTCACCTCGTATACAAGAAACATATCCTTAGTTCTTCGTAAGTATTTAAGGATATTCTTGACCGCTATCCGATGTTAGAACGGATCCGATTGGTACCTACTAGTCAAACTAATAGCATGTGCCACATCCGGTCTTGTACATAGCATGGCGTACATTATAGAGCCTATGGTGAAGCATAGGGACTTTGTCCATTATCTCTTTCTTCCACCGGGACTTTGAGTCTTACTCAATGTCTTGCCTTGCAACATAGGTAAGAACCCTTCTTACTTCCGTCCATTTTAAACTTCTTTAAAATCTTATCAAGGTATGTACTTTGCGATAGCCCTATTAGGCGCCTAGATCTATCTCTATAGATCTTTATGCCTAATATGTATGACGCTCACCTAGGTCCTTCATTGAAAATTTCTGTTTAGATAACTTTTAACACTGTTTAAAGATCTATATCATTTCGATCAATAATATGTCATCCACATATAATATCGAAATGCCACATTGCTCCCACTCACTTTCTTGTAAATACAAGCTTCTCCATAAGTTTGGACAAATCCAAACTCTTTGATCACCTCATCAAAGCGGAGATTCCAACTTCGTGATGCTTGCTTGATCCATAGATGGATCGCTGAAGCTTCACACCTTGTTAGCATCCTTAGGATCGACAAAACCCTTTGGTAGTATCATATACAACTCTTCTTCAATATTACCATTCGAAGCGGTTTTGACATCCATCGCCATATCTCATAATCGAAATGCAGCAAGTGCTAACATAATCCTAATGACTTTAGCATCGCTACGGAGAAAGTCTCATCGTAATCAACTCCTTGAATTTGTCGAAACCCCTTTGCGACAAGTCGAGCTTTATAGACGGTCACATTACCATCAAATCAGTTTTCCTTTTGAAAATCCATTTGTTCTCCACGGCCTTTCGGTGTGAGGTAATTCCACCAAGTTCCAAACTTGATTTTCATACATGGATTCCATCTCGGATTTCATGGCTTCTAACCATTTGTTGGAATCCGGGCTCATCATCGCTTCTTCATACGTCAGGTCATCATTTTCATCAACCATGAAATTCATGACAGGATTTCCGTCTGACTCGGGGCTGCCGCGTCCTATTTGACTCTGCGAGGTTCGGTAGTACTCTCTTTGAGTTTCATGATCATTATCATTAGTTCCCTCTTCAACAGTGGAGCCAACTCGGAACAACTTCCGGCGCTGCGCTACTCGCCATACTTTGAAGAGAAGTTTCCACAACCTCTTCGAGTTCTACCTTTCGACTACTCACACCTTTCGCGAGAAACTCTTTCTCTAGAAAGGATCCATTCTTGGCAACAAAAACCTTGCCCTCGGATCTGATAGAAGGAATACCCAATAGTTTCTTTAGGGTATCCTATGAAGACGCATTTTCCTCTTTGGGTTCGAGTTTATCCGGTTAAAGTTTCTTCACATAAACATCATCCCCAAACTTTAAGAAATGATGACTTAGGTTTGTTTCCAAACCACAATTCATCTGGTGTCTTTTCAACGGATTTAGATGGTGCCCGATTTAAAGTGAATGCAGCGGTTTCTAGTGCATAACCCCAAAATGACAACGGCAAGTCCGTCGGAGACATCATAGATCGAACCATATCTAATAAAGTACGATTCTGACGTTCCGACACACCATTTCATTGTGGTGTTCGGCAGGTGTGAGATGTGAAACAATTCCACACTCTTTCATGTGAGTGCTAAACTCGTAACTTAGATACTCACCTCACGGTCGGACCGTAGAAATTTGATCTTTCTATTACGATGATTTTCCACTTCATTAAAATTCCTTGAACTTTTCAAAGGTTTCGGACTTGTGTTTCATCAAGTAGATATAACCGTATCTACTCAAATCATCCGTGCAAGTAAAACAATCACGATATCCACCTCGCGAAAACAAACTCATTGGACCACATACATCAGAATGTATGATTTCCAATAAATCTGTCGCCCGTTCCATTGAACCGAAAAACGGCGTTCTAGTCATCTTGCCCATAAGGCATGGCTCACATGTATCAAATGATTCATAATCAAGTGATTCCAAAAGTCCATCCGAATGGAGCTTCTTCATGCGTTTAACGCTAATATGACCTAGACGGCAGTGCCACATAAATGCGGATATATCATCATTAAGTTTAATCCTTTTAGCATCAACATTATGAATATGTGTAACATCATCATCGAGATCTAATAGAAATAAACCATTCATCATCGGTGCATGACCATAAAAGATTTCATTCATATAAATGGAACAACCATTGTTCTTGAAGGGTTTCGCGGCATAGTAAATCAAAATTTTCTACGGATGCGAACAGAGGGAAAGCCAAGATCTAATCTAGGAGATGCAATCAACGAGAGAGATTGGATTAGATCTTCATACCCTTGAAGATTCGCACAGCGGAATGTTCGTCGGAAGGTGGGTTATGTAGTCGTACTCGCTTCTCCTTCTCGCGATCCGATCCGATCTAGCACCACAAGTGGCGATGCCTCCGTGAGATGCACACGTGCAGCACCTCGACGTCTCCTCCTTCCTCGGACCAGCAAGTATGGTGGAGAGATAGACTGGATCTACAACACGACGGCGTGGTGTATATGGTGGAGAATTTCTGCTGCAGGGCTTCGCCTACAAACAGTCGGGAGGGAGAGAGGAAGGCAGCAGGGCTACTAGGGTTGGAGGCAAGGTGTAGGGGGGAGGGGGCGCACCAGCCCTCTATTTATAGAGGGGGGGGGCGGCCAGCCCTTGCCCCTCCTCCAAGCCTTGGGCCGGCGGCCAAGGGAGGAAGGAGTGGGGGGCAAGGACTCTCCCTCCTTCTAGAAATTCTATCCCTAGTTTAAACGATTTAAACTCTCTAGGATCGGCTGGGCCCTATGGGGCCTTGTGCCCCAGCGGCAGCGCCAGACACTCCCTCATAGGCCCATGCCCCTCCCGGAAGGTGGGGCCACGTTGGTCCCCTTCCGGAAGGTTCTAGAAGCTTTCGGTACAATACCGATTAACCCGGAACAATTCCGAACTCCAAAAACTGCACTGCCTTATATGAATCTTATTCTCCGGACCATTCCGGAACCTCTCGTGATGTCCCGGATCCCATCCGAGACTCCGAACAAAAATTCATAAACCAATTATCCAATCTATCCTAGCATCGAGACACGTTAAGTGTGTGACCCTGCGGGTTCGAGAATATGCAGACATGATCTTCTATCAATAATCAACAGCGGGGTCTGGGCACCCATATTGACTCCCACACATTCATCGATGATCATATCGGATGAACCATGATGCCAGGATTCAATCAATCCCATATATATATTCCCTTCGTCTCGCGATATTTTACTTGCCCGAGATTCGATCGTTGGTACTATCATACCTAGTTCAATCTCGTTCACAGCAAGTACTTTACTCGTTCCGTAATCCGATATCACTTTGTGATTAACTCCTTAACCACATGCTTGCAAGCGGTGTTGATATAGATTACCGAGTGGGCCCGAAGTATATCTCTCCGACTTGGGAGGGACAAATCCCATCTCAATACATACAACCCAACAGATACTTTCCGATCACCTGAGAGACACCTTTATGATCACCCTCTCATAGGATGACGTTTGATGACCTCAAAGCTTTCTTCCAATACCAGGGAGTTGTATTATCTCATGGTCTAAGGAATACAATATTTGACATAGGAAAAGCTTTGCAAAGATGAACACGATGAAACAATCTAATTGCTTTGCTTAGTTTGGGTCTGTCCATCATATCATTCTCCAATGATATGATCTCATTATCAATTGACAACTCATGTCTATGGTTAGGAAACCTTAACCATCATTGATCAATGAGCTAGTCCATAGAGGCGTACTAGGGACACGGTGTTGTTCACAAACCACACAAGTATTAAAGTTTCCGCTTAATACAAATCTAGCATGGAATATAAACTTTATCATGAACAAGAATTATAATAATAACATCTTTATTATTGCCTCTAGGGCATAATTCCAACAGTCTCCCACTTGCACTAGAGTCAATAATCTAGTTTACATTTGGCAACAATCTCACACCCATGGCACTGAGGTGCTGATCATGTTTTGCACGCGGAAGAGGTTTAGTCAACGGATCTGCGACATTCAGATCCGTATGTACTTTGCTAATCTTCAGATCTCCATCTGCTATATAATCTCGGATTATATGAAACTTGCGGTTGATATGCTTGGTCTTTGGATGATATCTTGGTTCCTTAGCAAGTGCTATGGCACCAGTGTTGTCACACAATATCTCCAGTGGGTCCAACGCTCTTGGAACCACGCCAAGCTCAGTGATGAAGTTTCTGATCCAAACTCCTTCACTTGATGCTTCTGCAGCAGCCATGTATTCCGCTTCCACTGTAGATCCCGCGATCACGCTTTGCTTGCAGCTTCTCCAGCTCACAGCTCCTCCATTCAAAATATAAACGTATCCTATCTAAGATTTGGAATCATCCTTGTCGGTGTCAAAACTAGCGTCGACGTAACCTTTTACGACAAGCTGTTCATCACCCCCATAGACTAAGAACATTTCTTTAGTCCTATTTAGGTACTTTAGGATGTTCTTCACGGCTGTCCAGTGTTCCACTCCTGGATCACTTTGATATCTGCTCGTCAAACTAAGAGCATTGGACACATCCGGTCTAGTACACAACATGGCATACATGATGGAACCTATGGCCGAGGCATAAGGCACTTTGCTCATAGCTTCCCTATCATTTACCGTAGCTGGACACTGAGCCTTGCTCAATATCTTACCCGACAACATAGGCCTTTGAACCTTTCTTTGCCTTATCCATTGAACCTTTTCGAACTTTGTCTAGGTATGTACTGCGGCTTAAAGCTATCGGTCTTTGTCTATCTCTATAGATTTTGATGCCCAATATATAAGCAACTTCACCTAGGTCTTTCATTGAAAACACTTGTTCAAATAACTCTTCACATCGTTAAGCATGTTGATGTCATTTCCAATAATCAATATGTCATCCACATACTGATACCGTAAACGTCACCGAGCTCCCACTCACTTTCTTGTAGATGCAAGCTTCGTAGCAATTTGGAACAAATCCAAAGCTCTTGATCACTTGATCAAAACGAAGGTTCCAACTCCGAGATGCTTGCTTCAGTCCATAAATGGAACGCTGAAGTTTGCATACTTTATCAGCATCCTTAGGATCGACAAAACCTTCGGGTTGCATCATATACAACTCTTCATCAATGTTGCCATTGAGGAACGCAGTCTTGACATCCATCTGCCATATTTCATAATCATGAAACGCAGCAATTGCTAATAAAATCCGAATGGACTTAATCATCGCTACGGGAGAGAAAGTCTCATCGTAGTCAACACCTTGAACTTGTCGAAAACCTTTTGCGACAAGTCGTGCTTTATAGACGTAACATTACCATCCGCGTCCGTTTTCTTCTTGAATATCCATTTGCACTCAACGGCCTTTCGGTCTCTAGGAGGGTCCACCAAAGTCCATACTTGGTTTTCGCTCATGGATCCCAATTCGGATTTCATGGCTTCCAGCCATTTCTCAGAGTCTGGGCTCATCATCGCTTCCTCATAGTTCGTAGGTTCACTGTCTTCTACTAACAAGACAGTCAAGACAGGGTTGCCGTACCACTCAGGAGGGGCACGCGACCTTGTCGACATGCGACGTTCGATGGCGACATCGTCCAAGCTTCATGATCCTTGTCATTAGCTTCCTCTATTGTTGGTGCGGTGACCTTTGGAACAATTTCAGGTGCGCTACTCTCCAATTCAAGAGAAGGTTCAATAACCTCGTCAAGCTCTACTTTCCTTCCACTCACTTCTTTCGAGAAACTCCTTCTCAAGAAAGGAACCGTTCTTCTGAAAAACACTTTGCCTTCGGTTAGTGATAGAAGGTATACCCAATAGTTTCCTTAGGGTATCCTATGAAGACGCATTTCTCGCTTTGGGTTCAAGCTTGTCCCATCAACTTCTTGGCGTAAGCTTCGCATCCCCAAACTTTAAGAAACGATAACTTAGGTTTAGCACCAAACCACAGTTCATACGGTGTCGTCTCAACGGATTTAGATGGAGCCCTATTTAAAGTGAATGCAGCGGTTTCTAATGCATAACCCCAAAATGATAACGGCAAATCAAGAAGAGACATCATTGATCGGACCATATCTAATAGGGTTCGAGTCCGTTCGTACACACCATTGCTTGTGGTGTTCGGGTGGCGTGAGTTGTGAAACGATTCCACTTGCTTTAAGATGCGTGAGAAAATCATAACTCAAATATTCACCTCCACGATCGGATCGTAGAAATTTAATCTTTTCATTACGATGGTTCTCCACTTCACTCGAAATTCCTTGAACTTTTCAAATGTTTCAGATTTATGTTTCATTAAATAGATATACCCATATCTACTTAAGTCATCGGTAAAGTGAGGAAATAGCGATATCCACCGCGTCGAAACACTCATCGGTCGCATACATCGGTATGTATGATTTCCAACAAGTCCGTTGCTCGCTCCATCATACCGAGAACGGGGTTTTGATCATCTTGCCCATGAGGCATGGTTCATGTGTTAAATGATTCAAAATCAAGAGACTCCAAAAGTCCATCGAATGGAGTTTCTTCATGCTCTTTACACCAATATGACCTGACGCAAGTTGCCACAAATAAGTAGTATTATCACTATCTACTTTGCATCTCTTAGCCTCAATGTTATGGATGTGTGTTTCATCCCTTTCGAGATTTAGAAGAAATAAACCATTCACAAGAGGTACATGACCATAAAAGATGTTACTCATATAAATAGAACAACCATTATTCTCCGATTTAAATGAATAACCTTCTTACAATAAACACGATCTGAAATGATGTTCATGCTCAACGCAGCACATAATAACATTTATTAAGGTTTAAAACTAATCCGAAGGTAAAACTAAGGAAGCGTGCCGGCCATCACATCAACTCTTGATCCGTTGCCAGCGCATCGTCACCTCATCCCTCATAGTGCCGTCTATTCCGTAGCTCTGTTTGAGTTACAAATATTAGCAATGAACGGTATCAAATACCCGGTACTACAACGAGGGCTAGTAAGGAAAACATCAATAACATGTATATCAAATATACCTTTGATGGTGCCACCTTCTTGTCCTAAGTACTTTGACGATTCTTGCTTCCTGTCCTTGCAATAGAAGCACTCGATCCGGCTTAGGACCAGACTTGAGCTTCTTCTCGCGGGAGCATTGTGCTTCTGCCGCCCTTCTTGAAGGGCTTCTTTGCTCCTTATCTTTCTTAAAGGAGGGCTTGTTGACCATCAACACATGATTATCCTTCTTGATGTCCACCTCGCAGCCTTGACTGCGAAGAGCTCGGTGATCGTATCGATGGAACCAATCGATTATGAGTCACTACAAAACTTTTGTATCCGGGAGGAGTGATTGCAGAACTCATCAATCTTGAGCTCCTCCGAATCGTGCATTCCAGCTTGCTCAAGCGTTGAGTGTAGCCCGACATCTTTATGGCGTGCTCACTAACGGAACTCCCTTCTTCCATCTTGCGCGATTAAAGAACTTCTCAGAGATCTCATATCTCTCAGAACGGGCTTGAGTCTGAAACATGGTTTTCAGCTCCTCGAGAATCTCAAAGGGCCCGGGATAGGTTTCAAAACGATTTTGAAGTTCCGGTTGCATAGCAAACAACATGGTTCTCTTAATCACACCATAATCATCTTTGCGCGACTGATAGACAGCTTTCTCATCGGTAGTAGCGATTGCAGGGGGGTCACCTAACGCTTTTCCAAGGACATAGTCCTTTTGTCCGCCAGAAAGAATGATTCTTAGATTGCGGAACCAATTGGTGAAGTTAGACCCATTGTTTCTAAGCTTTTCTTTCTCAGCAAAAACGTTGAAGTTGAAGTTGGACTTGGCCATGTGATCTCTGATTTGCAAGTACAAATTAGACTATGTTCATGATAACTAGTTCAACTTAATCAAATTACTAGATGAACTCCCACTAAATTCAACATCCCTCAAGTTGTTTAGTGAACACGATCCAAATTCACCACACCTAATCCGATCATCACGAGAAGAGATGTGGTTTCAATGGTGGACAACAAAGTGTCGATCATATCATTCATATGACTCATGCTTAACCTTTCGGTTCTTGTGTTCCGAGGCCATGTGCGTACATGCTAGGCTCGTCAAGCTAGACCCAAGTATTTCAGCGTGTGCAAACTGGCTTGCACCCGTTGTATGTGAGCGTAGAGTCTATAGCACCCGATCATCACGTGATGCTTGGACACGACGAACTTTCGCGGTGCATACTTGGGGAGAACAGTTTTATCTTGATCTTTAAGTGAGGAATCATCTTATAATGCTACCGTCGCGATCTAAGCATAATAAGATACATGAAAGGATAAACATCACATGCATATAACTTTATGTGACATGGTATAGCCAATCTTCGCGCAATGATCTCCATCTTGTGCGTTCCGGCATGATCTCCATCACTCCACCATGATTGCCTCCACCACGAATAGCAACTACAACTATTGCTAACTACTTAGCGATAAAGTAAAGCTATTACATGGCGTATAAGAAGTTGACTCAGGTCATACACAATTATAAAGACAACCATATGGCTCCTGCGGTTGTGTACTCATCGACATGCAAGTCGTGAAAACATTACAAAACATGATCATCATACAATATACACATCACATCTTGGGCCATACCATATCACGAAAACACTCCTGCAAAAACAAGTTAGACGCCTCTACTTTGTTGTTGCATGTTTTACGTGGCTTATGGGAGTAGATGCTAAGAACGATTCTTACCTACGGAAAGACACAACGGTGATATTATGGTTGCCAAACTCCGTGTTAATCCCATGACAACTATAGTGAGAGAAACGACATCCACCGGCCGCATGTGTGGAACAAGCCACACGTCAAGTGCGGAGCCGGTCTCGAACGACGCGTAAGGTTGGCCTGGACGCTTCAATCTCACTATCCTGCGTCATAAGAAGAACACAAACAAGAGGCTTGCAGCAGAAAACATCAACGCCCGCAACAACCATGTTGCGTTCTACTCGTGAAACACATCTACGCATAGATCTAGCTCGATACCAGAAGGATTTCGGCATAGTAAATCAAAATTTTCTACGGATGCGAGAGGAAAGCCAAGATCTAATCTAGGAGATGCAATCAACGAGAGAGATTGGATTAGATCTTCATACCCTTGAAGATTCAAGACAGGAACGTTCGTCGGAACGTGGGTGATGTAGTCGTACTCGCTTCTCCTCCTCGCGATCCGATCCGATCTAGCACCACAAGTGGCGGTGCCTCCGTGAGATGCACACGTGCAGCACCTCGACGTCTCCTCCTTCCTCGGACCAGCAAGTATGGTGGAGAGATATATTGGATCTACAACACGACGGCGTGGTGTATATGGTGGAGAATTTCTGCTGCAGGGCTTCGCCTACAAACAGTCGGGAGGGAGAGAGGAAGGCAGCAGGGCTACTAGGGTTGGAGGCAAGGTGTAGGGGGGAGGGGGCGCACCAGCCCTCTATTTATAGAGGGGGGGCGGCCAGCCCTTGCCCCTCCTCCAAGCCTTGGGCCGGCGGCCAAGGGAGGGAGGAGTGGGGGGCAAGGACTCTCCCTCCTTCTAGAAATTCTATCCCTAGTTTAAACGATTTAAACTCTCTAGGATCGGCTGGGCCCTATGGGGCCTTGTGCCCCTGGCCCAAAGCGGCCAGGACACTCCCTCATAGGCCCATGCCCCCTCCCGGAAGGTGGGGCCACGTTGGTCCCCTTCCGGAAGGTTCTAGAAGCTTCCGGTACAATACCGATTAACCCGGAACAATTCCGAACTCCAAAAACTGCACTGCCTTATATGAATCTTATTCTCCGGACCATTCCGGAACCTATCGTGATGTCCCGGATCCCATCCGAGACTCCGAACAAAAATTCATAAACCAATTATCCAATCTATCCTAGCGTCGAGACACGTTAAGTGTGTGACCCTGCGGGTTCGAGAATATGCAGACATGATCTTCTATCAATAATCAACAGGTGTGCAGGCACCCATATTGACTCCCACACATTCATCGATGATCATATCGGATGAACCACGATGCCAGGATTCAATCAATCCCATATATATATTCCCTTCGTCTCGCGATATTTTACTTGCCCGAGATTCGATCGTTGGTACTGTCATACCTAGTTCAATCTCGTTCACAGCAAGTACTTTACTCGTTCCGTAATCCGATATCACTTTGTGATTAACTCCTTAACCACATGCTTGCAAGTGGTGTTGATATCGATTACCAGTGGGCCCGAAGTATATCTCTCCGACTTGGGAGGGACAAATCCCATCTCGATACATACAACCCAACAGATACTTTCTGATCACCTGAGAGACACCTTTATGATCACCCTCTCATAGGATGACGTTTGATGACCTCAAAGCTTTATTCCGATACCAGGGAGTTGTATTATCTCATGGTCTAAGGAATACAATATTTGACATAGGAAAAGCTTCGCAAAGATGAACACGATGAAACGATCTAATTGCTTTGCTTAGTTTGGGTCTGTCCATCATATCATTCTCCAATGATATGATCTCATTATCAATTGACAACTCATGTCTATGGTTAGGAAACCTTAAC
This sequence comes from Avena longiglumis, assembly GCA_030063025.1. Lineage (NCBI taxonomy): Eukaryota > Viridiplantae > Streptophyta > Magnoliopsida > Poales > Poaceae > Avena > Avena longiglumis. The sequence continues at coordinate 435,363,976 of CP125975.1, read as the reverse complement.
CATCATTGATCAATGAGATAGTCCATAGAGGCGTACTAGGGACACGGTGTTGTTCACAAACCACACAAGTATTAAAGTTTCCGCTTAATACAATTCTAGCATGGAATATAAACTTTATCATGAACAAGAATTATAATAATAACATCTTTATTATTGCCTCTAGGGCATAATTCCAACAGTTCTCGGATTTAAATGAATAACCACTTCGCATCAAACACGATCCAGATACAATGTTCATGCTCAGTGCAGGCACCAGATAACATTTATTCAAGTTTATAACTAATCCCGACGGTAAGTGGAGAGGCAGCGTTCCGACGGCGATCACATCAACGCTTGATCCATTGCCGACACGCATCTTGACCTCACCTCTAGCTAGCGGTCGCTTGTTCCGCAGCCCCTGATTCGAGTTACAAATATTAGCAACTGAACCGGTATCAAATACCCAGGTGCTACTGCGAGCACTAGTCAAGTACACATCAATAACATGTATATCATATATACCTTTGTTTGCCTTGCCGGACTTCTTGTGTGCCAGATACTTGGGGCGATTATGCCCAAAGGGCTCCCCTTACAATAGTAGCACTCGGAATCGACTTAGATCCAACTCGGGTTTCTTTCAGCGCTGCAACAGGCTTGCCGCCTCTTACTTTCCGCTTTTCCTTCTTGTCTTTCTTGAAACCAGTGTTCCTATTGATCATCAACACTTGATGTTCCTTTTGATCTCCACTTCGCAGCTTTTAAGCATTGATGAAGCTCGAGGATAGACTTCTTCATGCCTTGCATATTATAGTTCATCACGAAGCTCTTATAGCTAGGTGGCGTAGACCAGAACACGATGGATGCCTAAGTCAATGGGAATCGATATTCCCAAGGACACAAGCTTATCGGCGTAACCCAAAATCTTGAGTACATGCTCACTAACTGAGTCAGGCTCTTCCATCATGCAGCTAAAGAACTTTTCGAGCGTTGTAGCTCTCTACAACAAGATGTGTGTCGAAAATCATTTTCAACTCACCCATTGTATCAAATGCATTGCCGTTTCAAACGCTTTCAAGTTCGGCTCTAGACCATACAATATGCCGCAATGAACTAAGTTGTGGTCCTCCGACGAGTCCGATAGACATTCTTCTCCTCGTGTCGGCATCATCAAAGGTGGGGGCCTAACGGCGCTTCTAGCACATATTGCTTTTGTGCAAAGAGAGGAGAATCCTCAAATTCATGGCCCATTCGGTAAAGTTGCTACCGTTCGTTGCTAGTTTCTCTTTCTCCATGAACACATTGAAATTAAAAGCAGGTGGTGCCATCTACAACAAAATTTGTAAAGTTTAGACTAAGTGTATGATAGATTGAGTTCAACTAATCTATATTACGAATGAACTCCCACTCAAAAACGACATCCCTCGTGCCTTTTTGGTGATTACATGAACCAAATCCACTACACCAAGTCCGATCATCACGTGAGTCGGTATAGCTTCAAAGGCGAGCATCAAATGGGCATCATATCAACTATATGACTCATGCTTAACCTTTCGGTCCGTGTTACGAGGCCATGTCTGTACATGCTAGGCTCGCCAAGTTAGAACCTTAGTATTCGCGTGTGTAACTGTTTTACACCCGAAATATGGTCGTGGATCCAAGAACACCCGATCATCACGTGATGTCTTGGAGCGACGAAAACATAATCGGTGCATACTAAAGGAAGAACACATTCTTATCTTGATATTTAAATGAGGGATCATCTTATTATGCTAACAAAGCGCTAAACAAGCAATATAAGATGCTATCAAACATCATATGTTTATTAGTGAAATGATATGGTTCCCGCAGATGATCTCTATCATGTGCATCGTGGTATGATCACTATCATACCTATATGTGTAAATCCAAGGTCTATGGATTTTACATGCTATGTGTGTTGTAAGAGTATCATCTCATACTTCTACTTACAACATTACCATATCATAACACTAGCCCAGCAACAATCTAAACTAGACGTCTCTAATTTATCCATTGCAAGTTTTACGTGGCTTAGGGCTTTCGATATAGAACCGTTCTTACCTACGAACATGAACCACAACGAGGATAATCAAATTGTTGACAACTCGCTTGCAAAATAGATATTGACTATAGTAGGAGAGACAGACACCCGCTAGCCACTTATGCAAACTAGTTGCATGTCAAGCGTGGAACAGGTCTCATGTGCGAGGACATGTAAAGTTTGTCCGGACCGCTTCATCCCACTATGCCACCAATATACAAAATTACAACAAAGGAGCAACAACATGATCATCATCGCCCACATACTCATATGTGTACTACCCTTGTAAAGTATCTACGCATAGATCCGGCTCTGATACCACTGTAGGGTTCGCAGCATAGAAAACAAAAATTTTCCTACGATGTGAACTATATACCAAGATCTATCTACTAGATACAAACAACAGGCGGATGTATATCCGTAGAGAACATATCCTTGAAGACCGACAAAGCTTAACGAGTTCAACTCGTGGTTGATGTAGACGATCTCTTGCTGATCTCAAGATCGAGAGGAAGTCCTAGCGCCGCAAATCAGCAGCGCATCCGTGCTCGCACACACGTTCAAGGCACCGAGCAACCTCCGCCTCCTCGCTCCAGCGATGCAGCGGAAGCACAACTCTTTCTTGCCGAATAGCCACCGGGAACATGTATCTCGCTAGTCCGAGACCATGGGGGATAAATTCTAGAGAGGGAGAGAGATCCTTCACGAGGAGGTGTGAGAGACAAGTGAGGAGGGGGGCTCCTTTTATAGGAGGAGGGGGGGGAACCCCAAGGGGGTGGCCGGTGCATGGGGCTGCCCCCTTGCCCTCCCCTCTTCATGTGGGTCGACACTCCACTCACAAATCTCCTTTAAATTCCCTCCACTCAAAAGTCCACTCAAATTCCCATTAAATTTCCACCAAATTTAATGCAAACTCTCATTAAATAAAACTCTTTTATTTTATTCAGAATTTTGTCAATTACTTTAATGACAAACATTCACAAATAACCCCTTGCTAGAATTCTATTTCACATGCATAACCACTTTATGCAATTTCACCCAAAAACCTGTTTCGGTATCTAGTGAAATAAATTCCTGCGCTTGTTCATTCTTTCGGCATGAAACATTTGCTCCAATTGGATATCGGTGTCTCTTAAGTGTGTCACCCTATGGTTCGTGAATAATGCGGACATGATCGAGACCCCTCTCGGATCAATAATCAGAAGCGGGATCTGGAGACCCATACTGACTCCCACACATTCAACGATGACTTTCTTGTGATCGTCGGAACCTTTTACGCTAGTATCTTAATCCCTTTGTTTCACGATATATTACATGTCCGAGATTCGATCATCGGTATCTCCATACCTAGTTTGATCTCGTTACCGACATGCACTCTTTTCTCCTGTGATATAACATTCTAGTGATCAAATCACTTGCTTGCAAGCTAATCAATGTGATATCACCGAGAGGGCCCAGAGTATATCTATCCGTCATCGGGATGAACAAATTCCACTCTCGATCCATGAGCCTCAACATAACACTTTATTAGTTCTGAATCCATCTTTATAATCACCCTGTTACGGTGTGACGTTTGATGTTATCAAGAAACTCTTCCGGTGTTAGTGATTGACATGATCTCATGGTCTAAGGATTAGGATCACTTCGTAAGTTGTTATAGCAATATAAACTCAATGACTTTGATCGTAATGCTATACTTCGGATGAATGTTCATCACACCATTACACTAATGTTGTGATCCCATTATTAACAACATCCAATGTCCATGATCAGGAAACCTTGATCATCTTGTTAATCAACGAGCTAGTTTATGAGAGAGGCATAACTAGGAACTTTTTGTTTGTTTATTAAACACACATGTATTAACGTTTCCGTATTAATACAATTATAGCATGCAAAATAAACATCTATCATATACTTGGAATACACATAATAAACACTTTATTATTGCCTCTCAGGGCATATTCCCTTCAGTGTCAGCCAAGGAGCGCTGGCAACAGTGTATATTGCGCCCAGAAGCTCACACTCTTAGCGATGGCCATGCATCGTCTCCATTTGCCCCACTGAGGACTGCACGAACAACCAAAGCAACGCCTCCAAGGAGGGAATGACACTGCCATGCCGCTGTCGACCGATCCAAAGATTGGATCTAAGGTTTTCCCCGGTACTCGAGGCGGAGGAGCACAGGTGACGCCTCTGAGAAGGTAACAGTGCCCACAGGCATCACCGTCGCACTAGAATTTCCAAAGAAGGAGCCGTCTTTTGTCTCACCGCCGACGAGAGACCTACCGGAAGGGTCATTGTGGAGCGGGAGGTGCTGATCGCCGGTCCACCACCACCGTGCAGGACTGGACGATGGAGGTCCATCCTGCCGCCACTAGGATGGCCGCCGGCACCACCACGGTGCCCAGCAGCCAACAGCGAATCCACACACACCTGCTGCCCCACAAGCATGCCCCAACTCGAAGAACAATAACTCCATTTATGAAAATATGGTGTGTAACTTTTTCTGAAGTCACATAATGTAAAGTTTAACCAGTTTTTTTAGAAAAAACTATCAACAACCAGAATACTATATAGATGTAATATGAAATTATATTTCATGGCATATCTAATGATATTGATTCGGCATTGTAAAGATTAATATTCAAAAAACTTGGTTAAACTTCACATTGTTTGGCTTTTGACGAGAATTATACATCTTCTTTTGATAAGAGGGTGCAGTACGCTTGATTTTGATTAGAACAGCCCCTAGTAAAACAAAGTAAATGTGATGACAGTCCATGGTGTTGGACATGGGAAGCACGACATAGATATGAACTCGTCTTGATCTTGGGTTGTGAACGTCCTGGAAGCGAGGATTAATTGGAGAAGCACTTTCCCCGCTCTGGCCACTACCCATTTGAATGCAGCTTGCAGTGTCGGTCGACCGACCCCTCACGGTGCCATCTCAGGAGTATTCAGAACTTCGGCGGCTTCACATGTGCGATCCTAGCTACGCGTATACTCATGACTTCAATCTGTCAGATTTATCTTGTATTTAATAGCTAGAGCGTCTTCACTCAGGTTCCAGCACACCGTTTTCAGGGTAAATTTTTTATCCGAACGCCGAAAAAGATCTAGTCGTGTTTCTAAGATGCAGATCTTATCCAGATTTGTCTCAACCTTCTTCCGAATATCTCAGACTGATCCCGGGGTGCTGGGAACGGCCTGAGAATTCTGGACGAAGCGAAATCGACGAAAAAACGGCTCCACGTGTGGCCCCGCCATGTCAGCGACTGGAATCCAAGTCATCGTCATCTCTTTGCCTTGGCTCCGACGACGGACCTCCGGGCAATGACTACCCGTCTCGCCAGCCACGTGTCACCGTAATGGTGCACCGCCGCTGCCTTGTCTTCCGACTATTTCCCATTTCCCGCCCATGCCGCTACACCCCTCCCGCCTTCTCCGTCCACTTTGGCCTATAAAAGCCGGCGTCCTCACCGGCTCATAGCACACACTCTCCTCCCCATTCCCCACAAACTCCACCTCCGGCGAGAAGAAGAATCTCTCAGCGAAAGAAATGGCGGAGAGGTACCCAGGAGACCCCGCGGCGGCGAACGGCTTCGGCCGGCGTACCCTCCAACCGTTTACATGGCGTACCCTCCACGACGCCGGCTACATGGCTCCGCCGGACTTCCGGTGCCCGCCCGACTAGAAGCTCAACGCTGGCGATGTGCCTGTGCCGGAGGACGACGAGAAGGTGGAGGAGATCCAGGCCGCCATCATGGCGATGGAGGCCGCGGAGCTCGCCGAAGACCACGGTAATTTAGTTTACTGGGAGAAGTTCTTCGCCGAGCGTCAGAACCGGGAGCTCGGCAACCACTAAGGACATCCTGGCTCGCCGCCTAAGCGTAACAATGCGGCATGGCGCTGTCGATGGTGGAGTGCGCCGGGACGGACGCTCACCGCCATCCAGGAGCATATCCACGTCGGCAACCGCCTGAGGATGGGCTTCCCACGCTCACCGGCGCCCGCAACAAGGTCAAGGCACACACCTCCGATGAATTGGCTGCCCAGGAGGATGGGCATACTCACTTCCTTGTCCTCCGCCGCCTCGGCCTCATGCTCATTCGGCTCCGCACCGGCACAGTCGCCGCGAGGCACTTCGGCCTGTGAAGTGGGAGGCCGACACGCCAGTTCGTTCGCTGTCGAGGATGAGATCACGAGGAATCGTCATCAACGAGCCCCGCACACCGTCGCCGCCGACCGGCCGGATTTGCCTGCGCCAGCCGAAGCCGGAGCCGACGGACCGAACAGTCCCCGTCGACGAGGACTCCTTCACCATCAAGATGGCAATGGAGCGCTCTCTGCAGGACGTGCCGTCGTCGCTGATGCCGAAGCCAGACCTCTGTGGTGACCCAGCATACCACTACATGATGTAGCACACTATAGTCATTGACATAACACCAATGAAACATCGTTCACTAGTATTACATCCCTTAGAGTAGTACAACAGAAACACAATAGGTCCAAGACATGACTATAGGTTATAACTCGACTCTTTACAAAATATCCAGAGAAAACTCTAGGTTAAAGAGAGAGAAAGAAACTTCTTACAAAAAGAACTAGAAATAACCAACTCATAACTATCATGCTAATAAGATTAGCATCTAACTATTTGACTTGCATTGCTACTATTGCAATACTCTATAGAAGTAGGTTCTATGGCTAGAGATTATACTTCTATCTGATCATCAACTTCGTCTTCACTTTAGTTGATGTATATGTTGACTTCCTTGACTTCATTAAAAAACTTTAGCTTTTGGTGATGATTCTCTTGAGCATAATTTAATGTATACGTCGTCTGTATTGTTCTCATAATCTAGCAAGGGTTAAGAAGATACGTTGAGTACGAGCGTACTCAGCAAGTTCATTAGAAAGGAGTGTATGATGCACTGACTACAACCACATACCATAGATCGTAGGCAATGTAGGTTTTCGTAAATATTTCTTCAAAGGTTGCTTTTATTCTAAAAACCTATGTCCGCCAGCCTTCATAGGTTTACCAGAACTTTCATAGAGTTCCTTTACTGTCGCGTTTGTAGATCCTTTCCAGAACAGGGAGTAACAAGTTACAGTTCTTACACTCTATAGAGGTGCATTACTTTATCTATGAGAGATCTTAGCTTTGTTGCACATCCGAGCGGCCAACCCGTTCATGCTTCCTTGGTATGAGGCCCAGACTAAGATCCAAGCCAATCACTTCCCTTCTCCACGACCCTGCATGTCTACACAATCCTTCGGGTCGCGCTACATCTCCCATAAGCCCCCTTTCGGGCAATCTATAATCCTTATGAGTTCCTGGAGACTCTATAAGCCGGTTATGCCGCTGCCAAGCTCCATAAAGGTCTGACTATATCTCCGGTAGCCGCTCACAGATAATCTAGACACCAAAATCGTGGGGCCTAAGGGTGCCCACCCATATGATGGATCCGCACAAGGAATTACAGCGTCACATTAAGGTCGTCTTGCCTACATACGAAAGAAAGAAGATCCAGCTGACTTCTCTGTCCCATTCCAAATCTCATGGTTAACACATGATATACAACACAAGAATCACTGGTGACATTGGTTGTTAAGTCCTAGATAATATGTTCCTTTACCACCGAACTTTCATAGTAGGTTATTACCTCTTGGTAAATAACCCATAATCATATTATTATGAAAATAGTGTTTTCTGACCTTTTTGAAATGCAGGTGTTGACAACACTGGATTTGCAAATATTTGATAGAAAATAACCAAAGGACATGAGCAAGTGTGAACTTGCCTTTTGTGATTGATATGTCATAAAAGTATCTATAATTTTTGATGTTCCATGCAGTATCAACTTTGCTGTGCTTTGTTTACACTTTGACGTATTTTTATACATTTTCTAGGACTAACCTATTAACAAGATGCCACAGTGCCAGTTGCATGTTTTCTGCTGTTTTTGGTTTTAGAAAAGCTAGTAAGGAAATATTCTCGGAATTGGACGGGACAAAATCCAAAGTCAATATTTTACCAGAACGGACACAGAGACCGAAGGGCAGCCGAAGGGGGGCCACAGGAAGGCCACACCCCCCAGGCGCGGGTCCACCCTAGACCATGCTAGGTCAGGGTGTGGGCCCCCTGGCCGGCCTCCTGCCTCGCCCCTTCGCCTATAAAGTCCCTCTGATGCAGAAACCCTAAGCACCCGATCAGATCTCCACGAAACAGTCCGTAGCCTTCGCCACCATCGTCCCTAGATTGGGGGATCTGAAGCTCTTCCCGGCACCCTACCGGAGGGGAGATATCATCACGGAGGCCTTCTTCATCACCATGCCAGCCTCTAGTATGATGCATGAGTAGTTCACCCTTGGACTATGGGTCCATACAATAGCTAGATGGTTGTTTCTCCTCCTTTGTGCTATCATATTTAGCTCTTTTGAGCTCCGTTCATGATCAAGATCATCTATTTGTAATCATATATGTTGTGTTTGCGAGGATCCGATGGATATTGAGATGCTATGTCAGATTGATTATTGATTCTATCATGTCATATTGATTATTGATTTTATCATGTCTATGTTGCTTGTGATCTTGCATGCTCTCCGTTGCTAGTAGCTATCTTGGCCAAGTAGATGCTTCTGACTCCAAGAGGGAGTATTTATGCTCGATAGTGGGTTCATGCCTCTAGTAATCTGGGGAAGTGACAGAAATCTCTAAGGTTGTAGATGTGTTGTTGCTACTAGGGAGAAAACAACAATCTTTTGTTCATGGAACAATTGTATTGTTTAATTTACACACATTGCTTAATGCAATTATCCGTTGCTTGCAACTTAATGCTGGAAGGGGTTCGGATGATAACCTGAAGGTGGATTATTAGTCATAGGTGCAGTTGGATTATAGTCTATGTATATTGTTGTAATGCCCAATCAAATCTCATAGGAATCATGATGTCTAGTATTTGCATTGTTATGCTTGCTCAATCCTGTCAATTGCCCCGCTGTAATTTGTTCACCCAGCATGTTATTTATCTTAAGGAGAACACCTCTAGTGAACTGTGGACCCCGGTCCAATCTTTACCATTGATACATCATCTACTGTTACCGTTTAACTTTTACAAGCAATCATTATCTTCCACACTATATGTTTAATCCTTTGTTTTTAGCAAACCAGTGAGATTGACAACCTCACTGTAAGTTGGGGCAAAGTCTTGAGTTTGTGTTGTGCAGGATTCCAAGTTGTTAGCAACACCTTGGAGTTGTTTCCTTGCTCCTACTGGTTCGATAACCTTGGTTTCATAACTGAGGGAAAACTTACTGCTGTGCTCATCACACCTTCCTCTTGGGGTATCCCAACAAAGCTCTATAGTGATATGAGCCCATCAAGACTTTTTTTGGCGCCATTGTCGGGGAGTTAAGGACCTCTTTACAAGGGGAGCCTCTCATAACCACTCTCTTTAATTTGTTTTGTTTTGCTTAGTTTCTTTTGCTTTGTTTTGCTTGGTTCTTTCTTTCAAAAATACAAAAAAATTAGTTTCGTTTGGTTTGCCTTTTCTTATAAAAAACAAAAAAGTTCCTACTCTAGTTTCTACCATGTGTAGTGTTGCTCCAATCACTGTGTCACTTGTGGAAATGATATTTACTTTCAAACAAGGGAGTGAAGAGAATTTCAAAGAAGCTTGGTCTAGAATTTTTGATTCACATGGAAAAACTGAGCCTAAAATGACTTTAGGCCTGGTTCTTAGCAGTTTCTACTATGGTCTTACTCTTTGTTATAGATATGCTTTGGATGCTATAGCATGAAAAAAAATTCTCTAATGTAATGAGGATGAAGCTTTGAATGCCATACAAAAGTTTATTACAATTTATAATTTTCCTGGCAAGTCTGGTTCTTCCTTTATAAACATCTATGCTAGGTTGAACACTCTTGAGACCAACACTGCTAGCTTAAAATATTGATATAACATGCTTAGAGAACATCATGATTATGTTCGAATAAATTCCGAGCCTTCAAAATGGTTTCCTACAATAAAAGTTGTTATAAACAATGAATTTTTTTATGCTCGTTGTGATATCATGTCTGAATTTGTTCTTATGCCTAAAGATATCTTTGAATCTTTGGGGACTTTCTGATGGAGGAGAAGAAATATATCTTACCAATAATGCAACTATATTACCCATTGGAATAGCCGAAGGAGTGTTTACAAAGATCTTAGAGAAAGTGGTGTCTACTGATTATCTTGCTATTGAATGTGTAGGAAAAGGACAAATTACAGTTGGAAGATCCCTACTAAAACTCCTTGGAGCAATAATAGATGTGGAGAAAGGCATTATGCATTTTGCTTCTCCAACAATAAATCATACGTTCCCTAAGGATAAGATAAAGGTAAGAAAGGTAGGGGCAAGAAATTTTATGTTAATGCTTCTTCATTTGAAAATACTTGATTCTTGCTTCTTGTGCCTAACTTAAAGGCGTTAAAGAAAAGTACTTCTTGGGAGATAACCCAATAGTTTTATTGAGTCTTGTAAGTTATTAATTCTTTAATAACCTCTCCTTATCCTTTTTGTGTGATTTTTGTGCCAAGAATAACCTCTAATGAGAGAGAAGTAAGATTTGAGGAAGTTGCTGTCCTGAAACAGATTTTTGTGCTTCACTGTAAAAATTCGTGAAAAATCGCTGTATGTAGGATTAAGCTGTAATTTTCTGAGTAAATGCCCCAGGTTTTTATCTAACTTTATTTAGTTAAATACTTTTTGATTTGAGTAACAGAAGGTCTTCGAAAAAATAGGTTTTTACCTGCTGGTCTGTTTTGACATATTTCTGCCATTATTTGCATTTGCCTCTTATCGGTTTCTTTTTGAGTTCTCCTTGATCACTTGAGCTTCTTAAAGGAATTTCTACAGTATATTGTATTCTAATGGAAGTTTTTCTTGTTTTTAAATTAAACCCCAAGGTTTATTATTTTGAATGCACTAATGTTGCTAATGAAGATTGTGTGAAGTTTTGTATGAAGGAAAATTTTCAAGTGTAGGGGAAGAATGATGTGATGATATGAAGAATGAAAAAAAGCTCAAGATTGGGGATTCCACCCCGTGTCACCCCAAGAAATATTCAAGAGGTACAAGCATAAAATCTTGGGGATGCCCAAGGCACCCCCTTCTTCATCAATAAAAATCTCAGGTCTCTTTCTAGATATGGTTTCATTCACTATTGTGTTGTTCTTGGAGTGTCTTAGTTTTTGTTTTTGGTTTTACTTTTCTTAGTTTGCTTGAATAAAGTATTTGGACCCCCGCTTTCGCTGTGTTGTTTCAAATAAGTTGATTGGTGTTGAGTAGAAAGTTTCATGCTTAAGTGGTACAAAAGGTTGCTTGTTTTGACTGTGGCTTAGACTTTATCATGTCATGCTAGATGTTGTTTTGACCTTATGCTTAGTGATTATTGCTATAGCATGACTTGTTCCAAACAATTGAGATTGCTTAATATGCCTTGCAAGAATCATGCATTGTTTTAGCATACAAAAGCATAATATTGTGGTATTCTCCTTTGATGCTTTGTTTGGGTTGACTTGGCACATGCTCACACCATGTTATGAATATGAACCGGTCACCTTAGCCTCTATCATCATTTAGTTTTTGACTTGTGATATCACTTTATGCTTTAGTTGATAATGTTGTGTTGCTCTGCATGATTATGGCCATTATTACTCTCTTAGTTGGTCGCTCCCAGTATTTTGCTAGCCTCCACTTGTATTGAGTAAGTTCTACTCATGCATCCAACTTCCAAGAAACCAATTTATTCCAAAGAGTTCACTATAAATTCCTATGCATGGTGTGCTACACCATTCCAAGTATATTCATGTTTTTATCTATCTTCCAAATTAAACTTGTTATGAGAAAAATTAGTGATTAAAACTCTCACAAACTTGATGGCACACTTTAATTTTTGCACCGAATAACTTGAACCATTATGTCATCTATGTTGTATATTCTTGCACTTATAAGTTGGGAATTAGCAGAACCGTGCTGTCACGGGGAACGCTTTCAACACCTGTACATATTAACCAGTTGATATCATGATCTTTTTTTTGTGGATGTCGGCGGTGTGAAATAAAAGGGGAGCTTGTAAGTCCATGGAGTTATGTATATGTGTTAGAGAAACGCCCGGGCCGCTAGCCTAAGCCATGCTGTCACATCCCAAAATTTTCCAAATTTTGTAATGTGAAAAATAAATAAACAAAATAAATAATTGTTGAAATTTAGGGTGAAAAGAAACTTTTTGTTTCTAAATGGAAACATCAGAACCCATCTTGAACAAATTTGAATAAAATGGAATAAAACAAATTTCAATCAAGTGAAATGCATTCATCAATGAATGTATCTTGAAATTCAAACACTTGGAAAAGTTAAACCAAAACCCTAAACCCTAAAGGAATAAATCAATTCCAAGATCTCCCTAAGACTATGGATTTGATCCATATAAAAATTTGTCAACAAATATTTATAAATGATCAAGAATGATAAATAAAAATATTATAAGACCATAGAAAATGATTTCATTCAAATTGGAATCACAAAGTTTGGATCTTTAAATAAAAAGATATGGTTTTTATAAGATAAAGAAAGAAATAAATAAGGAATATATAAAATCCAAATTAAATATTGGCCAAATCCATAAGCAAATGGAATAAAAATAATCCAAATCCAAATAAAATAAAAGGATAAAAAATATTCAAATAAAAGTATATGGGATTAAGCCCTATTCTATTATATTTAATAAAGACAAAATCCCTAATGAAAATGATTAACTAAATCATGAGAAAATAATAAATTGGAATTTGCCCAAGTAGAATAAAAGTTATTTAATTAACTAAAATGGAATAAAATAATAATTTGAATAAAATTTTATATGGATTTAAAACCATATTGGATTTTATTTGAATGAAGACAAATGCTCAATTTAAATGATTAATAAATCATATTAAAAATATTTGAAATAATTCAAAATGGATTATTTAACACCCTATTAAATAAACAAAACCTACTGAAAAGGTTTGGTGAAAATTGGAATTCAAATAAGGGTTTAAAAATACAATTAAATCTTATTTAAATAAAGGAAAGTGCCCATTTTAAATAAAATATAAACCATAAATGAATAAAGGAATTATTCCTAAAAAGGACTTTAAATACATGTTTAAAACAGATTAAAAACTTGCTGAAAAGTTTGGAAGGTTCTGAATTCAAATGTTTGTTTGAACAAATTCAAAACAGAATAAAATAAACAGAAAAAGAATAATAAACAGGAAAGAAAAAAATAAAGAAAACAGCCCAGCTCAACAAGCCCACTAGGCCTAACCATCCCACTCTCTTCTCCCCCGAATCATTTTCTGTCACTCACGAAACAACCCGTAGAGGCACTGAATTGCTGACCCCACGCGCAACCGTCCACCTCGCTGACTCCGTGACCCCACCATCGCCCCGTCATCGTCATCAACCTCCCGCTGACCTCGCCCCTAACCTTGCTACCGTTTCTGTCGTGGTTAAATCCGCGTAAATTTGCGTTGATGGCTAAATTAATCTCGCCAGTGACCTCGCTATCTTAAACACCCATGTCTTCTCCCCATTTCCCCTCACTCGCCGCTCCCTCTCTGCCCCCAGGCTGTCCCAATTCATCCTCGCATCGCCACTGCTCCGACACACTCCGGCGGCAATTTCGGTGAGTACACGCCACCCCGTGCCCACTTTTGCTCCCTGATATGATCCCCTTGCTTGCGTGCTTCTTCTCATACCTCTGCTTCCTCTGCTCATGGCCCAGATAGTCGCCTCCATCAAGCACTTCAAGCACCCGACGCCGTCAGCGACTCCGGCGACCCTCCCAGGTAAACCCTGACCACCCCTTCCCTCTGGTTGACGCACGCCTACTCTCCTCACTCGCGCGCATCTAACACAACCTTCTGCATGCCTTAGCATGGACCGCAGCCTCGCCAACGACGACGAACAGACATGCCCGTCGCCAGGAGCTTCTCCGGTGAGCAATCCCCGACTTTACCGTGCTCCCCTGTCCCTGCAACGACCACCTCGAGAACCAGCACATCACAACGAGTCTGGTGAGCTATTTCTCTCCCCCTCTTGCTTCCTGTATCGCCGGTAACTCCATCGTCTGAGCGCGCCGCCGCCAGCCACCGTCGCAGCGCCGCCCATCCATGGTCATTTCATTCTGGAGAGTTAGATCCCGATCCAGCGGCTAGGATATAATGACTAAGCGAAGCGGTAAGATTGATCCTGTGCCGTGCGATGCAACTTATATCTAACATCCAGTATCTGTCGATCCATGCGAAACGGTATCGGCGAATAGAAAACAGCCACGTGGCCAGAGTGTTGTTTTAAAAACAGAAACATGTCTATTAGATATTTGATTTTGTAAAATTCATAACTTTAAATCCACACATCAAATTTTTTCAAAATTTATATCATTGGAATCAGGAAAAAGAGTACTTTCCAACCATACCATTTGTTTAATGAATTGCTTCTGAAAAATTAGTTTTCTTTGCAGAAACTTGTTTAATCATATTTTGAACATAAAAATTATTCTAGAAATGTTTTAAGGGTAAAATATTTTGTAAATGGATTGTTTTGAACCTACTGACCATGGAAACTAACTTTTGGATTTAAAAATATATTTTGTGATGCTAAGGAATAAATCTTTGAATAAAAGCATTTCTAGTTAAATAAAAATGTTGAATATGTTTTAAAAATGCTTTTTGAGTAAAACCTTTTGAAAATGATTTGAAATAAACTATCTAACCCTAAACACCAAGTTTTAGGATTTAAAATATATTTGGTGAACCCTATAAAATTATTACCTTGTTTAAAGGCATTTCCAACAAAATAAAATATGGCTTTGATTTAAAAATGGTTTATAAGTAAAACCTTTTGCAAATGGTTTTAATAATAAATACTTGGCCATAAAACACTAATATTTGTGTTTAAAAATATATTTTTAAAACACTAGAAATTATTACTTTGATTAAATCATTTCTAAAAAAACAAAAATGGTTTAAAGTGGCCATTTTCACTAACTTTATATCAAATGGTTTTGCCACTTTTATAAATGACCAATAGGTGTTTTAAAACGTTTATAACCTATTGGAAACCACTTTTTCAAATAAAACAATCTTTGGCATGCTTGCATGCATTGCTTTGTTTTTATTATTCTATGTGATGAATTGCTTGAATGGTAGATTGAATTTGTGCCTTGATTGAATTGTAGTGAAATTTGAAGAGTGTGACTATTATAAGATCAATGAGTGAACTTATATTCTCTACCAAAAAGGCAAGTGGTGCTTCATACTTTTGTCCTGTTATTTTCACTATGCATTAGTGATATTTCTATGTAGGACTTGCATGGAATTTTCTAAGTGTTAACTATGCCATGGGAAATCCTAGTAGATGAAACCTTAGTATAATTTTCCCTAAGTATAGATTCCTACTACTATCATTCTATCCTAGCTAGTAGAAATCAAGGGTGGATTATATTCATGCTATGAAATATTTCTAAGTCAAGGACTTGTGTTTTGTTTAATAAAACAACTATGTGAATGAATTACCTGGGTGGAATGGGACTTGCATGGATGGATTTTTGTTGAGTGTTTACCAGAGCCCATTTTTCAATGGCCTACCCTGTCTATCTCACTTGTGGAATGCCACCCAGGAACAAAGAGATTTGAGATGTCAAATGTTGAGAAGCTTCAAGTGCAGCCACTTGGCATTATGGGCTCTGCCTGGATCATATAGGTTGCAATAACTTAGCCAAATGGATAGTTGGTGGTAGGGGATGATAGGTCTGGGAACGCGTCCATTCTGGTCTAAGGGAAGGCTTCTGAAAGATCTTGTCTCGATGCATGTCGAGTCTTGTGGGAAAAGTGCAACGGAGAGTAAAATCTAAGTACTTAGCCATGTCCCCGGCAATGGACAATTTGAGCATCAAGACATGGAAGCTATCAAGAATCTCCTCATCCCAATTTCTAAGTTAAAACTTGTGGTTGAACAAGGGTAAAGGATCACCAATGTCTATTGGTAGATGCCTTGGGTGATTTTGACAAACAAAAACTTAGTGTTTTCAAATGATAAGGAAAATCTATTTTGAGCAAAGCAAACCTAAGCTCCACTTAGCCAAATGCATAGAGATGATAGTTACCACTATTCTACCATAGTATCACTTGCCAATACAATTCAAATGTATTGACCCTTGTGGCTATAACTTATTATGTTGCAGGTTTGTTTGATGTTAGTGAAGTGTGTTGATTAGGATTACAAGTCTACAACCAACATGATTGCCTGTGGCACTTTGAAGATGAAGGACTCCATGCTATATAGTTATTTCTGCTGCATTGTAATGAGATAGCCAAATGAGCTATGTAAGATGTAATGAATTATTTTATTCCTGGTTATAAAGTTGTATTATGACCTTTGTTTCTTGATATTACATCTTAACTATGGATGCTAGCTATTGATCCAGGGACTAGCATTGTAAACATAGGGATCTCTACCTTATTAAAGGTTGGGACCTCTACAGATGGTATCAGAGCACTGTGTTGCATGTAGGATTGTAACCCTAGGATTGGACAAAACCCCTTAGTAAAATAGGAGTTGTTTTTGTTCAAAATTATTTACAAACAATCTTGTAAACTCTTTCCTCAACCTTTTGGTTTTGATTCTACATATCTTCCTTTTCAAACTTGATGGACAAAGCCTCCACCATGAGCAAAGACTTCAACATGATCAAAGGACTTCACTAACTGAAATGACTTCAACTTCAACATCACCAAGGAGTTTAACTTTAGTTCATCAAGGAATTCAACTTGTACATCACTAAAGACTACAAGTGAGACAAGGAATATTACTCAAGACTTGAAGAATAAGGAAACACAACCTAGAAGGAATCATCATCACCTTTTAAGTTTGTGACCAAGATGCAAGAAATTTTCCAAGGAAACCATTATCTCATTCAAGAAGAAACAACTAAGAAGAATGGAATGATCCCAAGTGAACCATATAGTTGGACCACCATACTAATGATTAGTTTAAACCCACCAACTTATGTGGTGAACCAAAAAAATATTTTGTTGCCTATAATGTGCTTGAAACTTGTTGTCTGAGTGGAATGTTTGTTTGTGATTGCTTGCACATTGCTTGTGTACAATTGTTGTGTGTTATTAGAATTCTCTCCCTAGAAATCTTTTAGCTATTATAATCCCAATCCAACCCAAACACATGACTTCTCCAAGAAACTCCAACATCAAGAATGGTGGCAACAACAACAACCAAGAGATGCTTCTAGCAACCCAAGCCCAATTGAATCAAGTGACAACTCAGTTTCTAGCCAACAACAATGAGTTATACCCAACCCTGCAAATTTTTTTGGAAACCCAATCCCAATTATTGCAAAGGATGACCAATCAAATGATCAACATGATAAGCAACTCTTCCCAAGGAGATTTTGACAACAATGATGTCAAGGATGATATTATAGAAGGAACTCAAGCTTGCAATATTTGTGGAGACATGGAACACACTTCCAAAGAGCATGAGGATCAATGCCATAATTTTGAAGAGAAACATCCAACTAATCAATGCCCCACATCTCAAGTGACTTGTTTCCTATGTGAAGGAAATAATCATGTTCCTATCTAATGCCCCATCTACCCTATAGTTCAACAAAGGAAACAAGGTGGAATGCATCAAAAGTTTGGTAACCCCCATGAGGAAAGAACTTCAATCAAGAAGGATGAAGACAGAGGCAAACCTCAAATTGCACCTCCATACATTAGGAATCACCTTGATGGAAAAAAAGAGGAAACATAGGTATTATCCAAGAAATTTATGAAGGAACCAAGGAAGCTTTCCCACCTTTGAGGTGAGATATGAAGAGCATGAACTAGAGGAACTTCTAGCTTTGGATAAACTCAAGAAAAATAAGAATAAGGAAATTAACCAAGTGTGGTGCAACAAATGCAAAGAGCTAGGCCATTATATATCAACTTGTCCAGAGAAGATACGTGAAGAACTCAACCTTGTCACATGTTATAAGTGTGGTGACCAAGGACATTATGCAAGCAATTGTCTAGAAAAGAAGAAGTACAAGACAAGCAAGCCTATGAAGGATCTCAACCTTGTCACATGTTTCAAGTGTGGAAACAAAGGACACTATGCGGATGTCTGTCTAGAGAAGTTTCATCAAGACCTCAAGTAAGCCAAGATGCAATATAGTTGAAAACATTTTTAAGGGTGGTAGTACCCTAGTTGCCTTGAAGCCAATTTGTAACCTCTAGCTTTCCCAAATCTCGGGACGAGATTTCTTTTAAGGGTGGTAGCCTGTCACATCCCAAAATTTTCCAAACTTTTTGTTTCTAAATGGAAACATCAAAACCCATCTTGAACAAATTTGAATAAAATGGAATCCAACAAATTTCGATCAAGTGAAATGCATTCATCAATGAATGTACCTTGAAATTCAAACACTTGGAAAAGTTAAATCAAAACCCTAAACCCTAAAGGAATAAATCAATTCCAAGATCTCCCTAAGACTATGGATTTGATCCATATAAAAATGTGTCAACAAATATTTATAAATGATCAAGAATGATAAATACAAATATTATAAGACCATAGAAATTGATTTCATTCAAATTGGAATCACCAAGTTTGGATCTTTAAATAAAAAGATATGGATTTTATAAGATAAATAAATAAATAAATAAATAAGGAATATATAAAAGCCAAATTAAATCTTGGCCACATCCATAAGCAAATGGAATAAAGATAATCCAAATCCAACTAAAATAAAAGGATAAAGAATATTCAAATAAAAGTATATGGGATTAAGCCCTATTATATTATATTTAATAAAGACAAAATCCCTAATGAAAATGATTAATTAAATCATGAGAAAATAATAAATTGGAATTTGCCCAAGTAGAATGAAAGTTATTTAATTAACTAAAATGGAATAAAAGAATAATTTGAATAAAAATTTATATGGATTTAAAACCATATTGGATTTTATTTGAATGAAGACAAATGCTCCATTTAAATGATTAATAAATCATATTAAAAATATTTCAAATAATTCAAAATGGATTATATAACACCCTATTAAATAAACAAAACCTACTGAAAAGGTTTGGTTAAAATTAGAATTCAAATAAGGGTTTAAAAATAAAATTAAATCTTATTTAAATAAAGGAAAGTGCCCATTTTAAATAAAATATAAACCATAAATGAATAAAGGAATTATTCCTAAAAAGGACTTTAAATACATGTTTAAAACAGATTAAAAACTTGCTGAAAAGTTTGGAAGGTTCTGAATTCAAATGTTTGTTTGAATTGTTTGAACAAATTCAAAATAGAATAAAATAAACAGAAAAAGAAAAATAAACAGGAAAGAAAAAAAATAAAGAAAACAGCCCAGCCCAACAAGCCCACTAGGCCTAACCATCCCACTCTCTTCTCCCCCGAATCGTTTTCTGTCACTCACGAAACAACCCGCAGAGGCACTGACGTGCTGACCCCACGTGCAATCGTCCACCTCGCTGACTCCGTGACCCCACCATCGCCCCGTCATCGTCATCAACCTCCCGCTGACCTCGCCCCTAACCTTGGTACCATTTCTGCCGTGGTTAAATCCGCGTAAATTTGCGTTGATGGCTAAATTAATCTTGCCAGCGACCTCGCTATCTTAAGCGCTCACGTGTTCTCCCCATTTCCCCTCACTCGCCGCTCCCTCTCTGCCCCCAGGCTGTCCCAATTCATCCTTGCATCACCACTGCTCCGACACACTCCGGCGGCAATTCCGGTGAGTACACGCCGCCCCGTGCCCTCTGTTGCTCTCTGACGTACTCCCCTTGCTTGCGCGCTTCTTCTCATACCTCTGCTTCCTCTGCTCATGGCCCAGATAGTCGCCTCCATCAAGCACTGCAAGCACCCGACACCGTCAGCGACTCCGGCGAGCCTCCCCGGTAAACCCTGACCACCCCTTCCCTCTGGTTGACGCACGCCTACTCTCCTCACTCGCGCGCATCTAACACAACCTTCTGCGTGCCTTAGCGTGGACCGCAACCTTGCCAACGATGACGAACATACGTGCCCGTCGCCAGGAGATTCTCCGGCGAGCAATCCCCGACTTCACCGTGCTCCCCTGTCCCTGCAACGACCACCTCGAGAACCAGCACATCACGGCGAGTCTGGTGAGCTATTTCTCTCCCCTCTCGCTTCCTGTATCGCCGGTAACGCCACCATCTGAGCGCGCCGCCGCCAGCCACCGCCGCAGCGCCGCCCATCCATGATCATTTCATTCTGGAGTGTTAGATCCCGATCCAGCAGCTAGTATAGAATGACTAAGAGAAGCGGTAAGATTGATCCTGTGTCATGCGATGCAACTTAGATCTAACGGCTAGTATCTGTCGATCCACGCGAAATGGTATCGGCGAATAGGAAACAACCACATGGCCAGAGTGTTGTTTTAAAAACAGAAACATGTCTATTAGATATTTGATTTTGTAAAATTCATAACTTTAAATCCACATGTCCAAATTTTGCGAACTTTATATCATTGGAATCAGGAAAAAGATTAATTTCCAACCATGCCATTTGTTTAATGAATTGCTTCTGTAAAATTAGTTGTTTTTCTAGAAACTTGTTTAAGCATATTTTGAACATAAAAATTATTCTAGTAATGTTTTGAGGGTTAAATCTTTTGTAAATGGATTGTTTTGAACCTACTGACCATGGAAACCAACTTTTGGATTTAAAAATATATTTTGTTATGCTAAGGAATAAATCTTTGAATAAAAGCATTTCTAGTTAAATAAAAATGTTGAATATGTTTTAAAAATGCTTTTTGAGTAAAACCTTTTGAAAATGATTTGAAATAAACTCTCTGACCCTAAACACCAAGTTTTAGGATTTAAAATATATTTGGTGAACCCTATAAAATTATTACCTTGTTTAAAGGCATTTCCAACAAAATAAAATATGGCTTTGATTTAATAATGGTTTATAGGTAAAACCTTTTGCAAATGGGTTTAATAATAAAAACTTGACCATAAAACACTACCATTTGTGTTTAAAAATATATTTGTCAAACACTAGAAATTATTACTTTGATTAAATCATTTCTAACAAAACAAAAATGATTTAAAGTGGCCATTTTCACTAACTTTATATCAAATGGTTTTGCCACTTTTATAAATGGCCAATAGGTGTTTTAAAATGTTT
This sequence comes from Avena longiglumis, assembly GCA_030063025.1. Lineage (NCBI taxonomy): Eukaryota > Viridiplantae > Streptophyta > Magnoliopsida > Poales > Poaceae > Avena > Avena longiglumis. The sequence goes on along the minus strand of CP125975.1, from coordinate 435,342,660 downwards.
ATAACCTATTGGAAACCACTTTTTCAAATAAAACAATCTTTGGCATGCTTGCATGCATTGCTTTGTTTTTATTATTCTATGTGATGAATTGCTTGAATGGTAGATTGAATTTGTGCCTTGATTGAATTGTAGTGAAATTTGAAGAGTGTGACTATTGCAAGATCAATGAGTGAACTTATATTCTCTACCAAAAAGGCAAGTGGTACTTCATACTTTTGTCCTATTATTTTCACTATGCATTAGTGATATTTCTAAGTAGGACTTGCATGGAATTTTCTTAGTGTTAACTATGCCATGGAAAATCCTAGTAGATGAAACCTTAGTAGAATTTTCCCTAAGTTAAGATTCCTACTACTATCATGCTTATCCTAGCTAGTAGAAAACAAGGGTGGATTATATTCATGCTATGAAATATTTCTAAGTCAAGGACTTGTGTTTTGTTTAATAAAACAACTATGTGAATGAATCACCTGGGTGGAATGGGACTTGCATGGATGGATTTTTCTTGAGTGTTTATCAGGGCCCATTTTTCAATGGCCTACCCTGTGTATCTCACTTGTGGAATGCCACCCAGGATGTAGCACCCTCGCCTGATAAGGCTGAGTTCATGTGTATAGTGCCAATCCCTGGATCGGTTCACTGGGACACACAGTAGAAAATGATACCAAATATAACTGTGCATCATAAATACAACGAATATGATCCAGAATTTACATTATTTATTCAAGTACACAGCAGAAAACGAATACAAGGTAGATCTCCATCGTCCAAATGTGCCACAGGCGAACAATTGTTGAGTGGAGTCTCGCGACCTATGAACGATCACTCAGATACGATATAACCTGCAACATGAAACGTTGCAGCCACGAATGGTCAATACATTGAATGTATGGCAAGTAGGCTAAAGTGGTTAACAACATATCTATCAACTACATGCTTATTTGGCCAAGTGGAGTTCAGGCTCATTTGCATAAAGCATCTGTTTTATCCTAATATTTGTAACAAAGTAGTTTTCCAATACGATAAATAGGACACTCTGGTTCAGTCCCAGGTGCTCCTACCCAATTATGTTCACCCAACAAGTTTTAAGTAATTAAGAAATAAGGATGAGTGAGAAATATCATAGCATCAGTATCAGGTTGCTCAAATTGTCCATAACCGGGGACACGGCTAATCGATTAGTTTATACACCTGCAGGGTTAGTACACTTACCCATGTGACTTGGCCAGCTCATTTCACCACTCTCATATTGGGTGATGGTAGGGAGAAGTCCAAGAAGGAACCATTCGGGAAGTAGCTCCCCAAACCCGACACGCACCGGTCCAACCTACACTATCTACATCTCTGGATACGTGGGTTCGAGTTACCACAACCTACTGAGTCCAACCAACCGCCCATTCCATTATTGGCACATGGTTGCACATGAAAGCTACCAAACAAAGAAGCCAATCCTTTCTCAGTGTCCTAGGTGCCTTTCCACAATGATACCACCAAAAATTATCAATCTCATCACACCCAGGAGATTCATTGATTAAGTGGTTTTAGTTTTCGCAAACCAACACGTTTAGAATCAACATCAGTGATGTAACCCAGCCCTCGTTCATTATAGCATGGCTAAGCACGTCTACCAACGGTGGCTCATAAACAAGGAATGATAGGGAATAATATGGGACATAGCATAGCATATACACATCAATTCCTACATATGCAATTCTACAAAAACATCTACAATGCATAGGAAAACAGTAGGATATTTATGACCAAGATAGCACCACTTGCCTTTGTTGTAGATGTAGTCGATTAGATAATCCTCACAATTCTCATAGATATAATGGTTGCTCTCGTCATAACCACAATACTTGCAATCATAGTAGTTGCAATCACACACGTTGCACTCCTTGCAATCTATCGAGCAAACAATTGCATACAATAATAATCAATAGCACATAGAGATCAAACTAATGCAACAAATGCATGCATGGCAATTTAATAATTCACAATGGTTGTTACTTTAGTTCTCTAAACAATATTGAAGTATATGATGCATGCAAGAGGCCAATTAATGCAATGGAGTACTTGTTATTAATAATTACTTGCCAATATAGGGTTTTTAATAGTTCTGTTGTAACGCCTATTCTAACTGTCGAATTAAATTTGTTTCTTGGGTTCAATGGATAGAGGACGTTAATACGAACCAGTAGGCGTTGGATTCACCCTAATCGGAGTTATAGATCTTTTTGTATGATTTAAATAGTGTTTAATGGATTTTAAATGATTTATATAGTTTCTGTTGTCTAAGAATCAAACTAAAATTATATCTGTAATCTCCACGGAATTGTGATTTCAGGGAAATATTATTTGTAATTTTCTGAATAGTATTTATTTTCTTATGAATTTATTACTCTAAATAAGCCATTAAACCATTTATTTATTTACTGCAAAACCTTATAGTATTTGCCTGAACCATTTGCATATTGATGATCTACATGGAAACAGCTTTCCGTTGTTATATCATTTATATTTTTGTGACAAGCAATTAATTTACTATGAATTTAATGATTTATAAAGCCATTAAAACTAATTAAATCACTACGGGGTAAATGATCCGCAAATGCTGTATACAACCAGGTATTATTAATGTACATTACAGTAGTTTCAATTTGATATATTGTTCATATTTTTCGGAGTTACAGACAATTTCTTATGAATTTATTAACCTAAAAGACCATTAAAACTAATTAAATTACTGCAGTAACCACGTATAGTAAAAGTTGTATCTATTCTTATAAGATGATTCTACGTAAAATTATCTTCAATTTGATATATTATACACAATTTTTGGACGTGGTATGAATTTCTAATGAATTTTACAAGTTAGATCTATAATGTGCAATTTTAAATTCGAACGGAATATTTCAGAGAATATTCCGCTGACTGGACAAGTTGACTTTGCATGCTAACTGGGACTAGATGCTGACCTGACGATGACGTGGCGTTGATGAGGAAGCTGATCGGAATAACGACATGGCACGCACCAGTTTGTTTGGATCTCGACCGTCTAGATCGGATCCGGTGGCTAGAAGAAGAGATTGACCCGATTTTGGCTCAGAATAGACAAGAAACAGATCTGTGTTAGAGAGACAAATCCGTAGGTCAAATTGAAAAACTTAAAACATGAAAGTTGTGGGGAATCATTATTCCTACCTTCTCACCAAAGGAATTTGGATTTGAAGGAACGAGCGCGAGTTCATCTTGGATTTACACCGTCAGATCTGAAATATTGCGATGCGAAATTCTCCGGCTGTGGTGGATGAAAAGAGGTGAGGTTTGTCGGGATTTAAAGATTTCGACGATTTCTACAACTTTCGTTTTTTGACCGAAGGCAAAAGACGAAGTCTAGATGGGTTAAAAAGCGAAATAAGATTCGGACATGTGTAGATTCAGGATTTTGAGGAGAGTAACTCGTACAGCTGTGGCTCCACGAGTTTATATAGAGATTTAGGATGGTGGGGAGATAGATTTTGGAGTAGGGAACAAGTAGAAATAAACTGAAGTTGATTTGTAGTTGTAGATAAAAAGTTATAAGTGTTTGAATATAGATAGGTATAGAAAATCAATTTTCGCACGCTTTTTAAATCACTCGGGACAACCGATCGTGCCCGTACTGTACGTGCATCCTTAGCTGATTCGGTCCGGTGGGCTGGCCCGTTAGTTTTTTTTCTTTTTTTCTATTTACTTGTTTCCCTCATATCTTTTACATACGAACTCCAAATGACATGATTCTTGTTTCTAAATTTTTCTAAAATCGAATAGATCATTATAGGATCATATTTGTAATCTTTTTACTAGTTTGCAAGTAGTGGGTTTATAAATCCTTGTATATTCTATTTTATTTATATCTTTATTTGTTTGTATTTATTCCATAACTTTTTCATAATAGCTCCAAATGAGCTCAATTTTGTTTCTAAAATTTTGTAATATTAATTGGATCTTTTTAGGCTATAATTATCAATAATCGATGCCTTAGCAACAATGGGTTTTTATAAAACCAATTTAATTACCTTTATGAACATTTGGGTGAATCAACTATAGGATTTAGATACCAGGATTTGAATTATGTTTGTGAGATCTTTGCATGGATGTAATGAAATGCTTATGAATGCTTCATAATTTTCATTTTGAAATCTTGCACACCAATTCCACAATCCAAAATCAATCCATGCCCTTTTGCCTATATGGCTACTTAGGTCATAACAAAAGAATATAAGATTTTGATTTCAAGGTTGAGAGGATTTTCTATTCAAAAAGTTTCTTGTCTTTGAGAATTTTCAACATAGTCAAACAATCAATCAAACTTATTTATTTCACATTCCAAAATTAGGAGAATTTTGGGATGTGACACAGGAACAAAGAGATTTGAGATGTCAAATGTTGAGAAGCTTCAAGTGCAGCCACTTGGCATTATGGGCTCTGCCTGGATCATATAGGTTGCAATAACTTAGCCAAATGGACAGTTGATGGTAGTGGATGATAGGTCTGGGAACGCGTCCATTCTGGTCTAAGGGAAGGCTTCTGAAAGATCTTGTCTCGATGCATGTCGAGTCTTGTGGGAAAAGTGCACCGGAGAGTAAAATCTAAGTACTTAGCCGTGTCCCCGGCAATGGACAATTTGATCATCAAGACATGGAAGCTATCAAGAATCTCCTCATCCCAATTTCTAAGTTAAAACTTGTGGTTGAACAAGGGTAAAGGATCACCAATGTCTATTGGTAGATGCCTTGGGTGATTTTGACAAACAAAAACTTAGTTTTTTCAAATGATAAGGAAAATCTATTTTGAGCAAAGCAAGCCTAATCTCCACTTAGCCAAATGCATATAGATGATAGTTACCACTATTCTACCATAGTATCACTTGCCAATACAATTCAAATGTATTGACCCTTGTGGCTGTAACTTATTATGTTGCAGGTTTGTTTGATGTTAGTGAAGTGTGTTGATTAGGATTACAAGTCTACAACCAACATGATTGCCTGTGGCACTTTGAAGATGAAGGACTCCATGCTATATAGTTATTTCTACTGCATTGTAATGAGATAGCCAAATGAGCTATGTAAGATGTAATGAATTATTTTATTCCTGGTTATAAAGTTGTATTATGACCTTTGTTTCTTGATATTACATCTTAACTATGGATGCTAGCTATTGATCCAGGGACTAGCATTGTAAACACAGGGATCTCTACCTTATTAAAGGTTGGGACCTCTACACATTCCTAATCATGGTGGAAAATTGCAGCATAACCATAGTGAGCAACCTGTGAAGCACCCTCAATAAAAACCTATGCAAATAGCAAATAAAAATATTGCTGAGATGCTCATTGTCTGTTGCCTTGTCATTTTGATATGGGATAGCTCATGTGTCATGGGGCAAGGGGTACCCCGTTGGCGGTTCTCTATGATACACATATACTTACAATGACAAGAACTTACTGGTGACTAAAGTTGAGCATAATGTGGAACGACCATCGTACTCAAGGGACATGAGATTTTCCAACTTATGATTTGTCAAGCATATACTCCATATGTGTTTCACTTTAACCTTAATCTCTTTAAGATGCTTATGATAGGGGCAATGAGAGCTGAAAGCTAACAAGTACCATAATTTTTGGAAGCTCTTTATGAAACTTGAAATCCCTGCTTCCCTTTGTGAAGGGCCTTTCTTCCTACCTTTATGTTGAGTCTTCACCTCCTACCTTTATGCACCAATTATGAGAGCACAGTTGTCATTCTTAGTTTTATGTGCATTGTCCCAAAACTTATTGATTGATTCATAATGTTGATATTGCTTATTCTTGAACTATTTATATCTAGTCACCCTTATGAACTTTGACGGTGTCCTATGCATTTATGTTTTTCTACTCCATGAGGGACAAGCTGAATACCACTATGCTATGTTTTCTATATGTGAAACAAACAAATGTCTTTCAATGCATTGTTATTCATGATCCTTTGTTTGTATATTTTCATGTTGCAACATAGTTTCTATGTCTTATTGCTAGAGCTACATCTTTCATGCTCATGTTTAGAGTACTTTGATCCCAGCTTTCATGCTTTGCAAATGGTTTGATCAAGATTTTGATGGTGCATGTCACCTCAAAAATTATTCTTTTTATCACTTACCTAGTCGAGGACGAGTAGGAGTTAAGCTTGGGGATGCTTGATACGTCCATGCTTGTTTAGTATCAACTTTGTTGTGCTTTGTCTACACTTTGATGTATTTTTATACATTCTCTCGGACTAACATATTAACAAGATGGCGTAGTGCCAGTTGCCTATTTTTTTCTGTTTTTGGTTTCAGAAAAGCTAGTAAGGAAATATTCTTGGAATTGGACGGGACAAAAGCCAAATTCAATATTTTACCGGAACGAACACAGAGAACGAAGGGCAGCCAAAGGGGGGCCACAGGGTAGCCACCCCCCAGGCACGTGTCCACCCTAGACCGCACCAGGGCAGGCCGTGGGCCCCCTTTCCAGCCTCCTACCTCGCCCCTTCACCTATAAAGTACCCCTGATGTAGAAACCCTAAGAACCCAATCAGATCTCCACGAAATAGTCTGTAGCCTCCGCCACCATCGTCCCTAGATCAGGGGGATCTGAAGCTCTTCCCGGCACCCTGCCGTAGGGGAGAGATCATCCCGGAGGCCTTCTTCATCACCATGCTAACCTCCGGTATGATGCGTGAGTAGTTCACCCTTGGACTATGGGTCCATATAATAGCTAGATGGTTGTTTCTCCTCCTTTGTGCTATCATGTTTAGATCTTGTGAGCTCCGTTCATGATCAAGATCATCTATTTGTAATCATATATGTTGTGTTTGAAGGGAATATGCCCTAAGAGGCAATAATAAAGTGTTTATTATGTGTATTCCAAGTATATGATAAATGTTTATTTTGCATGCTATAATTGTATTAATACGGAAACGTTAATACATGTGTGTTTAATAAACAAACAGAAAGTTCCTAGTTATGCCTCTCTCATAAACTAGCTCGTTGATTAACAAGATGATCAAGGTTTCCTGATCATGGACATTGGATGTTGTTACTAATGGGATCACAACATTAGTGTAATGGTGTGATGAACATTCATCCGAAGTATAGCATTACGATCAAAGTCATTGAGTTTATATTGCTATAACAACTTACGAAGTGATCCTAATCCTTAGACCATGAGATCATGTTAATCACTAACACCGGAAGAGTTTCTTGATAAAATCAAACGTCACACCGCAACAGGGTGATTATAAAGATGGATTCAGAACTAATAAAGTGTTATGTTGAGGCTCATGGATCGAGAGTGGAATTTGTTCATCCCGATGACGGATAGATATACTCTGGGCCCTCTCGGTGATATCACATTGATTAGCTTGCAAGCAAGTGATTTGATCACTAGAATGTTATATCACAGGAACGAGAAAAGAGTGCATGTCGGTAACGAGATCAAAATAGGTATGGATATATCGATGACTGAATCTCGGACATGTAATATATCGTGAAACAAAGGGATTAAGATACTAGCGTAAAAGGTTCCGACGATCACAAGAAAGTCATCGTTGAATGTGTGGGAGTAAGTATGGGTCTCCAGATCCCGCTTCTGATTATTGATCCGAGAGGGGTCTCGATCATGTCCGCATTATTCACGAACCGTAGGGTGACACACTTAAGAGACACCGACATCCAATTGGAGCAAATGTTTCATGCCGAAAGAATGAACAAGCGCACGAATTTATTTCACTAGATACCGAAACAGGTTTTCGGGTGAAATTGCATAAAGTGGTTATGCATGTGAAATAGAATTCTAGCAAGGGGTTATTTGTGAATGTTTGTCATTAAAGTAATTGACAAAATTCTGAATAAAATAAAAGAGTTTTATTTAATGAGAGTTTGCATTAAATTTGGTGGAAATTTAATGGGAATTTGAGTGGACTTTTGAGTGGAGGGATTTTAAAGGGCATTTTGTGAGTGGAGTGTCCACCCACATGAATGAAGGAGGGGAGGGGGCAGCCCCCATGGCCGGCGGCCACCCCCTTGGGTGCCCCCCCTCCTCCTATAAAAGGAGCCCCCCTCCTCCTGTAATTTGTTCACCTAGCATGTTATTTATCTTAAGGAGAACACCTTTAGTGAACTTTGGACCCAGGTCCAATCTTTACCATTGATACATCATCTACTGTTGCCATTTACCTTTTTACAAGCAATCATTATCTTCCACACTATACGTTTAATCCTTTGTTTTCAGCAAACCAGTGAGATTGACAACCTCACTGTAAGTTGAGGCAAAGTATTGAGTTTGTGTTGTGCAGGATTCCAAGTTGTTAGCAACACCTTGGAGTTGTTTCCTTGCTCCTAATGGTTCGATAACCTTGGTTTCATAACTGAGGGAAAACTTACTGCTGTGCTCATCACACCTTCCTCTTGGGGTATCCCAACGAAGCTCTATAGTGATCTGAGCCCATCAGTGATTGCAATATTATGCACTCATGGTCTTCAAGACAATAGAATATCCAATATCGAAAAACAGCATCATTGGTCTAGTAAGGACTAATATTTAAAGAAAAAAGATGCTATTATGCATACATAATGTAATGCAATTTGATAAACTCGAATCCTCGGAATAAACATCGTTGATCTAGGGTTTGAGAACTGTAAGTGGTTTCTTTAGAATGTGTTGCTCTTTTATATCAATTTTCACATTTGTGCTTCTTATTAATTCTTGTGAGTGTGTGAGGCAACATGTAAGTATCATAAAGTACATAATAATAGAACACTCAAGTGTGGAATGTATCCAAAGGCTTTTATATAAGGATTGTTCATCATTTAGAGCCTTTACATGGATGCTTATGTCTTGCTTTATAATGTATATTAAAAATAATAACTCTTGAAGAAAATCTTACTTAATTAAACAAAAACATTTAAATTTTTAGTTAATATTCTTACGGTTTCTAACTTACTATAGTTGTCAAGGAATAAATATTCACTTCATTTGAATAATGACATCATTAGTAGGTGAGACTTATCTATCTTGGTCATTAGGTGGTATTATAATTTGTTTACTTCATAATGTTTCTTTAAGGTTAATTAAGAGTGGTATTACTTCTATTTGAGTAGTGGTTTCTTAGCATTATTATTAAATGGAATCATTTATATTCTTACAAATGAATGGTTATAGTATATAAACATGGAAACAATATTACTTAACTAGATATGAATTATCTTTGGATTATAATATATTTATAAACTTGGTTGAAGTAATGGTAAAAGGTTTTATTAAGTCAAAATATCATTCTTGAGGATTTTATATTTTATAAGAATCCTTTTGGAAAATAATACACTTATTGGTGAATGATAGTTTAATAAAATTGTATCTAAGATGTTTGAATTATCTTGACTTCATATTATCAATACTTTAAATCTAATACTATTTTTAGACCTTTAATGGACAATATTAGAGGTATTAAGCTAGACAAATTTGCAAAGACGTCCTTATCTGAATCCATGGCATAGATTTTTGTGCTAATCTAATAGTACTCGGAACTAAAGGTTTGTAAGTAGTAATAGGAATGGATTGGATGTCCAAACATAAAGGATTAATTGACTGTGCCAAGAAAGCCATAACCATGACCGATCTGACAATGTATCGAGCATGTATCTGAAACCTTGCCCCGTCAATTCAAGTGCAACAAGAGTATAGCCCAGCCAACCATTGACCAAGTCCGGATAGTCTGTGAATACCCCGATGTATTTCCAGATGTTTTGCCCGGTATGCCCCTAGATCGGGATATCGAGTTTATCATTGAACTAATCCCTGGAACCGGACCCATAGCCTAGAGACAATATAGTATGAACCCGTCTGAACTAGTAGAACTGAAGAAGCAACTAGATGCCATGCTGGAAATTGGATTGATTCAACCAAGCGCGTCGCCGTGGAGATCACCTGTCTTGTTTGTGGACAAGAAGGATGGAGGTAACCGTTTGTGTATGGATTATCGGAAGTTGAATGATGTCACCATCAAGAACAAGTACCCGTTGCCCAAGATAGAAGATCTGTTTGACCAGTTGATCGGTGCCAAAGTGTTTTCTAAGATTGATCTTAGAACTGGCTATCATCAACTCAAGATTCACGCAGAGGATATTCCAAAGACTGCCTTTACCACCAGATATGGATTATACGAGTATACTGTCATGTCTTTTGGATTAACCAATGCCCCTGCTTACTTCATGAACCTCATGAATAAGATTTGTATGGACTTCCTAGATAAGTTTGTCGTTGTTTTCATCGATGACATTCTGATTTATTCCAAATCAGAATAAGAACATGAGCTACACCTAAGGACCATTCTTGGAACACTTAGAGAGCATAAGCTGTATACCAAGTTTTGAAAATGTGAATTCTGGTTACAGGAGATAGGATTCCTCAGACATATTGTATCAGCCGAAGGAATTGCCGTTGACCCTGCAAAGGTGAAGGATGTTGAAGATTGGCAAGCCCCAACCACTCAAACCCAAGTTCGTGCATTTATCGGATTAGCGGGATACTATCGCAAGTTTGTAGAAGGATTCTCGAGTATCTCTATACCCATGACTCAATTATTGAAGAAGTACAAGAAGTTCGAATGGACGGACAAATGTGAAGCGAGTTTTCAAGAACTCAAGAGGAGATTGATTTCAGACCCAATATTGATCATGCCGGATATAACAAAGCCCTTTGATGTGTATTGTGACAAAGAGATGGAAGATTTTAGAATGGAATTAGTAAGTGAAGGATTTTTTGGCTAGCATAGAACTTCAACCCACTTTGATCAGTCAGATCAAGGAGGCGCAGAAAGGAAATGCTAGTATCGACGGAATCAAACATCGTATTGGTATAGGCAAAGTACCCAGATTCACCGAGGATGAAGAAGGAGTTCTATGGTACAAAGGACGTCTCTGTGTACCAGCATACTCAGAATTGAAGCATTATATTTTGAAAGAGGCCCATGATACCCTTTATTCTATCCTCGAAGGAACAAAGATGTATCTGGACTTGAAGGAACAATTTTGGTGGCATAAGATGAACAGAGAAATCGGAAGCTATATCGCCAAGTGTGATATTTGCCAGAGAGTCAAGGCGGGACATCAAAGACCCGCAGGACTGTTGCAACCATTATAGATACCGGAATGGAAATGGGATTCAGTTGGAATGGACTTTATCACCGGATTGCCTACTTCTAGTAGGGGAAATGACTCTATTTGGGTCATAGTTGACAGATTGTCCAAAGTAGCCCATTTCTTACCAGTCAAGACCACATACTAGAGTTCGAAGCTAGCAGAGTTATACATCGCTAGAATTGTCAGTTTGCATGGAGTCCCCAAGAACATCATATCAGATTGAGGAACCCAGTTTACCTCGAGATTATGGAAGAAAGACAAGAAGGTTTAGGAACCCGACTAGATTTCAGCACAACGTATCACCCTCAGACTGATGGACAAACGGAGCGAGTAAATCAAATACTCGAAGATATGTTGAGAGCATGTGTGGTATAATATGGATCTAAATGGGAAGACTGTCTGCCTTTTGCAGAATTTTCATACAACAACAGTTATCAAGCTAGTTTGCAAATGGCCCCATTTGAGTTCATGTATGGAAGGAAGTGTCGTACCCCTTTGAATTGGTCGGAAGTAGGAGAGAGTCAGATCTTTGTACCCGACATCCTACGAGAAGCAGAAGAGAAAGTTCACAAGATTCGTGAGCAACTCAAGACCGCCCAGTCAAGACAGAAGAGTTACGCCGACAAGAGACGTCGATACCTCGCTTTCAATATCGGAAATTTTTTGTATCGCAAAGTGTCGCCTTTGAATGGAATGCAACGTTTCCAGCTCAAAGGAAAGTTAGCCCCCAGATAAATCGAACCTTTCAAGATTCTGAATCGTCGAGGAGAAGTATCATATCAGTTGGAACTGCCAGAGGAGATGTCAGCAGTGCACAATGTGTTCCATATATCGTTACTTCACAAATGCCTTGAAGTCCCAGAGAAGACCGAAGTTTTCAAGAACATTGATTACCGGACCATAGAGATCAAAGATGACCTGACGTATCCTGAAGTACCCATCCGTATTTTAGAGGAATCTTTCAGAACCACCAGGACCCGAAGCATCAACTTTCTCAAGATTCAGTGGAGCAACCACACTAAAGATGAAGCTACCTGGGAGCGAGAAGATCACATCAGGACGGATTTTCCCGATCTCTTTAAATCCTAGGTAATCTTTTTTATTCTTTTTAAAATCTCGGGACAAGATTTTGTTTAAGGAGGGAAGGTTTGTAACAGCCCAAAAGTATTGAACAGTGCTTATCAAATTCCAATCACTAAAATTAGGGTTAACAAAAACTTTGATTAAATAAAAACCAAATGAATGTATGTGTTTATGTGATGATTGAATGAATGCATGAATGGACTTGTGTGATTAACCTAAATAGCAAGGAATGGTCTAAAGATGAAAATAACATCATCTAAAACATTTCCAAGCAGAAACAAATCAAGAGAAACTCAAAAACAAATCAAATAAAGCAAATGGTCATTTTGACAATCTTGCTCACTAGCTCACTTTGAGTGTTTCTAGCCTAAGATTTCAAACATAAACTTTTCCAATTCTTTTCACCCCTTGCAAGACCAAGTAAAAGTGAATCAAAGCCCACCTTTCAAACTTTTCCAATTCTTTTCACCCCTTGCAAGACCAAGTAAAATTGAATCTTTAACATATGTGAAGATCACACATTTTCAAAACCCAACCAAACCAGTGCCCCTTGACCAATCCAACTAACCATAGACTCCCTGGTATGTGCCTAGCAAACCCAAAATTCTTGCAGCCATTTCATCAAACACCTTGTTTGCAACAAACAAACAAGAAAACAACAAACACTATTAGTAGCAGTAATTTTGGCCAACCTTGTCCCCTCTCTAGCTCACTCTACACTCTCAGTAGATGATCAAACTAATCTAACTAGCTTTAGCCTCACTGTGGGCAAGCATAGACATTAATGGTGAGCATGCCGAGAGCACCATTGTCACCCCCATGTCGCCAGCGAGCTAGAGGAAGCTCTAGCTTCGCCAACCTTGTTTGGGACACACATCACCGTCCACCCCCACTCCCTGTCCAAGCCCCGAGCGCAGCCAGCCACTGGACCACCCGCCAAGCACGCGCCTAGTTGCTCTGCGTGCGAGCCGAGAGCGTGCTAGAGCGCCGCATGTGACACCAGCCCACAGACCATGCGATGTCCTCGCCGCTTGCGTATGTGATCGCCAGCACCCCAGAACCCCGCCAGACAACCCCGTTCGCCGCCGCGCGGACCACAGACGTTGTGCGCCATTAAAATTGCCGTCGGACCCGCCCAGAGCGCCGCGGCATTCCGACCGTTCAGCACCGCCCCAAGCCGCGTGACCATGCCGTTGAGCTTCTCCAGGGAGCATAGCACCGCCCCTATCATCGCCCATGCCATTAGCATGCTGTGCCGACGACACCGATGATGGCTCCCATTACTTGTCGTGGAACGCTTCATTGGAAACCCCAAGAGCAAGGTATGAAGCAGCACAACAGCAAGTTTCCCTCAATAAGAAATTGAGGTTATCGAACCAGTAGGAGGAAGGAAATGTCACACAGGTGTTGCTGGCAACGTGGAGACCTGCACAACACAAACTCAAGACTTTGCCCCAACGAATCAGTGAGGTTGTCAAGCTCACCGGTTTGCTATAACAAAGGGTTAAATGTATGGTGTGAAAGATAATGGTTTGCAGCAAGTAAACAAGTAACAGTGGAAGATGTATCAATGGTAAAGATTGGACCGGGGTCCATAGTTCACTAGAGGTGCTCTCCTTAGATAAACAACATGGCATGAAGGGTAAACAAATTACAGCGGGGCAATTGACAGGAACTGAGCAAGGCATAACAATGCAATTACTAGCCAGAGCGATCCTTTGAAGTTGATTGGGCAATACAACAATATACATAGACCATAATCCAAATGCATCTATGACTAGAAGTCCACCTTCGGGTTATCATCTGAACCCCCTCCAGTATTAAGTTGCAAGCAACAGACAACTGCTTTAAGCAAAGTGTGTAAGGTAAACAGTCCACATGTTTCATGAACAAGAGACCGTTGTTTTCTCCCTAGTAGCAACATCACATCTACAACCGAAGATATTATTATCACTTCCCTTAGAAACTAGAGGCATGAACCCACTATCAAGCATAAATACTCCCTCTCGGAGTCACTAGCAAGTACTTGGCCAAGATAACCACTAGCAACAGAGAGCATGCAAGATCACAAAAACACAAACATGATAGAATCATAAAGATAGAACCATTAATCAAACCAACATAATAATCTCAATATCCATCGGATCCCCGCAAACACAACATGCATGATTAAAAATAGATTAGATCTTGATCATGAACTGAGCTCACAAGATCTATACATGAAAGCACAAAGGAGGAGATACAACCATCTAGCTACTACATGGACCCATAGTCCAAGGTGAAACTACTCACGAATCATACCATAGAGAAGGCCTCCGGGATGATCTCCCCTCCAGCAGGGTGCCGGGAAGAACTTCAGATCCCCCTGATCTAGGGACGATGGTGGTGGCGGCTATAGACAGTTTCGTGGAGATTTGATCGGGTTCTCCGGGTTTCTGCATTGTGGGATTCTTATAGGCGAAGGGGGAGACCGAGGCGGCCGCCAGGGCGGGCAAACCCTACCCAGGAGCGGGGTAGGGCCCACCTGCGCTTAGGGTGGGTCTGCCCCCCTGGCCGGCCTCCTCGTCTCTGCTCCGGACTTCTTGTTCCCCATGGAAAGTTATTGACTTTGACGTTCGTCCCGTCCAATTCCGGGAATATTTCTTTACTAACTTTTCTGAAACCAAAAACAGCAGAAAACAAGCATCTGGCACTATTGCGACTTGTTAATAGGTTAGTACCAGAAAACATGTAAAAAGAACCTCAAAGTGTAGACAAGTAAAGCAAAGTAGATACTAAACAAGCATGGGGCATCAAAAATTATAGATACGTTTGCAACATATCAGCATCCCCAAGCTTAACTCCTGCTCGTCCTCGAGTAGGTAAGTGATAAAACAATAATTTTTGAGGTGACATGCACCCTCACAATAAAGATCCAACCATTTGCAAACATTGAAAGTTGGGATCAAAGAACTCTAAACATGTGCATCAAAGATGGAGTTCTAACAATAGGACATAGTAATTATGCATGCAACATGGCAAGCTACAAAAAAAGATCATGAATAATATGCATTGAAAAACGTTTGGTTGTTTCACATGCAGAAAACATAGCATAGTGGCAATCAGCTTGTCCCTCATAGAGTAGCAAATAGATGCATAGGACACCTTCAAAGTTCACAAGGGTGACTAGAAACAGATAGCACATGAACAAGTAATAACACAATATGCATCAATTAATAAGCTTTGGAATACTGCACACAGAATGACAACTATAATGGTGCCTAAAGGTAGAAGGTGGAGGCTCAATAATGGTGGAAGAAAGGCCTTTTTGTAAAGGAAGCAGGGATTACAAGTTTCAAAAAGAGCTTCCAAAAATTATGGTACTAATTAGCTTTCAGCCCTCATTGCCCCTATCATAAGCATCTTGAAGTGGTTAAGGTTAAAGTGGCAAATATAGAGTATATGCTTGACAAAGTATAAGTTGGCAATCTCAAGTCCCTTGACTATGAGGGCTACGCCTCATGGATACTCAACTTAGGGCCCAGGCAAGTTCTTATCACTGTAAGTATTTGCATATCATTGAGAACCGCCAACGGGGTACCCCTTGCACATGGTACAGGAGCTTTCCCATAAACAAAATGACAAGACAAGCAGACAATGAGCATCTCAGCAATCTTTTTATTTATCATATGCATAGCTTTTTATTGAGGATACTTCATAGATAGCTCACTATGGTGATGCTGCAAGTTTCCACCATGATTAGGCATGGCTTAGGCTAGCGGCCCAGGCGTTTCTCTAACACAGAATATAAACTCCATGGACTTACAAGTTCCCACTTCATTTCACACCGGTAACATCCATAGACAAAAGAGCATGATATCAACGGAGTACAAAAAGTACAAGTGCAATGTTGAAAACGTTCCCTGTGACAGCACGGTTCTGCTAATCCCAACTTATAAGTGCAAGCATATACAACAAAGTTTCCTCAATGGTTCAAGTTTATTAGGGGCAAAGAATAAAATTTGCCATTAAGTTTGTGTGGGCTTTAATCACTAAGTTTTCACATAACAAAATAGTTTTTAATTGGAAGATAGCTGAAAACAAGAATATACTTGGAATGGTGTAACACACCATTCATAGGAGTTTATAGTGGACACTTTGGAATAACTTGGTTTCTTGGGAGTTGAAAGCATGAGTAGAACTTACTCATACAAGTGGAGGCTAGCAAAAGACCGGGAGCAACCAACTAAGAGAGCAATAATGGCCATAATTATGCAATTCAACAAAGCAAACTAATCAAATAAAAGAGTGGTACTACAAGTCAAGGAATAAAAGATCATAGAGGCTAATGGTGACTTGTCATAATCATAACATGGTGTAAGCATGTGCCAAGAAAAACATTAAAGGAGAATACCACAATACTATGCTTTTGCATGCTAAAAAAACGCATAATTTCTTCAAGGCTCACTAAGCAATCCCAATTGTTTTGAACAAGACATGCTACCGAAATAATCACTAAGCATAATGCTAAAACAACACCTAGCTGCTAAATTCTAAGTCACAGTCAATGCAAGCTACTCTTGCACTTCAAGCAAGAACTTACTACTCCTTTCCAAACACCAAGCAAACTTATTTGCAAAACAACACAATGGGAGTAGGGGTCCAAACTACTAAATAAAACTAAACAAACTATGCAAAGCAAACGAAAACTAAGACACTCCAAGATCAACACAACTGTGCATGAAACAATAAAAGTGAAGTGTCTAGACAGACCTGATCTTTTTATTGATGAAGAACGGGATGCCTTGGGCATACCCAAGCTTTAACGCTTGTACCTCTTGGATATTTCTTGGGGTGACACCATGGTGTAATCCCGAAGCTTGATCTTTTGTCCATTATTCATCTCATTGCATCATTCTCTCTCTACACCTGAAAATTTTCCTTCATACAAAACTTCACACAAATCTTCATTAGCAACATTAGCTTATTCAAAATATATTAGACCACTGGAAAAGCTTTGGAACAGCAAAGATTTTCACTAAAAACACAAGCTACTTAAGTAACTCCTTCAAAGAAACTCAATTTACCTAAAGAGAGCTCAAAAAGGAATCAATAAGAAGCAAATGCAAATAATGGCAGAAATATGTCAAAACAGACCAGCAGGTAGAAAAGAATTTTTTCGAACATCTTCTGTTGCTCAAATCAAAAAGTGTTGAAATAACGAAAGTTAGCCAACATACTGGGAGATTTATTCATAAATTGTGAGCTCAATCCGAGTTACAGAGCCTCCTCACAAATTTTTTTTGGTGGAGGACAGAAATCTGTTTCAGGACAGCAACTCTCCAAATCTTAGTTCCCTCTCATTAGAGGTCATTCTTGGCACAAAAAGCAAACAAAAAGGATAAGGAGAGGTCATTATAGTAGTAGTAACTTCCAAGACTCAAGGAAACTCTTGGGTTATCTCCCAACAAGTACTTTTCTTTAACGCCTTTAAGTTAGGCACAAGAAGTTTGAGAAAATGCTCTCATGAGAAATATGAATTGAAGTCAAAGAGAGCATTAAGAAGCAAATTCAAAACACATTTAAGTCTAACCCTCTTCCTAAGCATAGGACTCTTGTACACAAATAAATTCATGAAGAACAAAGTGACATGCATAGGAAGGTAAGACAGGAGTAACTTCAAAACTTTTAGCACAGAGAGAGGTGTTTCAATACCACCAAAACTTCTACAACCAAATTCTCCTCTCTCATAATAATTTTCAGTAGAATCATGAATAAACTCAATAATATAGCTATCACATAAAGCATGCTTTTCATGATCTACAAACACATAATTTCTATCAAGCTCAAAAATAGTGGGATAAAAACCTTCATAGGTTTTACCCAAAGTAGATATTTCAAAAGGATCCGCAGGAACATAACTTTCATCCTCCTTCGGTAAGCATGGAGGACAATCAAATAATATAAGAGGTAAAGAGTTACTCTCATTCAAAGGTAGGCATGGGTAGATCCATTCTTCCTCCTTTTGTTCATCACTCTCCTCCTCCTTTTCTTCTAATGAGATTCAAGTTTCAATAATTTCTTCCTCCATAGGCTCCTGCAAGGCATTAGTCTCTTCCATTTGTGGAAAGCATCTATTAAAATATTTAAGAATATGGCCATTTGCTTCCTTGTAATTGTCAAAGCAAATTTTAAGTATCTCATAAACCTCATTTTCATAAGGTTCATCATCAATATTTTCAAACAAACTAGCAAGTTCAAATGCACCCATGAAGGCAATGAATTCTTGAATCTGTTCCACATCATAAAAGTCATAATTTCCTTTAACATAAGAAGATATGGTAACATTATCATTATACTCACATTGAAAAGGTAGGTGTTTATACCTCCTGCAGCAACAAGATTTATCAAAGAAATAAGTAACATCATAAGTAGAGCACACCTCTCTAGCAATATCATTCAACTTATCAATTTGTTCCCATAAGTGTTTCCCTTTTTGTGAAAAACGGTGTTCCTTATAATAATACTTTTGTTCTTCCGTGAACCCACCTTGCCAATAAGAACTAGTTTCAAAGAAACCATCCATTGATAGAAATCATGACCAAGCAAGGCAACAACAGACCAGCAACTAGAGTATGAACTATTTTTTTTGTGTTTTTGAATAAAGAAAGCAAACCAAACTAGACTAATTTTTTTGGGTTTTTTGGAAAGAGGCAAACAAAACCAAGCAAAAGAAACAAAGCAAACTAAAATAAAAGTAAAGAGAAAGGAAGTGAAGGACTCCCCTAGTGAAGACGTCCTTAGCCTCCCCGGCAACGGCGCTAGAAATTAGCTTGATGGCGCCCAATACTTGTCGTGGAACGTTTCGTTGGAAACCCTAAGAGCAAGGTATGAAGCAGCACAGCAGCAAGTTTCCCTCAGTAATAAACCGAGGTTATCAAACCAGTAGGAGGAAGGGAACGTCACACATGTGTTGCTGGCAACATGGAGGCCTGCACAACACAAACTCAAGACTTTGCCCCAACAAATCAGTGAGGTTGTCAAGCTCACTGATTTGCTGTAATAAAGGGTTAAACGTATGGTGTGAAATATAATGGTTTGCAGCAAGTAAACAAGTAACAGTGGAAGATGTATCAATGGTAAAGATTGGACCGGGGTCCATAGTTCACTAGAGGTGCTCTCCTTAGATAAAAAACATGGCATGAAGGGTAAACAAATTACAGCAGGGCAATTGACAGGAACTGAGCAAGGAATAACAATGCAATTACTAGCCAGAACGATCCTTTGAAGTTGATTGGGCAGTACAACAATATACATAGAGCATAATCCAACTGCATCTATGACTAGAAGTCCACCTTCGGGTTATCATCCGAACCCCCTCCAGTATTAAGTTGCAAGCAATAGACAACTGCTTTAAGCAAAGTGTGTAAGGTAAACAGTCCACATGTTCCATGAACAAGAGACCGTTGTTTTCTCCCTAGTAGCAACAACACATCTACAACCGAAGAGATTATTGTCACTTTCCTTGGAAACTAGAGGCATGAACCCACTATCGAGCATAAATACTCCCTCTTGGAGTCACTAGCATCTACTTGGCCAAGATAATCACTAGCAACAGAGAGCATGCAAGATCACAAACAACACAGACATGATAGAATCATAAAGATAGAACCATTAATCAAACCAACATAATAATCTCAATATCCATCGGATCCCCGCAAACACAACATGCATGCTTACAAATAGATTAGATCTTGATAATGAATGGAGCTCACAAGATCTATACATGAAAGAAAAAAGGAGGAGATACAACCATATAGCTACTACATGGACCCATAGTCCAAGGTGAAACTATTCATGAATCATACCGGAGAGAAGGCCTCCGGGATGATCTCCCCTCCGGCAGGGTGCCGTGAAGAACTTCAGATTCCCCCGATCTAGGGACGATGGTGGCAGCGGCTACATACGGTTTCGTGGAGATTTGATCGGGTTCTCCGGGTTTCTGCGTCGTGGGCTTCTTATAGGCGAAGGGGGGACCGAGGCGGCCGCCAGGGTGGACAAACCCTACCCAGGCGCGGGGTAGGGCCCACCCGCGCCTAGGGTGGGTCTGGCCCCCCTGGCCGGCCTCCTCGTCTCTCCTCCGGACTTCTTGTTCCCCATGGAAAGTTATTGACTTTGACGTTCGTCCCGTCCAATTCCGAGAATATTCCTTTACTAACTTTTCTGAAACCAAAAACAGCAGAAAACAGGCATCTATCACTGTTGCAAATTGTCAATAGGTTAGTACCAGAAAACATGTAAAAAGCACCTCAAAGTGTAGACAAGTAAAGCAAAGTAGATAGTAAACAAGCATGGAGCATCGAAAATTATAGATACGTTTCCAACGTATCAACCGACGAGCTCCACCCGCGCCATTCGGTCCCCTCGTCGCACTATAAATAGAGGCCTTCCCAGCTCAAACCCTTCACACCATCTCACTCCCCGCCTCTCACTGATACCCCCTACTCACTCCTAGAGCAAGGCGAGCACCAGGTGGCCGTAATTGCACCGGAGTTCGCTGCTATAGAGGAGGAGAGGCGCCGTCTATTGGAGCCGCCCCAGGAGAAGCTGTTGGTACCAGGAGGATCACCGTCATCGACTTCGTCGTTCGCCCCCATCGCCGACCATCACCTGAGCCCCAGTGAGCCTCCCACGACCCCCACTGGCCGCGCTAGGGTTTGTTCTCGGCGGAGTTGCCCGGCGTGGACGATGAACTGTAGCCATTGGATTAGAGTTAGATCGCACGGTCCTAATCGCCTCGTATCGCTTCGCCACTCGCAGTCTCACTAAAGAGTGGGGTCGCTCACTTAACCAGCCTGCGAGCGCTGTGCGTAGTGGGCCGGCCCAGTTAACGTTCCTGCTCGACCTAGTAGTTTAAATCTAGATTTTTCCAATTTAGTTCAAAACCAGTTCTGTACCTAGATTAAAAAATCAACCCAGCTTGATTCACTGAATCATAATGCATGAAACCAATTTTGTTAGAAAGGTAATGGAGTGCTTAATCCAAGCCCGTTGGATTCAAACCATTTAGAATTGTAGATCACCCATGGTAAAAATAACAAGGCAGAAGCTTTTCTGCATTCAAACATTTTTCAAAATTCAACCATAAAAGCTTTTGAGTTGATTCCAACTCTCAAAAATCACATTTAACCATACCTTTCAGAATATATAATATATAGGGTTACTTGCAGAAATAATGATCAAGTAATAAAAGAATGCCGCATAGGCATTTCTAGTCACTTTAATTAATTAAAAGAAAAAGGTTAAACCTTACTAAATTGTGACACCACTTTAAATCACATTTCCAAGTACTGAAATATGTGGTGATGACATGTGTCAACATGATCCCATGTTTGAGTTAGAGAATATTAAATCTTGAGTAGGTTTTCAATGAGTAGAAATTAATTTTCTAAAATAAAATAAATAAGATAAGTGCTTTAATCTTTCTGATAATAGTGATGATGCTAGATCATCTAGTGTGAACCTTTGTGTGATAAATAGAAGTAATTAAGTATTGTGTGGTGATTGTGTACCTCATATTTATTTATAGATGCTAGTACCAACCAAGGATACGAGGAGGAAGGAGGATACTACGAGGAAGAAGCCGAGAAGAACTTCAACCACTGCTCTGCACAAGGCAAGCAAATGCTTGAAAGCTACTATCTAAGAAAGCCTAATACTACCAGTTGGCTTGGCAAGCTTATACTTACAATTATGCAAGCTAACACTCGCAACTATGAAAGTTAGATAACCTATGCAATGCATTAAGCATGTTTGGTTAGATACCTTTGATGATACCCAATCCTAGTTTTACTTGCAAGCATAGTACTTTATCAAAGCTTTTATGTGAGTTTACTTAGTGACTTGTAGATATTAGAAAGATTTTTTAAGGTAGCATAAAGAGCATAAAACTTGGCCTAAGTTAGATAAATCTTGATGTCATCCCGAGGCATGAGATTAACTTAGATAAGATACACTTGTTTACCACCCCTCATTAGTATTTACCCCCACTTATAGATGCTAGTGCTAAAGCATAAAACTGGATCAACTTTAGATGGGAATACTTGGTGAAAATGGTTATGAAAACCCTAGAATGATGAGTCATTCTACTGAAATGTTTTGACATGTGTTATTGAACATCAGATGATTCTGATGATGAAAATGTTAAGGCATGAGCCTTAGCCCTTTATAAAACTGATGGTTGTCTGGATGTGATACCATTCTAATTTTACCGTACAACCACAATACCCGAAAATTGGGTAGGGCTTGACTGGAATTTTATATACCTTAGTATGGGTTCCCTTGCAGCCAAGGTATAAGCTAACTCTACCCTGTGAAGATTGTCCACCTATGTAGTTCCCAAGATCACAGTTGGTCATGGTTGGGAGGCCAAACTCACAGGAGAGGTGCCTATACTAGGGCGTGTAATTGAAAGGTTAGGATTGATTATCCGCATAATGAGTATGGTAAATTCAGGATTGTTCCTGACGGATGTATCGAATGTTGTGGTGAAAGTGTACAATCTCTGCAGAGTGTCAAACTATTCGAATAGCGCCATGATTATGGACGATTAGGAGCCATACTGTTCTTTTGTCAGATGTTTTCAAAATGACTTATGAAATGATTTATGACTTGACTTGACCACAACAGAGTTGTTATATGAAATTCAAGTTCCCACTTAGGTGTTACAAAATGTTCAACTAGCTTTCTTTTCTTTTGAACCTAGTAGAGGTAAATCTGGCTTTTTGCAAAACAACCCTAGAGCCTAGTATATCCTACTCAAACCCACTTCACTTGTTAGTACTAGTTTGCGAGTACTTAAAGAGTACTCATGGCTTTGTCCCTGGATATTACCGTGGCCAGACTATGAAGAGGAGTATCAGGAAGATGGACAGCAAGAAGGTTACGACAACTAGGATCATCTCCCATCGTCAGCATTGCCTGTGACCATGAAGATGGAGCCTCGCCTACGCTATCGTTATTATTACGTTATTCCGCTGCTTTAATTGTATTAAGACTGGATCATGAGATCCTTATTTGTGTAAGACCTTATGTATGGTTTGTAATGGATGATGTACTGTGATATCCAATCTGTTATGTCTCGTATTGCGGTAATCCCGGGATTGCGATGTATGGCATAACAGGAATCTGTGATTAAAAATCCGGGTGTTGACACACAGCCAAGGCCAAGGCCTACCCTGCTACCTAGATGCACTACCTCCACCCTAATCCGACCCCGCACCACATTCCCTCCCAACCAGACCAGATTGGTGGTGGCCCCCAACAAGCCATGGTGTCATGGTGGGTTGGCTCGCCAGCATGCGCGTGCATCCGTGCACAACGCTCCGTCGAGCCGGCTTGCCCGCATCGACCGCATGGCCACTAGTGCGAAGATCTGGCGGCCACTAGTGGGAAGGACCCCGGCCGGGTCAGTGCCAGCGAAGTTCGGGCAGAAGGACGGCGAGATCTAGCAAAGTTTGGGCACATCAAGGTAACTCTCGTGCTTCCCTCAACCAAGATTCGTGCTATCCCACCTCTCTCTTTCCATCCCCCACTACCTCTCTCTCTCTCTCTTGAGGCCTCTCTATCGATCTCCCTCTATCTCTCTACAGCTGCCCCTAGATGCGACGGTGAGCTGTGATGAATCAATAACCATAGAGGAGTTGGAGGTCGAGGTGGCCAAGAAGGGATACATCAGATCCATAACGTCAGTTTTCGGGACTTCCTGCTCGAGCCCGAGCTACTCATGGCCTTGCAATACCGTGTTGCTGCTTCTCCTTCTCTACCCATGGGCTGGGCATGTGGTGGAGGTCGGGCACCGATAGCGGGGAGGAGGAGGTTAGGCGGTTCATGGTGAGTAGTTACATGCCTCTGATACCAGTGTTATTTCCTCCCTACATCCTCTACCTTGTTCATCTGTTGAATGAATCCTGATTGCCTCCCCGAATTCTGTAAGTGTGTGATTTGATTTCCCATTAAGCTCCCTGGTAATACATGGTAGGTGACTAGGTGTTTTCCGTTCATGGTTATCAACTTATCATCATAGTCTCCCACTCCCTTAATGCAGTTGTCGTTGGACATGACGGTGTTGCCTTGACGAGACGGACTGGTTCTACGACTCCTCAGTCTTTCCATGCTCTCCCGGCTATGGTGACTACATCGACTGCCTCTTTTTCTCCTGAACTGGTCCAGTGCTGGTGAGTAACTTCGGTCTCTCCCTTTCTTGCCTATTGTGTGGTTCCCTTCATTATGCTCTGTCATAATACTGCTAGATGTGGTGGCCACCATGTTTTATCGACTCATATATGTAGTCCTAATTGATAGAGTAGAATGCTGTCTCCTAGCAAGGTTATTGGTTTTGTAGCCCTTGTTTGATTTGGTTGCCTAGTTGTGTCAATAATTTAGTGTAGGACAATATCATGTTGAATGGGCTAAGATATATCAAGTAATCATTCGTATTCTTTTAAAACTTGATAACTGGATATATATGCATGCTGATATGCATTTACAGATTACTTGATGGGGAAAAAGGTTTATATTCTTTTAAAAATGTTGTTTATAAGAAAGTTCACATGTTCTATGCACATGCTTTTGAAGCCATATTTATAACCAGTGACAATTGTTTGGGGAATTGTCACATGATCGAGTCATTCCATACTTGTTTTAACAGCATTGGGAGAACAACGTTCTAACATAAACATTTGAATTCATGTGCCTGGTTTATAAGGAAATGCTTAGGCGTTTAGGCGCAGACTCGTGTGCTATTCATGTGCCTGAACCAATTATAGTATCAAGTGTTTATACTTCTATTAACTCGTGTGCTATTTATCAGCATCAACTTCATTTATATCCGGTTTTGTTGATAATGGTCTTGTTATTTTCCTTTTATTACCTGTTTGTGATAAACTGTTCTTGAGATACCTAGATGACAATAGATGTTCTTCAGTTCTTTGCATGGATATGTCTTGTACTTGTTTTTAATATTGGTTGCACCAGCTTGATAGTCAGTAGATTTTGCAACATCTTGATCTCAATATCCATCTCCTGCTGCTCTGCAGCTTAATAAACCTATTATGCAGCTTAGTTTGTATTAACACTAGATGCCTCAATGTATTACGCATGCCATTGTGTTGTAATCTCCAAGTAAACAATGCCATGATCTGATTGTATTAGCACTAGGTCTAGGTGCCTCAATAATTTTTGTGTAGGTTATATTATGTCTGTTGTTCATCTATATGACTCTGTATGCAAAATAGGGTTGTGCCGTAGATGAAACACACCTGAAAGGCTGGAATTTGGTTCAGTTCTGGAATTATGTTGTATATTACTTGTGCCATTTGTGTCTGCTGGCATTTGGTTATATTGAAATGCACACATTATCTCTCGGTGATTGAAAAAAGTAGCATAGTAGTATAGGTTGTGATGTTGTCTAGTTGATGGAGAACTTGAATAATAACATCTTAACTTATTAGATTTTATCAATTGCTTGTGCAACTTTCTAGCTCCTTATTATGCTCAGATATATTGGTTGTAGTGACAAAAAAATAGTAAAAAAAGTTGCTCATGCCATTATACAGGTTATTGAAGCATGCCACATGAAAGCCCATGTCCGACGATGGTCGGAGGTGCATCAGAAGGACGACATGTTCATCCAGATGCGCTACCTCCACGACGTTGAAGTCAACCTGCTGCTGCTTCTCTCCTCTAACGGATTAGATAAGTCTTCAATATATCATGTTATCTTTTTTACTTGGTTGACGATGGGACATGATGCAATGCATTACTATTGAGTCTACTGTTGTTCTAGTCCTCAGAAATACTTGTTGTATCCGACCGTGAAGAGAACATTTGTTGATCCTTACCATGATCTCAAATGGTCTAGTAGTATATTTGTTGTATCCGACCTGGAAAAGTTTGTGTTTTGTTTAATCGTGTTGTTCTTTACTTGAAGCTAAATGGATATTGGATGATCTACGCTTGCTGTTGGTAGTCTGATATGGGGTGTTTGTTTGTGGTTGGTGTAGGTCAAGCTGTAGCAAAACACACTTGAGCTATAGAAATTTAAGGATAAGATCAAGGAGAACCAGGAGAATATCAATCTCAACAAGCAGCTGCCCTACCTCATTGGCATCAAGGTTTGTACCTTGCTGGACCTATACCTGTGTTTCAAATGTGTGCGAAATATCATTTACGAATATATTATGCATTCTAATGAGATAATCACAGAAAATATGTAAGGAAGAACTATTTCTAGTATAGTGCTTTTTAATATTTGTAGGCCATGTACTCTTGTGATTTCTTGCCCTCCTATGATTTCTCATATCACTGATCATTCGTCAGTTCTTGCTGCTGTTGTAGATCGCCGGTGGGCACCTGGGTGTGTTGTTGGAAGAGCATTGACACCCCAGGTGGAGTGGAGGAAGCTAGTGAGGTGCTGGGCACTGCGATGGATCATTGGCAACCTGGAGGTGCTGGGCAGTGGGCTTGTTGGTTGTATGCATTAATTTTTTGTTTTGATGTAATGTACGAGGAGTGATTGTTTGGTTATTTGAACTTCTGGTCTGTTTATTTGAATATTTGGTTAGTTCATTTTGAAATCTGGTCTGTATCATTTTGCAATGAAAATTGATTAATTATTTATCTAGAAATTTCTGGGCTTCAAACGTTACTTGCATGTACAGACCAAATGAATATAATCTGAATTGTGTTGGGCTTTAAAAATGCCAGCCCAATGACTAATTGTGGAGCAAAGTATCTGATTGTAAAAGGTAAAAAGGCTGATGGCAGGCCTAAAATAATTAGACTTTGAATATTCCAAGGCCAAAAGAAATGGATAGTAAATAGGCCAAGGCCCAAAATGAAACGTACTATAAAATTCCTGGACTAAGAAAAAAGCCATATTTATTGGGCTTAGCCCAAATAAGTCACCGCATTGGATCGGGATGAATTTGCACTACGATGTTCTCATTTCGTCATAATTTTGCCACGTCGGATTGACCACGTAGGATCTGACCTGGCCTGGCTAGATACCCCGTGACGATATTGGATCGTCATAACGGTTATGATGATCCAATATCGTCATAGACGGTTATGACGATTTCACAAAAAATGTCCTTGTATGCAATTACTAACGCTCAGTTTTTGACGATATATTTTTCTTCATAAGATCGTCATATATTATAGACAATGACGATTCAATGATGAAAATGGAGGGTCATGTATCAGCAGATTCCATGTAGTGTTTTCCTACTATTCTATACCTTCTTTTTGCTGAAATATTTTAGTTCAAATGTAGCCATAGTAGACACATGGCATCGGGAGCTAGCTAAAAACCCATCTAAGGTTCCGTCCTCTTCGCTGGTGATATCGTCGGTCCGCTCCGCCTCCAGTGGCCTGGGTCTTGGCGGTGTGGTGGACCACAACCTCTTGCGGTGGAGGTTTTTCGTTCTTTGTTTGGCCTTGTTTTTCAGTGTCTTGGGATGCTGAGCCGACAGTTAAATCATGAAGTCAGAATAAGGTACTTCCCGATATATCCTCCATCTAGCACCAAATGAGGGATCGTGGGGTCGTTTGTCCAGTGCTATTCGTCTGTATTCGTGTTTGTTGGTTTGTTCTCATATCAGTCTCCGATCTATGATTGTTATCGTTGGCGATGGTTGCTACTCTGGTGCGTTGGTACTTGGTGGTCTTAGCATAGTAACTTTTTGTCTGTCTACTACAACAAGATTCGTCCGACTCCAGTGATGGAGGGGCGAGGACGGCAACACGACTTTGGCTCGTACTTGTGTCTGTAATCGTCGCTAGTGGTCCAATGACCTATTTGTAATTTATATTATTTTTGAGTATTTTTGTATGATTATTAATAGATCAGTGGAAGTTCGTAAAAAAGTTGAAATTAGACCAGACATTTATAAAACACATCAATATTTACGACATCATAGCTATATTATTAGCGTCATCATGAAATATACTTTTAGATTTGAAAGAGCATGGTGGATATTTTGTTTTGGTAATTAATGATAATCACTATGGCCTAATGTTTGTACTAGGTTTTATATGAAGTAGTTGTCCATAGATAATGCTTGAAAACCATGTGTTTAATTCAAGGGTGGATGTCATGATTGTGATAGATAATGAGAAGGTACAATCTTGATCGACACAAAGAGAGTTCCGATTCAAGTTGGTCAACACAGAAAGCATAAAGAACGTACTATGTGGATCAAGCAGTCTTTATAGAAAATATGCCCTAAAGTCAAATAATAAAGGAAGTTTATTATCATATTTGATTAGTTCATAATAGTTTTATACCATGTTATAGTTGTGTCAATCAGAAACATTAATACACCTGTGGTATGTAAACAAACCAAAGTCCCTAGTAGCCTCTATTCAACTAGTTCATTGGGCACTGATGATCAAGGTTTTATTATCATGGAGCATTTATGACAATTGACAATGGAGTCATTTCATTAGTGAATGATGTCATGAATACAACCCAACATAAATCAAGTCATAGAGTTCATCGTTGCAATAGTCACTATATCGACTTGTCGCGGTTCTACCGGTCCACTTTGTCTTTGTTTTGCTTCCGTCGACAGTTGCGAGCCCACCTCGCAGCCATCTTGCATGTGAGGTGTTCTACGATTTTCCTAAGCCATGGATTCATACAACAAGATGATGTTCGCCAACTGATGAGGAGGAATCCATGCAGCCAACGACAGAGAGAATGTGAACATTCTCTCTTCTCCTATGTTTGCAAGCACGGGATGCATAGCTGTGACATGGAGGATCTAAACCAGGAGGCCACAACAACAAACTGGCAGAGGATGGAGGGCTATTGCATGTTGTACGCTGATTACCTCGATGATGATCCAATGCACGACGAGGTGAGATTTTAGAGTTACTTCATGATGAACATGAAGTTCGTCATGAATACTGTCATGGGCATCAGGGAGTTCGACGACTGCTTCATATGTAAGAAAGACTATACCAGCGTGGTAGGTTTTTCATCAACTCAAAAGTGTTGCTTTGAGGATTCTTGTGTATGGACCCCCTGCTGATACACAAGATAACTATCTACGCATAGTCGGGAACCCATCCATTGAGTGCATGTATAGGTTCTAAAGGTTAGTGGTGGCAGTGTTTGGACCAACCTACTTCACAAGACCCAATAAAGAAGACACGACCTGGATCCTAGCACAGAATGCATCAAGAGGATTTCCAAGGATGCTTGGAAGCATCAATTGTATACATTGGGTATGAAAGAAATACACATTTTCTTAGCGTGGAATATAGAAAGATCATAAAAAGGAGCGTACGGTGTGGTACTTGAGGCCGTGGCATATCAATATTTGTGGATTTGGCATGCTTTATTTGATATAGAGGGATCTCACAATGACATCAACATGTTGTAGCGCTAGAATATGTTCATCAAACTTGTTGAAGGCAATGCTCTAGCGTGTAACTATGAGATCAATGGCCACGGGTACATCAAGGGATACTCCCTAGTGGATGGTGTCTATCCAAGATTGTCAACATTTGTGAAGATAATATTAAACCCTATTGTGAGGAAAAGATCTTAGTTTTCTCAACGCCAGGAGACTTGTACAATGGATGTCGAGTGGGCATTTGTTAAGCTCCAACCTCGATTTCTATTGTTCGTTACCCCGTCTTACCTGGTCGAAAGGCGGGATATGGGAGGTCTTGAATACCTATGAGCGTGAAACTCTACAGACTGATAGTCAAGCGTATCACTTGCCAGGGTTCTCCTATAGAGGTATCATTCCTTTGCTACTTTCTTCGCCATGGGTCGGGAAATCCGAGATGCGAATACTCATTACCAACCACAAGACGATCTAGAATAACATTTGTGGATGATCAAAGAAAACACCTAGTTTTAAGTGTTTCATATTGTGGTTCAAAACTTGTAGAATTATTATTATCTCTTTGAGCTTGCTTTGTTGAAATTATTAAAAAAATTATGTTCAATACTTGATAAACATATGCTTTATTAATTATTAATTAAAAATGCCTATAGGGGGCGCGGCTGGGCGACGCACCCAGCCATGCGTCCCGACACAACACTAGAACTCTCCATATGACACAAAAACAACAACCATCGGACGCCGCATGGGGGATGGAGACTCTCTAATTCATTGTGACCCCATACCATGCATATGTTATCAAAGCCAAGAAAAAAATATTCCTTACTTCAACATAGTATTTTCCTCTGGCACAATTTATAAAATGAAAGGATTGAGCATCCTATCGAGAGCCCATACTTCCCAACTCTGGGTCTATAGCTTGACATGTGTCCTAATAACCACAGACACAACATGCGTACACGGAAAAGTTGGCACAAAAGGAAATAATAAAAACGCCATCACACGTTGTCCTTGCTTGACGGGCAAGACAGCCCCCCAGTTCCTGAGTCCTTCATATCATCAGAAAAGACGAGTCATTGTAGAAGACGATGTCGCCGATGCTGTATCTTCGTCGGTGTAACATCTCAATATTAGAGCTTAGAAATAAGCTGAGATCATATGTGTGCATTGCATTCATGCATAGAAAATATAGATAATTTTCGTGCTTTTCAGTAAAACAAGTCAAAGTGATTAAAACTTCTCTAAACTTGATGGAACTAAAATAGATCATCAAATTGACTGCGATAAGTTTTAATGTGACCTTTGATAAAAACCTTATTTTGGATAAATATGATTTGATCTAAGGGAATATAAAATGAAATAAAATCAAACCACAACACATTATTCAATACATAAATACCAGATCCTCTCAAGTTCATATCATGGTATTTAATATAGCAACTGATAGACACCAAGTTAAGTATATAACTGAATTAACAAGAACTCAATACTTAAATCTTGATCTATCTTATCTTTATTTATGTAGAGGTCCCAACCTTTAATAAGGTAGAGATCCCTGTGTTTGCAATGCTATTAACTAGCATCCACAGTTAAGATGTAATATCATGAAACAAAGGTCATAACACAACTTTATAACCAGGAATAACAAAATTTTATTACATCTTACATAGCTCATTTGGCTATTACATTACATTGCAGCAGAATAACTATAAGCATGGGGTCCTTCATCTTCATAGTGCCACATGCAAACATGTTGGTTGTAGACTTGTAATCCTAATCAATCAACTTCACTAATATCAAACAAACCTGCAATATAACAAGTTACAGCCACAAGGGTCAATACATTTGAATTGTATTGGCAAGTTTCACTATTATGTGGAATATAAGTGGATCCTATCATTACATGCATATTTGGCTAAGTAGGGTTTAGGCTCATTTGCAGAAAGCAATATAGTTTTATCCTATATTTTCAAAATAGTTTTGATCTTTTGAAAAAAATCTTTCTGAGCTCCTTGGTACACCCCAAGTGTTTCAAGTCCTTGTCAAAATCTCTTGAGCTCCTTGGTACACCCCAAGTGCTTCAAGTTTTTATCAAAATCTTTTGAGCTCCTTGGTACACCCCAAGTGCTTCAAGTCTTTTGTTGTCACTTTAAAGTTTTGCTTTTAGAAATTGGAATGTCGAGATTTCCCATAGCTTCAGGCTTTAGTTGCTCGGTATTGTCCATAACCGGGGACACAGCTAAGTACTTAGAATTTTAATCTTCTGCATAAGTTGTACACTTTACCCACATGACACAATCTCATCTTGTTGCCACCAGTGGCCGCTGGATAAGTACTCACCAAGATGGAGTACTGGCAGATTGAGAATGTGACGAAGTCTTTCCATAGGGTCCTCCCACACACAATGCTAGCTTGTCTTCAGGCACCAATGTAGGGTTCCTAGTTCCCTCATTTCCAGTTAACCTGAAGACCAATGCATGGGTCTTTCCAATGTAGTTGACTAAGCCAGAGCCATTTTAGCATGTGGCTGTACACGGAAGCCACTGTTGGAGAAACATGTTCAATCTCTAAGTCCCTGGGTGGTTTTCATCTGGTGCACAACAAAAAGAGATTGCCATATAAACATGGTTCCTCTTGTTGCCACCTTGTCCAAAATTTGAGTATCCTTGTCCACCCAGGTGGTTCATTGAGTACTTGTTTTATTATATAAAACATAAGTCTTTTCTCAACTTCATAAAAACTCAACATGTATCTCTTCTCAAAATATATAGCATGGCTAAGCATTTTACAACTACATTGTTTTCACTAAGGAGTGTATAAGGGTATCCTATTAGGATTTAGCATACCATAAAATATAGAAATCCTTTTCATGCATGTTTCAAAATCCACTAAGTATAATGAAAATAGTAGGACTTTGGATGATAGTGTCACTTGCCTTTTTGGTAGGGAATGTTGGTTCACTTCTTGATCTTGCTAATCTTACACTCTTCTAACTTCACTACAAGTCAATCAAGCAAACACAAATTCAACTAGCATTCCAAACAATAATCAAACAAATTAATCACACATAAAATAATAAAAACCAAGTCATGCATGCAAGCATGCAAAAGATAGTTTAATTTGCAAAGGTGGTTTCTACTAGGCTCTATACATTGTAAGGTTCAAAGTGGTCATTTTCTAAAGTGGCAAAACCATTTGAAAAAGGGTTTTATCTAAAAACCATTTTTAAATCAAATCATCATTTCATGTGATTGAAATTGTTTTTAGCAAAGCAACAATTTTACATTGTTCACCAAATAAATTGTTAGTTCACAAAACTTGGTGTTTAGGGTCAGTAGCTTTGAATCAAAACATTTTCCAAAGGTTTTGTTCAAAAATCATTTCCATAACAAAATCAATATTTTTATTTGACTAGAAATGAGCTAATTCTATTATTCAATCCTAAACTTCACAAAACACATTTTTAAATCCATAAGTTGGTTCCTAAGGTCAGTAGGTTCACAATAAACCATTTTGCAAAGATTTCATCCCTAAAAAATTTTTGGAATAATTTTTATAACCTAAACAATCATACACAAGTTTCTGCAAAAACAAACATTTTAACAGAAGCTTTTTGCTAAACAAATTGCATGGTTGGATAGGGTTTGTTCCACTGATTCCATTGATATAAAGTTTGCAAAATTTGGACGTGTAGAACTA
The DNA here is from genome assembly GCA_030063025.1 of Avena longiglumis. Lineage (NCBI taxonomy): Eukaryota > Viridiplantae > Streptophyta > Magnoliopsida > Poales > Poaceae > Avena > Avena longiglumis. The sequence continues at coordinate 435,309,280 of CP125975.1, read as the reverse complement.
AAGTTATGGATTTTTCAAATTTGCAAACAAATCAGATTCCAAAATCTGTTTTAAATCAAAAGCTGGCCACGCGGCGCAATACTACTGGTCGGTACCGGTTCGCACGGATCGGCCTCTATGAGGCGTTGGATCTAAACAGATCGCGCGGCTCAGAAGTGCTCGTACCCTTTCGCTTAGGTTCTAATATTAGCCATAGGATCAAGATCTAACGGTGTAAATCTGATTGACCAAACTCGAGCGGCGGTGGCGCGGTCGGACGATGTGCTAGCGGCGGTTACAGGAAGCAAGGATGACAGAGGAGGGTCTCACCGTGATCGCAGTGACGTGGGGATGCTCAACCTGCTCGTGGTTGATGAAGGGGAACACAAGGTTGCGGTTAATCGCTCGTCGGAGTTGAGTCTGACGACGGCCACGCTCTGTCGTCGTCGAGGACGGCGCTACGGGTCACGAGGAAACAAACGGGAAGCATGGTCAGACGCGAAAAGACACGGCGATGATGCGTGCGTGATTGAGAGGGCTCGGGGTGGTTGGTTCTTACAAGGAAAGCTCGTCAGAGGCGAGACAGACGGCGGCGGCGAATCGAGCTGGTCCTTGCTGACACTCTGGGGCGAGCGCGGGCGAACTAAAGTCACAGGGAGGTGCGCCTAGGTATGGGGAGTGTGTGAGCTTGGTCGAGGAGGCAAGGCGGTGGCTGGGCTCGCCGGAATTGGCTGGGAATGGTGGTCGGAGCAGTGGTCGTGCAGACCAAATCAGGGGCAGCCTGGTGGCTCACGTGCAACAGTGTTTGAGAGGAAAGGAGGAGGAGACCGAGGCGATTAATACTGCAGGGTCACAGCGAGGATTAAACGCGGCATTGAAGCGAATTCATTCGCGGCATCAACGGCAGGAAACGGCCAGCGAGTTCAACGCGAGGAAGGCGAGCCGTGGCGTGGGGCCTGTTGTCTGCGAGAGAGAGAGGAAGAGGAGTGGGGCCGTGTGTTCGGACTCCAGGTCAGTTTTGATTGGAAAAGCGTTTACCGAAAGGGGAGGAAAGCGGGTTCTTGTTGGGCTTCCTGGTCCAGGTGGGTTGGGTCAGGTCTGGTTCTATTTTTTTCTTTCTAATTTCTTTATCTTTATCTATTTTGATTTTCTGTTTTGAAAATCAAACAACAAATCAAACATTCAAATCAATTCAAAACTCCTCCAAACTTTGTCTTGAGTTTTGGTTCTGTTTAACAACAATATTCCAAGTCCCAAAATAATATAATATTTTTTTTATTCTTTTCAGGATCTATTTAATAATTAAATAAAATAGTCCTTAGTTATAAATTCAAAATAGGATTTGACTATTAAAACTCCATTTGAAAACTAAATAATATCAAAACCAATTCAGTAGGTTTTATTTGAAATATAAAACACTTGGAAAACTTATTTAAAATAAAAATAACAAGTTTTAGTGTTTAATTAAAATGGGGAAAGCCTTTACTTTAATAAAATTGGTTTATTAATAAACTCTCATTATTTTATTTAAATAGACTTTTATTCCATTTATCAAATAGAAAAACTTTATTTCAAAAGCTTGGCCAAGGTTTAATTTGGCTCTAGAAAATAATCCTTATTTATATTTCTACCTTTTCATTTGAAAACCAAATCTTTTTATTAAAGGATCCAAAAAATAGTAATTCCAAATATTTTTAACTTTAATGTTTATTTATCTTTTTAAATCCGTTTAGGATTTTATTTGATCAAATAGGTTTTGAAAGTTCCCAATTGGAATCAAAAGTTTCTTCTCACCCTGAAAATCAACAAAGTTTTATTTTATTCATTTATTTTTCACATTACAAGATTTGGAAAATCTTGGGATGTGACAATTTATTCTTACCATGAGTATCATGGTAATCCTTAAAGCCAACTCTTTAGTTTTATTGAGTAGGAAGGAAACCAAATCAAGACCCTTCATCCTATATCTTTCTTTCCATACCAATTCTTATCATATCTACTGAACCATGTTCCAGTATCTGTTGATCATTAATGTTGAGTGATCAATCCTTGACCTATAGATTCTTGATCTATCAATTCTAGTCTTATCATAACATTCATTTCAATTCCTTTAAATAAAGAAGTAACAAGAGGTAAGTAGTTCTGTTAATTTTAGATATCACCTTTAGGATGAGAGTTTTTGAAGAGAATCAAATCAATATGGTGATTGGTGGAGTTAACTTACTCCTGAATGGAATAGAAGAGTTATCTTAAATAAAGATATATGTGGTAAAAAAGAGGATTATATGGATGAATTTTGAAGATATTGTTACCAACAAGTAATATTGTTGGATCAAGTAGGCATAGAAATTGAATAATATATCTTAGTCAAATGGAAATTCTAAGAAGATAATTATAATACAAATGTAATATTGTATTGATGAAAGCCTTGATTAGCCAACTAGAAACCTAAGCCATAAATGATCAAAGGATTATAATGATCATTCTTAAGTCACTAAGAGTGATTGATTATATGATGCATAAGTGACATTGGTGCATATAACCTGATTAAAACCTAGTATAGATATATTATCTTAAGATTAGCCATGACAAGTTATAGCGGAAGTGTGAGTTACTAGAGGTAACTAAAGTTAATATAGTATGACCAAGCTCATACTAGAGAAACATTTGAGGTAATGGAGTAGTATTATTCCTCTTAGAGATTAGTAAACACTTTAGGTGAATTAGGTATTGATATAAACATCTACTGCAGGAATAATAGTGATGAGTGATAAAGGAAATTATGTGTGGAGTCAAAAAGACACCACTTGATGGTTTGGAAGTCATCATTAGTAGTTAGAGATAAAGCAATGTATCTATGCGAGGTATATGAAAAGCTTTGGTAACAAGCTTCTACGATTTATAGGTGAGATTACTAAGTAATTTATAAAGGAAGAGAGTAAGCACACAAATAGATTTGGATTCATTAGAAGCATTCTAGAGATGAGAGTTATCTCTATGAGGAGATCTGATACGTCGGAAACATATCTATAATTTTTTATGCTCCATTCTTGTTTAGTATCTACTTTGCTTTGCTTTGTCTACACTTTGAGGTCTTTTTATATCTTTTCTGGAACTAACCTATTAACAAGTTGCCACAGTGCCAGTTGCTTGTTTTCTTCTGTTTTTGGTTCCAGAAAGGCAAAAAATCAATATTCTTGGAATTGGACGGGACAAAAGCCAAAGTCAATATTTTACCGTGGGCGACACGAAGTCCAGAGGGGAGACGAAGAGGCGAAATAGGGCCTCCACACACCTAGGCGCGGGTGGGCCCACCCCGCGCCTAGGTAGGGTGTGGGACCCCTGGCCGCCTCCCAGCCTCGCCTCTTCGCCTATAAGAAGCCCCCGATGCAGAAACCCTAATCACCCGATCAAAAAATCCACAAAACCTTCTATAGCCGCCGCCACCATCGTCCCTAGATCGGGGGAGTCTGAAGTCCTTCCCGGAACCCTACCAGAGGTGAGATCATCCCGGAGGCCTTCTCCTCCGGTATGATGCGTGAGTAGTTCCACCTTGGACTATGGGTCCATATAGTAGCTAGATGGTTGTATATCCTCCTTGTTCTTTCATGTATAGATCTTGTGAGCTCCATTCATGATCAAGATCTAATCTATTTGTAATCATGCATGTTGTGTTTGCGGGGATCTGATGGATATTGAGATTGTAGGGTTCACAGCATAGAAAACAAAAAATTACCTATGATGGGAACTATGTATCAAGATCTATCTACTAGATACAAACAACGGGCGGATGTATATCCGTAGAGAACATACCCTTGAAGACCGACAAAGCTTAACGAGTTGAACTCGTGGTTGATGTAGACGATCTCTTGCCGATCTCAAGATCGAGAGGAAGTCCTAGCGCCGCAAAGCGGCAGCGCATCCATGCTCGCACACACGTACAAGACACCGAGCAACCTCCGCCTCCTCGCTCCAGCGATGCAGTGGAAGCACAACCCTTTCTTGCCGAATAGCCACCGGGAACATGTATCTCGCTAGTCCGAGACCATGGGGGATAAATTCTAGAGGGGGAGAGAGATCCTTCACGAGGAGGTGTGAGTGATAAGTGAGGAGGGGGTGCCTTTTATAGGAGAGGGGGGACCCCAAGGGGTGGCTGGCGCATGGGGGCTGCCCCCTTTCCCTCCCCTCTTCATGTGGGTGGACACTCCACTCACAAAATTCCTTTAAATTCCCTCCACTCAAAATCCCACTCAAACTTGCAATTAAATTTACACCAAATTTAATGCAAACTCTAATTAAATAAAACTCTTTTTATTTATTCAGAATTTTGCCAATTACTTTAATGACAAACATTCACATATAACCCCTTGTTAGAATTCTATTTCACATGCAAAAACACTTTCTGCAATTTCACCCGAAAACCTGTTTCGGTATCTAGTGAAATAAATTCCTGCGCTTGTTATTCTTTCCGACATGAAACATTTGCTCCAATTGGATGTCAGTGTCCCTTAAGTGTGTCACCCTACGGTTCGCGAATAATGCGGACATGATCGAGACCTTCTCCGATCAATAATCAGTAGCGGGACCTGGAGATCCATACTGACTCCAACACATTCAACGAAGACTTTCCTGTGATCGTCGGAACCTTTTACGCTTGTATCTTAATCCCTTTGTTTCACGATATATTTCATGTCCGAGATTCGATCATCGGTATCTCCATACCTAGTTTTATCTCGTTACTGACATGCACTCTTTTCTCGTTCCCTTGATATAACATTCTAGTGATCAAATCACTTGCTTGCAAGCTAACCAATGTGATATCACCGAGAGGGCCCAGAGTATATCTATCCGTCATCGGGATGAACAAATTCCACTCTTGATCCATGAGTCTCAACATAACAATTTAGTAGCTTTGAAGCCATCTTTATAATCACCCAGTTACGGTGTGACGTTTGATGTCAACAAGAAACTCTTCCGGTGTTAGTGATTGGCATGATCTCATGGTCTAAGGATTAGGATCACTTCGTAAGTTGTTTATTGAAATATAAACTCAATGACTTTGATCCTAATGCTATACTTTGTATGAATGTTCATCACATCATTACACTAATGTTGTGATCTCGTTATTAACAACATCCAATGTCTATGATCAGGAAACTGTGATCATCTTGTTAATCAACGAACTAGTTTATGAGAGAGGCATAACTAGGAACTTGCTGTTTGTTTATTAAACACATATGTATTAATGTTTCCATATTAATACAATTATAGCATGCAAAATAAACATCTATCATATACTTGGAATACACATAATAAACACTTTATTATTGCCTCTCAGGGCATATTCCCTTCAGTCTCCCACTTGCACTAGAGACAATAATCTAGTTACATAGTGATGTATCTAACACCCATGGAGTTCTGGTGTAGATCATGTTTTGATCTAGGGAGAGTTTTAGTCAATGGATCTGCTACATTGAGATCCGTATGTACTTTACAAATCTTTATATCTCCATCCTTGACATGCTCGCGAATGGAGTGAAACCGACGCTTAATATGCTTGGAATGCTTGTGAAACCTTGGCTCTTTGGCATTGACAATGGCACCATTGTTGTCACAATAGATCACCATTGGGTCCAACGTGTTTGCAACCACACCTAGTTCGGATATGAACTCCTTCATCCAAACTGCTTCCTGAGCTGCCTCCGAAGCAGCAACATATTCGGCCTCAGTTGTTGATCCCGCCACCACAGGTTGTTTGGAACTCCTCCAACTAATCGCTTCACCATTCATGAGAAATACGTATCCGGATTGAGACTTAGAGTCATCCGGATCGGTGTCAAAGCTATCGTCGACATAACACTTAGCGACGAGCTCTTCTTTACCTCCGTATACAAGAAACATATCCTTAGTTCTTCGCAAGTACTTAAGGATATTCTTGACCGCTTTCCAGTGTTCCGAACCTGGATCCGGTTGGTACCTACTAGTCAAACTAATAGCATGTGCCACATCCGGTCTTGTACATAGCATGGCGTATATTATAGAGCCTATTGCTGAAGCATACGGGACTTTGTCCATTTTATCTCTTTCTTCCGCCGTAGTCGGACTTTGAGTCTTACTCAATGTTGTGCCTTGTGTCATAGGTAAGAACCCCTTCTTACTTTCGTCCATTTTAAACTTCTTTAAAATCTTATCAAGGTATGTACTTTGTGATAGCCCTATTAGGCGCCTAGATCTATCTCTATAGATCTTTATGCCTAATATGTATGACGCTTCACCTAGGTCCTTCATTGAAAATTTGTTGTTTAGATAACTTTTAACACTGTTTAAAAGATCTATATCATTTCCGATCAATAATATGTCATCCACATATAGTATCATAAATGCCACATTGCTCCCACTCACTTTCTTGTAAATACAAGCTTCTCCATAAGTTTGGACAAATCCAAACTCTTTCATCACCTCATCAAAGCGGAGATTCCAACTTCGTGATGCTTGCTTCAATCCATAGATGGATCGCTGAATCTTGCACACCTTGTTAGCATCCTTAGGATCGACAAAACCTTTTGGTTGTATCATATACAACTCTTCTTCAATATTACCATTGAGAAATGCGGTTTTGACATCCATTTGCCATATCTCATAATCAAAATATGCAGCAATTGCTAACATAATCCTAACTGATTTTAGCATCGCTACAGGAGAGAATGTCTCATCGTAGTCAACTCCTTGAATTTGTCGAAACCCCTTTGCGACAAGTGGAGCTTTATAGATGGTTACATTACCATCATCATCAGTTTTCCTTTTGAAAATACATTTGTTCTCCACGGCCTTTCGGTCATGAGGTAAGTCCACCAAGTTCCAAACTTGATTTTCTTACATGGATTCCATCTCGGATTTCATGGCTTCTAACCATTTGTTGGAATCCGGGCTCATCGTCGCTTTTTCATACGTCGCAGGGTCATCATTTTCATCAACCATGAAATTCATGACAGGATTTCCATACAGCTCAGGAGATGCACGCGTCTTGCTAGACCTGCGAGGTTCGGTAGTAATCTCTTTCGGAGTTTCATGATCATTATCATTAGTTCCTTCTTCAACTAGTGAAGCCAACTCCGGAACAACTTCCGGTGCTACGCTACTCATCATACTTTGAAGAGAAGGTTCAATAACCTCTTCGATTTCTACCTTCCGACTACTCACACCTTTCATGAGAAACTCTTTCTCTAGAAAGGATCCATTCTTGGCAACAAAAACCTTACCCTCGGATCTATGATAGAAGGAATACCCAATTGTTTCCTTAGGGTATCCTATGAAGACGCATTTTTCCACTTTGGGTTCGAGTTTATCCGGTTGAAGTTTCTTCACATAAACATCGCATCCCCAACCTTTAAGAAAATACAGCTTAGGTTTGTTTCCAAACCATAATTCATACGGTGTCTTCTCAACAGATTTAGATGGTGCCCGATTTAAAGTGAATGCAGCAGTTTCTAGTGCATAACCCCAAAATGACAACGGCAAGTCTGTCAAAGACATCATAGATCGAACCATATCTAATAAAGTACGATTACGATGTTCCGACACACCATTTCGCTGTGGTGTTCCGACAGGTGTGAGTTGTGAAACAATTCCACACTCTTTCATGTGAGTGCTAAACTCGTAACTTAGATACTCACCTCCACGGTCGGACCGTAGAAATTTGATCTTTCTATTACGATGATTTTCCACTTCATTCTGAAATTCCTTGAACTTTTCAAATGTGTCAGACTTGTGTTTCATAAAGTAGATATAATCGTATCTACTCAAATCATCCGTGAAAGTAACAAAATAACGATATCCACCTCGCGTCGACACACTCATTGGACCACATACATCATAATGTATTATTTCCAATAAATCTATTGCCCGTTCCATTGAACCAGAAAACGGCATTTTAGTCATCTTGCCCATAAGGCATGGCTCACATATATCAAATGATTCAAAATCAAGTGATTCCAAAAGTCCATCCGAATGGAGCTTTTTCATGCATTTAACGCCAATATGACCTAAACGGCAGTGCCACATATATGCAGATATATCATCATTTAGTTTAATTCTTTTAGCATCAACATTATGAATATGTGTAACATTATTATCGAGATCCAAAAGAAATAAACCATTCATAATCGGTGCATGGCCATCAAAGCTTTCATTCATATAAATAGAACAACCATTGTTCTCGGATTTAAATGAATAACCACTTCGCATCAAACATGATCCAGATACAATGTTCATGCTCAGTGCTGGCACCAGATAACAATTCTTCAAGTTTATTACTAATCCAGATGGCAAATGGAGAGGCAGCGTTCCGACGGCAATCACATCAAGGTTTGATCCATTGCCGACACGCATCTTGACCTCACCCCTTGCTAGCGGTCGCTTGTTCCGCAGCCCCTGATTCGAGTTACAAATATTAGTAACTAAACCGGTATCAAATAGCCAAGTGCTACCGCGAGCACTAGTCAAGTACACATCAATAACATGTATATCATATATACCTTTGTTTGCCTTGCCGGCCTTCTTGTCTGCCAAATACTTGGGGCAATTGCGCTTCTAGTGGCCAGTCCCCTTACAATGGTAGCACTCGGTATTAGACTTATGTCCAACTCGGGGTTTCTTTTCAGGCATGGCAACCGGCTTGACACCCTCACTTCCCTTGCGTTTCCCTTCTTTTCTTTCTTGAAACCAGTGTTCTTATTGATCATCAACACTTGATGTTCCTTTTAGATCTCCACTTCTGCAGTTTTAAGCATTGACAGAAGCTCGGGAAGAGACTTCTTTATGCCTTGCATATTATAGTTCATCATGAAGCTCTTATATCTAGGTGGCAGAGACTACAAAACACGATGGATGCCTAAGTCAATGGGAATCGATATTCCCAAGGACACAAGCTTATCGGCGTAACCCGACATCTTGAGTACATGCTCACTAACGGAGATGTGCTCTTCCATCATGCAGCTAAAGAACTTTTCTGAAGCATTGTAGCTCTCTACAGCAGCATGTGTGTTGAAAATCATTTTCAACTCACCCATTGTATCAAATGCATTACCGTTTTCGAAAATCTTTCAAAGTTCTGGCTCTAGCCCATACAATATGCCGCAATGAACTAAGTTGTGGTCCTCCAGACGAGTCTGATAGACATTCTTCTCCTGACGAGTCTGATAGACATTCTTCTCCTCGTCAGGGGCATCCTCAAAAGGTGGGGGGCCTAGCGGCGCTTCTAGCACATATTTCTTTTGTGTAGCAGAGAGGAGAATCCTCAAATTCATGGCCCATTCGGTAAAGTTGCTACCGTTCATTGAAAGTTTCTCTTTCTCCATGAAAACATTGAAATTAAAAGCAGGTGGTGCCATCTACAACAGAATTTGTAAAGTTTAGACTAAGCTTATGATAGATTGAGTTCAACTAATCCACATTACGAATGAACTCCCACTCAAAAACGACATCCCTCATGCCTTTTTGGTGATTACATGAACCGAATCCACTACACCAAGTCCGATCATCACGTGAGTCGGTGTAACTTCAAAGGCGAGCATCAAATGGGCATCATATCTACTATATGACTCATGCTTAACCTTTTGGTCCGTGTTCCGAGGCCATATCTGTACATGCTAGGCACACCAAGATAGAACCTTAGTATTCGCGTGTGTAACTGTCTTACACCCGATATATGGTCGTGGATCCAAGAACACCTGATCATCACGTGATGTCTTGGAGCGACGAAAACATAATCAGTGCATACTAAAGGAAGAACACATTCTTATCTTGATATTTAAATGAGGGATCATCTTATTATGCTAATAAAGCGCTAAACAAGCAATATAAGATGCTATCAAACATCACATGTTTATTAGTAAAATGATATGGTTCCCGCATATGATCTCTATCATGTGCACCGTGGTATGATCACTATCATACCTTTATGTGTAAGTCCAAGGTCTATGGAATTTACACACTATGTGTGTTGTAAGAGTATCATCTCATACTTCTACTTACAACATCACTATATCATAACACTAGCCCAGCAACAATCTAAACTAGACGCCTCAAATTTATCCATTGCAAGTTTTACGTGGCTTAGGGCTTTCAAAGATAGAACCGTTCTTACCTACGAACATGAACCACAACGAGGATAACCAAATTCTTGACAACTCGTTGCAAAATAGATATTAACTATATTAGGAGAGACAGACACCCGCTAGACACTTATGCAAACTAGTTGCATGTCAAGCGTGGAACAGGTCTCATATGCGAGGACATGTAAAGTTTGTCCGGGCCGCTTCATCCCACTATGCCACCAATATCCAAAATTACAACTAAGGAGCAACAACATGATCATCATCGCTGTAACATCCCTAAATTCAAGTTTCAAAGCTCATTCATATCATCCTTGCATCCATCATCATTTAGGGTTTTCTCAAAACATTTCAGAAAACAGGAACATATGGGTTCATGATTTTATGTGGACAGACTTATTGTAAATGGCCAACACCACTTGAAATTTTGATTGTTGTGAACCAGGAAGGTTGCCTTCTATGGGCATAGGATTTAAGTGCAGATTTAAAACCAAGTTTTACAAATGGAAATGGGTTCCGAAAACCATCTTTCAAATTTCAAACCAAGTGCCTAGCCTCTGATCTTTTGATCTCTAAGCTTGACCAATCCTTTGCAAAGCTACCCCATGGTTATATGACCATTTTTTTGAGACTACTGCTCACTACAAAATCCCAGGAAAATTTTGAATTCAAATTGAACTTGTTTTCATTTGAAAATCTGTCCAGAAAATCAAAATAGAAAAGGAAAAAGAAATAAACAAAGGAAAAGGCCACGCGCCAGGTTTTAGGCCCAGCATCGAATCGAGCCCAACTAGCCCACTCGGGGGTTTCCTTTTCTTTTCTCACGCGCGAGCACACGCAGGCTGTCGCTGACAGACGGACCCCACCCTCACTTCGCACACATCACTGACGAGCGGGTCCTGCCCACGCTGTCATCGTCTTCCCCAAACTGCGCCCGCGACCACGTCGCAATGCGATCCTGACGATAATGGCGCGGAATAAATGGGCATTAATCCACGAGTGTTTCCTGTCGAGGCACCGGCTATAAGATCCCCACCTCCTAGCGACCATTTTCCCCCAGTCGATTCTACCTTCACGCCACCAGGCTGCCCACGACTCACACCGCATGAGCGAGCTTGCTCCGGCGAATGATTCCGGTGAGACCCGTGTGCCCCTTCCTCTCTGATTCGTTTGAACCACTTCGCAATCTTCTTGCGCACCTCCTGACCCCACCCGTTCGTCCTGTACTGCCCCAGGTCGCCGTTTCCGCTCGACGCCGCAAGCATCTGACGACCCCCTCAACTCCGGCGACCAAATTTCGTAAGTTCCGTGCGCCCCTTCACTTCTGACTCACACTAGATTGTTCGCCACGGTCTTGCGCATATCCTAAACCCCCTGGCTTATGTTAGGGCGACGCGGAACCTCGGCAACGACGCCGACAACAACCACCCGACGCCGTGCACGACTCGGCGAGCTCTTCCCACATCCAGCCCTCCATAAACCAGTACCACGTCGAGCTTCAGCACGCCTTGGCGGATCTGGTAAGCACCTTCCTGGTTCCTGGAGCGATGTAGAATGCCGGCGCCGCCGTAGTCAGATGCGCCGCCGCCAGTTAACGCCGCTAGAGCCACCTGAGTATGGTTAGGATGATTAGGAACGTTGGATCTAGATCCTGCGGCGTAGATTAGAAAGAGGATGAAGAGGTACGCGCGCATCTGAGCCGCCATATCCCACTTAGATCGTGCGGTCCGCAGGACCCGATCCAACCGAAGCGGTACGCACCAATAGGGACGCGACGCGTGGCAAGTATTAGAAATAAAAACAGATTTAAAACCAGAATTTGATCCAAATTTCAAATGCTTATAACTTTTGATTGCCACGTTGGAATTTTGCAAAATTTATACCGTTGGATTCAGTGAAACAAGACCTTTCTGAATATCCAATGTGTTTAACAAATAGTAACATTTAAAATGACTTTATTTGTAGAAACATGTTTAAGGCTATTTTAAGTATGAATTTGTTTTGGTAAAATTGTATAAGTGCCAAATAAGTTTAGTTGGCAAACTTGTGACTTGTTAGTTTTTGTAAACATGTGCATGCTTGGTAGAGTTTTCAAAATCACCATTTAGTAAATTCTTGCATGCATGCATTCATATTATTTTTGATTGTATATAATGTGTGTAATTGTGTGCTATAATTCTTGTGTAGATTTTACTAGTGATTGTGATTGTGAAGAGTTCTACTCTCCCCACTACCAAGGCAAGTGATATTTTCATGAATATTTCTATCCTATGTTTTGTACTAGCATTAGAAATTTTGCTAAGTCTTGCATGCTACTTTTGTCAAATGATATGTTGGGAAATCCTATGTAGTTTAGAATAGTAGAATTGCTAAGGAATTTTCCCTATGTTAAGTTGCCATGCCTTGCTTAGCCTAGCTATTATTAAACAAGGGTGGGTATAACCATTCATGCTATGTTAGCTATATTTCTAAGTCATGAGACCTAAGTTTTTCCTAATAAAACAACTAAGTCAAATGAACTCCTGGGTGGAATGGAAGGTTTGGGTTATGTTGAGTGGTTACACAAGGCCATGGACTTGGGTTGTGTATCTCACTTGTGGTATGCCACCCAGGCACAAAGGGATTTGGAGGCCAAGTGTTGAGAAAGCTTACAGTGCAACCACTTGGCAATATGGGCTCTGCCTTGATCATATAGGTAGCTAGAACTTAGTCATTTGGACAATTGGTGGTAGTTGGGATGATAGGTTGGAACGCGTCCATTTGACTAAGGAAAGGCTTCTGAAAGGTCCTGTCTTGGGAAACCAAGTCTGGTGGGGAAAGTGCACAACCTCTGCAGATGGAAAACCTAAGTACTTATCCTAGTCCAAGGCAATGGACAACTTGAGCATCAAGACATGGAAGCTACAAGAATCTCATCACTCCAACTTCTAAAGTAAAATTTGTGGGTGAACAAGGGTGAAGGACCCCAATGTCTATTGGTGGTTTCTTGGGAAGTTTTTGATAAAGAAAATCTTAGTGATTTCAACTAATAGGTAAAACCTATTTTCAAGCAAAGCAAGCCAAGCTACACTTAGCCAAAATGCATATAGTAATATAGTCCACTTAAAATATACTAAGGTATCACTTGCCAATACTATTCCAAAGTATTGACCCTCTGTGGCTGTAACTTGTGATGTTGCAGTTACTCGATGATGAGTAGGAGTCATGAGTCTACACTCAACATGCTTGCTGTGGCACATGAAGATGAAGACTTATGTTTATTTACTTGTTCCTTAAACTCTTGTATTAGGCCTATGGCCTGAGTTGTAAAGACTACGTTTTATCTACGGAATGGATGTAATAAGCGACCTTTGTATCTGTGTACTTCATCTTAAACTATGGATGCTAGCATTGATCCGAGGACTAGCATTGCAATCATCACAGGATCCTTTCCTTTACAAAGGAGGGTCTAACGGATGGTATCGAGCACTTTATGTTGCCTGTAGGATTATGACCCTAGGATTGGAAAACCACTAAAGAAAAGTTTTCAACTACTTCTACACTTGTCTATTCTTCTCGTAAAACTTTTCTAATCTTTTCATTCCCAACTCCATTTGTAGATGAATTCCATCAACGAAGCCGTGAAGAAAGGACCACTCATGACCATGACCTTGGAGTGTGAAACTGAGTTTCCCAATATTCTCAAAGACCTCATGGTGGCAATGGAAGCACATGGTGCAGCTGTGTACAAGGGCTTTCCAGTGATGGATGAAGGAGTGGAGTATTGGTGGGTGCAACTTCACTTGTACAAAAACAAGGAAGACAACCACAAAGAAAGGGGATTCTGCATGTACACCAACACTGTAATGCACACCACATTCTTTGAGTCAGCCAGAGATGCAGCTTGGAGGACTATCAAAGAACTAAGTGCTAGAGTCAAGTGCAGGATGCTCAACCTCCAAAAAGACTTTGAAAAAGAGAAGGAACTTACCCAAGAATTGGAAGCCACCAACCAAGAGTTAAGGGGAGACATAATAGACTTGGTGATGGAATCATGTGAACAAGATAGGTGGATTGCCTCTAGGAACATTGTGATAGCCACCAGATCCAGTGAGATAGGATTGTGAGCACACACTTCGTTAGTTGGACACCATCTATCACCTTATTTTCCAAAAATGATACCTTAAATAAGTATGGACCTTGATTGATGTAATGGACTCATGTCTGCATGACTTGTGTGATGTTTGTGTTCCATGGATATGTATGAATTATTTGTCTTGTTTTATCTTAAATGGTGTTGTTCTAACTTTTTCAATCTTATAAAATAGATGCCTATTACCATCAGCACTGTTGAGGAGCTCCAAGTTACCCGTTTTGACCCCCGTATCGTTGAGCTTACCACTTTGCTCGATCTCCCTCTTCCCACCATCACGGTGTACCCACTCACCAAGTTCGAGAGGAGGACCTCTGGGGCTTCAAGGTGAACCAGCCCGGACGCCAGACAGAGCCGACTACAGAGGCCATCGTCTTCAAGCTGATGCACGACGACGGGGAAAGAGGCATGGAGGTAGTCATGCAGGACCTGATAGGACGTCTGTTAGGCCGTCACTCCCGACAGGTTAGGGGCACTCATTTCCACGTCTTCGGAAGACGTGATGTTGATGGAGAGTCCATCGACTTTGAGGACGACTCGAGAGACGCGGCAGAGCCGATACGTCTCTATCTCTAGGACTTAGAGTCTCTCCTCAGGCACGTGGACACGGACAGGACGAACGTCATGCTCAACAATGACGAGCTCCAGGTGCAGCTTCGCGAGAAGGACAAGCTTTTTGCACAGCAAGATGAGATGATCAAGGAAATGGAGACGAAGTTCGAGGCCCAGGACCGCAAGTTCAAGAGTCAGGATAAACGCGTCCAGGATAGGAACAAGAAGATCCGGGACATGACCGAGGAACTGAAGTCCAAGGATTTCGAGTTAGAGCAGCAGCAGATGGTTATTGAGAGGCTTCGCTCCCATAAGAGGGCTCTCAAGGCCAAGGTCGATTCCTTGACCACTACGATTGAGCAGAACAAGACCGCGATGGAGAACGCAGGTCTTACCTTCGTCGAGGAGGAGATTGATGCTGAGGAGTAGATTGACTACTCGTTTATCTTTCTTTATCATACTTGTTATTTGTGAACTTGTTATTTGGACCATCCGACATGTGGATGGCTTGCCACTTGTGTGTTTTATTTCGAGAACTTTGTTATTCTGTTGATTGAGCTTTTATCCTTAAAGTTGCATGTTATGTGTTTGCTTGTGATGTATTGTGCATAAAACATCTATGAGTATCTCATTCTTATCTATTTGAACAAATCACAGATGTCTCCCCTCGCGCAAACCCCAACCCCAATAACATCACCCCGGAAATGCAACAAATGATGAATGCGCAAACACAGCTTATGCAGATGATGACAACGTTCATACAAAACCAGAATAACAACAACAACAACCCCAATAACAACAACAACAACCCCAACAACAACAACAACAACAACAACAACAACCCTCCGGGTTTTGATATGCTCACCAGATTTCTGCGTTTGAGGCCAGCAAAGTTTTCGGGGACGACTGATCCCATGGTGGCCAATGACTGGCTACGTTCTGTGAACAAGGACTTAGTGACCGTAGGCTGCACGGATGCTGAAAAAGTCAGGTTCGCAGCACATCTGTTGGAAGGACCAGCCGCCACATGGTGGGGCAACTTCCAAATCACCACTCCTATAGATGAGGTGACTTGGGCTATCTTTGAGGATGGTTTTCGCATTGCTCATATCTCATCAGGAATGATGAGCCTGAAAAAGAAAGAGTTTCACAACTTGAAGAAGCGCCACCGCAGCGTGGCTGAATACATAGAAGAGTTCAACAATCTGGCGCGCTATGCACCGGATGAGGTTGACACAGATACCAAAAGAAAGGAAAAGTTTCTGGAAGGCTTGAATGATGAGTTGAACCTACAGTTGTCTGTGGCATACGTTCCAACTTACCAGTCTTTGTGTGACAAGGCTGCTATTTTGGAGAGTAAAATGAAACAAGTCGAGAGTAGGAAGAGGAAACACTCCGACAAGCACAGCTCGGGATCGTCGCACAAACGATCTCACTATGATGACAGTGGCAGCTCAGGATCCCATAAGCATGGGAAATTCAACAAGCACCACAACCACAACCGTCATGACAACAAGCACCATCGCAGTCATGATAATGATAAGTACAAAAACCACAAGAGTGGACATAAGAACCACCACAGTGGGAATGGTAGTGGAAGTGGAAGTCAGCATGTTAAAAAGGACATCAGTCAGGTTGAGTGCTTCAAATGCAAGAAACTGGGGCATTATGCTAATGAGTGCCCTGAGAAGAAAGTTGAAGGACCTAACAAGCCCAATCCTTTTCAGAAAGGACAGGTTAACCACATCAATGTGGAGGAGGTCTATGAGGAGCTGATCTTGTTCTTTGGTAAGTTCAGACTCAATTCAATTTCAGCATTTGTACTCTTTGATACCGGTGCATCTCATTCATTCATATCAAAAGCATTTGTCGAAAGAAATGAACTACCGGTAGAAACCATTGGGTATCCTATAAGAGTAAGTTCTCCGGGTGGGGAAAAGATAGTAAACTCAGGATGTCATGACCTAGTCATAGAGTTTGGAAAACATAAGTTTCCAGTGAACCTAATAATCCTGAATTCCCAAGGATTGGATGTGATTTTGGGAATGGATTGGATGGCTAAGTATGAAGGTGTACTATATTGTGCTAATCGTACTGTTGCACTCACAACCCCAGAAGGAAAAAGAATAAAATTTAGGTCAAACTTTGAATCCAAAGAAAGTAAGCTAAATTCTCTTAAGGGGGTTAGCATGGACAGCGTACCAGTTGTATGTGAGTATCCGGATGTGTTCCCAGAAGAGTTGCCAGGGATGCCTCCGGATAGAGATGTGGAGTTTATAATAGACTTGGTACCAGGTTCTGGACCAAGAGCAAAGAGACCTTATAAAATGTCAGTGGACGAACTAAAGGAACTCAAGAAGAAATTAGGGGAACAGTTGCAGAAAGGATTTATTCAACCAAGTTCTTCATCTTGGGGAGCTCCAGTTTTATTCGTAGAGAAGAAGGATAGAACACAAAGATTATGCATTGACTACCGTTCTCTCAACGAGGTAACCATCAAGAACAAATATCCTTTGCCAAGAATCAACGACTTGTTTGATCATCTAGAAGGAGCATGTGTGTTCTCGAAGATTGATCTCCAGTCAGGTTATCTTCAACTCAAGATAAGAGAGCAAGACATACCGAAGACCGCATTCACCACAAGATATGGATTGTATGAGTACACTGTGATGCCCTTTGGTTTAACCAACGCTCCAACATACTTCATGAATATGATGAACAAGGTGTTCATGGAATTCCTTGACAAGTTTGTGGTCGTTTTCATCGATGACATCTTAGTCTACTCCAAGAGCAAGGAAGAACATGAAAGACACTTACGCTTGATACTTGAAAAGTTAAGAGAGCATAAACTTTATGCCAAATTTAGCAAGTGTGAATTTTGGTTAGAGGAAGTTGGTTTTCTTGGTCATGTTATGACAAAGGATGGTGTGGCAGTTGATCCCGCTAAAGTTTCGGCTGTGACAGAATGGGAATCTCCCAAGAACGTAAAAGAAGTTCGCGATTTCCTTGGTTTAGCAGGTTACTCTGAAGGTTCATTGAGAATTTCTCAAAGGTTGCTAAGCCAATGACTGAATTGTTAAAGAAGGACAAGAAATTTGCTTGGTCGAAGGTTGTGAAGTCGACTTCAAGAATTGAAGAAGAGACTTGTAACACCAGTTCTATATACGCGGTTGGAAAAGGATTTCCAAGTATATTGTGATGCGTCTCATCAAGGTTTGGGTGCCGTACTTATGCAAGACGGTAAAGTTGTGGCCTATGCCTCGAGACAACTCAAAACTCATGAAGTAAACTATCCTACTCATGATTTGGAGTTAGCCTCTGTCGTCCATGCACTCAAAACATGGAGACATTAACTTTTGGGAAAGCGTTGTGAAGTGTTCACCGATCATAAGAGTTTGAAATCAACATGAGACAAAGGAGATGGCTAGAACTTATCAAGGATTACGACTTAAGTTTGCAGTACCACCCCGGTAAAGCAAATGTAGTAGCAGATGCTCTAAGTCGTAAAACGTTTGTAAATGGCCTTATCAAAGGTGGTGCGGATGACTTGTGTAAGCAATTCAAAGAACTCAGATTGGAGATTGTGCCTGAAGGACATCTCATGTCCTTAGATGTTCAACCCACTTTATTGGACAAGATCCGAGAAGCTCAGAAGACTGATAAGGAAATCGAAAAGATTAAGGAAAATATTAGTCTAGGGAAATCTAAGAGTTTCCATATAGACGAACAAGGTACTTTATGGCACGGGAAACGTATCTGCGTTCCACAAGACCCGGAATTGCGGAAACTGATTTTACAGGAAGCCCACAACTCTCCGTATTCTATTCACCCAGGAAACACCAAGATGTACATGGATATGAAAGAAAGATTTTGGTGGAACAATCTAAAAAGGGACATCGCCGAACATATTGCTTTGTGTGATGTGTGTAGCAGAGTGAAAGCGGAGCATCAGAAACCAGCAGGTTTGCTTCAACCACTGCCTATTCCTGAGTGGAAGTGGGAAAATATAGGTATGGATTTCATTACCGGATTACCAAGGACCAGGTCAGGGTATGACTCCATATGGGTAATAGTGGATCGCCTAACTAAAGTGGCTCATTTTATACCCGTGAAGACAACTTATACAAGTGCTAAGATAGCAAAGATCTACATGAGCAGAATTATATGCCTTCACGGTGTGCCTAAGAGTATTGTGTCTGATAGAGGAACTCAGTTTACTTCTCACTTTTGGAGACATATTCATGAATCCTTAGGAACGAGGTTGGAATTCAGCACTGCTTTTCATCCTCAAACTGATGGACAAACGGAAAGGACTAACCAAATTCTTGAAGACATGTTAAGGGCGTGTGCCCTAGACTATGGAGCAAGTTGGGATGAAAGTTTGCCTTACGCAGAGTTCTCTTACAATAACAGTTACCAATCTAGCCTTGGGATGGCACCATTTGAGCTTCTCTACGGAAGGAAGTGTAACACCCCATTGCTATGGAATGGTGTGGGAGAAAGGAGTTTGTTTGGACCCGATCTCATCAAAGACGCTGAAGAGAAAGTCAAATTGGTTAAGGACAAGTTGAAGATAGCACAGTCCCGACAGAAAAGCTACGCGGATTCTAAGCGTAGAGAAGTCACCTACAAAGTTGGGGATAGAGCTTATCTTAGAGTATCACCACTTCGTGGAGTGAAAAGGTTTGGAGTCAAAGGAAAGTTGGCACCAAGATATGTTGGGCCATTCAATATTCTAAGTCGCAAGGGAGAAGTTGCATATGAGGTTGAATTGCCCGAGTCTCTGTCAGCTGTCCATAATGTGTTTCATGTGAGTCAGCTTAAGAAATGTCACCCAGAGATGGAAGAATCATCTTTGAAAGGTACCATACCCTTGGAAGAAGTTCAACTAGAAAGTGATCTCACCTATTGTAACACCCTCAGAATCGGACCTATGCAAGTTTTAGCGAAACCCGCATAGAAACGATTCAAAGGTGCCCACCAGGAACTTTCGTGCGGGTGGAAAACGAAGTAATAACATTACACAACAGTCCTCGATGGGACCCACAGAACAGATATATATACAACACGACTCCATGAGTCAAGAATATAGATATGAGGTACAAAGATCCAAATCACCTTGAAAATGATACAGCGTCTGACTACGGACAAGATGCAAATGGGGCTAAGAGCCCTGAAGAATAACCAATGGCGTCCATAACCCTGCCCAGGCCAAGCCGGAAGGGTAACCCTGCTAACGACGTCGATCCCAAAACCTGCTCAAACAAAAGGGGTGCCGACAAAGGGCCAAGGAAAAAGAGGAGCGTCAGTACTGAGGCCAGTACACGGCGAGGCTAGAATTCGGCGGTCCTCGCCTACATAGGTATGGTGGACTGAGCGGCGGCGCGGCATGCACTAAACAACCTATAGAGACTCGATACAACTAGCGGCGATCAGAGAGGGGTAAGAAAGACCTATTCGGAACCAACCTGATACTACCACCAAACAAACCCATCCTGGTGTTTCCCCCTCGAGACCAAACGAGGAAGTCAACCGAGGAACTCACACCGTTGGCAGTTTTACTTATTCAGTTATCGTTGCAGCAATTACTAGTCAGGTGTAGATAGTCATCCTGATAAAATAAGCAGTGGGCACTTTTAGTTAACCATTCCGTGATAGTTGCAACACTTACTAGTCAGATACAATTAGCATGAGATAACCCAAAACCCAGCAGTTGTTGGTACTTTTATTTAGCCATTCCGTTGTAGTTGCAATACTTACTAGTCAGATACAATTGTCGCAAGCGACAAACCAAACAAGCAATTGTTGGCAGTTTTATTTAGCAATTCCATTATAGTGAAGCTGATTACTAGTCATTATAAAGTCAAATTTATAGCACTACTTTAGCTATAGTTGTCTATGATCGATATACTGTGCTCCAAGTCGTCCATAACCGCGGACACGGCTTTCAGAAAGTTTTACCCGGCCGGGGTGCACCAATAGCAACACACACTCGATCAACCTCGGAAAAACCAAATCAAAACCCAACGAGGCTTTCACGACAAAGCAATCACAGGATTCAGAAATATTTCAGGGGGCCACCCCATAAAGTAGACCAGCAACGAAGCCGGCCGGCTCCGAGACGGACTCAAGGTTGTGGGGACGGCTGTGAACGACTGGGAACCCAAAACTGGGCTTGTCGACACCGCGGAATCGTGCCACAATCCTAAACAATACAGTGTGCTCCTCGCACAATCGTAAATAAAGCAGTAGCATGGCATAAGTACAGGATAGTAAATAAAACCTCAAACTAGTTTGTGGCCCCAAGAAATAAGAACGAATCATGCTCTGGCTCAGGGGGGTCCCATATACCTCCCGGATGTGGATAGCGCGATAAATCAAGGAACATGTATCAAGCACTCGGGGTCCTACGGGACACAAGTGGACGGTTAACAACCAAATAACATCTATTGCCCACCTATGCCTCTGCTTACTTACTTCAATTTTAGTTGTTTAAACAGGGATTAAAGTGAACGATAAATAAAGCCATGATCATCTCCAACATCAACATGCGGCAATACACCAACAACTGTGGCACTTGACGACACGCAACAGCACTTGAGCAAGCGACTACGACGCGCAAGTCCAACTATATACCAAACAACAGGTGATAGGATGTGTCCAAGGCAATATAAGGCTGCGAGGGATATCACGAATGCGAAAACTAGAGCATCGCAACACGGATAGCAATAGATCAACAGGAGGAATAAATACTATAAAAGTAAGATAGGTAGAAAGGGAGATGCTCGCTGAAAACATTGTCGAAGGTTCAACAGAAGATCGGTGACTCACATCAACTCAACGGCCTTATCCGCGAAGAAGCAAAACACTAGAGTAAACACCGGATGCAATATTTAATACGACGGCAGAAGATCGGGCATGATGCATGTATGATGCATGACATGGCAAGGTGCGATGCAATTAGGCCATATTAAGCGGAACCGGGGTCCCGACAATTAATTAATAGGTTCAAGTTGTTTAGCTACCCCGCATTTTAAATGTTGCATTATCAAGACAAAAGATAGCACCGGTTCGCTACACAAATTAAATGAGGCCAATATAAGACTAGATTTGCCCGCATATGGGCCCCATATTTAATTATTAGGTGAATCGGCATAAGGCCCCCAAACCACAGACAAGGATGCATGCATGAACAATTTAATATGCATCAAGTTGTTATTACATTTATAAAATAGGGCTCGAGAAAAAGGGGTCACACATTAGGGTTCGACAGATCTTGAGGTTCCGGGGTTCGGGGTTCGGTCTCAGGGTTCGGATCTGGAGTTCGATCTCGGCGGGAACATTCTCGAACAACGGGGAAGATCTTGTCGCATCCGGGTTCTCGGCGGACTCGGCATCCGGAAAGGAGTACTTGGTTCGGTGTCGGGGCGCATCGGGTTCTTCCGAGTCGGTGTCGTTCTTATCGTCGCGAAGATCTTGTCGGGTCCGCGTATCGGGTCGGTCCTGGCGTTCTGGATGTAGAACTTGGCGTTCCACGGCGAAGTGCTTGGCGTCATTTGGTTCCATGTCGACGGTCTTGGCGTCCTTGATGGAGAACTCGGTGTATCCGTGTCGGCGGCCTTGGCGGTTATCGGGTCCGGACTTTGGAATCCGTGAGACGTCCTTAGGGCTCCGAGAAGAAGATCTTGTTGAGGCCTTGCTTGAGATCGATGGCGACTTGCAAAGGTCTCCTAGGGGCACCGTGATGGTTCTCCGGGTCCCGACTTGTCAAGGCGTCGATCTCGGTCCAACCGATGGCGGGTTCGAGAAGATAGGGCGACAAGATAACTTAATTGGGCGGCCAATACCACGGTGCCGGAGGCGATGCGCTGGCGTCGGCAACTGAAACAACATACACGCATGTCCAAAAACGACACACACGGGTACTTGTCGACAACGCGCTGCATGCCAGAGAGGCTTGTAGGCGTGCCCGCAGCAGGAGGCAGGTCTTGGCGGCACGATTCCCTGGCGTCGGCGTGGTGTCCTTGAACGGCGAGGATGGGGCCGGGGAAGGCGAGCGGCGGGCGCGTCGGGAGGGCGGGGCAGGCCGGCGGGCGAGGCGGTAGAGGGCAGGCGGGCGAGCGAGCCGGGAGGAGGTGAAAGCAGGAGGCGGCCACAACGGGCGGCCGTCGGCGAAGGAGTTGAGGCGGCCGAGGGATGCGGGGCGGAGGCGCAGAGGTGAGGCAGTTTGGTGGCGTGGTGGCGGGCGGTCGGGCTCAAGCTGGCCGAGGAGGAGGCGACAGGAGGAGGCTCAGCGAGGCCCGGCAGTGGCGCAGAGGGCCGCGGGCACCTTGGCCATGGCGAGCTGTGAAGCAGCGGGGAGGCGACGGGGAAGGAGGCAGCGGGAGGAGCTTAGGCGAGAAGGCGGGCACGGGGCACAGGCGATGGCGAGCACCTTGGCGCCATGGAAGGAAGCTGAGGCGGCGGTGGGCGGCGGCCAGCGCTGCGGAGGAGCAGAGCCGGTGAGAGAGGCGGGCGTTGGAGGTGTCTTGAGGTGGTGGAGGCGGGCGGTGAGGAGAGGAGGCTCGGCCGTGCGACAGCGGTGGGGAGGAGGGCAGGAGGAAGAGGAGGCCGGAGGCGGGGCAGGCGAGCAGCGGCAGGTCGGTGGGGAGGAGAGATGGGGCGATGTAAGGCGGCCAGTGGCAGGGCGCGGCCAGAGAGGGAGAGGAGGGCCGAGGCCTGGGTTGGGAACGAGGGAGGAGAGGCACGGGAGGCGAGGAGGAAGACGGGGCCGGGTGGTGGGCCACAAGGGCGTGGGGCCGGGTGGTGTGGGGGTGTGTGGGAGTGGGGTCGTGGCGGACCCAGGTGTCGGTGGGTGTGGGTCGGCGGGTGTGTGCGTGCGGTGAGTGTGTGGTGTGTGGCTGAGTGGGGGAGGTTGGTGGGGTGGGAGGCCGACAGGTGGGGTCTGGGGTGGGCCCGCGGGGTAAGTGAGAGAGGGTAGGTGGAAGCTGGGTGAGAAAGAGAGAGAGGGGGGGGAAAGAGGGGGATTGGTGAGGTGGCGGGGTGGGTAGGGATTGGGGGAGAGGGTGAGGTGGCGAGCTGTGAGAGGTGGGTAGGATAGATCTGGGTGAAAATAGGATTTAGAGTTTAGGTTTTGTAAATATGTGTTTGTTTGGTTTTGTTTATTTTAAAACAAGGCTACTTTGCAAATAGTGTTTAGGTAAATAAAATATCCGATACGATCGGGGTTTTGCATTTGAAATAAAGAGGGGTATTTGTACAAAGCAAAACTAGGCTTTTCGAAATAGTTCAGACAAACAATGCATGATGATGACGATGCAATGCACAAAAACAACGCGATTTTCTAGTAGTGGTTTTGCGGGATGCCACACCTATGAGGAAAAGCCTGTCAAGATTCTTGAGACCACAGAAAGAGTCACAAGGACAAAAACTATCAAGTTTTGCAAGGTGCAATGGAATCATCATTCCGAAGAGGAAGCAACATGGGAAAGAGAAGATGAACTTCGGAAAGACCACCCTCACCTATTTGCTAGCCAGTCCGAATCTCGAGGGCGAGATTCATCTTAAGGGGGTTAGATTGTAACATCCCTAAATTCAAGTTTCAAAGCTCATTCATATCATCCTTGCATCCATCATCATTTAGGGTTTTCTCAAAACATTTCAGAAAACAGGAACATATGGGTTCATGATTTTATGTGGACAGACTTATTGTAAATGGCCAACACCACTTGAAATTTTGATTGTTGTGAACCAGGAAGGTTGCCTTCTATGGGCATAGGATTTAAGTGCAGATTTAAAACCAAGTTTTACAAATGGAAATGGGTTCCAAAAACCATCTTTCAAATTTCAAACCAAGTGCCTAGCCTCTGATCTTTTGATCTCTAAGCTTGACCAATCCTTTGCAAAGCTACCCATGGTTATATGACCATTTTTTTAGACTACTGCTCACTACAAAATCCCAGGAAAAAATTGAATTCAAATTGAACTTGTTTTCATTTGAAAATCTGTCCAGAAAATCAAAATAGAAAAGGAAAAAGAAATAAACAAAGGAAAAGGCCACGCGCCAGGTTTTAGGCCCAGCATCGAATCGAGCCCAACTAGCCCACCTGGGGGTTTCCTTTTCTTTTCTCACACGCGAGCACCTTGTCGCCGCAGACGGACCCCACCTCACTCGCACACATCGCCGACGGCGGGCCCACGCTGTCATCGTCTTCCCCAAACTGCGCCCGCGACCACGTCGCAGCTGCAGTCACGGCCGGTAATGGCGCGGCATAAATGGGCATTAATCCACGAGCGTTTCTTGTCGAGGCACCGGCTATAAGATCCCCACCTCCTAGCAACCATTTTCCCCCAGTCGATTCTACCTTCACGCCACCAGGCTGCCCACGACTCACCCAACACCGCCGTAGACAAAGCTTGCTCCGTGACGATTCAGTGAGACCGTCGCCTTCCTCTCTGATTCGTTTGAATCACTTCGCAATCTTCTTGCGCACCTCCTGACCCCACCCGTTAGTCTGTCTCCCCGTCGTCGTTTCCGCTCGACGCCGCAAGCATCTGACGACCCCCTCAACTCCGGCGACCAAATTTCGTAAGTTCCGTGCGCCCCTTCACTTCTGACTCACACTAGATTGTTCGCCACGGTCTTGCGCATATCCTAAACCCCCTGGATTATGTTAGGGCGACGCAGAACCTCGGCAACGACGCCGACAACAACCACCCGACGCCGTGCACGACTCCGACGAGCTCTCTCAGCCACATCTGAGCGCCCCTCCGCAAACCAGTACCACGTCGAGCTTCAGCACGCCTTGGCGGATCTGGTAAGCACCTTCCTGCTTCCTGGAGCGATATAGAACGCCGGCGCCGCCGTAGTCAGACGCGCCGCCGCCAGTTAACGCCGCTAGCGCCGCCTGAGTATGGTTAGGATGATTAGGAACGTTGGATCTAGATCCTGCGGCGTAGATTAGAAAGAGGATGAAGAGGTACGCGCGCATCTGAGCTGCCAGATCCCACTTAGATCGTGCGGTCTGCAGGACCCGATCCAACCGAAGCGGTACGCACCAATAGGGACGCGACGCGTGGCAAGGATTAGAAATAAAAACAGATTTAAAACCAGAATTTGATCCAAATTTCAAATGCTTATAACTTTTGATTGCCACGTTGGAATTTTGCAAACTTTATACCGTTGGATTCAGTGAAACAAGACCTTTCTGAATATCCAATGTGTTTAACAAATAGTAATAGTTAAAATGACTTTATTTGTAGAAACATGTTTAAGGCTATTTTAAGTATGAATTTGTTTTGGTAAAATTGTATAAGTGCCAAATAAGTTTAGTTGGCAAACTTGTGACTTGTTAGTTTCTGTAAACATGTGCATGCTTGGTAGAGTTTTCAAAATCACCATTTAGTAAATTCTTGCATGCATGCATTCATATTATTTTTGATTGTATATAATTGTGTGCTATAATTCTTGTGTAGATTTTACTAGTGATTGTGATTGTGAAGAGTGCTACTCTCCCCACTACCAAGGCAAGTGATATTTTCATGAATATTTCTATCCTATGTTTTGTACTAGCATTAGAAATTTTGCTAAGCCTTGCATGCTACTTTTGTCAAATGATATGTTGGGAAATCCTATGTAGTTTAGAATAGTAGAATTGCTAAGGAATTTTCCCTATGTTAAGTTGCCATGCCTTGCTTAGCCTAGCTATTAGTAAACAAGGGTGGGTATAACCATTCATGCTATGTTAGCTATATTTCTAAGTCATGAGACCTAAGTTATTCCTAATAAAACAACTAAGTCAAATGAACTCCTGGGTGGAATGGAAGGTTTGGGTTATGTTGAGTGGTTACACAAGGCCATGGACTTGGGTTGTGTATCTCACTTGTGGTATGCCACCCAGGCACAAAGGGATTTGGAGGCCAAGTGTTGAGAAAGCTTATAGTGCAACCACTTGGCAATATGGGCTCTGCCTTGATCATATAGGTAGCTAGAACTTAGTCATTTGGACAGTTGGTGGTAGTTGGGATGATAGGTTGGAACGCG
This sequence comes from Avena longiglumis, assembly GCA_030063025.1. Taxonomy (NCBI): domain Eukaryota; kingdom Viridiplantae; phylum Streptophyta; class Magnoliopsida; order Poales; family Poaceae; genus Avena; species Avena longiglumis. Next base: position 435,282,462 of record CP125975.1, on the reverse strand, counting down.
TCCATTTGACTAAGGAAAGGCTTCTGAAAGGTCCTGTCTTGGGAAACCAAGTCTGGTGGGAAAAGTGCACAACCTCTGCAGATGGAAAACCTAAGTACTTAGCCTAGTCCAAGGCAATGGACAACTTGAGCATCAAGACATGGAAGCTACAAGAATCTCATCACTCCAACTTCTAAAGTAAAGTTTGTGGGTGAACAAGGGTGAAGGACCCCAATGTCTATTGGTGGTTTCTTGGGAAGTTTTTGATAAAGAAAAGCTTAGTGATTTCAACTAATAGGTAAAACCTATTTTCAAGCAAAGCAAGCCAAGCTACACTTAGCCAAAATGCATATAGTAATATAGTCCACTTAAAATATACTAAGGTATCACTTGCCAATACTATTCCAAAGTATTGACCCTCTGTGGCTGTAACTTGTGATGTTGCAGGTTACTCCGATGATGAGTAGGAGTCATGAGTCTACACTCAACATGCTTGCCTGTGGCACATGAAGATGAAGACTTATATTTATTTACTTGTTCCTTAAACTCTTGTATTAGGCCTATGGCCCTGAGTTGTAAAAGACTACGTTTTATCTCTGGAATGGATGTAATAAACGACCTTTGTATATGTGTACTTCATATTAAACTGTGGATGCTAGCATTGATCCAGGGACTAGCATTGCAATCACATGGATCCTTTCCTTTACAAAGGAGGGGTCTAACAATCGCCCACATACTCATATGTGTACTACCCGTGTAAAGCATCTACGCATAGATCCGGCTCTGATACCACTGTAGGGGTTCGCAGCATAGAAAACAAAAAAATTCCTACGATGGGAACAACTATGTACCAAGATTCTATCTACTAGATACAAACAACCGGCAGATGTATATCCGTAGAGAACATACCCTTGAAGACCGACAAAGCTTAACGAGTTAAACTCGTGGTTGATGTAGATGATCTCTTGCTGATCTCAAGATCGAGAGGAAGTCCTAGCGTCGCAAATCAGCAGCGCATCCGTGCTCGCACATACGTCCGAGGCACCGAGCAACCTCCGCCTCCTCGCCAAGTGATGCAGCGGAAGCACAACTCTTTCTTGCCGAATAGCCACCGGCAACATGTATCTCGCTAGTCTGAGACCATGGGGGATAAATTCTAGAGGGGGAGAGAGATCCTTCACGAGGAGGTGTGAGTGAGAAGTGAGGAGGGGGTGCCTGCTATAGGAGAGGGGGGAACCCCAAGGGGGTGGCCGGCGCATGGGGGCTGCCCCCTTGCCCTTCCCTCTTCATGTGGGTGGACACTCCACTCACAAAATTCTTTTAAATTCCCTCCACTCAAAATCCCACTCAAACTTGCAATTGACTTTCCACCAAATTTAATGCAAACTCTCATTAAATAAAACTATTTTTATTTATTCATAATTTTTCCAATTACTTTAATGACAAACATTCACATATAACCCCTTGTTAGAATTCTATTTCACATGCAAAAACAATTTCTGCAATTTCACCCGAAAACCTGTTTCGGTATCTAGTGAAATAAATTCCCGCGCTTGTTATTCTTTCCGGCATGAAACATTTGCTCCAATTGTATGTCCGTGTCCCTTAAGTGTGTCACCCTACGGTTCGCGAATAATGCGGACATGATCGAGACCCTTCTCAGATCAATAATCAGTAGCGGGACCTGGAGATCCATACTGACTCCCACACATTCAACGATGACTTTGCTGTGATTGACGGAACCTTTTACGCTTGTATCTTAATCCCTTTGTTTCACGATATATTACATGTCCGAGATTCGATCATCGATATCTCCATACCTAGTTTGATCTTGTTACTGACATGCACTCTTTTCTCGTTCCTGTGGTATAACATTCTAGTGATCAAATCACTTGCTTGCAAGCTAACCAATGTGATATCACCGAGAGGGCCCAGAGTATATCTATCTGTCATCGGGATGAACAAATTCCACTCTTGATCCATGAGTCTCAACATAACACTTTTGTTGCTTTGAAGCCATCTTTATAATCACCCAGTTACGGTGTGACGTTTGATGTCAACAAGAAACTCTTCTGGTGTTAGTGATTGGCATGATCTCATGGTCTAAGGATTAGGATCACTTCAGAAGTTGTTTATAGCAATATAAACTCAATGACTTTGATCGTAATGATATACTTCGGATGAATGTTCATCACATCATTACACTAATGTTGTGATCTCATTATTAACAACATCCAATGTCTATGATCAGGAAACTGTGGTTATCTTGTTAATCAATGAACTAGTTTATGAGACAGGCATAACTAGGAACTTTCTGTTTGTTTATTAAACACACATGTTTAACGTTTCCGTATTAATACAATTATAGCATGCAAAATAAACATCTATCATATACTTGGAATACACATAATAAACACTTTATTATTGCCTCTCATGGCATATTCCCTTCAGAGATTACTATGTCACATCGATTAATGGTTTTGTCTTTATGATTCTATCATGTCTGTGTTATTTGTGATCTTGAATTCTCTCCGTTGTTAGTAAATATCTTGGCCAAGTAGTTGCTAGTGACTCCAAGAGGGGGTATTTATGCTCGATAGTGGGTTCATGCCTCTAGTTTCCAAGGGAATTGACAGAAATCTCTTCGGTTTTAGATGTGTTGTTGCCACTAGGGAGAAAACAATGGTCTCTTTTTCATGGAACAAGTGGATTGTTTACCTTACACACTTTACTTAAAGCAGTTATCTGTTGCTTGCAACTTAATACTGGAGGGGGTTCGTATGATAACCTGAAGGTGGACTTCTAGTCATAGATGCAGTTGGATGGCAGTCTATGTATATTGTTGTATTTCCCAATCGAATCTCATAGGATCTTTTTGTCTGGTATTTCATTATTATGCCTTGCTTAGTTCTTGTCAATTGCCCTGCTGTAATTTGTTTACCCTTCATGCCATGTTGTTTATCTAAGGAGAGCACCTCTAGTGAACTATGGACCCTGGTCTAATCTTTACCATTGATACATCCTCCACAGTTACATGTTTACTTACTGCAAACCATTACCTTCCACACCATACGTTTAATCCTTTGTTACAGCAAATCAGTGAGCATAACAACCTCACTGATTCTTTGGGGTAAAGTATTGAGTTTGTGTTGTGCAGGTTTCCACATTGCTTGCAACACCTTTGAGACGTTTCCTTCCTCCTAATGGTTCGAGAACCTCGGTTTCTTACTGAAGGAAAACTTGCTACTGTGCTCATCACACCTTCCTCTTAGGGTTTCCAACGAAGCGTCCCATGACAACTGCTGGGTACCATCAAGATCATGTAGAGCTTTAGTGTCAAGCTCCTTGGATTCACAAATGATTTAGAAGGATAAATTATTAGTAAGAGTATAAGGAGTAAAACTCATCATGTCAATACATGATGATGGATATGAAGAAGTAGTATATCTAGGAAAGGAATTCCTTAATTAGAAGTCAATGCTTATGAAGCATGGAAAAATAGGAATTCTTGACAAACATTCAACCATATCTCTCAAGGGAATATGCACTGAGAGGCAATAATAAAGTGTTTATTATGTGTATTCCAAGTATATGATAGATGTTTATTTTGCATACTATAATTGTATTAATATGGAAACGTTAATACATGTGTGTTTAATAAACAAACAGAAAGTTCCTAGTTATGCCTCTCTCATAAACTAGCTCGTTGATTAACAAGATGATCAAGGTTTCCTGATCATGCACATTGGATGTTGTTAATAATGGGATCACAACATTAGTGTAATGGTGTGATGAACATTCATCCAAAGTATAGCATTATGATCAAAGTCATTGAGTTTATATTGCTGTAACAATTTACGAAGTAATCCTAATCCTTAGATGTCACATCCCAAATTTTATATTTGGTACTGCATAGCACACATGTCATTGCATCATGATCATCATTGCAAAAATTCAGTTTGAAAAGGTTTTGGCAAAACAATTCACTTGCAATTGCATTTTGACACCTACACTTGAATGCTCGGTTTTACCATGCTTCTGTTAAAGACAGTATATTTTACTTGTTTGGAAGGCACAGGTGCGTAGAGGGTTTTGTCACGAACCCGTAGCACTTTGAATCGCCTCAATCGGAGCTTCGTAGCAAATTTTATAGCGATCTGAATTTTCAGCTTATATTACACAGTTTCTGTCAGATAAATTCAGTTAACAAATCATCACGAAAAAAAGAAAAGAAAATATAAAAAAAGAGAAAGGGCAGCGGCCATGGGCCAAGCCAGGGGCACTGCCAGCACGGCCAGCATGAGCAGCGTGTCGGATAGTAGGCGCCTCACCTCGCCTCACGAGCGGGCCCACACCATCAGCCACCGCGCGTCACTGACGCGTGGGCCCCACGTGTCAGCGTGTTCTTCTCCAACTCGTAGACAGCTCTGATTCCTCCAGAATTGGGCCGTTTTCGAACCGATTTTCTCTGGAATTTTTGCCTATGTCAATCCCCGAGTTCTCCTCTTCCAAACACCCCAAAAATCGCTATCTACCCCGCCGCCATCGCCGAGAAATTTCTCGCCGGAGTTTGGGACCGCCGCCGCCGCCATTGCCGCGGTAAGCCACCACCGCCGCCACCCGCGACCCTCCTCGCCCTGTTCTCCCGCTGGGGGCCTCCGCCGCCACCCCCTGACCATCTTACCTTCTTCCCCCGCAGGCCCGATGCCGCCGCGAGCCCGCCGCCACCGACGCCACCACGCTCCAGACGTGAACCGCCGCCATGACGCTGGAGTTCACGCCGCCACCGCCGACGCCGCCAGACCACCGCCGCCGAGGACCGCCGTCGCCACGACCTCGCCGTCGCCGCCCGCCATCTGCTCCGGTGAGCCCCCCTCGCGCGCCTCACCATTGACTAGTCTGGTCAGGGCGCTGACTGGTCAGCGCCACGTCGGCGTGGTCAAACGGTCACGGTTGACTGAGATCTTTAATTCGAATTATTTTTAGCAGAAATTATATAGATCTTGTAAAATCCATAGAAAATAATCTACTAGGCCAAAAATTGAAAACAAAATATGTATGGATTCAGTGTTTTACGTAGAATATTTATGTACAGTTGTTTCATACTTTTGCAGCAAGGATTTATCTTGGTTAATTAAATGGGTTAATGTCCTTTTTAGAGTATTAAATTCATAGTAAAAGTTCTACAACTCCAAAAATTGCAAATAAGATGTCCCTGGAATCAGTACAACAAGAGGAATATTACAGTGAATTAAAAGGTAGACTTACTGTATTGGAATTTGCAGAATCTATAAAAAGGCTTACTGGAGTATTTTAATTACTTAGAGAATTATATAAATCCTTTTTGAGTGATTCCAATTGGTACTGGTTCTATTTTAGGTTGCCTACACAGTGGATATTTTTCCAAGATTTTACAGTTTATTAGCAGTGGCTAAATATTTGGGTTCTAGCTCAATTGTTTGGGCATTTAAAATTGCATGCTTTGTTTTCTATGCACTTAAAACATACAGTAGGTATACTGAATAAGAATATATGAAGCTACTATAGCAATGTTCAACTTGTCATGCATTCATCTTGCATTGTCATTGTTTGTATATGATTGTGTATGGTTTTTTTATGTGATTGCAATTGTATCGTGTAGATTGTGATGAGTGAAACGCTTGCTCGTGTGTGGATTGTTTGTTCGACCGCTACAACCAAGGCAAGTAGATGCTACCTTGTTCATGATATGGTCCTATTACTTTCATTGCATTGTTGTGTATTTTGTAGATGCATGTGTAGGATAATACTATCGTTATGCTATGTCCTATTATGTGGTAGGGTTTTCCTGTAGATGAGCCACCGTTGGTAGATGTGCTTAGCCATGCTATGATGGACGAGGGCTGGGTTACATCACTGAAAGTTGTTTCTAAATGTGTTGGTTTGTGAAAACTAAAAGCAACATAATCAATGAATCTCCTGGGTGTGATGGGATTGATAATTTTGGTGGTATCATTGCGGAAAGGCACCCAAGTATCAAGAGAAAATGGTTGGCTTATTTATTTTGTAGCTTACGTGTACAACCATGTGCCAATAATGAAATGGGCGGTTGGTTCGACTCAGTAGGTTGTGGTAACTCGAACCCACGTATCCAGAGATGTAGAATTTTGGTAGGTTGGACCGGTGCGTGTCTGGTTTGGGGAGCTACTTACCGAACGGTCCCTTCTTGGACTTCTCCCTATCATCACCCAATGTGAGAGTGGTGGTACGAGCTGGGCTGGCCAAGTCACATGGGTAAAGTGTACTAACTCCTGTAGGGTGTATAAACTAATCGATTAGCCATGTCCCCGGTTATGGACATCTGAGTTGCTTGATATCCATGACATGTTTCTCGCTCATTCTAATTTCCTAATTTTCTTTAATGTTGATGGGTTACTTAATTGGGATCTTTTCAAATAAAATCAAAAACTATTTAAGAAAGTAGGACAAAGGTATTTGCAAATGCAAGCTAGCCACAGCTCCACTTGCCAAATATGCATGTAGATGTTAGCACTATTGTCTCCTTTAATATCTCTACTTGCCATAAATTCCATGTATTGACCCTTCGGGGCTGCTACCTTTCATGTTGCAGGATATTCCGATTCTGAGTGATCGATTTAGGCCACGGTACTCCACTCGGCACTTGTTCACTTGTGGGCAATTTGAAGAATGGAGGAGTTATTTTATTTATGTTGCTACTTGAATAAGCTAAGCTAGCCTTGGGCTAAGCCTTTATTGTAATAATGATACTCTGGATCATCATTATTTATGATGCACAGATATTTTGCTATGTTATTCATCTTTATTCCATTGTGGGCCAATGAACCGATCCAAGGATTGGCATGTAACATAGAAGCTACGGTCTTTTCAGAACCGTAGTGTTACAAGATGGTATCAGAGCCCGTGTGTCGACTGTAGGATCGTGACCTAGGTTGGGATTAGGAAGCCATAGAATTATTAAAGCTTATATTAACTATGTATTTCATCTTATGACTTTCACTCTCGTAAATCTTTACCATATGTTATTATCACACTTTCCTCTTTTAATTGATAGATGGGAGAAGTCAGGAATGAGTATGCAATGATGGAGTCACCAAGGCCCTTTGCAAGACAGTTGGCACAGTTCTCGCAGTCATTTGGATTGCCACTGCCCATGTTCAAGGGAAGAAGGTTGTACACCTATGGATATGGCGAGGACGCCTGGGAGATCACCACTTTCATCTTCAGGGATGCCGCCTTGCCAAACCCTGTGCATCTGGTCTACACCAAGACATACTGCAACTGGGGACTTGGAATAAACTTGGCCCTGCATGAAGCCACACGCCAAAGGCCATCTTGTCCGACACCTGCTGCCAGAAGACTCACCCTACCGTGACTACGGAAGGCGTGATGAGAATGGGAACGTTGTGATTACCCCGGGCGACAGGAACAACATGCCGCCCCGTCGGAGGCACATAGAGGACATGGAAAGGGAGAATGGAGCTCTAGATGAGAAAGTGATGATGGTAAAGGAGATAGCAGACTTTGCCAGCAACGGTATGGTGGTCCAGGGCAGGAGATTGAGACCTTCCATGAAGCTGTGGATGTTCTGAATAATGCACTGATAGGAAGGGATGCAACCATAGCCCACCTTAATGGGACCGTGCAGGAAAACAATCAAGCCATACAATAGCTGCAAGGGACCGTCCAGGAAAGGGACCATACTATTGAAGATATGGTAGCCCAGATTGCCACTCTCCAAGCATAGTTGAATCCACCCTCTGATGACAACAATGGAGATGATGGCAACAATGATGATGATACAGTGGGAACGATGATGATGATGATGAGGACGAGGATGATGATGATGGAGACGATGATGGTGGATGAGATGAAGTTATTGCAGTTGCAGCAGAGGATGCAGAAGAAGAGGAGGATCCAGAAGAGGTGGAATTTGAGGTTTCAAGTGATGACTCAGGAGAGGTGTATACTCTGCCGCCATGGTTGGTTCGTGGACAGAAGCGCCAATGCATGAGTGCAAGGACCTACTACAACCTCTTCATGAAGTAGACAGATGCCCACCAATTAGTCTTTGTTAGGATACATCGTTAGATTAAGTCTCAATCAATGCAAAACTTATTTACTGTTAGTTTAAAAGTGTTTAGTTTCTCCTATGTGTACCCCAAAGTTCCATGATTATTTGTCCGAATTTTATAGAAGAGTTATGACAAGTTTTGGTTGATATCCGAGTTTTCCCTGATGCAGTTTTTCACGACCCAGTATCTTGCATTAATTTTCATATTTTATTGGTAACTGGGAAAAATCTGAAAAAATAGGGTTGGTTCGAAACTCTCTGTATTGTATACACAAAAATCAGCAAAAATTCCTGACGAGTTTAAGTCAGGTAGAAAAATTCGTGAACACTGCTGTACTGTTCTGGTAGATTCCTGTTTTTAATGCTTTGTTGGCCAATTGGTGTTGGCAACTGTTGCCAACGCTTCTAAAACTAGTTCAGTAGGTATATACTGCTAGGATAACCCTTGGAACATTCTTGGATCGTTTGTTTGCTGATGTGTTGCTTGCTTGAGATTGTCTGAGATTGCTTTGTTGTTGTTTGAACATAATGCATGTGTAGAATACTGTTTTCGTAATCGATTCTTGCTAATCTTACCTGTGCTGAACCGCAGATGCCTCCCCGCCGTCAACCTACTGAGTTGGAGCAGCTCATGGCGGCTCAGGCACAGCTAACTCAAGTGATGACCCAGTTCATGGAAGCTCAGAACAACAACAACAACAACAACAACAACAACAACAACAACAACAACAACAACAACAACAACAACAACAACAACAACAACAACAACAACAACAACAACAACAACAACAACAACAACAACAACAACAACAACAACAACAACAACAACAACAACAACAACAACAACAACAACAACAACAACAACAACAACAACAACAACAACAACAACAACAACAACAACAACAACAACAACAACAACAACAACAACAACAACAACAACAACAACAACAACAACAATGGGAACAACCAGCCTCAGGGAGATGCACTTACAAGGTTTCTGAGGCTAAGGCAGCGAAGTTCTCTACTGCAATGGAGCCGATGGTTGCTCTCTTGACTGGTTGCGTTCAGTGAATAAGGATCTGCTAACTGTTGGGTGCACAGATGCTGAGAAGGTGAGATTTGCCGCTCACCTACTGGAGGGACCAGCCGCTTCGTGGTGGGACACTTTTCAGATCACCCACCCACTGGACACTGTGACTTGGGCAATGTTTGAGGAAGGTTTCAGGACCAACCACGTATCTTGAGGATTTCTGAGCCTGAAAAGGAAGGAATTTCGCAACTTGCGCCAAACCAACCGCACCGTGGCTGAATATATTGAGGAGTTCAACAACCTGTCGCGTTATGCCCCTGAGGATGTTGACACTGATGCCAAAAGGAGAGAGAGGTTCCTGGATGGCCTCAGTGATGAGCTTTCAGTGCAGATGCTAGTGGTTTATTGTCCCACCTTCCAGGAGCTTATGGAGAAGGCCAGAATCTTGGAGGGGAAGCACAAGCAGGTGGAAAACCGCAAGAGAAAGAGCAACAATCACCACTCTGGCTCTCATCACAAGTCTCGCACTTCCTATGATGGGTACTTGTGGCATCCCGCAAAACCACTACTAGAAAATCGCGTTGAATTTGTGCATTGCATCGTCATCATCATATGTTGTTTGTCAAAACTATTTTCGCAAAGCCCGATTTGTTTTCCAAACGCCCCATCTACATTCAAACACGCAACCCCGGGTCACCGGATTATTTTGTTTTGGCCGCTATCGGTTTGCAAACGGTGTTATTAAAACAAATAAAATTTATTTTATTTTTAGTGGGGGCAGTCGAACGGGCCGACCGACCCGAACGACCACCCCCAGGAAACTAAAACGGTCCACCTAACCGCCCTTCCAAAACCTACAACTACCAACTAACCTACCCACCCAATCCCTCCACATCACCCCGCCCTATAGCAACTCGCCACCTCATCTTCCCTCTCCACTCCCACCACTCAGAACCGGCCATGTCACCCTCTCTCTCCTCTCCCTGTCCCAACCCCACTCAACACGCCCTCACCTCCCCCACACACGGCCCCACTGCCAGTCTCACCACCCGCCTGCCCGCCACCCCACACCCACGCCTACCACGCCCAACCCACCTAGCCTCAGCACTCCCACCCCGGTCCCACGCAGGACCCGCCTCGACCGCTGTCCCATCGCCCACCAGGGACCCACCCCCACTGTCCCGTCCCCTCCACCTTCTCTCCCCCGTCAACCTCCTCCGTGCGTCTTCATCCTCTTCACCTCGGCCGCTCAGCAGCCAAGGCCGCCTCGCCGCCTCCCGTCGCCCGTGCGACCTCGCTCCGGTCTCCACCGCGCCGCCGGCCTCCTCTCACCTCCGCCACGCCACGTATGCCCGCCCACGCCGCTGCCGACGCCTGGCCGCCTCTCTCCGCTCCGCCAGCCCTGCCGTCTCGACTGCGCCGCGCCTCGCCAACCCCTCGCCGCTTGCCCTCCCTGCCGCCCAGCCCGCCCGGCCGTCGGCCCTCCCGCTCCACCGTCCCTCCGCTCAGCCGCCTGCCCGTTGCCCTCTGTTTCTCCCGGCGGCCCTGTGATGCTTCGCCAAGCCGAGACCGCCGCCGCTGCTGGCCCTCGACGCGACCCCACGCGCCGCCGCCGGCACCTTCTCCGCCGGCCCCGGCCCCGGCTCGCCGCGACGACCTCCCTCGCCGCCAACAGCCACCGGACCCCCGAGCAGCCGCCACCACGCCAGGCTCCCCCGTCCCCGTCGCCGTTCCCCCTCTCCGGCCGGCGCGCTTCACCGGCCTCCTCCTCGCCGTCCCGCCGCCGTGTTGCTGCCCCCGAGATCGTCGCCGGCCCTCCGATGCCAAGATCCGCTGTCGCCATGCCGGTTTCCACCTGGAGCCCGGCCTCGTTTCCTGCAGCTTCCTTGGAGCCAAGGTCCTCGGAGTGTTCAGCTTCAACCAAGGCAGCGTGTCCCGATCTGCTGGATATAATGTCTATGTAGACGAGATGCTACAAAAGGGGTTTTGTCGGGATAAGTGGACTCAAGGTCAACCGCAATGGTCACTTGGCGCCGCTCCTCGAAGCTCTCAACCAACGCCAAGCTTGTCTCCATGGGACGCCAAGACGCCCGTCGAACCCCGAAGACCGAACCCCGAGAGCCGGACGCGACAAGGTCTACCTCACGGGCACCAAGTTCTCCCCCAGAACCGTCAAGACCACCGTCACGGCCGACAAGATCTCCAACATGGATAAGATGCCAGACCCCGAAGACCGATCCCGGCGACCCACATGCGACAAGAACTTCGCCCCGAATGCGGAATCGAGAACCCGAACGCCAAGAACGCCGAGGCGGATACGACAAGTACTTCCCCGGATCCGAAGACCGCGAAGACGACAAGAACGACACCAAACCAAGTCCTTCCCGGAGTCCGAGCACGATCCCGTCGGAACCAGATCCGTACCCTGAGACCGACCCCGAACCCCGGAAACCCCAAGATCTGCCGAACCCTAAACGTGTGACCCTTATCCGAACCTTATTTTTTATAAATATGCTAAACATAAAACCTGTTGCATATTAACTTGTCATTCTTGCATGAATGCTTGTCATGTGGTTTGGGGGCCTTATGCCGATTCACCTAATAATTAAATATGGGGCCCATATGCGGGCAAATCCAGTCTCATATCGGCCTCATTTGAACTTGTGTAGCGAACCGGTGCCATCTTTTGTCTTGCTAAAACAACATTTAAAATTGCGGGGTAGCTAAATAACTTGAACCACTTAATTAATTGTCGGGACCCCGGTTCCACTTAATATGACCTATTTGCATCGCACTTTGCCATGCCATGCATCATACATGCATCATGCCGATCTTCTGTCGTTGTATTAAATAGTGCATCCGGTGTTTATTCTAGTGTTTTGCTTCTTCGCGGATAAGGCCGTTGAGTTGATGTGAGCTTCGCCCCGATCTTCGGTTGAACCTTCGACAATGTTTTCAGGCGAGCATCTCCCCCTTTCTACCTATCTTACTTTTATAGTATTTATTCCCTCCTGTTGATCTATTGCTATCTGTGTTGCGATGCTCTAGTTTCGTTCCCTGGATATTCCCTGCAGCCTCATATTGCCTTGGACACATCCTATTACCGGTTGTTTGGTAGATAGTTGGACTTGCGCGTCGTAGTCGCTTGCTCAAGTGCTGTTGCGTGTCGTCAAATGCCACAGTTGTTGATGTATTGCCGCATGTTGATGATGGAGATGATCATAGTTTTACTTATCGTTCACTTTAATTTCTGTTTAACAACTAAAATTGAAATAAGCAGAGGCATCGGTGGGTGATAGATAATATTTGGTTTCCGAACGCCCACTTGTGTCCCGTAAGACCCCGAGTACTTGATACCTGTTCCTTGATTTATCGCGCTATCCACATCCGGGAGGTATATGGGACCCCCGAGCGAGCTTGATTGTCTTATTTCTTGGGGCCACAAACTAGTTTGAGGTTTTATTTACGATCCTGTACTTATGCCATGCTACTTATGTATTTAAATTGTGCGATGTAGCACACCGCATCTGTTAGGTAAGCGGAGTGATTACGGTATCGACACCCGAGTTTCGGGTTCCCGATCGCTGACCATTGTCGCAAACCTTGAGTCCGTCTCGAGCTTGCTTACTTCGTTGGTGTACTCCAAGGGTGGCCCCTGAAATATTTCTGAATCCTGTGATTGTTCACCGTGAAAGCCTCGTTGGGTTTTGATTTGGTTTTTCCGAGGTTGATCGGCGTGTGTTGCTATTGGTGCACCCGCCGGTAAAACTTTCTCGAAAGCCGTGTCCGCGGATATGGACGACTTGGAGCACAAGATCTCGATCATAGACAAGCATAACTAAAGTTTATTGCTATAAATTTGACTTATAATGACTAGTAATCAGCTTCACTATAATGGAATGGCTAATTAATACGCCCACAATTGCTTGTTTGGATTGTAAACGCGACCATTGCACTGACTAGTAAGTATTGCAACTACAACGGAATGGTGGATAAAAGTACCAACAACCTGGGTTTAAGGGTTATCTCATGATATTCATATCGATTAGTAAGTGTTACCACTATAACGGAATGGTTAATTAAAAGTGCCTTGCTTACTTTATCGGGATGAATATCTAAACTGACTAGTAATTGCTGCAACAATAAGCGAATAAGTAAAACCGCCAACGGTGTGAGTTCCTCGGTTGACTTCCTCGTTTGGTCTCGAGAAACACCGGATGGGTTTGTTTGGTGTTCGCTCAGTCGGATCCGGATAGGTCTTTCTCACCCTCTCTCGATAACCGCCATTGTATCGAGTCTCTATAGGTTGTTTAGTGCATCTTTGCCGCCGCCGATCCACCATACCTTTGTAGGCGAGGACCGCCAATTCTAGCCTCATGCTGTCTTGGCCTCGATCGACGCCTCCTTCTTTTCCTTTGCCATTTGTCGGCACCCTTTTGTTTAAGAAGGTTTGAGATCGACGTCGTTAGCGGTGGTTACCCTTCCGCTTGGCTCGGGCAGTTATGGACGCCATTGGTTATTCTTCAGGGCTCTTAGCCCCATTTGCATCTTGTCCATAGTCGGACGCCCCATCGTTTTTAAGGTGATTTGGATCTTTGTACCGTATATTTGTATTCTTGACTCTTTGAGTCGCTGTTGTATATATATCTGTTCTGTGGGTCCCATCGAGGACTATTGTGTAATGTTATTACTTTGCTTTCCACCCGCACAAAAGTGCCTGGTGGGCACCTTCGAATCGTTTCTATGCGGGTTTGGCGAGTTTTGCTAAAACTTGCATAGGGCCCATTCTGAGGGTGTTACAGTACTCCAAGCATGGGGGAAGTGACCATGGGCACCATGGAAGCCATGACCGCCACAGCCATGGAAGCGATGGACATCACCATGATAGCCACAAGAGCAACCGCCACAGCCACAAGGGAGGACACACTCACCATTCTGGAGGACACAATGGACATGACCGCAACCGTGATCACAACTTTGTGAAGAAGGACCTGAGTGAGGTGACATGCTTCAAGTGTGGCCAGAAGGTACATTATGCAGATAACTCTCCGGAGAAGAAGGGACTGAAGCCAGGCAACAACCAGAAGGCCACAGTGAACCACATGAATGTGGAGGAGATCCCAGATGAGCCTGAACTTGTGGTTGGTAAGTTTCCAATCAACACTCACCCTGCACTTATACTTTTCGATACTGGTGCATCGCATTCATTCATATCGAGGGCATTTGTGGATAATTATAAGCTACCCATGGAGTCTCTAAAAGGGTCTATTAGAGTAAGCTCACCTGGAGGGGATATGATAGCTAGCGCGGGATGCCGCGACTTAACTGTGAGGATTGGAGCACAGAATTTTATTGCACATCTGGTAGTATTGGAGTCACAAGGTTTAGATGTAATATTGGGCATGGATTGGATGTCTATGCATGGGGGACACATAGATTGTGCACAGCGAGCGGTTTCGCTCAAAACCCTGGATGGTAAGAGAATTAGGTTTCGTCGGTGCGACCGAGAAGGTGTAAGCTGAATTCTCTTAAGGGGGTTAGCATGGATACTATGCCTGTGATAAAGGAGTACCCCGACGTGTTTCCGGAAGAGCTGCCAGGGATGCCACCTGACAGGGATGTGGAGTTTCTTATCGATCTGATGCCGGGAACAGGACCTATAGCAAAGAGACCATATAAGATGGATGTGGATGAGCTGAAGGAATTAAAGAAACAGCTAAAGGAGCAGTTGGACAAGGGATTTATTCAGCCTAGTTCGTTGTCATGGGGTGCACCTGTTCTATTTGTGGAGAAGAAGGACAGTAGCAAGAGGTTAGTGTTGGATTATCGCTCGCTGAATGAAGTGACCATCAAGAACAAATACCCCCTGCCGAACATAAATGATTTGTTTGATCAAATGGAAGGAGCAAAGGTGTTTAGCAAAATTGATCTACGATCGGGCTATTTCCAATTGAAGATCCGGGAGGAGGACATACCAAAAACTGCTTTCACTACTAGGTATGGTTTATATGAGTATACAGTTATGTCTTTTGGACTAATGAATGCTCCGGCATATTTCATGACCATGATGAACAAGGTATTTATGGAGTACTTGGACAAGTTCGTGGTTGTGTTCATCGATGACATACTGATATATTCCAAGGATGATTCTAAACATGAGAGACATCTGCGACTGATTATGGAGAAGTTGAGGGAACACAAGTTGTGTGCCAAATTCAGCAAGTTTGAATTCTGGCTTAACACTGTTGGGTTTCTTGGACACGTGGTGTCAGGAGAAGGATTCGATGTTGATCCAAGCAAAGTGACGGCAGTAACTGAGTGGGAAGCGCCCAAGAATGTGGGCGATATTCAGAGCTTTTTGGGACTTGCTGGATATTACAGGAGGTTCATAGAGAATTTCTCCAAGATTGCTAAGCCGATGACGGAACTTCTAAAGAAGGAGAGGAAGTTTGAGTGGACAGATGCGTGTGAAGCCAGCTTTCAGGAACTGAAGCATCGACTAGCGACCGCACCTGTTCTCTGTTTACCTGATCTTCAGAAGGATTTCTAGGTGTACTGTGATGCTTCTCGACAGGGACTTGGAAGTGTGCTGATGCAAGATGGGATAGTGGTGTCATATGCCTCACGGCAACTTAAACACCATGAGAGGAATTACCCCATGCATGATTTGGAATTAGCATCGGTTGTGCATGCGCTCAAGGTATGGAGGCATTAATTAATGGGAAAACAGTGCGATGTGTACACCAACCACAAGAGCCTGAAGTACATATTTACACAGAAGGAACTAAACATGAGGAAAAGGAGATGGTTGGAACTTATCAAGGATTATGATATGAATTTGCAATACCACCCAGGAAAAGCCAATGTAGTAGCGGACGCTCTAAGCCGGAAGGTCTATGCCAATGGATTGACTGTTGGGGAATTGCTCGAGGATTTGTGCAAGCAATTCAAGGAGCTTAGACTGGAGGTAGTGTCAGAAGGATATTTGGCAGCAATGGAAGTCCAAACAACGCTACAGGACATGATCAGGAAGGCTCAAGTAGGAAACAAGGAAATAGAGGAGATAAAGGAAAAGATGAAGGAGGATCGAGCAAAAGAATTCCGTGAGGATGAGCAAGGAACCTTGTGGTATGGATATTGTTTGTGCGTTCCCAACGATCCGGAGATAAGGAAGTTGATTCTACAGGAAGCTCATGACTCGCTGTATTCCATACATCCGGGCAATACAAAGATGTATATGGATCTAAAGGACAGATTTTGGTGGAACAACATGAAGGGAGACATCACCGAGCATATTGCCTTATGTGATGTTTGCAGCCGAGTGAAGGCGGAACACCAGAAGCCAGCAGGATTGCTACAGCCATCCCGTGCCGGATTGGAAGTGGGATAGAGTGGGAATGGATTTTATCACAGGATTGCCCAGGACCAGGTCGGGATACGACTCTATTTGGGTAGTGGTCGACCATTTGACCAAGGTAGCCCACTTTATACCGGTGAAGACAACCTACACGAGTGCAAGGTTGGCCAAGATTTATATGGACAGAATTGTGTGCCTACATGGGGTTCCCAAGAGCATTGTATCAGATAGAGGCACCCAGTTTACATCGCACTTTTGGCGC
Source organism: Avena longiglumis (assembly GCA_030063025.1). Classification (NCBI taxonomy): domain Eukaryota; kingdom Viridiplantae; phylum Streptophyta; class Magnoliopsida; order Poales; family Poaceae; genus Avena; species Avena longiglumis. The sequence continues at coordinate 435,265,742 of CP125975.1, read as the reverse complement.
CAGCTGCACGAGTCATTGGGAACTAGGTTGGAGTTTAGCACAGCGTTCCACCCTCAGACTGATGGACAGATCGAGAGGGTAAATCAGATTTTGGAGGATATGTTGAGAGCTTGCGCTTCGGCTCATGGTTCTAGTTGGGATGATAATTTGCCGTATTCTGAGTTTTCCTACAACAACAGCTACCAAACCAGCATCAAGACATCGTTGTTCGATGTGCTATATGGTAAAAGATGCCGGACACCATTGCAATGGGATGGAGTAGGAGAGCGTCAGCTATTTGGACCTGATTTGATCAAGGACGCCGAGGTGAAGGTCGCTTTGATTAGGGACAGGCTGAAGGTAGCACAGTCGAGGCAGAAGAGCTACGCTGACGCCAAGCGCAAGGAAGTGGTGTATGAGATAGGTGATAGGGCGTACCTTAGGGTATCGCCACTGCGTGGAATTAAGATATTTGGAATCAAGGGTAAGCTGGCACCTCGGTTTATAGGACCTTATCGGGTATTAGCACGCAAAGGAGAGGTTGCTTATCAGTTGGAGTTGCCAGAGGCTCTGTCCACCATCCACAATGTGTTCCACGTGTCCCAGCTGAAGAAGTGCCATCCGGAGATGGTGGGTACACCATTGAGAGACACGGTGCCACTAGAGGAGGTTCAGCTTGAGAGTGACTTGACCTATGAGGAGAAGCCGGTCAAGATACCGGAGACAACAGAGAGGATTACCCGTACCAAGACGATCAGGTTTTGCAAGGTGTAATGGAGCCACCACACCAAAGAGGAATCCACTTGGGAGCGTGAGGATGACATCCGAGAGGACCACCCACACCTATTTGCTAGCCACGCCGAATCTCGGGGACGAGATTCATCTTAAGGGGGTTAGTCTTGTCACATCCCAAATTTTAGATTTGGTACTCCATAGAACACATGTCATTGAATCATGATCATCATTGCAAAAATTCAGTTTGAAAAGGTTTTGGCAAAACAATTCACTTGCAATTGCATTTTGACACCTACACTTGAATGCTCGGTTTTACCATGCTTCTGTTAAAAACAGTATATTTTAGTTGTTTGGAAGGCACATGTGCGTAGAGGGTTTCATCACGAACCCGTAGCACTTTGAATCGCCTCAATCGGAGCTTCGTAGCAAATTTTATAGCGATCTGAATTTTCAGCTTATATTAGACAGTTTCTGTCAGATAAATTCAGTTAACAAATCTTCACGAAAAAAAGAAAATAAAATAAAAAAAAGAGAAAGGGCAGCTGGCGCAGCCAGGCCTAGCCGGGGCCTTCCAGCTCATGAAGAAGGCTGCAGCCGGATAGTAGGCGCCATGCCGTCTGCTAGCCTCACGACGGGCCCATGCTGTCACCACCGGCCCCACAAGTCAGCGTGTTCTTCTCCAACTCGTAGACAGCTCCGTAATCGGGCCGATTTTGAACCAATTTTCTCTGGAATTTTTTCCTATATCAATCCCCGAGTTCTCCTCTTCCAAACCCCCAAAAAATCGCTATCTACCCCGCCGCCATCGTCGAGAAATTTCTCGCTGGAGTTCGGGACCGCCACCGCCATTGCCGCGGTAAGCCACCGCCGCCGCGACCCCTCGCTCTTCTCCCGGGGCCTCCGCCACCCCGACCATCTCCTTCTTCCCCAGAGGCGACGCCTTGCGAGCCTACATTGCCGCCATCGACGCCGCCGCTTCCGCCGCGAACCGTCGCCGCCCGCGGACGCAGTAGTCCGCGCCGCCACCTCGAGGATCTCTGCAACCTCACCTCCAACGTTGTTGCACCACCCGCCGCCGCCGAGGACCGCCGCCGCCGTCGCCACGACCTCGCCGCCGCTGCCCGCCGTCTGCTCCGGTGAGCCCCCCTCGCACGCCTCCCCTCTGCTGTCCGATTCGCATCCAATGGTCCAGATGGACCGTTGACTAGTCTGGTCAGGGCGCTGACTGGTCAACGCCACGTCGGCGTGGTCAAACGGTCACGGTTGACTGAGATCTTTAATTCGAATTATTTTTAGCAGAAATTATATGAATCTTGTAAAATCCATATAAAATAATCTACTAGGCCAAAAATTGAAAATAAAATATGTATGGATTCAGTGTTTCACGTAGAATATTTCTGTACAGTTGTTTCATACTTTTGCAGCAAGGATTTATCTTGGTTAATTAAATGGGTTAATGTCCTTTTTAGAGTATTAAATTCATAGTAAAAGTTCTACAACTCCAAAAATTGAAAATAAGATGTCACTGGAATCAGTAGAACAATAGGAATCTTACAGCGAATTAAAAGGTAGACTTACAGTATTGGAATTTGCAGAATCTATAAAAAGGCTTACTGGATTATTTTAATTACTTAGGGGATTATATAAATCCTTTTTGAGTGATTCCAATTGGTACTGGTTCTATTTTAGGTTGCCTACAAAGTGGACATTTTTCCAAGATTTTACAAACAGTTTATTAGCAGTGGCTAAATATTTGGGTTCTAGCTCAATTGTTTGGGCATTTAAAATTGCATGCTTTGTTTTCTATGCACTTAAAATGTTTTCCATGCATGCATACAGTAGGTATATTGAATAAGAATATATGAAGCTACTGTAGCAATGTTCAACTTGTCATGCATGCATCTTGCATTGTCATTGTTTGTATATGATTGTGTATGGTTTGTTTATGTGATTGCAATTGTATCGTGTAGATTGTGGCGAGTGCAACGCTTGCTCGTGTGTGGATTGTTCGTTCGACCACTATAACCAAGGCAAGTTGATGCTACCTTGTTCATGATATGGTCCTATTAATTTCATTGCATTGTTGTGTATTTTGTAGATGCATGTGTAGGATAATACTATCGCTATGCTATGTCCTATTATGTGGTAGGGTTTTCCTGTAGATGAGCCACCGTTGGTAGATGTTCTTAGCCATTCTATGATGGACGAGGGCTGGGTTACATCACTAAAAGTTGTTTCTAAATGTGTTGGTTTGCGAAAACTAAAAGCAACATAATCAATGAATCTCCTGGGTGTCATGGGATTGATAATTTTGGTGGTATCATTGCGGAAAGGCACCCAGGTATCAAGAGAAAATGGTTGGCTTCTTTATTTTGTAGCTTACGTGTACAACCATGTGCCAATAATGAAATGGGCGGTTGGTTTGACTCAGTAGGTTGTGGTAACTCGAACCCACGTATCCAGAGATGTAGAATTTTGGTAGGTTGGGCCGGTGCGTGTCTGGTTTGGGGAGCTACTTACCGAACGGTCCCTTCTTGGACTTCTCCCTATCATCACCCAATGTGAGAGTGGTGGTACGAGCTGGGCTGGCCAAGTCACATGGGTAAAGTGTATTAACCCCTGCAGGGTGTATAAACTAATCGATTAGCCGTGTCCCCGGTTATGGACATCTGAGTTGCTTGATATTGATTTCATGACATGTTTCTCGCTCATTCTAATTTCCTAATTGCTTTAATGTTGATGGGTTACTTAATTGGGATCTTTTCAAAGAAAATCCAAAACTGTTTAAGAAAGTAGGACAAAGGTATTTGCAAATACAAGCTAGCCACAGCTCCACTTGCCAAATATGCATGTAGATGTTAGCACTATTGTCTCCTTTAATAGCTCTACTTGCCATACATTCCATGTATTGACCCTTCGGGGCTGCTACGTTTCATGTTGCAGGATATTCCGATTCTGAGTGATCGATTTAGGCCACGGTACTCCACTCGGCACTTGTTCACTTGTGGGCAATTTAAAGAATGGAGGAGTTATTTTATTTATGTTGCTACTTGAATAAGCTAAGCTAGCCATGGGCTAAGCCTTTATTGTAATAATGATACTCTGGATCATCGTTATTTATGATGCAAGGATATTTTGCTATGTTATTCATCTTTATTCTATTGTGGGCCAATGAACCGATCCAGGGATTGGCATGTCACATAGAAGCTACGATCTTTTCAGAACCGTAGTGTTACATTAGACCAATAGATCATGTCAATCACTAACACCGGAAGAGTTTCTTGATAAAATCAAACGTCACACCGTAACAGGGTGATTATAAAGATGCGTTCAAAACTAATAAAGTGTTATGTTGAGGCCCATGGATCGAGAGTGGAATTTGTTCATCCCGATGATGGATAGATATACTCTGGGCCCTCTCGGTGATATCACATTGGTTAGCTTGCAAGCAAGTGATTTGATCACTAGAATGTTATATCACGGGAACGAGAAAATAGTGCATGTCAGTAACGAGATCAAACTAGGTATGGAGATACTAATAATCGAATCTTGGACATGTAATATATCGCGAAACAAAGTGATTAAGATACTAGTGTAAAAGGTTCCAACGATCATAAGAAAGTCATCGTTGAATTTGTGGGAGTCAGTATGGGTCTCCAGATTCCGCTTCTAATTATTGATCTGAGAGGGGTCTCGATCATGTCCGCGTTATTCGTGAACCGTTGGGTGACACACTTAAGAGACACCAACATCCAATTGGAGCAAAAGTTTCATGCCGGAAAGAATAACAAACGCAGGAATTTATTTCACTAGATACCGAAAGAGGTTTTTGGGTGAAATTGCAGAAATTGTTTTTGCATGTGAAATATAATTCTAGCAAGGGGTTATATGTGAATGTTTGTCACTAAAGTAATTGACAAAACTCTGAATAAATAAAAGGAGTTTTATTTAATGAGAGTTTGCATTAAATTGGTGGAAATTTAATAGCAATTTTGAGTGGGATTTTTAGTGGAGGGAATTTAAAGGAATTTTGTGAGTGGAGTGTCCACCCACATGAATGAGGGGAGGGCAAGGGGGCAGCCCCCATGCACCGGCCACCCCCTTGGGGTTCCCCCCTCTCCTATAAAAGGCACCCCCTCCTCACGTCTCACTCACACCTCCTCGTGAAGGATCTCTCTCCCCCTCTAGAATTTATCCCCCATGATCTCGGACTAGCGAGATACATGTTCCCGGTGGCTATTCGGCAAGAAAGAGTCGTGCTTCTGCTGCATCGCTGGAGCGAGGAGGCGGAGGTTCCTCGGTGCCTCGGACGTGTGTGCGAGCACGGATGCGCTGCTGATTTGCGGCGCTAGTACTTCCTCTCGATCTTGAGATCGGCAAGAGATCGTCTACATCAACCACGAGTTTAACTCGTTAAGATTTTTCAGTCTTAAAGGGTATGTTCTCTACGGATATACATCCGCCCGTTGGTTGTATCTGGTAGATCGAATTTTGGTACATAGTTGTTCCCATCGTAGGAAATTTTTTGTTTTCTCTGCTGCGAACCCCTACAGTGGTATCAGAGCCGGATCTATGCGTAGATGCTTTACACGGGTAGTACACATATGAGTATCTTGGTGATGATGATCATGTTGTTGCTTATTAGTTGTAATTTTGGATATTAGTGGCATAGTCGGATGAAGCGGCCCGGACAAACTTTACATGTCCTCGGACATGAGACCCGTTTCACGCTTGACATGCAACTAGTTTGCATAAGTGGCTAGCGGGTGTCTGTCTCTCCTACTATAGTCAATATCTATTTTGCAATGATTTATCAAAAATTTGATTATCCTTGTTGTGGTTCATGTTTGTAGGTATGAACGGTTCTATCTTCGAAATCCCTAAGCCACGTAAAACTTGCAATGGATAAATTAGAGGCGTCTAGTTTAGATTGTTGCTGGGCTAGTTTTATGATATGGTGATGTTGTAAGTAGAAGTATGAGATGATACTCTTACAACACACATATCGTGTAAGTTCCATAGACCTTGGCCTTACACATAATGGTATGATAGTGATCATACCACGGTGCACATTATAGAGATCATATGCGGGAACCATATCATTCCACTAATAAACATGTGATGTTTGATAGCATCTTATATTGCTTGTTTGGAGTTTTATTAGCATAATAAGATGATACCTCATTTAAATATCAAGATAATAATGTGTTCTTCCTTTAGTATGCACTGATTATGTTTTCGTCGCTCCAAGACATCCTGTGATGATCGGGTGTTCTTGGATCCACGACCATATTTCGGGTGTAAGACAGTTACACACGCGAATACTAAGGTTCTTACTTGGCGAGCCTAGAATATACAGACATGGCCTCGAAACACAGACCGAAAGGTTAAGCATGAGTCATATAGTAGATATGATGCCCATTTGATGCTCGCCTTTGAAGCTACACCGACTCACATGATGATCGGACTTGGTGTAGTGGATTTGGTTCATGTAATCACCAAAAAGACACGAGGGATGTCGTTTTTGAGTTGGAGTTCATTCGTAATGTGGATTAGTTGAACTCAATCTATCATAAACTTAGTCTAAACTTTACAAATTCGGTTGTAGATGGCACCACCTGATTTTAATTTCAATGTGTTCATGGAGAAAGAGAAACTTACAACGAACGGTAGCAACTTTACCGAATGGGCCATGAATTTGAGGATTCTCCTCTCTGCTACACAAAAGAAATATGTGCTAGAAGCGCCGCTAGGCCCCCCACCTTTTGAGGATGCCCCTGACGAGGAGAATAATGTCTATCTGACTCGTCTGGAGGACCACAACTTAGTTCATTGCGGCATATCGTATGGGCTAGATCCAGAACTTCAAAAGCATTTCGAAAACAGCAATGCATTTGATACAATGGGTGAGTTGAAAATGATTTTTGATACACATGCTGCTGTAGAGAGCTATAATGCTTCAAAAAAGTTCTTTAGCTGCATGATGGAAGAGCACAACTCCGTAAGTGAGCATGTACTCAATATGTCGGGTTACGCCGATAAGCTTGTGTCCTTGGGAATATCGATTCCCATTGAATTAGGCATCCATCGTGTTTTGCAGTCTCTTCCACCTAGCTATAAGAGCTTTGTGATGAACTATAATATGCAAGGCATGAAGAAGTCTCTCCCCGAGCTTCTGTCAATGCTTAAAACTGCAGAAGTGGAGATCAAGAAGGAAAATTAAGTGTTGATGATCAATAAGAACACTGGTTTCAAGAAAGACAAGAAAGGGAAGGGAAGTAAGGGCGACAAGCCAGTTGCCGTGCCTGAAAAGAAACCCTGAGTTGGCCCTAAGTCTGATACCGAGTGCTACTATTGTAAGGGGACTGGCCACTGGAAGCACAATTGCCCCAAGTATTTGGCAGACAAGAAGGCCGGCAAGGCAAAGAAAGGTATATATGATATACATGTTATTGATGTGTACTTGACTAGTGCTCGCAGTAGCACCTGGGTATTTGATAATATTTGTAACTCGAATCAGGGGCTGCGGAATAAGCGACCGCTAGCAAGGGGTGAGGTCAAGATGCGTGTCGGCAATGGATCAAGTGTTGATGTGATCGTCGTCGGAACGCTACCTCTCCACTTGCCGTCGGGATTCGTAATAAACTTGAATAATTATTATCTAGTGCCATCACTGAGCATGAACATTGTATCTGGATTGTGTTTGATGCGAAGTGGTTATTCATTTAAATCCTAGAACAATGGTTGTTCTATTTATATGAATGAAATATTTTATGGTCATGCACCAATGATGAATGGTTTATTTCTATTGGATCTCAATAATAATGTTACACATATTCATAATGTTGATGCTAAAAGGATTAAACTTAATGATGATATATCCGCATATATGTGGCACTGCCGTCTAGGTCATATTAGCGTCAAACTCATGAAGAAGCTCCATTCGGATGGACTTTTGGAATCACTTGATTTTGAATCATTTGATACATGTGAGCCATGCCTTATGGGTAAGATGACTAGAACGCCGTTTTCCGGTACAATGGAACGGGCGACAGATTTATTGGAAATCATACATTCTGATGTATGTGGTCCAATGTGTGTGTCAGCGCGAGGTGGATATCGTTATTTTGTTACTTTCACGGATGATTTGAGTAGATACGGTTATATCTACTTGATGAAACACAAGTCTGAAACATTTGAAAAGTTCAAGGAATTTCAGAATGAAGTGGAAAATCATCGTAATAGAAAGATCAAATTGTGTACGGTCCGACCGTGGAGGTGAGTATCTAAGTTACGAGTTTAGCACTCACATGAAAGAGTGTGGAATTGTTTCACAACTCACACCTGCCGGAACACCACAGCGAAATGGTGTGTCGAAACGTCGTAATCGTACTTTATTGGATATGGTTCGATCTATGATGTCTCTGACGGACTTGTCGTTGTCATTTTGGGGTTATGCACTAGAAACTGCTGCATTCACTTTAAATCGGGCACCATCTAAATCCGTTGAAAAGACACCGTATGAATTGTGGTTTGGAAACAAACTTAAGCTGTCATTTCTTAAAGTTTGGGGATACGATGTTTATGTGAAGAAACTTCAACCAGATAAACTCGAACCCAAAGTGGAAAAATGCGTCTTCATAGGATACCCTAAGGAAACTATTGGGTATTCCTTCTATCACAGATCCGAGAGCAAGGTTTTTGTTGCCAAGAATGGATCCTTTTTAAAGAAAGAGTTTCTCGCGAAAGGTGTGAGTAGTCGGAAGGTAGAACTCGAAGAGGTTATTGAACCTTCTCTTCAAAGTATGGCGAGTAGCGCAGCGCCGGAAGTTGTTCCGGAGTTGGCTTCACCATTTGAAGAAGGAACTAATGATAATGATCATGAAACTCCAAAAGAGAGTACTACCGAACCTCGCAGGTCTAGCAGGACGCGTGCAGCTCCCGAGTTGTATGGAAACCCTGTTGTGAATTTCATGGTTGATGAAATTGATGACCCTGCGACGTATGAAGAAGCGATGATGAGCCCGGATTCCAACAAATGGTTAGAAGCCATGAAATCCGAGATGGAATCCATGTATGAAAATCAAGTTTGGAACTTGGTGGACTTACCGCACGACCAAAAGGTCGTGGAGAACAAATGGATTTTCAAAAGGAAAACTGATGCTGATGGTAATGTGACCGTCTATAAAGCTCGACTTGTCGCAAAGGGGTTTCGAAAAATTCAAGGAGTTAACTATGATGAGACATTCTCCCCCGTAGCGATTCTAAAGTCAGATAGGATTATGTTAGGAATTGCTGCATATTTCGATTATGAGGTATGGCAGATGGATGTCAAAACCGCGTTTCTCAATGGTAATATTGAAGAAGAGTTGTATATGATATAACCAAAGGGTTTTGTCGATCCTAAGGATGCTAACAAGGTGTGCAAACTTCAGCGATCCATCTATGGATTGAAGCAAGCATCACGAAGTTGGAATCTCCGCTTTGATGAGGTGATCAAAGAGTTTGGATTTGTCCAAACTTATGGAGAAGCTTGTATTTACAAGAAAGTGAGTGGGAGCAATGTGGCATTTCTGATATTATATATGGATGACATATTATTGATCGGAAATGATATAGATCTTTTAAATAGTGCTAGAAGTTATCTAAACAGCAAATTTTCAATAAAGGACCTAGGTGAAGCGTCATACATATTAGGCATAAATATCTATAGAGATAGATCTAGGCGCCTGATAGGGCTATCGCAAATTACATACCTTGATAAGATTTTAAAGAAGTTTAAATGCACGGAAGTAAGAAGGGGTTCTTACCTATGTTGCAAGGCAAGATATTGAGTAAGACTCAAAGTTCGGCTACGGCGGAAGAAAGAGAGATAATGGACAAAGTCCCCTATGCTTCAGCCATAGGCTCTATAATGTACGCCATGCTATGTACAAGACCGGATGTGGCACATGCTATTAGTTTGACTAGTAGGTACCAATCGGATCCAGGTTCAGAACACTGGATAACGGGCAAGAATATCCTTAAGTACTTACGAAGAACTAAGGATATGTTTCTTGTGTACGGAGGTGAAGAAGAGCTCGTCTCTAAGTGTTATGTCGACGCAAGCTTTGACACCGACCCGGAAGACTCTAAGTCTCAATCCGGATACGTATTTCTCATGAATGGTGGAGCGGTTAGTTGGAGGAGTTCCAAACAACCCGTGGTGGCGGGATCAACAACGGAGGCCGAATATGTTGTTGCTTCGGAAGCGGCTCAGGAAGCGGTTTGGATGAAGGAGTTCATATCCGAACTAGGTGTGGTTGCAAGTGCGTTGGACCCAATGGTGATCTATTGTGACAACAATGGTGCCATTGCCAATGCCAAATAACCAAGGTCTCACAAGAATTCCAAGCATATTAAGCGCCGGTTTCACTCCATCCGCGAGCATGTCAAGGATGGAGATATAAAGATTTGTAAAGTACACACGAATCTCATTTAGCAGATCCACTCACTAAAACTCTCCCTAGAGCAAAACATGATCAACACCAGAACTCCATGGGTGTTAGATTCATCACTATGTAACTAGATTATTGTCTCTAGTGCAAGTGGGATACTAAAGGGAATATGCCCTGAGAGGCAATAATATGTGTTTATTATGTGTATTCCAAGTATATGATAGATGTTTCTTTTGCATGCTATAATTGTATTAATATGGAAACATTAATACATGTGTGTTTAATAAACAAACAGAAAGTTCCTAGTTATGCCTCTCTCATAAACTAGCTCGTTGATTAATAAGATGATCAAGGTTTTATGATCATGGACATTGGATGTTGTTAATAACGGGATCACAACAATAGTGTAATGGTGTGATGAGCATTCATCCGAAGTATAGCATTACGATCAAAGTCATTGAGTTTATATTGCTATAACAACTTACGAAGTAATCCTAATCCTTAGACCATGAGATCATGTCAATCACTAACAACAGAAGAGTTTCTTGATAACATCAAACGTCACACCGTAACAGGGTGATTATAAATATGGGTTCAGAACTAATAAAGTGTTATGTTGAGGCCCATGGATCGAGAGTGGAATTTTTTCATCCTGATGACGGATAGATATAGTCTGGGCCCTCTCGGTGATATCACATTGGTTAGCTTGCAAGCAAGTGATTTAATCACTAGAATGTTATATCACGGGAACGAGAAAAGAGTGCATGTCAGTAACGAGATTAAACTAGGTATGTGAAGGGTTTCGCAGCATAGTAAATCAAAAAAATTCTACGGATGCGAACGGGAAAGCCAAGATCTAATCTAGGAGATGCAAACAACAAGGGGGCTTAGATGAGATCTTCATACCCTTGAAGCTTCGCACAGCAGAACGTTCGTCGGAACGTGGTTGATGTAGTCGTACTCGCTTCTCCTCCTCGCGATCCGATCCGATCTAGCACCGCAAGTGGCGATGCCTCCGAGAGATGCACACGTGCGGCACCTCGACGTCTCCTCCTTCCTCGGTCCAGCAAGTATGGTGGAGAGACGGATTGGATCTACAACACGACGGTGCGGTGCAAGTGGTGGAGAGTTTCTTCAGCAGGGCTTCGCCTACGTGCAGTCGGGAGGGAGAGAGAGAGGAGGGCAGCAGGGCGGCTAGGGTTTGAGGAGGAGGTGTGGGGGGAGGGTGCGCCCCAGCCCTCTATATATAGAGGGGTGGGCGCCAGCCCTATCCCCTCCCCCAAGCCCTAGGCCGGCGGCCAAGGAGGGAGGAGTGGGGGCAAGTTCCCCCCCCCCTTCTAGAAGCTTTCCTAGGGTTTGCCCTAGATCTAGTCGGCTGGGCCCTATGGGGCCTTGTGCCCCTGGACCAATGCGGCTAGGGCACTCCCTCATAGGCACATGCCCCCTCCCGGCAGGTGGGGCCACTTTGGTCCCCCTCCGGAAGGTTCTAGAAGCTTCCGGTACAATACCGATTAACCCGAAACAATTCGAAACTCCAAAAACTGCATTGCCTTATATGAATCTTATTCTACGGACCATTCCAGAACCTCTCGTGATGTCCCGGATCCCATCCGAGACTCCGAACAAAAACTCATAAACCAATTATCCAATCTATCCTAGCGTCGAGACACGTTAAGTGTGTGACCCTTCGGGTTCGAGAACATGCAGACATGATCTTCTATCAATAATCAACAGCGGGGTCTGGAAACCCATATCGACTCCCACACATTCATCGATGATCATATCGGATGAACCACGATGCCAGGATTCAATCAATCCCATATATATATTCTCTTCGTCTCGCGATATTTTACTTGCCCGAGATTTGATCGTCGGTACTGTCATACCTAGTTCAATCTTGTTCACAGCAAGTACTTTACTCGTTCCGTAATCCGATATCACTTTGTGATTAACTCCTTAACCACATGCCTGCAAGAGGTGTTGATATCGATTACCGAGTGGGCCCGAAGTATATCTCTCTGACTTGGGAGGGACAAATCCCATCTCGATACATACAACCCAACAGGTACTTTCCGATCACCTGAGAGACACCTTTATGATCACCCTCTCATAGGATGACGTTTGATGACCTCAAAGCTTTCTTCCGATACCAGGGAGTTGTATTATCTCATGGTCTAAGGAATACAATATTTGACATAAGAAAAGCTTCGCAAAGATGAACACGATGACACGGTCTAATTGTTCCGCTTAGTTTGGGTCTGTCCATCATATCATTCTCCCACTTGTATGATCTCATTATTAATCGACAACTCATGTCTATGGTTAGGAAACCTTAACCATCATTAATCAATGAGCTAGTTCATAGAGGCATACTAGGGACACGGTGTTGTTCACAAACCACACAAGTATTAAAGTTTCCGCTTAATACAATTCTAGCATGGAATATAAACTTTATCATGAACAAGAATTATAATAATAACATCTTTATTATTGCCTCTAGGGCATAATTCCAACAGTCTCCCACTTGCACTAGAGTCAATAATCTAGTTTACATTTGGCAACAATCTCACACCCATGGCACTAAGGTGATGATCATGTTTTACACGTGGAAGAGGTTTAGTCAATGGATCTACGACATTCATATCTGTATGTACTTTGCTAATCTTCAGATATCCATCTGCTATATAATCTCGGATTATATGAAACTTGCGGTTGATATGCTTGGTCTTTGGATGATATCTTGGTTCCTTAGCGAGTGCTATGGCGCCAGTGTTGTCACACAATATCTCCAGTGGGTCCAATGCACTTGGAACCACGCCAAGCTCAGTGATGAAGTTCCTGACCCAAACTCCTTCACTTGACGCTTCTGCAGCAGCCATGTATTCCGCTTCTACTGTAGATCCCGCGATCACGATTTGCTTGCAGCTTCTCTAGCTCACAGCTCCTCCATTCAAAATATAAACATATCATGTCTGAGACTTAGAATCATCCTTGTCGGTGTCGAAACTACCATCGACGTAACCTTTTACGACGAGCTGTTCATCACCTCCATAGACTAAGAACATTTCTTTAGTCCTATTTAGGTACTTTAGGATATTCTTCACGGCTGTCCAGTGTTCCACTCCTGGATCACTTTGGTATCTGCTCGTCAAACTAAGAGCATTGGACACATCCGGTCTAGTACACAGCATGGCATACATGATTTAACCTATGGCCGAGGCATAAGGCACTTTGCTCATAGCTTCTCTGTCATTTACCGTAGCTGGACGTTGAGCCTTGCTCAATATCTTACCTGACAACATAGGCACTTAACCTTTCTTTGCCTTATCCATTCTGAACCTTTTCAGAACTTTGTCTAGGTATGTACTCTGGCTTAAAGCTATCAGCCGTCTTTGTCTATCTCTATAGATTTTGATGCCCAATATATAAGCAGCTTCACCTAGGTCTTTCATTGAATTTTTTTTTTGTTCAAATAACTCTTCACATTGTTAAGCATGTTAATGTCATTTCCAATAATCAATATGTCATCAACATATAGTACCAGAAATGTCACTGAGCTCCCACTCACTTTCTTGTAGATACAAGCTTCGTAGCAATTTGGAACAAATCCAAAGCTCTTGATCACTTGATCAGAACGAAGGTTCCAACTCCGAGATGCTTGCTTCAGTCCATAAATGGAACGCTGAAGTTTGCACACCTTATCAGCATCCTTAGGATTGACAAAACCTTCGGGTTGCATCATATACAACTCTTCATCAATGTTTCCATTGAGGAACGCAGTCTTGACATCCATCTGCCATATTTCATAATCATGAAACGTGGCAATTGCTAATAAAATCCGAATGGACTTAAACATCACTACGGGAGAGAAAGTATCATCGTAGTTAACACCTTGAAATTGTCGAAAACCTTTCGCTACAAGTCGTGCTTTATAGACGGTAACATTACCATCCACGTCCGTTTTCCTCTTGAAGATCCGTTTGCACTCAATGGCCTTTCGGTCGCTAGGAGGGTCCACCAAAGTCCATACTTGGTTTTCGTTCATGGATCCCAATTCGGATTTCATGGCCTCTAGCCATTTCTCAGAGTCTGGGCTCATCATCGCTTCCTCATAGTTCGTAGGTTCACTGTCTTCTACCAACAAGACAGTCAAGACAGGGTTGCCGTACCACTCAGGAGGGGCACGCGACCTTGTCGACCTGCGACGTTCGATGAGACATCGTCCGAAGCTTCATGATCCTTGTCATTAGCTTCCTCTATTGTTGGTGCAGGCGGCACTGGAACAATTTCAGGTGATGCGCTACTCTCCAATTCAAGAGAAGGTTCAATAACCTCATCCAGCTCTACTTTCCTCCCACTCACTTCTTTCGAGAGAAACTCCTTCTCAAGAAAGGAACCGTTCTTTGCGACAAACACTTTGCCTTCGGTTCTGTGATAGAAGGTATACCTAATAGTTTCCGTAGGGTATCCTATGAAGACGCATTTCTCCGCTTTGGGTTCAAGCTTGTCCGGCATCAACTTCTTGACGTAGGCTTCGCATCCCCAAACTTTAAGAAACGACAAATTAGGTTTAGCACCAAACCACAGTTCATACGGTGTCGTCTCAACGGATTTAGATGGTGCCCTATTTAAATTGAATGCAGCGGTTTCTAATGCATAACCCCAAAATGATAACGCCAAATCAGTAAGAGACATCATCGATCAGACCATATCTAATAGGGTTCGATTACGGCATTCAGACACACCTTTGCGCTGTGGTGTTCCGGGTGGCGTGAGGTGCGAAACGATTCCGCTTGCTTTAAGATGCGTGAGAAAATCATAACTCAAATATTCACCTCCACGATCGGATCGTAGAAACTTAATTTTTCTGTTATGATGGTTCTCCACTTCGTTCTGAAATTCCTTGAACTTTTCAAATGTTTCATATTTATGTTTCATTAAATAGATATACCCATATCTACTTAAGTCATCGGTAAAAGTGAGAAAATAGCGATATCCACCGCGCGTCGAAACACTCATCGGTCCGCATACATCGGTATGTATGATTTCCAACAAGTCCGTTGCTCGCTCCATCATTCCGGAGAACGGGGTTTTGATCATCTTGCCCATAAGGCATGGTTCGCATGTGTCAAATGATTCAAAATCAAGAGACTCCAAAAGTTTATCAGAATGGAGTTTCTTCATGCGCTTTACACCAATATGACCTAGACGACAGTGCCACAAATAAGTAGTATTATCACTATCGACTTTGCATCTCTTAGCCTCAATGTTATGGATGTGTGTTTCATCCCTTTCGAGATTCAGAAGAAATAAACCATTCATTGCAGGTGCATGACCATAAAAGATGTTACTCATATAAATAGAACAACCATTATTCTTCGATTTAAATGAATAACCATCTTGCAATAAACACGATCCAGAAATAATTTTCATGCTCAACGCAGGCACATAATAACACTTATTAAGGTTTAAAACTAATCCCGAAGGTAAAACTAAGGAGAGCGTGCCGACGGCCATCACATCAACTCTTGATCCGTTGCCAACGCGCATCGTCACCTCATCCTCGCCGTCTATTCCATAGCTCCTGTTTCGAGTTACAAATATTAGCAACTGAACCAGTATCAAATACCCAGGCACTACAACGAGGGCTAGTAAGGAAAACATCAATAACATGTATATCAAATATACCTTTTATGGTGCCAGCCTTGTTGTCCGCTAAGTACTTCGGACAGTTGCGCTTCCAGTGACCCTTGTCCTTGCAATAGAAGCACTCAGTGTCCGGCTTGGGTCCAGACTTGAGCTTCTTCTCAGCAGGGGCAACGCGCTTGTCGCCGCCTTTCTTGAAGGGCTTCTTTGCACCCTTACCTTTCTTGAAGGTGGGGGGATTGTTGACCATCAACACATGATTATCTTTCTTAGTATCCACCTCCGCAACTTTCAGCTTAGCGAAGAGCTCAGTGATCATATCAGTGGAACCAATCTGATTGTGAGCAAATACAAAACTTTTGTAGCTAGGAGGGAGTGATTGCAGAACTCTGTCAATCTTGAGCTCTTCTGGAATCTTGCAGTCCAGTTGCTCAAGGCGTTGAGTGTAGCCCGACATCTTAATGACGTGCTCACTAACGGAACTCCCTTCCTCCATCTTGCAGTTAAAGAATTTCTCAGAGATCTCATATCTCTCAGAACGGGCCTGAGTCTGAAACATGGTTTTTTCAGTTCCTCAAGAATCTCAAAGGGCCCGGCGAACTCCTCAAAACGATTTTGAAGGTCCGATTCCATAGCAAACAACATGGTGATCTTAATCAAATCATAATCATCTTTGCGCGATTGATAAATAGCTTTTTCATCAGCCGGCGCATCTATAGCAGGGGCGTCACCTAGCGCATTGTCAAGGACATAGTCCTTTTGTCCGCCAGCGAGAATGATTCTCAGATTGCGGAACCAGTTGGTGAAGTTAGACCCATTGTTTCTAAGCTTTTCCATCTCAGCAAAAACGTTAAAGTTGAAGTTGGACTTAGCCATTTGATCTACAGTATTTGCAAGTACAATTTAGACTATGTTCATGATAAATACTTCAATCTTAATCAAATTACTAGATGAACTCCCACTAAATTCAACATCCCTCAAGTTGTTTAGTGAACATGATCCAAATTCACCACACCTAATCCAATCTTCACGAGAAGAGATGTGGTTTCAATGGTGGACAACGAAGTGTCGATCATATCATTCATATGACTCATGCTTAACCTTTCGATTCATGTGTTCTAAGGCCATGTCTGTATATGCTAGGCTCGTCAAGTCAAACCCAAGTATTTTCGCGTGTGCAAAACTGGCTTGCACCCGTTGTATGTGAACGTAGAGTCTATAGCACCCGATCATCACGTGATGCTTGGACACGACGAACTTTCGCAATGGTGCATACATGGGGAGAACACAGTTTTATCTTGATCTTTAAGTGAGAAATCATCTTATAATGCTACCGTCGCGATCTAAGCATAATAAGATACATAAAAGGATAAACATCGCATGCATATAACTTTATGTGACATGGTATAGCCAATCTTCGCGCAATGATCTCCATCTTGTGCGTGCCGGCATGATCTCCATCACTCCACCATGATTGCCTCCACCACGAATAGCAACTATAACTATTCCTAACTACTTAGCGATAAAGTGAAACTATTACATGGCGTATAAGAAGTTGACACACATGTCATACACAATTATAAAGACAACCATATGGCTCCTGCCGGTTGTGTACTCATCGACATGCAAGTCGTGAAACATTACAAAACATGATCATTGCATACAACATACACATCACATCTTGGGCCATACCATATCATAGAAAACACTCCCTGCAAAAACAAGTTAGACGCCTCTACTTTGTTGTTGCATGTTTTACGTGGCTTATGGGAGTAGCAAGCTAAGAACGATTCTTACCTACGGAAAGCCACAACAGTGATATTATGGTTGCCAAACTCCAGTGTAAATCCCATGACGACTATAGTGAGAGAAACAGTCATCCACCAACCGCATGTGTGGAACAAGCCACACGTCAAGTGCGGAGCCGGTCTCGCGAACGAGGTCGCGTAAGGTTGGCCTGGACCGCTTCGATCTCACTATCCCGCGTCATAAGAAGAACACAAACAAGAGGCTTGCAACAGAAAACATCAACACCCACAACAACCATGTTGCGTTCTACTCGTGAAACACATCTACGCATAGATCTAGCTCTGATACCACTGAAGGGTTTCACAGCATAGTAAATCAAAAAAATTCTACGGATGCGAACGGGAAAGCCAAGATATAATCTAGGAGATGCAAACAACGAGGGGGATTAGATGATATCTTCATACCCTTGAAGATTCAAGCAGCGAACGCTCGGAACGTGGGTGATGTAGTCGTACTCGCTTCTCCTCCTCGCGATCCGATCTGATCTAGCACCGCAAGTGGCGATGCCTCCGAGAGATGCACACGTGTGGCACCTCGACGTCTCCTCCTTCCTCGGTCCAGCAAGTATGGTGGAGATACGGATTGGATCTACAACACGACATCGCGGTGCAAGTGGTGGAGAGTTTTTGCAGTAGGGCTTCGCCTACGTGCAGACGGGAGGGAGAGAGAGAGGAGGGCAGCAGGGCGGCTAGGGTTTGAGGAGGAGGTGTGGGGGAGGGTGTGCCCCAGCCCTCTATATATATAGGGGTGGGCGCCAGCCCTAGCCCCTCCCCCAAGCCCTAGGCCGGCGGCCAAGGAGGGAGGAGTGGGGGGCAAGTTCCCCCCCCCCCTTCTAGAAGCTTTCCTAGGGTTTGCCCTAGATCTTGCCGGCTGGGCCCTATGGGGCCTTGTTCCCCTGGCCCAATGCGGCCAGGGCACTCCCTCATAGGTACATGCCCCCTCCCAGCAGGAGGGGCCACGTTGGCCCCCCTCTAGAAGGTTCTAGAAGCTTCCGGTACAATACCGATTAACCCGAAACAATTCCGAACTCCAAAAACTGCATTGCCTTATATGAATCTTATTCTCTGGACCATTCCGGAACCTCTCGTGATGTCCCGGATCCCATCCAAGACTCCGAACAAAAACTCATAAACCAATTATCCAATCTATCCTAGCGTCGAGACACGTTAAGTGTGTGACCCTTCGGGTTCGAGAACATGCAGACATGATCTTCTATCAATAATCAACTGGGTCTGAAACCCATATTGACTCACACATTCATCGATGATCATATCGGATGAACCACGATGCCAGGATTCAATCAATCCCATATATATTCCCTTCGTCTCGCGATATTTTACTTGCGAGATTTGATCGTCTTGCACGTCATACCTAGTTCAATCTCGTACACAGCAAGTACTTTACTCGTTCCGTAATCCGATATCACTTTGTGATTAACTCCTTAACCACATGCTTGCAAACGGTGTTGATATCGATTACCGAGTGGGCCCGAAGTATATCTCTCCGACTTGGGAGGGACAAATCCCATCTCGATACATACAACCCAACATGTACTTTTCGATCACCTGAGAGACACCTTTATGATCACCCTCTCATAGGATGACGTTTGATGACCTCAAAGCTTTCTTCCGATACCAGGGAGTTGTATTATCTCATGTTCTAAGGAATACAATATTTGACATAAGAAAAGCTTCGCAAAGATGAACACGATGACACGATCTAATTGCTCCGCTTAGTTTGGGTCAGTCCATCATATCATTCTCCCACTTATATGATCTCATTATTAATCGACAACTCATGTCTATGGTTAGGAAACCTTAACCATCATTAATCAATGAGCTAGTTCATAGAGGCATACTAGGGACACGGTGTTGTTCACAAACCACACAAGTATTAAAGTTTCCGCTTAATACAATTCTAGCATGGAATATAAACTTTATCATGAACACGAATTATAATAATAACATCTTTATTATTGCCTCTAGGGCATAATTCCAACAGTATGGTGATACTAATGATCGAATCTCGGACATGTAATATATCGCGAAACAAAGGGATTAAGATACTAGCGTAAAAGGTTCCGACGATCACAAGAAAGTCATCGTTGAATATGTGGGAGTCAGTATGGGTCTCCAGATCCCGTTCTGATTATTGATCCGTGAGGAGTCTAGATCATGTCCGCATTATTCGCGAACCATAGGGTGACACACTTAAGAGACACTGACATCCAATTGGAGCAAAAGTTTCATGCCGGAAATAATAACAAATGCAGGAATTTATTTCACTAGATACCGAAACAGGTTTTCGGGTGAAATTGCATAAAGTGTTTTTGCATGTGAAATAGAATTCTAGCAAGGGGTTATATGTGAATGTTTGTCATTAAAGTAATTGAAAAAATTCTGAATAAATAAAAGGAGTTTTATTTAATGAGAGTTTGCATTAAATTTGGTAGAAATTTAATAGCAATTTTGAGTGGGATTTTGAGTGGAGGGAATTTAAAGGAATTTTGTCAGTGGAGTGTCCACCCACATGAATGAGGGGAGGACAAGGGCAGCCCCCATGCGCCGGCCACCCCCTTGGGGTCCCCCCCTCCTATAAAAGGCACCCCCTCCTCACTTCTCACTCACACCTCCTCGTGAAGGATCTCTCTCCCCCTCTAGAATTTATCCCCCATGGTCTCGGACTAGCGAGATACATGTTCCCGGTGGCTATTCGGCAAGAAAGAGTTGTGCTTCCGCTGCATCGCTGGAGCGAGGAGGCGGAGGTTGCTCGGTGCCTCAGACGTGTGTGCGAGCACGGATGCGTTGCTGATTTGCGGCGCTAGGACTTCCTCTCGATCTTGAGATCGGCAAGAGATCGTCTATATCAACCACGAGTTTAACTCGTTAAGCTTTGTCGGTCTACGGATATACATCCGCCCGTTGTTTGTATCTAGTAGATAGATCTTGGTACATAGTTGTTCCCATCGTAGGAAAATTTTTGTTTTCTATGTTGCGAACCCTACAAGCTCTATATCAAGATTGATATCCCATTCCAGATGCTTAATCAACTATCCAAGTTCGTAATTTTTTCTAGGGATAGTTTTCTGTAGTCAATCACTTAAGCACATCCTTGTCACTTCAAAACATCAAAATCATATGTGCTTAGAAATAATAATTATCAATTCTTTCTCACAAGTCACCCTATAGAATAACCCTATTATTTTATGTTTAGATTGTGATATCATTCATGATCACAAACATGAAGGCAATATGTCTTAGACCTTAATATTCATCCATATATAAAAAAAATATAAGTATATTAAATTCCCTAAAACTCATGGTAATTATTTGTAATTTAAAATGCTAATTTATCCATTAGTTATTATCATCCATGCATAATTATATGACCAAGACTTTTATAAATTTTACTCACCACAAAAATCTTAAGGGATTATTTGACAAAAGATAATGTATAGTCACAATTAGAAAATTTCCTTAAAATATGAATTATAATAAGGACCAAATTTCATGAATAGAAACATAGTGTTTTTCCTAATAAGTTGATTATGTAATATATGAAGAAAATTCAAAACAAAGGTTCTTGCAAAATGTTAAAGAATCATATATCCATAAGAAGTAAATGATAATAATAAGTTTATAAGATCTAAAGGTAAACATAAAATCCAAGTTGCTAAGAAAGATTTTATAATGGGTTTTGTACACCATCAGAATACTAAAAGGCCTATAATATTAAATTTAGACTGCTTAATATATAAATAGTTCAAATTAGAACTTGGAATTCATTTTAGAGAAGTTTAGGTATACAAGTTTATAAAAATGTTTAGCACATATTCACAAAGTATTACAAATTAAATTTGAACTTTAAATAGTTAAAGAAATATCAAACAGTATAAAGAGAAGACTAAGAAACAGAAAAAAAACATTCGCAATAAATCAAAACTAGCCTGAAGCCCATATTCTCTCTTGCCTATCTATCGCTCGCGTGTAGCAGCATTATGCCCTATTGCAAGCTTTGCTGCAGCCCATCAATAACCCACACCGAGTCGTTAGAAGCTGACGACTAGGACCAGAAGAAGGACCACGGGTTGAGTCTAGTAACAAGCTAGGGGGGTATCTGCAAAACTTCACCATCGTCGTCTTCCTCGTCTACTGGAAGCAGCTGCCTGGCGCCGACTCCGTTGTTTGCCGCTGTCGATTGATACGTCCAAAACGTATCTACTTTCTCGAACACTTTGCTACTGTTTCTTCTCTAAACTTGTGTGATTTGGATACAACTAACACGGACTGACGTTGTTTTCAGTAGAATTACCTTGGTGTCTTGTTTTTGTGCAGAAAATGAACTATCAGGAAAAATCCCGGAAAATATGCCAAAATTATATTTCACCAGAAGATCCACGGAGCCAGAAGACAAGATGGAGAGGAGGCCTGGGGGTCCCACACCCACCCCAGGCACGGGCCCACCACTGGCCGCGCCTGGAAGGGGTGCAGCCACCCCAGGCACCCCCTCGGCCTCCCTCTGCGCCTATAAGTTGCCTTTAGACCTAAAAACTGGGGAGGGAGGGTTCGATAGTTTTCCAAAAAGAGTTCCGCTCCGCCGCCGCCGCCACCAGAAACCAAGATTCGGATCTAGAAACTCTGTTCTGGCACCCTGCCGGGACGGGAAATTTGGAGAGGATCATCGCCATCATCATCACCAACGCATCTCCATGAACCACCGATGTTTCCCTCATCCATGAGTGAGTAATCCCCCGCTGTAGGCTTGGGGATGGTAGGGATTGGATGAGTTCTATCATGTAATCGAATAAGATCTGTTAGGGGCATAGTGCCTAGTATCTCTATTAGTGCTATTTGACTTTGTTGCAACTTGTTGTTCTTAATGCTTGTCACTAGGGCCCGAGTGCCATGATCTCACATCTGAACTTATTATTGAATCATTATGATAGTATTATTTGTGATCTTATCTGCAAGTTGTGTACACATATCATTATCTGGATCCAAAGGCCCCAAAGTGACAATAATTGGGATAACCGGAGGGGATGGCTGTGGTGTGAGGATCATATGCGTTCACAGAGTGTTAATGCTTTGCTCTGGTGCTCTATAAAAAGGAGCACCTTATTTGCCAATATTTGCCTAGAGGCCCTGGCCGCCACAGTCGGTGATGTAAGATGTTGTGCAAGTTCTCATTGCGAGCACGTATGACTATATTTGGAGCACATGCCTAGGATTGATTAGTACTTGGATGCTTGTTATTATTTATCTGCAATGCCCTAGATCTTGAAGTTACATGTTTAGACTCGTCCATGCAACGCCCGTCCATCCATCCCTATGCCTATCGCACTCGAATTTTACTGTTACCGTTACTGTTACTATTGCTTTTGTTTCACTGTTGATGTTGCTTTGTTGTTGCTACTGATAAACTTCTGTGAGCAAGAACTATTTTCAGGTGCAGCTGAATTGACAACTCAGTTGTTAAGGCTTGCAAGTATTCTTTGGCTCCCCTTGTGTCGAATCAATAAATTGGGTAATACTACCCGCGAAGACTGTTGCGATCCCCTATACTTGTGGGTCATCAAGACTATTTTCTGGCGCCGTTGTCAGGGAGCATAGATTTTTTAGTAAGTTCACTTGGATTTATTATTGTTCACTACTACTCCTTTCATCATGGGGAAGTCTCGTGATGGAAAGTTCCCAATTTTATCATCCACTACAAGAACAGGTATAGTCCTAAACACCTCTGCTGCTCTTGATTCACCGTCTGTTATAAGTAAGCTTGTTACACCACCACCACATACACATGCTACACACACTGCTACTACTGCTGAGTCTGAAACTTCTTTTGATGCTCATGATGTTACTTCTACTGTGCTTGATGCGAGTGGTTCATTAGGTCCTTTTCTTGATGCTACTATGGCTAGTCTAGGAAATACTGAAACTCCTAGTGAAGATACTGTTACACCTGTTAGCTCACCTAAGGCTGGTGAGAGTTATGATATTAATGATGGTTACATTGAGTTCACTGATGGTTTTGTTAAAGAGTGTAGAAACACACATGGTACTAGTGCTATTAAGAGTCTCCTTGCTAGACGTACTATTATGTATAAGTTGTCCTCTGATACTAAGTTTGTCACTTCTCCCATAGATATTAAAGATGAAGACTATGATTTCTCTCTCGATTTATCTTATTTAGATATTGTTGAGAAAGAATCTTTTTGTGGGACTGGAAATGAGAGTGATGTGGCTCATATGAATGAGCTTTCTAATATAAGTGCTTTATTCTCTGATGATTTTAAGATGCGCAAGTACTTTGTTATTAAGATCTCCCATTTTTCACTAAAAGGAGAAGCTAGGACTTGGTTTAATAGATTACCTCCTGGTTCCATTGATAGCCCTGATTGCTTGATTGCTTCTTTCTTCCAGAAATATTTTCCTTCCTAGACATGCTTCTTTACAGATACTTTTTGATTTTAAACAGGGAGAAGAAGATAAATTGCCTGAGTCATAGACAAGGTTCTGTGCCTTGATTCATGCACATCCGGGATGTCCATTACCTAAAAATGAGCTTCTTGATATCTACACCTAATCTATACCTAATAATAAAGCACGAAGTGTTTCTCCCGGTCCAACACTTTTTTAGACGATTTTGCCCTTCCACTAAATTCTATATTAGTACATTGCCACCGTGTTGTCTATGTACCGCTTCGTTGCTTCCTCAAACCATGTGTTGGCTACATACCGGTTCGTTGCTTTTCTCAAACCATGCCTTCACCAGATCCCTACTTCCTCATTTTTTATTTTATCCATTACCTGTACGGGCCTGGCCCAATTCCTTGAGCACCATGCCCTGCCTGGTGCTAATTTTCCGTTGGATTCTAATTAGTCCCACCTCGCTCTTTTATACAGAGTCTCACCAATTTATATAGGCTTAAATGTCTGCTGGAATATGCCTCGGATCAGGTCAGAAAGCTTAATTATAAGGAAGGAATAGAAGTCCCCGTATGCAGATGATGGGCAGCGAGTCTTTATGAATGAAAAAAGAGAAGCTCATAGTTGAGTGCTACTAAGAAATACGGAAAGAGAGGACTCTATGGCCTGAGCCGCATGGCTCTGAGTGCCTCGTAAGAAATACAAAGAGGACCCCATGCGAGGTTAGAGCGGAGCGAGTGACAACCCCCACGGGGCGACTAATCCAAAAAGTGCCTCGTAAGAAATACAAAGAGGACCCCATGCGAGGTTAGAGCGGAGCGAGTGACAACCCCCACGGGGCGACTAATCCAAAAGTGCAATCGTGCTATCTTGCTAGGTAATCTCGTCGTGGGATCATGGATGGGTTTGGAGTTGGACTTTGCTAGGTTTTTTCTCCTGGTGCATGAATTGAATTGTTTGGTCTGCTACTGAAACTCCACTTTCTATATTAATACCATCCAATCTTTTGAATCATTGCATGCCTTTTTGCTAGCTAAATTCTGTCACTTTTTTCTTTAAATACATTGATTTGTCGTTCTCAGACAATATCCACAATTAATCTTGTTACTGGATTTTTTTGACATGTTGTTAGTGGATTTTATGAATTCATGTGTTAGTAGATTTTTTTTCCGCCGCAACGCGCGGGCATGTTTTCTAGTAATAATAAAGGACGAAGTGTTTCTTCTGGTCCAACACTTTTTTAGACCTTTTTACCCCTAACAAAACAACGTATCGTCTACCAATGCCACCCCCAATCTTCTATACTATTATTTGTCTTACCGTCATGATGGTTTGGTACGGCGGCGTACACGATCGAAACATTTCCTGCGCTGCGGAGACGTACGTGTAGAGGTTTGTTCGGAAGGAAAAACTAGAGTCCCTCTCACGTGGTCTTGTCACAGGCAGGAACGTGAAAGGCGCTTTAAAAGCAGCAGCAGGCGGCCGACCCTTGGTGGGACGCCATTCCCAGCGACCTAGAACCCACACGTCACTAGATGGAGCGGCCTGATTTGTGCTTGTGCTGGTGACATGACGGTAAGACAAATAATAGTATAGACTAGGCGGGGTGGAGCACGCATGCAGGGTAGCAACGAGTTGTGGAGTGAATGGAGTGCATGGCCAGCTTGGGAGTGTGCTCGCCGGCTCGCCTCTGCTTGATACAACGCTAGCTGTATGGCAACAGAATCGGGACATAGAGTCTGGCACCTGCCAGCTAGCTAGCCGAGTGCCGTCTCTGCCTTGGCACCCGTCGCCACCACCTGTGGTCGTCTCCATCCCGCTAGACGACCTTCTCCCAAGCATGTTCCTCCTACAGATCCGTACGATCTTCCGCCGGTCGACCTCCTCCCGACCACCGAACTCGCCACCGCTTTTGGAAACCTGCTTCAGTGTCCTAATACCAGCATGTCCATATTCTCGCTGCTCTTCCATGCCTGATTGTTTCGTCGTCCACCAGCTTATCTTTCCTGTCCATGAATAGGCAGAGGAGAGGCGTGACCATGTTGCCGCCCGCTGACGGCACCAAGCTGAGCAAAGGCGGCGCGCGGCAACTACTGGACCACAAGCACCGTAACTCCGATGCCCAACTCTTATTTCCTCCACTCTAGCCCTAGCTTTCCACTTATGGTTCTCCTCTGTTGCGGTGTAGTTTCTGTTGCCGGGCAGTAAAAAGTTTATAAGTTTAACAACATCATGTGAAAAGCAGCAAACACATCTGTGTGCTCGGTGCTGCTATAATACTGAATATACGAGCTCACAAAAAATGGTTGTGAGGATACGAGATGGACCTGCGATACATACGGTATGGTGCTTGCAAAATATTAATAAATCTCTCTTTTTTACACAAAGAAATCATACGGTGAACAAACAATCGATCAGTAGTACATGTGAGAACAAAAATTTAGATGTGTTGGATGTTCTTATTTTCACAATCCATCGCCAAATTTGTGTTATAAAATATGACTGTGACAAGTGACTATGAATTAGATGCATTGGAGTAGGAATTAGAGGGGCATAAACAATTGAAAAGAAGCACAACATGCAAGAAATTTTATGTCCTTAGATTTCAGGATTTATATTCCATAGCAACCCACGTGCACTATGCTAGTTTATTATAATGGACTAACCGATGATTCTAGGACATACCTAGATAGCTTTGCTGATTGTGTTTTTAGAAAAAGAACTCCTACAGATGCTGAAGAATTAATGACTAAAATAAGTAAGAATTATGATGATTGGACTTCAACTGAGCTGAATGCACCTAAGCCTATTACTCATGAACTAGTTATGCTTGAACCAGTTCTAACACCAACACCAAACAAGAGGGGAGTTATTGCATTAAATGATGAAGTGATGAAGGAAGCTAAGAAATGTCTAAAGGAGAAAGGTATTAGAGCTGAAGATGTGAAGAATCTACCTTCTATAGAAGAATTATGTAAGCCAATTCCCCATTCAGCTAATATTGAGGTACACTCTCTCCAACACTTTGATGAAGGTGATATTTCTTATGGTAAGCCTCTTGATCAATGCTTAGAGGAACTTGACATATTTATTGTTAAACAAAGGTATTTTAATAAACAAGTTCATAATCATTTATTAGAAAACTCTAGAGCTATCAATGAGTTGAAAGATATTGTGGAAAGAACTTCTAATGATATTAAAACGCTCTATAAACACTTTCAAATGGTTCAGACTCAACTTGATCAACTTGCTAAGGTGCAGAAGGATATGCTAGTTAATGCTTCAGGAGATAAACATGCTTATGGAATTAGAACTAGGAGTGGTATAGCTACTCAAGATTCTTTATATCCTAAAGGACACCCTAAAATAATAGAGCAGGATTCGCAACAAGGTGAAGATAGTGGTAGTCTTCGTAAGAGGAAGAAAAAGAAACATAAAGTAGTTAAGGAACCACTTGAACCTGCTGTAAATTCTAATAGTATATCTGTCTCTGATGCTAAAACTGAGAGTGATAATGATAAAAATGATACTCCTGATAAGGAGGAAGGTGAGGTAGAACCTGAGAAGCACAGTAAGAACACTAGGTACACAAAGGAAGATTTTATTGCTAATAAATATGGAAAAGAGAGAGAACCTTGGGTGCAGAAACCTATGCCCTTTCCAGGTAAGAAACACATGTCAAAGGAGGAAGAACACTACAACAATTTTTGTGAGTGGATGAAGCCTTTATTCTTGCAAATTCCTTTGACTGATGCTATTAAATTGCCTCCTTATTCAAAGTATATGAAGGATATTGTCTCAAATAAAAGGAAGATTCCTAATGAGGAGATTTCTACTTTGCTTGCTAATTACTCATTCAATGGTAAGGTTCCAAAGAAACTTGGTGATCCAGGTATACCAACTATTCCTTGCTCCATTAGGAATAATTATGTTAGAACTGCTTTATGTGATTTGGGAGCTGGGGTTAGTGTTATGCATTTTTCTCTCTACAAGAGACTCTAGCTAGAAAAGTTGATACCAACTGATATATCTTTGCAAATGGCTGATAAGTCAACTACTATTTCTGTTGGTATATGTGAGGATGTTTCTGTTCAAGTTTCTTATAATTTCATGGTTTTAACTGATTTTGTTGTGCTTGAAATGCCTGAAGATGATAATATGTCTATTATTCTTGGGACACCTTTTCTTAATACTGCAGGTGCTGTCATCAATTGCAATCAAGGAAAAGTAACATTCAATATTAATGACAAAGAGCACACTGCCTATTTCCCCAAGAAGGTTGTTAAGAGATATTGCCTGAATTCCATTGAAAATATTGAGAGCACCAAGGTTGGAGAAATATATTGTCTCATTCCACAAGAAAATTTTGAAACTATTATCATTGGGACAATTGCTATCAAGTATGAGGTAACATAATTGTAACACCCTCGCCTGATAAGGCTGAGTCCATGTGTATAGTGTCAATCCCTGGATCGGTTCACTGGCACACACAGTACAAAATGATACCAAATATAACTGTACATCATAAATACAACGAATATGATCCAGAATTTACATTATATTACAGCGGAAAGCATACAAGGTAGATCTCCATCCTTCAAATGTGCCACAGGCGAACAATTGTTGAGTGGAGTCTCGCGACCTATGAACGATCACTCAGATACGATATAACCTGCAACATGAAACGTAGCAGCCCCGAAGGGTCAATACATGGAATGTATGGCAAGTAGGCTAAAGTGGTTAACAACAGATCTATCAACTACATGCTTATTTGGCCAAGTGGAGTTCAGGCTCATTTGCATAAAGCAATAGTTTTATCCTATATTTTGTAACAAAATAGTTTTCCAATACGATAAATAGGACACTCTGGTTTACTCCTAGGTGATCCTACCCAATTAAGTTCACCCAACAAGTTTTAAGCATCATGAAATAAGGATGAGCGAGAAATATGTCATAGCATCAGTATCAGGTCGCTCAAATTATCCATAACCGGGGACACAGCTAAGCACTTAGTTTATACACCCTGCAGGGGTTAGTACACTTTATCCATGTGACTTGGACAGCTCAGCTCGTACCACCACTCTCATATTGGGTGATGATAGGGAGAAGTCCAAGACGAGACAATTCGGGAAGAGTTTCCCAAACCCATCCACGCACCGTACCAACCTACACTATTTTATATCTCTGTCTACGTAGGGTTCGAGTCGCCACAACTTACTAAGTCCAGCCAGCCACCCACTCTTACTGGCACATGGTTGCACACGAAAGCTACCAAACAAAAACCAATCCTTTCTTAGTGTCCTGGGCGGCATTCCCCACCAATATCTTCACTCTGATGACCCAATCAATGCCATTCCGCCCAGGTGGTTCATTAAAACATGTTGGTTTGTCATTTAGAAAAACATAAGCCTTTCAAAACATATAACTTTTCATGATGTGATTCCCTTCCTCGTCTAAATAGCATAGCTAAGCAATCTACCAATACGATGGCTCATAAACAAGGAATGCTAGGGAATAATATGGGACATAGCATAGAATGTACACATCAATTCCTACATATGCAACTACGAAAACATCTATAATGCATAGGAAAACAGTAGGACATTTATGACCAAGATAACACCACTTGCCTTTTGTTGTAGATGTAGTCGATTAGATAATCCTCAAAATTCTCTTAGATATAATGGTTGCACCCGTCATAATCGCAATACTTGCAATCATAGTAGTTGCACTCACAATAGTTGCACTCATCGCAATCTAACGTTTGAAGAAAACACAACAACACAACATTCAAAACATTGCAATCATGCAACAATACAGTAAAAAATGATGAGCAAATGCATCATGATGATTTAATGGGTCACTCTTGCTGTATTTAATGTTATGAACATTATTAGATCACATGATGCATGTGGAGAAACATTTAATACACTAAAGCATTTATTATTAAAGTTATATCGATTTAATATGGTTTATCTCAATTTAATTGAACTACTGATGTTTTTGTCGTATTAAATTGTGAATTAAATTCTACTAGATAGGTGATGCAATTTAGAGACAGTAGCAATTTGAATCACCTAAAAAGGAGTTATAGTCATTTTCTTATGATTAAAATACTATTGCAATGAGTTTATAGATTTCTGTATGAATTTATATTTTAACTGTACCAAATAATTTGGCACGAAATTTCTTTGGATAGATATTATCAATACAAAACAGTACCAATTGGTTTCACTAATTTTGGAGTTCTGGTTAATTTTCTATGATTTAAATACTAGTTAAATGGTTTAAATCATTTAACTTATTTACTTCGACTAAAATTATATCTAAAGCCAGATAAGTGTTATACATGAAACAAGGATTACATAGTCATATTATTTGTATTTTTATGATCTATAAATATTTTAATATGATTTATTTACTTCAAATAGGCCATTAAACCATTTAAATTACTGCAGTAAATATGTACTATAACAGTATATTCATATTCTACATACTTTTCTGAATCCATTGATATATTATTTGCAAATTTTAGACTTACAAATATTTTATATGCATTTTACAAGTTTACATGATTTTCTGCCTATTTAAACAATTTTATGAAAATAGCAGACAAACATGATGGCGTGGCATGACCTGGTTGGTTGCGCCGGCTAAGTCAGCGTTGACTGGCAGGCTGGCCGGGTGACGACGTGGCGAACGATAATTGGATGATACCTCTTCGTCAACCTGATCTGATCTCGCGCGTCCTCTTTCGATCCGACGGCTGGGAATGAATCCTTCTAGGCTCACCGTGTGTTGGAGGTCAGTGGCGGAGGGTGGCGGTCAACGATGGCGGTGACGGTCGGACGTCGATGGCGGAGAGCCCTCCAGGGGTTGTCGGCGATGTAGAATACTACCACGAGAAGCGTGCGAGGAAGGGGGTCTCGATGGAGCGAAAAAAACTCGACGCTCTCTTCCTGCAGCGACTGCGATAGGCGGATGGAGGAGACGAACGATGACGATGCTCTGGCGAGCAATTGGAGGCGCTCCGGGGCTGCTGCACAAGGGTAAAAGCGAT
This sequence comes from Avena longiglumis, assembly GCA_030063025.1. Taxonomy (NCBI): domain Eukaryota; kingdom Viridiplantae; phylum Streptophyta; class Magnoliopsida; order Poales; family Poaceae; genus Avena; species Avena longiglumis. Next base: position 435,234,651 of record CP125975.1, on the reverse strand, counting down.
GATAAGAATCGGGTGAGGACGGAGAGTAGCTCGGGAAGAAGAAGGGAGGCGAGGGGTGCTCGAACCCTTCGGTTCGAGATGGACTCCGAAGCTCTAGCGGCGGCGGGATCGGTTGAATGCGCGCGGCGGCTAGGGTTTGCAAACTCACGAAAAAATCGCAAGAGGAGACAGAGGGGTGTTTATATGGGGCGAATCTTGGCAGAGGGGAAAACATCCCCGCCGAATCAGCAATTTTTCTGGGATGATTCGGGAGTTGGGGATGAACACGAGTTCACCATGTTCTATCGGGAGCTAGGGGATGACGGGGCGGGGCCCACGCGGCAGAGACACGGGGGAGCGGGCTGGGCGTCGTGCGGCTTTTGTTGGTCTGAAAGTGGGCTGGTGGCTGCTGGCTGCTGCCGCTCTGCGCTTGCCGCTGCGCTGTAGATAGGCACGGGCCGGCCTGGTAGGTTAGGTCTAGTTTTTTTCTATTCTTTTTATTTTATCCTTTTTCTATTTTCAGTTTAGTATTTCTTTTATAGTTTTTGTTTTAGGGCTCCAAATTGAACCAAATCAATTTCTAAAAATTTGTAAATTTCAAACCAAGCTTTCAGGACATTAAGGAAACTATTTAATTCCCATAAAAAACATCAATTATTTTCTTTGTTTTATAGAGAATTATATTCCTTTCTTACTTACATCATATGTTTTTCATATCTGCTCCAAAACCATTCAAAACACTTCCTATTGTTTTATAAATATGCCCTATACCAACATACCCATTCATGATTGTCTTTTCAAAGTTTTGCTATGGACAAACCATAGGTCTTTGGTTCCACTTAGAATGGGAAAACCCCATTTAGGGTATTGGATAGTCATTTTTGCATGATAGAATTTTTCCTTAGGGTTTAAGTGCAATGGTGTTCATGCATGCTTCATGATTTTGAATTTTGAAATCTTGCACACCAATTCTATAATCCATAATCAATCCATGCCCTTTTGCCCATATGGCTACTTAGGCCAGAACAAAACAATATAAGGTTTTGAATCAAGGTTGAGAGGATTTTCAACTCAAAAAAGTTTCTTCTCTTTGAGAATTTTCAACCAAGTCAAACAATTCAACCAACTTATTTTATTTATTTCACATTCCAAAATTAGGAGAATTTTGGGATGTGACAATAATCACCTTGTAGAATGCAAAGTTTTGCTTCATATAACATTGTTTTGGTAACAAGAATTGATCAACCTTGTTAACAAAAGGATTTTAATGAACAAAATAATGTTTCCACTGTGGTTATACTTGCTTTCTTTTACTTTTATCCTTCCTTGTCTTTGCCTTTTTTTTGCTAGCTTTCGTTTTGTTAGTTGTTTGTTTGTTAGAGTTTCTTAGAGCTGCTGTAGTTTGTCTTTTGGTTTGCTTTTGCTTCTTCTGAAAAAAAACTTTTCTGCTAGAAAATTGGCCAAAAATAAAGTTCCCCAAAAAATCCCAGAAAATTCAAAATAATTTTTTCCTCGAAAAAAGGGGCAGAGAGGCACCTGAAGTGACCCAGGGGGGCACCCCAGGCCACCACACCCATGGTAGGCACGGCCTACCAGGTGGCTGCGCCTAGGGGGTCTGCCCACGTGGGGCCCTCCAGGCTGCCTCCTCAAAGCCATCTTCTTTCTCTCTCCCGAAAAACACCAGAAAACTTTCTCAAGCTCGAGTTATTTCTGTTCTTGCTCGCGATTTTTGATCTCCTTGTTCAGCCCATATCAAGTGCTGATTTTTGGAGGGATTGTTCCTTGCAAGGAAGATGAGTGCTTATCCACTGAATCAATATGACTTAATGGTGCATGAGCCAATGAAGGTTCATCGTAAGGAGGCAGTTTTTCCTTCCATATATCCATGCCATGAATTTATGAGAGCTGCGGGGATCCTCTAAGATTTCCAAACTATGGTTACAAATGCAGGGTTGGAACACTTTGTTGAAGGTGAACCATTTCAATATGTTAGGATAACCATGGTTTTTGTGCAGGATTTCCGGTTCACTTGGTCTACTTCTAATTCCATGGTCCATTACAAAATATATAATATACTTGTCGACCTGCCTTTTGCTGATTTCTGTGCAGCAATTAGAGTACCTCAGTGAGGATCTTGTGAGAAGATCAAGGAGAGGCCCAAGTCACTTATGGATTTATATGCTGATATTTGCCAAGGTTTTTACTTCTCAAAGGAAAGTGGTAAAATTCGGAACATTCAGCTCCCAGCTATTAGATACTTTGCCTATTTCATTACCAAGTGTGAACTGGGGACGCTGATTGTGCGATCGTGACGGTCCCAACCCGAGCGATCTACAACTCCGCGGCGACAGAGAGTCATCTCCTCTTCGGCACCTTCGACTTCACCGCCCACTCATCGGCCACCATGAAGGACTTCGAGCCCGTTGGCGACGGGCTTGAGATCCTATTCGGGAGCTTCTGCTTCCAGGTGGGGCAGACCGGCACTCTCCTCCTCCTAGAGCGGGTGCCTCTACCATCGATCAGGCCCGCTTCATGGGCTCCACACCCTGTGCTACGCACCACATCGTCAACAGACGAGTCCTATGACAGCAGCAGCTGCAACTCCGATCTGTGCGATCCGCCATCGGACAAAGGGACCTATGGTTCCGGATCCGAAAAGCGGCAATGAGACCGATCTGGCGCTACCAAGGCGCCGGTCATCCAGGATCAAGAACACAATCCGCCACCCAACCCGCGGGGTAGAAACGGTGGAAACAGAAGAAGCTAGTCCCCCCCCACCCAACGGGGAAAACAACAATCGGGTCACCCACCTCGACGAGGAGGGATGGACTCAAGCACGCGAGGCCGTGGTAGGCAACAAGATCCTGCCCGCTGATGCCTCACGAGATCTACTGATGGCATACCACATGCTCCTCATCGAGGAGCACAAGAAGCAGATCAAGATGCAGGAAGTGCTGAACAAGCGCAAGCAGGCAGCTTCGGAGTCCAGTGAGCGGCGAGCTGCGCTCTCCGCCATGGGCATCAGCTCCAGCTCACACGACAACAACGGGAACAAGAACCGTTCTCGGATGGAGAACATGGACCCCAAAGAGCGCCGCGAGGTGACCCGAGCCCTCAACGCGTCCTTCATGGAGATGGACGCCGACGGCAACGTCATCCCAAAAAAGCCGCAAGCAGCAATCATGGCAGCCACCGCGTACCTCACATCCCACCCACCTTCGGAGGGGGACCCGAAGAGGGCCATGCACAAGTCCGCTCTTACCGGGCTCGGACTCGTTGCAGCTGCACTCCACGGAGAAGCTCCTGCGGATCCAAAAAAGAAGGCTGCGGTCAAATTCAACTGCAGCCCCACACCCACATCCGAGGACGAAGAGCATAACCTTCCTCGAAGGCATAAGAGCTCACACCATCGCAGCCGCGACTACGACGCTCGAAACGAGCTAATGCAGCGCAAGATCGACAAGGCACGCGCCAAGCGCGTATGCTCATCTGAATTCGAGATAGACGAAGACGAAGAAGAACTCTGCGGAGCTCGATGCTTCAGCAGATCTGTCCGATGGACAAAGATGCCACGAAACTTCAATCTCCCTTTGGACACTCCGAAATTCGATGGCACACAGGACCCCAAGGCGTGGCTCAGTGACCACTTGTCGTCCGTCAAGCTGCACGGCGGAAGCAGGGAAACCGCCATGCAATGCCTTCAGCTGCAGCTGACAGGCGCAGCTCGGATCTGGCTAAGCAGCCTATCCTCAGGGTCCATCCGAAGTTGGGAGGAGCTGGTGTACAGTTTTGTCCGAAACTTCAAAGGCACCAACACAAAGAACTCCCGCGGCACACATCTCCGAAGAAAGGGCCATCGACGCCTTCAAGGACGGTGTCAAGCGCCAGGACTTCAAGGAAGAACTTGGGCGCGTCAAGCCCAAGACACTCGACCACCTCATGGACATCGCCAACAGGTGGGCTGACGGTGAGGACTCCGTCCACCGAGCGCACTCGGAGGAAGAGGACGACTACGGCCGACGACGAGAACGCAGTAGCAAGAAGAGGAGATCGGCGTCTCACGATCGCGACGGACCCGACATGGTCGCGGGCGCTCGCCGACCGTCGATCGATTCCAACCGCAATGGCGGATACCGCGAGGTAATTTCGCGATGGAGGAGACACCAGCATAGTCGTGGCGCCATGCGGTGCGACGACGGACCCTCAGCATACGAAAGACTGTCGGGTCCATTCACCATCCACTTCTACATCGACAAGCAGGATGGTAAGAAGAAGGCAAGCCACATGCTCAAGGACTGCCGCGAGTTCCGAATCTCAGCGGCATGGCTCGATGAGGCGAAGCCCCAAACCACGACTCGAACGCACCGCACAGCGAGATAGCGCATGGAGCTCCTCCACCGCCACCTGTAGGCGGCCCGAACCACCCAGTCGCACCCGCACAGAATAACGGTGGGCACGGGTATCCCCCGCCGAAAGGAGCGCTGATGATCCAAAAAGGGCGCCCAACGAATAGGGTGCAGAAGAAAATCACCCGTTAGATCAACCTGGCCGTGACAGCTCCACCCGCCATCCCTGAGTACCTCAGCGGATCGGAGTCCTGCATCACGTTCAGCCGTTCGGATCACCCTTGCCAGGTCCATCGCCCAGGTCATGCTTCCCTAGTGCTGATGTTCGCAAGTACCCTAGCAGCAATGTGGATCTACGTCTTCATGGACGGTGGCAGCGGCATCAACCTGATGTTCGCAAGTACCCTAGCAGCAATGTGGATCCCGCTGTGCAGCCTGGAACAGTCAGACACAACGTTCCATGGCATTGTTCCAGGAAAGGGCATATTCCCCCTGGGAAAGATATGGCTCGACGTCATCTTCGGCAAACCGGATAACTTCTGATGCGAGCGGCTCGAGTTCGAAGTGGTGGACTGGCCATCACAATACCACACCATCCTCGGGCATGTAGCATTCGCAAGGTTCTTGGCAGTACCGCACTACGCGTACCTGCTACTGAAGATGCCAGGACCCAGGGGCGTCATCACGGTCCACGGGAGCTTCAGCCGATCGGACCACTGTGACATGGACTTCAACAGAATCTCCCAGTCATTCGGCATGCAAGAGGAGATCATAAGGCTCCGCGAGGTGACGGACAATGGGGCACCCCCCAATCGCACGGCAAAACGCACTAGATATGTCCTTCGACTCCACCGTCAACACAAAGAAGGTGCAATTCCACCCGATGGATGCCTCCAAGACGGCGCTGATCGCCAACGATCTCAGCCCCGCATAGGAAAGTGCGCTCGTCGAATTCCTCCGTGAGCGCTGGGAAATCTTTGCCTGGTGTCCTGCGGACATGCCAGGAGTTCCCAGGGAATTCGCCGAGCACGCACTCAACGTCTTTCCAGACACCAAGCCCGTCAAGCAGTCCACCGGAGACTGTCCGAGCCCCGGGCCGAAGCCATAGGGATTGAAGTCAACAGACTACTCGCTGAAAACTTCATCAGGGAGATCAAGGAAAGCGAATGGCTCGCCAATACTGTGATGGTCCCCAAAAAGGATACGGATGTGCGTGGACTTCACGTCGCTGAACAAGCACTGCCCAAAGGACCACTTCCCTCTCCCTCGGATCGACCAGATCATCGATTTGACTGCAGGATGCGAGAAGCTCTCCTTGCTCGACGCCTACTCGGGCTACAACCAGATTCGACTCAAAGTCGAAGATCGGGAGAAAACAACGTTCATCACGCCGTTCGGGATGTTCTGCTACAACACAATGCCCTTCGGGCTAAAGAACACAGGTGCCACGTACCAGCGGTGCATGCAAGCATGCCTAAAGTACCAGATCGGTCACAACGTCCAAGTCTATGTTGACGACATATTCATCAAAACCAGGGAGGCGAGAACGCTCATCGACGATCTCCGCGAGACGTTCGATAATCTCGACCGCTACAGGATCAAGCTTAACCCCGAAAAGTGCGCCTTTGGCGTCCCATCGGGTCAGCTGCTTGGTTACTTTATCTCCCAGCGAGGGATCGAGGCGAACCCGAAGAAAATACGGGCCATCATGGCCATGGAGAAGCCGAAAAACCTCAAAGGTGTCCAGCAACTTGCAGGACGAATAGCGGCATTAAGCAGATTCATCAGCCGCATGGGCAAGAAAGCACTGCCATTCTACCAGCTGCTGCGCAAGACCGACAAATTCGAGTGGACGCCTGAGGCGGATGACGCATTCGAAGATCTAAAGCGGCTACTTTCTACCTTGCCCATCTTGGTCACGCCAAAGGAGCGCGAGCCCCTACTGCTGTACATAGCAGCTACACACCAGGTGGTGAGCACCGTACTGGTGGTCGAGCGACCCGAAGAGGGCAAGACCCATGGGGTCCAACGACCAATCTACTACCTCAGCGAGGTATTCAAGCCAACAAAGCAGAGGTACCCTCACTACCAAAAGCTCGCCTACAGCGTGTTCATGACGGCTCGTCAGTTGAGCCACTACTTCCAGGAGCACCAGGTTATGGTCGTCAACGAGGCACCCCTGAACAGCATCCTGAACAATCCGGAGGCCACAGGACGCGTAGCCCTGTGGGGCATCGAGCTGTCACCCCTAGACATCGTCTACGAGAAGCGACTCGCAATCAAGTCTCAGGTCCTCCCAGACTTCCTCGTCCACTGGATGGAGTTACAACCGCCGCATACACCGCATATGACACGAACGGACGCAATTCAACGGCTCCAAGCGAGGTCGAGCAGAGCCGGTCATACTTACCAGCAGGCGACAAGATGAAGTATGTCCTCCGGATGAAATTCCGAGCTTCCAACAACGAGGCCGAATACGAAGCCCTCATCCACGGCATGAGGATGGCAAAGATCTGCGGCGCAACGCGCCTGGTCATCTACGGTGCCTCCAACCTCGTCGTCCAACAGACGATGAATGAGTGAGACGCACACGCTGAAAACATGATCGCGTACCGCGCACTCTACAACTCACTCGAGGGAGAATTTGACGGCTGCGAGCTTCACCACGTTGGAAGAGAAAGCAACGAGGAGGCCGACAGACTCGCCAACATCGTATCCACCTGCGCACGGGTGCCGTCGGGTGTGTTCCTCGAACAGATCTGCGTGCCATCCATCAAGCGGAAATTCCCCAAGGGATCACCCGAAGAAGCAGAACACTCGGGGGAAGCGCTACCCGAAGGACCCGAAAAGCTAGACACGGAGGTCGTCGTGGTCAACCTGATGCAGGTCATGGCAGTCGAAGAAACTTGGACACGACCATACCTCCGGTACTTGATAGACGGAGAACTGCCTGATAGCCCGACGGATGCCCGGCGCATATCTCGCCGGTCCAAAGCCTTCACCATCATCAATGGTGAGTTGTACAAGCGCATCATTTCGGGTGTACTACAAAGGTGCGTCACCATCAGCGACGGAAAAACCATCCTCCAAGACATCCACGAGGGCATCTGCGGCCATCATGCGAGCAGCCGCTCCCTTGTCGCCAAAGCTCTACGAGCTGGATTCTACTGGCCAACGGCCATGAACGACGCCAAGGACATCGTCCGAAGATGCAACGGGTGCCAAAGGTTCGCCGACAAACTGCACGCACCCGGGTCAGAGCTCAGGCCCATACCTTTGGCCTGGCCTTTCGCCCAATGGGGCCTTGACATGATCGGCAAACTGCCAAGGTAGTCGAAAGGGGGACACGTCTACCTCCTGGTCGCAGTCGACAAATTCACCAAGGGGATTGAGGCCATGCCTGTGACTAACCAAAAGGGAAAAACCGCCGTCAAGTTCTTTGAATCCATTGTCTACAGATTCGGAGTTCCGCACAGCATCATCACCTACAATGGGTCGAACTTCATCTCTAAAGAATTCCAGCACTTCTGTGAAGACCTCGGAATCAACATCACATACGCCTCTGTGGCGCACCCGCAAACAAACGGGTAGGTCGAAAAGGCCAACGGCCTCGTCGGTGCCGGCATCAAGAAGCGCTTAATAAGCCCACTTGAACGACTCGCGGGTGCCTGGACACAAGAGCTACCTTCGGTCCTGTGGAGCCTGCGCACAACGCCAAACAGCTCAACCGGCTACACGCCTTTCTTCATGGTGCACGGATCCGAAGCCGTGCTGCCAGCAGAGCTACGCCACAAGGCCCCACGAGTCGTTGCCTACAGCGAAGCCGAATCCATGGCTACACTCGAAGACGCCATCGACACACTCGACGAAGCACGAGACATAGCAGCATCTCGATCAGCGGCATACCAATAGAGTCTCCGCAACTACCACAGCCGACGGCTGCGCTCAAGGTCCTTCGTCGAAGAAGACCTAGTCTTGCGACTAAAGCAAGAATGACCGAAGAAATTCGAGTCACCGTGGGAAGGACCCTACATCGTCACTGAAGTCATCCCAGGTGGCGCCTATCGCCTCAAACACGTGGAGTCTGGAGTCGCATACTCCAATCCATGAAACGTCGCACAACTGCGACGGTTCTACCCCTAGCTACCTCCCTCTCTTACTTTCAATAAGGCTATTCAGCCAAGGCTACTCAGCCGAACAATGTACCTCCTCCATTACGATATGAATAAAGCTAAGTGTCTCGCCCCAAAATTTTGTTTACTACTCGCATTTTTACTCCATGCTACAAACGCACTCGAGGGCTCCCTCCCACCTCACGACTTTGTCGATTGAGGATAACGCGTGTACACCTGAGTAGCTGACCACGTCAGGCTAACGAAAAGGGCACGCATACGAACAAAGCACTACGTGCTAAAACACCAAACCTTTATAACAAAGGGCAAAACACGCCCAGTCAAATATACACAAATTTTACATCTATCTTTTTTACAGGTACTACCTATTCTGAAGAATAACCTGAGCATGCTGCTCAAACAGATCTACATGCTGCCTTACAGCCGCATAGTGCGGACGCATATCGCACTCGCCACCATCTGGCCGAAGAGGCGGCCCAGCCGCCACAACAGATAAATCTAAATCAGGACAATGCAAACGCACAAGGGAGAGCGCAGCCTTCACCCCTGCGACGAGCTGATGCCGCACCAATTACTTGACATGATGCACGTTCTGAAACTTCGACAGGAGACCAGAGAGAGTCGACGACGCATCATCCAGCGGAAACATCACATGCAGGACCGACGCAAGTGAAGTCTTCACCTGACGAAGCACCCGCGATACTTGGTGAACGTGATCCTGCACCGTCGCAAGTACCATGGCACGATCACGGTCCATCCAGAAGAACCCGCCGGCCTCCATGTCCTGCTGAGTCAATCAGTTGATCCGAACAGCAACACGCTCCTTCTCCTTCCTTGGAGCAATGTTAGCACCTGCAATACTTGCAAAAAAGTAAGATGCAAAGCCAGCAGGCGCATCCGAAGTAATGAGCAACAGCTCGAAAAACTCACATTGAAGCTGCTCGGACAAGCGAAGCAACTCCGCCATCAAGTACTCCTCTCTGGCAGCACCTCGATCTGACTTGGATTTCCAAACGTCGGCATGGCCACGCACCCCAAGCAACTCTTTCTCGAGGCTATGGACACGGTCTCGAAGAAACGCAAGCTGCGACGCATCATCCAGGGATGGCTGCGGCTACCGCAGTAAAGTATCAACGGATCGACCAAGGACCCTAGATTAACAGAAAGACAAAGACATGAACAAGGTGTTGAAGGAGCACAAAACTCAGCACATTCATTAAGGGCAGCAAAAGCCACTACGTGGCACAAGGATTTTTCATCAAAATATTTACAACAAAAGAGGCTACAACTATCCTATAACTACAGCGCCTACAAAGCTGCACCCTGAGTAGCCTCGGAGCCGGATTGCCTCGCCTTGGCTTCCCCCTGCTGCCTTAGCGCGTACTCGGCCAGCACATCAATCAGCTTCGGCCCGTAACGCTTACATCGAGTAGCATAGGTGGAGAAGGCTACCTCGGATCCATCAGCAGTCGTCGGCATCCGGGAAGTGACCTGGGGAAGGTCCAGCTCCGCTCCAGCCGCCAAGGCCATGGCCAGCCCGACGGATGCGCCGATGCCCTTCTGCTTGCGCTTGTACGTCGCAGGTGCTTCGGCTGACAGCGCCTCCGCCAAGGCATCCACATCGTCGAGGGTCATGCCCTTGGGGATAAGCTCCTTGTAGAAGCGCCCAAGGACCTCTTTGGCCTTGGCAAGCGAGTTGACATCCAGATCGCAGCGGTCGACCGCCGCAGTAGCATCATCCAGAGCGCTCCCATGCTCCAGAGCACCGCGGTCAAATTCGATGCCCGCAGCATCTAAGACAACAAAGGAAGCAGAATGAATAAAAGAACAGGAAAAGAAATACCAGTAAATCAAAAAGAAGAAGGTAGAAACACTCACCCGAAACAGCTTTGGCAGCCGCCATAAGCTTGTCGGCCACCTCTTTCTCATGGGCCAAGCGTGGCGATGCTGCCTCATGATGCCTGTAGCCTCCTGCTACAGGCGCTCCTTTGCCTCGGCCGCCTTGGTCAACTCCAGCTCGAGGCGCTCCTTTGCACCAATGGCGACCTCGGCCTTTTTCTCCGCTTGACCAAGGCTCTTTTTGAGAGCATCAATCTCATGAAGAGAGGCGTTTTGATCCTCTGCAACAGGCAATACAAATGTTGGATCGAAGGACACAATGCAAGAAAAAACAGAGGCCAAGGCATAAACATACCTTGAAGTTGTTTGAGGTTAGCCTCCAATGCCAGGTGCTGCTGCACCAGTTGGTTGGCACCTTGCACAAAAGGCTGCAAACAAGAACCACCAGTCAAAAGAATGGCTCGAGGGCTATGCCCAAAAGAACGAGCAGAAGCAAGTCACACATACAAAAAATGCACGGGGGCTCCCCCCGTGACTCGAAGGAAAAATAAACAACAAACTACCCTACAGATGCCCGGGGGCTCCCCCCGAGGTGGGAAGAAAAGAAATAATCCATCGATCATCCAAAAAGGCTCGGGGGCTCCCCCCGTGGCAAAAAGCAGAATTACTTACGTGATTCGATGGCGACTCCGAAGGTCCGCTTACAGCCTTCTGAGGCGCAACCACCTGAACCCCCCGCGGAGAAGGGTCTGGAGCAGCACCTTTAGAGGTGGCCACCGTTTGAGGAGAAGGAAGCACGACTTTCGACTCCCCCATCATCTCCCGAGCACCGTCACTGGAGGAGTCGTTGGAGGAGTGGCTGCACAAGGACAAATTAGCACAAGCACAAAGTAAACAAGCAAGAAAAGGCAATACAAGACTAAGGAAACATACGAGTCAAGCTCGCTCAAATCAAAGACGGGAGGGGTCCTCCAGACCTTCTTCTCCTCTTTCTTCTCTTCCTTCTTTTCTTCCTTCTTCCGCTTCGCCGGCGGGTGCGGTGCCACAGCCCGCAAGGGAACAGTAGGAATCGGAGAGGAAGAGCCCCCATGCCCACCACTGTGACGTTCAAGCCACAACGGGTTCCTAGGAGTCGGCGGAGTCAAGGAATCCGAATACTCGCTGGCCTCTTTAGCCGGAGACCACGCCGATGGCAGCTCGGACATGGAATCCACCACTTCATTGTCCGGCGCAGCCGGAAACAATTCGGGAAGCGGTGGCAACATGCTCGACACCTTGAACTCCTGCACCAAAGAAGAAAATTTGTTAGCAAACAAATGCAAGTACAATGCAGTCGAAAATAGCGCTACGCGCACGTCCCGGATCTACACCTGTGGAACAAGATGTGAAGAAGAGAACGGAGAAGTCAGCGACTTCCCCGGGATATCCTCCCCAGCCTTGAACTTCAGCAGCGGATGAAGGACCCCGTCGAGATCTCCCTTGGAGAATTCTTCGGCCGAAACCCTAGTCGGATCATGACGACTAGTGTAAAGGAATATCGGGTGCGCCCTAGCCTGGAGTGGTTGCACCCGACGTTTGAGAAAGGTGCGGATGATATCCACCCATTCACCTCCTTCTCTGGAGTCAACTGGAGATCCTCCACCCAACGATAGAGCCCCTCTATCTCCGCTACCTCGCCATCCAAGATCTGGTTTTTCCAAGACCTTTTCGGCTCGATTTTCTGGGAGGGGTCGAAAGGAGCAAGACCAAAATCCTGCCCAGCTACCGTGGAGTCGCGGATGTAAAACCATCGCCTCCAAGATCTTGATGATTCGCACATGGAAAAGGAGAAGACAAGAAGATTGGATCGAAGGGAGATGATGCAACCCCCCAATGGGATAAACACCATCAGAACCAGATTGCCTCTTCACGGAATAGAGTTTCTAGAAGAGGCCAAAGTGCGGCTCGATACCGAGCCAGCACTCGCAGAAAGTAATAAAACAAGCAATGTGAAGAAGAGAGTTGGGGGAAAGATGATGCAACTGGATGCCATAAATAAAAATCAGTCCACGAAGAAAATTGTGGACTGGGAACGAAAAGCCCCGAAGGACAAATGCGAGGAACATAACCCGAAACCCAGTGGGGGGACGGGGAATTACCTTGTTGCTAGGGAGTTTGACGGCCTCCCTATCTTGCGGGATTAAGCCCTGCTCACGAAGCTTGTGGAGATCGCTCTCCCGCATCTCCGATCGCCGCCAGCCACCGTCGGTGACACGGGTAGTGGCAGCACTCTTCGTGCCTCCAGCAGCGCTGGTACCTACCACAGAAGAAGACTTTTTAGGCTTCCCCATTGCGGTGCGGCGGCGAGAACGTAGGATCGAAGAAGGAAATGTCCGAGGATATTCCAGCGCGCAGCAAGAAATCTCAGAGAAGATTGGAGCAGTGAAGCAAGAATGGTTGCGGTGAAAACAGACTAATTTTTCCCCAATGATTATAAGGACGAAGACGACGCACGACAACCGTCCATCAAGAAGACCTAACGCCAATAGTAAGATCTGACCATACACGTGTCAGCATAGCAGCGAACCGTCGCTCACACGCCGTCCACTACGCGCGGAAATCAAGGAGACGCCGTAATTATCTCCACGTCGAGCGTGACCGGTCAATTCAAGGTCAGAAGGTGGGACCCACGTTCGTCCAGTCACGTCATCTCTGGCACAGCAGGCGCTTGAAGTCACCGATTGTCAGCACTGACGTCATCAAAAGCTATACTAGCAAAAGACACAATTCTTCAGCTGCAAAGCTAAGATAACTCACTCGAATCTACGATTCGACTAACTACTCGGGGGCTACTCCTATCGAGCCGCGCACAAAAAATGAACAAAACTAAGATCGAACCATTTTCTTCGAGTCCTACGTCGAGTCTGCGACTCCACTACGGACTCGGGGGCTACTCCCATAGGGAGCATGGATTCACGCATCCGAAAAATTTGTGTCCTACGGACCTGAAGCTAGACAACGGCTGAATTAAAGTCTCCGCTCGAGTCTACAACTCGAACAGACACTCGGGGGCTACTCCCATAGGGAGCGCTGGTCGCGCACCCTATGAATTCTTCGACTGCGATCCTTCGGATCAGTATGCAAAAAAAAACTTCTCGGCAACTCTGCCCTAATTAACGCTAAGTGAGCAGCGTTCTCCTTGGCCACCCAAAACACCTCCGCGGTGATAAACATTCGGATCCTGTGTCTGCGACACAAAGATAAGACCTACAGATATCATCTGATGGCCTGGCAACACACACGACTGTGCTCTGCTAGTAAGAATCCGTGCCAGCAGGTGCGATGAAAAATCCTGACGGACGCGTTGGGTACATCATTTAAATTCACTGGAACTCCACTCTTGTAAGTCCTCCGCGGCCTGAGTCGAATTACGCCATCATATGTTCCGGGTTCGAGTCGAGGGACTCGAACCAAAAGAAGATCGTGTTGTTTTGTCCTAAGACATTTAACTGACCCTGATCCGTCGGGAGAGTCAGGCACACGCATCAACAATCCCTACACATTCTCTTGAAAGACAGAGTTGCACCCGAAGGATTGAAGAGTCCTCAGCCGAATCTACGATTCGACTGAACACTCGGGGGCTACTGACATGGTTATAACCCGCGGGTACACGATATCAGCATTCCTGGTCCAGTCCAAGGAAGGCCCACGGCAAGTATACGCCGGCCCATGAAGACTTTCGGGTGGCCAAGGCCCATGACGCCTTCGGATCCTTGGAGAGCAAGACTAGAGTAGATAGAAAATTCAAAGGGGTAAACCCTAAAACCTGTAACCGACTCGGTCTGTACCTGGGACCTGCCTAACTTTATATGAAGGCTAGGAGGGCACGACCTAGACCTCTGACCTCATACTTTCGCATAGACACCTCCACACCAGATTGCATCTGCTCACCCCTGTAATCTTTGGTTCCGCCATAATCAAGAGCGCATAAGCGAGGAGTTTTCCCTCGGGCCCGAACTGGTAAACCTCGTGTCCCGTGTTGCTTGTTTGCTAACCGTTTCGCGATCTCCAGCATCCCTATCTTCTCCAAAACCCAAGCTCATAACAATGGGCATTAACGAGATTAAACCTCGTCAATTTGCTTTTGCTTCTTCTCGAAAAAAACTTTTCTGCTAGAAAATCAATTTTCATACCCTAAAAATTGGCCAAAAATAAAGTTTCCCAAAAAATCCTAGAAAATTCAAAATAAATTTTTCCTCGAAAAAAGGGGCAGAGAGGCACCTGAAGTGACCCAGGGGGCACCCCAGGCCACCACACCCATGGTAGGCACGGCCTACCAGGTGGCTGCGCCTGGGGGGTCTGTCCCACCTGGGGCCCTCCAGGCTGCCTCCTCAAATCCATCTTCTTTCTCTCTCCCGAAAAACACCAGAAAACTTTCTCAAGCTCGAGTTATTTCTGTTCTTGCTCGCGATTTTCGATCTCCTTGTTCATCCCATCTCAAGTGCTGATTTTTGGAGGGATTGTTCCTTGCAAGGAAGATAAGTGCTTATCCACTGAATCAATATGAATTAATGGTGCATGAGCCAATGAAGGTTCATCGTAAGGAGGCAGTTTTTCCTTCCATATATCCATGCCATGAATTTATGAGAGCTGCGGGGATCCTCTAAGATTTCCAAACTATGGTTACAAATGCAGGGTTGGAACACTTTGTTGAAGGTGAACCATTTCAATATGTTAAGATAACCATGGATTTTGTGCAGGATTTCCGGTTCACTTGGTCTACTTCTAATTCCATGGTCCATTACAAAATATATAATATACTTGTCGACCTGCCTTTTGCTGATTTCTGTGCAGCAATTAGAGTACCTCAGTGAGGATCTTGTAAGAAGATCAAGGAGAGGCCCAAGTCACTTATGGATTTATATGCTGATATTTGCCAAGGTTTTTACTTCTCAAAGGAAAGTGGTAAAATTCAGAACATTCGGCTCCCAGCTATTAGATACTTTGCCTATTTCATTACCAAGTGTGTTCTTGCTAGAAAGATTGCTAGAAAGTTGTCTTCTTTTGATCTAGCTTTTATCGCAGCTGCTTTGAATAGGAATAGATCTTATATCTTGGGTGGAATTTGTGGAGGTCTCATTGCTTCTAGGTTGCTAGCTTTCCATGTTTTAGAGCCTCACTATTCAGATTTTCAGTTCCCCATAGAGAGGCTTGATATTGAATCCATGATTCAGCACGGTTTTGTTTCCTTGGGGGCTAATGTGAGAAGTATACCGTATGAATTATCTTTTGCCTAGCAAGGTCGGAGAAAAGGTAGGACTGAGAAAATAGTTTATTTTCCTGCACTTGCTTTGTTTAATTTTGATAACAGACAAGGATGGTCGCTTACTGAGGAGGAGGTTGACACATATGTGGCAGAACTCTCCCAGCAAGAGGATAATGTTGAAGAGGATGCTGAAGAAAATTTGGTTCAGCCCTCCAACTTGGGAGAGTCTTCATACCAGCAGCCCTCATTTGATTGGAGCGCGTATTCTTCTTCATCGCAGGTGTCTGACTATGATTATTCCTATGATGACGCACCAACATGGGGGTACTATCTGCGCTATTAAGCCTACTTAGGCCAAAAGCCTAAGCTTGGGGGGAGGTATACCGACATCACACACTCATATATATCACGTTCGGTCGGTTCTTTGTATATCCATTGTTTTCGCTTTATTTTTGTTTTTTGTTACGTCTTTCTTAAAAACCAAAAATACCAAAAATATTTTCGTTGTTTCTCTTTCTATGTTTCTTTGCTTTGGTTTTCCTTAAAAGAAAAATCCAAAAAGATTTTGCTTTGTTTGGTTTGCTTTTTCTTTGTTTGTTTTTTCTTTGTTTGCTTTCTTTAAAAAATTCGAAAACACCAAAAATATTTATTGTTCTTCTTTGGTTTTGTGAGTTCTTTGCAGGGTTCAGCCATCCTCAGTGGATTTTGGTTTCATGTTATTATTCAAGTCACACAAGTGAAGGGCAATAATGAAGATTAAGACAACTCGATGTGTGATAAGAGGCTGGTAACGAACTCTATTTGTTTCATTCTTGTACATATACTCTTCATTGTGAGCATGCTTAGCCTATTTGTGTAAGGTGTATGTCATTATGGATTCTTAGTAGTTCTTGCTTTTCTATGATTAGCTCCAGCTTGCTAATAGTTTGTAGCATGTCATATGAATGTTTGCTTGCATTGTTTTATTCATACTCTAGTATGACATTGTGGTATCTTCCTCTGACTATTCATGTGAATCGACTTGGCACATGCTCACGCATGCATATGACTAATCAATAGTCAGTAAGCCTCGATGATTTATTTTGCCGCAGAGTTCTTGTATCACTTTCATGCCATAATTAGTCATGTTTTGTTGCAAGCATGATTATAACAGTTATTGCTCTCTCATTTGTCGCTCCCTCTCTATTGCTAGCCTTCATTTGCACTGAGTATGTGCTCTACCTGTGCTTCCAACTCCCCAAAACCAATATTTCCAGTTGTGTCTAACATACCTACCTATTAGCATCATTTGCTACTTTAGTGCATATTTTATATATGTGTGGCATCCCGCAAAACCACTACTAGAAAATCGCGTTGAATTTGTGCATTGCATCGTCATCATCATGTATTGTTTGTCAAAAACTAATTTCGAAAAAAAACCTGTTTTGAATTTCCAAACGCCCCATCTTTATTAAAACGCAAAAACCCGGATCTCCGGAGTTAATTTGTTTGTTGCTATCGGGTTGCAAACGGCCCAATTAGAATAAATAAAAAATTTAAATTATTTTTAGTAGGGGCAGTCGAGCAGGCCAACCCAATTCAACGACCACCCTCAGATAAAACAATCGGTCCAAACCTGCCCATCTAAATCCTAATCCCACCTAAAACTCTACCCACACCCCCCGCCACCTCACCTGCCCAATCCCATGCGCCACCTCACCTCCTCCCTCTCCCTCAACCACTCACACGCCGCCACTCCCCTCCCTCTCTCTCTCTCCTCCCTGGGACCCACCCCACCAACCGCCCCCACTCCCTCACAAGACTCACGCCACCCCAGGCCAGTGCCTCACGCGCCCCACCCGTCGCTGTCCCCCTCGGCCCCACCAGCCCCACGCCTGCCCCACCTCCCGCCACACCAGACGCCTCCCTCCCTCCACCGCCTCCCGATCGAACCCCCACCGTGTCCTCCTCCCACACGCGGCCAAGACCTCCCTCCGCGGTCCTCGCCATGCGGCAACCACCGCCTCCCCATCCTCGCCCTGGCCCACCCCCACCGACGCCCCACCCCGCTCGTCCCCTTCCTCCCCGCACCAGAACTCGCCCCCCCGCTCAACCTCTGCTCCTCCCCGGCCGCCTCACTCCGGCCACAGCCTCCGGCCGCTGCCATGCTCCGCGCCAGAGTTTCCGCCAGTTCTGGCCCCGCGCCCATGAAAGCACCCACCGCATCCACTGCCAGCCGCTGCTGGCATGCCACACCCCAGCGACACTGCCCCGCTGAGCCACGGCCTCCGCTGCCCGCCTCGCCTGGCCCGCCTGCCCGCCTCCTTCACGGTCTTCTCCTGGCAGCCTCGCTGGCCGAGCAGGCCGCGGTCCCTCCTCACCCGCTCAAGTCCGCCTTGCATGACCGCCATGCCCGTCGCCGGCGTCCTCCTCGGGCCGCCTCGGCTGCCAGAGCTTCCCGGCGAGCCCGCCATCGCCGTGCCCGCCGGCCACCTCAACGCCCCACGCGAGCCATGCCCTTGTGCCTACTCAGTGTGTGTCCATGTTTTACTTAGGTAGTACGCATGTCGATGGCGGACGCGAAGAGGATAAGCTACGGGATAGTACTGTTGCGGCTCAGGTACGACAAGTCGGCACCGGAAGCGATGGCACCCTCAAACACCAGATGCGAAACCGAGTTCTCCCAGAGCTCGAACGCCAACCCGGAATCGAAGTCCCCGGAGCGCCGAGTTTCCCTTTTGGACAACAAGAGCTTCTACATGATACGACAAGAACCCCGGACACGGAACTACAAGATCATCGTCAGGGACGTCAAGGCCTCAGAACACCAAGCTCTCCTTCCCGGATTCGACGCCCCGAGACCATCACGAGGAGGCGAAACGCCAAGGCCTTCGACACGGAACCCTGAACCCCGACGAACCCCCGGACGCCAAGAATCGACTCGATGGCGCGAACCGACAAGATCTGCATGCGACAAGAACGACACCGTACAGGGCAAGACCGATGCGCCCCCCCGACGCCAACCAAGCCTGCTTCCCGGTTGCGGCAAGACCGACCCCGATGGTCGAGAACTTTACGCCAAGATCGAACCCTAGACCCTGGACCCCGAGACCGGACCTCGACCTGTCGAACCCGAACCCCGAACCCCAAGATCGCCGAGCCCCTCAATGTGTGAACCCCTTCCGAAACCCTATTTTATAACATAAGAACAATCATGCATATTAATCATTCACCTTGCATGCATGCTTTCATGTGGTTTGGGGCCTTATGCCGATTCACCTAATAATTAAATATGGGGCCCATATGCGGGCAAATCTAGTCTCATATCGGCCTCATTTAAATTTGGGTAGCGAACGGTGCTATCTTCTCGCCATGCTAAAACAACATTTAAATTATGGGAATCTAAGTAACTCGAACCACCTAATTAATTGTCGGGACCGGTTCCACTTAACATGACCTAATTGCATCGCACCTTTGCCTTGTCATCCATCATCATACATGCATCATGCCGATCTTCCGCTTTTATTAAATATTGCATCCGTGTTTCTTCTAGTGTTTTGCTTCTTCATGATAAGGCCGTTGAGTTGATGTGAGCTTGAACCGATCTTGGTTGAACCTTCGCAATGTTTCAAAGCAGCATCTCCCTTTCTACCTATCTTACTTTTATAGTATTTATTCCCTCCTGTTGATCTATTGCTATCTGTGTTGCGATGCTTTAGTTTCCGTACCTGTGATATCCCTTGCAGCCTTATATTGCCTTGGCCACACCCTATTACCTGTTGTTTGGTAGATAGTTGGACTTGCGCGTCGTAGTTGCTTGCTCAAGTGCTGATGTGTGTCGTCATATGCCACAGTTGCTGATGTATTGCCGCATGTTGATGTCGGAGATGATTCTAGTTTTACTTATCGTCACTTTAATTTCTGTTTAACAACTAAAATTGGAATAAGCAGAGGCATCGGTGGGTGATAGATAATATTTGGTTTCCGAACGCCCACTTGTGTCCCGTAAGACCCCGAGTACTTGATACATGTTCCTTGTTTTATCGCGCTATCCACATCCGGGAGGTATATGGGACCCCCCTGAGCCAGAGCTTGATTCAGTCTTATTTCTTGGGGCCACAAACTAGTTTGAGGTGTTTTTACTATCCTGTACTTATGCCATGCTACTTTCTGTATTTAAATTGTGCGAGGTAACGCACACCGCATCGCTTAGGTAAGCGGGATGTTTTCGCAGTATCGACATCCCGATTGGGGACTGTGCCATGTACCATCGACGCAAACCTTGAGTCCGTCTCGAGCTTGCTTACTCCGCTATGGTGTACTCAAGGGTGGCCTCAAATATTTCTGAATCTGTGATTGTTCGTGAAAGCCTCGTTGGGTTTTGATTTGGTTTTTCCGAGGTTGATCGAGCGTGTTGCTATTGGTGCACCGCCGGGTAAAACTTTCAAAGCCGTGTCCATGGATATGGACGACTTGGAGCACAGTATCTCGATCATAGACAAGCATAACTAAAGTTTACTGCTATAAATTTGACTTATAATGACTAGTAATCAGCTTCACTATAATGGAATGGCTAATTAATACTGCCCACAATTTGCTTGTTGGTTGTCGCTTGCGACAATTGTATTTGACTAGTAAGTATTGCAACTACAACGGAATGGCTGAATAAAAGTACCAACAACTGCTGGGTTTTGGGGTTTATCTCATGCTATCTGTACCTGATTAGTAATTGTTGCAACTACCACGGAATGACTAACTAAAAGTGCCCACTGCTTATTTTATCAGGATGATTATCTATACCTGACTAGTAATTACTGCAACGATAACTGAATAAATAAAATTGCCAACTGTGTGAGTTCCTCGGTTGACTTCCTCGTTGGTCTCGAGGGGGAAACGCCAGGATGGATTTGTTTGGTGTTAGCTTCAGGATTGGTTCCGGATAGGTCATACTCACCCCTCTCTGATAACCGTCAGTTGTATCGAGTCTCTATAGGTTGTTTGGTGCTCACGCCACGCCGCCACCACCATACCTATGTAGGACCGCAATTCTAGCCTCGCTGTCTTGGCCTCGATCGACGCTCCTTCTTTTCCTTTGCCCTTTGTCGGCACCCTTTGTTTAAGCAGGTTTTGAGATCGACGTCGTTAGGGGTTACCCTTCCGCTTGGCACAGGCAGGGTTATGGACGCCATTGGTTATTCTTCAGGGCTCTTAGCCCCATTTGCATCTTGTCCGTAGTCGGACGCTCTATCATTTTCAAGGTGATTTGGATCTTTGTATATTATATCTGTATTCTTGGCTCTTTGAGACGCTGTTATATATATCTGTTCTGTGGGTCCCATCGAGGACTGTTGTGTAATGTTATTACTTCGTTTTCCACCCGCACGAAAGTGCCTGGTGGGCACCTTTGAATCGTTTCTATGCGGGTTTGGCGAATTTTGCTCAAACTTGCATAGGTCCGATTCTGAGGGTGTTACAGAGTGGTATCAGAGCTCAGCAGTTGCGATACCCCACAAGTCCAGCCTGTAGGATAACCTAGCTAACGGCCGAAGTAGAGTGTCAAAACTATTTTTGAAAATCGGTTGGATAGTTCTGGTTAGGTCTGATTTTACTCCTTACCCCTCTGTTGTTCCCCTCTTACCCCTACGTGATTTGAATCCGCTCTCGTATTTTTTCTTCGAGTCCAGGAATTCTCGTGGTTGGGTTTCCGTCGTACCTTCAGGGTTTCTCCTTCTCCCCTTTTGTAACGGAGGTGCTACGATTATCAATCTGCAACTTGTCTGTTGTGCCCTACATCCGATCTTTTGTTCTTGAGATCTTTATCCATCTGTGTTCCTTGCTGGATATCAGTGTCGTTGAAAAACATATGAGAAGGACGAGCTTGGGTGAAGTTGGAGTATACCTTGAGCATGTGTTGTTCATGCCAATGGAACCACCGCGAAACCTAATCAGTGTGTCTTTCATACGATTTCTGCTGGCAACACTCCCTTGTTTCCGAACCTCGCTTGTCGAGATCTTCAGTCTAATTCCGAGAGTTGGATGCTTAATCCGCTTATTCGTGTGCAGAGTAATGGTTTGAGTGCGGGATGGAGTAGCTACCCTACCACTGCTCTTATCATTCGCTCTTGTGCGTCGAATCGTGGATCCGACAATTACTCCGTCCACGGAAGTTAGGGGTGGCTTTATTTGTTGATACCTCTACCTTCGACCTTTTGTTTCCGGAGTGTTCTCTTGACGATCAGGAGCAACGACCCTTTGTTGGTGGTGTCGCCGTTTTCCAGATGAAGAAGGAATCCTCGTTAGTGGTGTCGCGAGGATCTACACGAAGCGAGAAGACGCAGATCGCCGACCTTCCTTCCGGTACCATGAGGCGGATCTCGAGGACGAGATCCATTGTTAGTGGTGTCGAATTGTGGCATCCCGCAAAACCACTACTAGAAAATCGCGTTGAATTTGTGCATTGCATCGTCATCATCATGTATTGTTTGTCAAAAACTAATTTCGAAAAAAAAACCTGTTTTGAATTTCCAAACGCCCCATCTTTATTAAAACGCAAAAACCCGGATCTCCGGAGTTAATTTGTTTGTTGCTATCGGGTTGCAAACGGCCCAATTAGAATAAATAAAAAATTTAAATTATTTTTAGTAGGGGCAGTCGAACGGGCCAACCCGACCCGAACGACCACCCCCGTATAAAACAATCGGTCCAAACCTGCCCGCCCCATCTAAATCCTAATCCCACCTAAAACTCTACCCACACCCCCTGGCCACCTCACCCTGCCCAATCCCCATGCGCCACCTCACCTCCTCCCTCTCCCTCAACCACTCACACGTCGCCACGTCACTCCCTCTCTCTCTCTCTCTTCCCTCTCCCCGACCCACCCCACCAACCGCCCCACTCACAAGACTCACGCCCAGCCCAGGCTGCCTCACGCCCCCACCCGCCGTCCCCCGGCCCCACCAGCCCCACGCCTGCCCCACCTCCCACCACCCACGCCTGCCTCCTCCCTGGGCCACCGCCTCCCGATCGAACCCCACCGCGTGTCCCTCCTCCCACACGCTGCCAAGACCTCCTCCCAGGCCCCTCTGCGGGCGACCACCGCCCGCCTCCCATCCCCGCCTGCCCACCCCACCGACGCCCCACCACGCTGTCCCTTCCTCCCGCACTGACCTCGCCGCTCAACCTCTGCTCCTCCCCCGGCGCTGCCCTCCTCACCTCGCCAGCCTCCGGCCGCTGGCTGCCCGTCCGTAGCCCCGGCCAGCCCGCCTCTGGCCACCATGAGCACCTACGCAGATCCATCGCGCCAGTCCCGGCGCCCACACCCTGGCCGACGATCACACTGCCCCCCGCGCCTCCGCTGCCCCTGGCCCGCCACGCCTGCCGTCCAGCTCCTTCCGCCGGTCTCCCTGGCAGCCTCCTCGGAGCCGCCGGTGCCCTCCTGCACCTCAAGTCCACGCCCGCGACCGCCATGCCGTCGCCGGCGTCTCCTCCGCCTGGCCGCCAGAGCTTCCGGCGAGCCCGCCATCGCTGCGCCGCCACCTCAACGCAGCGAGCCATGCCCTTGTGCCTGCTCGGTGTGTCCATGTTTTACTTAGGTAGTACGCATGTCGATGGCGACGCAAGAGGATAAGCTACGGGATAGCTCATGCGGCTCAGTGCGACAAGTCGGCACCGGAAGCGATGGCACCCTCAAACACCAGATGCGAAACCGAGTTCTCCCAGAGCTCGAACGCCAACCCGGAATCGAAGTCCCCGGAGCGCCGAGTTTCCCTTTTGGACAACAAGAGCTTCTACATGATACGACAAGAACCCCGGACACGGAACTACAAGATCATCGTCAGGGACGTCAAGGCCTCAGAACACCAAGCTCTCCTTCCCGGATTCGACGCCTCGAGACCATCACGAGGAGGCGAAACGCCAAGGCCTTCGACACGGAACCTCGAACCCCGAAACCCCCGGACGCCAAGAATCGACTCGATGTCGATGGTGCGACAAGATCTGCATGCGGCAAGAACGACACCGTACAGGGCAAGACCGATGCGCCCCCCCGACGCCAACCAAGCCTGCTTCCCGGTTGCGGCAAGACCGACCCCGATGGTCGAGAACTTTACGCCAAGATCGAACCCTAGACCCTGGACCCCGAGACCGGACCCTGGACCCTGTCGAACCCCGAACCCCGGAACCCCAAGATCGTCGAGCCCCCTCAATGTGTGAACCCCTTCCCGAAACCCTATTTTATAACATAAGAACAACTGTTGCATATTAATCATTCACCTTGCATGCATGCTTTCATGTGGTTTGGGGGCCTTATGCCGATTCACCTAATAATTAAATATGGGGCCCATATGCGGGCAAATCTAGTCTCATATCGGCCTCATTTAAATTTGGGTAGCGAACCGGTGCTATCTTCTGCCATGCTAAAACAACATTTAAATTGCGGGGAATCTAAGTAACTCGAACCACCTAATTAATTGTCGGGACCCCGGTTCCACTTAACATGACCTAATTGCATCGCACCTTTGCCTTGTCATCCATCATACATGCATCATGCCGATCTTCTGCCGTTTTATTAAATATTGCATCCGGTGTTTCTTCTAGTGTTTTGCTTCTTCGCGGATAAGGCCGTTGAGTTGATGTGAGCTTCGAACCGATCTTCGGTTGAACCCTTCGGCAATGTTTCAGTCTAGCATCTCCCCCCCTTTCTACCTATCTTACTTTTATAGTATTTATTCCCTCCTGTTGATCTATTGCTATCTGTGTTGCGATGCTTTAGTTTCCGTACCTGTGATATCCCTTGCAGCCTTATATTGCCTTGGCCACACCCTATTACCTGTTGTTTGGTAGATAGTTGGACTTGCGCGTCGTAGTTGCTTGCTCAAGTCTTTGATGTGTCGTCATATGCCACGATTCTTGATGTGTTGCCGCATGTTGAGGTCGGAGATGATTCTAGTTTTACTTATCGTCACTTTAATTTCTGTTTAACAACTAAAATTGGAATAAGCAGAGGCATCGGTGGGTGATAGATAATATTTGGTTTCCGAACGCCCACTTGTGTCCCGTAAGACCCTGAGTACTTGATACATGTTCCTTGTTTTATCGCGCTATCCACATCCGGGAGGTATATGGGACCCCCCTGAGCCAGAGCTTGATTCAGTCTTATTTCTTGGGGCCACAAACTAGTTTGAGGTGTTTTTACTATCCTGTACTTATGCCATGCTACTTTCTGTATTTAAATTGTGCGAGGTCACACTGCATCTGCTTAGGTAAGCGGGATGTTTCGCGGTATCGGCAGATCCCGATTGGGGACCTCTTGTCGTTCTGACCATCGACGCAAACCTTGAGTCCGTCTCGAGCTTGCTTACTGCTATGGTGTACTCAAGGGTGGCCTGAAATATTTCTGAATCTGTGATTGTTCACGTGAAAGCCTCGTTGGGTTTTGATTTGGTTTTTCCGAGGTTGATCGGCGTGTGTTGCTATTGGTGCACCCGCCGGTAAAACTTTCAAAGCCGTGTCCGCGGATATGGACGACTTGGAGACATGATTCGATCATAGACAAGCATAACTAAAGTTTACTGCTATAAATTTGACTTATAATGACTAGTAATCAGCTTCACTATAATGGAATGGCTAATTAATACTGCCCACAATTTGCTTGTTGGTTATCGCTTGCGACAATTGTATTTGACTAGTAAGTATTGCAACTACAACGGAATGGCTGAATAAAAGTACCAACAACTGCTGGGTTTTGGGGTTTATCTCATGCTATCTGTACCTGATTAGTAATTGTTGCAACTACCACGGAATGACTAACTAAAAGTGCCCACTGCTTATTTTATCAGGATGATTATCTATACCTGACTAGTAATTACTGCAACGATAACTGAATAAATAAAATTGCCAACTGTGTGAGTTCCTCGGTTGACTTCCTCGTTGGTATCGAGGGGGAAACGCCAGGATGGGTTTGTTTGGTGTTAGCTTCAGGATTGGTTCCGGATAGGTCATACTCACCCCTCTCTGATAACCGTCAGTTGTATCGAGTCTCTATAGGTTGTTTGGTGCTCACGCCGCTTGATCCACCATACCTATGTAGGCGAGGACCTTGATTCTAGCCTCGCTGTCTTGGCCTCGATCGATGCTCCTTCTTTTTCCTTTGCCCTTTGTCGGCACCCCTTTTGTTTAAGCAGGTTTTGAGATCGACGTCGTTAGCAGGGTTACCCTTCCGGCTTGGCCTGGGCAGGGTTATGGACGCCATTGGTTATTCTTCAGGGCTCTTAGCCTTATTTGCATCTTGTCCGTAGTCGGACGCTCTATCATTTTCAAGGTGATTTGGATCTTTGTATATTATATCTGTATTCTTGGCTCTTTGAGACGCTGTTATATATATATCTGTTCTGTGGGTCCCATCGAGGACTGTTGTGTAATGTTATTACTTCGTTTTCCACCCGCACGAAAGTGCCTGGTGGGCACCTTTGAATCGTTTCTATGCGGGTTTGGCGAATTTTGCTCAAACTTGCATAGGTCCGATTCTGAGGGTGTTACAATATGCCATGTTTTCTTCCAAAATAAAATGTTTGTCTGTTTTGAGAAAGTTAGTTAGTAAAGCTCTCCCGAACTTGATGGCACACTTTATTCTTTGCGCTTAATAATTCTGAACCATCGTGACCTGTCCATGAAAGTTATATGCTTGCTAATTATATGCTGGGAGTCAGCAGAACCATGCTGTCATAGGGAACGCTTTCAACACTTTTTGGATATCTCATCCAGATGATTCCTTGCTCTTTTGTTTACGGATGTCGACGATGTGAAATAAAAGGGGAGATTGTGAGTTCATGGAGTTTATACATTGTGTTAGAGAAACTCCTTGGCCGCTAGCCTAAGCCATGCTTAATCATAGTGGAAACTTGCAGCATCACGATAATGAGCATCTATGAAGCATCCTCAATAAAAAGCTATGCATATGGTAAATAAAAAGATTGTTGAGATGCTCATTGTCTGCTTGACTTGTCATTTGGTTATGGGAAAGCTCATGTACCATGTGCAAGGGGTACCCCGTTGGCGGTTCTCGATGATATGCATGTATTTACAATGACAAGAACTTTCAGCTAACCAAAGTTGAGTAGCATGCGGAGCGACCCTCGTACTCAAGGGACTTGGGATTTCCAGTTTATGGTCTGTCAAGCATATGATTCAGAGTGGACCTCACTTTCACCTTAACCACATGAAGATGCCTATGATAGGGGCAATGAGAGCTCAAAGCTAATGAGTACCTTCCTTTCAGCATTTGGAAGCCTTTCAAACCTTTCAAAATCATTTTCACAACTTTGTTGAGTCACCACTTATTCTATGAGCACCTTCTTGAGAGCATAGTTGTCATTCTTGTGTTTGTTCCAAAACTTGGCTAATTATGTCATGACTTTGATGCTTGTATCTCTGATATATTTACTTCTAGTCTTCATGTGAACTTTAGAGGTGCCTTGGCATTTATATTGTGCTCTTCAAACAAAGGCAAGCGAGATACCATTCTATCATACCTTATTATGAGCAATGCAATGTTGCTTATATTTATGTTTCATGCTACTTATTATTATTGAATTGGTTTCTCTTCATAGCTTGCAATGACTATTGAGTAGACTTAGTTGCATCCTCTTTATTATGAATTGTATAAGCATATACTCCTGTGCTGAGAATATTTACATCATATGAAGCAAAGTGTTCGTGAAAGTTCTTTTATCGCACTCAGTTTTCAACTGAATTGCTTAAGGACAAGCAATAAGCTAAGCTTGGGGGAGTTGATACGTCCAAAACGTATCTACTTTCTCGAACACTTTGCTATTGTTTCTTCTCTAAACTTGTGAGATTTGGATACAACTAACACAGACTGATGCTATTTTCAGCAGAATTACCTTGGTGTCTTGTTTTTGTGCAGAAAATGAACTATCAGGAAAAATCCTGGAAAATATGCCAAAGATCATATTTCACCAGAAGATCCACGGAGCCAGAAGACAAGACGGAGAGGAGGCCTGGAGGGCCCACACCCACGCTAGGCGCGGGCCCACGACTAGCCGCGCCTAGAGGGGGTGCAGCCACCCCAGGCACCCCCTCGGCCTCCCTCTGCGCCTATAAGTTTCCTTTCGAACTAAAAATCGGGGGGTTCTATAGTTTTCCAAAAAGAGTTCCGCTCCGCCGCCGCCACCAGAAACCACGATTCGGATCCAGAAACTCCGTTCTAACACCCTGCTAGGACGGGGAATATGGAGAGGATCATCGTCATCGCCATCACCAACGCATCTCCATCAACCACCGATGTTTCCCTCATCCATGAGTGAGTAATCCCCCGTTGTAGGCTTGGGGATGGTAGGGATTGTATGAGTTCTATCATGTAATCGAATAAGATCTGTTAGGGGCATAGTGCCTAGTATCTCTATTAGTGCTATTTGAATTTGTTGCAACTTGTTATGCTTAATGCTTGTCACTAGGGCCCGAGTGCCATGATCTCATATCTGAACTTATTATTGAATCATTATGATAGTATAGTTTGTGATCTTATCTGCAAGTTGTGTACACATATCATTGTTCGGATCCAAAGGCCCCAAAGTAACAAAAATTGGGATAACCTGAGGGGATGGCTGTGGTGTGAGGATCACATATGTTCACGGAGTGTTAATGCTTTGCTCCGGTGCTCTATTAAAAGGAGCACCTTAATTGCCAGTAGTTCCCTAGAGGCCCCGCTGCCACGGGCTGGCTGGACAGAAGGTGTTGTGCAAGTTCTCATTGCGAGCACGTATGACTATATTTGGAGCAAATGCCTAGGATTGATTAGTACTTGGATGCTTGTTATTATTTATCTGCAATTCCCTAGATCTTGAAGTTACATGTTTAGACTCGTCCATGCAATGCCCGTCCATCCATCCCTATGCTTACCACACTCGAATTCTACTATTACCATTACTGTTATTATTGCTCCTGTTTCACTATTACTGTTGCTTTGCTATTGCTACTGATAAACTTCTGTGAGCAAGAACTATTTACAGGTGCAGCTGAATTGACAAATCAGTAGTTAAGGCTTGCAAGTATTCTTTGGCTCCCCTTGTGTTGAATCAATAAATTGGGTAATACTACCCGCGAAGACTGTTGTGATCCCCTATACTTGTGGGTCATCATCGATGCGATTTGTGTCCCTATCGCCGTCATTTGGGAGGATAAGAAGGCCACACAGGTGTCCTCGATCATCCTCATCCCCATTTCCCTCTTCCTCGTGCGCTCTATCTATCTCTCTCTCTCTAAAATCCTCTGTCTCGAACCCTTGTTATAGAGGCCGATGAATTGTCACCGTTTTGCACAACCCCAGGTACCACCAAGAACGCTCGCGCCTCCACCTCGTCTTCCTAGTCCTTCCTGCCAGACCACGCAAGTTAGAGTGGTCATCGTACCCCAAATCAAGACCTCATTCCCGAAGTCTGGCCACTATCATCCACCTCGATTCTGGCCACGATTCGCTTCACCGGCCGCACCATCACGTTCCTGGTGAGCCACTGAGTCTTCTAGTATGCTCCAATATTTTGATTGCTTCCTGTATCGTCGCCACCATGATCGCCTGCAAGCGTCGCCGCACGAGCTCTCCGCCGACCATTCTCCATTGACCAAAATAGGGCCGCTCTAGTACTCCTAGAGTCGTCGTCTCGTCACGATTCCAGTACCACCATTCACTCTTTCCTGGGGGATCTAGTTCGTCGTCGGCGACCATCTGTTGGCGGTGGACACCGTGCTGACGTCACCTCGATGTCATGTATGCGTAATCCGTGGCCACGTCAACGGATTTGAACCAGTAAACTCCTAGGTAGCATATGACGTGTCCTCGACCCCACATGTTTCTGGCCTGGGCTAGGGTTAGTCCCGGTATAAAAAGTGTTTTGTTGTTTAAAATTTAATTAGAAGGCGAATAAATATTATAAATTCAATAACTTTTATTTCATAATCCATAAAAATATGTATGATATATGAAAATTTTCAAAAAACTAAAATCTACCATTTTAAACTATTATTATACATGGTTATATTATTTAACTAAATACTTATTATTTAGTAAGGATTTTATAATTAATTAAATTTAGAAAATTCATATTTTAATATTTTTAAATCCAAAAATTCAAATATTACATTAAAATTCTTAGAAAAATAATAAATACAATTTTAAACTCTAATCATATATTATTATATCACTTAACTAAATATTTATTATTTATTAAGTATTTATAAAGTAATAAATTTTATAAAAATCATATTTTATTATATAAAAATCATAAAATAGATATAATATACCAAAATTATCACAAAAATAATAACTACAAGTTAAAAATATAATATTACACGTTTGAAGTAAATAAAAATTTAATACTCTAATAACTTGAATTTAAACCTATTTCCTTAATTGTAATTCATAAAAGGATATATAAAATTGCTAATATTTATAATATTATTCATTCAAGGTAAAAAAAGTATTAGTCTTAAGTATTGATAGTATGAAGTCAACATAATCCAAAACATCTTAAATACAGATTTTTAAATTATCATTCACAAATAAGTGTATATCAATTCCCAAAAGGATTCTTATCAAATATAAAATCCTAAAAAGTAATATTTGTTGACTTATTAAAACCTTTTACCATTATTTCACTCATAAGTTTATAAATGTATTAAAAATCGAAAGATAATTCTTAAGTAATATAAGTAAGATTGTTTCCATGTTTTTAAATTATAATTACTCAATTTTAAGGAGGTAAATGATTCTATCCAATTATGATATTAATAAAACATTATAAAATAGAAGTATTACCACTCTTAGTTAATATCTAGGAAACATTATGAAGTGAACAAATTATAATATCATCTAATATCAATAATAGACAAAACTTAAGTATATGAAATCCACTTAACTTAATTAAGTCTATGCTTATTTTATAATAACTTGAGTTAATAAAAAACCTTAATAATACATGTTTACATGTTTGAATGCTTTTACTATGTAAAGAAAACTTTTCTTAAAAAGTTATTCTTCTAAGATGTAATAAAAAGCAAGACTTAAGCATTTCCATAAAGGCTCTAATTGATTAGCAATCTTTATACAAGAAGTATTTGGATACCATTCCACACTTGAGTGCTTTATTATTGTATGCTACTTATTGTACTTACATGTTGTTTCACACACTCTCACAAGCCTTAATAAGAAGCATAAGTGTGAAACAAACTTAAAAGGGCAACACATTCTAAAGAAACCATTCACATTTCCCAAACCCTAGATCATCAATGTTTATTCTAGGGATTCGAGTTTATCAAATTGCATTACATTACTTATGCATTATGGCATCTTGTTTCTTTAAACATTAGTCCTTACCGAACCAATGATGTTGTTTCTAGATATTGGATCTTCTATTGTCCCGAAGACCGTGAGTGCATAATCTTGCAATCACAAAAGGCAAGTTCACACTTGCTCATGTCCTTTGGTTATTTTGTATCAAGTATTTGCAAATCCAATGTTGTCATCACCTGCATTTCGAAAAGGTCAGAAAACTCTATTTTCATAATTAATATGAGCTATTGGTTACTAGTACAAGGTGATCAGTTAATCTATTAAGACCGGCAGTGGAATCCACATTGTACAAAAATATACCATCAAGGACTTAACAACCAATGTCGTCAGTGATTCTTGCGCCGTATATTACGTGTTAACCATGAGATTTGGAATGGGACGGAGAAATCAGCTGGATCTTCTTCCTTTCGCATGTCAAGTATGTGCAGGCTATGGCTGTTATCCTTGGACCGTGATTGTGCAATTAGAGAGAGGATATGCAACATATGGGTGGGACCCCTCAACGTCCCACGGTAGTTCTAGCATCTATAGTGGTATATATGTTTCATTGTTGTAAGTCAATAGGTGGGCATAGCGTACATCAAGGGGGCATGTGGATTCGCGGAGAAGGGCAATGATTGGCTTGGATCATCTATTGGGCCCCATACCATAGAAAGTGTGGATAGGAATAAGTTGTCTGGTTGTGCAACAGGGATTTGATCTCTTATGAGTAAAGTAATGCAACTCTGCAGAGTGTAAGAATTGTGAAATGTTACTCCCTGTTTTGGGAAGGAGCTATAAACACGGCAAGAAAGAAACTCGATGAAGTTCTGGTAAACCAGTAAAGACTGACGGACATAGCTTTTCAGAATAAAAGAAACCTTTGAAGAAATGTTTACGAAAATCTGCATAGCCTACGACCTATGTTCTAGGGTTGTAGCTAGTGCATCAAACACTCCTTTTAGTGAACTTGATGAGTATGCTCATACTCAACCGTATCTTCTTAACCCTTACTAGATTCTGAAACCAATAAAGATGACGTCTACATCAACTTATGCTCAAGGGAATCGTCACCAAAAGTTCAAGTTCTTCAATAAAGTCAAAAAAAGTCAACATATACATCAACTAAAGTAAAGACGAAATTGTTGATTAGATAGGAGTATAATATCTAGACATAGAATCTACTTCTATAGAGCAATGCAATAGCAGCATTTGCAAGCCAAATAGTTTAGATGCTAGTATATTAGTATGATAGTTATGAGTTGTTATTTCTGGTTCTTCTTTATAAGAAGTTGCTTTCTCTCCCTATAACCTAGAGTGTTCTCTAAATCATTTGTAAAGAGTTGAGTTATAACCTATAGTCATGTCTTGGACCTGTTATGTTTCTGTTGTACCACTCTGAGGGATATAATACTAGTGGAACGGTGTTTCATTGGTATTATGTCAACGACTATAGTGTACATCATCATCATGTATCTTTGGTCTGTGTGGTGGTATCAGAGCATATGCTTTGTAGAGGCGCTACCATGCCTTGGTAGCAGGGCGCCTCCACGATGGTAGCATACCCATCGTTCCCTTGTAGAAACCCCGTTGTGTCTTGGTATCAAGGCGTCTCCACGATGGTAGCAGACCCATCATGCCCTCGGTAGCAACCCACTTTGTCTTGGTAGCAAGGTGCCTCGACGATGGAAGCAGACCCGCCATGCCTTGGTAGCAGGGCGATTCCACGATGGTAGCATCCCCATCGTGCTTTGGTAGCAGGGCAACTCCATGATGGTAGCATTCCCGCCGTGCCCTTGTAGCAGGGCGGCTCCATGATGGTAGCAGACTAGTCATGCCTTGGTAGCATCGAGGCCTGCTGGTGGTAGCATCAATGC